>OX578278.1:25081604-27517854 GCA_951217055.1 Gerris lacustris
AGACCTCTAAATCTCATTCATCTTATTTCGATGATGCTCAAAAGACTAAAAACGTATAACTTTTCTTCGATGTGTATTAAATAACATTTTTAATAGAATATTTCGTAGTTTCATATTTTAAAACACTAAATATGCATATGTAGAGTAAGTACAAAGTTTAAAGTATTGTTTAAACATTTTTATAGTTCTTGAGTTGTATAATATTCTAATCTAGAGTAAAAATATGAATGCCCTATCTTATTCTAAGAGTTTTCCTTCCATTCTTTGGTTTTTATTGTTAACAAAATATTTAAAAATAATAATTAAATTATAAACGTAAAAAGTAATATAATTTCCTTTTTTCGGCTACTTGTTTAAAAATTATTATTATATAACCTAATTTATTACTTTTTTATCATTTCAAAGTATAAATTCTCTATAAAGGGAATTTTACTCAGTAGCTGGAATTCGTTTCATTTAAACTCTAAAGTTCAAAGGTTTGTTCTTTACTGTTCTAAAACTTTAATTTAATTTTTGACTATCCTTATTAATGTATTAATTTATTTTTGTACTAGATAAGGAATTCTTAGTTTTATTTCCTTGTAATAATTTCGTCAAGGCATTCTTGAATTCCTTTCGTTGATAATTTAAAATGTTTACATCTTACTATTCTTCTAAAGTAAAACAATTCACCGATTTTCTTATCCAACAATTTAAAAGTCTCTTCCCGGAATTTGTGAAATTTATATCTGGAATTTTTTAGTGCATCTATTTAATTTCCTTTTATGTTCACACAAATTTTAAAACTAAAGCATCACCCCTTTCTTTCATTTTACACATTGTAGATATAATAATTCAGACTAAAAAATAATATTTTTGAACTAGCTGGATACCGTGTGCTTCGCGATGGAGTGTATATTATCTTTAATTTGATGCTCAGGTTTACAAACTACCATCTAGAAACATTTACATTATTTACTCAGCGAGAATATGATGTGATCATCACTGTAGAGTTCGGATCAATATGCACTTAAAAACCTCAATATATGCATTTGAAAATTGCGAAATATGCACTTAAAATATGCTACTTATCCCAAATATATGCACTTATCCCAAATATATGCACTCAAATATACACTTATCCCAAATATATGCATTCAAATATGCACTTATCCAAAATATATGCACTCAAATATGCACTTATCCCTAATATATGCACTCAAATATGCACTTATTCCTAATATATGAAGTCCAATAGGCAGCTACATATATTGAATAGTATGTAAGTGCATTTCGTTTTTTTCTATGTAAAGTGCATTTCGAGGGTTTAAAATACCTAAAAACCTGGCATTTGAAGATTAGGCAGGGGAAATCACAAGAATAACCTTCAGCCTTCGTTAGCTCTAAACCGCGAGTCTCCAGTTTTTCAATTATATTTGGAAGGTCCCCGAAATGAGGTTTAATAAATGTCAATCTCTGAGTTACTTGGCGGTTGTTAAGGGCACACTTTGCTTTTGGGATGGCCAAATTTACCGAATCTTCGAAGCCCTCTATGACTTAATGTAATACTCTAATGCACGTGTTGTGCATTCATTTGGTTAACGAAGCCATTTTAATCCGATAATAAGGACAGCAGTCTATGAATCGTAAGCGGTAGCTTTGTCCGGGATTAAGTCGAAAAACAAGAAAACAAGCCTGCTTAGGGTACCAACCAGTAGGGACTGGTAAACCCCCTGTCCTAGCAGAAGCTTAACACAGGGGGTTTACGTTCACGGTTAGACAGTGAATGACATCTAATCCTTAAAAGGTTTTGGTACCTAGATAATATATGTTTGAATAGAAAAATCATATAAAATATGCACGTTAGTGGAAATTTCTCTCAAAAAGTAGAATATTTATGCGAACATATGCTATAATATGCACTTATGCCGGAAATATGCATTTATATGCAATAATGCCAGAAATATGCAAAATATACATTTTTAAATTTGAATTTAAAGTGGCCTAGTGCCTTCCAAACATCATAATTCGTAAAGAAAAATCACTTGGGTCAATAAAAAAAAATATGCAAAATCCTAACTCTAAATCATCAGTGTGAAATTAATCACCTAAAAAATTAAAATTGTAGTTCTACGCTAACCACTCCTGAAATATTATAGTTAAGGTGTAATTTCTTAGCTGATAATATTTATGGAAAAAAAGAAAAAAAGCTAATAATTTTTAGGGCCATAATCTTTTTTATAAAAAATATATCAAGGTTGTTAAGAAGCAATTAAAATCCTCTAATTTATTAAATCATTAACATTTAGAAAACCGTAGAGGCCACCGCCATAGCTGAGTGGTTAGTGTACTCGTAACTCTGCCTAAACCCATGGTCTAAACTGCGACATATCTGGTGAGTTCGAATCCCAGAGAGTTGATACATGTTTCACACTAAAGATCATATAGATCCCTTGTCCTGTAATAACCTAATAATGTGTTGATCAGGACGTTAAAAAGGAAGAAAATAGTCGTAATAGATTGATTTGATTAAACTTTATAAAATTACTGTCTAGATTATTATTGACTCAAAAATCAGACATTTTTAGTAAAAACAATCCTTATACTATATTTTATTATTATATATTATATTATATATTATACTAATAATACTTAATTAATAAAAAAAAAGAAATAACATGACGAGCTAAAAGAGAATCCCTAGTTCCCTAGGCAAGTGATTAACGCACGGCATATTCTCATGAAATCACAGAGACTATACACATTATAACTATGTGTTTAATAATGAGCATATAATAATGTTTATATAATATTAATAATATTGTTATATATGTTTTGAATAAAAGAATTTTCGTATTGAGACAGTGATGATCACTTCAATAACTTTGAAAACAGACTAATCCCAATCCCTATGTTTTAGTATAACCAAACGCTTATAAATGATACTACAGTTTAGGACCCGAATTGCGAAATAATATTAGTAATTGTTCACTATTATTTAAATTTCCCCAAGAAACTTTGGAACGAGAATATCCATTTTGTATTCTTGAGAGCTTGTTACCTATAAACAGAAGCTATTAACTAAAAGCCTGTTAAATTATAAAAGATAACAAACTTGAAATACAAATGAGTGACATTTAATTTTCTTTTGATAATGCTATCATATTGACGCAACAAATGTAAAATACAATAGCTATTGGATTTTACTAGCTAAGGTATTGACTTTTGAAGGCAAGATACTCTGCATATATATGATGTATATGTATTATGTATATATATATATAAAATATATATATATATATATATATATATATATATATATATATATATATATATATTACAAATGGAGAGGTAAACGTTTAGCATATATATTTGTATTTATGTATGTTGACCGAGGCCCTTCGGTTACTCGCTTTTCTTCTGGGAAGTCACGGGGTTTCGCCAGGTCATGAATAATTCAGATCTAGGCACCCCCAAGTCAACTGCAGTAGGCACACTGCCTCGGCTTCGATATGGCAAAGCAAATAAATAACAAGTGAACAGGAGGGAGAGGGTGGGGCCTTTTACAGCCTTCTCGTATCCTGAGAACCGAACACGTACAAAGCGATAAGAACACTCCGCTGTGGTTCCGAGTCTGTAAACATTTCATCTCTTAAACCCACCCCCACCGCCTTGACGCATCTCAAAACATTTGTTTGGTTTTAACTTTTGTATTTCTCTATTTAGACTTGGCTTTTCAAGGAGAAGAAAAGATCACTTTACTATAAACCAAATATAACACACACATACTTAAATATATTATATGTTGATCGTGGTGTTATTTGTGTTTGTAATATATTTATACTTAATGTAAACTCAAATAACCATCTTCAGTTATATATATGTTTGTATAAAAAATATGTGTTCTTCAAAATATATCATCTGTTGTAAATATTTTTTTACGATCCCTATTTCTTTTTTTAATAATTCAGAATGACGTGGGTTCTCCGAATTGATATTTGTTTACATACTTATTTCTTACTTCATAAAATCTTTTAAATAAATAAATATTTATGTTAATAGTAAAGGTATATTTTAAGTAATATTTTTTAACCAATTCTCTTTTTTTATTGTACGTTCCGATTCATGAAATTTACATTGGGGATCGTGATTCTCACTTGCTTATCTATCTATGCGTTTCATGAGTTTATCATTTCTCCATTACGCTCTTTTTTGTTCTCGGTAGATCGAACCCAAATTAATCCTTTGAAACACTCTTGAAAGACCTTAAAAAATAAGGACTTCTAGTAGTAGTAGTAGTAGTAGTCCAGTACTTCCTACTAGAACGGGTAGGACGAACCACTTGTTCGAACCTTGCAATTAGGCCATCACTTAGGCCTTTTTTACGCCCCGCGGTAGTGAGTTCCAGTCACTTCACACATCATACATGTGTACATTGTACAGCCGAAGCGAGTATGATGAGATCAATAGTGAGCCATATAAATCAGAGCGTCACGGCGAGGAATCGAACCCCATCTCGTTCCACTCATGATTCAGTGATGGCCGAGCAGACGTGGTTTAACCCACACGGCCACGCAGGCTCTTAAGGACTTCTCAAGGACTTCTAAGTCTAAACGTTAACCTCTGCAGAATTCTTTTATATGAATGAAACTATAAAGTCATAGTGAATACAAGTTGAATTTGGTGTTGTACTATATACTTTTAGTTTGGTTGACACAAACTTATGACTGTATTCAAATTATGTTAATTATCTCCTTCAACTAATTATGATTTAATTAATTAATATGTAATCATAGCATTAATTAAAGTGTAACATGAATTAATCTGGTAAATTACATGTAAATCCGGGCTCACATGGAGACCTAGAGCAGGCCAGTTTTTTGGAACCGAAGAAATATACAAGATCGCACGATTTGAGACGCAGTTCAGGGTAGCATTGCGCCGTGAGTGCCCGCCCGACACTGGTACATTTTACATCTCAATTCGAAATCTCTGATTAAATTTAGTAGCTTAGCTCAGATTGGCATTGCGATCGGACCTAAAATGGATTTTTAATAAATTGCTTACGTATATTATGTATGTTGAGTTGATGGGAAATGACGTAACCATAAAAATGGTGTAATAAGAACCAAAGATGCAATACAAATAAATTGTGTAAACAATTTTCATATAAACAATTATTTAGTAACTCTTATAAACATTAAATATACAATTAACATAGAAATACAAATTAATATTACAATAATTATAAAATACTCCTATGGCTTACTGGTAAAAGATAAAGGATGAATATTTAGTAATATGAAATTTATATTTTATAAATAAAAGAAATATGTATAAAACATTAAATTGAAAAAGGACGATAAATTGAGGTGGTATAGTGTGGAATGAGAGATGAGCAGTGTTGCTCTTGAAAGTAGAATTCAAGTGAGGTTATGGACTAAAGAAAGTGCAGACTTTGCCCCACAATGTAGATATCATAACTTTGATCGGCTGACTTTTTTAGGAAAGACTCTGGAACTTACCCTTTTCAGGTATTTGTTGGGGATATCATTCCTTTTCGCAGGTTTCAGCATGTTGGGCGTTGTCTTGATTTTTTACGAGGCACGGGAGGGAGCAAGGCTACTGTATATTTTCTTTATATGTATATACATCGAACCGACGAAGAATATGACGGGTATAGAGTATGGAGTATTTTCCAAGTTTGATATTAATATTATGATACAAAACGGTACAAATGTACATGTACCAATATCTATACACATATAGATATACAAAATTATTGGAGTACCACCACTGGGTGGGGTCTCCGAATCTGAGTTGTATCTGTGCTGTAATTACTTTAAGTGAGACAAGCTGCTTGATATAATTAATTTTTATAGTTGTGGCTGAATAATAAACGAAAAAAAAAAAAAAAAAATCTTACATACGAGGTAGGGATAGACAACTATTCAATTCAATTATTTAATCCTTCAATTTTGTTTCTTTAGATGAGCAGTGGAGTTACTTGATTAAGAATAAAGAAATACGTTTCTTCACTAAAAGAACTTTATTACAATGACCGGCTTTTAACCTCTTCATCTTCATCAGAGCCGGTGAGACAGAAATGCGTAAGATGCTGACAGAAATGCAGAAATGCGTAGAAAAAAAAAAAAAAAAAAAAAAAAAAAAAAAAAAAAAAAATCGAAGTTGAAGTTGAGACAAAGGTTGAAATCTGACTCGTCACACCGGCACTGAAGAAGATAACTAGTGGTTAAAAACCGGGTTTTTAAAATAAAGTTCTTTGATTTTATAAAAAAAAAAAAATAATAATAAAAATTAGAGGAGGGAACACGAAAAACGCAATATAAGGAGACATAGCGAAAATTGATACAAAAACGAAACCAAATTTATATTTGTACTTAGGGCTCAGGGCATACTCGTCTATCATTTAACATCCAACATGACGCATTCCCATTAAGAAAATGTCAACCCCTTGTTTTTGAGTGATGATTTTTTGGGCCTTCCCTATATTTTCACTGCTTTTGGATTATAACACATAAAATAAATGAAAAGTTAAAAAGTTTTGTGTCAGGGACTTTTGGAAATCAGGGGCGTTAATGATTCACTGAAAAACCAGGAAATTTTATGGGCTTACGGTTTTGCCTACGGGACCCTAAATTCCATTTCTTCGTATTTTTACTTTCTTATTTACGCAGTATATAAAAAGAGAGAGTATTGTGATGGCGCGAAAATTCGATTTTGATGGATTTAAACGTTTTGAGGCCCCCTGAGTCTAAAATTGTGGTTTAAAAAAAAATGTCTGTCTGTTGTCTGTGCAGACGCGTGGAGCCTAAACAACTGGGCCGATTTTGACGAAATTTGGCATACATGTTGTACAGGTCTAAATTTGGGGGCGCTACCATCCAAAATCATTAAAAAATAATACGAGTACGAGTAATGTCGTGGGACACCCGTTAAGAACGAAGTTCCTTATGCCTTTCATTAAAAATAAATTATAAAATCACACTGTTAAGTATACGATCCTTACTTATACATGGTGGAGAGAGAGAAGCGAGCATCTTGCAATAAATATGTATTGAATATTGAGAAAAAAGTTTATTATCAAAGTGTGTGGTTGTAGTACAGTCCTGTTCCCTACCTAATCAACAAATATTATATATTAAATTATTATAAAATGTATTACTTCTCTGTTCAAAAATGTCTGTTTGTATCAGGTTAAAATTTTACATGCCTGTCTAATTGTACTTTAGATGATGTGTATGAAGTTTCATTAAAATCGTTACGTTAGAACGTAAGATATCGGTAAAAACGTTGTTTTCTCTATTTTGAACGATTAGGTCCGCTTATATTTTTAGCGATCTTTAACACTTCATAGCGGTGTCGGTGTTGGTTTTACTAAAAAGATAATTATTTTAAAAAATAATTTGCAGTATTTTAACCAATATAAATTTCTTGATGGTTTCACTGCCCCTATATATAATTACCCCTGTATTTAATATACCTAGAATTAATTATACAACCAACTTTCGCTGGTTTATTATTTTATGAGAAAAATATCATTGAATTATTTTCTTTGGATCGTAAATTTGAGTTAATCACACTAAACAATTAGTCAGTGAAAAAAACGCTTATTAACTACGTTATATCAAAATTAAGTGGGAGGTCTGCTTTTCGTTAACCTTCATAGCAATAAAGGACAAAATTGGGAAATGGGTATGAAATTTGGCAGATTTTCCCGTTGTCACATATCATTTTGGGATGTTAGTTCGGGATGAGGCTTTATCTTTCAATTATTCATGGCTCGGTTTGAGCGGAACGGCTGTCTCCGTTCTCGGTAGAAACGCATTGGAAATGCTTAATTGTCTCCCAGCGTCCTGCTTTCGCAAGCGAGCCAGTCTCCAACGACTTTTGACCCCGTATATTGCAATTAATTCTCGACAGCTCGTCGGTGTGACCGTATATATGATGAAAAGAGTGCATATCATACGGTTTATTATTGTAAATTTAAACGTATTTTTTTTAAAAAAAAATAATAAATATATTTAAATGATACCTAACTTTAAAAAACAATCAACTTCCTTTCTACACTTAGATAATTAATTACTTTAATATAATCACAAAGTAATTTTATTTTAACTAAGCTCATGTATTTATATATTATATAATATTCAAACTGATTAATTGACTACATAGTTTGCCTATTTAAAAATTGTTTTAGAAAAGATAAATGTTCTTATTGTTAAACATAATTAACTGTTTGAAGATGTCCCAAACAAAATAAGGGATGAAATATCACCTTTTAATTAATTAAAAATGAGTAATATTATTTACCCCACATTTATTAAGACTTGAAAAATTTAATAAAACACAAAGGTTTCTTCAAAGAAAAATTTATATTTGTAATTTAATTTGTAATTATACTACCTTTCATTATTGTTTTATATTTTTTTTTAGCTTATCCTAAAATCCTTACAAGTTTGACTTTTTTTTGCCAATTTTATAGTATGTATTAATAATTTATAATTTCTTATCATAGTTAGGTACACATCGTTGTTTATAGGTAATATTCAGATTATTAAATATATCTCCAGATCTAAAACTGATAATGCTTACAAATTGGAGAAAATGTGAACCATATCGGGGTTGACAAAAGTTAATACTTCTCAAAACCCTTTTCCCGAGGGTGATGTGTCCGTCTGTCCGTCGATCTTTGGTTCATAGGGGCCGAACCGTTTAACTAACTGTCTAAGCAATGGCGCAACATTTTTGCCCAACCACAGGAAAAATATACAGAAGTTAAAAATTAAATATGCGCTGCGCATGCGTAATTCGCAAAAATATGGAAAACTCAAAAATTTATATTTTTTTAATTTTCAGCAGTTTTCAAATGAAAACTGCTGAATAGTAGGTTACAAATATATATGACTTTTTATGATTACTGCGCTTTTTACCGCCAATATTGCGTTTTTAGCGTTACAATTACCCTTCTAAAAAATTTTCCTATTTTGTGCGCGAAAAAGCAAAGTGCGCCTAAATTTTTTTTTTAATTTTGAGTGGGGTATCAAATGAAAGCTGCTGAAGAGTAGGATACAAATATAAATATGCATTTTTTAATTTTACATTCTTTATTGTTTTTATAAGTCAGAATATACCCCGAAAAAAAAAAACTCTCCCCCCCCCCCAACCACTATATAATGGCTGGTCCTAAAATTTTGAAATAATTCACACTAATATCTTATTATAGGGCGATGAAAATTCCGGGAGTGCATTCTTAATTTTAAAAAATTGACAATGTTGTGCGTGAAAATGTGCAGGGCGCGCAATTTTTTTTTTTTTTAATTTTGAGTGGGGTATCAAATGAAAGCTGCTGAAGAGTAGGATGTAAATATATATCCTTTTTTAAATTGTGCTTTCGTTATTGGTTTTATAAGTCATTATATACCCCCCAAAAAAATCCCCCCCAACCACTATATAACGGCTAGTCCTAAAATTTTGAGATAATTCATGGTTATACCTTATGGTGGGGCGATAAAAATCTCGTGAAAATTGTCGTTATTACCAATGAAATACATTGTGACCCCCTGGGGATCGAACCAGGGACCCTTGAGATCGAAGGAAAATAATCATAATTATATAACGGGTATGCTTAAGCTTAATCATCTGCGAAACCCTAAAAAGTTCTTGGACGCAAGTACTTACCTGTGAATTTTCTACAATAGTTTTAATGCAGAGAAGAAAATAAAAAAATAAACAATAATTGAACACAGTATAATTGCAGAAATTAAAATGATATAAATAAATATAAAGCTGTAGGAATTTGAATGAAATTAATAATTATAAAGTTAAAGAAATTTAAAAGAATTATAAAACACGAAAGCCTTTCCACAAAATGAATATTTAATCTTCATAACTAGCTTTTGGCCTCTTGGCCAACATAAAAAGTATATAGGAAAATCTCGACGAGGAGTCAGATTAGACATAAAATGGACTCTTAAATAAATTTAAGTGAAATGTAATAATTGAATAATTATTAAATGAAGGACAAAATTGCACTGTGCCCGTCAAAAAGTAAACTAAACTAATCAGGCGCGGTGTTGGTTCGATGTGGAGGAGTGGGTGCAGGTAAGTGGGGACAACGCTGTACATTTCCATAGGGCAATTCGATCACCGTGTGTTGTACGACAGATGACCATTGTACAGTGCGGACATGTGTGTCCCGGCCTTTACCCTGGCAGATATTTGTGGTTAAGTATTTTAACTCCATTGTAGTAACTTATGAGGTACAGAATTTTAGCTGTGACTTGTTAAATAAATAGAATCCTAGGAATGGAATGGTTTATAACTATATTTAATAACATTATTAATGTTTAATGTTGCAGGAGGGAATGGACAATAGCTGGGCAGTAGTGGTGATCGTATGGTTGGTCGGTGCAGCTGGTCTCTGCCCCCGGGACTGTGACTGCAGCTCAGATACCCGGGGGCGTCGACAAGTCTCATGTTCAAGAGGCGGTCTCTCTGGATCTCTTCCTCTCTCCAGCATTGATCCATATATCCAGGTAATAACCCCGTCTAATAATGTCTTCCGAAATCCGTAATAACTATGTCTTTAAATAGATTCTAAAGCCCAGTCCACACTAGTAGACATGTTGCGCGATTTTGGTCTCAGGGACAATGTCTAGCGATTTGTCTATAGACATTGGGTAGACATGGGCTAGACAATCGGCGTCTACGGTCTCGTTGCTAGACCAAAAATCGCATGTCTATGGTTTTCCATTCGAAATAGTAGACACGCTGCAACGGTAGACACGTTGCGCAACATGTCTAAAGTGTGGACGCTTGACCTAAACAATAGACGGTCTCAGCAGACGTCTATAGACACGTTGCGCAACATGTCTACTGGTGTGGACTAGGCTAATCTCAGAGATTAAGAAATAAAGTAAACAATGCCTAACTCTAAAAATTTAAAATATATTTAGTAATCCTTTGTGAAAAAGCCCGTGGAAGGCCTAGGCCTGCTAGAAGGACTTTTATTACTATTTATAGTATTTAAAAACTATTTACCACTTATTATTATACTCGACTCTGAAATTAAGGTCTAAATCCCTAAAAGAGTTCGAATATATGTGTGTGTGTGTTAATGTACTTATTATAGTATATAAATAAATGTATATTAGACTTTAAAAGAATAAAAAAAAGTTGTCTGTCGCTGGATTTTTCTTAGGTTCTATAATCTCTATTACATTATTTTACATTATTCTCACATTCTCAAAAAACTTTAACTTTATCTTGAAATTCTAAGTGTTTTATTTTTTTATAAGCTTTTCCTCAGCCTCCTTTAAATAAATGCAGAAGGGGGAGAACACTTTTTGAGTTTAAACTTTATATTTTGCCTAAACTCTTGGCGTAGTCAGAGCTGAAAGAGAAAAGGCTTTCATTAAATCCATTGTGTGTGGGTGTTTTTCTTCTACTTTACAGTCTCTGACGAACTTTGATATATATTCAAATTATTACCTTGTTGTTTTAGCTCGCCTTCAATGCGTACCTTGAGGCAACACCATGCTGAATTTTTATCAAGTTTCTATTTCAAGACACTCTAAAAGTTATGAGGTAGTCATTATAAAAGTTTCCACCATTAATAAAATATATATATATACATTACGTGAAATTTAAACACATTATTTAGTATTCTAACTTTAAAATTTACTTTATTTCTTGAACTAAGTGTAATTAAGCTATATTAGCTAAATGTTATCTTATTATGGCAGTTTTACTTCATTTAAAAAGAAACTATACTTGCTTATTTTTACATTAATTTTTGCCTTCTTGTTCAGTAACAATATAAATTCCTGTAACAATTAAAGATGGTCATCAACTAAGTAAGGTTGAGAAATATCTGCTAATTAGAGTGGACACGAGATTCCTCGAGTCCTGTCGTCACTGAACGAATGGTCACATAAGAGACAAAAACAGTATGATGAGATAGATATAAAAATGTAACTCTTAAAATAATGTTTTCAGGTGTTTGAACTACAAATTTCGACTTTGGGGGCATGAAAAATGCTATTCTCTATGATTCGGTAAATTCGGAAGTAAAAATAAAGCAACAAGGTACAAATCAGTTTGAATAAGGCAAACTAACGCAAACATTTTCAGTTGCAGCAAACTCTTGCGGCGAATAATTTGCGTCTTAGCTAACATTACCTATAATAATACATTTTCACGCGTCAGCGCGATATTTTCTCAGCGCTGCAAAGCCTCGATTACACGAGAGCGAGTTTACTCTCTAGCGAGTAGCGAGTAAATTCGCTAGCGAGTAGCTACCCGCTACTCGCTCTGCAGTAGTTAATTACACACAGCGAGTAAAATCGCCATATTTCCCCGTTCCGGCGCTAGTGTTGTGTTGTCATTCTATTATCAGTAGTCAAGTCAGTGAACGAGTTTACTAGCTTAACTATATTAGACGGAGCGAGTTTACTCGCGGCGAGCAAACTCGCCAGCGAGTAGCGGGTAAAGTAGCCCAGCGTTCAACTTTACTCGCTCATGTTGAGCGAGCCCCGTGTAATCAAGGCTTAAGCATAACCATTTGACGTCATAGGTGTTGTTATGACGCGAATTTTTCACCGTGATAAGTTTTCTGCGACTGTGTGTTCGCGTTTCTTTGGGAAATCCTTATTAAAAACAGAAAAAACAATAAAATATCACTATAAACGTTAGACTATAAAAAACATTTTTTTTTATCAAAGTAAATTGAGAATATTGCAATTGAAATCACATTAAGTTTTAGATTTACATAATATATAATTTCTAAATAATGTTATTTACATTTTAACAATTTACATTAATTTTATTATAAACCATTGTTGTAACAAATCATTAAATTCGGACGAGTAGTTTTTAAGATATGTTGGTTCGCAAAAATAGAGCGACAGATAGACAGGGAACCAAAAATGTCTGAATGTGTGATGTCTGAAACGGATTTCTGTCTTGGAATTTTTGAAATCGGAGACCTACATTTTTTTAGTTCTTCAGAACGTTCCCATAGCTTTCGTTACCTTTGGTAAGCTCGGAAGCAAAACTGTATATTTTTATTAAAACAAATTAAACGGAAGAGATCTCTCTGATTCTCGTTTGAAAATCAAAGGTCTAAACACCTTATGTTATGACAAACCTTGTAAACCTATATTGTGATGACTTACAAATAGACTTGCGAACAAGTAAACAAGCTATAGAGTAAACTAATAAACAAGTCGACAAGCTAGCAATAAATCAAAGTAATCAAATCAACCAGAAAACAAGTAAAAATGGTAACAAGTAATATGTTAACAAGAGAACTAGTAAACAAGCTAACAAGATAAAAAACCATCTAACAAACAAGAAATGAAATAACTAGTAAACAAGCTATATAACAAGATAAATAATCAACTAATAGACAAGTAACAGATAATGAATACAAAATTATGATTATAAATTATAATTAATAATTTCAAGATAAAAATAACTTTTTATATACTACGATTTTAAATTTTCTGTTGAATCGTATGTAATGTTGATAATGATAATGTAATTGTTAATGTTATATAAAATATAATGTTAGTGAAAAAAAAAAATAGTTCCGAATTTATTTACTTCACATAAATGACAACCACCTAGAGAGCTGATCTTAAACCTATAAAAGGACAAAAACCTCTTATATCGTATATCTTTGTACAACGGATCTCCCCGACACCAAATCTAAAGCGTGCTATCGATATATTTGAAATAATATAATCGATATTTCCTGTTTTGCTGTCATTCAATGTTTATCTATCACAAATTTGAGACCCGTCAAAATGAAGATTGCGTAAATATGGGATATGGCAAAATAAATAAAATAACATTAAATAAGCAACATTAGTAAAATTATGGAAACCTAAAAGTTTAAAATTTATTAATACTACCCTGTAGACCTATGAAGTAAATTCATTGTGAATCGAATAATAAGAAAAGGGTAATACTAAACTACTATAAAATAACTTGCGGATTTTTTCCGAACTAACTTTCCGTACAGCAAAATTTGCTGAAAACCAATTAAATTCTACTGAAAGATGTCTAAAAGTATTAAAATAATGTATTGTCATCGTGTTCTGAGCTATTCTAAAAGTTTCAAATGTCTAGCTATTCGGGAAGTTAGTTAGAAATCGATTGCCAGATTTGTACCGGACAAACAAACAAACAAGAAAGCAAGCTAATAAAACCGTAGTAAAATTATGATAATTAATAAAAAGCTATAAGAAAATAAATTATAAAGGTTGTTATTTGGGACTTAAAAGAAGCGGTAAAAACAAAAACAGATTAATTATTAAGGCACTTTTTCTTGAAACAAGAAGAGCAATAATCTAGGATCACTTTTCAGTTGTTTCACTTTAATAAAGTTTCTTTAAATTTGTAAAAATCAACTATTAAACAAAGCTAATCATGCAGAAATTTGTGTATAATGTCGCAAGGTTATGATTAAATTGGGAATTGATCGAAACACGGTAGTTAACTTAATGTGTTCTTGCATTATCATATACATCCCTGAAACAATCTAGTGGTTTGATCAAATCATGGTAGATGAGTAAATGTGTTCTTGTTTTATCGTATACCTTCCCCTGAAACAATCTAGAGTTCTGATCGAATCTCTAAACTGTCCAGTAAGATGATAAAATAAGTTTCATAATTAGGTATTTTTGTGAAATAAAACAGATTTCGTAGCCTTAAAATCATTTTATCAGTTATAATAATAGTTTATTCTTATTTTACGATTTTGGTAGTATTCATTTCATTTCAATAGTTTATTGTTATAATAATAGAATATTATTGGTAATTTTTATTTATTTTTTTATTTATTTAAACACTATATGGGAATACATATTGTATATCGAGTTACCCAGAATATTACTTTGTTCTTTGTATTACATACCGATCAAGAGGTTTCATCAATCCACTAAATTGTTTCAGAGATATATGACAAAATCAAGAGCACATTTATGTAATTTACCGAGTTTTGATCAACCCCTTGCAAGTTTTATCAAATAACTAATTTTATCATAACACTGTGACATATTATAGACACAAAGAAAAAGTTAAAATTAATATAAGTATGAATAGTTGATGATTTAACTCTGTGAATATTTAAACCCTGTCCAGTAAAACTACAGTGAAATCTCGATTACTCAATCATCCTTATTATTAAAGTTTTTTTTTTCTTTAAGTGAGTAGTAAGTGAACCAATTAAAAAAGTAGACTGTTCCTACAAAAATAGTAGATTTACAAAAACAGGGAGAGTGAGTTGTTGCTGGAAACAAGATAATGGTTTTCCCATAAAACTTCAAGGCATGTTTATATTTTAATGTTATATACATTATTTATTAATTAAGTTATGACTTGAAACTCGTTTTTATTATTTTGTTATCTTAGCATACTTATCTCTTTATAAATTATTAGTTGTTTCGACCAGAGATTTTGTGGTACCACTTCATAATTATGACTATAGAGGTTAATAAAAAGTAACTCAACAATTTGTCACCACAATTTTATATTAATTATAAACAAACGCATTTCGACTTTATATATAACTTTCAGTGTAAGTGTCAGCATAGTAAGTAATTTTTCACTCACTATGCTGACACTTACACTGAAGACGATATAAAATGTCTAAACACGTTTGTTTTTAATTAATATAAAATTATGGTGACAATATTGTTGTTTATTATTATTTTTTTATTTGCCTCTTTATTACTCTTCTTGAAGTGATCCGTTTGACTTCCCAACATAAATCTTTTCAATCACGTTGATTTACATGTTTAGACATCTAACATTAAATTAATATTATAATCTTCAACTTGATACTATTATAAATACCCCATTAGTCTATAAGTTAAATTTGGTGTATGCTTTTAGTCCTTTTTGGTCGTATAAATGATACTAAATTATTCTATACATTATAACATAGGGCACGCTGCTATTGTCGTTTGCTCGGCAAGGAGGTTTATGTAGTGATCATAATAGGGTATAGGTGCCTACATCTAAACAATAGTAATAGACCGTACTTCCCTTCTAATTATATCAAATTGTCGATACCTAATTAATTTTCACTTTGAAAGCGTTTCCTCTATAGCCTAATAAATTAGCACGTTTTAACTCTTTTATTCACTTTTCTCAAATACCTAAAATCAGATGAAAAGCAATGCAAGATAAATGAAAATAAATAATATACTTTTTTCAATGATATATTTTATAATTATTAATTGATATATATTTTAAAATGATTATAATATTACTAGGAAATCTTACTTAAGACAATTCATAAAATTTAAAAGGACTGCCTCACATTTTACCTTTCTTAATGAAGAAACACTAGTGATAAGTTTCGGCTATAATAATTTTTCAATATGGCTACCAGGATAATTTTTCTGTGAAAACCGGCTTTTTTTTAATCAATTTAAAAAAAGCTTTAACATTATTTTATGTAGCATACTTTTGAACTCCCTCATTTCGGTCATATTAGTTGAAAAACTCTTTTTGATAATAGTATAATTCTTCTGGCATTGTATATAATCTTTTTTTCCTTTTTTAAAAGTTCGCATATTTAAACAGCAATTTGTGCATAATCTTCATAAATAAAATTTTTGCAGCCTCGCTTTGCTCCCCTGTTTACCTAGCAATTTGTTGGTTATATGCTAACTAAAATTTTTCATTATTCGTCCATCATATTGGTCATCATCTTGAAAATATTAAGTTAAATATTGTAGTAGTTACAAATTATTTTCTTATTCCTAAATATCTTTTAAACGATATAATACATGTCATGCCAATTTAAACTTTTTTTTTTTTTTTTTTTAGTTGTCCTGCTAATTGGAAAATATTTAATGTGAAATTTTAATTGTTATTTACTATACTATATTCTTAAATACCTTAAAAACGATGTATACCATGTTGTTCGGACTAACATTTTTTCTTATGTCACCCGCTATCTTGAAAATATTCTATTTGAAATTATAATAGTTATTTACCCTTTGCTTGATCTTAAACACCTTTGACACGATGTACGAGTATGTAAAACTATTTTTAGTTGTCCATCATATTGGCCGTCATCTTTAAAATATTAAGTGTAACATTTTAATAGTTAAATACTCTTCTTCTACACTTCAAGGCCTTTTAATTGATGTATAACTTGTCATGCTGACTAAAAACTTTTTCAACATATTGGCCGCCATCTTGTAAATATGTGGAATTTCAAAAAATTATACAGTTATCACAAATTATGAACTGCGCCTATGTACCGAATTTCGTTCAAATCGATCAATTTTTTCGCCAGTTATCGTTAGACAAACAAACAAACACACAAACTTTTCGAACCTCAAGTCTCTGAAATGAAAAACTCAAAACTACGCTTGTTTGTTTTGTACCAGGGAGCATAGAGCTTGACCTGGCCACAAATTTGGAATGAAATAATAATAATAGAATAAAGGGTAATGAATGAAGTATCGAATTTGACCAGACTGTAGTTTATATAGGTAGTATATTCAAAGAGTAAAGCATAAATACATAAATCGTGTTTAGTTAGCTGTTAGGAGAATGGTGAAATGATGGGATGTCTAGTGGTGATAGATTCTATGTATATGGGATGACTCGGAGATGGGTACCAACTCTTATGGTGAAGTACTTCCTTACTTCTTACTTTACTAGTACCAGGGTAAGTTCCAGAACAATCAACTCTTTCTGGGTACCAGAAAGTAAACCAAATTGGATGGATCCATACTTGGATGTTTGAGATTTACTTAGGTATATAAGTTAAATTAAACTTAAGTGGCCACCTCACACAGAGGGCTGTAACTATATGTGTGCACACAGTCTCCTCTTCCTTGCCTCCTCTCTTTTTCCACAAAATTTGAAGGAAATGGCCACTGTAGCCAATTCCAGCCAGGTTTGCCACCAGAGCTAAGGGAGATGAACAAAGAACTTGGAGGTTGGTTTGATGTTAGCAGGGCATGAATTCAAGATGAACCTTAGCTGGAGTTTCTTGATGAGGTAGGTAGGCAGTTGCTGTGTCTTCAAGCTCGTTCAAATATTTAATAAGTACATTAGTATTCTATAAATTTATGCAGATAAAAAAATAGTATCCCAATTCAAAAGAATAAGATTAGAAGACGGTTAAAAAGTAACAGAGGAAATAAGAAAGATTTGGTTAACCAAAGTTTTCGATTTATATCCATCCTGATCCTGATACTCAATGTAAAAAGAAAAGAAGCAAACATACTATTTTCACGTTTTTCGAAAGATAAGCCTTATCGTACATACATTTACAAATCTTTACCGCAAATGTTCTTCTAAGTAAGAAAGTAAGCCTTACTTATCGAATTGAAGAAGGCTGTATTTTATTATTTTTGTTTAGAAGTGAACGGCGAAAAGTTCTTTTTTTTCTTTGGTACGGAGGATGTTTACAGTTGAGTATAAAGTTTTTGAAGTCTTGAGCTTGCTTTTAACCATGAGTAAGATTTTTTTTCTCTTCTGTTTTGGAGTATAAGAGAAACCCCGAGGTTTTTTTTTCTTTTTCTTCCCTGAAGCTTAAACAGGTGTCAGAAAAGAAACGTTTTTACGCCACAGTTTTTAAGTTTTCCACTTCGGTGTGGTTTTGACACGTGTCTGTCTAAGAATATGTGTAGATCCGACGAAAGAATAAAAGGAGAAATATTTTTTGTACATGGAAGAGAATAGATGGGGAAGTTTTTATACAATAAACTCTCTTAAGTGGGATGCTTAAACTTTGTATAGGCTTAATACAAAACCAAGAAATCCGAGATAGAATTGTTCTTTTAACACTTAATTTGTTCCTGGTCTGGATTTATTTGATTTTGACAGAATTAACTTCATCCCTCTTTTATCCAATGTAATGTTAAAATAATTGTTATTGGAAATTGTTACATTTTCAACAAACTCTAAAATTGTTCAAAAATAATTTTACAATCTAGTTAATAAGGATAATGAAAGTTGAGGTGGGTACTTAAATTAAAATAAGTATTTGCATGAAATTTCTACAGGGTGGTCCAAAAGTCTCCCCCCCCCCCTCTTAACTTTTGAACGGTTTGAGATAAATTAATGAAACTTGGGGGATCTCTACCATGCAAAGGGAAGTTTGTTTTCATGCAATCGCCCACTAGGGGCAGCCACCCAATTTGCTCCCCGACCACCCAACTTCAAAATTTCAAATTGGAATATATACTTTTGATAGCATATTTGGATTCTACGGTGAAAAATAATAAACTTTTACTTGAAACTATTTTTTCTATCTCCAATATTTTGCCCCCTACGGGGGGGGGGGGGGGGGGCAAAGATAGAAAAATAACCCTCCGGAATAGTAAAAAATTAAACTTAGATCTAAACGGTTAGAAATAAAGTAATGAAACTTGGGGGATCTGTACCATGTAAAGGGAAGTGTGTATTCATCCATTTGCGTACTAGGGGCAACAACCATTTTGCCTCCAGGCGCTGAAATTTGCCATTTTTACCACTTTGCCCCCCTATAGGGGGCAAAATATTTGAGATAGAAAAAAAAGTTTTAAGTAAAATATTTTTATTTCCTGCCGTAGAATCTAAAATCTGCTCTCAAAAATATACACTCTTGGTTAAAATTTTGAAGTTAGGTGGCCTGGGAGCAAAATGGGTGGTTGCCCCTACTGGGCGATTGCATGAAAACAAACTTTTCTTTACATGGTACGGATCCCCTAAGTTTCATAAATTTATCTCTAACCGTTTAGATTTTACAACGTATTATCGGAATTCTGTACTCAGGATCATGAAAATCACATTGTCCACCATAATTGGTGAGACATGACCGCTCTCCATCGGTTTGTTTTTTTCAAACGCCTATTGCCAAACTATGTCCCGCAGATGAACTTAGCAGACCACATATCTTAAAAGGCGCTAAAAGATGAAGAAGAGACTTAATACAAGATTCTAGCTTGATGTTAGTCAGACACTTTTTTGCACGCTATCTCCTGGACTATATATGTTATATGAATTTTAAAATTAATGTTGATACAAATATTTATAATTACATTTTTTTATACTTGCATAAAAAGCTGTTTTTTCTTCACTTTTTTCCTTTTTAAATTATTAAAATCATTTTAAATTAAAAAAATCTGATCTTATATTTTCTCTTAATGATTCTACCTGAGGATTATAAAAATGAATAAGTAGAGAAGATGTCGTACTGCGAAATAATTAACTGGAACTCATTAAATTTTGTTAACTGAAAAAAAAGAGTCAACATGACACATAAATAACGAGATTTTTATAATAAATTCGTAATGAGAATCTCTTAATATATCGTAGAATCTCTTAAGTATGAAAAATTATAATAAATGATAAATAATTATTAAAAGAATAATTTAGAACAGCTTAATACATATTTTTATGTAAAAAATGCAAATATAATGTTCATCAAGAAATTATGTTTAATATTAATATTTATTATTACAATTATAATTATTTGTTTTACAATTATAAATATTACTGAATGAATTTTGATGAGATATATATTATCTGTCTTATCTTTTCAAATTTTAAAGTTTAAATTATTCTTTTTATTTTCCCAATAGGATAGATTTGCTTATTCCTCAAACGATTTAAAACTAAAACTATTACAAATATATTAACATTGCCTAGTAGTTCCTCTGGTAAACGTTCTAGTTAAAGGAATAAGAAGGAAAGAAGAGTTATATACAGATGGGGCGCACTTTAAATAATTTCTTATTGGCCGATACTCGATAGTATAGGAGGAAAGTTGCAAGATGCATAAGATATTAAACTCTTCTTATAGTTGAGTAAGTCTGAAGCTGTATTAAGTTTCAAGTTGAGACTATCCGCTGTACAGTTACCCGTAGACTAAAGTGCCCTAGAGCTTCTATATAGGATGGGATAGAAAATAGCAATAAAATGGCGGTATAAAATGTCCTAGTTTAGGGTCCCAGAAGGCTGTAGCTAGGTCCTGTCCCTATGGTAATGCCGGTCTCTATAAAAGGGAAAACCCACGATAGTCTCTGTGCCTAGGGAACGGGCCTACTCTAGCCCTCTGAGACACAAAAACCCTTTTCGTCAGCATTTCCACAGCTGGACAAAAAACTTCCCTTTACGAAATAGGCTGTTATCTTAGATTTGAAAAGAAGAACCCCTTTTTTTCTTTATAATATTTTCTATATAACATATTTTTATAAGAGTATCTTTTATGTTAGTAGGCCTTTTCAGTTATTTCATATAGTATACAATATGAAATAACTGAATTGGAAGAGAGAAGTTTATACAGGCTAATTCTCACAAAATAATTATATCTTTTATTTAAAAGAAAATACTTAATTGCATATTTTAAATTATATTTTTCATCATTTTTAAGGTAAATATGCCTACCAGACTACTAATAAATAAAAAAAAGTCTGCTAATTAATATGCCACAGCTTCCACGCGTATACTTAAATGATGTCATGATTTTATAACTCATTGCTGTCTATGAATAATATAAATTGTCTCTCCACGTAAACTGACTAATTTGATTATGTTATTTACATAAATAAAATAAAAAGTAAAATAAAGGAATTAGTCAGTTTTCGTGGGGAGACAATTTATATCATTCATAAGATAATCTCAATAGGCGCTCCCAAATCTACCATTATTGTCTTGTTTATTTAAATTCTCTTCCCTATTTTTGAATCTGTCAATATTATTTTTGAGTTTTTACATGAATAGAAGTAACATTTTAGCAGATTTAATGAGTGCTGATAGTTGAAATTTGTATGGGACCATCTGTAGGCTATATTCGACAAACTTTTATAATATCTTAAAAATCATACTTTGGTAGTACTTTAAGACAGGTGTAAAAGAAGAAGAAACCAATGGGCGCAAAATGTTGAAACTTATATGGGACCAACATGGATTAATTATGACCTACCTCACAAATTCCATTATAATTGGAGGTGTAGTGTTTAAAATATGTTGGTTCTCAAAAATACAGACGGACAGACACAAATCAAAAATCTTCCCTGAAATAATGTTTTGGAAATTATATGGTTACAAAACAAATTAAGTTTAATGTAAATTAAGGTTGAATTAATGAATGAAACTTAATTTGTTTTGTAACCATAAAATAATTTCAAAAGCATTATTTCGTATTACTTATTTAAGTATTAATCATGATAACCAGTAATGAAGGTAATATAAACTTATTTATTATTATGTTAAACGATTAAGTTATACATTTAAACGGAAAATGACCATCAGCGCTCCTAGGAGAGAGCTGTTAAATGGTTATCATGCATAATACTTAAATAAGTAATCTGAAATAATGCTTTAGAAATTATTTTATGGTTACAAAATAAATAAAGTTTAATGTAAACTTAAATTAAGTAAACTTAAATTAAGTAAACTTAAATTAAGTAAACTTAAATTAAGTAAACTTAATTAAATTAAGGTTTAATCAATGAATGGTCTCGGCGATTGATCCTATCATATTGTTATAGTCATTTGTTTAAAATCTTATATTCAATTTACTGTTACAGTCACATTATTTATTTTCACCATTGTTAATTTTTTATTTAAGTATGAGTACTAATTTTAATTTTATTTGCTTACTACGCTAAATTACTAACTTAATTATATTTACTTGTTATGACTTCATTTATTTTCTATTTAAATTTTAATGATTACCAATTTGACTCTGTCTTATGGGGACAGAATTTTAAATTGTGTTTGCGACTACAGGCTGGATATGTAAGTATTAATAATTATTGTTTTAATTAATATCAAAGTTTGAAAATAATTAGAATCAAATCTAGTTTTAATTTACCGTTCTTCCCAGATTTTAAAATTATAATAAAATAAAAGGAACTGATATTACTAACAGAATTATTATTTTTTAATTCTATTCCTAATTGTATTTTTAATTATTATTTTTTAGCAATTGTGAAAAAAGTTTGTAACAACGACTGAAGATGACTTTAAAATAAAGAGGTGGTTAGAGGTGGTGAAACGTTTCGTAATGCATTTTTGATCTGCACTTTTCTCTACACCTCTACAGCCATCAAATATTTATATTCAGATTAATTATAAGGATTTATCATAAGTAAATTATTATTTCTAATTTAATTTTATAGTCTCTCGTATACATAATGATTCAATTTTTGCGAAACAACATATTTTAAAAACTGATCGTCCCATTTTAATTAAATTTGGATGGTAGGTCATAATTAGCCCATTGGTGGTCTCATATAAGTTTAAACCTTCTACGCCCATTCGTCTCTGTTTCACATGCGCACAAACATACATTTATTAACACCTATATCGTTAAAAGGACTCATTTGATTTTAAAGAAATTTATATGGTATGTCGAAAGTAGCCACAGATGGTCCCATATCAATTTCAACCGACTGCGCTCTTTAAATTTTGCTAAATTGATACTTTTATGCATTTAAAAAAAAATAAATAAATTGATAGATTTAAAATAAAAGGAGGTAAAAATTAAAGAAACACCATAAAGCCTTGCTAATCTAAGGCTACGCGAAGTGAAGTTTTACCCAACTCAGTCGGCGGCAGGGAGGGGTAAATCTGTCTGAGGTGCAACGAAGGAATTTGAGTACCACCCCGTTGAGAAAGGGTAAGAAAAAGAAAGATGAAGGGATAAATAGGAAAAGGAAATAAAATAAAGGTAGAAAAGGGACCTATTAAACTACCTAGTGGATTAATAGACATAGATGAAAACTGGGGAACGGGGAAACCAGTTTTTGAGGAGAATTATGGGAGCTGGGAAAGTTCGGAAAACTTAGTGAAGCCCCTAAAAAGAATAATAAAAATGAAATATAAAAAAACCTTAACTGAGTTTTGAGTGACACAGGCTACGCTCACACTCCCATGTCAGCAAATAAAAGAAACTTAATACGCAGTCACCAAGAAACAAAATATTTAAAATAAAATAATAATGACCAACTTCTTCTGGTAAAATTAAAAAGAACTAAATCAATTGGTGACTGCGCCCTTAACTGAAAAATATAGATACATAAAAAACTTATCCTATGGGATCCCTGTACTAAAAAAATCCTATAGGTATCTTCCACCAACCTAACGTGTTAGTCACTGGGTGGAGCTTTAAATAATTACATTTTATAAAAATAAAGAAAGAGTCATAAAAGTAAAATAATAATTTAATTAGTAGGGGCTTCAGGTAGGTAAGAGGGAATCAAGCCGGAAGCTGGTTTAACCTTCTGCCTCGGGGTACTCGTTGCCGAGGAAGAAGGGAAAGAGAGTAAAATGAATTTTAGCCAACCTCACGTGTAGTCGACGACTGTCGTTGACCGCCTCAGCTCAACCTTGAGTTGGTTTCGCTGCGTAGACTTAGGGTTGTAATATAAAGTACCTACGAAACACTGGTTTGGGTAATTCACTAAGTTCGGCTCCTTAATCCACCATGAGTGGGAGCAACCCTAACTACAACTTTACAAAAAAACTTGGACACACGAAGTTCCTCGTAACCTCTTCTTGGACACAACCTGCTTTCTGAAACTTTCCTCTTCCAGGTCATTCCTTTCCAGGAACTTTAACAAAATAAAATAAAAAAAAAAGAAAACGGAAATAAACTTCCTACTTCCTATGACGATAAAGAATCCTAGTAACAAACTAAACTGCCCCTTAAAAAAAATAAACGAAGATAAAATTAATAATGATAATTAAACAAGAAAACAAATAATAATCAACTAATTTGTTCAGAATTCATCCCTTAATTTTCATAATCAAAATTTCCTAAGGTGTGATGCAAATAAAAATCGTTATAACCATTTAAGTAGGTTATATATAGAATGTGAGGAAGCAATGTGATACACTATTCTAATTGGCAGACTACTTAAACAATTATTTTAATTTTAAACTGATTAATCATAAATTATGTTTAACACTCTTAAATGCTATTAAGCTAATAGTAGCATCCTAAAGTGACAGTAATCTACTTTTGCCTTCTATGTAGAACATTAATTATTTTCCTGTATATTCTAATTAGGCTAATTTACATACTTAAATAAAAGCATGGACCATGAAATATAGTTAGGCTTGCAGGAGTATGTTTTATTTTAAACATTTTATAATTACAAAGGAAAAAGAAAACGAAATCAGAACAAACATAAATGCTTGAAACCTTGAGAGAGCACTTAAAAATGAGCTAGAAGAAGAAGAGTGGATAAAATGTAGGGCTGACGAATTTATATGTAAATTTATGTATATTTTTGCCGGTATGGAGTTTTCTCAGTTGAGGACTGTTTTTAATAATTTTTTTTCTTGCCGATATAGTGCTGCCTTGGCTGAACTTTGCATTCTTTATTTATATTAACATTTTCACGTTCTTGGAATATAAAAGAGTTTTAGATTGTAGTATACCGGATTGAATTACTGATTATTATGGTAAAATTATTATGCTTAACATAAAATAAAGGAAAACCAATGCAGAAATACAGGACTATATATCCACTTCTTATGCATGTGCTTATATCATGCTGCGGTTAAGTGAAATACGTCTTTTAGAAAATTTTTAGAAAATTGAATAGTTAAAATCCTATTGCAGGAGTTATATTGGAAATATATGCTCTATTGTGGTTAAAACAAAAGATATCAAGACATAAGTATTAGAGCAATTGGTATCCTGTTGATAAGTGACAAATGTAGAGGATAAATTTAACACCTATCGTGTCTGAGATTTGTTAAATTACGAAGTTTCAAACCTATTGCAGGAGTAGGTAATTTAAATAGCCTACCAATTAGTGGGGTGCATCATAGCTCCCTCGCATCCTATCACGTACATTTTAATGGTGCTATGCTTTTACAACCCATTACAGTCTAAATTATTTAATCCCCCCCCCCCCCCCCCCCCTTTTTAATTCTTTCAAAAATTGTTTAAATTATTTTCATGAATAAAAGTATGAATTAAGCAAAATGTGAAAAGCAGAGAGAGTTAAAATTCACAAACTATTTAATAATTTAATAAAATCAGATGAGTACTTTTAAAAGATGTAGGTGTTAAAAAAAAAACTTTCTGCGCATATGACCTTGAGAAAGCACTTAAAAATGAGCTAGAAGAAGAAGAGTGGATAAAATATAGGGCTGACGAATTTAAAAGAAAACCCAATGAGCGCATAAGTTTAAAACTTATATAGGACCAACAATGGGCAAATTCTAACCTTCCACCTAAATTTTAATAAAATGGGACGAGTAGTTTTAAAAATATGTTCGTTCACAAAAATTGTGGACATACCTACAAGCTGGCCGTCGGACAGACACGGGACCAAAATGTTCCCCGATACGGATTTCAGTCTTGGAATTTTTTAAATCGGAGACTTTTCGTTAATTTTTTGTTTTTTGAAATCGGAGACTTTTCGTTAATTTTTTGTAACTCAGAACAATCAATAGCTTTCGTTACCTTAGTTAAGCACGGTAGCAAAAGTATTACATAATTATATTTCTTTTAAAGCTTCTTGCGGTAACCACCATTCAAATTTCATTAAAATGTGAAATCATTAATATTTAAGATATGTTGGTACGCAAAAATGTTAAACAAAGTTAAATGGGGGAGGAATTTACTATGGACACACAAAGAACAAATCGTGATAATTTCCCAACATTAAAGAAAGCGACCTACTCGACGATTATTTGGTAGTATGACGACTTGTTTCTAGACTTCTCTTGACATAATCAAACCATATACAGCTTTAATGAGAAACAAGGCTCTCATAGCATTTTTAAGGATAAGAGTTCGAAATCATAGTGCTCTCACAATGGGCCATATTTATGTAAGACTTGTCTATACATGAAGTGAAAGTACAAGTGCTGTACAAACTTCGTTGGACATCCTCCAAAGTAATTCACCCCCACCCTTTTGAAATTTGTTTTAATTTTTTACAATATCAAAGTATTAATTAAGCAAACTTTAAAGAGCGCAGACTTAAATTGATCTGGGGCTATCTCTGGGCTTCTTTTGACAAACCATCTAAATTTTCATAAAAATCAGATGAGAACTTCATAAATGTATGTATGTTTGTTTGCATTTAGAAGAGAAACAAATGGACGCAGATGCGGTTAAAATTTAAATGGGATCAACAATGGGCTATAATAGTCGCCCAGCGACTATCACTGAGGACTCCTCTTCTGAGTTTGCATGTTACCGTTTTCCTAGCTGAGCGACTCTTAACATGCAAACTCTTATAATTTTGTGCTAGTGACTAACGCTCAGCGACTATCGCTCAGTGTCTTCACTGGAGTCGCTTCTAGGAAAACGTACCTTTACTTAAAACGTGATGCTTAGTGAAATATTTTTGACGGTTCACAGAACAAAATGAGTTAATAAAAAAACTAGTATACTATATTCTAGCTGACTGGTTCTATTTTATTCAAGGCCCAACAATATTTCTACGCAAAAATGTTTCTAACAAAACCATTACAAATTAATGAATTCATGGAATAAAAATATAGAGATGAGCCGACAAACTTTCTTTCAATTATTTTTGCGGTGTTTTTTGTTATGTAGGTGTATTTTTCTTAGAACATATTAAAGAAGCTGCGTTTATTCCTTTTACCCCTCAATGAATTCAAAAATAATTTTATTTTACTTGTTCCCACCGCTACCATATTTCGGTCGCTTTAGAGTATGGTTCAGTTATTTATTGTGAATGTTGAGTTTGACTTACTTATAGAACAGGAGTGCTTTCATAACTTTTATATTAAGTTTTAACTTGTTCCGTAAACGTTATTGCTCTTTTAGTTATATTTTATAATTTACAAATAAATAAAATAACAATAACGTTTGTAATTAATTTTAATTTATTCGTTGATTTATAACAGTAATTTAAATTCATATTATCATAACATTGCAAAATGATTTAATATTAAAGTTAAATTTACAGTTTCTTATAGTCCAAATTACATTATTGTTTGCTGCATTATTAGCAATCATACACAATACAATTTTATAACTACTATTTCTTTCTAATTTCATTGCTGCTTTCAATGAAGCATGATTATCTAGGATAGTAAATAAGGGGGTTACTAATAACTTCGATATTAGTGGTAGCAGGAGTAGTAGTAGGCTAGTACTTCCTACTAGAACGGGTAGGACGAACCACTTGTTCGAACCTTGCAAATAGGCCATCTATTAGGCCCTTTTTACGCCCCGTGGTGGAGAGTTCCAGCTACTTTAGGCCCAATGCACACAGAACAGGCGACGGGTGGAGGCGAGGTGCAGGCGAGGCGTGGCACAGGCGAGTTAAAACATCTAATGCACATAGAACAGGCGACGGGCGAAGGCGAGGTGCAGGAAGCACTCTTGTTCAAAATGAGTGAAGAGATGAGGAAGAAGCGTGGAAGAGGCGAGTTAGCGGCGCTGCGCCGCGCCTCCGCCCGTCGCTTCCTCTGTATGCTTTGCCCCATAGGATTACATGGAGGAGGGGTGTTTCACGCCTCTTCTCTGTGCATTGGGCCTTTGGACACATCATACATTTGTACATTGTACCGCCGAAGCGAGTATGGTGTGGTCATTAGTAAGCTATATAAGCGTGCGTCTAAGCTTGGGGGAAGAGTGCCCCTTAGGGGGTGTCCCTCGCCCTGCTCCGCTTTCGAACCATAGATACAAATCACATCATCATGACACGGATCGGACCACCAAGTGTGGGGGAAGAGTGCCCCACAGGGGGTGTCGCCCTGCACCGTCCGCGATTCATAGATGCAATTCAGAGTATCATGGCACAGGATCGAACCCACGACCTCGAGTCGCCTCGACTTATTGACAGCTGGGCGAGCGTCTTAAGACCCTCGGCCACGCTGGCTCCCCTGCCTCCGATATTAAATCTTTATAATATTTGTTTTGTTAATAAGAATAAGAAGAGTGGTCTTGCTATGATATTGGATGAATAAAATACTTAACTTTCACGACAGTACAGTGCCTAGGAAATATTAAAATTGAACTTGACAAGCGTGATTGTTGTGTCATTTAATGTATGAGAAAAGGAAGATTACGTATATGGGGTAAAGTTTAGACGAGCAGCTACCCATTTATTTAAACAATGCTGGGTAAACATTGAGCGGGGGCCCGGGTCCGGGAATTCAACCCTGAGCTAAAGGTCAAGTGGACACCCATCCTACAACTGACCACGCCCGATGCTGCTTCACTTGCCTGATTGAAAGGCAAGCGCTATCTACTCCGGGCTACCTAGGCCCCTCTCAACTGAACTTAAAGATACCAAATAAATATTGTTAAAAATTATGAATTAAAAGAGAGAAAATAGTGCACGAATTAGTTCAGAATTAATAGTTTTTTAAAAAAACTTATAAAAATAAATACTATCTTCTGTCCCGCAGCCCAAAAGTATATTCATGTTAAAAAAACAAACAATACAATAACGGAGCCTGATATATAAACATTTTTAACGCATTTAACAATTAAATATATAAAATAAATGTTTATCAAATAACTTAGGTTCTACTTAACATTTTCCGATAAAACCAAGCATCCAACTTACACCACATCATTGGAAAAAAGATAGTGGATTTAATTATTGGATAGCCAGTTTAGTACTAACAAATAATAAATATTTATATTTTTCTAAAGTAGTTTTTTAATTCTTAAAAAAAAATATATATATAGATATAGATAGCTATCCGCGAAAAAGGGAGGGTAAGTATGCGAATTTAATATTAAATAACAAATAAATTCTGGCGAATAGGGAATGTCGCGAAAGTTTAGGGTTGTCGTTATAAAATTTGAAATCGAATTATCTAATTTCCTATCTTTATACGAAGCCCTTTTAATCGAATTTCTTACACTAATATGAAGCCATTATATAATCTAATTTCTTACACTAATATGAATCCTTTTTTAGTCGGTCCAATCTAGATATGGAATCGAATTTAAGTTAGAAGAATAATTTGTTTTGATCATTTTAATTGGTCATTATCTTGGTTGTACCCCGTTTCAAACTTATTATTAGGTTCTTTAAAATCACCGCAACCATACATACTCTTATAAATTGGTCCATAAGTTCCAGGTTTCATATAATTTTCGATGAAGACCGCCTTAAGGGACATGAGATACGATATTTCTCTTCCACGACTTTAAAAATATTCAGAAGAGATTATTAGTCAGCAAACTTTTAGTTTGTTTTTTTATTTTTTACCACAGAACCAATGATCTTTTGCTTGAGCTTATCGAGGGTAAGTTTGCGGATCACTCTGAAGAACGATACTTTTTAGATCTCTTGAATTCATAAATTTTGGACAGAAATATGTTTCAGGTATCACAGAACATTTTTGGTCTGACATTTTCTGTCTGTGTCTGTATGTCTCTTTGTCGTTGTTTTTATAAAAATTTATGCGAGCAAACATATTTTAAACATTACTCATTTGATTTTGATGTAATTTAGATAGTAGATCGCAATCAGCCTATTCTTAACCTTAATCAGCCTTTCTTGGTTCCATATTAATTTCAATCTTCAGTGCCCATTGACTTTTCTTTCACATGTGCACAAACTTTCTTTTATTAACACTTACACCTTTTTTAGGTACTAATACGATCTTAAGAAACTTGGGTAGTTTGACAAACGAAGCCCGCAGATGATCCCTGCAAGCATTAAATATTACTAATTTGATACTTTCATTCATTTAAAGAATAAAAAATGTTGACAGATTTAAAAATTGTGTTTAATATGGCATATTATATAGCTTCCTCGCGTGCTATTACAGACTTTTATGATGGTATGCTTTTAAAAAATATTATTAAAAAATTAAATAAATTAGACAATAATGGGTCGTAAAATCTAAACATCATTTAAGTCGCGATAGGACGCGAGGATGCTATGGCCTACACTAAATAGCAACTTATTTTTAGGGTTTCGAGGTCATCCTAGAAACCCTTATGCTTTTGGTAGTTTGTCCGTCCGTCCTTCGCAGCTTGGAGTATATCTGCCGACCTACTGTAGCTAGATATTTAAAATTTGGTACACAAGTTAAACCTTTTTGGTCAAAAACAGTTAAAATATTATTGCGAACTTAAACGCTCAAAATTTCTTCTATCAGCGAGTAATTGCGAACAGATCTGAATATTTTATATCTTTTGTAATTTTTGTGTGGGGTATCATTTCAAAGATATTAAAATGTAGATCTCAAATATATATCCATTTTCCAAAATGGCGGCTATTTTACCTCCGAAATTATTAGAACAAGGTCCCCCCGCTACCCCAGAATGACGCAGGTCCTAAAAATAAGGAAAAAATACATAAATATACATCTCTGTTGGTCAGTGATATTTCCGGGAGTTAATATAAAAAAAGTCAAATTTTAGGTGCCCGTATTTTAGGTGACCCAATTTTTTTTATTTTTGTAATTTTTAAGTGGGGTATCATTTTAAAAGTATTGAAATGTAGATCACAAATATTTATCGCTTTTCCAAAATGGTGGCCATTACCCCTAAAAGAACTAAATAAGTGCATACCTAACATGGTAAAGGATAATATTATAAGCACACCTTTCATCCCCAAAGTGCAAATTTTTATAAATATTTTAGTAAAAAAAAATAATTAAATAAATAATGTAAGATACATGATTTTTTATGACCGAAGAAACCCTTTTAGAAGCTTCCCTGCTAGTACTTGACAGGATTTTTCATTATATTTTGTTCCATACAAGGACCTTTTTCTTAATATTTAGCTATATTAATGTATCTCTTAACCTTAAAGTGTATAAATGAAATGCACGTTTTGCGTCACTTAATGTGTTTGAAGCCTTAAATATATTCCATTTTTATTATACATTTATTAAAAGACATAAGTTTCTTCTAGTTATTCTTGTTTACTGTGTTAATCCGTAACATAATTATTTATTTATAGCATCTTTATTATTCTTATTCCATAGAAATAAAATGCAAGCTTTTACACCTCTCCCTCAAAACATCTCAAACATCAAGTAGGAGACAGCACGTTTGTTGTAGTTGATAGGGGTTACTTACTGCTCAAGGTGAAGCAAGCAGTCGAGGAACATCGTCAAAGTGGCACTTGACAATAGTAAATCTTTTCAATCAGTGCTAATCATTTGAGAGGATGTGGACCTCCTCGTCCTTCTCAATAATTGGGATCGGCTCTCTGGTTTGAGTTTCTAAAACAATTAGAGACTTGAAATGCATTAATCAATCAAGTTAGATCACCGATCAAGTACCATTGGTTATTCACGTGTAATAATAGCTGTAAGGTGACGTCAGAACTCCTGTGATTCACCTATAGAAATCCCCCTTCAATTATCAGGAGCTTTATCTAGCTAATCCATCTCTATTCATCAGGTCCATATTCTCAGGTTTTGAGCTTTGATTTCCAATGCAGCAGTACTACTGCTAATGGCTGTTCTAGTGGAAGTACTTGATCGACGTTCCATTGATGTGTTGTCATCGAAGTGAATTAACTTGGTAGATTTGTTGAAGTGCTCGTGAGAATTCTTGGATTAGAAGGAATATAGCACTAACACCAATTGTGATATGAAGCAACTTAATAATATGTTTCATCTTGTAATCAATATTCTTTAAATATAACTACCTAATTGTATTTGTAATACTAAGTTAAAATAGTGCATCTTCATAATGTGACGTTCTCATATACCTTCGCAATAGAGAAAGAGACCAAAATCTTAATTATTTTGTAATTAAAAAAGTTCCTATTAATGTTTAAAATCTGAAGGAGTATGGAGTCTGCCAGAAGAAATCAATTATAATTTTAATCTAGAGGAATCACCAACTATGAATGATAAAACCCCATTATATTACGGTTCTAAAAATTCTCTTTTATATAATTATTTCGTATGTATCTAAGAAATCACCATCCCAGGAAAATCCTAGTTTCCGAGGCAAAACAGCTCATATATTGAAGTTTTACTCTTCAAATAGTCTACTATAGACTGTCTAATTCTGAAAACTTGGTGCGTAGCCTTCCTCGGGTAGACTCGTAATAAACAGCTTGGTTTTCCGGTGAAATCCGCGTTACGAAGGGGAAGAAGTCCGACGTTTCGCTTCCACTACTGGAAGCATCTTCAGGGGTGTGGTGCATCGTGATGTTTACTTGATGCAACAAAAAAACGTACACAGTATATCTTGTTGTTGCCAACAGTATGTCTTGTTGTTGCATCAAGTAAACATCACGATGCCACACCCCTGAAGATGCTTCCAGTAGTGGAAGCGAAACGTCGGACTTCTTCCCCTTCGTAACGCGGATTTCACCGGAAAACCAAGCTGTTTATTACGTGTCTAATTCTGGTTCATATTTTATCTCTTTTTTGTGATTTTTTTAATTGATATTTGTTCTTTTAAATGACATTTATTTAACAATATGCATTGTTAATAAATATAGTTTGGTTGGCTGCCTTTTATAGAAAAATGGCGTATATATAATATATAGGTTAGCCACTGGTCATTCCGAAGATGAATAAATTCTATATTTATCTCTTATCGCCAAATCTACTGAGTCAAATGATTTATATGTGATTCGCGATGTGTAGTATTTGCCAATTAGGAAAAGAACTTTACCATTTCTAATCTTATTTTCTAGTATTTGGGTAGTTATTTTCTAAGTGAGAGAGATAGTACAAGATAAATTACATTTTGATTTGACGTAACAGTAATGATAATTCTGCCCTTTTATCGCAGATAGTTTGAATTTGTAAGGACGTTGAGAATGTTGAAGTAAGATTAAATGATTAAAGTGCGCCTGGCAAAAAGGAGAGGAACACTTACGGATGATTAATTACTAGAGTCAGACGCCAAGGGGGAGGTAAGGACTCGTCAGGGATGCTTTAGTACTTAGTTACCCCTTGGCTTATACTTTGTTGTACTTCCAACAGATAAGAAGAGTCGAGACGTGAGCTCTTCGAATAAGGGCCCCGGAAAGGGGAAACACTAATTGTGTTATCTGCAAACCGCCAGAGTGAGCAATTAACTGTTTCAAGTTACATGCCCGCCTTCAAATGAATAAAAGCTTTTGTCGTCAGACTTGTTCGCACTCTTGACAGATTAAGAGGCCTGGATCTGACAATTTCTTCCCGAAACAACCCTTAGAGGAATCTATTCGTACCAGTGTTTCACCTCGTGTAACCGGAGTATTTTATTCAACAGCTGTTCCAGTAATTAATTTTTGCTTCTTTCAAATGAGAAAGTGTAGGTGTAACGGAAATTTAAAGTTATATCAACGATCCTCAAAAAAGAGAAACCATGTGACACTGTCAACAGAATAGTTCTACTCTAGTGAATTTATAGATTATAAAACAACCCTTCGTATTTTTCGGTTTAATCACCTCTTCATGCGTATCAATGTCTTGCTTAATTAATGATCTTTGGTAAAAGTTAAATGTATCTAAACCGTGCCAAGTAAGCGCTAAAGAGAAAGAGATAACAAATTTCGAGAGAAGGCAGAAAATTACAGCCGATGAAATTCCGTAGTTTTGTTCTGAAACTAGGCTCTAATTGTACTTGGAGTTTCCGGGCTCATTTGTATGCAGGGCTGCATTCTGCTCTTGCCTTAAGCATTTGCTACAGATACTTATCGAGAAAATGCGGATAAACCCAGTCGGCTTTCTTTTCCTCCTTTCACGGAATTACATAAACTACTTTTCCTCTTATTCCTTTTCTATACCGATTTTCATGCAAGGCAGGTTTGCAAGGACGCAGAAAAGACATTAGAAAATAAAATCATAAGCCTATAAATGGTTTTAAACCCAATAAGAAATAATGGTTGCAGCCCTTTTTTAAGCACGGCTTTGTGATAATTGTTCTTATCTTTTCATACTTTTGTTTGAGAAGCTGTTGAGAAAAGAATACTGGTGTTTATTCCGTTAAGAAAACCACTTTAGTCTGTGGGAATAAGTGGTTCATTCAATTAGCTACAGTTTACTCAAGTAGAGATGTTTTTATAAAAAAAGGTTTTACTATCGATTATTCAAACAGATCTCCACCAAGGTTAATAGAGTTCACTTTTTTTATATTTCTTCAATTTGTACGAATTATCTTGTTAGTTAAATTAAAAAAAGATGACCGTACAATAATTTGAATGTGCAATTCATTCTAGATAGCTTATTAAAACTTAAAAGCTTATTAATGGTTTCCAAAATAGTCTACATTCATTTTATTATTAACCGCAACTATAAACTTATATTATAAAGTTTGATCAATGAGTTATAACTTTATTCTAACACTTAATCACAAAAAACTAATTAACTAAGTATAAACTTGTTTCGGAGTTTAAACACTAATAACCAGTATAAAATGACTTCTTAAATGTGTTTAATAATGACTTTCTATCTCTAATATGTAATCTTTACATGAGAAATGATATTTTATTAGGAAATGTAGTTACTATGTATAAGGGTTTAGTTTACATTACAGTACAAATATGTGTTTTTCTTGCAGTATAAGGAAATTTTTTAAGGTTGACTGAGTGTACGTTCTGAATTAATAACCAGGTTGACTACAAGTTACTGGTGCGTTCGGAAAGACCAACCTAAACAACAGAACGTGTTCGTAATATTTTGGTAGTTTTAGCCATCGACCGGTCGGTTGCAATCGTGGTTAGTTCGGTTGGTAACCATATATTACCTTCTGTGGTGCTATTTCATATAATTTATAACTTAAAATCATTGTTTACTTCACCGAGATCCATAGTTTTATACGATTACCGTCCTCTGTTTTTACTTTTTGACTTTCCTTTTTATTTGCTACTACTCAGAAACTTTAAAGGATACAAAACGATTAGGTTTGTACACGTGAGATCTCACTCTAGCTTCACACTTATATAAAATAACAAACCAGTTGATAACCTTTTCCGTGGACTCCTTCAACCGGACCCTTTCGAAATCGAGAGAAATTATTCCGCCATGTCTCTAAGGGCGGTTTCACACTATACGGTTTTGGCCGTACGGCAGTATTATTTTAGTGGAAATTATTTTAGTGGAGTATAGAAGGAGACGGGCACTTTCACATTACTCGGCGACGGTAAAAAGCCGTCCTCAACCACTAAACTAACGGCCACCGGATAGCCGCCGTGGACCCAGTAGTCTATTTGATAAAATGCAGGCTTTCACATTGGACGGTTTTTATTCGTAGGGCCAGTTTCTCTCCAGGCTTTGCTCTGTACGTTTCTCTACAGTTCTTAATTTATTTAAATATTAATAATAATTCTTTAATTAATTTAATCATTGCAATGGAAGAGATTGATGGAGAAGTGTTAATTACCCTTGTCCAAAATAGACCAGTGCTGTGGGACAATTATCTTGATATACACAAAGACAGAAATGGTTGTTGAAATTGGTTGTATACAATTTCTAAATTGTGTGTTCTGATGGTGAATATGGTATCTTTCAGCTTTTCATGCAGTTCATCAAATGAGGCAACAGATATCTGAAAATAATTAAAAACTTATTTTCTCTACGTAAATCCTCAAATAACGTATGAAATAAGCCCACTTAATCTCTCTTTTGATTATTTATAGGATGCACCCACATCCGGCGTTTTCATTGTCTTCTTTTTTGCGATCACAATACAACCATAATGCAATCATTTGTTTACGGTTCATAGCAACACCCCTTCACTACACATTTAAAAACATTCTGATTGAAAAAAAAAAATGCCGTGGACAACCCGGATAGTGTGAACAACCTGCCAATTCTGATTTTTGCCGTACGGTTTTATGCCGTACGGTCAAAACCGTATTGTGTGAAGCGGGCCTAACGGTCTGTTGTCCGCCGTTCGAGCGATCTCGACCTGGTTAGTGATTCTGAACGTTCCCTAATTTTTTTTGTTATTAACATAATTTAAATTTATTAGAAATATTGGTCTTGATTGAATTTTTTTTTTCTTTATATATTTCACTTTATTAACATTTTAACTTATTATTATTATATTTTTTAAATTAAATCTACTTAAAACCGTTTTTATGGTCAATATATTTCTTATGTGGTGGTAGGATTTCTTTTATTGTCCATGATTCTTCACTGCCTCCGAACCTATGGATATCCTTAACTTATATCCAACCTATTAATGGATATAAAGTAAATACATTAGTTTAATTAAACGGTGAGTCAGAACTTTAAAGGACCATTTAAATAATTATGTATTGTGTATATTTATAGTACCTGTATATTTAAATAATAATGATCAATTATTCCATTTAATGACGTTAATGAGGTTGAACTTTTTTCGCATTATCTATTAATTATTCATGCAGCCTTATCCTCATGATACAAACAAATTCTAAAGTATACTGCAAAATCAAAAAATCTTCATTATTGGGAAAGATTGAAGTCTCTATCAGAAAATGTCATTATTATTTATTCTAAATAATTAAAACAGAATTATTTTGATTATGATTTCCTATTCATTAGACTTTTTACTTCGAATTGATTTTAAAGTACTTAAGCTCTAATTACTGGCAAATCCAATCTGTGGATGAGATATTCAGATTTGGCCACTCACACGTAAAAAGCGTTCCAATTCTAACCTTTGTTAAAATTGTTTCAAACGAACCTAATTTGCTCATATTTATGTCTTCTTTGTTATGTTTCGAACGATAACTCTACCGAGTAAACATCTATGAAAATGAAGACCTTAAAATAGATGGAAAAACTAAACATTTACATTTTTCCAACGAGCAAAATTGACTGCCTTTCTCAATCAAGTGAAAAAATTGCTTGCGAATCCAAAACGCATTTCTAATCGCTTGGCGCTCAATTAAATTCCCTCATTCATTTGGACCTCACACAAATAGAAGCCGGTGAAAACAAAATAGAGTGGGTTTTTTCATAGACATAATTGTGTGATTTGCTGTTTTTCTTTTCAACGTTTATTTCGCTATTCGGAGCCACCCATCAGGTACTAGTGATTTTTCAATTTTTCGCTGCAATATTTTTCATTCCTCTCTTTTGGATTTGTTAATTTAATGCTTTATTTTGAAAATATCCAAGCGTGTTTTTGTTGTTTTTTCCATTCTAGTTGAATCCACTTCTCTTGATTGGAGAACAGTTCAAATAAAAGTTGATCTAATTGTTTCTGTTTTTCCCCCTTTTTTTCTGCCCTTAGCCTCAGTGGTTTTGAACTGGTCAACAACCTAGAAACTAATTAAAGAGATTTGATGTTTGTAAAATATTCTGATGGGGGTTGCTATTTTTTAGTTAGCATAATTATACTAACACTTATTTGTATAGATATATATATTCTTGACGTAATTTGCTATCCTTTGAGTGTATCATAAAAGAAAGGAAGAGGTAATTAGATACAAAATTTAATATAATTAAGAGGTAATTAGATATTAATTAAGGCAGTATTCAATGGTTTAAATATTTATTTATTTTACTTTAAATAATTATTAGGTATGTGCTTAAAAGTGCATATACTATTATAAGTCCTTAGAGTATTCATTTTTCTTATCAATATTATTAAAATTTTTCTTTATAAATATTCTTCTCTTCTATAGCTGATGGAGCGACAAACTAACCCCTTGCCATCCATTTTGTTTTTCGATTGGAGCGAAGTCACTTGTATCAACTCCACAACGACCATTTGGCATTTCGTCTATCTGTCTGTAAATTTGTTTGTTACGTGGTCACGACTAAACCCGTTGTTCGATTTTATTCCGGGGGCTTTTTGTACTCGAAAGACCACTTAGGCAGTCCATTGAACAAACTCGGGCTGAAAGACCAGACTCTTCACAATTATTGTGTGAAGTGTATGATGTGAAGTGTGATATGTTTGAACCGAGAGCATTGACCATGGTTGTCCATGCCAAAACCTAGTAGCACTACCTCTTTTGAGAAGCTCTTAATTTGTTTGGAATACTGGTTGGACATCGAGCCATCCATTACATACTATTAAGATGCTTAAAAATGTATAATGTATGATGTTTGATGTATAATGTATGATGTTTGATGTATAATGTATAATGTATGATGTATAATGTATGATGTATAATGTATGATGTATAATGTATGATGTATAATGTATGATGTATAATGTATGATGTATAATGTATGATGTATAATGTATGATGTATAATGTATGATGTATAATGTATGATGAATAATCTAGCTAGGCCATCTAGCTGGCCCTCTTCGGGTAGTTGCACCTCGTGGAGTTCTTAGAAATATTTTTCTATCATACTATTTATGTCTATAAAATCAAAATTCTTATCAAATCATCACGATTTCTCTGGAACTACTTTATTGAGCTACAATCTTAGTTAAATTCTTTTTGTCTACTCCCTCTTCATCACTGTCTCTACTAGATGTTCTTCTCTATCTACTCTTTATTTTTCTCTATCTATCTATACTTTGTTCTTATCTATCAATTCTTTATTCTTACTATATACAACTACTCTACTATATTACTCTACTTATTATTACTCTACTATATACTACTACTCTTACTATATTTTTAATCTTTAACCTTAGAGTCTGTTATATACTAAAAATTTAACTAATTACGATTATTGTTAAGTTAGGTTTGTCTCTTTTATTAATAGTCACTAATAATATATTGGATTACTTGTTTTATCTTCATGGTATTTGAGTTGTACCAAGTAAAGCTATATTATTAAATTGATCTTTAAGTTTGTTTATCTGTTTTCTTTCACGAAACTTTCAAAGAGAGAACTCTTTGAAAGTTTCGTTTGAAAACGTCCCTTATATTAGAACAGTGGAACTATTGGTCCTGTAACTTCTTATTATTTAGCTATCAGTGTTAGTTCTGAAGTATTAGTACTAAAGTTTGTGATAAGCTAGTGAATTGGTTGGACCCAGTCACATATAGATTTTTATGTACTTACATAAATTGTTAGTATGGAAGTAGACATTAATGACGATTGTTGAAATTGATTGGCTTGATAAGATATTTTTAAGATAAAACGGAGAAATAAGAATTTAATTAAAATGTTACTTTGTGCCAATAGTACCACTTTATGTGTGATAAAGTGAGTTAAAAATTGAAAAGAAGTTGAATAAAGGGTGTAAAATAAAATATTAACAAATAAATTAGTAGTAAATTACAATTTTTTTTTTGCAAATTTTGCTTTTTATTGTCTAAGGGTAATAAATAAATAAGTAACTTCCTTTTGGAGTATTTTGCCTCCATCTTCCGGTCTGCACACATTATGTATTGATAAATTGATACTTTTATTCTTGTACAAAAAAAAGAATGACGAGAAAGCTCTGTGCAACATTACTTGGCTGACTATTTTCAAATCTGCCAAACTTTTTTTTTTTCTTTTACCTAAATAAAAATATAAATTTAGGTAAATATAATCAGCGTTAACGGTTGAAATTAAAATGAGAACATGGACAACATGTGAGCTACGTTGGACATGCCATCCAAATTTCTTAAAAATCTTAAATTTCATAAAACAACAATGGTTCACATCAATGTTGAACGAAAGATCAACTGAAAGACGGAAAATGTTCACAAGATCAAACATTTAAAAAAAAAAATATTATTCGTCAGAACGAATGCAATGCTATGTTTTTTCGCTTGCAATTGGTAAATAACCTTCAAACAGCAATTCACTGGTTATTTTATTCATAATTAATATGTAATGAATAATGTAATGTAGTTCCGATCGTTTATGTGAAAACGAAAATCTTAGGCACTGCATTTAATGGCTTGACCTACATGATAATGTTGGTTACATTAGGACTAGGAAACAGCCACTGATTCCTAGCATGAGCCCTACCTAGCATAAATGCTTCAATAAAATATTTATAACTGTACTAAACAAAGTTGTTAGTTATATAATGATGTTTTCAGTTATTTATGATCTGGAAATGGGATCGAGACAATTTTACATTGTCCATTTAGAGATCAAATAATGATCAAAAAACATTGTTCTTGAGTTTGATACAAATATTATTTATATATCTATTTTTATATTCATATTCAAATTATTATACTTAATATTCTGAGTATTAAGGATGAAATTAAAATTCTAATAAAACTTCAACTCCTTTAGTGACTCTGTTTCAATATATTATGTATAGAATCTTTCACCGGTCATATCGAAGTGTAGTTGCACCAATAATAAAAATAACTTTATTGCTGGCCGTTCTCCAGTTTTATAGTTATTATTATATGAAATGGAATTGCATATCTCTTTGGAATTTTGAAACTAGATGACATTTAAGTTGTATGCTTGACGACCATGGACCTGTATTTAACTGAGGGCAGATTTTATTACTATTACGGCTCGCTGGTTTATTGGTAGGGATCTGATTATATTGCTTTTACCGTCTGGATGGGAATCTGTAATTAATGTTTTTTCAATAACAGTCCAACGACAATATTATTTAGTTTTATTTTTTTTTTCTTTTTTCATGCACCGTAACATGCTGTTTTTCAATATTTTATGTCCTTTATATACACTTTTATAAACTTCATATACATTTGAGCTCATGTTTCCACAAATGTATCTCTAAAAATGTTATCTCTGAAAATGTGTTTTATGCTGTGCAATATAGAGTGAAAATGCAATTTTCATCAAACTTTCTTCTTTGAGGTGGAACTAACATCTTATTGTGAAGCCGTTTAAGTGGATTCAGTATATGAACCTAGCGAGTATATTGGAGTATAACCATTAAACTCATAAGCCAGAACTATTTCAAAGTTTCAAAACTTTTGAAATTTTAAACTCTCAAATCTTCTTACACTTTCGGTCGAAGAAACGGACTGTAAAGGGGGTGTTGTGAAGTAACTTGCCACAAGGACTACTTCGATGTTATAAACTTAAATTTGGCCTCTTGACCATTAACAGTACCTTAGATTGTGCATTGATATAATTGATAACTATTAGGTAGTAACCATTTATTTTTAAAATAATGTGACTGAACATTTTTTAAAAAATAACAGGTATGTTACCAGGGGGTTTTTAAAATTGAATTGTTTTAAAATGTATCATACATCTCTTATTCATACATATTAGCCGTAATGTGATGTGACCCCTAATTAGAGGGAATTTTATTTTTTATTAAATTTTCGAACTAGAATATAGCACTCATCGTGGATGTGACTATTTACCATGGTAAAACAAATATGAATGCCTTAACAGATATGGTGTTATTGAGATTCAAGAACCTAATACTGTCGTCGATCAGACACAAAACCGAAGAAAGGACTACTGCTGTCTGAAGTGATGAAAATAGTTGGATTGTGATCATTCTGAAAAACGTTTTTTTTTTTTTTATTATTTACAAATTTGTACATAGAAATCCGAAATCTTGGTTAATACTACTAACTTTGTTTTATAGCAAGTAACTTAGTAGTAGTCTAGTACTTCCTACTAGAACGGGTAGGACGAACCACTTGTTCGAACGTACGGTGCAATTAGTCCAAAAAACGGCCTAACCCTAACATCCAAAGTAAAAGTTTCCCTCCAACTCCAAATTGTTCTATGCAGTCCACATATTGTTTGGTAAAAAGTTACACCATTTTAAGCGTCGGGTTTGGCGGGGAGGGGGGGGGTCAAAGTTGGTAAATTAGTAGTTTTTCCCGTTTTTCTTAAATATTTCGAAAACTATGCGTTTTAGAGCAAAAAGAGTTATATACAAAAATAATCTACATTAAATTTTGAACAAAAATGGTCTAGTGCATAATCTTCCCAAAGTAAATGGTTCTAAAGTTACGGAGAGTGTAAAAATAGACATTTTTCGTATTTTTTAGATTTTTGGCAAAAAAATTAAATTGTCCCCAAGGGAACAAATTTTGTTTTACAGGTTTAAAAAAAATTGTAAAAGCAAATTGCGATTTAGTGGCCGGTGGTATGTTAGTGATAAGCCCTTGAAGGAACGACAACCTCACCACCATCTCAAGGGGCGCTACTTTTTAAGGGAAAAGAGGCTTCCACAGGCCTAGGGCCTAGGCCATGTAAACCTGTGGTACGGAGAAACCTACTCTGAACTTTCTCTGGACTATAAATATCTTTCCAACGTAAATGACTTTCAAATATAATAATATTTTCTGTGTGATAATTATGATATCTAATTGTATAATTTTTAATCTTAATATTTTTAAAACTGCAGCTTTTGAAAGGATTCATCAGTATTTAATCCCCAAAGAATTTTCGTTCCCAAAAGAATCGTACTTTAGTTTAAGCAGTTCTTTAAGAACTGGTTGGAATTGGAATGACAACAGAGTTTTTATTTTTAAGGGAAGGAAGTAGTCGAGGTTGAGAGTAGAGATTGAAGGTGGAATAATATAATGTAGTATAGTAGTTGTGCGAGTGTGTGGGACAGGGGACCTTACCATGTAAATGTGCAAGTCATTTTTATGCCCAGTCAGTATGTATATGTTTGAGTGTTCTATACTATACTACTATGCTGTACATGTGTGAGTTTATTGTGCGCTCAAATATCCACTCACACTTTTTTAAACTATTACTATTATAATATTCATATTTTACGATTTTGGTAGTATTCATACTACGGAAAGATTAAATTTTAATTTAAATCAAATTATAAGTATTATTAACTACGGGAAACAGACAGAGAAAAATACACTCCAGCGCCGGGATTTGAACCACGTGCCTCTATATTGTAATATTGTAATTAAACACATACACAAACACAACTCAGGCTAGCCCTAGCCTACTAGTCCCTTCCCCTTCTAATCCTAATATTAAAGAACTCCCCCAAAACAGTTCCTTTCCGATTGTCTTGTCACACAGTTCTCTATTGTTAACTGCTCTCGTGAAACGGTTCTAAGTTCTTAGGCTAGGAACACACGTATCGGATGGATTAGCCCGATATCGGGCCGGTGTCGGATGGAAGGTGTGGTGTTGCATTGGGTTGTATGGAGCTATTCAAACGTGCCGGGTGGACTTATCCGGTATCGGGCCGACAGCTCGGTGTCGGGTGGCTGTCGGCTATTCCCACAGCGACTATCCGATATAGTGTATCGGATAGATTATGGTGGGGCATGGAAGTGTACGGAAGGTGCCACACGAGTCGGGCCGACAGTCGTCCGGTGACAATTGAATTGATAAATTTTATTGTTTAATTCATTTTCTTTAAAAATAATTTCGCCTAATTTTATTTTTTTACTATATTAGCAATGGCAGAAGATTAAATAGATAGTGAAATATTAGTAACTGCTATAGAATCTCGCCCTATTCTGTGGACCAAAACCCTAGAAACATATAAAAATAAAATATTAACAAAAAATGCTTGGAAAGATGTATTTGCCGAGCTTCATCCCACATTTGAGGATATTTGTGATGAAGATAAAAATACCTTTGGTAGTAGTTGAAGAATTTATCTTCGTGCTCTTGTAGTTTGTTGAATAAAACATAAAATGCCCCAGCAAGAAGCCTATTTTGAATGATTGGGTGGACCCAATAACCAATATATACGCCTGTTGTTCTTGCGATGGAGGCGATTCCGCCGGTACAGAAGCCATATTATCATAATTTTTTTACGATTCATTATAAATATAGGGTTATAATATAATTTTATATACGACGTTTAGATATAACTAGGCCTATCCCAGAAATTACACTGACTGAATTCGATCGGGTCGGAAAGAAATCGTCCACGTGTGGCAGGGTACGTATCCGATATCGGCCCGATATCGGGTTAATCCATCCGATACGTGTGTTCCTAGCCTTACACTTACAATTCCCCTGTTCCATATCTATTTTTTTCTGATTTAAATTTATTATTTCTATAATATCTTCAAAAAAAAATAAAATAAATAAATAAATAAATATATATATATATATATATACATTTATTTATTTAACTATATTATATAATAATAATTTTATTTATTTATTTTTTTTATATAATACTTCAGAGTTCCATATCTATCTTTTCTGATTTAAATTTATTATTTCTTAATTTCAAGATATTATCTTGAAATTAAGAAATGTATATTTTATTTATATATACTTTCCATTAGCTGTATTCGGAGATCCGTTAAATGCGTTTGTGAGTGTTATTTCTAGTGAAGTTGTGCTGCTATTTTTATTAGTGTTCGTCTTTAAAATACTGTCGAACTAAGTGGTTATCACTTTAAATTCATTTTTTTGCCAAAAATCTAAAAAATACGAAAAATGTCTTTTTTTACACTCTCCGTAACTTTGGAACCATTTACTTTGGGAAGATTATGCTCTAGACCATTTTTGTTCAAAATTTAATGTAGATTATTTTTGTACATAGCTCTTTTTGCTCTAAAACGCATAGTTTTCGAAATATTTAAGAAAAACGGGAAAAACTACTAATTTACCAACTTTGACCCCCCCTCCCCGCCAAACCCGACGCTTAAAATGGTGTAACTTTTTACCAAAGAATATGTGGACTGCATAGAACAATTTGGAGTTGGAGGGAAACTTTTACTTTGGATGTTAGGGTTTTGGTCTAATTGCACCGTACTTAGGCCATCACTTAGGCCCTTTTTACGCCCCGTGGTGGAGAGTTCCAGCTACTTCACACATCATACATTGCAAGTAACTTACTAATAACATTAAATTTTTGTTATAATGGTTGATAATAACTCAAAATCTTTGCTAAAGCGAACCATTTAGTTCGTTTAACCGTAAACATTAAATCATATTGTAAGTTAACAGGGTCGGGCGTGGTCACAATTTGGATGGGTGACTGGGTGACACATCTGGGTTCAATACCTGGACCGGGCCACCCGCTTACCCAGCTAAGCTGTGTAAATAAGTTGATACTTACGTTACGTGACGACTACATGGTTGCATATGCCAATTGTAAGGTTGGTACAGCAGATGGCTCGACAAACTAATCCATTAAAATGGTGCCACTAAACCACAACCATACAATTATTCACGGGCTTTTGTGCCACAACAGTATGCTTTGTATACGCTATGTTTGCTATATGCTATGATCATACAGATTGCTACGCTATATACGCTATGTATGCTATGTATTATGTCGTCACTCAGCAAAAACAATGTCGCGTACTTCACCTGTTAGTTGCCTTGGGAAAGTGACGACAGTGAGGATGAGGCTTTGTTTCATAATAATCATAAAGAAAAAGGAAATGGATCCACGAAGTGAACATGAAACGAAATAAGTTTGGTGAATTTCATCATTTCTTAAAACAGTTACGTTTTTATGAAGTTAAATTTAAAGAATATTTTCGAATGAGTTTCAACCAGTTTCATCTCCTTTTCCCAATATTAAATACGATATTGAAAAACACAACTGAATTTCAGAGAAAGCATTCCGGCAGAGGAACAATTAGCCATTTTTTAAGCCAAGTCAGTCATTATAGGTTTTTACTTTCTTATATAAAGAAATAGTATTGTGATGACGCGAAAATTCCATTTTGATGGATTTACACCTGTTGAGGTCCCCTGAGTCCCAAAAAGTGGTTTTTAAAAAATTTCTGTCTGTCGAATGACTGTGTGTTGTTTGTGCAGACGTGTAGAGCCTAAACTACTGGGCCGATTTTGTCGAAATTTGGCATACATGTTCAGAAAAATCATACCCCGACGTGAAATCGAGAAATGAATTTTAGCTCCGAATTTGGAAGTGCTACCCCCGAAAATTCCCAAATTATTTCTCGAAATCTGTTCCGACGATTTTGATTAAACAATTCTAAAATGTAGTCCATTTAAATTCGAATCTAACGATGTAAGCCGTTTCCCCTGGAAAAATCTAGTTCCTGAGAAAACAGGTTTAAATGCTAAAGGGGTGAGGCCGGGTTCGATTCCCCGCCGTGGAGAAGTTATTTTATGATAAATTTTGATAAAATGTTCAATAAAAATTAAATGTAACTACGAAAACTCTAAAATAAATGTAAAACACTGAGCTAAGTAATTATGAACTCGTATATATGAGAAAGTTTGTCGGACCAATTTTTTCATTGAATTTTTTTTTGTCGTGAACATGTGTTTTTTTTCTATCGCCATTCAAACTAGTCTAGTGCGTACGCCTATTTGTACCAGACGCGAAACGTCGATGAGAAATATAGCCACAATTCAAACACCTCAGCGACACGTAGCGACATAGCTAACAATGAAACAGCGTAAGCAATTCTGTGGGGTCACTTCCGTTGTCAAAAAGAAAGCTATTTTTCGTAATTATAGCTTACATAGCTAGCTTTAAGAATGCCCTCAATATTAATTAGTTAGTTATTATATCACATTAATAAAAAGAAACTTGTAACTTCTCAGCTAAAATTACTTTTGAACTACAAAACTAAGAACTTATTACGATAAAATGTTAGAAGGGTTTTAGTGTTAATTCTGATAAGTGATAAAAAAAGACAGAAAGGAGGAACCATCATTCTAAGGAATTTACACCAAAGTAAAAAAAAATCAAGTTTTTATCGGAATGCTGGGTAGGAATCGGATGTTTCAGGGGGACTAGTATCCTCGCTAAGACAAGATCCCTAGCTAAGTCCAGACTACTTCATGGACCATTTCCTCTTATTTACAACTCCCTTTTATACCCATTTCACTTTAACTACTTTTAGATAATACTGAACCATTTTATTCTGTCTATGTTTTCTCTTTTTTCTGTCCATTCACTTCCTTTTTAATTCGCTCAATTAAATTTCCTTTTTTTTTAACACAAAACCTATAATCCCACTTTCTAAGGTATCATCATATATTTAACATATATAACATGTTAATATATAAATTTCATTTGATTACTTTCTTAACAAACAAGTGATGAAGATTGTGTTAAAGATATGTATATCTATAAACAAAAATTGTATTAATGATTGATTATTATATTGTAATAGGAAGTTCTTAATTTGTGCTGAAAAGTTTTTAAGTTTCAGCATTCTAGGTAGTTGGAAAGAGGGTCTAATTTAGGTTTCAAGATTTGGAGACTAGTGAAGTTTAATAAAAATACAATAATTGTTGTATTGATAATGTAAACTTAAAAGTTTAAGAACACCTTGTTATTATATGATGCTTTGAGAAGTGATGGACGTTATTAGGTGTGAATAAATTAATCAGTTTAATTAATTTTACCGAAATGTTTCGACCCTAAAAGTTCATCTTCAGTCAGTTTTATAAACTAGAACAAACAATTAAATTCCAATTTTACAAAAACCACCGTTGCATAAACCAATCACAATAGTATCTTCTAAATATAATCAAACTTCATAAGCATTTTGTCTAACAATAAAACAATCTGTTACAATTTTGATATAATAAATTTACTTACAATTATGCTGTTTTTTTTGTTGTGTTTGTAATCATAATGAGTAATCACTTTTATGAAAAAACGTGAAATAAAATTATATCTCGTAAACGGTTCCGACGATTTTGATTAAAAAATTCTAAAATGTAGTCCATTTAAATACGAATCTAACGAGATGAGCCGTTTTCCCGGGAAAAATCTAGTAGAGGAAATAGCTTAAAACGCGGACAGAGAGGGCCCGGGTTCGATTCCTCGCCCAGGAGAAGTTATTCTATGATAAATTTAGATGAAATATTCAATAATAATTAAATGTACATACGAAAACTAATAAATGGAAAACACTGGGCTAAGTAATTTTATTATGAACTCGTATATGAGAAAGTTTGTCTGAGTCTTCTGGGACTGTTTTTTTTTCAATATACTTTTTGCAAAATGGACACATCGAAAATCCGGTTTAATGTTTGTATTTTTTTTTTGTTTCTAGGTGATTAAGATCTCAGCTCCAGAAGACAACGAGAACAGTTTAACTATTGGTCCAATATTTCAACAGTTCCAGCATCTTGAAGAGCTTCACATTCTTAGGTCTAATATACCGGCTATCGGGAAGCATTCATTCTGGGGTGTGCCCACGCTGCGAGTCCTCGATCTCTCCTACAACAATATATCTCTGGTTAGTTAGTACTTTTTTTTATTTTATATTTGTGCGAAATGTTGTAAGTATCTAAGTGATTAACAAAATCGTAAATCAGTAATATTGGGCAACATTTCCTTTTCACGCGAGTGACGATTAAGTTAAACTGTCACGATTCTACATTTGTAGAAACCGTAATCTTTTTAAACATCATTATTTAATTAAATTGTTAGGAGTTCTGGGTTTTGATTTTTTATTAAAGGAACCTTCCAGTTAGTTTTCTTCTTAAATGTTAAATTTCTCCACAATTTAATAATTATTAAGCTTTTTAAGATGCCAATATTAGAAGTATTCACTTTCAATTAACTCTAGAAAACAGTTGTTTGATTCCTTCTTCCTTCAAAATAATAATATTCTAGGGAAACATCTTTCCTCTAAAATAAAACAATTATTTGGTAAATAAGCATACACAACACATATTATTAACATTAGAGCTAAATCATACAACCATCCAGATTTCGAGATACAAAATACATATAACTTTCTTGTAATATAACTATATTTTTCATTTTTCTCGCTGTGTTGCTTACACAAATTAAAATAATAATATAAATAAATTTTTTATAATGATACATACACAGTTGTACAGGAATATTAGCCAACAAAAAAGTGGATAGATATAGAAAACCGGGTCTTAAACAATTCAATAGGAAGTTTATAAATTTTTGCGCGGCAATATTTCCAAAATTAAAATTACAGGAGTGTTTGTGGTGAAAGAGGTGTAGTTCAATAACCAAACAACGTCTTCACACAAAAATTGTAATTAGAACAATTGACCGGTTTCGGCTGTTCTAAAGCAGCCTTCTTCAGATAATCTTGAGGTTACTGGGTTGACTTCAGGAGTACAAGATTATCAAAGAAGGATTATCTGAAGAAGGCTGCTTTAGAACAGCCGAAACCGGTCAATTGTTCTAATTACAATTTTTGTGTGAAGACGTTGTTTGGTTATTGAACTACACCTCTTTCATGATGAGTCGCTATCACACATTGGAGAAAAACACAGTCGAGGTGTTTGTGGTGTTTAAATTATACTGACAGTCCTCTTAATAACCTCTAGTATTATATACCTCTTTACAATGCCGTCTTATTATCGTTATGATAAATGAGACTTTTTCATCAACGTTAACCAGATAAAATTAAAGTAATTAAGATTACCTTAAGTATTATCTTGTTTTATCTGAATTAATGTTGTTACTTCCTTATAGCATCAAGTATAAACAAAATAAACCTGTACAACATGTTGATGAGTGAAATGCGTGTTTAACTTTGTCTAGCTAATCGCCTGATCTTTAGACTAATACTCTAGTACTAGACTCTGCTTCTGATTAATTAGAGGAAAATAATGTTTCTACCAGATAAGTTAGATTTGCAATTTAGCAAGGATATTCATGGTTTTTTTACTAGAAATAATAGGTTATCTTGCCTCGAAATATTTTAAATAGGCAGTGAGAATGATAAATGCAATCTATAATTTCTTATATACAAGTAACAAGTCTCATAACTATTGTTATACAGCTGTTTTTTGGAGGAAGTTCCTTATGGCAACGTTTTGGAGCCCGGGAGTGAATCCGAAAAAAAACGTCCGTCACAAAACCGACCATCACGAAAGCCACCGACGACGATAACTTGAGTAAAAGTTGTCCGATTTATTTGAAATTTGTTATACATGTTCATTTTACCAATACCCAAGCCGAAATCGTTATTCGCCCAAGCGTTCACCCGCAACGCTCGCGTAAATGTTAGCTTCAAATGTAAAATTGGAATTTTAGGACGGGAAAAATTCTAACTTCATCTATTCAATGAGACGAACAACTTTTTTAAGTAAATTTTTTTAGTAAAACCAACACCGACACTGCTATGAAGTGATAAAGATTGCTAAATTTATTAAAGAGGCCTTAAATAGGGAAAACAACGTTTTTACCGATATCTTCCGTTCTAACGTAACGATTTTAATAAAAATTCATGCACATCGTATAAAGTAAAATTGAAACAGGTATTTAAAATTTTAACCTGATACAAGCAGGAGTTTTTACGTATCGAAGTGATATATTTTATAACATTTTAAACTAAGACCAGGTAGGTAGAAAACAGGACTGTTCCCTATACAACCACCCTCATATCTATAAACTCATTATGATTAACTTTTTCTCAATATTCAATACTTAGTTATTGTAAGACGCTCGCTTCAATAATAAAAAAATGTTTTTCTTTTAATCTTGACTTAATTCCTTTATGTACAAACAGTTAGTTACTTTTACTTTTGTTTCTTTTTTTAACTCCGCCATGTATAAGTAGTTAGCATCGTATACTTAGCAGTGTGATTTTATAATTTATATTTAATGAAAAGCATAAAGAACTTCGTTCCTAACTGGTGTCCCGCGACACCACACGTATATTTTAAATGTTTAAATCATTCTTAGAAAAAGGTTTTCTACAACTTTTCAGTGTTAAAATAAGTCAAGATAAGTATTATCATTTTTTTTTTAGTGTACTCGTCAATACGATTCACTAAATCGTTTCTAGCCTTGGCTGATATAAAGGTAAACGTCACAATTTAAAGCGACATAGATGCTGGGCATCTTTAGGCCTAAATTATTCTCTCATTTCTTATCCCTTGGTTTAACATAGTTTGATGAAAGTGGAATTGCGCATATGCAATAGGAAGAAAAGGAAGCAAAGTGGCGTAAAATAACGATCTTTAAAATATCTTACTAAAATTATCATAAAAAGTTAAACGTATAAATGTAAAATGGCTTTAATATTATACATGCTTAAATATTTAAAGAGAAAATCAATTTAACTATCGTATTTTCAAAGAAAAAACTCTCCAAAGAGCAATTCTATATTAGCCTTTTTTGTGTGATGTTTTTCTGTATTTGTTAAGTGATTTCTCTATGGCTAAAAAGTGTTTGTAAAATGGCATTAAGATTTGTGCTAATAAAATCAAAGTGGAAAGAAAGATAAAAGGTAAGGATCTAGTTGAAAGGGAGCTACAAAGTGAACAACAATCCCAAAATCCCACTTGAGTTGTAGAAACGTGAAACACACACCCTTTTTTTCGACTTTCAAGAGTAGAAAGAATAGAAAAAAGGGAGAACACAAAGAAAACTAAGATGGAATGAACGGTACAAGGTAAGGGATTGGAAATGGCCCGAAGCGTGTCAAATTCACGTCCGAAGGCTAAGGTAGGCGGTAGGCGTTTGTCTGAGCTTCAGAAGGATCCAAAGTGTTTGGTGAACGTGGAAGCTAACATGCTTGGTTGAATTTCTCCTGCCTTGAGAGTGAGAAAAATCAAGAAAGGTAGAAAAGAAGGTTTATTGATACCTCAGGTTCTCCAGTCCCTTTCCTGTTAGAAAACCTTAATCTTGCACTATACATCAGATTCAAACCTTTTTCCCCATGCCTTACTTCTTACCGAGAAGTAAAAAAAAACCTTTACAAAGTCCAAATGAACCCATTCCGGTGAAAAACTCTTTGGACAGGCAAGCATTCTAATATAACAAAGTGACGTCAATCCATACAAATCAAATGGTCTCAGATCCTTACTCTGTAAAAGATTTAGTACTCAGCTCTTTTAGCAACTAAACTTTCCAGCTAGACTAAGATGTATTAGTTAAATCGGCTTCTAATTGTAGAGAATCTGAAAGAGCTGGATTGTTGAATGCGAGGAGGACAGGGGATGCGCGCCAAAGAGATCGATTTCTGTATGCTGTATCTGTGACTGTTATATGTTTAATAAGATCTGTACACTAATAAAAGGGTACCTAACTCTGAGCATCAAAGAAATCGGTAGTTGAAATAGAAAATGTTCATGCTCCTTAAAGCATGTAACTCAATTTTGAGATAGTATTGATGAAAGAATTTTTCCTCCGAATAGTAACTTTTTTATTGAAGCTTTTAACCCTTAACGTTCATCTAAAGCGACGGAAAGAGAAGAAAGGATTTTTATAGAATTTTTTAGAAAAAGAGTCAGGGTAAGTCCTTGGGTCAGATTGAAACCTTTGTAAAACACCTACGCCAAAACTCTTTTCTTGCAGAAGTCATCTCATAGCGATCATTTTGCTAGTAGAATTGGAGTTCTTTTCTACATAGGTTTGACCATTTCAAATCCCTAATAGTGTGTAGGAGTACTTATTTTTAATTAAAAGTTTCATCATCTGTGCAAGGAAAATGAAAAAAGGGTCAGTTTTAGATTTGACACAAAGGCTTAAATCTTAGATTGTAATATCTTTGTAGACTTTCTGAATAGATCTGGATCTGGTAAAAGTATATTTCTGATTTTTGATATAAAGTATAATTTTCAGAAAGAAGAGGAATGATAACAATTTACCCCGTCACTGGGAATCGAAGTTCGGATGCCCACGTTTATATGTTTTTTTTTTTTTTTTTTTTTATGAAATACACTATTATCCCAAAACACTAAGCTTTATTGTGCGATTATCCTATCCAAATATAAATAAATCCCAATTATTACCGACATTGTTTTTGCAATATCGTGTTGTGAGCTGAGAATTTCGAGCTATAGTTCACAATGTATGATAACGTTTCTTTTATATATAAATTATTATGCTCATAATAATTTATTAGTCAATTCCATGCACTTTATTAATTAACCTTTTTATTGTATTAAAAAAAAAAAATAAATAAAAATTATGTGCTGAAAGGGAAAACTTAGTTACAATACTACTTTATAAAGTTTAGTTTACCGTTTCTTTGAAAACTTTTAACTTATAGCCTATCTCAAGAGATAAAGCTTTACTTCTATCAGTTTGACGGAGGTGCCACTCTGATAAATTGCATACCTACCTAACTCTTACTCTTTAACTCGGATAAAACAGAAGCAGAAGGTAGTTTAAACTTTTGTTAACTATTTAAATGTAAAGTTTTAGGTTTAACTAAATATAATGTAAATAGAGTTTTTCTCAATGTTACCTTTTCTTAATGCTTACGTGAAGTATGTATTGTAGGCTCCAAGTAAAGCATGAAGGTTGAGTCAATATTATATTTACTGTAATAATTTTACAGAGAAATTTATGAAAATATTTTCTAACTTGTTTCAAATCTAAATTATTTTTTCACTTTTAAGTTTTTTTCTCAATAAATATATATACACTTAGCCTTTTAAATAAAGTATCTTATCAATTAAGTTTGCTCTAACACTTCAAAAAGGTTGTTCACACAAAGAAAGGGAGTTCACTTAAATACTCTATAAAATATATAGTTTTTAAACCAAACTCTTCCTTATTTATGAATGCTTTCTTAAATTTCAAAATAAATATGTGGTCTCTATATTAAGGTAGGATACATTTCGATTGTGCCTCATTTAAGTATTTAAGTGTACTCCGGCTTATGATGCAAAGCAAAACAGAATATTTCTTCAATGACATCTGAATTAAGTAGTTTGGTGAGAAATCATCAAAGATTTTCGTATGTGAGGCTTATTTAAATTTAAAATGTTGCATAAACTTACCTGTCAATTCTGCACATCAAATAGTACATTAATACTTATTATTATCTATAAATGCACTAAATTCAACAAAGTAGAATTTTATAAACTTACTAGTATTAAATTAAACTCAGTATATAAAATTTATTTGTATATGTATTTCGATTTAAAAAATATTGAATACTCTTTATTCTTGTACGTTTAATTGATATTTGGAATTATAAAAATAAGAGCCATATTAATTGAATAGGATTTTAAAAAATCCCAATTATTCTAAAGCATTTACGTGTTCGAGAAAAAAGCATTAATTGCATGTTAAAAAATCTGATGAGAATTCAATAAATACCATAAATGAAATAATCATAATGAAATATATATTTAGAGCAATGGTTTGGCTTTTAAACACGACTTTCTACTCAGGGTTCACTTAAAAGGTCACGTCACTTCACTTGGGTAACTCTACAATTCTAAAGCATTTGATTCATTCATTCGTGGCTAATAACAGGTAAATCTGAAACTTGTTTATTTCAAGTATACATTCTATTTTGATATAAACCCTACCTTTTGGTTTTGGGATCTATTTGGTTAAATCTTAGCGCTGAGAGGCGTCAAAGGCCCTTTTAACGTTGGATGTTTGGCTTCTAAACCTTCAGCTTAGGGCACCTTCAGAAATTTCAGGAATTTCACAGTCAATCAGGGATAGTGCCAACCCATGTTACAAACCTTGGTTTGAAAATCCTCTAGGTTCTCATTTAGGTTCTAATTTATACCGATACTACCACCTTAGACTGCCTGAAACTGATTAATTCAATTTAGAAGCTATCCTAGCTTGAACCTTATCGGAATCAATTTGTCTAAATGGACTTACGTAACTTACTACAGTATAGCTCTTTTTCACCCTTTCCTTTGAAGTAGTGCCCTTTACAAATACATGACACCCTCTAGTCTTAATGGTCTTTCAACTTAGAGATAAGAAAAAATCTCCAATCATTAAACTTTAACTTAGAGATTAGACAAAGTTCTCATCTAAAGACAACTTTGCATTTTAGAAGTAAGCTTCTAGCACTCTTAAAGATTAGGGTATATAATAAATAAAAATATATGTGTCAATATTTTGTGCTGATACCTTATCAGATTAAGGTGAAAGAACTTTTTATTAATTTTTTCTCCAGGTGTTAAAACCCGAAGACAGTCTATTTAGGTCCATTGAATAAGCTTGGGTTATGTCCCGACCAACACAACATTTGGATCGTAGGACGGAGAAATGCCCTCTCAACTCATTTACTCGATGAGGCTATAATTTTGTAAAATTTCTCACTTGACTGGGATTCGAATCATCACCATACAGTACCTACCTTGGTTTCAGTCAAGTTGCGAGTTCGAACTTCTCGACTGCACTGATCCCTTAACCACTGTAACGCCACTTTAACGCTTTATGACCAAAGAAGCTTTATAATAATAGTACATTACGCGTCGAGTGCGGAAAGTAGCATTTTGCATGCGAGCGTGGAGTTTGCACCCGAGCGACAGCGAGGGTAGTATAACCACACGAGCAATGCAAAATGTCGTTTTCGTACGATTGTTAGATTTAAATAATAAATACAGAAAACAATTTGCTGTATGTAAGTTCGTATCTCTCTCTTATTAAAGATGGCATTAATTCTTGAGTTGTATTTTTTGCCGAATTAATTATTTCTGGAGGATTATTATTCTCCACATTTTCGTCAGTCACTTGATTCACTCATTGATTTTCACTAAAAACTCGATATAAACAGTTACTTTAATAAAAGATCAGCAAATTAGTTTTGTTAAATGTAAACAAACTCGCTAATCGTGCGTAAAGCTGAAGAATTCCTCTTCTTTACCGCCCTAGGGTGGTAAAAGAAAAAGAGAGTTCTGAAGAGGAATTCTTCAGAACTATGAGACGCTCATACGTAAAGAATTACTTTCTTCGCATCTAAACAGAGATACAATGTTTATATTTCGTATCAATCGTAGATAAAAGAAGTTTGTAAGTCAGTTCCAAAATTATAAATTATTTATCAATATATTTTTTAAGTTTCAGTATCTCCTACATGCTCAAGATTTGATAGTACCGTTTATTCTAGTATCTTGAACATATGTAGTAATATTTCATGATAATAGCTTTTAATCAAGATAAAAAAATGGTAACTTAAAACCCGTGGACATGCTATCTCCATAATCAAATTTACGGGGTCTTGTAAATTAATTAAATATGTATAACTAAACAATACAGTCCGCTTTTTATTTATTATCATTCCACCGATATTTACACAATACTAAACATTTACTTATGCGATAATTCACATAATATGAAACATTTCACTTACGATCTATCAAAACTTAGAAAAGATGTAAAACTGTGCCCACGATCTACAAAAGAATATTATCATAATATAAATAGGATTTTATATTTTAATATTTTTTAATAGCCAATTCAAATGGAACACTCGCATCGCTCTAACAGTGCAATACTTTTCTTTATAATCACTTAAAGTGGCATGTGTCCACAACCTTTTAGTTATTATTGAACTTAAACCTTTATAGGTATTTAGATATTATCCATGCTGCATCCAATAACATCTCTTTTTCTCTTTGTACCTGTCTAAGCTATTTGGAAGCAGTAGATTTACTGTACTTGGTTGAGCCGAAGGTAAAGTGAATTCAAAGAGAAATGCGATCGGTGCTTTGATAGACGTCTATTCTACTCCCATTCAAATCCTATGGTCCTCTTATGTAAATTCAACCATTCAGAATCAAATGTCCATTTTGAATCGGTTTATCGGTAAAGAGAAGTTTTCAAATCTTTCTTTTTTTCTATTATCCAAAATTGCTCTTTCACATCAAGCAAGCAGGATCTGTTTATTTATTTATTTTTTTTAATAAAAAGTGAATACATAATTTAATGAACACAATACATATTAAATGCAACGAGGGCATATGAGTGATAAATTCTCTAATAAATAAATGGACGTATTTTTGTATTTTATCTTAATTGTCTAATAAATGATATAAAATGTAGTCCTCATTCGTTTTTATGAAGGTTTTGGACTATTTTTACATTTCATTTAACCCTTGACTGGTATCGTCATATTTACTTGCGTAACAGGTATCGTCGGGTCAAATGGGACCCAAGGCTTTTTAAAAAGGATAAAGCAATTAAATGAATAGTTACTTTTAAATTATTTATTTTTGACACTGATTCCATCAGGTTCATAAATATTTTCAAGTATTTATAAGAAATCATATTGTTGTAGTCCTAATTTTAAAAAAAGTTCTTTGTTGACATTGAAATATTGGAAAAATATAATTTCTAAATAAACTTTATTTTCACTTACATCCATAAACACACTCATTAATAAATGCAAAAATAGTTATTTATGCACCTAGGGAGTAAAGTAAGCCATTATTCTCTGAGCGAAAGAGTTGGTTCTTGAGGCGAAGCCGAAGGAACCATGGTCCCTAAATCCCGAGGCGAAGCCGAGGGAATAACTCTAATTAGCTTCCGAGGCGCAGCCGAGGGAGATAATTATCGCAAGGGGAATAATGGCACTTTACTCACGAGGTACATACAATATTTTATCTCCAGTAGGAAGAAAATACACATTTTCGTCCATTGCACAGTTTTTATTTATTATTTTAATAATTAACAATAATTATGAGCACTTTTAATAGCAGATATAAGAGATTCAATATTAAAAACAAATAAGAATTGAAATTAAACTCAAATAGAAGGTTATTTAGATGCAGGTTATAAACAATGAATCAATGATAAACATGGTCAAAAAAGCGCAGTGCCGCCAACCTGATTTCAACAACTTCATTACATTTGCCATTCATTTTCTACTATTTATAAAATAATTAAGTTGCAATCTTTACTTTTTTGCCCTACTTTACTTTTTCGCCCTACTTTTACTTTTTCTTCCTACTTTTTGAGTTCAGGGATGAAAAGACCTGTTTTAGTCCCTCTAAACTAATTCAAAATCATAACTTTTTCTCCCTACTGGAGATAAAATCAATTTATCGGTCAAAGTTGACCGGGACTCGCTAAACAGACACTTCTAATGCTCGAATTGAACTAACAATTGAGGTGTCGATTCAGGTGCTCATTGTGTGAGAAGTCACAGAGCCCCCACAAACTAAGTGCTTTAGCCAATTAGTGGTAAGATAGAGATACGCTGGGTCCATTTTGACCCGACGATACCAGATAAGGGTTAATGACCTGGCCCACTCGATAGAACAATAAATATTATATTAACTCTTAGAACATAGCCATATTCACTAATCCTTAGAAGGCTAGTATACTTCTCATCTATTTATAATTTGGGGTAAGTTCCGATTGAGTGCGAGAGAGAAAAAAGGATTAAATCGTGAGAGTCGACTGAGTGCAAGAACGTATGTAGGCATGGTGTTGATTCGGCGCGAAGATTTTTATTTATAAGAGATGTGTCTAGCAAGCATAGTCGATTGAGCGCAAGAATTATAATATGTAAATAAACAGGTAAAGGCAGTTAGCTGGAATATAGTTTATTATTATTATAATTATTAAGTTGGGCTATCTAAAGAGTACAACGAGTATAAGAAGAACAAAGAAAACCAAATCAAATCAAATCATTTTTATTCCTCACTTAATAGAAGTACAAAATATTTTATCTACTCACGGCAGCAAAATTAAGCATTGTTGTACTGTTTTCAGTCTGCAAAATGTCATTTTACTTGATTCTTTTGAATAAAGTGTCAGCAAAATATCAAAGAGTAAAGTAAAAGTAAGTCTTAATTACTTGCGCAGTTTGTAAGGTCTGCGCTCAATCAACACTCAGTTGGTTACTTTCGCGCACAATCGGTTTACTCCCATTTGTTCCATTTAAAGAGAAGAAACCTGTACGTATAGGTAAATATCATTAAGTACTATTCTCAGAACTCCAACTTAAAAACTTCTTTTTTTTTAAACTGTATAAAATTAGATTTTTTTATTTCCTTTCCAAAGTAATATGGTTTTCTATCTTTATTTCTATAAAAGATTCCTAAATTTAATTAATTTATTAGTTTATAGTTATACTAAGTTGTAATTATGGTAATTATGCATTCCTATAAATAAAATAAAAATAAGGGTTATAATGACTTTGATTGAGAACCCATTCTAATTTATATATATATAAATTATTACGACGTTTAAAAGACATGTTCAAATACTACTTTATAAAAAGCATCAAATGTTCTCAGGGGAAAAATAATATATAACGCTTCGACTCAAAAAAGCAATGCTTTGATGTCTCTTTGGAAAAAGAAATGTAGCCTGACATTTAATAAAGATATGTTTTAGGGAAAACCACTAAATTCTAATCTGTTCTGAGTGAAAACAGGAGAAAAACAGTTACTCCGAATATTAATAATTCTGATTTATAATACCGTCGTTTTCCAAATATGAAATTGCCTTCTGTTAACCTTTGAACTTTTAAACATTTCTATAATGGTACGAATCTTAAAACATATTTTACCTCTTTAGTAATAATTATAAATATTTTATAATATGTTATATATCGTATACGAAATTTATAAACAAATCGTTAAAAGTATCATTATATTTTTGAAAAAAAAAAAAAGGAATTTGATCTGTTAATGATGTTTTAATATTTCGTTGCAATTAATTCCGACGAAGAGATAATAATGATTAAAAACCAAAAATAAAAATATAATCCACAAGGGCTTAGCAAATAATTAAAAATAATTGTTACGCAACATCCTTCTTTAAATAATATGTATAAAAAATGTAAAATACACATTCTCAGAAATGTAAAATCAATAGTATTCGTTGCATTGCTTGGTGCGGTAAATGGGATTAAAATGTCTCACCTGTCTTGGAAGTGAATCCAGGTATATTAGTTTAGCAAATTACTTTTAGTCTATAAAGCCTCACTAGCCTCCGATTGTCATGTAACATTAATATTGATTGTCAATAACTTATTTTATCTCTATATAAATAAAATAAGCTACTAGACTATAAATTAACAAATGAAATGAATTTCTCAATTGAATTCAAAATAAACATCCAAACTAATTTCATTATTATTTATGTTGTTAATTTAAATTTTAAATTTATAAGTTTAATCTTGTTTGATAAGTAGTCGAATGAAAGTTTACATAATGCATAGCTTGGAATTGAAATAAGAAGCGTCTAATGTCTCCATTGCTTAACATTTGAAATGCATACGGAAACTTAATGTGAAGTATAACGTATACCAAGCTTATAAGATACTTTCGAAACTTTAAATAGTAAATACGCAAATGTAAACGAGCCCTTTTCCTAACTAGAAAGGAATATTTAAAAACTTAGGTATATGTTTATAAAAGATGATAAAATTGAAACTTTTAGAAGAAAATATATGTTGATTACTCCATAAATATGTAATATAAACCAATAGACAAATTTAAGCACTCGTATACTGTCCTACATTATTACGTGTAAATGAGTTAAACATTATCATACCTCTCTGCAACGAACAATATATGATGGGATTTGGTAAGCAGTTGGTGAGCGTATTTATCTTATCTCTACATATATTTCTTAGTTTTTTACTCTTCCACATATACGAAATATAATATAATGTATTGATAAATTTCCTCATTTTAACTCCCCTGAGTATGATCCCCCCCTTCCCTGTATTTATGATTGTATATCATCTTTAAGAGGCCTAAGCCCTCCACTGGTTGTTGCGACACAGAGTTAGTTAGTTTGTATATATATAAAAGTCCAGTCATGCACCATGACTTAATGAGCGAATTTTCAAATAAATGTGCGTATTATTGGCTTATGATAATATAGGAAAATTTTGGTTTAGAATTTGCATGAGTGAAAAAAAAAATTGGCACACCAGGGGTACGTTGTACAAAAGTCAAAATAGTATTTACCCTTCAAGATGCATGACGTTGGAAAGCTCTTTAAGAGTAGAGTAATTGTTGTTATAAACACTTTTATCATATTTTCATATAAAAGGGGGGTAAAATGGAAAGAAAAAGTTTTTATGCTATTTTTGACCCTAAATTGTAAAAATTTGACTCCTAAATGAACTCCAAAAATTCTGGCCAACGAACTCATCCTTTCTTTTGATATTATTGACATTTTAAAATTTGTTTGAAATTTTTAAGTGCATCATAAGGGGAGATATCGTCTGGAATGACACATATATACATACATATATACATACATTCATAAAAAAAGTGATAAATTTTAGGAATCGATTCAGAATGGTCTAAAACGGATTTCCATGGAAAAAATTTTCAAAAATTTTGAAGCCATTGCAATAGCGTAATTTTCTTTGAAAATTCGCTAAAAAAAAAATCAATCCTGATAGAAAATCGAGGAATAACTCGTAGTTTTAATATAAACAGAAGGTTGCTGCACTGCACGCTACCCCCCCCCCCCCCCCCCGAAATAAAAAAATAAAAAAATAGATAAAAAAATAATCCTTAAAAATCGCTGGTATTTATGAAATTATTTTAGAAATATTCTAAAATAATATAAATTTATTTTTCAAATAAATAAATAAATTTATTATTGTATTAACATAGTCCTCAATAGATTACAACCTTTATGAAAAGTGCTTATTAAAAAAGTTTTAATTTGATATATCTTTACTGCAGATTTTTTCCCCTCCCGGAAAATCTCAGTCTTAGCCATTATTCCTTACTTTGCCCTAAAGGGCTTTTTATTAACGTTTAAAACTTTCCTTATCAGAAAGATAAGGGAAGTAATTTTTCAATTCACTATTTCTATTAGCCGTTTTATTGTGTCCGAAGCAAGTCTTTTAATGAGACATTTAAATTAATAGCTTAATAATGATTTAAGGAGGAAAAAAAGAATAATTACTTTATGAAAATAATCAGATACTTAATAATATGTTTCTCTTCCTACTTTTTAATTTTGGCAAGTAATAATTTTGTAAACACTTTTTTTATGAAATAAATCTGTATAGTCTACTAGTACTTCTTTTAGCGAATTTTCAAAGAAAATTAAGCTATTGCAATGGCTTTAAAATTTCTTAATACGAATTTTTGAAATTTTTTTCCATGGAAATCCGTTTTAGACCATTCTTAATCGATTCCTGAAATTTAACACTTTTCCTATGTATGTATGCATAATATGTATATATGGATGTATATATGTATGTATATATATGTATGTGACACTCCAGACGATATCTTACCCTAGGATGCACTTAAAATGTCAATAATATCAAAAGAAAGGATGATTCCATTGGCCAGAATTTTGAGAGTCCATTTAAGGGTCAATTGTTGACCATTTAGGGTCAAAAATAGCATAAAAACGTGTTTTTTCCATTTCATCCCCTCTTGTATGAAAATATGACAAAAGTGTACATAACAACAATTACTGTACTCTTAAAGAGCTTTCCAATGACATGCATCTTGAAGTGTACATACTATTTTGTCTTTTGTACCCCGTACCCCTGTGTACCAAATTATTTTTAACACCCATCCAAATTCTAAACCAAAATTTCCGTATATTATCATAAGCCAATAATACGCAGATTTCTTTGAAAATTCGCTCATTAAGTCATGGTGCATGACTGGTCTTTTTACTTTTGTTGTTAGAATAAGAGGGTTTTATATTAGAAATGTTACTATTATATTAAGATTTTAATTGTCTATAATGTAATAGTTGCTTTAGGTTTGTATATATCTATGGATTAAAATTATTTTAAATATTAACTTTTTACAGGAGTTTTTTTTATCTATCGATGAATGTTTAGATCATTGGAAAGTTAGACTTTGATGTTTCTACTGGAATTTATCTCAACACTTTCATTATAATGTTTTGCTAATATGTCTCATATTTTCCCCTAATGGAATTGACCTTGTACAGAAAACCTCACTCCATTTTCTATTTGGAGTGAAGTGTAAGGCTCTTTTCACTTATGTAAGGTTCTCGTTCCCGTGCAAACAATACGATTAACACGGAAACCGTGCTTAAGGAAACCGGCGTAAGAGGGAGGTACGTCTAACAAATGAAAAACTGCTCTATACATCACTAATTTTGTAGTACTACTTACCATCACTACTTGTTTTAATTCTTCGAAACTTCTCCTAATAGAAACTACCGTATAAGAGATAACTTTAACCTGATTCCAGAGTGTTATTCTTAGACATTTATTTCTAAGAATAACACACTAATTTCTAAGAGTATGCTAGGTTTAATTTCCTAGAGTACATTTTTCACTCAGATCGATCAGACTAATATTAATCAAATAAGGTATATTTAATAGCAAAAGTGTTTGCTAGACTCTGACATTAAGGGTATAACAGTTGGTGTTAATTAACAAGAATTATTTATATACCCATAATTTTCCAGGTAAAGTTATCAGACCTACGAATTGGCTTACTTGGAAAAGTGCTTCATTTACGGTGAAAAGAAATACTAAGACTTCTGTCCTATTCCTTGTAGTAGGTGAACCTAACAATGGATGGTATTACTCACCAAGATTTACTTCTTCCCTCCTCTTCGCTTTATTGGTTCCGTAGGCCTTTCAATAGTTTCCTTTTTTCCGTTCCTTTGAGTTTCTTACCGGTAGTTATTTATTTGCGCACCAGTTAATCTTAGTACAAAAAATATAGCTTGAAGTAGACAAAAATTATTATTAGTTGAATCAATGGGGGGGGGGGGGGGGGGATAAGAATGGGGACAAATATAACTTAGTGGTTAGCGTATTCAACTCTCCTGAAACTAAAGTTCCAACAACGTATCTATAATGGTTCGAATCCAAGGAAAGTGAGGCATGTTTCACACTCATGTTAATATCGAGTACACATGTTAAGTGGCCGATCTTCCGTCCTGTAATAACCTAATGTATTGATAGGAACTTAAATGAAACTGTACAGAGTGTGGAAAAAGTTCTCTCCTCAGATTCTTCGGTGAAACAATGGTTTAGAAGGCAACCAACCACTCGGCTACTCCGATCCTTTTAGTATAGATAATTGTTTCGGTGAATTTATGGTCGGGTATAATGATATTGAAAATTCGAAATTGCATGTCGAAAATCATAATTTATCGGAATCGGGTGTTCATCACAGTCATAGTGGAATATTTTGATTATTAAGTTAATAATTAAAGAATATTTATGCTAAAAATGATTCTTATTTAACAATTTTGCAATATATTTTTAATTTAATGCTTTCATATATCTAGTTTCTTATTATTACTTTTCATATTTTTTAAATTTTGATATTGCTTATATCTGTACCTCAGAGGTAAACTGTCGTAACTACATTTTTGTGATTTTCGGATTATTGCGATGAGCTATGGGTAAAAAATAAAATTTAATATGGAGTCAATTAGCCAGACATCAATTATATGTTATGTTGTGACATTTTTTTTAATACATGTCTGGCTATTTGACTCCATACTAAATTTTATTTTTTATCCATAACTCATCGCAATAATCCGAAAATCACAAAAAATGTAGTTACGACAGTTTACCTCTGAGGTACAGATATATGGATAACTTGCATATGGATTCCAGTTTACCGTGCAATAGTGATTTATATGTAAAAGGTTTGCTGAATGAGTCTATTGCAATGGAGCTTTTTAAGCTCTCTATGAAATGAATACCTTGAACAGTGGATAATAATATGCACAAGATCCTCCTCAACACCGCATTTGAACATAGCGAAAATTACACTTTTCCTATCCTAAATAAAAATATAAATGCCGTTATTGGCTCTTAATCTACTAATGAATGTTACCTGTGGATCTAGTCTCTGCTGTACCTCTATACCATGGCGATGACCTAAAAAAACTATTAATGTGGAGTTTACATCTTGCCATTATTTCCAACGCTGCACAGCTGCTTTGTTAATCGCTGCATAAAGATCTCTAACCGGGACCTTATATTCTCTGCCATATATAACTGCAAGTTCTTCGTTAGACTCAGTCTTTAGCCATATCGTCTACTATTTCATTACGTTCTTTACCGGTGTGACCTCTAAGCCATAAAATAAATACTTTTTATTTTGCTTTTTTATTTCATTAGAATTTTCTATAATTCTCGATAGTAAATAGTTGAAGAGTATACAGAGCTGGTTCTATTTTTATCGCTTTAACCGTGCTTAAACTATCAATAAAGATAACCAATTTGTTGTGATTGGAAATCAACAGAGGCAATTATAAATAACAAAACAATTGTAAAAGAAATTAATTTTAGTAAAATTATGCATTGATATTGCGGCGAAGCTATTTCCATCTAGAAATATGAACTCTATTTACAATAAAAGTTGTTTTAAAAAGTTATATCACTGAGGATTTTAATATTTTTATCTACGATTGATAAGAAATATAAACATTATATTTTTGTTTAGATGCGTAGAAAGTTATTATTTACGTACTTGTATTCGTTGCGCATGCGCGCGTCTCATAGTTCTGATGTATTCCTCTTCTTTACCACACTAGTGCGGTAAAGAAGAGGAATTCTTCAGCTTTACGCACGATTAACGAGTTTGTTTACATTTAACTTTGCTGTTCTTTTAATAAAGTAACTGTTTATATCGAGTTTTTAGTGAAAAACAATGAGTGAATCAAATGACATTGACGAAAATGTGGAGAATAATACTCCTCCAGAAATAATTAATTCGACAAAAAATACAGCTCAAGAATTAATGTCATCTTTATCAAGAGAGAGATACGAACGTACATACAGCAAGTTTATTTTTTTCTGTATTTATTATTTAAATCTAACAATCGTAGATAAAGTACGGTACGCAACTCGTGCGAAAACGGCATTTTGCATTGCTCGTGTGGTTTTACCACCCTCGCTATCGCTCGGGTGCAAACTCCACACTCGCATGCAAAATGCTACTTTCCGCACTCGACGCGTAATGTACTATTACCTTAAGGTATTAAGGTATATGCAATAAAGAAGAAGATTTCTTTACGAGTACCTTCTTGTTATTATGAGCAGGCTTAAAGAAAAATTTCGTTGAGCTTGCAGATTTAGAATTTTCCTTAGTTTTCTCCTTATTAATATTTAATTTAATGCTATGAAAAGAAAAATATATTTTTCAGTTGGCATATATATATAGTTTCTTGCTTTTTTTAATAAGATATGTTTAATTTATTTAATTTAATATTTTCATTTTTATTTATATGAATAAAATGGTAAGCTAGATTTCCTTGTTTTTTTGTGCATCTTATTTTAATATTCTTATACCTGCATGAAGATAAATAATAACAATAAACAGAATATAATATAAGGATAGTTTGAAAGTGATCTTATCCTTTGTGCTTATTTTGAAATTCAGAAATGTTTTGGTCAATTTTCTTCGGTTGATCCCTTATTATTATATTAGAATTTCTTTTACTTCGGGTCTTCAGGGATGAAAAAAGGTTGAAAAATATTTTTTCTATTTACTACAAATATTTGGCTAAATTTCACCCATACCTGGGCAATCTTCAGGCATTGAATGTAACTAAAAAATTACATTTTTCTGGTTTGGTTTAGAGATAGAAAAAATCTACTATTTGAGTAACCTTCCTATAGTATAGTTAAAGAGTTACTCTTCCTATAGTATAGTTAGAGTTACTCTTTAACTATACTACAGGAAGGTTACTCAAATAGTAGATTATTTCTATCTCCAAACCAAACCAGAAAAATGTAATTTTTTAGTTGCATTCAAGGCCTGAAGATGCCCAGGTAGGGTGAAATTTAGCCAAATATTTTTAGTAAATAGAAAAAATATTTTTAATTTCAACCTTTTTTCATCCCTGAAGACCCGAAGTAAAAGAAATTCTAATAGAAATGTTTTTGATAAAGGTGAGAAGGGTAGAGAAGAACTATGTAGGTTAAAATATAATCCTTCTAAGTCGGAGATACGCTTGAAGGTAGAGTACGACAGTTGACAGAGGACTACAATATGAGTTTTATTAAACTAAGAACTCAACATCTTATAAAAAAAACGGCGTGTGCCAGAACTACCCTTTTTACTCTACTTGAATTCTACTCACTTTGCCTTCCAAAAGAAAAAAATGGTTAAAATTATGAAAAACCTTGTTCTGAACAAGAGGAAGGATATGTCGGGCATGGACGACAATTCCTCGTACTTCTTTTTCTCCGCCAGCTAGACAAACCTTCGCGACACAAAGAATAAAAAAAAAAAAATTCTTTAGAATAAAAACATCCAACATTTTTCTCTTCCCCTTGCGGCTCCCTTGTCGCTTTCATATTAAAAAAGCTTAACCTTTTTTTCTGTTAAGAAAGAGTTAAAAAAGCAACGTTGAAGAGTCCTTTACAAACTGCTTTAGGCTAAAACTTCTTTTTTGTCTGGAAAAAAAAAAAAATAAAAAAAAAATCCTGCTTGTTATAAGCTGCGGTAAAATTACTTTTTTCGTGCGTGGTTTCGCCCTTTTTTAATAATTAAAATTATTGGTAGTAGTTAGACTAAAGGCACAAAGCTTAAGTGGAGAAGGTGTGCCTTCAAAACTTTCTTTAGCTTTAGTGGATAACCTTCTTGTTAACCCTTTTTTTAAAAAAGAATTTTGTGTTTAAAGAGCTACTCTTGTTTCGGTTTAAAGGAAAACATAAAAGATGACATAAATAATTCTCATAAATACCCCAAGCAAATTTTTAAAAGTAATTTCCCTCATTGCACATTTCTTGCAAGAAGTTATAGATTATAAATAAAATATGTATTTTATAATTGGGGATTGGATATTGTTGTAGTTGGACAATATTTGTTTCACCTTTATAATTGTAAAACTTCTAGTATAATTTAAAACCTTTAAATATCAAAATATAGGGGAACTCGAAAAAAATCTATAAAAATCTATTTCTTATTTCCTATCTCTACAAAACTAACACAAAAAACGACCTGAAACTGTGACTTTCTTAATATCGTGCCAGGAAGTTAGAATATGATAAGAGGTAGATTAATTTTTACTTGTATCCATTTTTCGCCGACAGAAGTTCTAAATTTTATATAAAGTGATATCAGAGTTCCTATAGTCCAGGAGATAGCGTGCAAAAAAGTGTCTGACTAACATCAAGCTAGAATTTTGTATACAAGTTAATCTTTTAGCGACTTTTAAGAATATGTGGTCGGCTAGATTCGTCTGCGGGACATAGCTTGGCTATAGGCATCTGAAAAAAACAAAATGGAGGAGAGCGGCCATGTCCCGCCAATTATGGTGGACAATGTGATTTTCATGATCCTGAGTACAGAATTAGTTAATTGACTAAAAATCAAGTCGATGTTATTTTCAAACTTGATACGTTAGTTATTCAAATATTACTAAAAATCAACGTGCTCACCTGTCAAGGGACAAACTAACATCAACTTGATTTTCGGTCTATTAACTAATTATGTACTCAGGATTATGAAAATCACATTGTCCACCATAATTGGTGAGACATGGTGGCTGCTCTCCACCGGTTTGTTTTTTTCAAACGCCTATTGCCAAGCTATGTCCCGCAGACGAACTTAGCCGTTCACATATTCTTAAAAGGCGCTAAAAGATCGACTTGTATACAAAATTCTAGCTTGATGTTAGTCACACACTTTTTTGCACGCTATCTCCTGGACTACTAACAGACCAAATAGTAATCAAAATGGATTAATGTTTCATATTTTCGCACCTTATGATCCATCTACTACATCAATCGGACAAATGGATACTGGTTTAATCCACTTCACAGGGAAGCATTGAAATGTCGATATGTGGATTCAAAAACGTATCCATGATTCAATGTTTTTCCATTAAATGGAGAACATGAGTATTAAATTTTTATGAAGTTAGTAGTATTGATTGAGATTTTATGGTATTTACTCATAGTGAAGGTTGATAAGAAAAGAAAACACTTTTACTTGTTCAATAATTTTAATGTCAAACCATAAATATATTTTTTGACTTACATACCGGTTTCGACTTATTCAGTCATCATCAGTGTAATGGTAATTTTACAAGTTCGGAATAGTATATAAAGGTTAAAGGACGAGGGGTTTGGGGTACATGGTGTGGGAGGGGGAGGTCGGTAGTTGGGTATCGGCAAAAGAGGAATTATCTCTGCGTCTAGGATCAGAGGAGTTGGGATTATTGCGGTGGAATTTCACCCTCATTGTACCTGGGTTGATAACTTCCTAGCAAATTTTACATGTTTAACTAAAAGAAAAAATATAACACAAATAATACATTTCAATAAATATAATAACATTGTTGATTTAAAATGCTAGGAGGCTTCTGAATTAAGGACATGTAGTTGTTATACGTGTGGATTTGTTATTGGTTTGACTAGGGGTGATGTATTAAGGTTTATTTTATCGTTGAAGCATTCTATATTATTATTTTGGAGGGCTCTGTTAATTTCTAGTTGTTCTAATAAATCTAATTGTTTTCCTTTATTGCATGTGTGTATGAGTTTTACGCTATTATTAGTAAATGAGTGGTTATTATCTATGAGGTGTTCCGCGAAGCTAGATTTATTATCTTTAGTGTTCCAAGAGTGCATGTGTTCTTTTATTCTTGTTTTTAGCTGTCTTCCTGTTTGGCCTAGGTATACTCCTTGGCATGTATCACATGTGAGTTTGTATACTCCACTTTTTTCTAGTATATCGGATTTGTCTTCAGGTGTACCTATGATCTTCTTAAGATTAGTGTATGATTTGTAAGTTGTTTTTATGTTTAGTTTATTCAACTGATTTCCTATTGTTTCCGAGATTGTTCCTAAATATGGCAGGCTTATCCATTTCTTATTATCGTTAATTTGTGGTTCTAGTTGTATGCTTAGATTAATAGCCTTTCTTTCTAATTTTTTATTCAGTATGTTATTTATTATATTAGTGTTATATCCATTATTTTTGGCTATTGCCTTTATTGTTTTAATTTCGTTTTCGAAGTCTTTATTATTCATGGGGATGTTAACAGCTCTGTGGATCATACTGTGGAAGGTCGCCATCTTATGTTTGTAGTGAGTGTTAGATGTATTGTGTATTATTGTGTCTGTAAACGTTTGTTTCCGGTAAATTTTAAATGTGTGTTTATTATTTTGTTTATATATGGAAAGGTCTAGAAAATTTATTATACCATTAACTTCTGTTTCTAGGGTGAATTTTATGTTATTATGTAAGTTATTGAGATAATGAAGAAAGTTGTTTAATTGTCTCTCTGTGCCGGTCCAGAGGCATAGTACATCATCAACATATCTGTACCAGTATGTTATTTGTTGTAGTAAAGTGTGTTTTGATTTAAATATGGTTGTTTCTATATGATTCATGAAGAGATCCGCTAAGAGTGGACTTAACGGGGATCCCATGGCTAGGCCTTTATTAGTAGTGTAATATTGTTTGTTAAAAGTCATGTAATTTTGTTTTAGTGTTGTTGTTATGAGGTCGTCTAGTTGGGTTTTTTCATGGGGTTCTAACTCCGACTTTGTTATCAGTGTTCTTATTATATCTATGCATTCGTCAACAGGTATATTAGTAAATAAGTTAACCACATCAAAGGAAACGAATTTAGCGTTATTGGGTATGTTAATGTTTTTAATTTTATCTACTAGTTCGTATGAGTTTTTTATGGTGTGTTTTAAGTCTAATGGGAGTCTATTTCTAATGATTTTATTAAGTTCTTTTGCAAGTTTGTACGTGGGTGAGTTTATACTTGATACTACTGGTCTTATTGGTGTGTTGTTTTTGTGTATTTTTGGATATCCTGTGAGTTTTGGGGCTGATGGATTCATGTTTTTAAGTTTATAAATGAGTTGAGGTGTTAATATTCCTTTACAGTTATTTAGTGTTTTCTTGGTTATTTCATTATATTTCGTTGTTGGATCTCTCTTAAGTTGTTTGAAATCGTTGTCATTGAGGAAGTTGTTAACTTTATCTATGTATGTGTTTTTGTGTAAGAGTACTATTGTGTTACCTTTGTCCGCTCTGATTGTGACTACATCGTTATTCTTAAGTGTCTTTTTTACTTTTATGAATTCTCTTATGTTTGTGGGGTAATTGTTTTCGTGTTCTTTAAGTATTTTTAATGTTTTCAGTCGTGTGAGTTGTGTCTCTGTGTTGTTAGGCAAAGTGCTAAGGGCTAGTTCTGTGTGTATTGCTAAGTGTTCTAATTCTTTTTGTTTTAGGTTATAGTATGGACTGTGTTTAAGTCCTTTATTCAGAATACCTATTTCTTTTATATTGAGAGTGACATTGGTTAGGTTGACTATTTTATCAGCAAAATTGTGGCTGTTATCGGTACCTTGTGCTCTATTTGGTGGGGGTGCTTCTGGTTCAGTGTGGATGTTTTGTTGACTTTGGAGGTTCCTCAGCTCGTTAGGTGCTCTATTTAGTGGGGGTGCATCTGGTTCTGTGTGGATGTTTTGTTGTCTTTGGAGGTTCCTCAGTTTTGCGTTTTGTTTTAGCTCTTTTTCCTTCCCGACCAGTTCGGCTGCGTCTCGGATTTTATTGAGTAGACTGTCCAATTCTGCTGGGTGTAGAAGTGCTGCTAGTAGTTTGTGTACTTGGTAGAGGTAAAAGCTCAGTCCGTCTCTCGCAGCAAACCATCTTTTACTTTCTTCACGGAGCCAAATCTTGCTAGCTGCTACAGTTGCTCTCTTGGCGCTTAGTGATGTTGAGTTGCTTTTGATTCTGATGTAGTTTGGAGTCAAACCTTTCTTTAGACACGTTTGGTTAAACCAGAGATTTTTGTTGACTGTCGTGAATTTAATTCTGAGTTTATAGAAAATATTAATCACTTAATATTAATCACTTAATATTATAATATTAATATTATAATATTAATCACTTAATTAAACTGGTCGGGAAGGAAAAAGAGCTAAAACAAAACGCAAAACTGAGGAACCTCCAAAGACAACAAAACATCCACACAGAACCAGATGCACCCCCACTAAATAGAGCACCTAACGAGCTGAGGAACCTCCAAAGTCAACAAAACATCCACACTGAACCAGAAGCACCCCCACCAAATAGAGCACAAGGTACCGATAACAGCCACAATTTTGCTGATAAAATAGTCAACCTAACCAATGTCACTCTCAATATAAAAGAAATAGGTATTCTGAATAAAGGACTTAAACACAGTCCATACTATAACCTAAAACAAAAAGAATTAGAACACTTAGCAATACACACAGAACTAGCCCTTAGCACTTTGCCTAACAACACAGAGACACAACTCACACGACTGAAAACATTAAAAATACTTAAAGAACACGAAAACAATTACCCCACAAACATAAGAGAATTCATAAAAGTAAAAAAGACACTTAAGAATAACGATGTAGTCACAATCAGAGCGGACAAAGGTAACACAATAGTACTCTTACACAAAAACACATACATAGATAAAGTTAACAACTTCCTCAATGACAACGATTTCAAACAACTTAAGAGAGATCCAACAACGAAATATAATGAAATAACCAAGAAAACACTAAATAACTGTAAAGGAATATTAACACCTCAACTCATTTATAAACTTAAAAACATGAATCCATCAGCCCCAAAACTCACAGGATATCCAAAAATACACAAAAACAACACACCAATAAGACCAGTAGTATCAAGTATAAACTCACCCACGTACAAACTTGCAAAAGAACTTAATAAAATCATTAGAAATAGACTCCCATTAGACTTAAAACACACCATAAAAAACTCATACGAACTAGTAGATAAAATTAAAAACATTAACATACCCAATAACGCTAAATTCGTTTCCTTTGATGTGGTTAACTTATTTACTAATATACCTGTTGACGAATGCATAGATATAATAAGAACACTGATAACAAAGTCGGAGTTAGAACCCCATGAAAAAACCCAACTAGACGACCTCATAACAACAACACTAAAACAAAATTACATGACTTTTAACAAACAATATTACACTACTAATAAAGGCCTAGCCATGGGATCCCCGTTAAGTCCACTCTTAGCGGATCTCTTCATGAATCATATAGAAACAACCATATTTAAATCAAAACACACTTTACTACAACAAATAACATACTGGTACAGATATGTTGATGATGTACTATGCCTCTGGACCGGCACAGAGAGACAATTAAACAACTTTCTTCATTATCTCAATAACTTACATAATAACATAAAATTCACCCTAGAAACAGAAGTTAATGGTATAATAAATTTTCTAGACCTTTCCATATATAAACAAAATAATAAACACACATTTAAAATTTACCGGAAACAAACGTTTACTGACACAATAATACACAATACATCTAACACTCACTACAAACATAAGATGGCGACCTTCCACAGTATGATCCACAGAGCTGTTAACATCCCCATGAATAATAAAGACATCGAAAACGAAATTAAAACAATAAAGGCAATAGCCAAAAATAATGGATATAACACTAATATAATAAATAACATACTGAATAAAAAATTAGAAAGAAAGGCTATTAATCTAAGCATACAACTAGAACCACAAATTAACGATAATAAGAAATGGATAAGCCTGCCATATTTAGGAACAATCTCGGAAACAATAGGAAATCAGTTGAATAAACTAAACATAAAAACAACTTACAAATCATACACTAATCTTAAGAAGATCATAGGTACACCTGAAGACAAATCCGATATACTAGAAAAAAGTGGAGTATACAAACTCACATGTGATACATGCCAAGGAGTATACCTAGGCCAAACAGGAAGACAGCTAAAAACAAGAATAAAAGAACACATGCACTCTTGGAACACTAAAGATAATAAATCTAGCTTCGCGGAACACCTCATAGATAATAACCACTCATTTACTAATAATAGCGTAAAACTCATACACACATGCAATAAAGGAAAACAATTAGATTTATTAGAACAACTAGAAATTAACAGAGCCCTCCAAAATAATAATATAGAATGCTTCAACGATAAAATAAACCTTAATACATCACCCCTAGTCAAACCAATAACAAATCCACACGTATAACAACTACATGTCCTTAATTCAGAAGCCTCCTAGCATTTTAAATCAACAATGTTATTATATTTATTGAAATGTATTATTTGTGTTATATTTTTTCTTTTAGTTAAACATGTAAAATTTGCTAGGAAGTTATCAACCCAGGTACAATGAGGGTGAAATTCCACCGCAATAATCCCAACTCCTCTGATCCTAGACGCAGAGATAATTCCTCTTTTGCCGATACCCAACTACCGACCTCCCCCTCCCACACCATGTACCCCAAACCCCTCGTCCTTTAACCTTTATATACTATTCCGAACTTGTAAAATTACCATTACACTGATGATGACTGAATAAGTCGAAACCGGTATGTAAGTCAAAAAATATATTTATGGTTTGACATTAAAATTATTGAACAAGTAAAAGTGTTTTCTTTTCTTATCAACCTTCACTATGATTAAATTTTTATTTTTATTTTTAGGTCGTCTTGTAAAAATTGTGTTCGTACTTAATTTTTTGTGTCCCACAAAACGCTACCCTAAGAAAAAGTCAACAGTGAGATTGTTGTTATCTATCTATATTATTTAAAAAGTTTTGTAAACAAACAAATGTGTCAAATTGTCAAACTGTGCGAAGGTTCAAGGCAGCGGCCGACGAGCCAAGCGAGTATGGGGCAGAGCCCTTTAGTTTTATTAAATTTAATTTTGTGTTTATTTTTGTTCTAGACAAGATAGTGGAGGTTAATTTTAGAAAGCTCTTTAGGTAGGAGCCAAGATATGAGACCGGTCTAAGGATTAAATTTCTGTGCCAAGTTGAATCCTGGTGTCTCTTTAGGTGTTCATCAACTAACTTAACGTTCAGTAAAGTCACCTTTTTTTCTATCAATTTAGGCTGTATTAATCTCTTAAAAACCCATATATACTATACAAAATGCTATGCTGTAGAAGTTGGCATTGAATGTACCTACTAACCTGAAATAGTTACAAACAAAAACCTATTTGGCTGAATAAATTAAGTTATAAAATGCTTTGTACTAATTTATAGTTGTTCTAATAAGAACAAAAAAAAAACCCTATAAGATAAAAATCTTTAAATTGAAAACTATTAAAAGTGATAAATTACCAAAATTCTAATGGTAATTGAAGATTTTAATAATTGAGAGGCAAGAACCACAATGCTTTTAACTTTTACCCCAGCTTAAAAGAGTCCTAGTTCGAACTTTCCTAAATGTGTTAATTTTAGGAAGCTACTGTTTCCGAGACCAATTTATTTTTAGGTTGCTGAGAAATACTTTACTTTTATATTTTTAGATATCCGTCAACTTGGATATAGAAGACAATTGAAAAATCAAAATTTAGTTTAATTTATCTCATGATTCTGAAGATATGGCAACCTCTAAATTTACATAAATATTTCCGCCTTCTTAAATAAAAATCCCTGGCAGATCTAAATGATTGTTTAAAATAATCTATTAAGTTTGGCTTTTCTAGTGTTTATGATTTCCGTGAGGGTTAGATGAGTTAGTGTACTAGGCTACTGAACATGTTTATAGCCATCTTGAAGTTATATCAGATTTATTTTTTTCTGTGGCCAAATTTGTGCTTACTTGTTTACCGGTTCACAAGATTTAGTAATCAATAGGTGATTAAGAGAAATTTGGCCGCCATATTAAAAATTTGGGGTTGAAGCCATATCAGTATTTTGACAAGATGGATGACAAAAATATTTCTCAAAATTGTTGTCCATATACCTCAAATACTCAAAGAATGGAAGAGCCTATAAAGAACCCATGTCTAGTTTTATTTTATCATCTTTAGTGTGATATTGTCTATTTGATTTTTTGTGCAGGTTTTCGATAACAACTTTCGTGGACTGGTTCACCTGATAGAACTACATCTAAACGAGAATCGTATTGAGAGTATGGTTAGTGGTACTTTCCATCATCTGACAGAGTTGAGAATTCTCTCCTTGATGAAAAACAGAATAAGGAACCTTGCACCGAGGCTCTTTCTGATGCTGGCAAAGCTACGACAGCTCGATCTCAGCTACAATTATATCGAGTACCTTGACCCGGCAGTCTTCAAAGATGTACAGGTAATTTTAAAGAAGTTTTTAAACTACAAAATGCTTTTCTTTACTAAATACTCGTTTAATAAAGGTAGAAGGAACAGTCTCTCGATGTGAACGTTTTTTTTGGAGAGACCTTTTCTCTTACCTTTAATGATGACCTCCACTAAATGCTCCAAATCCTATCAAAATGATTAATGTTATCATCTTAAATATTCTATTTCTAATTTTTAGTTTAGTACCTGCAGAGTAGTCCTAAGAAGAGAGCAGATTAGACTTCGGCACTCTTTTACTTAATTACCCCATAATTATTTTTAAATTATACATGAAAAAGTGCAATGCAGAAATATCCCTTTGTTTTAATGTTATTAATTTTGATGTCCATCTTACTTTTCAATATTTTATAGATATCCATGTAGGTGGGTAACAAAATAAAAGAGGCGTATGGGAGTGCCTTTTTTACTTTACTCATCACTAGGTTTGTTCCAACCACACTTCAAACTAGTTCCAAACTAGTTTGAAACTGTACGACGCATGCGCATTAGCGAAAAACGATTAATTGTGGTCCGTTGTGCATGTGTCGGACAGTTTGAAGTGTGGTTGGAACAAACCTACTTTCTTTTCTGCTATGATGGGTAACAGAACCAAATCAAAGGAAAAGTTTAAAATCAACCGTCAACGATTAGCAATATATTATATTTCTCTCTGAAAAAAATGTCTGCCACTTAACAAGGAGAAATGACCAAACCTCAAGTGTTAATTAATTGTATTGGATATAAATGTTATCATCTCCTTGTCAGTCTTAAAACTCCTGACTCCCCATCTGGAAAAACTTATACTCAACTTGCAGCCGTAGAGGTCAATTTAAATCCTTCATTGAGTGCTTATATTGTACAACACAAATGTGTATCATGTTTTCAATAGGCTAATGAAAGCATTGCATATTTTATTGTCAATCGAATGCGTTCTACCAACTTGTAACTTTTCAACTTTACTTGTACTCAGACAAAATGCAAGAAATCCGTAGCAAATTTATTTCTCAGAGCCCAGTTCCTTAGCGAATTGAACGACTCCTCCATTAAGGAAACATTATTACAGGAAAATGATCTTACTTTCGATAGAGCCTGTAAAAGCTATTTTACAAGGCCGAAGCTCGGTAACCAAGTTTTGACAGAGTTTTCCTCCTCCTCTACCAACAATAACCCAATCATCAATAACATTAACAAATATAGACCACACGAATCCAACAACAAAGGGTCTTATTCAAGAACAAAACATCAAGCGAAATCATTAAATTCTACTGACTAATAGTTTCGCTAGGTGTACCCTATAGTAATATTTTAATGTCGTAGGCGGACCCTTTAAGGGTAATGTGTAAGAAGAATACTCTAAATCATGTCAACTCTGGCAACGTTTCGGCTATTACCAACCATTTTCGAGCCTAAAAATAACGATTTATTTATTGAAAGCATGACAATTAATATGATTAAAGTTAGATAATCACATTAAATACGCTATAATTATAATACCTCTCTAGTCTAAATGAGCCCTCAGGCTAATGAGTCAAAAACTATGAAAAATTTCCCTCAAGCGTCATAGCTGCAATTAAATTTTTTTTGGGAACTATTAGTTCACCACGTCTAATCCTAAAACCGAAAAAACAAACATGGTAATTACTAAGCTAGTCCTGATTTGTGAAACATAACAGAGTAAAAAGTGTATAATTCCCAATGTGAAGAGTTAGATACTTAATGTTAATGTATAAGGTGTGTTTACCATAAGTAAGAACTAATCCTATCTCTAAAGGTAGTTAAAAAATCAAATCACAGCCACAATAAATAACAACAAAAGCTTAAGTAACAATGATAACAACAATTAACTAACAAATATATCACTCTGAGAACAAAATGGCTAAAAAAATACGTGTGGTGTCGCGGGACACCCGGTAGGAACGAAGTTCCTTGCATTTTACGTTAAATATAAATTATAAAATCACACTGCTCAGTACGTATACATAGCTAACTACTTATACATAGCGGAGTTAGAAAAGAGACAAAATTAAAAGTAACGAACTGTTTGTATCTAGCACAGTTAAGGCAAAATTAAAAGAAAATCATTATCTGTATCATTAAAGCAAGCGTCTTACTATAAATATATAATTTAAAACCCGGCGCTGGAGTGTATTTTTCTGTCTGTTTCCCGTAGTTAATAATAATTATAATTTGATTTAAATTAAAATTTAATCTTTCCGTAGTATGAATACTACCAAAATCGTAAAATATGAATTTTTAATTGATTGTACAGGTACTAATTGGGTACTTTATAATTATAAGCGTTATTTCTCGGTCTAGTTCTGTCATTAATGTTGAATTCTAAGACTTGTGGAAAATTGAAAGCTTAAATTCGGGACAAGGTATCATTAACGTCAGAGAAACTCATTCTCCTGCGTAGCTTAGTTGGTAGAGCGCTATACTGGAAATATAGAGGCTCGTGGTTCAAATCCCTGGGCTGGAGTGTATTTTTCTCTGTCTGTTTCCCGTAGTTAATAATAATTATAATTTGATTTAAATTAAAATTTAATCTTTCCGTAGTATGAATATTACCAAAATCGTAGAATATGAATTTATAAATATATATTGAATAAAAGAAAAAAGTTAATTATGATGAGTTTATAGTAAAAGAGTATGTTTGTTAAAGGATGTTGGATTGAAATAGGTCTGTTTTCTACCTACCCGGCCTATTAATTTAAAATATTATGAAATATATCTCTTCCCTACTCTAAAGCTTCTGCTTGTATCCGGTTGAAATTTTACATGCCTGTTTCAATTATACTTTATACAATGTGTAAGAAGTTTTATTAAAATCGTTATACGTTAGAACGGAAGATATCGGTAAAAACGTTGTTTTATTTATTTTAAACGTTTTGGTCCACTTTAATAAATTTAGCGATCTTTATCACTTCATAACAGTGTCGGTGTACGATTTACTAAACAAAATATTTTAAAAAGTTGTTTGTCTCATTAAATAGATGAAGTTAGCATTTTTTCTTGGATTAAGTACGCAGTATTATAATAATATACCTAATATATTGAAATAAGCGTCAGCACAGATCAATTTTACTTTTAACAAGACCGTGATTATATTTTCTATATTTACAAAACCAAGTGACATTTTGGCATGTAACAAAAATAAACAAAACAAGTCAAGGAACAGGCTTCCTTAATAACATTTTCCCCGTCTTTTTGAAGCTTACGTTTACGCGAGCGTTGCGCGTGAACGCTTGGGCGGATAACGTTTTCCGTTCTCAGCCTGGGCATTGGTAAAAAGAACATGTGTACCAAATTTCAACTAACTCGGTGATCTTTTACTCTAGTTATCGTCATCGGATTTTGCGTGACGGTGATTTTGTGACGGTGCTTTTGGTAGTTTTTTCGGATTCACTCCTGGGCTCCAGAACGTGACATAAGGAACTTCGTTCCAATAGTTAATTGTCAAAAGAGTCCCAATATCATTGGTACACTACGATACTGGACTCTGATAACATAACTGTCTTATCAGTGACAACATTAATTCGGAAAAAAACTGACTTAGGTTTGAAAGAACTCTGTCTCCGGATTGGTCTTATCAGCCACCAAGCTAAAGACTGCACAAGAAAAATGAAAGAACTTATTGTACCGGATGCAAGAAGTCAGGAGTCAGGACACAATAGAAAGGTATGTATGTATCTACCTTATTAAACTTAAGAACAAAGAGGCAAAACCTATTTTTATCAAATATCGTCAGGTATCTTATGCCCTCCAAGATAAAGTAAATAATGAGTTAGATGCTGATAATGTAGTAGAAAAAATCGTTCTCTAAGAGTAGGGTAGCCCTCTGGTTGTCATACCAAAACCTCATGGGCAAGTTAGATTATGTGTCGATTACAAAGCATCAATAAATGAACACTTACAAGATGCAAGGTTCCCCATACCTCAAATTGCGAGGGGGCAAGGTTTTTTGTGTTCTGGACATTCAAAAAGCTTAATTATATCTGTGTGTTGATGAGGGGGTTCAAAAAGTGCAAGATTGAGTCAAAAATTGATTACGATACTTACAATTTTAAGTTCGTACCAAATGTGGCAACAATAATTGTATCTATGACCTTTTGAAAAAGAAAAATCAAAATGTCATTGTAAAATGCCTCTCCACATGTCTTGTGAACAAAATCGAAAAAGCTATAGCCAGTGATGTAGTGCTTGTGCGTTATGATCCAAAACTGCCTCTTGTTCTGGCCACAGACGCTAGTCCCGTTGGACTATCAGCTCTAATATATCTGCTATATTATCTCATATTGTAAATAGATGTGAAAGGCCCATATAATTTGCCTAGCGTACTCTTACTGCTTCGCCTGAGAAATTACTCTCATGTTGATTATTCTCATATTGATAAAGAAGCTTCGTGAGGGCATTCGCTGTACCAGTGAAATGAATTCTGACAGTATTGACATTTAGGTGCTTGAGAAATGTTATGCTTATAACATTACAGTATCTAAATTTTCATCGTGGCTACGACTTTTACTGACGACTGCATGGATTCCCAATTAGCAAAGACCAAAGACAAAATTAGCCCTGACGAAACTCGACTACGACAAGATTTGCAGCATTAGACCTGATGGGTCGATGAAGGCAGAGTTATTACTGCTCAGGCTATCTCAGTCGGAAGACTTCCTGGTTGAGCAAAGGTATCTTTTTACGGGGAAAGAAATTCCCAAGTTGAGCCGACTATACAAGCTCTCTCTGCAGATAGACTGTAATGGGTTGATCAGAGTGGCAGGAAGGACCTGCGAATCCTCCGACCTGGACTATGACCAGAAAAACCCTATCTTGATTGATGGTAAAAACCACACATCAAAGTGGATTGCCAGAAACCACCATAAGTTATGCTTCCACCAAGGAACTGAGACCGCTATAACGGCGATAAGACGGAAATACTTGGGGTACGCCAGAAAGTAAAGAAAGTGAAGCATGTGTGTGCCAGGTGCCAACTCCAATTTAAACGACACAAGCCACCTCAAATAGCACCCTGGCCGACTGCAAGAGTGACCCGACGCATTCTACTCAACTGGTAGGGATTACTTCGGACCCATTGAAGTGACAGTGGGTCGCCGACACGAAAGACGATGGGGAGTCATCTTTACGTGCCTCTCTATGAGAACAATTCATCTAGAAGTAGCGCACTCTCTCGACACAGAGAGCTGTTTAATGGCTATTCAAAGGTTCACCAGTAGGAGGCCTTGCCCTTCAGAAATATTTTCTGATAATGGCACTAACATCGTTGGGGCGGAGCAGGAGTTAAGGGATTCTGTTAGACGACTGAACACGAACACTGTGTAATAAGAAGCGTGAAAGCAGCCCTCAAAGCTGTTTTAAAGAGTCAGTATCCTAAGGACGAAGAGCTTAACACCCTCCTAACTAGGGAGTTTGTAGTAAACAACCGCCCTCTGACTGAGATATCCGTTGACCCTTCCGACTCTAAGCCACTGACACCGAACGATTTTTTTAATCGAACCATTTGCCAACCAAATAGACGAAACGACCCTTACCAAAGGAAGACTAAGAAAGATAAGAAGTCTGAGCGAAGCGTTCTGGCAAAGATGGGTCAAAGAATATCTTCCTTGCCTCACCCTTCGAGAGAAATGGTTTAGCCCCAAAAAGTAGGCGATTTGGCGCTAATAGCAGATGAGACTAACCCCAGAATCAACTGGCCACGAGGCAGAATATCAGCTATCTACCCAGGGAAGGATGGTCCAGTAAGAATCGGTGATGTGACCACAGCAAAGGGGATCTACCATCCTATGACAAAGGTTGCCATACTGTCGGAGGAAGAATGGCTTTTTTAAAAAACCCGAAAATAAGATAATGGTTCCTCTTGGATTCTCTATCTTGGGAAACACTGTATAATTTAATAGTATATAATAATCGACAAATTATTATGGTCATTGTCGTAACCAATATTAAATCAGATATTATATTTTATTTTTACGTTTGCACTATCATAGCTATAAAACTTTATAATATAACTTGCTGTATCTAAGAAAATATAGTGGCTGGTCTTAGGGCCGTATTGCTTTTAAGATACGTACTCTAGATCCACAGAGAGTACAAGATTTAAACTATATTTTTATTACTTTAGAGGTCATAAAAAGTAAAAGAAAATAGTGAAATCGATTACTTTTTCTTCATATATCTATGAAAAAGTGTAAAGAAATAAAGTTGAAACCCATACCTATAGTTCCACATTGTATATTCAATAAGAAAAACTAGCCAAATGTTATCTAATTGTAACTCGATTTGCCAGGAGTTTCTCTTAAAGGCGAGTAGAGGAGTAACGCCGTAAAATGTCTTTTTCTGTGACCATTGCCAAAAAGAATCTGAAGATTAATCTTAACGCTGAAATAAATCTGGTAAAAAAAAAATACGAAAATAAAATATATAAAACCCTTTGCTTGTTTTGTTATGTGTTCTTATCGTTTGTACGGCCCCTATATGCCTAAGCTTTAGGGCCATAAACCAACCTATGCCATTTGTTCTATGCTTCGATTGTCTTGGATATAAACCAATAAAGGGATTATACGCCGTTTATCATTTGGATTTTGAAGGATAAGGGCCTATAAAATAAGGCATTATACACTGTCTTATTTTTACTCCATATCGAATCCATAATAAGAATTCTATTTTATGTTCTTTACAAATACTCCTTTGAAGCATCTCCGTGAGCGAGTGGATTATCCTTCCCTCGTTTAAAACCTTATACATATATTAATTAAACTTTGAATTTCAGTATGTTTTTATATTCTCATAATATGAGTAATATACATATATAGAGAGATGAAGTATTGTGATGGCACTAAAATTAGATTTTGATGTTTTTACTGGTATAAGTCCAAAAAAGAAAACAATCTACGATCGTTGGATTTTAATAATAAATACAGAAAAAAAACAGTTACTTTAATTAAACAAACACGCAAATCGTGCGATAAGGTTAAGAATTATATTTTTTTTTGCATTAGTGCGGAAATAAAGAAGAATTATGAAACGCGTATGTGCAATGAATACAACTAGGAAAAGAATCACTTTCAACACATCTAAAAAGAGATGAAATGTTTATATTAGATAGGTTTTTTTTTTCTTTAAAAGCCAATTTGTCGTCAAGAGCCTAAAGCCTTAATACTAAACTATTGGGCCGATTTCGAGGCAAAATCGAGAAATCAATTTTAGCTCTGTTACTATGTGTGGAAGCGCTACTCCCCAAAACTACTGCGCTACTAAAAAAAAAAGTGAAAAATAGTTTGCCAACTTGTGTGAAACATGATGAAACCTAATTGACAGACTTTTTTAAATCTGTCAAAATTATGTCTCGAAAATGGCTCCGACTATCAGCAAATTCTAAAATGTATATTTAAATACGAATATATAATACCTAAGCCCTTTTTCCGGTAAAATTCTAGTTTACGAGATATTGATGCAAAAAATCTGGGGCTATCTGCAGGCTACTTTCGACGAACCATTACAAATTCATGGAAATCAGATTCATAAAGTACTTTTAAAGATATAGGTGTAAATGAATGTATGTTTGTGCGCATGTGGAAGAGAAACAAATGGGCGCATAAGGTTTTAACTTATATGGGACCTTAAATGGGCAAATTATGACCTTCCATCCAAATTTCAATAAAATCGGGCGAGTAGTTTTTAAAATCTATAGGTTCGCAAAAGTTGAACGACAGACCGACAGACAGGCACGGAATCAAAAATGTCTGAAACGGATTTCTGTCTTGGAATTTTTAAAATCAGAGACCTAAAAATGTGTTTCGTACTTCAGAACGATCACATAGCTTCCGTTACCTTCGGTAAGCTCAGAAGCAAAAATCTGAATTAGCTGGAATTTTGGAACAATAAGTAAACAACTTGTTGACACTTTTAAATATGATTAGAAATAGTCTGCCAATTACTGGAGCACATAGCTTCCTCGCGTTCTATAATATACTAAAATGATGTTATGTTTATGTTTATACAAACTGTTATCGTCGAATTATTTTAATTTTTTCCCCTTCTTTTATTTTAAATCTGTCAAAATTGTTTTTGTTTTTTTAAATATTTATTTGTGCGTATGTAGAAGAGAAACATATGGACCTAGAAGGTTTACACTTATATGAGAACCACAATGGTCTAATTATGACCATTCAGCCAAATGTATTTAATATCGGACGATTAGTTTTTACGATATGTTAGTTCGCAAAAATTGAGCGACAGACGGACAGAGACACGGGATCAATAAATGTTGGTCCCGTGTAATTAGATTTAAATTCTGTATCATTACGTGTCATAATGATCATAATCATTCGACATTTTAGTTATTATTGAAATGCTACAAATTATCTTTTATCTCTGAAATGATTTTACTACCATCCTGATTTCTGTGTGGTTTGAACGTCCGATTCATGCATTACTATTCTAATATTCTTAATATTCTTGTCAGCGTAGTAACGTAATAACCTTTTGTGTGAATTCAAATATTGAAAAGTAGTATTAAACGATATAATTTTTACTTACCTGATTACTGAGTACTCTTTAACAACCTCTGCATTACATTTAATGTTAATCGTTATAATAATTACTTGAGAAGTACAAGGTAATGGTTCTACATGGTTAATGGGTGTAATGTGTAATATTTATAATAATTTTGAGCTATTATTCTAGTGTAGCGTAACCTATATCTACTAACTCGCACTAAATTTTAACACAAGAACTTTCGCTGTAGTAATTTGTATTTCAACATAAGCTCAAAACATTAACCAACTAAATAAACATCAAAACAATCAATCAATGTCATATTATAAATATATGACACTCTTCCCCTCTATCAGACAGAATTGCCAAGCAGTGCCTTGTACAGCGCTTCAGTCGGCTTACGTGGAGAACTAGTCTCTTGCTTCTGCCTCCAATCTTCTGGACTTGATCCGTGACTCGATCTGAACTAAATAAGGCCCATCCCATGGTCGATGGAACTTAACACTTCTACCTTTCCGAGTGTGCGGGTACCAAACCCATACTTTATCACCCTCGTGGATAGCCTCTTTCCCGTTGCAAGACCCGTCATAATATTCCTTTTGCACTTGTTGTTTTATACCTTGCCTATCCCTTATTACCTCATATGCTTCTTCCATTCTCTTTCTACTATCAGCAATATAATCAGTCAGACCCCGCACCTGCTCAGGCACTCCATACATGACGTCAAGAGGGAGCTGAAATTCGCGTCCAAACAAAGCATAATAAGGTGTTATTCCCGTGTACTCGTGCTCACTCGATCTATATGCCATCTTGATCATTGACAGCTTCTGTTCACCCAGTCGTTATGGTGATCGTTTACATAATGTGAAAGCACGTCAGCAACCGTTCGATCAAATCTTTCTAGTAGCCCGTCAGACTGGGGGTGGTAGGGCCTTGTTCTTGATTTGATCATGATCAGCTGCTCCGTCAATTCTTCAAATAACTGGGACTCAAACTGCCGACCTTGGTCAGTGTGAATATCATAGGGAACTCCATTTCTACCAATAAACTCACCCACAAATTTACTCGCTACAGTCCTCGCCTCGATATTCTGCATACGGGTAAGCTTCTATCCACTTGGTAAAGTAGTCGGCCACCACAAGTATGTATATACTTGTTCTGGAGATTAGTCTAGGGCAGCGGGCCTAAGATATTCATCGCAACGCGCTGGAACGGAATACCTAATGTTACCAATTGCATAGCGGCCCGTGTCTTAGTTCCTTTTCGCTTACCACATTCCTGACATGACTGCATCCATTCCTCGATTTCTCGTAAGTGTCCTGGCCAGTAAAAGCGAGAGCTAATCTTTCTTTTTCTCCTAGTTATGACTATATGAGCTCCTGATGCTCCTCCATGTAATTCCTCTAGCACTACCGGTACTAGTTTCATTGGTAATACAATCTGGTATCTTACCAACCGCACTGTTTCTTCCCATCGACATTGCAAGATTCCTTCTTCACTTTTAATGAAGCGAGGCCACTGCGCCCACAAGCTTAGGAGAATGGGGTTGCATCCACGTAACTGCTGAAATTTAGGTCTCTGTCCTACTCCAATCTACCTGAGGACTTCTTTTATGTTGGGGTCTGCTCCTTGATCTTCGGCTATGGTGCCATTCGCCAGCCCTATGACCTGGATACCACCTACATCGGCCGGTTCTATATCTCCACCGTTCACACACTCAAACTCCTGTGGGTCTGAAATGATATCCTTTCACTGCCGGCATATTCGTGATCTGCATTGGAATGTTACTTGCCGGCCCTGTGAACTACTTCAAAATATATTGGGATAGATGTTCAAGTTATCGAGCCACCTGTTCTTCCGGCTCCTTAAATTACTGCAGCCACTTTAAAGCATTATGGTTTGTCCTCACTGTGAAGTTCCGGCCATACAAATATGCATAAATTCGGAACCCCCTAAACGAGTGCTAACATCTTCTTGTTGAACAATAACGCTTCTCTACCTTAGAAAGAGCTCTGTTAGCATAAGCTATTACCATCTCTTCACCTTGCTGCTCTTGCGACAAAACAACTCCTAGCCCTATATCGCTAGCATCACAATCGAACATGTACTTACCTGAACTTTCCGGCAGTACCAAAACAAGTGTATTTGTCAGCGCCATTTTCAAAGCCTTGAAACACACTTGGAGTTCTTCACCAAACTCAAATTTTTCCCGTTTCTCTGCAGCCTTGTACAATGGTTCTTCTATCCCAGCAAATCCACGAATAAATCTTCTATAGCAGGCAGCTAATGTTAAGAATGATTGTAGCTCCTTGGTGGAGGTTGGGTTTGGGAAATTAGCAACAGCTTTGGTCTTTTCCGGATCAGTTGCAATGACTTTGAACTGGTAGAGCCCCTCGCATTTCACAAATGCTGTTTTCTCTTTGTCGCCCTCATCCATTTCTACCAGCAATACCCTGATGCAAGATCCAGAGGAGAAAAATACAGCCCCTGTTAAATTATCTAAAATCTCGTCATTCCTGGGAAGAGGGTACGCATCTTTTTTCGTTGCTAAATTCAACTTGCGATAATCAATGCAGAATCTTGTGCTCCCGTCCTTCTTCCCCACCAAGACAGTAGGGCTAGCCCATGGGGACACAGATGGTTCTTGCAACCATCTTACTGTAAGATTTAATATAACACACTCGTTAAGCACTCATGTATTTACATTAACTGACAATGACAACACAAGTTGACATCTTGATATGACATCTTCTCCCTCCTAAGTTAGATCGTACTATCCTCTTGCAGCACTCCTTGCCTCCGCCGAAGTTGATCAGCATGTTTTCTTTTCTCTGTTCCACCTACTACTACAATATAAGATAGTTCTCCAGTTTTCTCTTTTATTTCTCCAGCATTCCACCCATGACCACCTTCCTTCATTACCCATACTTCATCTCCCTCCTCAAATGCCCTTGCTTTCTTCTTCTCATCCGCATATTCTTTCTGCTTCCAAACTTTGTCTTGGATTGTTTCTCTCCTGTTAGGCCGAAGATTGTCAAATAATGTTGCCAACCTTCGTCCTAATAACATTTCTGATGGTGCCAATCCTGTCGTTTTGTGTGGAGTATTTCTATAACTTAAGAGAAACGCATTTAATGAGAGACTAAGGGATAGGTTTGTAGCGGGGTGTAAGAATGTCATATTGGAAACTGAAGTAAGGCAACGATGGCCTGAGGGATATTATATGAGTTTCCTCCTCCTCCCTCATAGCTCTCTCGAACTTTATACGAGCCGCAAATATAGTGATGTCTGGTTGAAAAATTGTTTTAAAAGCTGACAAGACATCTGTCAAAGAACATTCGTCTATGTCTTTTGGTAATAAATGATTTTTTACTGCCCGTAGAGATTCTGCTCCTACATATGCCAAAAGCAGATCTCTTTGTACTGTTTGTACCTCCTTATCTTCCCCGCCCAGACCCTTCACTCGACACGTTCTCTTAAATTGCTCTACATAATTATAATAATAATAATAATAATATACGTTTATTGTTTATAAACAAAAAATGTTTGTACAATGGAGTTCACAACGTCTTATTTTCAACTTCTTAAATTTAACCTAAAACTTTACAAGATAATTAAACATAAATTACTAGATTATAAACCAAAAAAGTTCTCATAACAATTAAATTTTCAAGATTTAATAATGAAAATGAATTATAAATAATTAAAGTCATTTCCTGTTTAAAAAAAAAAAAAAAAAAAAAAAAAAAAAAAAAAAAAAACGAAAATACAATAGGAAATAAATAAATGAAAATACTTGAAATTCGTAAATAAATAATACGTTAATTATTGTTCCATGATAAAGATGCGTGTTTTTAACGCTGCAACGATGAACCAGTATAAGGATTTAAATTTGTTGATATCCTCAATAATTAATAGGTCTTGAAGTTGATTTTCTTTGTTGAGATCGGAGTGAATATGACTGTTGATCCATTTTTGTCTGGCTTCTTTATAAATGGGGCATTCCAAAAAGAAGTGAATTAAGTTGTCTTGGTGACCCATATTACACAAGGGACACATATTCTCTGAATCTATTTTTTGCGATTTTTTATTATAGTATAGTTGACATACTTTCTCGTTCGCTATTCGAATTTGACTGACAAGTCTGAGCTGATGAATAGGTAACTTGAACTGGAGATATTCTTCGCCAAGTCCAAGAGAACTGATATATTTATACCTAATATTGTATTTCGATAACAAAATGGATTCGATATCTTTACTTTTGTGATAGTTTATTAATTTTTCTACGGTGTTTTCAAATTCTTTTTCAATTTCTTCTGTTTGATTCAGTGTGGTTATGTAGAGAGCATTAGCTCTGGAGAGTAGTAATTTAAACTGTGAGAACCAATTATACTGTATTTCCGGTTTATTATTCTTTATGTCCAGTTTTGTAAGAGAGTTGAGAAGGATTTTAGGAAGCCTTGACTGGTCCATTTTTAAGATTTTTATCCACCATCTAAGGGCTCGCTTAATTACTTGGACAATCACCGAGTCAACTCCTACTTCTGTTCGGACATAGTGGTCAGGAGTACACCTGGGCCAGTAAAATATATTCTTATAGAATCTAGTTTGAACACATTCCAAGCTGTTGACATATCGCAATGCCCAGGTTTCGGAGCAATAGAGCAGGGTGGCATTAACCATCGAGTTGTATAGTTTGATTTTAGTTTCTAAACTATCTGATTTAGTATTTCTAAGGATTTCTCTGACTTTAAATGAAGCTATACTGGCTTTACTGATGAACTGGTCTACTGTTTGCTTGAATTTGCCAGAAGCATAGAAATTTACACCCAAATAAGTTATTTGGTCGGTTTTGTCAATAATGAGGCTATTGTAAAAAAGGCTTTTCACGTGACCTAATTTGGGGCTTCTACGAAACACAACTGTTTTGGTTTTCTCAACGTTGACTTCGAGTTCATTTTGACAGCAGTAATCGTAAAGTATGTTTAGCATTCTTTGGGTTTCTCTCCATGATGGTGCCAGTAAAGTGGTGTCATCAGCATATAATAGCATTAATAATTCTTTGAGTTGTCCTACGCTTACTCCTTGTGCAGACTTATCTCTGAAAAACTTTACTATGTCACTTATGAAGAGGCAGAAAAGCAGTGGGCTTAATGAGTCACCTTGCATGACTCCTGTTGAAAGGGGGATTTCTTTTAACTCGTTCCCGCTTTTGAAAATAAAGCTGGCTGTTTGATAGAACGCTCTAATCACTCTTATAATTTTGGCACTTATACCTAAATAAGATAATTTTTGCCATAGCAGATTGTGGGTTATTTTATCGAAAGCACGACGGAAATCTACAAATGTTGCGAATAAGCGTTGGTTCTTTTTATTTAGCTGTAAGCTTATTAAAGCGTAGAGGATGAATACATTGTCTTGGCAGCCTCTGTTCTTTCTGAAACCAGACTGTTCTTCAGGAAGAATATTGTTCTTCTCCGCCCATTCATTAAGCCTTGTACTTATCAAGGAAGTAAAAATTTTAGCAATGACACTTATAAGGGAGATTCCTCTATAGTTGGATGGATCTGTTTTGTCTCCTTTTTTGTATAAAAGCATGACTTTGATTTTTGACCAGTCTGTTGGAATAGTTTCATAATTCAGTGCAAAATTGTAAAAATCCTGTAATTTATCTCTCCATTCCAGTGGTAGTACTTTCAGCAGTTCATAACGCATCTCGTCAAAGCCTGGTGCTTTACCCGTATTAGCTTGTTTAATAGCATTAAATAGTTCCTCAGAGGAAAACTCACTGTCCATTGAGGGTTCATAACTGTTAGGCGATGTATATAAAGTAGTATCTAGTTTTCTTATTCCATATTCTGATTTATAAAAATCAACTATTCTGGTGAATGACAACGATGACCGCTCAAATTTACCTGGACTGGCTTGTTTTACCACGGACCAAAATTCAGCGCTGTTTTTTACTTGGCCTATTTTTTGTGTTATTTGTTGATAATAACGCGCTTTGGTTGCTCTGATAATTCTCTTGTAAACTTTCTTGCTCTCGTTGTATTGAGCAACATCAGAATCTTTAAAGCCAGATTTCTTACATAAGTTTACCCATTTTCGGATATTCTTCTTGGCCCGGGAGCATTCCTTGTCGAACCAATGATTTTTTCTAAAAGCAGGATTTTTCCCTTTATACTTACATTTTTCTTGAAGCACTTGAGCTTTTACTGCTGCTGATAATACACTTTACACAATAAAGGTACTTGTGTTGTTAATGTCGGTTTCAGCATCGCATCGGTGTTTAGTAGAGAGAGTGGTTGATAGATAATTTTGAAAGTCCTTTAAGAGTTCTGGTTGCCATTTTAAAGAGTATATTGATGATGTGTCTAGAGTTTGTATTGCATCTGACGTGAGCTCGTTGTTGTGGGCTGGAAAGGCTAATTCTGTAAAACAGGCCATGTGATTTGAAACTCCTGAGATTGGAATAACTACCATGTCAGTAAACCAATGTGCCATACTGAGACTAATCCAAACTAAATCTACGACACTTTTACCATTGTAAGTGACACAAGTATATTGACCTGGTTTATCACTTGTAGACCTCCCATTTACTACACTTAGACCCAGCTCCTCCATGAAATTTACTAATAACTTTCCTCTACTATCTGTTTTGATATCCATTGATATTCTAGATCCATTTAAGTTTGTACTTTCAAATATCTCGTCATCTAGTTGGTTCATTTGTCCTATTCTTGAATTCCAGTCGCCCAAGAGTATCACATTATTATCTTTGCTTCCGTTATTAATTTTTTCGAGCATGTCTCTCAGTTCTTCAATACAATGTTGGGAAGCAACGGACTGGTTCCAGTAAACCAAACCAACAATACAAGTTTCTACTGGTCCTCTAATCTTCACAACAATACATAAATTTGTCGAGTCAATCAACTCTGCATTTATGCTTTTCTTTATAAGTATGGCTAGTCCTCCACTAGCTCTCCCTCTTGATTTAGTTTTAACTGCCTTTGAACTGAAAATCTGGTAGTCCTTCAGAAAAACTGGCTTGTTGAAATGATCGGTTGCTAAAAAAGTTTCCACTAAGCATATAATATCTTGTTTGCAGAAAAGATTAATTTCTTTATTATCCAGATGCGATAAATTTTTAAAACCTTCTACATTCCAGCTAGCAATCCTAAACATTTTGTCTTCCTGGTTTTTTCTTTTTTCCATATTTTTTGTTATTTTGAGAGGGATCGGGGTCTCCGAATCCCTAAAAAAGACTCAAGAGAGTGAGATTGAGTACTGTTAAGTTTTCTTTTTTTAGAGTTGTCAGTTCTTACCGTTAAAGTATTTTTTTCCTTAGCAGTTTGTCTAGGTTCTGAGTTTAATTTTTGAGTAGATGTCAAATGAGAAGATGTCGATTGAAAATTTCCATCGTCCAACTCTTCTAGTGTGTATAAATCATCGTTTATTTGTAATTTATCGAATTTAATACGGGCGTATTGTCCACTGGCCTGAGCTTCTTTCTTATACTTCCACAGCTGTTTACGAATATCCCTAATCTCCTGTGGGTAATCCTGTGATATTCCTATATTAGTTCCTAATAGTAACTTTGACGATGCTAAAATGTCGAGTTTTTTCCTCATTGTAGTCAAAGATACCAGTATTGGTCGACTATTTTTATGTTTTTTACCCAGTCTGCGGACCCAATCTAAATCATCTAGTCGCAGTTCTATCTGTAATTTTTCTAACAGTAAGGTTTGAACCTTCTCTTCTAGTGCTAATCGGGTTTCAGAGGGGGCTTCCTCAATATTAAATATTATAATATTTTTATTTCGAAGCTCCCTAGAGAATTCAAGATATTGGAAACTGAAGTAAGGCAACGATGGCCTGAGGGATATTATATGAGTTTCCTCCTCCTCCCTCATAGCTCTCTCGAACTTTATACGAGCCGCAAATATAGTGATGTCTGGTTGAAAAATTGTTTTAAAAGCTGACAAGACATCTGTCAAAGAACATTCGTCTATGTCTTTTGGTAATAAATGATTTTTTACTGCCCGTAGAGATTCTGCTCCTACATATGCCAAAAGCAGATCTCTTTGTACTGTTTGTACCTCCTTATCTTCCCCGCCCAGACCCTTCACTCGACACGTTCTCTTAAATTGCTCTACATAATTATCCCAAGAGCAAATATTTTTATCAAACTCACGGAAAGTGAACTTCACCATTCTTTCTTCCAGTCGATCTCTAGCCATCTCCTGACTTCTAGATTCTTCCAGTTTCTTAGGTCGACCCATTGACTGCGCCAATGTAAGATTTAATATAACACACTCGTTAAGCACTCATGTATTTACATTAACTGACAATGACAACACAAGTTGACATCTTGATATGACAGTTACTAGGGTTCATTAACCTTAATGGGATTAAATTATTTTTTACGGTCGCAACCAGTCTGGCCATTCGAACCCCCAAAACATCATCAAGGTCAATTGTTGGCCCAAAAACAACCTCATTGCCGTCTGCAATATTGCCTACCAATCTTTCATCAACAATTATTTCATGTATTCCAGGAATAACAATGTCATTGGGAATGATAACCTGTAAACTAAGGTGTCTTACAGTTTCCCTTTGCTTATTCAATTGGGATACAGCCTTTCCTATTTTAACTATTCCCTTGTCAAAACATATTTGAACTTAAGCCGGGTTCAGATGGAGTCGTGAACAGGGCGAGAGCACTACTTGCATTGAGCATGCGCAACGACTTGCTTATTCAAACTCACGACCCACAACAGTTCACATGAGACAAGTACCCTCTTTAGTCGTCAGTTTATCGCTTGTTGTTTAGTCGTGGCAGAATGTGAAACTACGAAAGTTTTTTACGAACTATTAATACATGAGTTTAAAAATCACTTGAAAACCTTCGTGGCAGTTGTGTGGGTTCGTGGCAGGGCGAAGAGGCGGAGTTTACTCGGTGCCACTAAATACTATTAGTGGCACAGGGAATTATCCTCAGAAGATCAAAATGGCTACAGAACTGGAGCCATCCATCCTGAATTCCCAAATCAGTTTTGGTTTTTACTTTCTGAAGTGAAAGCAACGATTCAGAGAAAAGACACCAATTTCGGCAGAACCAAAGCTTCATGTCACTTTAAGATTCTTAGCTACCGGTGATTCTTCGACATATTGTCTCCTCTTCGGTAGGAATACGACTGAAACGGTCGTACTATCTCCAACCAGTCGAAGTGAGCACGACCTGACTTTTCGAGGGCGGGCACGTCCCCCACACCCACTACCAATGGTTCACATGGGGTAGTGATCTCGACAGGCTAGCTGACGGGTAGTGCTATCGCCCAGTTCACGACTCAGTCTGAACCCGGTTTTATACTTACTCAGGAAAAACACCTACAATGACATCTATCCAAATATCTGCAATGATGCTCCGATGTTTGTATATGTTCCCATCAATGTCAATTTAATGTTAGTTACTCCATACGTATTCATTCACAAGAACTTTCGTTAAAGTAATTTGTATTTCAACTCGAGCTCAAAACATTAACTAACTAAATCAACATAAAAACAATCAATCAATGTCTTATTATAAATATATGACACTAGTATTCAATACATATAATTCTCAATGTTGTAACAATAACTAAAATAATTCAACCTACTTTCCTAAAACCAATGTAAAGGAGACACATCTGGTGAAGTTTCGAATCCCAAATATTTAAGAAATATTTCACACTGATGATCCCATCGAGTGGATGTGAAACGTAGTCGATCCCCCTTCTTTAATAATCTAATTTTGCATTGCTCGGGGCACAAAAGAAACACTAAGAAAATTATGAAATAAATAAACAAAAAAGCAACGTTCCATAATATATCAAAACGAACAAAATTTAATAAAAACTTTAGAACATCTGGCGGAAGCTGTATTTTAGTAATATTTCTGTTTGCTTTTGGTTTAGACCAGAGAGATTAGCGACAATATACATCCTTTTCTTCCTAAAGCTTTTTTTTCTTCTTTTCTGCATAAATATATTTCCATGATTAATAAATAACTTCTTTCATTGAAACAAGTTTTACAAATTAAAACTGAAGTGTAAAACCCTTATTCTCATAAACTTGTCAGCAACTTGTTCCTTAGAGAGGTCGCTTTCTCGGTAAAATATTTTAAAAAGTAAAGGGTGGTTTAGAATAAGTTATAAAAACCAACATTTTAGATAATGCTAGCCATTTTTCAATCTGGAACCGACGTACAAAAACTATAAAAAAAAGGAAACTAAACGAAAAAGAAAAAGTTTTTGAGGCGTCCAAGTGAATTGTTTAACACTTTTACCTACTTTTTTTCAAGTGATGTTTTTTACAATAACTTATTGAAAAACGGAAATTATGATTTATTATATTATTTTGTTTTTAAAGTACAAATAACTTTTGTATTAAGAAGAACAAATAATTTTGGTTATGATCAATTAAATGGTTGTTTCTCACTCCGTGAGATTTAACTTGTTGGCCATGTTATGAAAGTAAAATGATAAAATATCCCTGCTTAAGGGGCGTTAGAAGGTTGTTGCCTCGTAGAGTTTTCTCTTTTTATCAAAGTTGAAGTATAACATGGTTATAAAGAAAGTTTTCCGACTTCAAACTCAATTCGCAGCTCGTGTAAACTACAAAAACCAAGTCATCTCGTTTTAACAGTCTTAGAGAGCGTTCTTTATATTTGCAGGTCACCTACGTAGGGATGGAAGGAAACTAGCAAACGGAAGACGTTTTGCTACATTCGAGGTAAAGAGGAACAGAAAAGTTTATTTTTCTTTGAGGGGAAAGCAACCTGGACTAAAACCAATAAAAGTTGGCGAAACTCGTTTGGTGAGGGTTTTAAGAAGTGTTTGGGCGTCCTTATCATCGAGTTATGGTCTAAAAGACGATGTTGTAAAACCGTGTTAAAGTCTTCTTCTTTACACATATGACTATTGTACAGGATCGGTAACTATTTTAGTCTTTTATAACTGAGGTAAAAGTATTCTTCCTTGATCGGAAGTTAAAGCTTTTCCAAACTCTAAAATAGCTTAACTTTTCCTCCCTCGATAATTCGACAACGAGTCGAGAAAGTGAAAACTCGAACTAATCCTGAGATCTCGATGTCAACGTCTGATTCCTTCTAAATTCCAGAGCTTCAGTCAACCCCGGTTCTATCTTATATAAGCTCTTTTCGGTTGGAAGTTAAGGCCGAGGGTTCAAGTCCTTCCCTCTGTCATAATTCAAGATCCTGATTGGATTAAGGAAAATGAAACGCTTTCCTCCGGAGGCTCTATTTTAAAGAAAATCCAGCTTAGAATAGAGTAAATGACTTTTAGAAATTTCTTCTTCTTAAAACTTTTTCTATTATTACACTTTCTATTCGTAAGTGCGGTGTTTATCTTTTTACTTTGCTTTTTTTAAATTAAACTAAAGTTTATTTCTCATAGTGAGAGAGATAAAATAAAAACGAAAGTTAATTTAAACTAAATGTACTTTAGATATAATAATCCCTCCAATGTTTTTGTTTTTTTACTAAGGATTTATGTAAAACTTACATAATAACAAAAGATCTTTAGATATAAACAATGAATATTTATGAATACAAATGTACTGTCTCTAGGTAACAATATATTTGTTTCTGTATCAACGCATCTTTCGGCCTTTAGAAGACTAGTAGAAGAGTAGTCTTTAGATCACTAGTGCTGATTGTGGACAAACTAGTCACATCAATGACGACTAAATTAATTACATTGATAAATAAAAAAAATTGAGGGCACGGCAATGCCCACGCCACGTCGAACACAGCTGTAACATCATTTACTGGAACCTGCTCAACGAACTTTAGACCCCTCTATTATCCAATTAAAGATACTTCTCTCAAGGCTAATATAATATAATATAATAAATATAATAAATAAATATAATAAAATAATATAATATTAATATAATATAATAATATATAGATAATATTAATATATATAATATAATATAATATAATATAATTAAAAAAAACCGACTGTTCAAAATATTTTAAAAAAATTATAAATAGCGCTAGTAGAGAACGTCAAAACTAAAGTAATATTTTACTCTTGTTAATAAATTTTTATACTGGAATAAGTGCGGTAAGCTTTATTGAGTATTGAGCTCGAAGTTTGTAAACATATACTTTCCGATCGTTCGCACACCAGATATTTGTTTAGTTAAAGTTGAACACACACCGTGGTTCATAGCTTGCCTTTGCTTTTCAAACACCTTCTTCCAAACAAGGATTATTATTACCTATTACTATTTATTTCCTGTTATTTCCTCCCATTATTTCATTAGCTTCCTGTTACACGCTATATTCTTTATTATTTTCTATTTAATCTATATTTATTATAGATAAATATATTATTATGTATTATATAATATGTATAAATATATTATCTGTCCAATAAGAACAAGTTTCTAAAAACGAAAAATTACTAACAAAAAGAAGTACAATCCCAAAATAAACATTTGTGTAAAAAAATAAGCCAAGACTCGCGTTAAAAGAAAGGAAAGAGGTTTAGCCAAATCTCCCTCCATCTGTCCAAATAAGTTCTACTAAATCTTATCCATCCAGTACAAGTAATTGATTTTAATTGCCAACTCAAACATTTCCCAAATCACTAGACGTTTATTTAAAAACAATTTATGACTTGGAAATTACGCGGCACGAGGGTACGAAGTTGTATACGACACTGCATAACATGAATTTTTTAAAAATCTTAATATAAACCATAGGAAAAATATATATGTCAGAAATAAAATAAAATATAGTTACTTGCTCCCTCCAGTCCTCGTAAAAAACCAAGACGTCGCCCACGACGCTGAAGCCAGCAATAAGGAATGATATTCTCAGCAAAAACCTAACCGTGAAAAAAGGGCCAAGTTCCAGTCCCCCTTTCAAAAAAGTCAGCCTATCTAGTAGTGATGCATTGTGGCCAAGTCAGCTCATTCTTTAAGCCATAACCTCATTTCACTCGCTCTTGTATTTTTTTCATTCACATGCTCTTTTATTTTTATTTCTTAACACTTGATCAGTTTCTGAATTAGGCATAAAACATCAGTATCATATATATACTCACTTAGGAGTTACGTGGGTGATGGGAAGGCGAGAACTCCAAAAATTCATGAAAATAATTATTTGACTTTAATAGGAATTTATTAAATAAATTTGACAATAATAGTTTGTAAAAGTATAAAATCATTTAAGTATACAAGGAAACTATATTCCACACAAATTAGGTCTAAAAAGGTAGACTATTTTATAAGAATCAAAGTATCAATTTAGCAAAATTTTAAGACCGTAGACGGAGGAAATTAATCTGGAGCTATCAGCAGGCTACTTTCCACAAACAATCTAAATTTCATAAAAATCAGATGAATACTTTTAAGGTATAGGTGTAATTAACGTAAGGTGTGGTTCAGGTATAACATGTTTACTGGGTTCCGCCTTAGATCTCAACTCCATATCCCTTACCTTGTTCCTTCCGCAATCCTACCCACATAGCCCTAAGTAGTACTACTTATAACCCACCTTGTAATGTTAGTTTGTCATAAAAGTTTGTAAAATAGTTAGCTTAATTCAGAATTCACTTTTACTAAATTAACACTCACATTGAAGATGATATATCAAGTCGATACACATTTGTGAATTTTAATACAAAATTGTGGTGACAATATTGTTGTATTACTTTCTACCAACCTCTCTAGTCATAATTATTAAGTGGTACCACAAATTCTCAGTAAAAAAAAAACTAATTATTTGTCATAATAATAATGTTTTATTAAAGCTTAACACAAATAAGGTACATTATTGATGAAAGTAGGCAACATTTGAGAGTTATACAGTTAATACAAAAAAAAGAAGTAATGTATTTGTATGTCAAACTCAGAAGAGGGTATTTATTGAGAATAAAAGTCCTTTTTAAAAAGATTTTTTAATGAATCAAAGCTTTCGCCCAGGGAACCTGAGCTTCATCAGTGATAATCAAGTGGTGAAGATCTAAGAATTAAGAAATTAATTCTTCACTTAGATCTTCACCACTTGATTATCACTGATGAAGCTCAGATTCCCTGGGTGAAAGCTTTGATGCAATTACAAATCTTTTTTAAAAAGGACTTTTATTCCAAATAAATACCTTCTTCTGAGTTTGAAATTCTAAAGAAGTCCACTATGCCTCTCTACAATTTGTATTTGTATGGTTTAAATTAAATTATAACATTAGCTATTACTTTGCTCTTATTAATAATTAAAGAGTAATGCGTTAATAATGTTAATATTTCATAATTGGATGTTATTAGAGCTAATAAAAGCAGCGATAACACTTAGTAGTCTATATTTTGTTTGCTTAAATAGAGATGAGATAAGGTGCTAAAAACTATGAATTGAGTCGGCACAATGTGAGTAGTTAATTCAAATTATTTTCAAGTTTACTCGGATGGGGAATATTGTTAGGAATGTTCACTGGCAAGAAGATTATAAACTTTTCCCCTAATTAAACTTGAAAACCCCCTTTGAGAATCATGAAGAGTTGTGTCATTAGCAGACGTATACATTAAAAACATTTTACGGTAAATATGAATATCTCTATAAAACGTCTTACTTTCTTGGGCTCTACGAAATATCCTCGAAAATGTTACTTAAGAGAAAATGTTTTTCGGGAGTTTTCGGACTTTCTTAATCCTTGGTGCAAAGGAAAGTTGGAAGAAAAGTTGTTTGAACAAATAGGTCCCGAACGCTTTAGGGTAAACATCTAAACGTGAGTATCCTTAGGATTTATAAAAGTTGATGTTTGAAGTTTATCCAGTGTATGTTTGTATGAAAGTTTGGATTGTACCAAATTCTTTTCTGGGCTACTACTCACTCGCAGTCTCTATTTTTCGAATGAAACAAAAAATCTTTATCCCGGTGTATGAATTCCTTTTTAACTCTTAAATAAGTCATTTATTTATTGTGTTTTGAGTAATCCTCTTCGTTAGCGCATTGAATACAATTATTTTCGAATAACTGCATTCAATTACGAACTATGTATATATATATATATATATATATATATATATATATATATATATATATATATATATATATATATATATCTATATATATATATGAGAGATCTATATATATATATATATATATATATATATATATATATATATATATATATATATATATATATATATATATATATATACGAGAGATTTTATTTAAATTAATTATTTTGTCAAAAGCGTAAAGTTAATACTTAAATTATAATAGATTTTTAAAATATATGGTTTTATTTGACTTTACAAAATATAAGTGTCAACCTTTTTTTTCCGCAACGAGGAACTTCCACAACAATAACTGTAACTTTGAATTAACTAAGCTGTTATTATTATGTGTTTCAGGAGTTGAGAACGTTTCGCTGTAAAGGTTGCGGCCTGAGAAATATGAACGCTCATATTTTCAGTCTACTTGCAGGACTCAATCATCTGGATCTCTCCAGCAATCAGTTCAAATACCTGTCTGCTGATATTCTCAGAGATCTCAAGAAACTGGAAACTCTAAACCTTAATGACAACCATTTTCCCGTGATATTGGAAAACACTTTCTGCACCCAATGGAAACTCAAGTCGTTATACTTGTCAAGAAACAGATTGGCCAAAGTTACTACTGATGGTTTCAACAATTTGACCTCCTTGGTGGAATTGGATTTGAGTTACAACAAACTGAGTAAGTTGGAACCCCATTCGTTCAATTCTATGGCCAACACTCTCAGAGTCATTACCGTAAGCGGCAATAATCTACTATTCAACGAATTTGCATTTGTACTCCAAGTAATTAGTAAGTTAAAAGAGCTTTCGGTTGCTGATATGCCACAGACAATACCGTCAAACCTTTTGTCCGGTTTGGAAAATTTAAGGTTTTTGAACCTTTCTGGGAACGGTCTAATGACATTGGCCGTGCAGATAATTGCGCCAGTGTACAAACTATTAGAACTCGACCTATCGAGAAACAAATTTCATGGAATTGACGAAAAACTCGTTAGCAGGTTAGAAAATATACCGATTCTTCATTTGGACGATAATCCTTGGGCATGCGACTTGTGTCATATTACACCCATGCTGAGCCGAGCAAATGGCAGTTCTCAGTTGGGTAGAGCTGTATGTACTCTGCCGGCTAATCTACGGGGTCGTCCTGTCGGCTCCCTCGGTCCACAAGCACTAGGGTGGTGTGGATCGGGTCTCGGGTACAAAGACGAGGGTATCGCAGGTTTGGCTTTGACTCACAACACCCAGTTGGGTCTTATAGCGGCGGGTGCTGCCGTAGCTCTTCTCGTCGTCACTATTGCGGCGGTAGTAGCCGGCATCGTCTATAACAGACATCGCACCGCCTTTTACTACACCGATTCTACGGACAAGACACAAGCGGAACAAGACGTCATCTTTAAGAAAACCGCTCTCTCGTCCGAAGTCAAAATTAAAAAAGTTTCAATAGCGACGATAGATGAAATAACTAAAGATCCTGAATTAACCGAAGCGAAAAGTTGAGAAAGGCCCCAAATCCTGGCTCACGTTACAGTTGAGCCAGGATGTTCAGGCATAGACAACAACTGCTGCGAAAACTGGGTCGTTCTCTAGTGATCCGCCCTATAAGCCTACGAAGCAGGTCCGTCAGGAGATCCAAAAGAAATTGAGTGCTTAAGCTCAAATTCTTCCGATTAAAAGAGACATTAAAATAAATAATTATTTGCAACGAAGAGCGCATTGAATTAACGTATTCTAATCTCCAAATTTTTATTTCACGGAACGAATTTTACTCTTGTTCCACCTCTTAGATAAAGATAATAAAAGCGAGACTTTAGGAAAATTAATTTTACCTTGGGAAAATTCATATTCCTAAGCACACGGCCTGATCTTTCTCCCTGCTGCTACTTTTTATGTTTTATTTATTTATTTATTTTATCAAAATTAAACATTAATCTCATAACTTAAAGTTTTGATGTATATCTCTCTCTCTTTCAAATAAAACTTCTACGCAAATTCAAAAATATTAATAAATGTGTTTCTTCGACCATATCTAATGAAGTGTCAAAAAGTTCTCTTTTAATCTTTTTACGGGGTCCCAGTTATGTCTGTCTGTAAAGGCGGACCTGCTCATAGGCTTAAAAATCCTACAACAAACTATTTACAAAAAACTTAAGCAACATTTTGCAAATTCGCCCGAAAAAGTCATTCGGATACTCATTCTCCAATATATTTATACATAGAAAATAAAAATTGAAAGTTATATTTTTATATATATTATATGAATATATAAAAGACAAATTTTTTATATTTTTTTATAAATTTTGTAAAAGCACATTTTAATAAGAGGAAACTGTAAGGAATATTTAAACTAACTAAAAACAAAACCAATACTAGCATTAACACTTGAATAATATAAATTTTTATATGAGCTCTTTAAACTAAAGTATGAAACCTTTGGATCTGAAGTGCGCTCTGTTAAATTCTTTATCAGTTACAATTTTAAAATTGCTAAACCTTTTTCCTACGAGTAGTTCGTAGGAATGATTATGTAGATTCGACCGATATCTCATTCTCTTAACTAAAACTAAATAAGCTCGACAGACGAAAAAATACTAAATCAGTTTAATGTCAAAATATCGTTCATATATTTTTAAAAAACAAAGTTTTAACGATATATAAAAAGGTGAACTGAACTTAAAAAATGTTAAACAAAAATGGCACTATCAAATAGCTAAATAAAATGTAATAATTGTTCATTAAACTAGCTTTTTTATTCTTTTAGTTATGTTTTTGTTTAAACTTTTTCTAATATTTTAATGAAGAACTTCATAGGCTCGCAATGTTGACTTACAATGATTCAATATTTCGTGCTTTCATTATTTTTACCTCATTTATTTATATAAACCTTAGTCCTTTTGTCAGAAATTCTTATTTTGTACGTAGATAAATAGTAATAGTCCAGGAGATAGCGAGCAAGACTAACATCAAGCTAGAATTTTGTGTATAAGTAAATCTTTTGGTGCCTTTTAAGAATATGTGGTCTGCTAAGTTCATCTTCGGGACATAGCTTGACAATAGGCATTTGAAAAAAACAAACTGGTGGTGAGCTGCCATGCCCTTTTTGGTGGACAATGTGATTTTCATGATCCTGAGTACGAACTTAGTTAATAGACCAATAATCAATACCTAAGAACAACCAATAATCAATATCTAGGTACAATATCTGTAACTAACAACAAAATAACTTTTTTGCAGGTTTGAAGAAGTCCGAATTTAGGGATGAAATATCACCTTTTTTAAAAAAAGTGCTTTCATTTAAAACCCCTCAAGACCCAAGTTGGTAATAGTTTGTCACTTAATAGGTTAGTTAGTCAAACATTACTCCAAATCACCATCAACTTGATGTTTGGTCTACTAACTAAGTTAGTACTGAGGATCTTAAAAATCGCATTGTCCACCAAAAAGGGCGGGACATGGCCGCTCTCCCCCGGTTTTTTTTCAAATGCCTATTGCCAAGCTATGTCCCGCAGACGAACTAAGCCGACCACATATTCTTAAAAGGCACCAAAAGATACTCATACACGCTTGATGTTAGTCAGACATTTTTTATCACACTATCTCCTGGACTATAATTAAAATACTTATTTTTAGTGATTTCATATCTAAATTGCCAACGTAAAATTTACACATTTTTAGTTCAGTTTTGAGTATTGTTTATTTTTGCTTTCAGACTTCCCGATTTATGACATATCCCCAAGCTGCTTCTAGCAATAAGGACAAAAATATTATTATTTATTCATCCAGACTTGGTCACCTTTGTAAAAACTAGACTGTTGTACAATCTGATAGTATGAATTAGGTCAAATGTATATATAATTCTTTGCGTCAGGATATTACCATAACATAAAAATGTAAATATTTCCAAATTCCTTATTCAATTTTAGCCAACAATGATTAAAATTGAAATAAGTGTGTACATGAACAAGACGTCTAAGATTTTTTTATGTATTTATATAAAATCTGAATGTAAGGTCTGGTAATACTCATTAAAAAAATGTGTCTGGTTTACATCTAGGTGTCTGTTTAATTGTTTGCTTTTTTATTCCTAATTATTTTTTAAAAAAAATTATGCTACTAAAGAGAGTTTTATTTAACATTTGTTAAATAAATTATATTTAACATTTAGTAAAAAAATAACAATTATTTTACTGTTCTGCCGAGCTATTTGGTTTACTGTCTTATTTATTTCTATATTATATTATTGTTTTCTCATTTACTATATTATTAGTTTCTAGAAGCAATATTTTTAATTTGGGTGTAGAATGTCCCAGAAAAATGATCATATATTTAAATAATAATATATTCAATGTGTATTTTACAATTGTATAACAAAAATTAAAGAAGTTAAATACCTATATGTGTTAAAATTTGCATTGCAACTTATTGGCCGTTTTTGGCCTCGACTAGACAATGTTGTGAGTTAAAATCAGAAATGTCAGCGTAAGTTATGGGCTCTTGAAGTGAATATATATTTTTTGGGACACTCTATACCCTACATTGAACAAACGATAATTGACTTAAAATTAAAAATACTTAAAACAATAAACTAAAATATACATAAATTCATTTTTAATTTTTAAGTGCATTTCAGACCAATTAAGTATAAATAATAATAATAATAATAATAGAATTTAATTAATTAAAAGAATATATATTTACCACGGAACCCTCCTAAAATGACCTCATATCATTAATTGTCCATTACGTAAAATAATTAATGAAGTTAGCATTTTATTTGACTTTTTTATTTATTCATTTTGGAAATATATATTGTTTATATTATATTTTGTTGTTTTTTCTAAGCTGTTAATTATTGTAAACCACAAAGCTTGTCAAGATCTGTTGCGTGTAAAAACATTTAGATTTTAAACATATTTTGTAACAATGTACTATTTCAAGAGTTGAATTGAGTAGAAGAGTAATGATACTACAAGATATTAGAATAACAATATAATGAAGTATTAATGTAATATGATAATGATAATGAAATAAATTGTAATAATAAAATGTTCGTCAATTAGCAGGACTAAATTTTCCAGTTTTTATCGACTATTCATTTTTTTATAATTTTGTCGCATGGTAAAGATCCATCTGAAGAATCAAATAAAGTAGGTTTAAATGTCGATATATTTAAATTAATTCAACTTAATGACTTCATTCTTTTTTGAATGTGTTATCATTATCATTGTGCTTATTGTTTTATTGATGATTTATAAATAATTCTATTGCTTTATATAAGGCGCTCCTGATGTTATCAGGCGAACTGCTCTCCTCGGATTTTATTATTATACGAGTATACTACATTGTTAAAAATGTATCTGCCCTCATGTCCGAATGTGTCGGTCCGCATTTTACGTATTCAGATCAGAGGGGCGAGGCCTATTGGTATTCCCGAGTGGGCATTAAGATGAATGGACATAATACCGTCTTGTGGATAGATCGATAAGTGTGCACGATAATACGATACTAGTCGGGAATATTGATTGTTCAAATATGTTGTCGCAATCAAACAAACAAAATCGTTCGAAAACCTTTAGCTTTATCAATTCATCATCTTCATCCCTGGTGCTACAGCTCTCGAAGAGCCTGGACTTGCAACAGTGTTTGCTTCCAGAGGTCTCTATCCTGGGCCACAGTCCTCCATCTTCTTACTCCCAGGCGTCTGAGGTCGTCCTCAACTTGGTCCTTCCACCGAAGTCTTGGGCGCTCTCTTAACCTTCTTCCTCCTGGATTTTCTTTGTAGACCTTCTTAGCAGCCCTTCCTTCCGAAATCCTCTCCACGTGGTCCAACCATCTCAATTTTCCTTTACGAATTTCGCAAACAATAATCTGGTCTATTATACATATCATACTCCCTGTTAAAACGTATTCTTCATTGACCCTCTTCACACACTGGTCCATAAATGTGTCGTAGAACCTTTCTTTCCCAGCTTCGTAGTAATTCTTCATCACTGTTGGTCAATGTCCCTGTCTCCGAGCCATAGAGAACAACTGGTCTAATGATGGTAAGGTAAACTCGAATTTTGGTATCTCGGCTAATAATACTGCTTTTCATTACCCTCAGGAGTGAAAAATAGCTCATAGCTCCTATTACCTGCTGTCAATCTAGTTTTTATCTCCTGGGTTACACTATTATCGCTAGTTAAAATTGATCCGAGATATTTGAACTGATTTGAAATTTTAAAGCTATTTTCGCAGAGTTTCACCTGTGCTGGGGCTTGTTCATCTCTAGGCCTACTTCTTGTGCTGCTTGCTTAAGCTCTTCATAGCCCTCCCCTAAGTTTTATCTATTAAAAATCTTAAATAATATTGTATTACAGAAATTTAAATACACTTAACTTTCAAGTTAAATACATTTTAACTTTTAAATACATTCAAATTTCGTTTAAGAAATATATTTGTTTTAACTTTTACCTTTGATTTACAAAAGATTATGTTTTTTATATCGATGTCCTAATACGGTCTATAATTCTGAATACAATTCTGTTGTCATAAGAGAAGAAATGTAATATAAAAGTAATTTTGTTTCTTTATAATAACAAAGCGATGCTTTCTTGTCATTTTGTGACAAATATTATTCTAATATTGTTAACAAGCTTTTATAAGTAATAACAAAGCAATTATTAACTATCAAACGTGAAATTTTACCTCTTTCCTTTTTTCTTGTAGTAATATTACTCTAACATAATAGAATACTGTTGTTTTATCTTTTAATAAATATGTCACATGTTCTGGAATAATAAAAACGAAAGCCTCTCCACAAAATTAATTTTATCTACGATTGATACGAAATATAAACATTATATCTTTGTTTAGATGCGTAGAAAGTGATTATTTACGTACTTGTATTCATTGCGCATGCGCGTCTCATAGTTCTGAATAATTCCTCTTCTTTACCACGCTAGCGCGGTAAAGAAGAGGAATTCTTCAGCTTTACGCTCGATTAGCGAGTTTGTTTACATTTAACAAAACTAATTTGCTGTTCTTTTATTAAAGTAACTGTTTATATCGAGTTTTTAGTGAAAAACAATGAATGAATCAAGTGACTGACGAAAATGTGGAGAATAATACTCCTCCGAAATAATTAATTCTGCAAAAAATACAACTCAAGAATTAATGCCATCTTTATCAAGAGAGAGATACTAACTTACATACAGCAAGTTTATTTTTCATGTATTTATTATTTAAATCTAACAATCGTAGATAAAGTACGGTACGCAACTCGTGCGAAAACGGCATTTTGCATTGCTCGTGTGGTTTTACTACCCTCGCTATCGCTCGGGTGCAAACTCCACACTCGCATGCAAAATGCTACTTTCCCACTCGACGCGTAATGTACTATTAATTTCCGAAGCGAGCTTTCGGCCACTCGACCATCATTGGTACCTTCAATTAACAATATGTGTACATCAGAAATAGATAATAGTGTGTACAATAGAAATCAAAATATCCAATATAAGTTACAAAATTAACTAAAGAGGTTAGTAATTAACCTTTTTTAAAATTTTAATTGGAACTTTTAAATTTGTATTGCACACTTTTCTATTATGTAGTACTTATTTCTCATAATTAGTAAATTTTTTGTTACTTATTTCTATTGTTCATTGTATCTACCGACTATGGCAGAAAGCTGGCTTTGGAAATTAAATGTAATATTGTGGAGAGGCTTTCGTTATTATTATCCATTGAAATCAACTCTTTCAATATGATATATAACAAATAGAATGTTGGTGTGTTTTTTATATCTCTGTACATTTAAATAATTATGTGACACATTTCAATGACAAATCCATCATTTTTATGATTAAAAAAAAAACAATATTAATATTATTGCTTTACTAATGTAATATTGACTAGTGACAAACTATATTGTCTGACATTCCGTTGATAATCATTATGTATGTATTTATCATATTGAAATTTAAATAAAACTATAAACATAGCTATCAATTTTACTGCAGGATAAGTGTTAAATTATATCTATTTTGTCTCTGTAAACACTTGTTATGCTATCACCTACATAATAAATATGTTTTGTTAAATGTAATGAAATAACACCAACAGGAATGACGGCCTGACTAAAGTAATTTATTTTATTTGTTGGAACATTGATAGTAACTGTTCACGATCGTTCTCTTCAGTGGTCTTTCTACTTAGGTTTTACTGTAATTGATATAATAAAATGTATGATTTATAATGGTATTTTAATAACAATCTAATTTAATCAATCAGTTAAAAGAATTTACTAATTAAATGATTTTTAAAAGTAAATTAATTTCCTTTAACTATATTACGTAAATCGTTGATGCATAACTATAACCAGTTATAAATTATTATATCAGATGGATGGAACGTGGATGGACGTTTATTGTAAACGTCGGTTACCTTATCGCCGGCACAATTATTTAAATGTATTCAATAATCCTTTCTATCCTCTTACAAATTTAATTAATGGAATTTTTTTGTTGCTTTTAAAGCGATGAAAATAAAAGAAATAAATTGGGTTGTTTGAAACTTCAGAAATGAATGAAATGAAACAAAATTATTTTAATAAAGCGAAAAATATCAAGTTAATAATCTAATCTATTTATTACTTTAAAGTTTTTTTTAGCTCAGAGCAAGGGAAGAGTTGAAAAAAAAAAACATTTTTAATTAATCCCTTTTGATTTTTCTGTTCTATGGGGTTAACAAAATGGGACAACTAAATAGCATAATTGCTTGGCTTTGACTGTCCTTATTAATTACAGTTTGGCTGTATACAGTTATCAATTTTAAATAAAAAGGAGAAAAAAACCATTTTATCCCGCCCGGGGTTTCATAGTTTCCTAGATACTTCTGAATGTATATTTAAATAAATAACTGACAACCGAACGAGATCCTAACTCCCTGGTACTATAATTTATAAATTCGCTCCTGGTGGCGAAATATAGTACTAAAGTTAAAAACCTGTTATATCCTAACATCCTGGTTTTTGTGTGTCGGATATTTCTTCCGCCCTCCAGCCCAAAAACATGTCCATGGTAATAAAACAAAATACACGAAAATACTTTGTTAAGAATGGGAACTTGTAGAAAAGTTAAGTTAGTTTAAAATGAATAATTTAGACGGATAAGTTTGCCAAGCTGAAAACGATCAAATAATTTATGTACAATAAAATAAAACGTTTTATCTGAAAATCAAGTCGAAATATTGACATCATCTAGGGGGAAAAATTACTGTAGAACTATTAATGTAATTTTAGAATAAATTTGGAATTCTCAATCCCTATAATTCCCCTCCCAAAAAAATTTTATATTTTATTGAGTTGTGTAATCGGCTATCGAAGTGTAGTACTAAATGAAGTGTCTATAGACACTTCATTTAGTAGGCTATAGCCTACTAAATATTCTGAGTTAGGTTCTGTGAAAAAATTATAATGTACCATGAAAGATCGTGTATGAATCATGAATGCTTGAAACCTTTGGCCAAGATCTTTAGGTTCCACATTTTAAGATCAAAGAGGGTGCAGAATATACCAATATTTATTTTTTCAACTTTTTCTTGCTCTAAAAATAAAAAAGACAATTTCCTAATTATTAATACAAGTTTAATAAGAACAGCTCTTTTTTAATTTATAGTTATTCACCATAAAAATAGTTTAAATCCACTCCTTGTTTGTACTATCTTAACATATCACTTGTTTCACCTTATTATTTACCTAATAATTTGTGAGTAATTCATATAATTTGTTTCCGGTTTATATTGTTCTTCCAGCAGTTGTTTGTTTTATAATTATTAATGCCTTCGATTTTTTAATTAAAAAAATTTAAAAAATCACAAATATGTTATTTTAAATTATATTTATTACATTGAGTGCCATTGTTCATTTTTATTTTATTATTATTTAAAACAAAAAATGGAAAAATATATACTAAATAATTAAATGCCATAGAAAACAAGTTTGATATTAAATTTATTTTGTTTACCTTTTTTTTATTTGAAATATTTGCTTTATAAATTTTTTTCTACACACCACAGAGATACGATGGAGTTTTGCTCCTAGTCTACCCTAAGTTTAGCAAGATAGATGTATTTGGAGATTGGAGAGTATTTTTAGAGAATGAGTTTCTATGATTATCTATCACAAATACGCTTGAAGTTTTCACAAATTCAACTGATAAATAACCACTTTAAAATCAAGATATAACATTGTACAATTTGCCCACTAACCAAAAATGAAACTCATTAAAATGTTAATTAAAAATTGACTCAAAATAAATGTATATCTTCTGTAAATAGCAGAGAGTAGCACTAACAATTGATTTTACTACTATAGAAGTGCATTATCTGGATAGACCAGGAGATAGCGTGCAAAAGTGTCTGACTAACATCAAGCTATAATTTTGTATACAAGTCAATCTTTTAGCGCCTTTTAAGAATATGTGGTCGCATAAGTTCGTCTGCGGGACATAGCTTGGCAATAGGCGTTTGAAAAAAACAAACCAGTGGAGAGCGGCCCTTTCTCACCAATTATGGTGGACACTGTGATCTGCATGATCCTGAGTACAGAATTAGTTAGTAGACCGAAAATCAAGTTGATGTTAGTTTGTCCCTTGACAGGTGACCACGTTGATTTTTAGTAATATTCGAATAGCTAACTTATCAAGTGTGAAAATAACATCGACTTGATTTTTGGTCTACTAACTAATTCTGTACTCAAGATCATGAAAATCTAATTGTCCACCATAAATGGTGAGTCAATGCCGCTCTCCACTGGTTTGTTGTTTTCAAACGCCTATTGCCAAGCTATGTCCCGCAGACGAACTTCTGCGACCACATATTCTTAAAAGGCGCTAAAACATTGACTTGTATACAGAATTATAGCTTGATGTTAGTCAGACACTTTTTTGCACGCTATCTCCTGGACTAGCAGTATTGATTCGAAGCAAAACAGCAGAGCAAATTCAGTGAAAGGTTTGAAAAATGTCTCCCCACATTATATAACAGTGAATTTACAAGAAAATTTAATTTGAATCCAACTATGACCTTCAAAATCCTTTATAATTACTCTCATTGACCTTAGTAATAATTTTTCTTGCATGAGTTTATTTTTTTGTTGTATCGCAGCAATATACTGAAGATTATTCTATTTTATTAAGTAGCAGAAGCAAAAACAGCCCCCCCCCCCAGAATTCCTGAATTGCTGAATAAGACAATCCGTGGAAGCCTTATAACCAGATGTAATATCATTTTAATACAAAGTATTCTATTCTAGTATATTAGGCCAGTCCAAGATGTTCCCTTTATGAAGCTGCCACCACCGGAAGTCCGTGCATTTCATCACGATCTTAACAGTAGAAGTCTATGCACTCTAATAAGGTTGGTTCTTATAATACATTTAGCTACCGAAGGTTTAATCTTCGAATTTTATTATTATCTTTAGATTTGATTCCAAAACTTATGACGAAAAAGCGACTTTTTATGTTCGATTATTAAGTTCCAAGCAAGTTGTATTTCTAAATAGAAGCTAAGATAACTAACTATATTGGTTACCATTCCTAATCTCAATCTCCATTCCTCAATCTCCATTCCTAATTTACAATCATAAGGGGGCAATAGTAAAGAGAAAAGAAGGTACAGAAAAGAAATTGATGAAAATAATTATGTATTTAAAACAAGAATATTTTGTACCTGGACTATACAAGTACGATTATACGAGTACATGGTTTACAAAAGTACCTGGAATATTAAAGTACCCGGTCTATATAAGTACCTGACATATACAAAGTACCTGCCAAGCCTAGCTAGTTTGATACTGTTTCTTGTTTATTTTTTCCGTATTCTGTATTTACTTAATCTTTCTATATTGTCACTACTAAGCAAAATGAAGTACTTATTTATATTTTTCTACGTGCTTGTAATTGGCGTTTCTTGGCTTCACTATTACAATTTATTAACTTTGGACTTGTAGTTTTTCCACGTTTGTTAGTTAGGAAAGTTAAAAAAAAAACCTTTCAAGTAATTTAAGTTATAAAGAACTTGATATTTGTTGAGTTTATAAGCTAACATGTAGTTCACATATTTTATAACCTTAATTTTATAAGGTATTAAGGTGGTTCTAATAAATCTCACTTGTTCCATTCCAACCCTACATACAACGTAATCCCTCTTTCAAAGCAACAACTTTTAACTAGTTTTTAAAGCAGCTCAAGGATTTTATCAAATGAAATAATGCTTCAGATTAGTCACCGGGATTACTTAACTTTTGAGAATGATAGCTTTCTCTCCAACTTTGTCTTGCTATTACTATTATCTAAACTAACTAAGATACTTCGTTGCAAGTCTTCAGTTGCAGTTTAACAAAAGTTATTAATAGCTCTGAAAAGAACAAAGTTTGGCTTTGTATAATAAACATTAACATGTGGTTTTTAGAAGTGCAACATTTATTTATTTGTTAATATAACAACTTTGCACAGATTCATTAACAATTATAAGTTTGCTATTTCAATTTGAAATTTAATAGAACTTCCTCCTATTCAAGAACGAAAACCCTAATAATGAACTGGATATGCTTATTTCCAAATCAAAATTACACCAATATGTTATTCAAAGTACTCTCTATCTTTAGCTAGTGTCAAACAATTCACTGTGTAGTTTTTATGGTTAAATATCACATTTACCCTTTAAATCAAGATCCAGTTATTCAATGAACTGCTTTTATAAATAAAATATCAGGTTTGATTCTTTAACATCTCTTGGAGAATTTTAAAACTATTTGTTCTTTTAAATCGCTAATAAAGAGAAACGACAGTGAAGACACGTCTTTTATTCTTTAAAGGATTATAGTTTGAAAACTATTGTGAACTAAAACTGTGTTTAGATTTCTAAACATGTAACGCCAGTCTTCGACATATCCCTCTCATTTTTTTTTTTTTTTTTTTTTTTTTTTATCCACTTTAGAAGTAGTCTATTGTAAAAACATAGGGTAGTTTTAACCCATATTAAAACTTGTATTTGCTTTATAACCATGTTTGTATAAAATTATAATATCGAACACATGAACAAATAACAATCGAAAAAAAACACAGGGAAGTAATTTAACCAAGTACGTTTTAGGATTTCTTAGATTATTAAGCATTTACGTTATTATACTAGCCGTTATAGGGTGGTTGGGGGAGGAGGGGGTATATTTATATGGGTATATTTTTTATTTTATATTGTATATTTATATGGGTATATTTTTTATTTTATATTGTATATTTATATGGGTATATTTTTTATTTTATATTGTATATTTATATGGATATATTTTTTATTTTATATTGTATATTTATATGGGTATATTTTAACACATTAAACCACTAAAGAATGCTAAATTTAAAAAAGCATATATATTTTTGTAACCTACTCATCAGCAGCTTTTATTTGATACCCCACTCGAAAGTGAAAAAAATATATAATTGAGTTTACCACATTGTTGTGAATTGCGTATATTAATTTTATATCATCTCTATATTTTTCTTCAGTGTGGGTTTAAAAGTTACGCCAGTATTTCAAATTTCAACTTTTTAGCTACGGTTCGGAAGAAATTAACCAAAGAGCGACGGACGTACAGACACATCATCCTCGGCATAAGGGTTTATAGAAGGATCTTCAAAACCCTATCAAAAAAAGCCACGAAGCAGTGAATATTTAAATTTGCTAAAAACATGACATCTTTTTTAAAAAAATAAAAATAATAAACATCTTGAAAGTTGACTGGTTCAAGAACACAAAATATTCATAAGTGTCGTTATCTCCAATTATAAAGTGTTTATAAAAATAAAATAAAAAATAAATAAATAAAATGTAATTATTTTTCGTACTATTATTTTACGAAGTAGCTATTGGAGGTCTAACAAGCGGGAAAGCTTTAGAAGTGTGCCAAGATCTGTTAAAATTCTGAGGTGCACAGATTGGTAAACTTTAGTTTGGTGTCAGCTTAAAGAAATAAGTTCATTATTTATGACATATTTTAAGAGTAACCTCGTCGATTCTTGTTAGATAGGCTTCATTAAAAAAATTATATATGTGTAAGAGTCTTATGCCATATTCGGTAAGAAGTATATAAAAAAAAATAAAAAAATAAAAAATGTATATAATTAATATGTAGTATTTAACAAAAAAATGACATATCTTTTCGCTTAGTTTAAGAACGATTTCTATTGATTCCAATTAAGAAATTAAAAATATTTTTACTTTTCTTAAGAGAATAACAAAGACTAAGAACTGAACAAAATATTGATTTCGCCTCTGTTTTTACCTTACCTTCTTTTAGTATTGAAAAAAGGGTTGGAAGGGAATTTTACTGAAAGATTGTTTCCCTTGAAAGAACAGGAAAAGACTTTGAGATTAGAAGACAAGGCATTTTCTTCTTCTCGTTAAGACAATGGGAATAAAGATGGTTGATAAAAGCCTGAGTTTCTGTCTTGAAGGCCCCAAAGGAGTAGTGAGAATTTGGCCGTCCTATCTTTGCCCTTTTGGTGTTGAAAACTTTAAGAAACTCAGTGAGAAGATCTCGCGGGTAAAGTAAGGAAAACACTTCAGTATTCACCTTTTTTTACCTTAGGAAAAAAAGGAAACGCGGTAAAACACAGAACCACATTCTGTGATTCCCAGAAGAGTATTTTCTCTTCTTTTTTCTTTTCCTCAGTTACTGTTGATTATCGCCGACTTTTCTGCGTGGACGACTTTTTCCTCTTCAAACTACTTTCCAACATACTTTCCTAACAGTATAGAATTGATTAAAATCAGCGAAAAAAATACTCTTGGAGAAAAAGTATGAAAAGTTTTTAACTTGTCTCATCCGTAAAGTTGATAACAAAGAGAAAGTTTTTGTAACTTACCGATTAAATTGTTTAAGATTTTAAATTAAGAAAATTATGCTAGATATTAAGAAGTATAATATGAATAGGTATTACTCATAGTCCAACTGTGTTTTTATTAATATTTATTAATTCAGATAATATGCTGAATATTTTATTTCTGCATAGCAAATTGGTCAAGGTATAAAACGAAAATAATAACTGATATCGTATAAAGTAAGAGTGAAATTACGTAAGTCTAGGTTCAAAATACCGTAATTGACTCTTGCGACGATTAAAACTGTATGAGTTTCTTATTGTTATCACTCTCTTATTGTTTATATGCCCAACTCAGACAGTACGAGTAGCGACGAATTCTTGGCGCCTCCCTGTTCTGTGAAACAAAAATAAAGCAAAGAGGGGAAGAAAGAAATAACACAAACAGAAGACACTTGTTTATTTTTTTAACGGGCACAAGGAAGGATGAAAAAAGATGAAACTGGGGAGCAGAGAAGGAGAAATTGACTTAAAACTAGACAAAATAACTTTAGACAACACAGAAATGGTAAGAAAATTAAATTTGGAAAATACTTCAAATGAAAACAGTTCAAATAGGTAGGTTCCAAAATAAAAGTATATTACAAGTAAAAGTGATGAGTATTAATAAATAGACAGCTGTTTGCTGATTGGCCCAAGAGAAACTTGAACATCCTGCACCACATAAAAATTGTAGAATTAATACATGTGGGAATAGGTGAATGCTGGCTCAATAATTACATACATAATGACTCGACTAATATGAAGCTGGGCCCAAAACTAGAGAAATATTAGTACATAAAAATTATAATTTAATGTATATGTGGAGAAAAAGAAAAGATTATTCTGGCGTGCCCAGGAGAGGGGTCCCGTCCTTCGTGATTTCCATCCATCCACTATTTTAGGGGTTTTAAGAGAAGAAAGAGAAGGAATTGGTCAACCCTATCTCATTGAAGGCACAAGGTATGATTCTATATTTCCAGGAGTATAGTGGAATACGTCTGCACCAGCTACTAGAGAACGACGGAAAATATAATTGAAGATGTCCTCCTCTATCCTAGTACAAGGGAATAGTACTCCATCAATTCACAATTATTTTGTAAAACTGGCTTTACTCAAAAACCATTGTACGAGGCTAGCACCCTCGATAACCTGTCAAAGAGTGAACTACCCTTCTCCAGTTCTCCAAAGCTTCCAAGAAGAAACAAAGCAACGAAAATTTAAACTTCAACTTAACCTAACGTCTGCTCTACAAATAAATCACAAAATAAAATATATCCGTAAATGTAAATAAAATAAAATAAAATTACCTCTTAAAGAAATTAACCTCAAATATTCACAAAATTCCTACCGTGAATTTTAATAATGAGGATTAAATAACTATAATTTTTTTACAAAACCTTGTCCTGTTAAACCTAATCTGCCATATAGGCTTCCGCAGCTAACCACTTTTCTGGTAGAGGTCGTTAAGGGTATAAATTATGAAACTTTTACATCGTCTAAGGCCAACAAATCAGCTAGATTTTGCCTCATTCCGAGGCCTATACTTGCCTGAAACATCATTATATATTATAATCTTTTTTTCTTTTGTTTCTATTCAAACTAATTTACAACTAACAATAAAATAATTTCACCGATTGAGAGTATAAATAAATAATTTGTTAACCGGTGATGCAAAGTAGTCAATTACATCATATAAAAACTTTAATGAAGGTCTTCTTTCGAAGAATATGAATTTATCTGCAAGCATTTTGAGTATTACTTTATTAAACTGACAACTGACAATACTAAGATATAGTTCAATAAAAAAAGGCTCTAGTTAAAAAAAAAAAAAAAAAAAAATATATATATATATATATATATATATATATATATATATATATATATATATGTATATATATATATATATATATATATATAAATATATATATATATATATATATATATATATATATATATATATATATATATATATATATATATATATACGTATATATATATATATATATATATATATATATATATATATATATATATATATATAACAAGGTCTTTACTAGGGCATTTAATTTGTACTTTGTTCTTGTGTCAAACTTCCTTAAAGAAGTACAGTTGTTACACGTCAATATAGTCACGACACTTCAAGCGATCCATCAAAATTCTAGCCTCCATCAGGATAGTTGAAAGACCAATTAAAACTGAGAAGCAGACTGCAAACATCAACAAAACATAGCTTTATCCTTTCCAAATCATGAAAACCCTTTATCAGATCCTTGGCTATGATCAAAAGAATAGAAATCCCGCAAGGACTAACAACGTGGACTCGCCCATCAAAGGAAATGACCAGAGGGTCGTTCTAATACAAGCATCCATATAAATATTAGAAGTATAAAGTTCCAATTGTTAATTTTGCATTGCTTTCGACTTGCATGAATATTTAACGAACATTCATAAAGGGCTACGGATTTTACCATTTTCTAAGATGTATTTATCATAAAGTAACTTAATAACTATTTTAAAAAGAAAGATATTTTATAATCGTAAACGCATAACGTTTTGATTTTATTTTTTTTTCCCTTCTTACCGTTCTGACTAATACAATTTTTGAATGGCGAGGGATCACTTAAACCATATGTCGATGATGTGATCATATCATGAAATATTTCTTGTTCGAATTGAACTCCTAATTGTAAAAAACAATTTCTTCAAAATTATTATAATATTGCCAGATGCAAAAATCTTTAACTGAATTATCTTTTAATAGGTGTACAAGTGGCTAATGTTATATTTGAGAATGAATAATATGAATAACTAGAAATTGTGAGTTTAGACATGCATGTTAAAATATATGACTCATTTTATTAATAGTTTTATTAAGGAAAAAACAGCACAAGTGGTCATCACTACAATGATTTCATCTGCAGTGTTTTTTTTAATTTGAGAATCAACATAAAATATATAGAAAATACGTATCTAAGAGTAATAAAAAGATTAGGAAATCTCGAGAGGATTCCCCAATGAGAAGATAATTTAATCCTTCGCAAGGATTAACAGCTTTAGACCTCTCTGAGATTCTTCAATCCGAAATCCTTGGTAAATTCTAAATCGTTAGTTAAAGCCTACTCTCAGTTTTTAAGCCGGTTTTATCTGTGATTGAACTGATTGAGCCGATTAGATTATTCTTAATCCTGCGTCTTATTTTATCCTTTTTGATTTTGTTAATCCTTTGTGTAACATGTTTATCTCCTTCTTATTTAGTGTATTACTTTTAAAGATAAACCATCTAAGAAAGATCTTAAGGTGATTAAAAGAATTAAGAAAAATTGCCTACTTTTTTAACGAAGTTCTTTGTGGCACGTTACAGCGTCTGGAGCCGATTGAATCCGAAAAAAAACGACCGTCACAAAACCGCCCGTAACAAAATTTACCGATGGCGATAACTTGAGTAAAAGATGACAGATTTAGTTGAAATTCGTTACACATGTTCATTTTACCATTGCCCAGGACGTGTTCGTTGGACAACGTTATCCGCAAAAGCATTCGAACGCAACGCCCTGAACTTCAAATGGAATTTTAGGACGGGAAAAAATTCTTACTTCATCCATTCAATGAGAGAAACAACTATTTAAAATAATTTTTATTCAGTAAAACCAACATCGACACCTCTATGAAGTGGTAAAGATTAATAAATTTATTAAAGAGGGCCTAAACCTTTAAAATAGAAAAAAAGCGTTTTTACCGATATCTTACGATCTAACCTAACGATTTTAATAAAAATGCATACACAACGTCTACAGTACTATTGAAACAGGCATATAAAATTTAAGCAAATACAAGCATAAGTTATTGTGCAGTAAACTGATATATTTTATAATATTTTAAATAGAGTAATATGCCGGCGGAGTCTGAGGGAACAGTCGTGTTCCGTCACTACAACCATCTGCTTTAACTATAAACTCATCATAATTAATTGTTTTCTCAATATACAATACATTATTTATTGCAAAAATCAATTTTTAATTTTTCTTAAGTACAAAGTACAATTACATCTAATTTTGTCTCTTTTCTAACTCCGCCATGTATAAGTAGTTAGTATCGTATAACTGAGCAGTGTGATTTTATCATTTATTTTTAATGAAAAGCGTAAGGAACTTCGTTCCTTCCGGGTGTCCCGCAACACCACACGTATTTTGCTTCCGAGCTTACCGAATGTAACGGAAGCTACGTGATCGTTCCGATGAAAGAAAATTTTTTAGGTCTCCAATTTCAAAAATCCGTTGCAGAAATCCGTTACAGACATCAGGGAACATTTTGGTTCCGTGTCAGTCTGTCGCTCAATTTTTGCGAACCAACATAATATCTTAACAACTACTCGTCCGATTTTATTGAAATATGGATGGTAGGCCATAATTAGCCCATTGTTGGCCCCATATAAGTTCAACCTTATGCTGTTATTTGGTTCTCTTCCACATGCACACAGACATACATTTATTTACACGTATATCTTTAAAAGTTCTTATCTGATTTTTATGAAATTGTGAAGGTTTGTCGAAAGTAGCCTTGAGATAGCCCCAGATTAAATTCAACCGTCTGCGCTCTTTAAATGTTAGTAAATTGATACTTTAATTCATGTAAAAAATAAGAGCAATTTTGACAGGTATATCGGGTGGGAAATTGAATAAATTAGACAATAATAGGTTGTAAAAGCATATAACCATTAATTTATACAAAATAGGACGCGAGGAAGCTATGTGCCACACTAATTGGCAGACTATTTTTTCTATTTCTTAATTTTCTTTATCTCTATTTTTCCTTAAGTTCAACGTATTAATAAGGTAAGAAGAATGCAAGAGACTATGAAACCTATGACTCCAGGATATTTGTATGCTAAATTTTTAACAATTCCTCATTTCTAAAAAGAACTTTTAAACTCTGAAAACGTTAAAGTGATAAATAATAGCAGGTTTATAAAGACAACGTCTGTCTTACTATTCTGTTTTTGCTTTTTTAGAGCGCCACCTAAAGCTGCAACTGTATCAAAGAACCGTCTATATTAAAGAGCAGACTTCGTAACACCATTTCTTTGTCTTAAACATCTATAAAAAAAAATTGGGATGGAAGTTGCCTATTTTATGAAATTGTGTAAATCGAACTACCTCCGTCGCTTTGCTACATTCCGGATACAAATTTGCAGTTATTGCCGTTTAAGCAATAACTGTAGATACGCGTATTGCGGGTTTACTATAACCGAGAAAATTTAAGGGACTTTTTAAGAATTCGTAAAAATTCAACTGCCTAGTGCGTTGCTAAATTCCGGATACATATTGACAATTATTTCCATACTTGGTTCAAGTATTGGACGTTTTTAAAAATTTATTTATAAAAGTAAGATAGAAATTGTGTTTTTTATTGTCAGTTCTGTAAAAACGACCTAATGAGCCATTTTTACCAATTTCCATGAGTAAATGATCATGAAAAATCCTAAAAATGGACTAAGATAGAAAGTGGCAAAACAAGGGCATTTTTTCGGGTTTAAAAATCCTGATCGCTAATCAAGTTGATTTTTTAGGATGTAGGAAACGACTGTTAAAATAAAAAACTAGGATGCTCTCTTTCTCTAATGGACTTTTAGGGCCGCAAACAAAGAAACTAATGGTGCTACGAAGCCTGTTCATTAAACCCGCAATACGCGTATCTATATTAAGTTATAAGTTAAGGTTATAAGATAAAAATATGCCTAAGGCATGTTATCCATAATTTGTGAGCTTATGTATCTAATATTATTTTTTAAGATGTAATGAAAAACTTATTATATTAATTAGTCCAGTCAAATGGTGCATGAAAAGAGCTCAAAGTGGAAAGTTCTGGTGTAATTGTTGTTAGTGGCTTACTTTATGTGTTTTGGGGTGCTGAACACGAATCTGAAGTTGTCCAACAAAATTTCCCTCGGCAAATATGAGAAATCATCGAAAAACTACAAAAAAAAATGTTTTTTATTGGTTTTCAGCTTATAACTTGCAAAGCAATCTACTCACGCAAAAAGTGGTCTAGTATTAAAATAAAAAGGAGAAAATAATCTACAATTTATGTCTGTAACATTTATTTGTACGTCGTATGGTTTTCACGCAAATGGGAGTTGAAATATTGGGAAGAGGTGGCGGGTGGAGGGTACAGGCTGAAGGGTAAACGGTTGGTGGCCAGACTGCGCTGGCAGTTAATTTTATATGTTTGGGTGTGCTGAACACGAATCTAAAGTTGTCTAACAAAAATTTTACACGCAAATATGAGAAATCATCATAAAACCACTTTTTACTTTTAATTTTTTAGTGGATTTCGCCTTATAACTTCATCCTTCCTGCCTTCATCCTCTGATTCTTCGTCAATTTCTGAATTAAAAATTACTGATTTCCCGGTTATTCAACCCCTCTTTTGCATAGAAACCATTCGACTTAAAAAAAATGGTAAAGAAATAATTTGTAGGTTATTTTCTCCTCTTTATTTTACTACTCTTCCACTTTTTGCGTAAATAGCTTGCTTTGTAAGTTATAAGGCGAAATCCACTAAAAAATTAAAAGTAAAAAGTGGTTTTATGATGATTTCTCATATTAAGACAGTGTTGAGATTTTCCCTACTTCATGGAAAAACATTGAATCGTGGATATTTGTTTGGGCATTGAATCCAGTGTAGCCAACAGTTTGGCCAATCTTTACACCTTACCCTCTGAAGACGGTTGCAATAGTGCGCTCCTGTTGGAGAAATTTAGTATTAAAAAGTGAAAACCGATCAACCTCCTGTTACATCCCAAATACCTAGAACTATATTTATGAGCGTCACTTTTTTCATGTAATTTTTATTCATTAGCCCAAAACATAATTGCTAATATATCCATATTAAAGAATTATAATATATAAACCCAACAGTTCTTTCTCATGTGATAGCCAATTGAGATTAATCAGGAAAGCTTATTATGAAACAAACATAGGCGGCCGAAGGTATGGGCTTGGGGGGGCTAAGCCCCCCCAAAAATTTTGTGTGTTCAAAAAATTTTATCAGCTAAGAAAAATTACAAGAATTGTAAAAGGAAAGGCTAGATTTACATAAACATAATATGAGCCATACTTTTGTTGTATTACAGATCGGTAAACTTTTACATTAGTTTAATAATTGTAATTTTCGTGATATTTGTATTTTTCCTGAAACCATATCCATATCCGGTGAAGATGTTGTCAGAATATTTACAATGAAGCCAAGAAAACTGCATTTGGTTTAGATTTTTGTGTTAGTTCAAGCTATATTTTGAATAATTAATGTTAAAAATATATTTTCTTAGTTTGCTCAAATAGTTATTGTACATTTCTTGCTCTCTAAAAGCTAATCAATAGAAATCAAAATCACTCTGATAAATTATTCCTTTTTTTATTTTTATTACTTTTTTAAAACGATTTTTAGAAAGACGTTTTTCCCCCGCGGAAACGCGGTTCGAGTGCTAGGATGTTTTAAATAGGAAAGAAGAAAATATTTGGAAATTCCACCCAAGATAATTGCAAACCCTCACCAATTTTGAACAAATGAAAACGGTTATTTAAATACGGTCGGTTGAAATCAGAAAAGAATAATTGAAAAATTACTAATGTACTAAAGTAAACATTTACCAATCCAATAAACCTTTAAACTTGGCAAAATGGCACAATAATTATTATTTGGTTAATTGCTTGGATGAGTTTGTTGGCCTGAATAAATGCTCTGTGGCAGTTAATAACGTCTGCTGTTTAAAACTTTAAACATTTTATTTCTTTTAACTTTTGATTGATTTAACTTTAAATAAATCTGATTCCTCCATTTGAAAGCCATAAATACTGCTCGTTGTTTGTATCTAAAGGCGGGGATACACTAGAGCATCGCCCCGAATGAGCATGCATTCGCCCCCAATGAGCATGTGTTCGCCCCCGAATGAGCAAGCGTTCACCTTGTTTTGCTATATGGATAGGGCGAGCCGAACGGAAACGCATGCTCATTCGGGGCGAATGCTCAAGTGTATACCCGCCTTAAAGATTATGTATGTAACCTACAGTTTTAAAATGGTGGCTTTGGCTTACATATCTTTAGTAATGAAATCCATGTCCATTATTCTTCTCCTTCTTGGAGAAATTTTTAATTTATCATTATAAATTAGTCTTTTTTCTAACATAACAGGTATAATAAACAGGAATTTTTTGACACCAAAATACCTTAAAATCGTAATTTTTGGTGTTAAATTTTAAAAAATTTCCGGGGGAGGGCCCCCGGACCCCCCCCCCCTTCCCTGATGAGCATTACACCCCCCCCCCCCCCCAACACCCCCCGGTAGCGTTAGCCCCCCCAAATATATTGCTCTAGAGCCGCCTATGGAAACAAAACACTAATAAATTATGCCCACTTTATGTATTATTTACCAAAGCCTCTTTTATTTTAACTTTAATTTAATTCTAACTTAATAATAATAATAATAATTCTTTATTCCATAATATAATTTGTTACAACAGATGATTACTCTTATAAATCTTAAGACAACATTTGAATGATTAAACTGCGAAATAATATATTACATCGTATTATTTTATTACTTCACTTATTCTAAATTATCTTTAAGATAGTCTAGTACCTTAAAGATTGTTCGAAGCAATGAAAACCAGAACTTAATAGAGTAAACTTTTCGTTAAGTATTCATCAAGGTTTAAAGACGAAGTTTAAACTCGTCTTAAACTTCGTTTTTAAACTAGATAATTTTAAGCAGCTGTAGTTCTCCCGCAGTTACTTTCTTCTTGAAGTGACAGAAACATCGAGCTGACACCTCTATCTGCTTTGTTTCCTTTACTCTAAAATAGTGAAAATAACTCAGATCTAAAATGTTAAACTAAGATTAAGCTCGTCTTATCAAATGATCCACTTTATCCCAATTTCTGCTTTACAAAACCATATTGTTTCAGTAACCAGGTAAAACTACTAGATGAGACATTTCCTTTGTATCCAGAAATACTGTGCCACCACAGCTTCCCCTTATAATCGTTTTTCCTAATCACTCCATAATAGATGTAATCTTTTGTTACATTTCCAACTAAATTTAATCTGTTTTTGTGATCACAACGTGTTCAAGATAGCTTGAACACTGTTTTACAACAGCACCTGGACACCTCTTCTACCTGCATAATCTACCGAACCCGCTCTACAGAGTACCCAGTCTCATTTAGACGGACTGGCCCTGCAATTATATGAAGGGGCCCTCCCATGTCTTTATTTAGACATTCTGATCTTCCTCCACTGGCAAAACTGCCCCAAATTCAAATATTCGAATATTTAACTGCCATAATTTGGAGGGAAGATCAGAGTGTGAACATAGCGAAGTGTGAGTCTAGCTCTCAATGTGAGCAGTGGCCATTTTTCTGTGCAAGTGATTTAGTACAAGTTTTTATCTGGATAAATCTGTGGCATCCATGATTTATCCGGTTTATCTGGTATCCAGAAAACAAGCGTTTACTTCACCATGGAATCCAGGGAAGTAAATGGTATTTATCAGTGCTGGCATCCGGCATCTCTACATATCACCAAGGCACCAACTCACCACACTTCACCTCACCTCTCCATATTCAGCTAACTCTTATTTTACAAGGCCTTATTATCATATTATTCATTATTATGTACATATCACCTAAATATAACCTACAGTCCGCTAAACAAATTTCTATTTTTATTCTTTATTTTATTCTTATACTCAATTTCGTGGCCAGGTCAGGAAAACCTCCCCCTGGTGCGAACATATGGTCGTCTTTGGACCGGATCATTAAAATATGGTCTCTTTTATACATTAATTTCATCTATATGTATTATGTACAGACATTAGGACAATTATTGTAAAGGCCTTAGTTCAGTAACTTTTTAATTATCTTTATGTTATTATTTGAGAGGTATCAGATAGGTTTCTTGCCATATTCTTGTATAAAAATACCATATTTATTAAACCATTATTTATTTAATTATTGTATATACAAGCATATATTAGTCAAATTACAATAACTCACGGATTACAAATTTCTTTATAAGTTAGTCTGTAAGCAGCACCTTATAATTATTTAGAAATATCACTATCACTTGTTACTACAAGCTAATATTACACTTATTTTAATTTTAATTGTTTGTTGCTCTTTATTTATTCTTCTTATTTAAATATTCAATTCTGCTGTTCTTAGTCCAAGTTATTTCTCCTTTCTTGTAAGCTTCAGGTATCCTGGCTTCTTTCTGATTTTTATCATGAACAGTAGTTTATTTAAGTTACCACTTATATTATAATTTAATATGGTATTATATTTGTCAAGTCCAAGTTACCTTTATTCTTCTTGTGTGCTTCAGGTATCCTGATATTCTTATTGTTCACTCAAGAACAATAGTTTATTTTTAAAGTATCACTTAATATTTATACTATTAACCAAGTCTAGGGTTTATTTCTTTTCATGAGAGCTTCAGGTATCCTGGCTTTCTTCTTATTCACTTATGATCACTAGTTTATTTTAATTTAACTAAAAATGTTATTTAAAGCACTATTTTATCAATATAGTCCAAGTTATTTCTCATTTCTTGTGCTCCAGGTATCCTGGTTTTCTTCTTGTTCACTTATGAATAAGTGATTTATTGAATTTATCATGTTAAATATTATTTAAATACTATTTATATTAATTACAATCATTGGATTAAATTAATAACATCACTTTTAATGAAAAATGTAACTATATTTGCTATAGATTGTAGATGTAAGTCAAACAAAGGTAAACAAAGCCTCTTTGATTTGTGCTCTCGAACCAGCCCTGTCCGACTCCCTAGGGTGGGGGTTTGCCCAAGTTTGCCCGATGGCAGCGCCGCTCACGTTTTTAACGAATAAAGTGACTAATAAACTAACTAAAAACCATCGATATCTAATAGTAATAATCGATAGCTAAAAACCAAGCTAAGCCGAGTGAGTTTTTAGCGGCCATTGTGTTTTACTCTCTTGTGAACGTGAACGAAACATATCTGCTTTTGCTTTGTGTCTTTCACACTGTGTTATGTGTTTCTCTTAAAGTTCTTTTCTTATTAACGTTTGTGGTTTTTGCTTCTTTGAGAAAGGTCAGATCTTGTGATGTGTTTGGTTGTTCCAGTCAGGCACCTCTGATGAAATGCTTTGATTGGCCTAAAGATGCAAGAAGGTTCGTTAATCTTTATTATTATTATAACTTTGGTAAATCTAAGTTAATGCGGCGACTCGACTTATTTTTTGTCAAAGGGATATCTAATTCTCCTATGTACAAATCACACTTTCGTTATTTTTTTGATGCATAAATCATACAAATGTAGTGGTTGACAAAGTGTAACAAAAATGAAGTATTACAGTAAATAATTAATAGTTAATTCTCAACCGCATTAACTTAAGATTAGCTCAACTCTCAGGGTGATTCAAAAAGAATGAACCGATTCCATGATTAAATATTTTATTAAGGAGAAATAGCAAAACAATTGAACTTGTAATACAAGCATTCTACTCATAGTCCAATCCCGTTAAAACCTATCAGGATTGATTATGCTTCTACGTGTTTGGGAAGAACAACAATCATATCAAATTGATCCCGATAGGATTGTTGTTATTCGATGCTTTAAGTTATCCAGCTCAGTTTTTTAGTCACTGATTTAGTTTTTGCAAACTCGAGAACACAGAATGCCTTGTCTTGAGAAGCCCCCATTTTATTTTGACAGTCAACAAAGAGCTGAGCATCTTGGGAGGCTGATGCACCTGGAGCAGACACACGGCTACCATCTGAAACTTAGAACCCTAATATTCCACTCACTCATTCTGATTTATACATTTACTTACAAAATTTGATCATGGAATCGGTTCTTTTTTTTGAATCACCCTGTTTATATATATATATTATCTGTGTTATATATATGTCTGTGTATACATGTGTCATCCATGGAGTGAGTGCACCTGGGGTGAATGACTAAAAAAATTTTAGTTGAAATTTGAGCTTCTAGGCATCAGCCCTAAATGGTCTTAAACTAAAAAGTTGAAAAAAATTAGTCCAATTAACCCATTCAATGCGGGTGGATCCATGCCGTGCTAACGCACCTGGCGGGTGGATCCAAGCCCCTTCCTTTCAGCCCTCTGTAGCTCTATTCTCCGTGCCTCGAATAGAACCATCTTGCAAGGCTCTGTCAGGCCCGCTGACGTTTGTATCCACAGTGGATCCAAATATTTGTTTTTTAATTTAACTTTTAAAATTGTATAAATTTTATTCAGTCAGGTAGGTAAGTTCATAAATTGGATTACGCATTCAATGGGTTAATTAAATATACAGGGTGTTCTTTCTATGAATTTTCCAAAAAATGTTAAGAGTGAAGTACCCTTGTCTTTAAAAATCTCAAAAATATTTATTTACAAAAGTTGTTCAAAATTAAAAGTTATGTCACATTTTCAGTTTGATCACCCAAGTACAAATTCCTAATTGTCTATGCTTTGAATGCAATAAGATTACAAAAAACAAACAAGGAAAATAAAATCTTAATGAGTGAGAATGTGTTCTAAGCGAGTTATAATTGAAAAAATGAAAATGTTATTGAGAAAATAGCTTCATTTTTTTATTTCACTTTTTATGCCATCTATTTATATGTATATATGTTTTTTTCAGATGGATGTTTGAACCTTTGCTGATGAGCTTCAAACCCTGAAATGTTTTTCCACCTGTAATCAGTCGACCCTCACAACATATTAAACTCTTTTTTAAAAACCCTTCCTCATAAAAAAAAAAAAATAAAGACAATTATTCACTAGAATTGCTGTAAATTAACTTTAGTTTGCATGATAAGGGTATTTTTTATTGCTTAACTATGTATTAAAACATTGTATTTAACCTTATTGTACCTTTTATGTGAATAAAACAAGCTTTTTATTTAATTCTGTTTCTATAATGCTTATATTTCAACCCTTCCAAATATTTTTAATAAGATTTATTTTAGAAGTTGATTTTTCTTCTTTTCAATGCAGAGGGAATTTATGAAATCCTTTACATTATAATATTATGGAAAATGATTTTTCATTTTTGAGCAATAGGAAAATTTACACTTGTGTAAATTATTTTAAAATTTGATTTGCTGAATTCATAATTATTATTATCTAATTATCCAGGTTCGTTATGTAGGTAATATAATTAATATTTCAAGGCACTGAAATATGTATATTTTTTAAGAAGTGGATAAAAAAGAGAAATTAATATTTCAATTTTTAAAAGTAAGGAGGAAAAGAAATTAGCTTATGTTTGAATTTGAAATTCCCGGTTTTTGGCGGGCATTTAGTACTGCGTTTTCCCTTGCACGTGAGCAGCGCTACTGTATAGTTTCCCCACTCTAACCTTGTCAAAACTTTCTTAAGAGGGGAGTCGACTATCTCTACTATTAGATATCGATGTCTCGAACCACGCTTACGCTTTACGCCTTGGAAATCCAGGTTCATATTGTTAAAGCTATTGCTTTCCTGGCTTGGTATCCAGCCTAGAAATTATTATTTATTTGAGTTATGTGGTTTTTCCATTCTAGTTTCCTTTTTATGTGATGTTAGTTAGCATATTTATTTCTATTTTAAATTGTTAGATTGTTGATTGTTATATTTATAATAGTATTTTATTAAATTTGTTATACCTTGTAACTTAGCGTAATTTATTAATAATTTGTTATTGTTAAATATTTATAAATTTATTTATTGTTACAAAGATTATATATATTTATTACAAGGCTGTTAAAATTTATATTTTAAGAATCTAGTCAATTAATTTATTGATAATTTATTTCAACTCTATTTATTAAGCATCATAATAATTTATTGATTGCATATTATTAAATGCAGGTATTATGATAGATACAGTCAATTTTCTTACAATATATGAATTATTAGAAAACAAAACATTTATTGCTTAAAGTTTGAATTTGATAAATTATTCATTTAAATCAAATTTGTCTCTACTTATTTTTGTTAGAATTTGATAGGTTTGTTATATTATTTAGTTATCATTGGATAATTATTTGTAAATATTTATTTTTTAAGCAACTAATTAGTAATAATTTTGAATAGTTGCCCTTCATTCTAGTCTCAATTCTCAATTATGTGTTAATTCGTTTTTATTTATTTATTTGTTATCTTATGCATTGTTGTTACTAAGTACAGATATTTATAAACCGTTGATTCTAAAGATTTATTTATTTTACTCCAATGTATGAGTTATATCAAGCTTTTTGAATTTAATGTTATATTGTTAAACTTGTTTTTAGTCTTTGTGTAATAAAATCGTTACAGTTTATAAATATTTATTTTCTCAATAATTCATATGTACTTTGGTACTAGTTTAAATCACAGCTTTATGGTTTCATAACCACCTTTTATATATAATTATTAAATTAGTTCATAATTTATTTTAAGTATAACCTTTGGTGATTTACTAAGGAAATTTACTTTAGCTCTTTCTAATTTAGTTATTCGTCTTCTTTAAAGACAGCTTCGAAGCTTTGATTAAAGATATCAATTATATCTAATTTTGTGAATAGCCTTTATTTCTTGACTCGCTCTGAGTCTCTTGTAATACATCGTATCATCCTGCAGTGGAGATCCTTCTTTCTTCTTTTGAATTAACATCGTCTTCAATTAACAACTTCATTGTATCTGGTATCCAGCTTGAAGTTTGTTATGTTCTGGTGTGTAAATTGCATACTTTTTCCCTTGGCATCCGGGTTTCAATCATCCTTGGTATCCAGGATTTAATTGATTTACCATGGCGTCCAGGTGTATGCGACTTATTAATTACTTCTCCTTGGTATCCAGGGAAGTAATAGTTTGCTGGCATCCAGCTTTTATCTTTTACCAGACTACCGATTTTCTTTTCTTCGTTGTGAAGCACTGCAGTGATCATCCGGTTATCATCGCTATTCATATTTTTGACACTATATTATATTAGTTAATTCAATAGTATACTTTTTCTAGTCATTGTTATCTTTTAGTTTTATTAGTTATTACTAATATTTATTTATTTATATTTTTAACTTAATATTTTGATTGTTGCTGGTATCCAGCTTGAACTTTATAAGGATCTGCTGAGTATACTGGTATCCAGCTTAGACCTTCTCACCAGACCACAATTTTTCTAGAATATCAGCTTGTTTTATTTATTAGTTGCTAATGTTATTTATTTATAATTTAGTCATATTTTATTTTGGGTTTTATAATCCCATATTGTCTCTTTAAGCACTGTTTTTTCAATCTTTGATGACTTTATATTTCTACTGAGTAGGTATTCCTATGGTAGGCGGAAAGGATATCCTCCAACTTAATATACCCTTCTTCCTCAGAAGACTTTATTTATTTTGGTCGTCAATTAAATACTCCTTGCTTCTGGTATCCAGCTTGAAGTTCAGGTGAGCAAGTTGCATCCTATTAAATTCCTGGCACCTGAGTCTCAATTTATCTCCCTAGGAATTCCAAGAATAAATTATTGATCTTCTTGGTGTCCAGGCATTGCAACATTTTTCATTACTTCTCCTTGGTATCCAAGGAAGTAATTATTATGCTGGAATCCAGCTTAAATCATCTCACCACAGATCACCAATTCGCTCTTCTGATTTTTCGGGTGTAATTTAAGTGTTTTCCTTGCAGTGCTGGATTAATTTTAATCATTTGCTTATCCTAGTTGATTTTTGGCAAATATCTAATAATTGAACTTTTCAATTATCTTTTAGGTAGATAACTTTCTTTGTAGCACTGCTAAGAATATGTTTCTTTCATTTTTTTTAAATAAGTCTATTGGCTAATTATTTATTTACTATCTGTGATATGATAAGAATTATTGCTAACTTCTCTCTAGTCATTTTATATTTTATAAATCACCAAAGGGTCTTCTTAGGTTAATTTTATTTATTTTTATAAAAGCTGTTGATACACTTAATATTAACAGACACTTAGTTAAATTCTAGTGTAATTGTTATTAAGTTTATGAGTCTGTTATTGATTTATTATTATCAGTTTCGTCAAATCCTTCGACTTAGTTTTGGTAACGTTAGAGTTATTCATTACAATGTAACATATTGTTTATTTAGTTTTGCAATATTATGCATGTCTATTAGCATCCAATACTTGTTAATTTAGATATTTTACCATATTTATCTATTATTTTTAGGGAATCAAATATTTTTTTATTTTCCTTTGATCTCATATCTGTTGAATCAGTAATAGTTAGATGATAAGTTTGTAACTTATGATTTAGAATTAGCATATATCTGTTTTTTAATATTATAGCTTTGTTGTAGGCACTGCTAACCATTTATTTGTTATTTAGTTTGTAGGTAAAGCATTTATATTATTCATATAAGAAACCTCTTTCTTTTAATTAATTTATTTGTTATAATTGTTAAATTTAAATTAATTTATTAACTTATTATAATGCTAAATTACTTACAGCTATTATTATGACTTATATTACCTAGCTTATTTTTGAGACTGTAATAATCTTATCATTTTGTGGCCTTAAAATTACTATTATTTTTAATCATACTGAAGCTTTAAACGTTCGTTTAGGTAGGCGGTATGTTCAAGATAGCTTGAACACTGTTTTACAACAGCACCTGGACACCTCTTCTACCTGCATAATCTACCGAACCCGCTCTACAGAGTACCCAGTCTCATTTAGACGGACTGGCCCTGCAATTATATGAAGGGGCCCTCCCATGTCTTTATTTAGACATTCTGATCTTCCTCCACTGGCAAAACTGCCCCAAATTCAAATATTCGAATATTTAACTGCCATAATTTGGAGGGAAGATCAGAGTGTGAACATAGCGAAGTGTGAGTCTAGCTCTCAATGTGAGCAGTGGCCATTTTTCTGTGCAAGTGATTTAGTACAAGTTTTTATCTGGATAAATCTGTGGCATCCATGATTTATCCGGTTTATCTGGTATCCAGAAAACAAGCGTTTACTTCACCATGGAATCCAGGGAAGTAAATGGTATTTATCAGTGCTGGCATCCGGCATCTCTACATATCACCAAGGCACCAACTCACCACACTTCACCTCACCTCTCCATATTCAGCTAACTCTTATTTTACAAGGCCTCATTATCATATTATTCATTATTATGTACATATCACCTAAATATAACCTACAGTCCGCTAAACAAATTTCTATTTTTATTCTTTATTTTATTCTTATACTCAATTTCGTGGCCAGGTCAGGAAAACCTCCCCCTGGTGCGAACACAACGCAAATTCGATAAAATCTATTAACTAATAATGCATTCTCAGAAAATGTGAAACGATAACAAACGTAGTACATTTATAAATGGGCATCAATATTTTTAAAACAAATCCAAATTTTTAATCGCTCAGGCAGGCTAAAAAAAATACATTAAAAGAAAAGAATAATTGTTGAATGAAAAATGAAGCAACTTTAATATTTAAGATTTTAACTTTTACCTATTATTAAATTATCTAAAGTGTAACATTTTTAAACACACACTTCTTCCTATTAAAAATTTTAATTAAAAAAATAATTTAAAATTGAAGATTTTACAAAATATTATTTGTACCAATTAGGATTTTCTTTGATCAGGACTAGATGAAATTTTGAAAGCAGAATGCTTCTTTAATTTTTGACAGGCTTAATTATTGGGATTTATTCATATTACTTTTAACTTACTATTCGCTCTACAACTATATTAATTTAATTTTTTTATTTATTGCTTCCGAGTGTTCACTTTTGAGAACGAAATAATTGTATCTCTCCGATTTTAAAAGTTCCAAGACAGAAATTCGTTTCAGACATCAGGAACATTTTTGGTCTCGTGTCTGTCTGTCTGTCGGTCTGAGTGTCCGCGAACTGTGAAACGTGTGACGATAACTGTGTGATGATAACTTGAGTAAAAGTGGACCAATTTTGTTGAAATTTGGTAGATATGTTCATATTACCAATGCTCAGGACGAGTTCGTTGGACATCGTTATCCACCCAGGCGTTCGCGCGCAACGCTAGGGTAGCCGTGAACTTCAAATTTAAAATTGGAATTTTAGGTCGGAAAAAAATCTTATTTCATCTATTCAATGAGACAAACATTTTTTTTAATACAATTTTTTAATACAACCAACAGCGACACACCGCTATGAAGTATTAAAGATGGCTAAAACTAAATAGTTTTTATTATGGAGAGAACGCGGGTAGGGAGATAGACGAGGGAAATAGGAGGTGATTTGGTTACCCCACCTCTCTATTTGACCTATCTCTTCAATAGCTCAGTGAGCCTAGGAACCTCGAGACCAGGCGACAAATGTAACAAAACAAGGCTTCATTCGGGGGGAAATGAAATAAATTAGACATTTTTGGATTTTAAAAGCCTAAAACCATTAAAGTATACGCGATAGGACTCGAGGAAGATATGTGCCACTCTAATTGGCTGTGTATTTTCTTTTTTTATTAATACAAATCCACTAAGTTGTTTTCTTCTTTAGACAAAACCGATAATCAAAAACAGAGGTAAAAAGTTGTTTTAATTATAAGGTAAGAATCCCATGCTTAGTCTAACAACTACTTCGAATCTCTCCTATGTTTACAAAATAATACTACTAGGTTAGACTAGGTTGTATAATAATTTATAATGGACGCCAGAATCAGTGATAGCTCATTAGGCTGAGAGAAACCCTTGTATGTTAACATATTATGGGAGAATAATGTCTATTTGCATATGAACCGGTAAGGTCTACCACGCATGATCAGCTCCTGATAAGGTTTTGGTCTAAACAGAAAGCATAACAACGCATCTCTACTTCCCCACAATGCTTTCATTAATTCAAAACAAAGAGGTAAGCAAGAAGAGGCAAGTGTAACAAAACAAATTCCCATCCTGTTTCATTTGCATGATTACAAGTAACGCGGTGGACAACTCAAAGTAAATTTTGGTACGGTGAAAATTTAAATTACTAATTTTTTCATCTAGAGCATTATATATAAATTTTATCATCCGTAATTTTGTAAAAGAATGGAGCATTCCAATTAAATTTGTGAAAGGGTATATTGAGAGTAAATCATTTCAGAATATATTTTTAAATGTGAGTTTGGTGAATAGTAGTTAGTAGTGTGTCAGTGATTATTCAATTTGTTTTGTTAATTAATCGATTTTTTTTTAAATTAATATTATATTTTCGGTACTTTTTTTTTACATAAAACCCCCAAATTATGAAGTAATAATATTGCAAATATAATACTATGTCCCCCCCCCTCCCTTTTTCAGGACAAGGGAGGGGGGGGGGGGAAGGGGTAGGGTGGGGAACAAATTTAATTTTGTGCGTGAGAACGGATGACGCAAAACTTTACTTTAACACCCCCCCCCCCCCCCAATGAATCATAGGAGGCACTTAAAAATCTTGAAATAAAACTCGACGAGAGAATTTATGAAACTCAGGTTAAATTGCCTAAATTATCACTTCCTCAATTTAATGGAGATTTGAAACATTTTATTGGATTCTGGGCGCAATTTGTCAATGATAAATTTCAATAATTGTTACAATATTTAGAGGAAATGCTTATAGAAATTTATATGATTTATATGCGTGATCTTTTATAGCAACAAACTTTAAAAGCCAAATCAATGCAGCTAAGAAGATTAGAGGGCCAATTAAGAGCGTCTTTTACCCCTAGGGGTTACTAGTGATAAATATAGCGCAATGTTTTTCTTTTACATTCCATATTTTGCCTAGTGTGCAGTTAAAAATAGTTAAACAAATCATTTTGGTAGTATTTTCTGCGTCATATAATAGATTTTAAACTTCGAAAATACCACTGTGAATATGTTTATGTTAGGATTAAATTAAATTTAATCATGGATTATTTATTTTTATTATTCTCATTGCTTATAATAATTATCTAAATATCCTAACAGACGAACAAAAGTTAACTAAAATTTTTTGCAGTTGCAAAATTTCATGCTGCTGCAGCAGCAAGAAATTTTCTTAAATAAATTATTCAATATCTTAAATAATTCAAAAAAATGGTAAATAATGCAATACATCAAAGTAGTCGGTGAGTTTTAAAATTTTGCATTCTTACTCAGTTTTTCTTCCTGAACAACTTTTTTAAATAACATTTTATCGTGTCTCCTAAATAAAAAGCACTTTACTGGTAAGAAAAATAACTTTTTTGTAAATTTCCAAGACATTCATGATTTTTCGAAATTAAAATTGTGACAGAAATTAGTTTCCATTCAAGCAGGACTTAACCCCAGAAGATAAAATTTCAACGCGTATAATATATAAAGAGTTTCTAGGTATGCATATCCTTTATACAGTTTTATTTCGACCTTCATTATTATTATCTTCATGAGATTTCGACAAATTAAGCTATTTTTTCATACTTTTCATGTTTTGTCAATGTGTAGTTAAGAAAAGGAAAAGGTGCAGAACATAGCATATTTTGTCGGGCTTGAAGATCTGCAAAAGCACTACATCTTGTTGGCCCTCGGCCTAGATTCGCCAGTTTTATAGCAAAACATGAATTATTTTGTCGTGCTAAAAATATAGGGAGACAGGCCGAAAACAAGTAGGAAAGTAAAAAAAAAAAAAGTCTACCAATTAGTGTGACACGTAACTTCCTCGTGTACTATTCCGTATACTTAAATGATTTAATGCTTTAGAACCTATTATTGCAAAATTTATTTCTTTTTACCCGATTCTTAAATCGGTCAAAATTGTTTTACTTTTTATAGGAATTAAAGTATCAATTTAGCAAAATTTAAAAAAAGGTGACACAATTGAAATTTAATCTGGGGCTATATGCCAAGATATGGTGGTTTGCAAATATGTGGACAGACTTTCCATAGACAGGCAGGATTCAAATTGATCTCTCATGTCTGAAACGTTTTTCAGTCCGGGAATTTTTGAAATCAAATAAATTTCGTATTTCAGAATGATCACAACGATTATTTTACCTTCAGTAAGCTCGGAAGCAATACTTATATAAAATATTTTAATTTAATTTATTGCTCACTATTAAAGTAAAAAGTATTGGAAGGCATTCTAATTTTAAAGTAAATGAAAATTTTATAATTATATTTTTAAAATGAGCGTTGGTATACCATACAATTCCAGAGAGGCAGTTTAATCATTGTCGGCTAATGATTCCTCATTTTTATTTTGACATTAATCGATGGATATTCTAATATTAAACTGTTTTTTCTCTCTCGCCGGTTTCTGCAGAGAACTCATGACACCGCGGAACCCCCGTTGAAAATCACAAGCGATATATTATAAATAAGACATTGATTTCTAAACACTAATTGCTTTTGCTTTGCAACCCTTTATTGTTAATTTATTTAAATAAATCCCATTTATTTAAAATCTGTTACAAGTGCTGTTTTTTACACGAATAAAAGGATAAATTAAGCAATATTAAATTTTCGCAGACGGTTGAAATTTATATGGGACCATCAGTGCCTGCATTCACCATACCATCCAAATTTCTTAAAAATTGGATTAATACTTTTAAACATATAGGTTATAATAAAATTAAGTTTGGCGCATGTGGAAGACAAATCAATGGTCGCAGGAGGTTGTAATTAATATGGAAGCAACAACAGGCTTATTTTGACCTAACATCAACATTTTATGGAATTACAGACTGACAGACAGACACGAGACCAATAATGTTCCTGATGTCTGAAAAAGATTTCTGTCAAGGAATTTTTTACTTCGGAGACATAAAACATGTGGTACTTTTTTACTTAAGCACCCCCCTATATCCCTTTGTCTTAATAGTTATTAAGACAAGGAACATATTATACAGAGTAGTGTATCCTTCCTTAGTCTAAGTTACTGTTAAGACAAAGGGGTATTTAGTCCTATGTACCACGGGGCAAAGGAATATCACACTTGTGTAAATAAATGTTATACTATCCCTTAGTCTAATTATTAAGACAAAAGAATACAAAATGTACGCTAAGAAAACTGTAGAACTCATTGTCCAATAGTTTTGTGTTTTGTGCATAAGATTTAGTCTTCCACGTGATAAGACGTGGTTTTATAAAACAGGAAGGTTGATTTAAAGGCAGGGTTTAGACAGATAGTTTAAATTCTTCTTATAGTATATTAATTATACTTTAAAAAATAAAATCGATTGATCACGAGTTTTCTGGTACACGAGTGCTCTGAACATTTACATTTAAAAATTTTATACGCTGAAAGAGCTGTAGTGAAAAAGAATATACTTACGAAATGAATCGTAAAATTCTTAAGAATCTTTTCGTTGAAATTATGGTTGGAATAAAACCTCAATAAAGTTTTAGTGTCTAAGGTTTAAGTACGGCCTTGTTATTTTATACTGTGTTTAGAGATCTACCCTTACTAGATTCCGTGCTTTCATTGAATTAAACACTCATAACCTGTTAACTGGCTTTCTCGTTTTACAATGCTAAAATCTCAGAGATTCATAAACCTTTTTAATTGCTTTATTTATTTAAATTCTCTAATTGTTTACACTATCTTAAACAACATCCTTTACATAGAATTTTTTAAAAAAAATGTATATATTATTTATTTACCATGAGCGAATTGAAATGTTTAATTATTATTAGTGTCATTTGAATCGAATTCGATTTAGGAGCAGTGTAGCCGAATATTTAACACTCCGTTCTATGTTTTGGCGCAATATAGTTTAACAAGCATAGTTCGGAATACTATAAGAAAATATAGATTAACAAATATATTTTGTGTTGCATAATTTGCTAAGTACAGTTTGGCTCATTTTTTTTTTAATTTTCCTTATCTTTAAGGGAAAGTATTGTTTTCCCCAAAAAATCCCAAATCACGATTTCGACGGAATTATTCTTTTTGGGTCTCTTTAAGATCATTTAATGGTTTCAGTGTCTAATAGTGCTTAACTCCCACAGTTTTTAAGCTAAAGAGTTGAAACTTGGTGCATAAATCAGATTTACAGTCCTTTAAATCATAAATTTGAAAAAAAAAAAAAAATGATTTCGCTGAAATTTAAGACGACAATGTACATAAGACAAACATTTCTTAGAAATTTCGTTAGGATATCTCCCACCATTTTGAAAATATCTAAAATAGATACTTTTGTCACCATTTTGAAAATATTGGAATTGGAACTATGAAATTTTGCCTTTATCACTAAACTGTTTAGCTGATTGAACTGAAATTCACACCAATTATATATATTTTTTCATGTGATAATTAATTTCTTCAAAGATATATAAATAATAATATTCAAACGTAAAATCTGCAGTCATTTTAGAATTATTTAGTGAGAAAAAGTTACGAGGCACCCTATGTCCTTCACGTGTGTGGAGACAACATTGAGGCTCCTTTAGACTGCAGTCCACGAAATCCCAAACAAAACAAAAAATCCGCCTTAAGGACGGAACTACGAAGTCAGATGCGGTCTGTAATGAGTTGACGACAGTCGGCCTCGAAGATATTTGAAATTTGTGTTGTGACTGGTGAGGGTTTGGAAGAGGAAATACTCAAGGGAATCCCGGAGGCTTTTTCTGGAGTCTTCTCCTGTGTGTGCGCGAGGGATTGGAAGAGTAAATACTCAAGGGAATCCCGGAGGCTTTTGGAGTCTTCTCCAGTGAGTGGGCGAGGGATTGGAAGAGTAAATACTCAAGGGAATCCCGGAGGCTTTTGGAGTCTTCTCCAGTGAGTGGGCGAGGGATTGGAAGAGGAAGTACTCAAGGGAATCCCGGAGGCTTCTTCTGGAGTCTTCTCCTGTGTAAGGGCGAGGGATTGGAAGAGGAAATCCTCAAGGAAATCCGGGAGGTTCTTTCCTTGAAGATTTCTTCTTCGTGTATGGCTACCTTTAGGATAAATTTGTGTTGTTGTTACACAAGATTTAGATTCTTCCTTTACCCCTTTTAGTTCTTAAAATACAATAAAACCAAATTTGAATTTAAATTTAAGTGTTGACAAGATAATCTTCTATTAAATACCATTTTACTTCACTAGTAATTGCAGTAGAATGTGTAGAGAGAGGAATATAGTTAGAAAGAAGGTCGAATTGTAAAGTGCGGTTGTTAAGAAATACGAGAGGAGAAAGAGGATTTCCCTTAAACTTTAACACTCGTGTAAAACCTCAAGCTAAAACTAATTGAACGCTCTTGTTTTATCTTGACACAGTGGTAAGTACAACATGTGATTACTCCCAACAACTGCGGAAATGCATTTAAGAAAATAGAACATAAAAGGAACTATGTAATTAAAGCGGGAGAATGGAAGCAATGAAACCCAAGCTCTACGGATAAGATATATTGGAATTGGAAGTGTGTGGTCATTGGAACACAGGTTTTCATGAAAGCAACCTTTAATGGTAGTTTAATGCTATGTGCAATCAGGTTTATGCAAGACGAAAGGTCTTGTTACCAATAGCCAATCGAAGATTCCTTATCATTAGGCTATTGTCTTACTTTTTTGGCTATTGTTTTAATAGCCAATCAAACCTTCCTTGCATTGTTCTTTTATGCACAACTAAAATTAGCTAATCTTAGATAAGAGTCCAAATTAAATTTATACAACTTCTCTTTCACTATCAATTTTGTAAGGGGGTGTCTGTCTTTTTGAAGGATATTGTCGTTTAGAATTTTTTCTACAATAAAACCAGACATTTCGAATTTAATTCTATTACCTATTGATTTAAACTAAGCAAGGTTCAATATTTAAGGAAGCTATGCTTAGTTATTAATGGTTATACATGAGGAGTCAATCTCTATTTATGTTATTTATTTCCAAGATTATCCTTAAGCTAAAATAAACTTAAATTTCATGAGGATATATCTGAAAAGATTACTTGGCTTTTTATATCTTCGAAGATTTCGCCCCAAGTTTTATTGATAAGCTTTGCTTTTCTATTTAGTTTTAAAATCCTGCAAATAAAACTTATTTTACTACTATTTTAACCATCTATTTTTATTATATTTCTTTTATTTAAAAAAAAAAAATTAAATCAGAACAATTTTCTAAAAGCAAATTAAATGAAAATAGAAGTTGGAAAACCTTTATACCGATTAAAAAAAAAACCTCTTGTTAAATTTATAAAACTAATTTCCATATTTGAAGATTTAAATTTTTACTTTTTCAGTTTTATTTCAAGATACTGTATATCAGTATTATACAAAAAATAAATTTCTTTTATAAAAACCAACAACCGTTTAACAATATTAAACGTATAAACGTAGAACACACAATCTATACAATATGTATCTTAAATAATTTTATATTATAATAATAGTTTAACAATTTTACTTGCAAATATGACCATTTTAAAGACAATGAAAAAGCTATTTAATAAATCCCACGGCACCGTATGTTTCGTAAATTAAAAAAACCTTAGAGATAAATTTCACTCCTGAAGTAACTTCACTGTTACAATTATCATTCAGTAAGCACATTACTGAATGATAATTGTAACAGTGAAGTTACTTCAGGAGTGAAATTTATCTCTAAGGTTTTTTTTTTTTTTTTTTTTTTTTTAATTTACGAAACATACGGTGCAATTATCATTCAGTAAGCACATTGACAAAAGAAACAACGCCAATCTTAGAACAGCAATCCAGCCAACCAAATGAAACCAACCATGTAGTCACCGGAGTTACATACGCCACTGCCGCCTCAGGTGCGACATCTCGACCACGCCTTCCAGTCCACATTCCACCACCAACTCCATCATCCACTGATATATCAGCAACCCTTCAAAAATTCCTTCATGATCTTCACGCCATTATTAATCCTCTCCTCACAGCTCTCACAACTTTCACTACCTTTATCCAAACTCTGCTTCCTGATTCTCAACATCATCAGTGAATACTCCAACTCAGCGATCCCTGACTATCCTGCTTTGGAATGCTAATGGTGCTACCCTTCACGGGCAGGAACTAGACATTTTGCTTCAAGACAGAAGGATCGACATTGCCCTCATCACAGAAACACATTTCACTACTCGATCGCATTTTTACATACAAAATTACACAACACACAGAACAGATCACCCAGATAACACTGCACACGGGGGTAGTGCGATCCTAATACGGAATTCTATATCTCACTATCCTTTACCACCTACTTGCACGGACTCAATTCAATGTACATCCATATCTATAAACTCCTTACCATTTAATTTCACGATTTCCTCAATATATTGCCCTCCAAACCATCCTATTTCCCAACAAGATTTCCATTCCTTATTCCGATCCTTAGGTCCTAAATTCATTGCAGGCGGAGATTATAATGCTAAACATCCTCAGTGGGGATGTCGAGCTCGTAATCCCCGTGGTGTCACTCTCCTAAACGCCTTATCCTCAACAAACTACGACATCCTTTCTCCTAGCCAATTCACTTATTTCCCTTCTGATCCAAATAAACTTCCAGATATTCTAGACTACTTTGTTTCAACACCCATACCTCACCTACACCCTATTACTTCTGTTCTTGACGATCTCTCCTCAGACCATAGCCCTGTCCTCCTCGTCCTAGACATTAATCCTCCTACATGCCCTATGAAACCTCGACTGATTAACGGACGAGTTGACTGGGACTCTTTTCAAACGCTAGTAGACCTACAAATTTCACTTAAAACACCAAGTGACATCGACGAAGCAGTACAAGTACTGACTAAAACAATACAGACTTCAATTTGGGACTCAACTCAACCAGTTACTAACAGACAAAACTATAGATCTAATTTACCAATTGACATACGTACATTAATTAACGAAAAAAGACGAGCTAGGGCCAACTGGAAAAAAAACTAGGTACCCATCAGACAAACGGACTTACAACATTGCTAGTAGAAAACTGACTAACTTACTGAGACTTTATAAAGAAGACAAATTTAAGACTTATACTTCACAACTAACAAACAAAGATAAATCATTTTGGAACGCGACCAGACGAATCCTTTCACAAAAATCAATCCCTTCTCCTATTCTAAATCCTGATAACTCCTGGGCAAAGTCTGAAACTGAAAAGGTTGAAGTCTTTGCCCTCCATCTTACTAACCTTTTCTCCCCACATCCTGACATAATTGATCACGATCACGAAAACCTTGTTAACCAAGATCTCCTATCTCCACTACAATTATCTCCGCCACCCAAAGCCTTTAATCCCTCTGATATCCTTTACTGTATTAATCACCTTTCACCACGAAAAGCTCCCGGTTACGACCTTATTACCTCCGAAATCCTAAAACACCTCCCTAAAAAAGGCATCCTTTTCCTTACTTACATATTCAACTCTGTCCTTAAAACAACTCACTTTCCAACCCTGTGGGAATTCGCCACTATAATAATGATTCCTAAACCATCCAAGCCTCCTCATCTGCCATCATCCTATCGACCTATAAGCTTACTCCCAGTAATGGGGAAAGTCCTAGAAAAGCTCCTTTTACGTAGACTCCTTCCCATACTTAAACCATTCATTCCTGACCATCAGTTTGGTTTCCGTGCTCACCATTCCACCATCCAACAGTGTCATCGCATTGTCGATGTCATTGCCTCCACCCTTGAGAAGAAAAAGTTTTGCTCAGCTGTCTTCTTGGACGAGGCGCAAGCCTTTGACCGAGTTTGGCATGCTGGGCTTCTTTGGAAACTCAAGGGCATCCTTCCATTTACCTACTACCTTATCCTCAAGTCCTTTCTAACCGATAGATCGTTCTGTGCAAGCTTAGGAACCACTTCCACCCCCATCTGCCCTGTTAGAGCAGGAGTACCTCAGGGTAGTATTCTTGGACCCCTCCTATATTCCATCTACACATATGATATCCCTCAACACCCTTCCTCAGTCCTTGCCACCTTCGCAGACGATAAGGCAATACTATCAGTCCACCAAGACCCTCAAATTGCATCCAATAACACCCAAAGTCACCTTCTCCTTCTCGAACCTTGGTTAAAAAAATGGAGGATCCGGATTAACGAACAGAAAAGTGCACATGTCACTTTTACTCTTCGACATAGTACCTGTCCTCCAGTCATTCTTAACCAAGTCCTTATTCCTCAATCTAGCACTGTCCGTTACCTTGGCCTTCACCTTGATCGACGACTCACCTGGCAACACCACACTAAGACTAAACGTACTGACATCTCAAGACGCTACAAGTTGCTGCTTCGTCTTTTAGATCGTAGGTCCAAGATTACACTAAGTAATAAACTTCTTATCTACAACACAGTCTTAAAACCGGCTTGGACCTACGGTTTGGAGGTTTGGGGTAGCACCAAGCCTTCCAACTCCCGCCGACTACAAACTCTTCAATCAAAGATCCTTCGTAAAATCACCGATGCTCCTTTTTACGTATCCAACCTCACCCTCCATAATGACCTCAATATTCCTTTTGTCCGTGACCTATCTATATCCAGATACCATAAATTCCACGAGTCCTTATTAAATCACCCCAATCCTTTAGTAGAACTTCTTTCTTCCCAATCCATCCCTGATAATCCTCCTCGTCGCCTGAGGAGACAGTGGCCCCGAGATCTATTTAATATGGAATTCCATATTAACAATTAATTATTATTAACTCACACTTACATTAACTCATACTTATCATTCCTTACAACAAACATTTATTTTCTTTTTTTAATTAGTGCTTCTTTTCTCACTCACTTGTTTTTATTCTTATATTTGTTCATATTCTGAATGATTCACGCCAAAAGGAGTAATCAATGGATTATTACCTTTAGCATGTAGTTCACCGTCCAAAAACATTGTTATCAGTATCACTTATAACATTAACAAATTATGTAGTTGTGATAATCAATAAAGAGAAAAAAAAAAAAAAAAAAAAAAAAAAAAAAAAAAGTAAGCACATTGGTGGGTAAAGATACTTTTTACCACTAACTAAATGCATTTATAACAATAAATATGTACAATACACTAGAAAGGCATATAAATTGTATATGCATCCTTTGCCAGAAAGTATCAGCTTATTGCCTTTATTCCCCTTGAAACATCCTAAATTAAGCTCCCAGCAGTAGACTGCTAGTAGTAATAGACCGAAACAAATTTTTATTCAGATGCTTTCGTCAGTTATGAAGACTCCAGCAAGGAATTGGGAAATTTGATGTAACCATAATGGAATATACTTGTGACAAAAACATTCAAATAAACGTTTACACCAATGAATAGAGAAAGGCCTTTAATAACATGGATTTATTAATTGAAAATATTCTGCTGAAGACTTAGCTGGAAAAACGTTGCTGTAAATGGGATGAAAATTTAAATCGTAACGATACCTACAAAAAAACTTTTGTGAAACCTAATTAAGAATGTAATTGGGTGGTTAGGACATCATTGTAGTAAGAATTTATTGATTATTATTATTTTATTTATTTTTATTATTTTATTATTATTAATTATATTATCATTTTTTGCAAATTTAGTGTTCTTAATTAAACTTAATAATTATAATTGTTTCTCAAGTTAGTTGTAGGTTGCGTGCTAGGTTAACACGAGTTTTAGCCTGAAGGGAATACTGTTAGGAATTCACAAAGTCTTCTAATTGCTTGAATCCCTAGTAAGGACCAATTAAATATCACTTTATAATCCGCCCCAAGGGTGCCGGTCAGGGAAAGCACGGCGAAAAGCGGCTCCGGTTGAAAGTACTGGCTTTTCCTCACTCCTCTTAACAACTAGTAGAAAAGTTTTAATAAGCTTTTCCTTTCTCTTACCTCTTGGACCATTGTCACCTCAACTTTATTTACTTTTTTAATGAATTTCCAACTGGAGACAAATTTTAATACCCTGAACTCAAGTGTTGTCACTTCTCTTGCTTCTATTGAACAACATTTTTGTAAATGACTTAATACATGTATCATGTTGTTTTTATAAATCTAAATTTAAGTTAAAAATTAAAAACTGTCTAAAGGTATCATGTTATTTTAAATAATTTACAAGTTAGTAAACAATTTTAAACAATGTCACAATCAAAGGTCGCCCTATTGAAGAAGATAATTATAGTATAGTATTTAATGCCGAGCGCATATTGAGACGCATGCGACCCGCAGGGCTGTTGTTGCAACTGCAGAAATGTACGAGACCGCGCAAATTGACAGACCAGATCCTCTGTCTGGAAGACCGCGTGTGGCGCAGTACTGCCTTGCTCTGTGGCTTAATTCGCAAGTACTCGTATATTCTGAGATTGACAAAAACTGCCCTGTTCTTCGTCTCAATGGCCATCAGGATTGGAAAAACCCTTATTTTGGGGATAGGGACGTGCAAGGAGAATTTTGAACAGCATTAAGACCTTGGTGATTATTTATTATGAACACTGTGTTCGTAACCGTTCTATATTGAGCATTAGATTTTTACTTTCTTATTCGAAGTATATGTGAAGAGAAAGTATTGTAAAGGCGTGCAAATTCGATTTGATGAATTTACACATTTTGAGGTCATCTATGTCCAAAAAAGTGTATTTTTAAAAAATGTCTGTCGCCCATGCAGACGCTTGAGGCCTAAATTGAGAGCTTAAACTACTGGGGCGATTTAAATAACAATTGACCTACATGTTCAGAAACATCTTATTGCGAGACGAAATCCTAAAATTACTTTAAGCTTTAAATTTGGTGGTTTATTTCTCTAAAACGGTTCCATCAATTCTGATTTGAAAAGAAAATAAGAAATAAAAAAATGTTGCCAATTTAATTACGAATCGAACTATAAAAGTCTTGTCCAGGGATAAACCTAGTTTTTGAGATATTGATGAAAATAAAATAAATCTGATATAGCTGAATATTGAAAATGAAGTGTAAACTATCACCAGTTGAACACTTATTTAATATGATTATATATATATATATATATATATATATATATATATATATATATATATATATATATATATATATATATATATATATATATATATATATATATATATATGAAAGTTCCGTTCCAGTCTACTAGACTGATTATTATTTGACAATAATAAGATCACTTTCACTCTTTGAATTTTATTTACTGTTAAAAAGTTTCACAAATGGAGCAACACACCGATAATATATTATGTAATTGTATATTTCGTATGGAGGTAAAGGATAAGGAACAAAGAATATATTCTCAAAAGAGAATATCCCCATACAAATCCACAATATTGATGTAGACAAAGGTTTTCTTTTTTTTCAATTAGGTACATTGTTTGGCTGCTATCGTTAAATTGAAGCTGTTTAATTGTGTGGTTGTGACGGAGCAATAGCTAATAAGGACTTTAAGGCTTAATACCTGGGAATTAAGGCAGACTAAGAGAGAAGGATCATCTGAACCCTAACAAGATATACCTGCAGGACCCTCTTAATTGAAAAAGACTACCCTTTAATTCCCTTAAGAGCAGAGAACCTTCCCCACAACGTATTTTACTACTTTTTGCTGCTTTAAGGAAACTCCACTAAGAAGGTTTTAACTGATGCTGTCTTTTAATTAAATATATAGCGGTAAACGAGCAGTAAAATATTAGCTCTTTAATTATTATTATTTTTTATATGCTTAACTTTTTCTTTGCAATAGTCATTAAACTAGATAAGCTTATATCTTTATTTAAAGAAAACTTAATTTACAATAACAAAAAGGTTCAAGTGTCCCGATTGAATCAAATAATTTATATTATAGAGGACTAAAACTAGCAGGTATATAAAAGATAGAAGTTACCTGTATTCGGTAAATATCGTAAAAGCAACATGGACTGCGAAAGCCTCTGATTCTATCAAGGAACGCACAGTTTCAATTTTTCAGGTATAATAGCTTTTATTGCCAGAAATCCAGCTTAAATTTAAGTGTGATGTCTTCGGGTGTTATGTCTAAATCACAATCTAGCGGACCCAGGTGTCCGCTAGATTTTAAATCCGCTTTATTTGCGAGTGGTTCTAATATATTTTATCTACGATTGGTACAAAATATAAACATTATATCTTTGTACTTGTATTCATTGAGCATGCGCGTCTCATAGTTCTGAAGAATTCCTCTTCTTTACCGCACTAGTGCGGTAAAGAAGAGGAATTCTTCAGCTTTACGCACGATTAGTGAGTTTGTTTACATTTAACAAAACTAATTTGGTGTTCTTTTATTAAAGTAACTGTTTATATTGAGCTTTTAGTGAAAAACAATGAGTGAATCAAGTGACTTTGACGAAAATGTGGAGAATAATAATCCTCCAGAAATAATTATTTCGGCAAAAAATACAACTAATGAATTAATGCCATCTTTATCAAGAGAGAGATACGAACTTACATACAGCAAGTATATTTGTTTCTGTATTTATTATTTAAATCTAACAATCGTAGATAAAGTACGGTACGCAACTCGTGCGAAAACGGCATTTTGCATTGCTCGTGTGGTTTTACCACCCTCGCTATCGCTCGGGTGCAAACTCCACACTCGCATGCAAAATACTACTTTCCGCACTCGACGCGTAATGTACTATTTCATTTGATGTGGACTCCTGATAAAGATATAAGTACAAATCGAAAAGTAGGGCAAAAGGTGTGTTTGATTAAAGCTATAGTTGTGTTTGACAGATTTCAGTTTTCAAAACTGAAATTCTAGTAATTGAATACTACACCAGCAGAACAGTAATGAACTGTTGGCTTAGTGGTTATTTCTAATTAAAGGAAAGGCTCTAGCAAGAATGTTCTAAAAGTTTAACTTTTTATCAACTAGCTTATATACATGACACAGTGAAACATTTATTAAATAATAAATTGAACAGGGAGGTCCAAAAATTGTATTCACACTATGAATTATTATAAAGTCAGTGTTTATTAAATTCATTGCAAAATGTTTGTCTGTAGAATCGAATCTACAGACAGTATTTAATTGTTCTTTTAATGGCTGTTTTCTAACTGACGTCCGTTTTGGAATTGCTGATAATTCGAAGCAGTTTCTGATAATTGAAATGTGAATACATTTTATTGGAACACCCTACATTTATAGAATAATTGCATAAGTATCATAGTAATATCACATTTGGATTATTATTATTATTATTGTAATATTTGCAGGGCGCAATGAATAAAGCTTTGGAACATTCAACTATGTAATATCCTTCGTAAATGTTTCCTTTATGATTTTATTTTTATTGCTGTTGCTTCTACTTTAAATTCTTATAGTTAAAGCCACATAATATACTCAAATAAAAAATTTTTAATGAATTATCAAGAAAAATTTAAGAATTAAAAACTGATAAGGTTTTAATTGACTTTAACATAAAATCAATTCTTTTTAAATTAATCTTCCTAATTTTTTTTGGCCTGAACAATATAATTAATTTTATTAATATCGTGTTCGATCTAGATAAGTAGGTTAACAAAATCCCATTTATGAATATCAATACATTATATTAGTACATATAATTAATAAGTAAATGATATTACATAATAGCGTAATAACATAGTATTAATATGCCGTAATATAAATCATATTGTACACATTAAGAATAAATCGATATTTTTGAACAAAATTCATAATGCTTGTCGAGTGTCGTGAACATTGTTGATTAATTGTTTAATAAATAAACCAACCATTAGTTAAGCATAATGATTTAATATTTATGAATAAATAAGTTCATTAAACTGATTTATACACGCATTATTGAAATTTCAGAGCCTTAATTTACATTTTTAGTTTTAGAGTAATTCTACTACAAACCTTTTTTTACCAATGTAAAAAAATCATTACAAAAAACTTGAACAAAACTTTCTTATATGCATTGTAAGACGGCATTAAAATCCGATAATATCTAAATTCATTAATAAACACATAACAAAAGTTCAACAGCTGTTTGTTTTCACTTCAATTGAGATAATCAGCAAAATCAGATTTATTTTTATGAATATCTCGAAAACTAGATATTTCCCAATAAAATTATATATATGATTAGATTCGTATTTAAATGTAATACATTTTAGGATTTAACTTTATAGCCTAAAAAACATAGTTAAAATCCATTTTTTCATTACGTGGGCTTAAAAAATCTTTTCATTACTCCTAGCAGTAAAGAAAAAAAAAATTACGTCCTAGGACGTAAAAAGTATTTTCTTTCATGTTGGTAGTTATCAAAACTTCCGTTTTAGCGCTGCAATCTTTGTAGATAGCTTCTTAGTACGATTAAAATCCGCTAGATGACAATGTGTTTTATTTATCTTTTCTTATAGTGTAACCTCTTTTTAAGGTTTATTTTTTTTAAATCTTAAGTATGTACTAATATTTGTTATTATTATTGGACGGGTTGCGAGAGGGTTCGTGTGCTAGGTTTGTTTGTGTAAGTGTAGACCTTGGGTTGCCCATCTCTCTCGTACCCCTTCTTCTCACTGTCTTGGAGTGGGGACCCTCTTCCCCCTCTATTCTTATGTACAGTCAGTCCGTTACTGAGTCCCGTATTATACACCACGTCACTATTCACATGTATCTCTTCTAATAATTAAACTATTCCTAAAGTTTATATTTTGATATTTTTATTATTTGAACCAGCGAACTTCCCATAAAATTGGTCCTTTGAACCCGATAATAGTTTTAAATTGTGAATTGCGTGTAAAGTTATTGTTACGTAATATTATTTTCGTATCCGTGCCGTTTCGCTTTGATTTTTATTGCAAACGATCGGTAAACGCTGCTCAGCTACGTCGTTACGTCAATAAATTGCCACCTTTGACGTCGGAACTACGAACTTGAATATTATTATTACGTGTTTATGTTGTTTATACAAGTGACGGGACTCTGGATTCAATTTGGTATTAATATCTACTACAAAAAAGATCGCGTTGATTCAGTTGATGTGCGCGTAGTGGTAGTGGTAGAGCAGACCGTACTTCATTTCAAGGACATTGCGTCGCCCTGTGTGTGAACTCCACTCTTCAGCGTCGTGCCCTTTAAAGACAGCTGTTTCAGTTATCTCTATCTCTCTACAGGTCAGGTACTGAGCTGATAAGGTTCTCCTTATCTCCTAACCCCCTGTCATTCCTTCCTTTCCAACTAAAATATCCTTTAACAAGCGTAATATTCTTATATCATATTTTTTACGTATTTATCATTTAATTTAAACGACAAGATTATTTTATTTAATCCTTGTTTATTCTTTTCATTATTCTGATTTATATTTAATTTTTATGGTTTGATCTTTATTTTAATTATACATAGATAAAATATAATTATAAAAAGTATATTATGATTGAAACCTTCCAAATAAAAATTATATGTTTAATCTAAAAAGAAATAAATGTTATACGATTAATTTAATTTTTTGTATTAAAACAACCAACTGTATTATTATTATTCTAATTTATAAATTACTTTATCACTTTGAATTCAATTTTTATGTTGATTTTTATTGCTTTATTTTTAAAATATTATTTTTAAAGTAAAGTATAAAGTAAGGAATAATACTTATTTTATTAATCCTAAGTTATTAATTTTTTACTTATTCTTTTTACGTTCAATTTTTACATTCTTTTTAATTTATTTACAAACCATTTTCAACATGCCTAACAAAAGAGCATCTAAGAATAATAATAATAATAATGACAATCTAGATCAAGTTAACAGGAAACAATATCTGTCCCGACTTAAACGGATAGAAGCTTATGTCGAAACCTATGATCCGTCGGTATCCGACTCAGCCTCCCTTAAAACAAGGCTCACTGCTCTCCAAGAAACTTGGAGAAAAATGGAAGAAATTCCCGACCTAACTGATTCCGATGAATCATTTCGGGAAGAGTTCGAAGAAATTTATTTTGAAACCACAAGTAAAATTGAGATATTTATTAATTATGAAAATGTTAAAAATAATAACACTAAAATCGACAACGGTAATATTAGTAGCTCTGAAAATTCGATTAATGCCGTACAGCTACCGAAAATTCAGCTGCCTACGTTTAATGGTGATTACGAGCATTGGCTATCATTTAGGGATACATTTTTGAGTCTCATACACGACAAGCCGAATTTACCTAACATACAAAAATTTCAATATCTTAAGTCATGTCTTAAAGGCGATGCCGCCAAGGTAATTGCTAACCTTCAAGTTTCTTCTGACTCTTACGAAGTCTCTTGGGAATTACTTAAGAAAAGGTATGATAACAATAGAATAATAGTTACTAAACATGTGCGTTCAATATTCGAACTCAATAAGTTGGAAAAACCTACCGGCATAGCACTTAGGCAGTTATTGGATAATGTGACAACTCACATACGTGCTCTTGGTTCCCTAAAACAACCAGTGGAACATTGGGACACGTTAATTGTGTATTTGGTATCATCCAAATTAGATTACATTTCTCTTCGTGAGTGGGAGAACTCTCTCGCTTCTACTGAATTTCCAACTTGGTCAAAAATGCATGACTTTCTAAGTCATAGATGTCAGGTTTTGGAATCGGTTGATACCAAGCGCTTACCTGCTTCTCAACTCAGCGATAACAAATCACGCTCTGTTTTTTCTAAATATGAAAAGAGTAAGAAACCGCCTACAGGTCAACAGGCAGCCTGTTTTGTTACTCAGAAGGATACGTGTAGCCTTTGCCCTGATAAAACACACCCGCTATATTGGTGTAATAAATTTAAAAAACTATCAGTAGCAGACAGATGTAAAGAAGTGAAGCGCCTCAGGTTGTGTGAATCATGTTTGAATTCTGGACATGAGACCAAGTCCTGTAAAAGTGACAGGAAGTGTTCTCAATGCGGGAAATCACACAACTCTTTGCTTCACGACAGCTATGCCTTTAATTCTAAGCAATATGATAGAAGTATTGCAAACAATAACGCTTCTTCATCCTCAAATAACGAGGAAAGCAATATTTCTACGACTCTTACTCACATTGCAAGTAATTCGTTTACACCTAATATGATTCTTCTTTCTACAGTTTTATTGAAAATCCACGATTCAAGTGGAAATGTTACAATAGCTAGAGCTCTTTTAGACTCGGCAAGCCAGTCAAACTTTATAACACAGGCATTGGCTCAACATTTGAAACTGAAACATCGTCTGACTGAATGCCAAATATCTGGTATCAATTCAAGTAAAACACAATCATGCTCTGTCGTACAGGCAAAAATATTATCTCGCATTTCTGATTACTCGTCATCTTTAGAATTCCTCGTAATTCCTAAAATAACTCAGGAATACCCACCTGTTAAACTCAAGGTATCCGCCTTTGAAATACCTAGTAATATTGAGTTAGCTGATCCTAACTTCTATCAGCCGAGTCAAATAGATTTACTTCTAGGAGCGGAAATATTTTATGAGATATTAGGTACGGGTCAAATTAAACTACCTAACAACTTAACCTTTTTTCAGAAAACATCGTTTGGATGGGTTGTGTGTGGCAAGGCTCAGCAATCGAGCTCAAGTCGAATCATCCAACCTCTGTGCCATTTATCTATAAACAATTCGTCTCTTTCATCTTTGGAAGAAAAAGTCGAACGATTCTGGCAAATTGAGAATTGCTCTGAAATAACTTGTAACCTGACTGCCGAGGAAAAAGAATGTGAAAAACATTTTCGTGAAACAACTTTTCGCGAGGAAAATTCAGGAAGATTCGTTATAACGTTACCGGTAAAGGGAAATCTATCTAACATCGGGTCGACCCGTGAGATAGCTCACAAACGCCTTTTACAGCTTACTAAAAAACTAGACAATAACCCAATTATTAAAAAACAATACGTAGATTTCATCATGGAATATTTGAAGCTAGGTCACATGAAAAAAGCCACACCTAATACATCTGATGCATCAACCTATTATATGCCTCATCACGCTGTAATCAGACAAGAAAGTCTAACAACAAAACTTAGAGTGGTATTTAATGCCTCAACTATTGGCCCCAACGGTTCCAGTTTAAACAGTTTACTCAAGGTTGGACCTAACATTCAAGACGATTTATTCACTTTAATAACTCGATTTCGTCAACATCAATACGTGTTAACTGGCGACATAACAAAAATGTATAGAATGATTCGTCTTCATCCTGATCAACATGATTTACACCGAGTGTTGTGGTGGGACGAAAAGTTTGAAAATATAATCGAATATTGTTTGGTAACTTTGACTTATGGAACTGCCCCAGCCAGCTTCATAGCCACAAGATGTCTTCATCAACTAGCTGATGATGAAAAGGACTTGAACATAGCTTCCGTTATACTCAAACGTGATTTTCTAATGGATGATATGATAACCGGTTCTGATTCTATTGAAGAATGCAGAGTGATCCGCTATCAAGTGACAGAAGCTCTACGTCGTGCCGGCATGAAAATGCACAAATGGTGTGCTAATAACCCTACTATTATATCTGATGTACCTGTTTGTAGCCATGCTACTTCGGATAACAAAACATTTGATGAGAACCACTATGTCAAAACTCTTGGCATAGCATGGAATCCAGATAATTATATTGATTATTGATTAATATGTTTTTTTTCATTGTCTGCTACCTCGGAAAAAATAGCATATGCTACACGACTGTGAAGTGTATTTTCTTTACCTTGGCAATATTTACTGTTGCCGCGGTAAAGAAAAAACTCACTTCACAGCCTAGTAACATAATATACTATTTCTTTAGATGAGAATGTTAAAAAGAACGATTTTGGTGAAGAAATATAATAACCTGAATGAATTTTTATTATTGAAATTTTATTCGCTCTAAATATAGGTAGGTTTTTTTCTCTATCTAATCAATAAACATGTTGCTGGTATTATTATTTTTATTTGATTCAATTTTTACCAAATAAATTATAATATTTTAATATAGGACAGAAAAGAAAGTAACTAAATTTATTCTTCATCTAGGCTGTTATTTCTGAAACAGTATCATCTATTTGATGGGAGGTTAAGGAAATATTCTTCACTACAGTATAAATTACCATTTAAATTTATTGTGCTTGTTAAAAATAACATATTAATTCAAAAATAAAGATTGTTTATTATTTAAAAGAAAAAATATCAGAATAAATAGTGATTTTTTTACTAATTTAATACAGCGAAATACATCCCAGCTATGGTTATATGAGTAATCAACCACACCTGCAAGAAAAGAAATACAATATTATTAAGAAAATTAGACCTCTAATATTATAACCTTCCTTATTACTCATTTATTTATTCTCAGACAAATTTTACAAAAGGTATATTTATTTGAATATTTTCCGGGAATTGGAATGCTTTGGTCATTTACTCGTGGTTCTACATAAGGTATATATTTTGCTTCCGAGCTTAACGAAGGTAACGGAAGTATTGTGATCGTTCTGATGAACGAAATTTGTTTTATCTACGATTGATACGAAATATAAACATTGTATCTCTGTTTAGTTGCGTAGAAAGTGATTCTTTACGTACTTGAATTCATTGCGTATGCGGGTTTCGTCATTCCTCTTTTTTCCGCCCTAGTGCGGTAAAAAAGACGAATTTTTCACCTTACCGCACGATTGGCGAGTTTGTTTACATTTAACAAAACTAATTTGTTGTTTGTTTAAAAGTAACTGTTTATATCGAGTTTTTAGAGAAAAACAATGAGTGATTTATGTCATTATGACGAAAATGAGAATAATACACTTCCCGAAATAATTAATTCGGCGCACAAAATCAAAATACAACTAATGAAGTGATGTCATCTTTATGAAAAGAGAAATACGAACTTACATACACGAAGTTTATTAAGTATATTTTTCTGTATTTATTATTAAAATCCAACAATCGTAGATAAAGTACGGAACGCAACTCGTGCGAAAGCTGCTTTTTTCTTTGCTCGTGTAGTTTTACTACCCTCGCTGTCGATCGGGTCTAAACTCCACACTCGCATACAAAATGCTACTTAGCGCACTAGACGCGTAATGAACTATTATGTCGTCGAAATCCATAAATTCCTAAAAAGAAATCCATTTTAGACATTAGGGATCATTCATTATCGGACTCGTGTTTGCCTGTTAACATTTTTATGATCAATACTAATATCTACTCGTCCATTTTTAATTAAATTTGGATGTAAGCCACAATCAGCCCACTGTTATTTACATATTAATTTCACTTAAATTCACTTCTACGTCGCACAAACTATTATTTATTAATATCTGTATCTTTAAAGGTATACTTATCCGATTTTAAAGATATTTTGGTTTTTCGAACGTAGCCCACAGAATAGTATTAACTTCCTTCCCACATTTAACGTTAAATAAAAATAAATGTGTTTTACGATTTTGGTAGTATTCATACTACAGAAAGATTAAATTTTAATTTTAATCAAGTTATAATTATTATTAACTACGGGAAACAGACAGAGAAAAATACACTCCAGCGCCGGGATTTGAACCACGAGCCTCTATATAAATGTGACGCTACTGAGAATCGAAACAGGTCAAAATCACCCTTTCAATTCCTAATGAGACGCGAGGAAGCTCAATTAGTACGTCAAACTATTTTTGCAGAATATTTTTTTTATTATTTCTATAATATTCATTAATTTATTCTTGAGCATTCTTCTGAGTTTTCTAGGGTGTCCTTGATACCGTAGAATAAGGAGAACCCTTATCCATACTCGATACCATTAATGGAAAGACTTTATTTTATTTAAGAGTTGATCTTCTTTAAATTATTATAATCAAATGATGGTACTTCTTTAGATTGTTACTCCCCTATGATTTTTTAGATTATAAATGACTGACTAAATAATGTTTAAGACAAAGGTATGTTTAGTCCATTGTTCTTTGGGACAAAGGCATATCACCCTTCTATTTTTATAAGGGGTGTAACACTCTAAAGAAGAACATTCTGTACACCTTCTTTAGATTGTTACTCCCCCTGTTTTTTTATGAGAGGAGTAACAATCTAAAGAAGTGCCGAAATGGTAGTATTATAATAATTAATAGAAAGAGGAAAATTCAACGTACTAAAATATAGCACTAAAAGAACTAAAGTTTGAACACAACTTTTCCACGGCAAATTTTACTAGTGGTCATAAATAGAAAGATTAGGTTAAAAAAAAAAACAAATATCAAGAGACCAATTTAAGCTGGAACCATATTAAAAGTTTTAGGTTTTAAATTTTTCAATCTTATATAAGCAAACATTTTCGAAATTTAGGACTGTTTTAAGTGAAAAAAAGTATTATCTCAACTCGAACAAGTTAAGATACTTGTAGGGAAACGGAAATAAACATTAAATATGAGTTTTAGGTTCAAGAGAATGGAAAGAAACTTTTTTTTTTTAAGGATTGAAACCCTTGTTTTTTGGAAGGGATCCAGAGTATGAAGAGTGAGTTAAAGAATAAATTATGGATAATGGAGGGTTTTAAGGGTTGCTTTAGCAGATCAGCTCTTATCTGAGAGGTAGAATGTATGGGAAAAGCTCCTGAGATAGTTCTATACACGCATTTAGCACAGAGAAATGACTTGTATCATTAAGTAAAGGAAATTTATAAACATATCATCTTTTATACATAAAGCTATCGTATATTAGAAGATATTTTTAGGGATGTACGGATATAATGAGAAATCGCATGGTTCGTAAGAGATAAAAATAGACTGCCAATTGGTGTGGCTCATAGCTTCCTCGCATCCCATCACGTACATTATTGACTTTATACTTTTACAAGCCATTATTGGCATATTTGTCAAATTGTTTCCCCCGTTTTTTTAATCTGTCAAAATTGTTTGGATTTTTTACATAAATTAAAGTATCAATTTAGCAAAAGTTAAAGAGCGCAGACCTTTCAAATTAATCTAGGTCTATCTGTGGACTACTTTCAATAAACAATAAAAGTTTTATACAAATTAGATAAGTACTTTTGAAGCTATAGGTGTAAATAAATGTATGTTTGTGCGCATGTGGAAGGGAAACAAATAAGCGCAGAAGGTTGAAACTTATATGGGACCAACAATGAGCTAATTATGGCCTACCATCCAAATTTCATTAAAATCGGACGTGTAGTTTTTAAGATATATTGGTTCGCGAAAAATTGAACGAAAGACCGACGGACCGACAGACTGACAGACAGACACGGAACCAAAAATGTTCCCTGATGCCTGAAACGGATTTCTGTCAAAATTGTATTGATTGTTTACATGTATTAAAGTATCAATTTAGCAAAATGTATAAAGAACGTAGACGGTTGAAATTAAGCTGGGGCTATCTGCGGGCTACTTTCGCCGAATCATCAAAATTTAATAAAAATTAGATAAGTACTTTTGAAGATATAGGGGTAAATAAATGTATGTTTGTGCGCATGTGGAAGAGAAACAAATTGGCGCATAAGGTAGAAACTTATATGGGACCAACAATTGGCTAATTATGATCAACCATCCATATTTCAATGAAATCGGAAGAGTAGAAATTAAGATATGTTGGTTCGCAATCATTGAGCGACAGACCGACAGACTGACTTGTAGAAGAGAAACAAATGAGCGCCGAAGGTTGGAAGTTATATGGGAATTATTATTATAGCCTGTGATCTTCATGCATATTCTTTCCGTCCTCTTGTAGATCCATGCTTGATGTCTGACTTGCATGCAGGCCTTCCACTAGACGTGGAGATGTAGTCATCTAACTTCCCAGGTGACTAATCCTACTGGGAGGTGGTGGTTCCGACCATTTTTCTTTTCCTTTCTTTTCCCACTTTTTCTTATCCTGAGCGTCTCTGTGCCATGTTATGTTCATCTCTTTTACAATGTCGTCTTGCCATTTTCTTTGTTGTCTTCCTCTCTTTCTTTTAATGTCGTATGGAGTCCATTCTGTCAGTCTTCGTGACCATCTGTCATCGTTTCTCCGCATTACATGTCCTGCCCATTTCCATTTCAGCCTTTTCATGTAAATCAGAGCATCTTTGAGTCTGCTAATTTTCCTAATTTCTTCGCTTCTGACTTTTTCTATTTTCCTTATCCCCGTCATGCTTCTTTCTATCGCTCTCTGCCATGATATGATTCTTTTCTCTCTCTTCTTTGACCATGACCCAGTTTGACAATGGGCTAATTATGCTAACTGCCATCCAAATTTCATTAAATTCGAACGAGTAGTTTTTAAGATACGTTTAAGACACGGACACAAAAATGTTCCCTGATGTCTGAAACGGATTTCTGCCTTGGAATTTTTGAAATAGGAAACCAGAAAATTTTTCGTTCTTCAGAACGATTACATAGCCTCCGTTACCTTCCGTAAGCTCGGAAGCAAAAATATAACAATAAATAAACATAAATCGAGATCCTTTAATAGTACAGAATTTGGAAGAAAAGTGAGTATACACAGACTTCCAAACAGCAAATCCAACAATACGTCAAAACGTTTTCATACAAAGCAGTACTCTAAAAAGTACTTACAATGGAATTATGGATCAAATAATCTATTACTGTATTCAATATACAGGGTGACTCGCGATAAGTTTAAAAAAGTGCAAAAACTAAATTAGTAAAAAAAATTGGGCTAAGGGACAATTTTGAAGAGGATAAAAAAACCTTTCAGAGTCACTCATTGATTTTCAAATTAATAGCTATGAAGCATCTTTTCTGACTTGTTACTTTATTTTTTTAATTTGACCCTGTAATTTCAGAGCCCTATTACTCCTGTGGTAAATTCGGGAAAACAGTTGATGCCAAGTAAGTTATAATAAGTCAGATTTTATAATTCATTCATAAGAAATGGTAACAAGGTACAGTTATACTTTTCATGAGCTTTCGAATGGTATAATTCGCGTTTAAGATAACCGGATTACTTTTGGAATATTTAAAAAATAAAACATTACCACAGAAATAGGTCACGTCGTATCATGACATTTTCAATGATGTAGTGTGTCGTACATACGTTTTTGGTGTAGGGTCACAAGTATCTATGTTTATGTAATACTAGCCTTCTCCCCGCGCTCCGCGTGGGGCTCATGCTAGGTATTAGCGGCTATGTTGCCTATTGTCATGTAGGCCTAGCAATTAAATGAAATGCCTAAATTGTTTTCTATCCAAGCCTTGTAGGAATAAAATCAGGACTATATTAAACATCATTCGTTCCGTTACTAAGAAAATAATTTCCTCCAAATCGTAGTTAAGAGTCTATCTATATATTTAAAGCCAAGAGAAACTATGTAATTAATATGTATATTATTGATAAAAATACTAAAAAGGTAAAATAAATAAGAAAATAAATGTCGTAAAAACCAATTAGACTGCGTGAAGTCATTGAACAATCGATGATGGTGCATTGATTTAATTACCAGTCTCTTCTCTCAATACGGTAGTTGCACCAGTAACTATATAACTCTAGTTCTGGAAAAAATAATTAAATAATAAATACTCGATTTATAGAGCAAAAGTGTAAGGTTTAAGCACCCCAATCAGAAATTAAATCGGTCAACAATCGCGGACACCATAAGAGCTCAAAGAGATTTTTTTTTTTTTTTTTTTTTTTACAAAAAATCAAATTTAGCTCTATTTAGGGTAGAACCGATAAAGGTACGACAAAAAGTCATAAGACCAAAGTTGTAGATCTTTTAAAATCAGTTACCGTTGGCGCAATAAGCTTATCGATACGACTTACCGTTTAGCCACACTAGGCCTCCAAAAAAACTTTAAAGTGCGTCTGCCATCTTTAATTTTTAAAGGGGGGGGGGGGGGTAATATTTTTTAACTTTTCGAATTTTTCCAGTCGGTTTGGGCCAATTTCAGACCAAACCCAAAAAACCGCAAGTCTCTAGGTGGTCTAGAAGTACCCAAACATTTTGATTAGCGGGTCTGTGGGGTTTGTCCACGGTGGGTTAACCTAATTTTTTTAGGTTAAGTTTTATATACTTTTTTTTATAAAATTGTTAATAACTTTGGTTCTACTCAATATTTTTAGATGAAACCAAGCCTACAAATGGCGCAACATGTTTGCGCTCACCCCAGAAAAAAAATGAATCGAATTCATTTAGCCAGTTTTGAGCCTATAAAGTCTGACTGGGGCGACAGACACACATACATACCCACATACATACACGAAAAAAGTTAAAGCCGGATTCGGTTTTTTGAATGTCTAAAATGAAAATGTATCCAACAAATTTTCAATTTTGACCAATGTACAGACACAATTTTAATTTTATATAAATAGATTTAAACATCAAAGTATTTTTATTTATATTTTCGGTTTCATAAAAGCCGAAAAATGAAAAAAAAATATTTTTAATAATTCTTTTTCCATGAAATATTAAACAAATCCCTTTGTTAGAGGTAGATTGTATGAACAAATAGTTGGATTTAAATCATTTTAAAAATGTGAACCCCTAACAAGAGTTAAAGTTTTAAGACTAGGTATTTTTTTTTTGGGGGGTGGGGGGGTATTTTTTTTTTATGCATTGTTATGCGGTGAAGCTAGGAAGTGGGTTTTATTTTACGAGAGCTATGCGGTAAACAGACCTCTTCAGAATAATCTAGGTGTCTCTTGCTTTTAAAATATGCGGACCTGAATACAAGACTTGAACAACGATCTGGTTAAAAAGGTTAAAAGAAGTGTCTAAAAGGGAAAATGCAACAAGAATTATATTCTATGTTAAAAACACACACACATATGTTATATATATATATATATATATATATATATATATATATATATATATATATATATATAGTATATATATATATATATATATATATATATATATATATATATATATATATATATATATATATATATATATATATATATATATATATATATATATATATATATATATATATACTCGCTATATTGAAACATATAGAAAGGATTACACATGCCAAGGGAATTTAATACCATTACTCATGCAAGTAGTCCGGATTAAATTAATGGGAGGGCACGGGACAAATGTTTAGAGATCACCATGCATCGAGAGGTTAATCTAATCCAGATAACCAATGATGGACCGATTTATGGGCGCGCTATCCCTGTATTACTCATCTGAAAGTAGTATGTAACGTTAACACTTGGGGTTATACCTCAAGCTATAACCCAACATAATGGGCGAACATTGCACTAAGGAACTCTTAGTAACAAGCGTGTAAATTCATCAAAATTCTAATTTTTTTTTAATAATAATTATAAAAATATAATTAATAAATAATGTATATTGAGGTTGAATCCTGACGTGGGTAAAAAATATATATAACTCAGTTCAGTGTCGGCAACGTTTATATAAATGTAATAATATAATTAAAAAATATATTACTTTTTGTTTATCATTCTAGCAAATACTAAATCAGAAAACCAAGAATGTATTGTGAGTTTAGTAGATGTTGATGCAGGAACAAAAGCTTGTTCACCAATTATTTTTTTCAAACTCGTAATATATTCGTACAAGATATGTCATATGCATTTTACTTTCTCATATACTTAGTATACTATATAAAAAAATATAATTAATAAATAATATTATAATTTAGTATAATAATAAAATTCTAAATTATATTATTTTTGTTTATCAATCTAGCAAATACTAAATCAGAAAACCAAGAATGTATTGTGAGTTTAGTATATGTTAGTGTAGGATCAAAAGCTTATTCACCAATTCGGTTATTTTCAAACTCGTAATATACTCGTACAATATATTTCACATGCATTTTACTTTCTCATAAGCCTTGTTTGCACGGGTCGAGTATTTTAGTAGTGTAGTGTAGTAATTTAGTACACGACTCGTTTGGACACTGTTTTTTTAATAAATTTATAAACTCGACACTGACTATTTACTCGACCCGTGCAAACTAGGCTATATACTTAGTACATATAAAAAGAAAGCAGTGAGATGACGTGACAATTTTATTTTGTTGGATTTACACGTTTTGAGGTCCCTCGAGTCCAAAAAAGTATTTTATAAAAATTGACGGTTTGTAGTTGTTTTTACAATGCAGTCCCTATTTAAATACGAATCTAATCATGTAAGTCGTTTTTTGAATCTGCTATTATTGAAAATCAAAAACATAAAATAAACAACCACCTATAAAAAAATGTTTTAATATGTTAAAAAATTAATTAAAAAAATGAGTTATAATGGAATTTAAATACACTCAGTATTAATACCTAGAAGAAAAAGTTTTGATCGATTTATCGGCCCAATTTTCACCTTATATTTTACTTTTTACCCTTTCTTAAAACAAGCTATTTATGGTATCATGAGGTGAGGAAGGTAATTGGACCTTAAAAAAGGCCTTTTCCAGATAAATGATTTTGGTTTGGCAATGAGAAACTTTACTTAAATATTATTTCCTTCATTTAGATTGGCTCCTAATTTTGACTAGTTAAAATCCACGGATGTTGATTTTTATCGATTTTTCGTTCTACCTCTGTAAATGATATAAATTTTCAGTTAAAGGAAGCACTTAAACACTTAAGTAGTATAAAGACCGCACCATATTATGTCCTACACAATTAAGCTTTAATAAAGCTCGATAGATATACTACTATTAAAAACACTCACCACCCAACGCCCACTCTTAAAATTTCAAAAATTCGGAGCCACGCTGATTCGTATAGCAAAACGAGTCATTTAACATTATAACATTAACTTATAAATGATCAGAAATAATTATTGTTTTAAATAAAAAGATTAGGAAGGATTCTATGTAATAGGGTAAGCATATTACATTAAGCTCAGATTAACTTTGTGTTAATACTTGGTAAGATTACTATAATAATTTCGCCAAAGAGATTACTATAAGTATGATTATCAAAATAGATTGCATATAATCTAAATGCAAAGCTGATTCAAATTTCAATTAACTTATGCAACTTCCTCCTACGTCGGAAATGTATTAATAACAGAAGTGTTGAGAGTGGATATCCTAAATGAATTTATAATATTGGGTGAACCGGCATATTTTGAAGATTAATCATGAAATGTATACATTCAATTACTCTTTGAAAAATGTAGACACTTTCAAGAATATTTAAACATATAATACAAACAAATCTTTAAGATATTTTGTACCTTGATGGCTGTTATCATTCCTTAAAAACCTTGGAACTGACATACTGAAAAACAAGATCTTCCAGGAAAACCAAGGGTTAAGATGACTACCATGTCATGTCAGTCTCAGAGTAGCAAATGTGAATTAGGTGGTGGTCATGGAATATTGTGCTGTCCGCTATTGATGATTACAAGTAATAGTCGCTAGTTTATAATAAGAATGACAGAGCAACATGAGTTACCTAAATATTCTCTCCCAAACTATTAGCAGGAATAATAAATCAGTTGCCGGCTTTTTATTCGATTACTCCAAAAAGCTCCATCAAAGCTCTATATACTGAAGTAAATCAATTACAAATCAAGTAGTATGATCAAACCCGGACCATATTAATAAACTGATGAAGAACTATTAAGAAAAAGAAAATAATAATGAGAAATTTTACACCTGACATCATAGAAATTAAGATGGTTAGGCTAATTAGTAAAAATTTCACATAGAAAAATTCTGAAAAAAAAACGTATAAGACGAATTCCAAGTGGAAGAAGTGCAAGAGGCAGACGTACAGAAGAGTTGGGACATCAAAGACAATGTGTCGAAAACATCGACGTATCGGACTTAAAAAGATCGATGTTGATCTTTCGATGTATCGGACAACATCGATGCTTTCCTGAAACATCGAAAAGATCGATGTTATCGATGTATCGGCCACCAAAAAACGTAATGTATCGCAAACAATCGATGTTTAGCTATCGATGTCCCAACCCTAAGACATGGACTGAGATGACAGAATGAAGGGGTTGAGGGCCAGAGGAAGATTTGGTGTCCAGGGCTCGATCACTTAAGGGGTTAAATTAAGAACCCTTTAGTTTGTAATCTAGCACCCAGAATTTACGTTTGTATCTCATACAGTCAGCAATTATAATTTCTCTCATACGCCAAAAGATGCAGTTAGTAGCTGATGTAGAAAAGGAAGCACAACGGCTAAGCTTACACCTTTACGTCCGTATTCAACATCATCAGAATTAAAATCAATGATTGACCAAAAAGCCTCAACGAAAGAATAATAAATAAATATAAAATACTACAGAAGATAATTCTAACAAAGTAATAATACTATGTGCCTGAGGTAAAAAAAAGCACGGGGTCCTATATTTCTAGGTAACACCCAAAAGATAATAAATATAAAGATTCATCTGGGGTGCTTGGGACCTCTAGACTTTAGTGCCTCTCTTGAGAATAAATAATTCTTTTTAAGAAAGTGAGACACAACGGACCTGGTATCTAGCCCCTCTACAAAAATAACTCATAAATTCTTCTAAGCATCGTCATACCCTTAGTCTTTGTTACACCTCTGAAAAATAAGAAATAAATTCTATTAAATAAAAGAGGCCTTACACGCCGTAAAACAATAATGTATAAACTTGTTGTGTCTTGAACACCTGCTTCGTTTAGTCTTCATATAGCAAAGTTGTTAAAAGAAATAATAGCATGTTTATGTCGAATTCGACTTGTATGGACGGACATGTTTAAAACATTCTTAAACATAATTCGACTAATTCTGTTTGACACGTAAATTTTAGAGGTATGAACCAAATGAAGATTTAATTTTGTGTATGCCGATTAACTAGATTCAAAACGAATATGAACAAAGTGTTCATTTATAAAGAATAGAAAGAAATGGGCTATAATAAAGGCGATGAGAAAAATCTAAGAGAAAAACTTTATTGACAAAAAGTACAAAGTAGAGCTGTCCTTCATTAAAGGATTGCTATAAACACAGCATACTAATCAATCTAAAGACAATTGTTAAATAAATAAAATAAATTCTTACAGTTAGTGAAAGAATAACACTACTTAAAAACAGATATTTAAAAACTAGTTAACACTAATTATAAAGAATAAAAATAAAATGTATAGTTAATTAATAAATATGGTTATTTGTAATACCTAGAGAATCTAAAATTATATTTTCAGCTAGGAGTCTTAAGAAATTTCGATCGGTGCCGATTTTGTCAAAAAATAGTTTGGTTTTCATTGGTATTGTGCCTCTAGCCCCAAACCAAAGTCCGTGAACTTGAAAATTTCTGTCTCCGTTATTATAATTTTAAAGATCCTAGTCTATAAGATAAAGTACAATAAACATGTAATTTACTTTCGGGAGCTAAGATTGGCCAATATTTGCACAAAGATAGAATTTATATTTGGTAAACTCTTATCTGATTTTTATTCTTACACATTCTTAGATTTGTGATATGATTCTTTAGTCTTGAAATCTAAAACAAATTTAACTTAACCTAAAAGCTTTTTACAGTTCAAACAATTCAGAACAAAAGCCAACATTAATTTAATTTACTATGAATCTTTAAAGACTGGAATCCTTATCCAGATATGACCTTTGTTACTGCCGTAAATTATTCAACTGTTAAAATCATGTGATGATAATACAATATGAAGGTTTTGAATTGCTTCCCTCAAAGCAACAATAGATATAATGGAAGGATACTCTATAATACATTAGTGAATTGAATAAGGAATCATTTCAAATCCATTGTCTATCTGCCCCTAATACACTTCTAACAGAATTGTTTGTTTATGACATAATATCATACTGTTATGTTTTTCTATTAACTTCAATTAACAAGACTTTGGAAAACCCTTTCATTCAACAGGGTTGGCATAAATTAACAGGTTAGAGCGAAATAGGAATTAAAACAAAGGAATTTGCAAAAGCCTAGTTGTAGGAAAAACCCTATGAACAAACTAGAGCAAAATAACCGCTTATTCCCAGAGAAAAGATAGATAAAGATGGCTGAAAGACACTAAATTTCAAAAGTTTGCTTAACAGTAATTATTTATTTTTTTATTATTTAAACTCTCCTACGAAAACTATTCTAAATGTTCGCAGTCAAAATATGAGGCAACATTGGGCATCAGCTTACTAAATGTGTGAGAGCTTTATTTTTCTCTTTACACAGCCGGCAAGAAGAACTCTCAACTAAGCGTATCTGTTCCAAATCAACCAGTCACTGTCTATTTCTACACCAGTGACCGGCAACAAATCCCAATCACTAGATGACAAGAGCGTCTGTTAAGGGTCAATATTTCCCTGATAAACGTATGAGATGGTCCAGCAATAAACAACTAAGTTTATCTTGTTCTTGGGTCTTGGAACAATATCAACGCTATTTGAAAATCTCTAAACAAAATTTTTAAAAAGTAGCCCTCGCAATGCAGCGAGATATACCTACAAAAAACAATTTCTGAACATCTACCAGATCATTATCCTCTATCTTACAATGCCCTGGATGACATAAAGACTTGAATCCTTAGCCAGATATGAAAATTTGCTGGACAGTATTCTGACCTGCTAGATTATTAAGATATGTATTGCAGTCTGAACTTGCCTAACACATTCCACTCATCGTTTCTGATATCAGATAGCCTTTTATTGGTTAATCCACATCTCTAAAGTTATTAGTGGACAAATAGTATTTATACATTATAGTGCCCGTATATATTACCTAATTCGCTCTTCCTCTTTTCCCTAATTTCTTTGGCACAGATGGTGTTATACAGCCTTTTTTTTAAAGTAAATTTCGTTTCAAAAGTAGAGAACAGTAGGTTAGTTATATTTATAAGTAGGTATGTATTAAAAAGAAATAATAATTAAAAAAAAAAAAAATAGGTATATAGAAACTTACAAGGATATTGAAAATTCTTTTGTTTTCCCTCCATCATCGATAAAATTAGAAAGGTCGTATTTTACCTTGGAATCAGCTGTGGAGCTGTAAAAGGCTCGAAGGAGTTTTAAAGCCCAGGCTTTCAGATCCTATAAATCCAAACACCCTTAGCAATTAGTCTTCTTCATTTGGCATTAATTTCTTCCTTCGCACCTTGACTCTACTTACCCTTAAACTGGAAAACCCAAAGCTTCCCCGCGCCAAAGCAAAAAGTTTTTGAACTAATTTATTACATTTCCAAGGCATCAGGTAAGCATCCTACTCCGAGTCTGGTTTTAAGGATAATTAGAATTGTGTTCATTCCAGGTTTACTTTAAACTAACCAGTTTGGCGACCATTTTTTGTCACTTTCTTTTTTCTATGGGAAAAATTGTATAATTTAGTACTTCGTTAACTCGGTTGTTTCATTTATCGCGGAGTAATTTTTTTTATGTTTTATTTTTTTTAGAAAAATCGCATAGTATATTCAGAGACAAAAAATGCTGCAGTCTAGCTTCCCCACCGGAACTATAAAGACCTGTGTAAAACATAAAAATTCAAAAAGGTTGCCGAGATGAGGACGTAAAATATAATTTAAATAAAAATACAAAACAAAAAGGAACCAATTTTTTTACATTATGCTATTATTATTAATTATTACTCCTTACATTTTTTTTATATATATATATAAAAAAAAGGATACACCTAAATATTGTTATTAATAAAAACATAATGACGCTAAAACCTAATTATAAGGTTTTGAACTCCAGAAAAATTCTTTAAATCGGAGTTAAACGTATAAAAAGAGAAAACAATGTTTTTACCAATATCTTACTCTAAAGCGTATCGATTTTAATCAAATTTCATTAACATCGTCTAAATCACTATTGAAACAGGCAAGTAAAATTTCAATGTGTTACAAGTAGAAGTTTTTTTGCAATGAAGCGATTCATAATAATATTGATAAGGAGCAAGAGGCGTCAATAAAGAAAGTTATGTAGCAGGGTCGTTGAGTGGGCGTACCATCCGGCACCACCATCTACTTCAATCATCCTCTAAAAACTATCAACTCTAAATCGAACTATCAATTCTTAATATTCAATATTTTGACAACGCATATTCAATATTGGAAAAATTCAATATTGGACTACGCTTAATGATACGAGCCAAGCGATGCCTAGTAAATATGTAGAATTAGTCTCCCCTAAGGCTTCTTACGTGAATATATCCATGAAAATATCGCATGTAAAGTATTGTAATAATAATAACAGTAATAAAGCCTTTCATTTCAGTTCGACGAATCTAATCAAATTAAAGGATCTAACACACTTTTTAATTTTTTAATAAAATGTCAAATAACGTCGTAATCCCGGTATGTTTCCAATTTATATTTATAATGTTCATGTTATGTATTTACCTGTATATCCAAGGTTTAATGTTATCCAACAACATGTACAAATGTATAAATGATGTTTTCAGGCACGTCTATGCCTCGGAGAGAGGCGAAATGTAGCCAAGTTAACAAAATGCATAGGTGTTCCTTAAAGTCATAAAACATTTCCAGATCTCTCAATATGGTGAATGTTCCTCTTTTTCGGTTTTTTAACCACAAAGGGTGAACCCAAATCTTCCTTTGGCTATTTAATTAATAGATTGGCAAGATCTAAAATGCCCTCTTCACTTTCATCGTCAGTTGAATAAACGTATAATATGTAGCTCACAGCGCCCTATACTCGCAACTGGCTACAGCACGCCTTGCCTCCGCCCCGCCTGAGCTATGTGCATTGGGCCTAACACAGGCATGGTGCTAATAGCTTATTTATGCATAAAATAATTTAAACAAAAGAAAACAACACATACTATTAACCTGTTATTAGTTTATTAGGAAACTATTTTTTTCAATAAATTGATAAGAAACGAATTTGTTTTTACTAGTATGCACTTCTCTACAATGCCACTTTATTCACACTTTAAGTACCCTTAAGCTTCTCTGTTATAGACGTAAAATTGTGTTTCATGCATTTAGGCTCCGACTGTTTTCGAATGTCGAATGAACGTAAGTGTTCAGAGCTTTATAATTGAAAGTCTGAAATTAATACAGATACATTTTCTTGTAGCTGACTTGGTTTTGAATGGTTCGTGGTTTTCAACTGATATGAAATTCTCTTCTTTCCCCTTGAAGAATATACGTTTGTTCTTTAAGAACAGTCGAGTTTCAATTTACTGGGGACGAAAGGTCAGATAGTAAAGGGTTTAGTAAAAAAAAGTATCAAGGAGGTTTTTCCCAATATACAGTATTTTGTGTTGGACAAATGTTGGACAAGTGATGCTGCAGGACTCGTAGGTTCTAATATAGGTTGATCCTTGACCTGCAACCTGACGCCAACTGACTTCGTGCCTCCCGACTTTATTTCTATCTTTATATATCCTTCCGTGGAATGATTTTTCTTCTTCATATCCTTTTTTCCCCATCTTTCTTTCTTTTTCCGTCAGAATGTTTGACCTTAATACCATTATTTTACTTATTCAACTGAGAAAGAAAACTCGTCATCTATTTACTTCAATTTAGTTTTTATGTGACTATAATATCCATGAGAGTGAAATATATACCCCCCTGATTATAGTTACACATCAGAAATGATTATTCTTAACAGTAAATTAATAAATCGTAATTTAATATTCAGCTTTATATTTCTTTATAAGTAGTTTTAGTAATATTTCGTTTAATTCACACTTTATCAAAACTTATTTAGGACAACTAATACTACATTATCTTATCTCTGCGTAAACCATCGTTTTTCACGATTTTCTCGAGAAAAAATATTCATAATATTTTTTAACATGAGGTATTTTGAGACATCGAAGTAAAAAACGGGCAATAGAGTTGAGACTAAATTAATTTCAAACTCAATTTAGTACTTTCAATTCAACGACACAGCCTGTCGAAATATTGTTCCGAGGGACAAAATCGACTTTAAATACAAAATGTACATTGCAATGAACATTCATAGTGTTTTTTTTTCCAGTATTTTATGACCTAACAGATTAATAAAGAGACCGTAGATGGGAATGGAAAGAGAACCACTATGGAAAATCTAATAAAATACCATCAACGAAACCACGCAAATTTCCCTCCCAAAAATACACTTCGCTTCAGCAATCCATTAACCGAAGTACAACCTCTGAGAGATATGTGTAGGTTATTTTCCCATACAGCAGGGAAAAGAGTAGGGGGTTTTTACGAAACGCATGATAGCTCTCAAATTCATTTAAAAATGAGCAAATGTTTTATGTGGTTTTACAGCCTAGTCGATGATAAGCATTGGAAAAACCACAGAATTAAATGCACATGCATCCCTAAGCTACACTCAATTAATGTCAGTTAAAAGATACAATTTTTGAAAATCTCTAAATAAAGGCAAAAACAGGTGAAAAATCAGTTACAGTAATCAGTACATTTTACTACATTCACAATAAACAACGAAAATGTTTAACATATTAGTACAACACGATTATTTATATTTGAAAAAAAAAACGTTTAGACCAATATTTTGGAAACAGACTCATGATATCAAATTTATTTAATTATTATGAATAATTTATAAAAAGTTACTATAACAACAACTTTTCACAGGAGGAAAATCGAACCCGACCTCTCACCCTTTGCGTGTTAAACCTATTTCCTCAGGAACTATATTTTTGAAACGAAGTTTCTTATGGCACGTTACGTCTGGAGGCCGGGAGTGAATCCAAAAAAAGACCGTCACCACAAAACCGACCGTCACGGAATCGACCAATGACGATAACTTGAGTAAAAGTTTACCGATTTAGATGAAAATTGGTAAACATGTTCTGTGGGCTACAGAGCCCGAAAAAGGTAATATAGTGTCTTCTCCAAATGGAGAGAGAAAGTGAATATATATATATATATATATATATATATATATATATATATATATATATATATATATATATATATATGTGTGTGTATAAAATAAAAAGGCAACGACTTACTTCGTCTTGATTCGGCCGTCAAGTGTGGTCAGTCTGGGCTACGTCGCCTAGTACGCTTCCATCCACCAGGTGGCAGCACCGAACGGACGGAATTCAAATACATTATTTAAAATAGAGTAAGACTAAGACAAGTGTCTTCCGTCAGATAGCGTAAGCTTCCACTCCGAAACGCCATTAGATATAGATAAATTAATAAATATAATATAAAAGAATATATTTAGTATAGTTGGATCCACTTAAGGGTTAAAGAAAAATATATTCAAAAATTCATGCTTATGGCGACGTTTCGACCGTCATTATCGAGCCTGAAAAAAAATTTGTTTATTTAGCATATACTTAAAAAGAAACATTGCACTAAAAAATATATCACACTTACAGAGAAAAAACTGTAATTACTGGAAGATCCAATTACCAGTTATCAGCACCAATTTTCACCACCATGAAAGATGACAGTACCGCCAGAAATTGCACTGAGGATATATTACTGTATACGGTTTTTTTCTCTGTAAGTGTGATATATTTTTTAGTGCAATGTTTCTTTTTAAGTACTTTGTTCAAGTTTTCTTAGTTACAATATATACAATATAAAGTTATACAATATATAATATTCTTAGTTGCAATGTTTCTTTTTCAGGCTCGATAATGACCGGATAGGTCGAAACGTCGCGTCGCCATAAGCAGGGATTTTTGAATATATTTTTCTTTAACCCTTAAGTGGATCCAACTATACTACATTGAAAAAAGGGTACTACCACTGAAGATAAAAGAATAAATAAAGGTGGAAGGATGTCAGGCTCCGACAATGTTCATTTTACCAATGCCCAGGACGTTGGACAACGTTATCCGCCAAAGTGTTCGCGCGCAATGCTCGCGCAAACGTAAGCTTCAAATGTAAAATTGGAATTTTAGGACGGGAAAAAATTATAACTTCATCTATTTAATAATACACTTATTTAAATAATTTCTTTATAGTAAAACCAACACCGACACCGCTATGAAGTGTAAAGATCGCTAAATTTATTAAAGCGGACCTAAACGTTTAAAATTGAAAAAACAACGTTTTTACCGATATCTTACGCTCTAACGTAACGATTTTAATAAAACTTCATACACATCGTCTTAAGTACAATTGATACAGGCATGTAACATTTCAATGACACAAGCAGAAGTTTTTGTGAAGTGAAGTGATCATATTTTAAATGGAGTCTAGCCGAGGAGCGAAGGTTAGGGAACAGTCCTGTTCCCTCTTCTCCTTGGCTCTATACTACAATCATCCTCTTTAACTATCAATTCATTATGATTAACTATTTTCTCAAAATTCAATACATATTTATTGCAAGACGCTCGCTTCAATGATAATTTTGCCTTAACTCAGCGACCCATGAAACGTATTTTGGCCACAGTCCCGGCTCCAACTCCCGCCATGCCAATGGTATCATTTGCGAATTTTTTCCAATGGAAATTCGCTAAAAAAAAAGTAAGAACCAGTAAGTTATGTTAGAATGGTCATTTGGAAGTTTTGTAGCAAATATAAGAGGTTTACCTTTACCAGTCGACTCGATGAAACGCACGGATTAACTATAGAATTCAATGCTTATGTGTTTGTTAGCTACACTTAACGTCAGTTACAAGGTATAATTTTTCAAATCCCTAAAGGTTTCTATTAGATAATAGGAAGGATTAGTATGTATTTATGTATAATAGTTTGGTGCGAAGAAGATCTACGTCTGCATATAATAATGATGTTCTGATCTCTATAATATGTACGGTATTAATTAAACGACTAAGATACACAGTTAAAAAATAATATTAGTAATTTGAAATCAACTATTCATTATTTCAGTAACTATTACTGATTATCAATTATATTATTCAAATATTGTGCACTAAGTACTGTGAAAAATTCAGTTTGATCCCCATAATTGTTTAAAACATGAAGCATGAAATTACACTCTGGTTCTCCAGACCGTTAAATTTGTTTTGAGTAATAACGAATATAATCTAGTTGTATTGATAATAATTATTAGTAGAATGACAACTGTTTATACAACTCTATAACTTCCTCATGTCAATATTGTCTTTGTAATTTCCTCTTTATTTAAAATTATTTTCTACCAACATAAGTCTAAAACTATTATCTTTTAACAATTATAGACAGTAAAGTTTTTCTTTATTGAACTCAACGAAAGAAACGAAAGTTAGGATTATTATTAGCATTAGATATATAGCCTAGAGATATAATATCTTAATCCATATTGTTTTAAAATAAAACGAGAGAAATAAAGGTATTTGATTTGTTGGTCTGGAGGATCTTCTGCTTACAGATATTGTAAAAATAATTGGGAATATATGAAAAAATAGCTGGATTTCTCGTGCTTCACCACGGAGTGTGCTTAGTTAGATTCAAATCATTATTTTTTAAAATAATTATGATCTTAAAATATGTTTAAGCGATCATCTGGACTCAAAGAGGAACTTATATGAAAAATTTCATGATCACAAGTTCAGTGATTCTAAAGATATCGTTACAAGTCGAATTTTGATTTAAATATAATATTATATAGGAATAGATTGAGATGAAAACCATTCCTCCACTATATCTTAATAGTTTGAGCACATGGATGTAATCCCAGAGGCCTAAAAGTCGGGATACAAAGTTTCCTTGTCTTTCTTCCTTTTCCCATCAGATTGATTTTGAGTGACCTAAAACAAAATAATAAAATACATTAAAGCATTTGCTAAATAAAGATAGAAAAGTATTTATTTTAGAGGAAAGGCACTATATAGTATATAGGGCATCTAGTTCATTTGGTAAATTCCACTAGATATTACTTTTCATAGGAATCAACCGGTATGTCAAAGAACAAAAGGGGAAAAAGGACATAGTAAAATGAGGACACAAATTTCTAATAATGGATTTTTTATTGATAATTTTTCGTTTTTGCAAAGTGGAGTTACTATTTATACATTAGTAGTATTAATCTTAAAAAATCAATCTGTGAATGTTTACGGAAGTTTCACAGAACATTAATGGAAATATACAGAAAACACAAAAAAGAGAATAATAAAATAAAAGGGAGGGTAAGTTATTAGCGGTTTTTAAAGTTGGTTTTCGGAGAAATACTGCAAAAGCTATTAAGGAGAGGTTCAATACTCGATTGTACAGGCTAGTCCTTACGAGCTTTAACGTCATAAAAATCCTGACAGCGGTGTTTTTTTCGGTTAACATCGGGTATGTTCGGGTTATATGGTGCCCCCCCCCCCCCCCCTCTTTTCGAACTAGACCATAAAATAAAATGGCGAGGGGTCCTTATTCTTTCGCCTACAAGCAGTAAACAACCCACTTTGTGGACCTCACCCCAGAAACACTTACACACACTTCTACCTTTCAAACTCTATAAGCTTTGTACGTACACGTATACAAACAAACACAAATATCTACCACTTTAACTCCTTTCCTCTCAAACAACCAATTCTACCAACATTCCTTTTTTTTAAATAACAAAAAAACTACGCCTCTTCACCCTCTTACTAAAGATAAAGTACAGGATGAACAAAAGAATTGGATAGAGAAAAAAACTTTGGAATGGTTGACATAGGAAGAGAAGGATTTTAGAGAATCCTTAAGCGCTTTGAATCGTACAATATATATAAAATCCGTGTAAGCGATATCCTTTTTTCAATTCAATGTTGTATGTTCCTTTGTGTCTGTTTAAACCCTTTTTTTTGGATTTTCGCAGTGTAAATGAATCAAAAACAAAAGGAAGGGGGAAAAAAATATTTTTACAAAAAGTGTTATTTCTATTTTATTATTTTAAGTTCTTTTCACATTTTAATTTCACCAGACGTTTTTTTAATATTAGTAACGCTTTTCATTGACACACACAGCTACGTCCAAGTATTTTTTTTCCACCTGTCTGATAAAATATCAAGAAAAAAGCTTTATATTGGTATGATTCTGATCCGTTCAGCATCAAAGGTATTATACATTTTAAACAAAACAAATGTCTAAAGTATTTTTGATCTTCGGTAGTATAAAATTAATTCAACTCCAATTACATTATTAAATTAAGTGTGAAATTGAAAGAGAGTTTGCTTGGACCGGTTGATGTAGCGCATCTATAAAAAACTGGAACATATAATTTATTTTTTTTCTCTAAATTGATCAAAAATGCACTAATTATGGATACTTCTTCATTTCATAACTTTTCACTTAATACATTTTTCATCTTCAGTCCTCTATTTTGAGACACATCTGTATGCAGGCCAACTTTGCGAATCTTGGGCGTATGTGTCTTAGATTAACTGGGCTTCGATGTAGCGCATCTGGTTTTTCGAGAGAGTATGAAATGAAACAAGTAAGGCGCGCTTCAAGTAAGTACTTAAGTACGTGAGGCGATAATCACCGGTTTTTGTACGATTAAGTTAAAATTATAAGTGTAAAATTTAACACTTGCATCTTCTTTTTCTACACTTCGACGCCTTTAAATTGATGCATAACATGTCATGGTGACTAAAAACTTTTTAGTCGCCCGCCATCTTGAAAATATTAAGTGTGAGTACTCCAAAAAATGCACAGATGTCTCAAATGCCGAGATTCATCTGTGTGCCGAATTTCATATTCCTAGCTATAGTAGTTTATGAACTGAAACAAGCCAACGGACAGACAGACAAAGCTGTTATATAAGGTTTCATTTTTAGCGAATTTTCGAAGAAAATTAAGCTATTGCAATGGCTTCAAAATTTTTGTAATACGAATTTGTGAAAAAAACTTTCCACGGAAATCCGTATTAGACCATTCTGAATTGATTCTTAAAATTTAACTTTTTTTATGTACGTATGTCACTGCAGACGATATCTCCCCTTAGGATGCATTTAAAAATTTTAAAATGTCAATAATATCAAAAGAAAGGATGAGTTCGTTGGCCAGAATTTTTGGAGTTCTTTTAGGGGTCAAATACTTACAATTTAGGGCCAAAAACGTGTTTTTACCGTTGTACCCTCCTCTTATATGCAAATATAATAAAAGTGTTCATAACAACAATTACTGTACTCTTAAAGAGCTTTTATATTATCATAAGCCAATAATACGCAGATTTCTTTGAAAATTCGCTTATTAAGTCAAGGTCCATGACTGGGCTTTTTACTTCGTACAGAAACCTAAAAGTATCCATAAATAATGCAATTTTTATCACTATACAAGAAACACTTTAATTATATATGCATTATATTTGTCAGTTTTTCCATTTCTATACGTAATGCCCCAGATACTCTATATCAACCAAAAAAATAATAAAAACCAGGTTGACCCACCCCTCATAACCAAAACCCAAAGACTCGCTACTCAAAATGTTTGGATACTTCTAGATACTAGAGACTCACGGTGTTTTTGCGTTTGGTCGGAAATTGGCCCCAAACAGACTGAAAAAATCCGAAAAATAAAAAATAAATTTACCCCCCTAAAAATTAAAGATAGCGGGCAAAACTTTAAAGTTTTTTTGGAGGCTTATTGCGGCTAAACGTTAAGTCGTATCGAACAGCAGACTGCACCAGAGGTAACTAATTTTAAAAGATCTACAACTTTGGTCTTATGACTTTTTGTCGTTACCATCAGTTTTACCTTAAATAGAGCTTTTCTTTTACTTAGAGCTCTAATGGCGTCCGCAAATGTTGACCGATTTAATTTCTGATTGGGGTGCTTAAATTAGGGTTTTAATCTCACACTAATGCTTTATAAATCGAGTATTTATTATTTTATTCATTTGTCCTAGAGCTAGAGTTATTAAATATTTACTGCTGCAACTACGGTATTAATGAACTAATGGTTGATGATTGTTCAATGACTTCCCAGTCTAATTAGTTTTGAACTGCGTTTATTTTCTCATATATCATAAATATATATATATATATATTTTTAGCATTCTTATATATCACTATATTACTTCCACTAATACCTAGCATGAGCCCCCTAGTGAAGGCTAGTATTAAATATTTATTACATTAAGCTCTCTTCAATGATAAACCTACGCCATGCTTGGTTAATATATTACATTACTTAAAATGCATTCAACAGGTGTGCTTTATGTTTTTGATTTTCAACAAAATAAAATTTATTTTTATCAATATCTTGGAAACTAGATTTTTCCCGGGAAAACGGCATATATCATTTCGTATTTAAATGGACTACATTTTAGGATTTTTTAATCAAAATCGTCGGAACCGTAAAAAACGTTAAAACCCGGTAAAAACGTAAAAAATGTTTTTACGTTTTTTTCAGAGTTTTTGGGGGGAAGCGCGCCCAAATTTGGGGCTAAAATTCATTTCTCGATTTCGCCCCGGGGTATGATTTTTTTGAACATGTATGCCAAATTTCTTAAAAATTGGCCCAGTAGTTTAGGCTCCACGCGTCTGCACAGACGACAGACAGACATTTTTTAAAAACTACTTTTTTGGAATCAGGGAACCTCAAAACGTGAAAATCCATCAAAATCGAATTTTCGCCACCACAATACTTTCTCTTTATATGAGAAAGTAAAAATTGTGAAATCCACAAAGCGTCAATAAATTTGTCATTTAATATCAGTTTGATACTTCATTAAGTTTAGAGCATTATTAAACTAAAAATAATTAAGCTATATAGGAAGAAAATAAACTATTCAGTCTTGCAGTCGATTATATATTTATTTACGCACTTACAATATTTCCTGAAAACTAATCAGCTTGCTCTCCTCAACCGTATGAAAAGCAATTAAGATAGTAAAAGAAGATATTTTATTAACCACACCTGCGTATAAATAAACAATTTAGTAGGTGTAGTATTGCAAACAAAACAGAAAAATCATAAATAAGTAAAGAAATTAATTTAATTTTCTTCCTAGTAGGTAATTGTCCAATGATATCTGTCGGTAACCTTCTTTATCTCATCATATTTAAAATTATAATCTTATGAGTCAATACTTCTTTAATAACAGTTCTAAGTGCTTTTCTTTTTTGTAGTGGGGTAGTTAGTAAATTTAAGAAGATAATACAAGAAGAAAGATGAGTTATGTAATTAGATTAGGGAAGGAAATGAGTTATTAGGATGTTTATTGTTGCATTAAATCAATGAATATGCATGTGAGAGCAATATTTCTCAGCTATGATCTGGTTACACGTAAGACTGGACCGTAAATGGCTGGTTTACTAGCCCCTTCCTGTTAAAATGTTTTACTTTCATGTTATTGAAGATAAGGATTTAGATGAGTATCATTTTCACCTTTAAATCTATTTATCGTTTAGTTTTGATCGTGCTGTTTTTCAAGATTTAATCTAATAAAAGTATTAAATGTATTTAATTAGTTAGGAACTCATGCGCGTCATCTTTTATTAAAATGATTAACACGATATATATATATATATATATATATATATATATATATATATATATATATATATATATATATATATATATATATATAAATGTCTCAATTGTTGGATAAAAAGTCTTCATTCGTAAACGCAACGAAAAAAGCGAGAATCGTGAATTGATGTGAAGAATAGAATAAATTAAAGAGGATAGACATTTGTTCTTTGCTCATTAACCGATATTGGAAATTTGCTAAAAAGTCAATTTATCTTCGCACAATTTCGCCGTATAAATGAAATCAAATTTAAATATAAATGAGTTCATATCCAAATTAAAATTTGCATTTGTTTTTAGAACTTCTCAATTCCTTTTAAAAATCGTTTGTCAGACACTGATTGATCATGAAATTAAGTGTAGTATATATTTTGGCACTAACTAAAAGACTAATCAGGAAATGTGACAAATTAATCCATTGGATTCATCAATAAAACTTATTTATAAGAGTTAGAAACCAAACCTTAAAAAGGAACGGGATTCTCTGACATTTTTCAAGCAAGTTTCATTATTCCCTAAAGATTAGTTATGACATTACTCCAATAATTTAAAGAATATTGGATTCAGAAAGATGGAAAATATAGAGATGCCATCATAATATTTAACCATCAAATTATTAATAAAATAACTCATTTTATCACAGCTTTATTTTAGGTAGAAGTCAGCTATAGTTTAGGTAGTAGGCAGCTATATTTTAAGGTTCATAGATTGCACAGAAATAGAAGACAGAAAATTTTAAAAAGTAACGTTACGCGTGAGACGATAACTTGAGAAAAAGTTGGCCTATTTAGTTAAAATTTGTTCTAATGCTTGGGCCACGGAAACCTGCGCTATAGATTAACCACAAAAATATTATAGCTTTTTAGCAAAGAATTGTATTTTATTTTCGTTTTAAGTTTAACACGACACTCTCAATCGCCGAATTAATGGACTTAGCAATATTTATCACTTCAGTGGTGCACCCACAGGGGGGGGGGGGGGGGGGGGGGCTGAAGCCCCTCCTCCAAGAAAATACTATTCGAAATATACTTAACACGTACGAAATACTGTAAGGAAAACGATTTATGAGTGTTTTTAATGCTTACTGCTCATAAAACACATTAAGAAAGTTATATTTTTTATAAGTGGATTTTACGTATCCCACTCCATCGACACGATTTCTACTTTTTACGGACCGGCTTACAGCTCTCCCCCCCCCCCCCCCCCCTTTCCTAGAAATAAATCCTGAATGCGCCACTGTATCACTTCATTGAGATGTTGCTGTTATTTTAATTAAAATAAATGTATTCTAAAAAAAAATTTTTCCCATTTTAATCCAAAAAAAGAATCTTTTCCCATTTAAAATTTTAACGTTTGCCCGAGCGTTGCAAGTGAACGCTTATCGTTTGTTTTCTACAGTATTGATAATAACTACTAATGCTCTCCGATGCATAAAAATATTCAGTGAAAATCGAAAAAAGCCCAAAAATTTCGACTTTTTTTTAAAATATAACACTGCTTGTAAAGGGCTATCGTTTCCACATGTTGATATTAAAAAAATATAGCTACTCGACCTTTTGCAAGGTGACCCATTTATTTTTTTGATACAAATGACAGGACAATTTAACTTATGTGAATCTTGATGGCATATTAATAAAATTCGAATTAATGCGGTTATTAAATATATCAATTCAGTTACAAAATTAGGATAGCATATGACCTAACTTTTAAACTATTACAATAAATATGGTCGATATTTGGGTACACTCCCCCCCCCCCCTTCAAGCTTAAGCTCAAGCTCTCGTATAGTTTAGGAAAAATAATTTAATGAGACCGAAAAATTCAATAATCATGATTTAATTTTCTAAAACTTCTGCAAAAAATTTACATAACCAATTTTTTGTTTAAAAATAATTTATCACCAGCCAACTTAATACATCATAAAAAACATACCTGCTCCATAATTATTACCCATAAAAATTATTTCAGTTTTCAAAATATAGAGCTGTTCATATGACAAACGTTTAACATAGCTTAAGGTTAGGGGGAAAAAATGGGTTATTAAGAAGTTTGTTTAAAATAATTAATATCCGTTAAGGTTTGAGAGTAGAGCACGCTACCGTAGTGAGACAGAGTTTTAAACCTAGGAATAAGTTAAAACTCGATTCAAAATCATAAAACTTTTCAAATAAATGCTGCCGGTGGAGGCAGTTTTTCACGCTTTTTTAATTTCTTGTCCCAGTTCACGGAGGGTAGAAACAAGTTTATTCAACTAAACGTGTCTAAATAAAAAGAGATTAACACGATAAAAGATTTGAAGATATCTTTACTGTTAACAATTCACAAGAAAAGGAATCATCAATATTATTTTAAAACAAATCTATCTTGACCACCTTCAACAAATGAAGAAAATTCATGTTATCTAACGTTTATTAAATAATTTACTCTGTAATAAGTTTATAAGGCTTGATTGTATTTACAGAGGTTTTGACGAAAATTACTTATAGGGAAATAAATTTAAAATGCCAATTAATTATTTTGTTGAATATCATGAACATAAACAAGCCTGAATGCTAAAAATCCGGTGAAAATGAGGTCTTCTAAAATGCAGTCAGAATACAGGACTAGAAGAACACTTTTTCACACCTGTGTAACACAAGAAAGAGATACCTTTTCTTAATAGAGGTATATTGAAAATGAGGAACATAGAGCACGTTCCTATAAGGAGTGAAAACAGATGCGTGCCACACTTTCGTAATTGTTGTCGTGTTTTGCTGAAGAGACATCACCAGTCGTGGATCTTGTGCGGACAGTTCACACTGTCTGAAACTGAAGTGTCGAAAAAGTGATTCAGTTGAAGCTGTCTATAAACGAGCTCCTTATAGAGAGTTGTGACAAAGTGATTTATGGTTTTTGGCGCATTTGATAGTGTGAGTCGTTGCAAAACGCATGTGCGATTAACAGAATTCAGCAGCTCAATCCAAAACACACATTGGCCTGTAAATGTCACCAGTGCCGGTTTCTAACTACTCACTATCGGCTATTTTCTTCAGCTCTTTAAAATAAGAACTCAAGTTAAAGTTTTGAAATCCATTCTTTCGGTCCAAATTTTAAGAGCATCAGAAATTTTCATAGCAGCTTCTCTCAATTCTCAACTCTCGATCTCCGTATTCTTTGATGCTTGCATCATAAACACTTGTTCACTAATATATAATTTGAGAAGACGCATAGTTTTACTGTCTTGCAGTTTTATTGAACGAATTTTTATCGCACAACTTGATGCCATCTCACATCGGTAGAGGCAAACTCACGACCGAAAAACGCCCAAGCTTTATATTTTAGACGTGATTTCCAAGCTTGCCTCACGTCAGAGGCAAACTCACGACTCTTCGTTCACATAGGTAATGTTCCCTAAAGCGGTGAAGCACTATAGCGCTTTACGCCCAGGGGAACCCGGGTTAAGGTTTGAATAGATAATAGAAAGTAGGATTCTGCTAAAAAAAAAGAACTGAGTTACTCAAAACACTTATTCTTTTATAAACGCATTAAGAGGATATTATTAGATCTAACTTAGTAGGTATTTATTCCATCAAATGCAAAAATTAGGAAAAAATGTTTACTCCAAAAGTTACTTGATCGAGTAAGTGAATAAGAAAAAGAGGTTTGGCATTGTTTTTGCAGACTACAGAGTTTTACTCAAGAAAAGTGTAAGGAAGGAGGAGACCACACTCTCTTTTAGACTTGCACTTAAAGGAGAAAGCAATATTGGCAGGGCTAACAATTCGATTTTGTCTCTCTCGTGACACCACAACGGAATTTTTCTCTTACTTTCCCAGCCATTTATGATGGCCGAGAGGTCAATAGAAGGTTGAAATATTAAAATTATATACAGTGTCCTACGATAGAGTGAGTGTCCAAAAGAAATAAAGAAAAAATTCACACTTTATAAAACAATAGACAACAATTAATGAAGACCACCTGGTTATTTGCGAGGATGAGCTAAAGCTAAAGAAACAATAATAAGAAAATGTTTACTATCTTGGGACACTATAAGTCAGGCTTTCACTGTATTGTATTATTACTGATGTCAACTCCACTTGTCCATCTATTGTATAATATGAGCTTTCTGTTGAAATTAATTGAGATATTTTCTTAACACTAATTGAACTATTTACTTGCATCGTTATTGATTAAAAGTGTTTTTCTTCTTTTTTTTTCAATTTTAAGCTCTGAAGACACTTTTAATAATCTTGACATAGCCAGGATTTATATCTTTAACATTCATTGATTACTAGGTAGAAACTGAAAAGTCTTAGGACCAATTATACAACCTAAAAATTATAGACAGTCAAAAAACAGATGGTAAAACTCATATATCTACAAAGAAAAATTAAAAACATTAACATGGGAGTCATAAAATAGCAAATAGGAACTAATAGGAAACTATATTTTAGTATAGTTTTTCTTTTTTTTAATTTGGAGTACTGACAGTTATACTTGAGCTGAAAGTTTTATAAAGCTATTTAGCATATTCTTTTTAGGAATGTTTAGCAAAACTCTGAGAAAGTTTCTTGTTTTTCAAATCACTTTGGAAAACTACTTAGGAATTTAACCCAAGTGAAAAGTTGCAAGAAAAGTAGTAAGGTGGCAAGCAATTTTGTATCCACACAAAACTATTTACGGAAGAAGCGAAAAACTAACTATTAAAGATTCTACTTTAAAAATACTACTTCCATTTTACTATTTGTAATAGCAATTTTCAAATTCTTTTTTTAATTTGGCAAATAAATTTGGAATTTCTTTTTGTATCTATCTTTATATGCTTATTCTTTTTAATATATAGAAAATGCTATTTATTATAAGAATGCATTAGTAAGGGCTTATGCGCAAATTATTTAGAAAAATAATTAGGTGGTGACAATTATAAAGCCTGTTTCTTTTTATAAGCAAGATGTTGCTACGGCTAAATTTAATAGAAATGGATGAACTTGGATTTGTTCATTAAATGTTCCAAACTGTTGAACCAATTATAACAGTGTATTATAAGAGCAATAAGTTTGGCAAATAAGCAAATGAAAACTTTTAACAATTGAAAAGTTTTAATAACAATTCTTGCGGATGAAAGCTTTCAGACAAATTTTCCAAACAATTTTAACGATGAATGACGTTTTAATCTCACTTGGTTGATTTAAAATATAGATGTTAGTTGATAGGCTGAAGACTCAGCTGATATTGGCAGATAAAGGTTAGATGGCGAAGCCTGTATTGTAAGACTGCTGAAACTCTGGCCAAAGTAAAGCTTTCTGTCTTTGGCTCGACAAGGTTGTTTACCAAGATATGAAGCTGGTAATGACACTCGTAGTATATTTGCGCAGCTGTGAAGGCCCTCAGGCTTATAAAACCCCTTCTCTTGTCAATATCCACATTAGATTCCTCAAACAACCTTTTCAACAATTCAAACAATACATCATATATCTACCACAGGGTAAAATTAAAAAGTAGGTTACTGTAAAAGTTGAAGTAGATACGACTAAAAAAAATGCTCCTCGACCCAAAATTAAAAAGATTTCCTATTTTAATGAGCACACCAAGAGCAATGAGCGACTCTCTTGAGAATGATCCCTTCAATGGGATTCGAAAAGTTTAGAATTGTTTTATAATACAAATTATGGAATAAAATAACTTCGTTCCTTTAATAGTAGTTAGAACACAAGCAACTCTTTATTCATTTTTACATTGTCTACCAAAACAATGAAACCCAGGTTCATTTACATTTATCCTAATATTGTAAAACAGGTTTGTCTACATAATAAATTACAATTAATAACTACAGACAATTTCCTCTTCTTTTAAATTGAATTTTTCAAATACTAATTTTCATATATTTTCTAGGAGTTATCAAGCTCTCATTCCTACTATACGTAGCACCATCCTCAGCTCTAATATCATAAGACCTGTTATCATACTTAAACTCAATCACACCTTTCCTCCACTTCTCATCTTCCTTTCTTTTCTTATAATACACTTCCTCTTCCTCTTCATAAGATCTCCTCTTAACTGTTCCACTTCAGTGTGGGTACTCTTGGTACTCGATTTTAATATTAATATTTAGTAATGATTTCGGAGTTAAGAGTTTCAGCTAATAAGCTGTGAAAAGGTTAGCGAATATGTTTGAGAGAAGCTGTAGAATAGTTTTTTTTTAATAACGTTCCTGTTTCACTCTCCGAAGTAAAATAAAGGAAATTCACTGACTATAACATTAGATGAATGAAGTTATCTTTGTGGAAATTATAGTTGGACGTAAAACCCCTTACAAAAGAACGAATAGGTAATTAGCCAAACGTTTTGAACCTAATTAACATTATTCTTAAATACAAAGTAAAAATGGCATGTAGAATGAGGCAGTGGGAGGTAGTTGTTTTAATTTAACAAGCATATTTGCTTCAAAATATCCTTGCTTGAACTAACTACGAGTGGAACCATATGTATAAAAACTAACATAGGATATAAAAGAAAAAAAGTAAACCAAATGGAAAAACAGTCGTAAAAATTAAATAAGAAGGAGTTTTAATCAGATAAAGTACTAAAATTCGGAAGTTATTTGGATGGTTACCCATGGGGATGTTGTCTAAATAAGTATTTTCGTTTTGTCTCGAGGAAATAACGAAGTATTTTTGAGTTGAAATGCTGGAATTACAGTACTAAGGGCGGAAGCTTTGGTAAGGGCCAGTGCGGTAAAACTAGCTAACAAGTTAGAACTGGGGAACGTTTGCAAGAGCCCAAGTTATATGGGCCCAATTTTCACTTGTTATTATCTTGAGCCCTATTACCCGAGGCCCTCAGGCCCCCTCAGTAATCCTGAGCTAAAACCTAACTCAGCTTACCTCTTTCCTAAACACGCGCTTTTGAAAAACGTTAGTAATTTTTTCATTTGTTTTTCAGATTGTATATCCAAAGGCACTAACGGACTTTCATGATTGTTTCTTTTGTTAATTAAATTTAACAAATAAATAAAAGTGCAGAACTAGAATTGTAATTAAGACACATTTAGAAGCATTGAAATTATACGATGAGTAAACATTGGATGTGCGATAACATCAAAGTTAGTAAAATTATCGTAGAATTGCGAAATTATTCCAAACTGGAACGGGAATTTTCGATAAGCTGTATTTTGTGTAAGCTATCAGCCTGTTACGAGTTTGAAACTCGTATATGTAGTAGGGTGAAATATTGAATCAGTGCTTTTGAAATGGAAATTTTCGTCTTAAACAAAGCTGGTAATTTTAAACTCAAATTCAACGATCATCTTAAGCAAAATTAAACTAAACTAAAGAATACTTAAAGTTTTATGATCTGTTAACAGAATTTAATTAAAATAAGTTTCTTTCATAGTTTGGAGCAGCAACCTTGATTTTCATTTTAGATTTTCTATTGAATATGAATACCAAATTAAATTGAAAACGGCTCTTTGCTTCGCCACAGACGTTTTTATTGACTCAGGGACACTTAAACTGTGCAATTCTATTAAAATTTTAAAATTGAATTTCACTCTCTCTCCTTATAAACATGAAGTGTATGTGAGAAAATAGGTCATGGGTTAATTACGGATGATTCCACCAGGAAATTGTTTTAAACTGATCTGACCACCTAACATATGATTATATTATCTCCCGACCTCTTGTTTCCCTACCTTCCTTTTACTCCGGCACTTAAGATAACCTTATCTTTAGGTTACGAGCCTATCTTAATAAAGTTATATTAAGACAGTTTCTAGAATCTTATCCCTATCCCTGTTTGGTATCTAAGTTATACTGAGCTTAAAGTATTGTCTGTTAATTTTGAAAACACTATAATACTGAATAATATAATAGACTACTTTTCATTATTAGAATCAATATTATTTTAAGAACTAAATATACAATACAAGAAATAAGACAATTAAACCTTTTCATACACCTCACCTTAAAGTCATGTTTGCCCTAATTTTGAAAACACTATTAATGAAAAATATAATAGAATGCCTGTCATAATTAATTAGTGTTATTTAAAGTATCACATACACAAGACATAAGACAATTAAACCTTTTCTTACACATAAGCTTAAAGTCGACCTTACATTATTAGAATTAGTGTTATTTCATCCATATTAAATATACACGAAATAAGAAAATTTTAAACCTTTTCATACACCTTACTCAAGAACTATATTTGTAAGTTTTTTTTTTCTGTTAATAAATTAAATTCCATTCTAAATAAATCAATTTTTACTTTTAATCAAATTATAACTAGGCATCGCGTGGCTCTACCATTGAAGCGAGCGTATTGCAATAAAATATTGAATATTGAAATTTATTAATCATGATGAATGTCATAGTTGAAGATAAGTGGAAGAGGGTAGTGTGAGGTAGAGTGGGGGTACTCGGTACAAAGCTTTACTTCCTAAACAAACCTATAAACTGCAAGAATCTTAACCACGCATTAGCTTTTAAACTATTACTAGGCATCGCGTGGCTCTATCATTGAAGCGAGCGTATAGTAATAAATATGTATTGAATATTAAAAAATTGGTTATCGTGAATCGTGATGAGTTGATAGATAATGGGTCTGGTAGTAGTACAGCGGCTAGTAGTAAGGGAACCGCCCCGCATTCTTACTATTACTCTAACCACACATCTCCATTTCAATATTTATAATTTGTATCTCTTTACTACAAACAAACTACTGCATGTATCAAATTAATTTTGCATGCCTGTTTCAATTGTGCATCAGATGGTGTCTATGAAGTTTTATTAAAATCGTTACGTTAGAACGTAAGATATCGGTAAAAAGGTTGTTTTCTCTATTTTAAACGTTTAGGTCCGCTTTAATAGTTTTAGCGATCTTTATTAATTGATAGCGGTGTCGCTGTTGGTTTTACTAAAAAATGATATTTTGAAAAAAATGTTCGTCTCATCGAATAGATGACGATAGAATTTTTTCTCGTCCTGAAATACCAATTTAATTTTTGAACCTCTCGTTTACGCGAGCGTTGCGCGCGAACTCTTGGACGGATCACGCTGTCCAACGAACTTAGCCTGAGTATTAGTAAGAGGATCATGTATACCAAATTTCAACTAAATCGGTCAACTTTTACTCAAGTTATCGTCACACGCGTGAACGTTACTGACAGACAGACAGACAAGGAGCATATTTCGTTGAATGTAGGAAGCTCGCTACGCTCGCTTCAATTATCATTAACTACGGGAGACATACAGAGAAAAATAGACCCCAGCACCGGGACGCCTATATATCCGTTACACGCGCTCTTACCAACTGAGCTATACTGGAATTATATAGCTTTGATTAAAAGTAAAATTTAATCTTTCCGTAGTATGAATACAACCTAAAACTTAAACATTTGAATAAATAAATCAATTAAACAATGATAAACTAAAGATAATATGATCCATTTAATGAATTCATGTCATACAGACTTTTCCATGTAATATTAATTAAAGGATATTACAACTGTTTTACTGCTCCAATTGAAAATATCAATTAAGTTACGTTTTCATACTAACATTTACGTTGGAAAAAAAACAATAACAATAATAAAGCGCTAAAAAAAAAAATAAAAAACTCAAAGTTCACCGATGCGAAAAAAGGTAATTAATGCATAAGCTACATACATGTATATTCTATATCATAATTTAATTACTACATTCAAACGCTTTAGTTATAGGCTTTCTAGTTTTGCACAAGTAAGTAGTAAGAAAAAAAAATGAACACATGAGTTATTATTGACCAATCTTTGCAGTTGTGGTCATAATAGTACTGAAGATAATAGAGGTTTTGCAAAATTGGAACCTTTACAATATGAAATGTAATATAATAATAATAAAAATGCACTTGTACAGTTGTTGATTAGGTAAGACTCGGATCAAGAAGTTAGATAAGTCAAACTGCTGTACGACTCGTTTTATTCGTTTTAATGATATCTTACGCTTATCTTACGACTTTAGTCACGTTTATTTGCTGTTAACAATAGGCCGAATTCATTGCTTGAGGGAAAAAGAAATGTAAGTTGACACTCTCACGAAATCAAATATTGCGTTATACTTTATAGACATAAGAGGAGAAAAATAAGGTCGGTATTTTGTGCTATTACAGTTATAAAATCAATTACGGCAATAATGTAAGAGGAATGAAACTGTTTTAGAGCATTTCTTTGTACATTATGCATACATGCATATAGACAAATAAATAACACGATTTATAAGATTATGAACTTTGATCCCTAAGAAAAAAAAGCAATTAATCTAGAAATAAATTAAACATGGAAAAATAAAATTATGACAATCATTGATAAATGACAAATATTTACCCCCATTAGCAAGCCCAGCCAATCCATTTGAATTAATGTTCATAATATATCTACTTTCTTTAACAACTTACCTAACAGTAGGCACATTTATAGATGAAAGTGTGAAGAATTTGTTACCGAGTTTCGTATGAATTGGCAACTAGTTCTAATTTACAACACGTAAAAACTAAGGTCCAAACATCGACATATCTGGTGTATATTCGATTTCGCAAGAAATGTGAGCCATGTTTCACGAATAGATGGAGTAGAGTGGATAAAATGGAGTAGATGTGCAAGGCTGCCGATTCTCCAGCCTAAGATAAAATTAAAGGAGTGACAATAAAACTCCTAACAGATAGAATTACAAACACAGAACACAGAAATAATTATTACTTTATCCACCAAAGAAACCCCATCAATGCAGAAATATAGTGAAATAAAACATAATAAACACAACATTCATTTTTATGCTTAGATAAAATGTCACGAAAATTAATTAAATCATGTGCTGGTATTTCTATAATTAGTCACGAAAAGACCTACGATGAATTAAAAGAATACTTAAAAAGTCAAAGGTATGTTCAGGAACATCTTTATTCCCTCATTGAAGAAAAGTCTGAAGAATGGTTTATCAGGGAAGATTAAATATCTAGTCCTAGACATTCACTTAACTTATTACAAAGTTATACAATGTCGAAGTCTGATCAGAAGAAGAAGAAACTAGGCCTACATTTTTACAACTAAACGGACTGTCAGTTCTTAGAGCATTTCGACACGGTCAGTGACTACCACGTTCTTCCTGAAACGATTACAGCTATCGTCTTCATTCATAGTTCATGCACTATAAAAAAAAGTAGACAAACACTTATCTATTCTAATTTCTTGAAAGATAAGTGATTGCAAATACGCAATGCAATTAAGATACATTTCATTTCTTGTTCTACGCCTAGAGTAAACGCAAAATATTGTTTAAAGACTAAAGGGCACATGCGATACAATTTCAATGAAACAAACTGACAAACTTTCAAATTATTGTCACATGAACGGAACTTTTTTGAAAGAAGGATAAACACTTGCAGTAATCCATCATTATTAATATTGCAGCGTTCCAGAACTATAAATAATTATCAGGAGTAAAGAAGACTTTTTTGAAGAAGGAGGAATGAAAAGTAAAGAAAATTTTTATAAAAATAATATTTTAGAACAACTCTAATGATATTCAATATTATAATAAAGTTTTTCCCACGTTATCTCAATAAAGTACATAAAAGGAAATAGTCTAGGAAAATAAGGAATAATAGGGGAACTAATTTATAAAGTTATGAAACTTATGAGTTAACTCTTAAGGGGTGTAGTAGTAAGAAACAGTAAAGTTCCCACCTCTTGGGGGAAACGTCCCCCCTCCCCCCTCCCTAAAGTCCAAAATTTACTCTTTTTCCACTTTTTACGCAAAACGGTTTATTTTTTGATGAAAAAAATAAAAATGAATCGTCGGAAAAAGATAAAAAATCCATTACTACATTTTTTCGAACCAACATATCTTAAAAACAACCCTTCAGATTTTAATGAGATTTGGACGGTAGCCCATTATGATCCCATATAAGTTTTAACCTCCTGCTTCCATTATTTTATCTTCCACATAAGCACAAACATACATATTTATATTTACATTTATATCTTCAAAAGTACTCAACTGATTATTGATAAATTTTGATGGTTTGTCGAAAGTAGCCCGCAGGTAGCCCCAAATTAATTTCAACCGTCTGTACTCTTTACATTTTGCTAAATCGATACTTTAATTCATAATTGACAGACAAAAAATTGATCGACAGACTGACAGACAGGGAACTAATATAGCAAATGTAAAGAGCGCAGACGGTTGAAATTAATTTGGGGCTACCTACAGGATACTTTCTACAAACTATCCAAATTTCATAATAATCAGTTGAATACGTTTGAAGATACAGGAATAAATAAATGTATGTTTGTGCGCATGTGGAAGATAATAATGGGCGCAGAAGGTTGAAACTTTATGGGACTAACAATGGCCTAATTATGACCTACCATCCAAATTTGTCTTAAAGAGTTGTCTTTAAGATTTGTGCGTGGGGCAGCGGAACCATGCCATTTTTAGCTAATAACTGTTGAACAGAGATGGCTGTGTTGTCGTGGTGGAAGAACCAGTCTCCTGTCTGCCACAAATCGGGTCTTTTTTTTACGAACACTGTTCCGCAATCTTCTTAAAACTTCCAAATAATAGGTTTGATTGACGGTCTGACCTGGGGGAACAAACTCTGAATGAACTACGTCTTTCGCATCAAAAAGCAAACCAGCATTGTTTTGATATTAGATTTGACTTGACGACATTTTTTTGACGGGGTGACGATGGCGTCTCCATTGGCTTGACTGTTGCTTTGTTTCTGGGTCGTAACAATAGCACCATGACTCATCACCAGTAATGTGACTCATCACCAGTCGATTGTCAGTCGACGGTCTGTGAGTACCAGCTCTCGAATTTTTTCAACATTTTCGTCGATTCGGGCAGTTGATGGACGTCCAGAACGAGTTTTGTCATCAATCGACATGTCGCCATTTTTAAACCGAGCAAACCACTCGTACACTTTAGTTTTTCCCATAGCGTCATCTTTGTAAGCTGTTTTTAACGTTAAAACAGTTTCAGCAGCATTTTTACCGAGAAGAAAACAACAATTTCAGAGCTGCACGTTGTTCACATAAACTTGCCATCATATAAAAACGAAACAAGAACTAAAAAATTATTTTATTTTTATTCTTTGCTATTTTAAAATGCAACTTATAAAAACAATTTTGTCTGAAATATAAATTAAAGCTGAGACAATATCCTATCAGATTACGTATGTCTGCACCAGTTTGTACAAATTGCAATAGTACATTACGCGTCTAGAGCGGAAAGTAGCATTTTGAATGTGTGTGTAGTTTGCACCCGAGCGATAGCGAGGGTGGAAAAAAACCACGCACGAGCAAAGCAAAATGCAGTTTTCGCACGAGTTACTTACCGTACTTTATCTACGATTGTTGCATTTAAATAATAAATACAGAAAAAAAAAAAAATAATAAACTTTCTGTTTGTAAGTTCGTATTTCTCTTTTGATAAAGATGACATTAATTCATTAGTTGCATTTTGTGCCGAATTAATTATTTCGGGAGGCGTATTATTTTCCTTATTTTTGTCATAATGACATAAATCACTCATTGTTTTTCACTAACAAACTCGATATAAACAGTTACTTTAATTAAACAAACAGCAAATTAGTTTTGTTAAATGTATACAAACTCGCTAATCGTGCGTTAAGGTGAAGAATTCTTCATATTTACCACATTAGAGAGGAAAAAAAGGGGAATTAGGAAACGCGCATGCGCAACGTATTCAAGTACGTAAAGAATCTAAACAGAGATACAGATACAATGATTATACTTCGTATCAATCGTAGATAAACATTATTAGCAATACAAAGTTAATTTAACGTAATTTCAAATTAATTAAGGCAACTATAATTTTTCATTTCAATAGAAACAGTTAATGAAAACACTAAATAATATACATGGTTCTAGCTGTCCAATGATGTAACATTCATTCATTTAAAATAATAAATGTGGCATACTCTCGCTTAGTAAAACAAGGAAGTTAAAAGTTTAGGAAAAATTATTTTTTGGACGAAGGAGCCTAAAATCCAAACTGACAGATAGAACCAATGCTAAACCCAGATCCTTGGACATAGAAGGACGATTTTTTTAGATTGGTTTAATACGAATGGAATTTGACATTATCAAGGGAAGTGTAGTAAAGCAAATTCTAAGAGAGCTTCGTAAACCACCAAATCTTACCCTGCTGGTCAGACTCAACCTGAGCGAGAAGCAAGCTACATTGATGGTTAGAGGTGCAGCATAGGCTAAATTTAGCATTTAGATTTAATATTCGAATAAAACAAATCGAAAAATATCTGAAGTCGTTCAGTTCCATCTAGCAACACATTACAATAAACTTTTAGTAATTCAAGCATATGGGGATGGTGTAGTTGTCGTGTGTAGGATTACTTGCCAGGTCTACTCGTATAATACCATTAAAAGGTGAGGCTGAGATTGAATATGGGAAAAATTAAATACATGTAATAAAGGTAGAGAGCTACCTTTGAGCAATTAAACAAAAGAAAGAACACATTCAAAGTAATGAAGAGCTTCCAATATCTCGGCACAATAATAACCGGCGGCAATAGTTTGAGAAACTGTTACAAGGAATTAATGAAAGATATATGGATGGAGCTTAGATCAATCAGTTGGCCATTAAAACTTGGTAAAACAACAACTAACTTAGTTTTACAAAAAAAAACCTAGAAATTAAAAAAGGATTGATTCCATTTTTTGACGCTTACCAGAGTTATTCTTAGAGATCTCAAATACTTACAATGCGAGAAATTTGAGTGAATATAAAAAAAAAGTTGTTTGAATAAAAAAATATATTCAACACACAATATTTTGATTATCCAATTTATATATTAGCTGCCATAAAATGTTGCTGCAAACATCTTTGGAACTGGCAAGTTATTATGTAGGAAAATCCACTTTGATGTACATCATGACCTAGCAGATGTATATACGCTTGGAGCTTTTGTCTAAAATTTGTTTAGCAAATATTTGGCAGACGAGTAAATTATTAATTTTTTTGCAGGAAGGTTTTAGTCCGCAGGCCACCATAAGAAGTGAGTCGCTGATTGATAAAGTTTTCTTACCTTTATTTATGCCGTGTCCACCGATGAATTGGGTCTATGGCAACTGGGCGCTGGACCATTTATTTTTTGTTTGACTTGCCAAACTTGCCCTTCTGCGGGAACATTGAAAAGAGATAGATAAAGTTTTGACTTTCACAGGATCGTTTAATTAAATTATTTAAAAAACAGTGGTACACGTGGCAACCGATAAGAGTGGGCCGTTTGGGGTGTCCACCGCCCCAAACATATCGCTCTGCGGGGACGTTGAAAAGAAAACGGTCCACTCGTATCGGTAGCCACCTTTACCACTGTTTTTGAAATAATTTAATTAAACGATCCTGTGAAAATCAAAACTTTATCTATCACTTTTCAATGTTTCCGCAGAAGGGCAAGTTTGGCATGTCAACAAAAAAGAAATGGCCCAGCGCCCAGTTGCCATATACCCAATTCATCGGTGGACACGGCATAAATAAGCGATTCCATAAGGTAAAAAAACTTTATCAATCAGCGACTCACTTCTTATGGTGGCCTGGGGACTATTTTATTAAGAGTAGAATTATATTTTCACTTTAATCAAAAAAGCCGCGCAATTCCTTTGAAATCCATGATATTTGCACATTTCAACTGAGATTTTGTTTGCAACATACAATAAGATTAAGGCTTTTTTTACTATTGACTAAAAAAATGTATACTTTAAAATTGTATGGGATGATTATCAGTTTAAAACCAAATTTATAATGGTGCGTCATTGTAATATAAAAATAAAATTATCTACTTTACTTAATAATCTGGTTATTGCAGTATTAAAACTATTCCTATATATATAATATATATTAAAATTCTTATTTATAATAATATTTTATCTACAAAACACTCAATTTTCCAATATTCCCTTAAAGTTACATTAAAGAACTTTCTATTTGTTTATTTTCTTTCAAAAAAGGCAATGACCGACGTATGTCAAAATAATGAGAGGAGTAATGTGGGCGTTTCCTTTTCCTCCAAAAATAAACAAGGAATTGAAAAAACTTGTGAAAATCAGCGCTATCACTCCCGCGGGCTCTTAAAATTAATTTAATTTGAATAATCAAAGAATAAAATTATTGTTATATCCAGTTAATTTTTAATGGCAAAATTACGAAATTTCTCTACCTACCAAACTCTGCCAAAAACATATCATTAAGGGGAATGAGGGCGGATGAATATGACACGTAATCTTTAGAAAATTATAATTGACTGTTTGAAAACTTTATTATTTCTTCCTTTAGAGAATGAAGATCAGTTTTTGACATAATTTTTGTGTGAATATATAATACATAATCAAATCATTATTAACATATATGTACAATGAAACAAGCATAATAAATTTCACTAAACAATAAGTATTAATAAGGTATCGTTTTAATAAAACTAACCATATCTATTAAACAGATACTTTTTAGGGTTTTGTAGATTCTTCTCAAAACCCTTATGCCGAGGGTGATGTGTCCGTCTGTCCGTCGCTCTTTGGTTCATAGGGCCCGAACCGTTTAAGCTAAAGAGCTGAAATTTGAAATACTGGTGTAACTTTTTGACCCAACCACAGGAAAAATATACAGAAGTTCAAAATTAAATATGCGCATGCGCAATTCGCAAAAATGTTGTAAACTCAAAAATTTATATTTTTTTTAATTTTCGAGTGGGGTATCAAATGAAAGCTGCTGAAGAGTAGGACGCAAATATATATAAGCTTTTGTAAATTTTGCATTCCTTATTGGGTAAAAAAATCAAAATATACCCAAAAAATTTTTTCCCCCCCCCAACCACTATACTTCGGCTGGTCCTAAAATTTTGAAATAATTCATGCTAATGCCTTATTGTAGAGCGATGAAAATTCCGGGAGTTCATCCCAAATTTTAAAAAATTGCCAATTTTGGGCGCGAAAATTTGAAGTGCGCCAAAAATTTTATTTTTTTAAAATTTTGAGTTGGGTATCAAATGAAAGCTGCTGAAGAGTAGGACGCAAAGATATATATACATTTTCAAATTTTGCATTCCTTATTGGGTAAAAAAATCAAAATATACCCAAAAAAAATTTTCCCCCCCCCAACCACTATACTTCGGCTGGTGCTAAAATTTTGAAATAATTCATGCTAATGCCTTATTGTGGGGCGATGAAAATTCCGGGAGTTCATCCCAAATTTTAAAAAATTGCCAATTTTGGGCGCGAAAATTTGAAGTGCGCCAAAAATTTTATTTTTTAAAAATTTTGAGTTGGGTATCATATGAAAGCTGGTGAAGAGTAGGATTCAAATATATATTTGCTTTTTTAAATTTTTCATTTTTTATTAATTTTATAAGTCAAAATATACCCCAAAAATTTCCCCCCTCCCCAACCACTATATAACGGGTGGTCCTAAAATTTCGAAATAATTCATGGTTATACCTTATGGCGAAGCGATGGAAATGGTTTGAAAAAATGAATTTTTCTAGTCGTTATTACCGATGAAAAACATTGTGACCCCCCGGGGGATCGAACCCGGACCCTTGAGATCGAAGAATAAAATCATAATTACATAACGGGCATGCTTAATCTTCTACAAAACCCTAAAAAGTACTTGGTCGCAAGTACTTCCCTGTGATTTTTTTTTAATATAAAATCGTCAAAACCGTTTCTTTTCTTTTTTTTATTTTATTGCTTCCGAGCTTACCGAAGGTAAAGAAAGCTATGTGATTGTTCTGAAGAACGAAAATATTTTATGTCTCCGATTTCAAAAATTTCGGTAAATCTGCACTATTTGGCCCACTAACTTCTAATTGTCCGATTTACTTGCATTTTTTTTTAACTGTTCCTTTTTACATATTAAAAACGATTCCGGTTGTACCATCTCGTTAAATTCAATAGTTTTTTCGTAAAAAAATACGTAAAAGCGTCACTTTCTTAGGGAAATGAGGAAGGTTATGGCGAAAAGTACAAATCTTAACCTAAACTATAACTATAACCTTCCCGTATTTTTCTTAGGAAGTGACTTTTTACGTATTTGTTTGGCTAAAGTTAAAGTGATAATTTAGCGAATTTTATACTTCGATTTGGATATCTACCTGGTCTATATGCAGCAGGGTTGTTTTTCTTCAGAAAATGAGCAGAGCACCGCGAAGCGGTGCGGAACGGCCGTTAAAAATAATTCGTTTCTCTAAACAGCACTGAACACTTCACTTTTACGTATTTTTTACGAAAAAACTATTGAATTTAACGAGATGGTACAACCGGAATCGTTTTTAATATGTAAAAAGAAACAGTTTAAAAAAAAAAAAATGCAAGTAAATCGGACAATTAGAAGTTAGTGGGCCAAATAGTGCAGATTTACCAAAATTTCAAGACAGAAATCCGTTTCAGACATCAGGGAACATTTTTGGTACCGTGTCTGTCTGCAGGTCTGTCGCTCAATTTTTGCGAACCAACATATCTTAAAAACTAATTTTCATATTTTCATGAAATTCGTATGGTAGGTCATAATTAGCTTATTGCACCTTCTGCGGTAATTTGTTTCTCTCCACATGCGCACAAACATACATTTATTTACACCTAGACCTTCAAAAGTACTTATCTGATTTGTATAAAACTTTAATAGTTTACCCAAAGCAACCTGGGGATAGCCCCAGATTAATTTGAACCGTATGCGCTCTTTAAATTTTGCTTAATTGATACTTAAATTCATGTAAAAAATCAAAACAATTTTGACAGATTAAAAAAACGGGGGAAACAATTAAACAAAGTAGACAATAATGGCTTGTGAAAGCATAATATCAATAAAGAACGTAATAGGATGCGAGGAAGCTAGGTGCCACACCAATGGCAGTCCATTTCTTTTGTTATTTCTTATAGTTTTCGAGGGTCAGCACCCCAAAATTTAGATCTGCAATCAATATAACTATTATCCCTCGGGGTATAGTTTTGCTAGACACTTCACTACAGTTCGAATATTTTATTTGATGTCAGAAACGGATTTTTGTCTTGGAAGTTTTGAAATTGGAGACATAAATAGGATTCTTCTTTATAATGATCACAAAACTTCTGTTACCTTCGGTAAACTCGGAAAAAAAATCTTCCTATTATCGATTGTTACGGATTATTAATTTTGTTAGCTATAAGAGTATTTAAGGAAGAAAAGTTATAACTAGATTACATCTTTATTTGTTCTCTCTCTCTCTCCCTTTTCTTTGCAACATTCTTTAGTCCGAAAAGTCGTTTGCTCTATTATTTGTAATTTGTTTCTTGAATAAACTTCAAAGAGCAAAATTGATTATTTTGTTATCAAGAGACTAATCCATTTTGTGATTAGGGAAATATTATCCAATTCAACCTTCTGTATTTATTTCCTCCTTGAAATAAATACAGAGCCTAAAGTTCTACAGAGGTACAATCCAGCTGTAACGATTCTATTGGCGACAAGGTAGTTGCATTTTTCAACTAATCGTCACTAGATCTTAAGTCGCTTATCTTAAGCACAGTTATAAAGTTCTGCTGCACCATTAATTACCCTTATCTTATTCCTTCAGGATATTACTTTTTCCTTTCCTATCGTTTTCTAAGAGACAATAAGTTGCTTACACGGAGCTAAAAATTACCCGATGAAACCCTCATTTACTTCTACCGTCAAGGCATCGTAAAGCTAGTTTAACGTTGACAGGAAATCATGAAAGATAAATAAAAAAATATGTCATTGATCTATTTGTAAAACTTAATACAAAATAAAGATGAAAACACATTCAAAATAAAATACATTTTCTAACATCCTAATATTGAGCTAACTAAAACAAAATTTATGTTGTGCTTTTAATAATTGCTTAATCTTTATAATATTATTTATAACATAACAAATAAAAGTTATGTCAAAACTTGTTGTTTCTTTTTAAATGGTTATCATATGCTGACTAGACTATCAAACCTATGATATAACTGATTTATGTAAGTAATTAACATGTCCTTTTTTGCTTTTGTTTTTGGTGGTTTTACACAAGAAAGGAAGTGTAAAACTAAGACAATAAGTAGGCCGCACGCTATCTTCACATAAGAATGTAAACCAACATCGGTAGCACACTGAATTCTTACATATATTATACATAAAATTAGTATATATTGACACCTTTAGACTATTAAAAAATAAAAAATGCAAATATTATAAATAATTTATAAGATTTTCTATATTCATTATATACATGCCTAACCTTGCTACCTTATTCACTTAATCTTTATTTATACAACTCATTTATTTATTAGAAAGGAACTAATTAAAAATAGAATACAGATGTAGTTGAGGATTTATTTTCTTTCGAACTTTTAATTATTATTATAATAATGATTGAATTGTAAATTTAAACATATAAATGATTACACGGTATTATATTAGATGAATTTAAACTATATTCTTATGTAACAATGTGGAAGGAAGTTTGTTTTTTGTTTTTATAATTAAAACTATACCAAATGAGATTTTATAATCTTCCTTATAACTTTCTCATAAATATTCTTTCTTATTAATAAAAACTAAACTTTCTTATAAATATAAGAAGCGAAGAAAGTAATGTTTAAAACAATATTTTTAGAACGCCTAGAGCCTAAACTATGCGGAAACGATTTTGATTTATTTTGGTATTCACATTCAAGAAGAATAATTCGGTGTCCCGCCTTTTTGGTATAACATACCCCGAAAGTAATGTAGATATAAGAGCGAAACTTAATTTTTCAAATGGATTAATAATGATGGAAAGTAAATGTACTTAGGTCTGCTGGTTTCTGTCTCTGATTACTTATTCTTCAATTGGATCTTCACAAAGCAACAGAGAGTCAGTTGCAAAAGGTGATTACACGTTTGTATAAGGCCTTAAAAATGGTATATGTATGTGTATATCACATTTTACGATGCATACATCAAATTCTAGTTTCACCCTAATTTTAAAAATATTTGGTTAAATAATTATCTTCCAATAGTTTATACCAATGAAATGTACAACAGATATTTAGTTTTCTTTATGTACTATGTCATCAGTTGCTAGGTTTTACCTTAAAAAATAATAAAACAAAAACTTTAATACTAAATAGATGTTGTAGAACTCTAATTAGCGATTGCTATGAAACAAAGCGTTGAAGCAACTATTGAATAAGACTTTGGAAAACCTATACGATAGTAATAAATCTATTGGTCTGATCCATTTCCAATCGGATAAAATAGATTTTGATTACTTTTGGATCAAAAAGTGATTATGGTTTCTAAACTCTGAAGTAACGGATTTTCAAAATCGTGCTTGTTTTACTTATATGAAAGAATCGATATAGATACAATTTATACAAAGCTGCTTATTCCCGTCAGAATACTGAATTCATTAGGTTCAAAATTTCATCATTTGGGGATAACTAATGTTACAACACAAATAATGAAAACAGAATTCCGTTAAGATGAATTTAATGACTCCAAGACTGTAGTTAAGGTAGAAATTTAATGCAATAATAACCGTGGAAATTAAAGTATTACAAATGTGTAATGTGTATCTATAAGTATAGTTTAGGAATCACTAATGAACAATAAGATCCTCCCTGTTGTAATTTGTGATAACCGTTATAAATTTGTAATAAATATCAAACTTTGAGTTGTCTTCATTTAAGTATAAAAGTTGTAATTTATCTCACTATCTTAAATTTACAGCTAAATGACTACTTTACTATTTTCGTGACATGATAATATATAAAATGTTAAATATATATCATAAACATAGGCACAAACTTGTGCTTTTTCTGACTAATTTTGCTATGGCAGATATTAGATAAAAGAAAATGGTTATTTTATTTTATTTTTATTGTCTTCCAGTTTCTTCTAGCACCAACGTTAGGTTGATTGTTACAAAGCAGAAGGGTCGGACACTGTACACATCTACTGCATTTGGTCATCAGTCCGAAACATTCCTCACCTCTCTGAGATTCAAACCATCAAAGCACCAGAAATGTCGATGTTTGAACCAGAATTTCACATTCAGGTGAATGAGACTAAACTACTAGATCAGTGTGAAAAAGTTTTATCTGTCTGATACACAATCCATCAAAGAACCAGAAATGCTAGTGTTTGAACCTAAGTTTAAGATTAAGGCGAATGAAACTAAATTACCAGATCAGTTTGTCACAAGTCTAAACTTTCCGAGATACAAACCATCGACTCTAGAAATGTCGATGTTTGGACTTTGGCTTTAGACAAAATGCGACTACGTTAACCTCTGGATTACGCCAAACCACAAGATTTTTATGAGAAAATAAGTGAGCCGGAAATCAGTCAAGTTTTCTATATAAAGATCACATAAAGTGAGACTTCCCATTTGCTAGAAATATTCCTACCCTGTAATTATTATCCAATTTTTACTTGATAAAAAAAAACCAACTGTCTCAAGTCACGGAAACGAGATAAATAATTTGTCTATTTTACTATATAGAAAAAAGCAATCTTCCTTTTTACTAAAAATAAAAATAATTGCATAACTCTCATAATCGTTTACACGTCCGAGGAAGAAAGTAAAGGAACGTTAAAGGATCTAAGATCTAAGCTATCTACATTATTCGGAAGGAAATAAAAGAAACGACGTAACTAACTTGTACGAAAGATTAATATTTTTTGTTTGTTGCGTAAGCTATTATAATTTTAATACATAAAAATTAGAGAAATGAAAGTAAGTATAAAGGAAAAGTGCCAGTTTCTACATAATGGTACATTAGATTAGAGATTTTGTTAGAGTTTCAGTTTTGAGAAAGACTTGCCTGAGACAATGTAGACTAAACTATTTTAACTATTATTTAAGCAACTCTATATTTCTTCCATACCGTCACTGATGATGGCCTTACATAGAAGCCGAAAGTAGCTTTGAAAATAAATAAAAATATTATTAATTAAAGCGAGCTTCTTAGATTTAACAAATGCATCCTGTCTGTGTATATGACTATAACTTGAGTAAAATTAAACCGATTTTAGTGAAACTTGGTACACTTGTACATTATACCAATGTCCAAGACAAGTTCGTTGGACCACGTTATCTGTCGGACAGTTTTCACGCGCAACGCTCGCGCGAACATTTTAAATTGGAGTTTTAAGACAGTGAAAAAATTCTATAATCACCTCTTAGATAAGGGAATCATTTCTTTTACAAAAAAGAATGTAGAAAATTTTTTTGTAGAAAAAAAAACCAACGGAGACGCCGCTATGAAGTGATAAAGATCGTTAAACTATTAAAGCGGACTTAAACGTTTAAAATAGAGAAAATGCTGTTTTTAATGGTATCTAATGTTCTAACGTAACGATTTGAATAAATCTTCATATTCATCGTCTAAACTTCACATACATCTTCCATTCCGATCTTTATAAAAATTTGCACACTTGACCTTCAAAACAAGAGGATTTAAGTTTTGAAATACATGGGTAAAGGGGTATAAAAGATCAAAGTTATAAATACACTTCAAGAGTACAGTAATTGTGGTCATATTTTCATCTAAGCTGAAAACCTTTTCATCTAAGTAATTTCATCTAAGTAAAAAACCAGGAAACATTTTTTTTTATTAAAAATTAGCAATATTAATATATTTGAATGAAAATTGTATACATGCTTTATTTGATGCCAGGAACACGATTGTAAAATTGTACTTTTTTTCATTCAAATGGTGCCCCATGTACGAGTATGTTATAAAGCTCAAGTAAGACATACAAAAATGTATTAGTCATCTTTAATACATTTAGTAAACCTGCTAAAGCCTTTTAGGATTATTTTTTTGAAATATTATTTCGGTACATATACGTACATACATAGGTACAAAGATCCAGGTACCCGAAAAACCTATCGTAATATATATCGTTGAAATGCTCTTACAATTTAGTCATATTTTTATTTTTAAGGGGGGTAAGATAGGAAAACTATTTATTTAGCTGATTTCAAGTTTTCTGCTTAGGTTATAAATACCATGGAAAACATATTAATATTTTTTTACTATTCTTATCGAGATTTTTAAGAGCTTATTTGAATATTTTATTTTTAACACTTTCGACAAAAAAATCACTTTTTTGGGTTTGGCTTGGTCAAATTTGTGGGGGGAAAAATACCTCAACACAACGCTGTATTCTAGATTGAGGAAATAGTTTCGTTTCAATGGGGACATTCTTAATACCATATGCTGAATCTGGAATAGTTGGTTAGCTTAGGCATGAGTCACATTGCGCCGGGACTTGAACCACGGGCCTCTATATTTCCAGTATAGCGCTCTACCAACTGAGCTACACTGGAGAATAATTTCCTCTGTCAGTAACAATACCTAGTCCCGAATTAAGCTTTCAATTTTCTACAAGTCTAGAAGTGAACATTAACGACAATAGACTTGTTTGTTCACTTTTCTTGTTTGTTCAATTTTTCTCTATCTGTCTCTTTTTGTTAATAATAATTATAATTTGATTTAAATTATCCTTTTATTTCAACTAGTAAAAAGTGGTATTTATTAGTGATTTTTCGGTAAAATGTGTCATTAAAACTAACGGGTTATTGTTGAAGTTTGTAAATGAATCGGAGTATTAGAAGCTAAGTTATAAATATTTTAATACATATCATAACTACATATTAATTTATTATAATATAAAATAAATTAATCTGCCCACTAAGACAATCTGAAAAATATCACATCTGAAAAAAAATCACTAAAAACATACCTTCAATTTAATAATTGAAATTTACTATTCTTTAATAAGAATTCTATTCTTTCTTTTATGTTTCAATAATTATAGGAGTTTCTTCTCTTTAATCACTCTTGCCCTTAGAAAAGAAGTGCACATAAAACCCTTAAACGCATTAACACGTTTACGAATCGTATCCAAACTAGCAGTAAACCTTACCAAGTAATCTGCGAGAAAAGGAAAAGATAGTAACTATTTAGTTATAAATTCTGAAATTAGGTTCTTGTATAATTCATACTTATTTCTTATAAGCTAACCTGGATCCTAAATCAGTAACATAATATATTAAAATTAAATAAACATGATTATACATAATTATATAATGTTCTAAGTGTATAAGCATTACCTTCCTAATTTCGAAAAATATCTGTGCAATAATAGAATAATCCTTTGCTACAATACTTTAAGTACAAACTTTCTTTTCTTCAAAAGTCCCTATAATTTTATTCTCTTCTTTTCAATTCTTTCCACACTTAGGTACTTTAAAAAATTAACAAAATAACATTCTCCACAAAATACATTTATAAACTTTTCTAACATTTATCAATACGGTGAAATTAATTGGGGAAAAACATTGTTTTTATCTTAGCAATCAATCATAAAAGTTACTTTTTTTTTTAATAGAACTAAAATAAAATATTAATTAATCATGAGAAAATGAATGTGATCGATAGCTTCTTAATACTTTTAAAATAATGATTGTGGAACATTTCCGAAGAGAAAAAATAGCAAACTTTAATCAATGCATTTAAGTGAATAATTTCAATTTAATGAAAGCTACTCTGCAGAATTTTTGTGCACACGTTCCTTGTTTGTGCTTTGTAAAATATGTCATATGCAAACTGCACGTATCAAAGTAATCAAAGCGATATTAAAGCAAATTCTTCTGCACATTTATATTATAAGAATACTTTTCTAGTTAAAAAATTACCTCTATAAAATCAACTATTAAAAATAGTTCAGTATGAGAAATAAGTAAGAGTTAGTAAAAGAGTTTTTCGTTAACCAATTTATTTCATTAAAACACACGATGCTTCTAAAAAACTATTTAAACTATTATATATGTATTGATTACTTGTATACTAAAATTTTATTTGTATACTAGCTGGATACCCTTGCTTCACTGCGGAGTGTGTTATTTTTAATTTGATGGGTTTATAAACCTACCATCAAGAAACTTTTAAATTATTTTCCTAATCGATAATATCTAGATTCTATCCCTCCCCTAATTTCTATACCCCCTCCCCTTTGATAATAATATAATTTGCAAAAATAGTATCCGACTACTGATGAAAAATTCTTAAATGTATTTCCCTTCTGAATCCCCCCGTGTCTTTTCACATTCCTGAGTTAAAATTGGATTTATCTTTGATTAATATATTATATATGTTTATATCCAACAGGAGCCCTTTCTCAATTATTAACTTCCTAACTTTAGAAGATCGGTCTGGGCTAAATTCCCCGTCTTTTCTTACTTTTCCCTATGTTCCCCTTAGGAATAATTTTTTTTACAATCCCTATTGGCAGATATCAATATAATTTAGAAATTATTATATAACGTATACACTCGAAAATTTTATTTTTGTGTTTAAAAGAAGTGGTGATAATTATGTTATAAAGGTTTAGGCATGGTAAGGTGTGATTTGTAAAAAAATATCTTCTTGATGATTTAACTATATTAATATATATGTTAAAAAAAATGAATCGAAATATTTTTTGAACAGTTCTTCCTACAGAAATTTCCACAGAACATAAACTATCGTTTGTAGCTTCTTCTGCATTTTTGGTTAAAAATTTTTTTTTTTTATAAAAAGTAAAATTAGAATTTTGAAATCTATTTAGAAGCCCCATATAAAGCAAGCAAAAAGTTTTATAGCCTATAACACCCGCAGTATTGAGCTTAACATTGTACCCAAAAACCAACAAAATCTGTTCAGCCATTTGGACGTGATTGACGCACAGACAAACAGACAAAAAAAATTCTAAACTTAAACTCGTTATCAGGTAAATACAAAATTTGAGCTTAATCGGATAAATGTACAGACACCACTCCAATCTTATATATATTTAAGATTTTGTTTTGATTTCGAGCTAATCCACAATAACGAAGCTTTGTGATCGTATTGAAGAGCGGAATATTTTTATGAGTTCGATTTACAGATCGAATCCGTTCCAGAAATCAGGGAATTGTTGGTGCCTGTCGTATATGATTATTATTATTTTTTTTTCCGGGGGACTTTTTTTTAATTAAAAAAAAAGTCCGAAGCAATAAGACCTCATGAGTGGATCCTAGGTGCAAACCCGGTTTAATAGTCCATCCTATAGTACTCTATCCTCTTAGCAAGCTGACAGACCCACAGAAAGTGAGTACCTTGTTTAGGGTAAGTAACCTTAGTTCTTCAATTGGCAGGATGTCAAAGCCAAAGATTCTCCACCTCAGGCGTGTTAATGCAGGACAGCTGCTAATAAGATGAGAAGGGGTTTCATCCTCTTCCTCGCACAGCCTGCACACTGGGCTTTCTGCTAGGCCAAGCAGATGTAGATGTCGATTTAGCCTGCAGTGTCCAGTAAGAAATCCTGTCAGAAGGTGACAAGATTGTTTCTTGAGCGAGAGCAGCGATCTGGTAAGATGCTGAGATGGTTCCCGGATCTTCTTATATTTAGCCTTCTTTTTATATCTAGCCTCATGAATGTCCTTATCGTATAAGATTAACTACTCTTTAATTAATTTTTAATAAGATTAAAAAGATTATTAATACATTTGGATGGTCAAAAATAATCCATTGTTGGTCCCATAAAATTTGCAATCTTCTGCGCGCACTAGTTTCTCTTCCACTTGCGGAAAACTTCTATTTATTAACATCTACATCTGTAAAAGTACTCATATAAAATAGGACTTATGAGATTTGGATAGTTTGTCTAATGTAGCCCACAGATGATACCATATTAATTTCATCCGTTTGCACACAATAAATATTTAATTGATACATTGATAAACAATTTTGGAAGATTTTTTTTTTAAACAAACGGGAAATTAAATAAAGATACATACATTAATGGGTCGTAATATGAAGACATCTTTAAAGTACGCTATAGGACACGAGGAGCGAGGAGCTATGAACCACAATAATTAACAGACCATTTTAAAACATGATGCCTAATTCATCATATTGGATTAATTTGGAATTAATGAATTCATCACTATGAAACAAATAAGGAAAGTTTTCAATTCATTGAGATATACATATTAAGTCTGCTGAGTGTTTATTATCTTTTTGATCAATAAGGCTAATTTCTATGGATAATTACAATCTAAGCTTTCGGAGATCACTCAAAATTGTTGTATTAAATTTTGAGCGGAAAAAAGTTTTATCGCATCTTCAATTCAATAACAAACATTTTTTTTTTTTTTTTTGTAGAAATTTTGGTAATACGTAGCTAGTAGTTATGTATGATAATATTGTGTTTTTTTTAAAATATCGTAATAATACGCAGGTAAAAAGATTATTGAGATAAATTAATGATATATTTCTACTCATTAAAGCGGATAAGCGAACGCTTCTTTGAACATCCACCGTGTGAAAAGATTCGAGGTTAAGATAGGTTTATTATTTCTTTACTTAAATAAAGAAGACAGACTGTTTTCCACATCATTTAGAATCATATTACGGGGATTTGTGAGGAAAGGGGCAGGGGCGGATGGAGATACTGGAAAGGCGGGAAATTTCCCGAACAGCCGCCATGTCGATTATCAAAAAAAAGATGTATTTGTCCGACAAATAGATCAAACATTTTTCATATCAAGATGCTACTGCATCAGTGCGGCGCCAGTAATACAATATTAAAATTTTCACTTCTTAAAAAAATGTGTAAGCGACGTTTCAGACAGCAATAGATACCCATGTATTGAGGTTCATAAAGACAAAGAGCACAAAACGTTTTTATGCTGTAATTGGTGCTCCTCCTACCGCCCCTACTGCAAGAGTTAGGCGCCGAGGCGCCTATAGGAATATGAAATAATAATAATTATAAAATAATTACGAGACAATCAGGCGGCAGAATGTGGGTATCCGTCAGCATACCCCCAAAAATAAGATTTTCTGGATAACTTTTAATCATTTTCCTCCTATGATGTTTTTTTCTGAGAGTGTAAGTGCAAGTATTCTATAGCTATAGATCGTTGGAATCGACATGACATTTTTTGTGCCTATTTTATTTGATCACATACTTACCACTTCATTGCAGCTTTAAATTTAATATGAAACAAATTGTGATATTTTTACCATTACTTTACTAAAATTTGAACATTTGTACTTATAGGGGACAAAAAATGAGTTTTGAGGGAAAGGGCACCCTGATTTTGGGTGGTTGGTATGTTTTCCCTTGCCGGACGCTACCTCCCTATCCACCCCTGGAAGGGGGTACTATACTTGCTTGAAATACCTATCCTTAGCTTCAAGTAACAGGGAGCTGAAACATGTTTTGCACTAACCATATTAGGAAACTATAAATAGTAGCAGGTGTCCTTTGAAACTAGCAACAAAAACGAATTAAGAAAAAACAGAACTATTAAAACAAATAAAAAGTGGCAAGAGATATTTTTCGTTAAAATAAACTTTTAATCCAAAAACTTTTGTTTTTCTAATTCTTTTATTTTTCCTGCTGGAGAAATGGTTTATTCAGAGTAGCGTGGTATTGGACTACATATTAGAGTAACCCACTGGACTGCTGCTGGCTTTATAACAAAAAATCTATTTTTTCTTCTCACCCAACCACCTGAGCATAGCTGCCAGCTGTGAAATATACACATACAACTTTTGCACCAATATTTTATAAATATAAAAAGAGGAAGGCAAAAGACAGTAAAACATAGATTTAAATAAATTATTAGGATAGATGTAGGCTTAAATTATAAAGATAAATTTTCACTCTAGTATAAAAATTTAGAAATGGGTTTATTATTATTAACATTTGACAATAAAATTGAAGTTCAAACAAAAAAAGGGTTTTTTCATTATTAATAAAGCAAAACTCTGCATTATATAAGTGGATAAGGGGAATATAAAATGTAAACCACACACACTTTTTAGTCGTTGACAAGATCTTTCACAAACAACAAACCAAAACAAAACAACCTCTTTTTAGGAAGGAATTGTTAAAAGTCGGATTTTTATCATTGATTCGGTTTTACCGTCGTAACAATTCTCAAGCAATTAAGATATGCAGAATATTAAAAGAGGCTTTGATAATTTATTTTATAATTTCACTGCTAACAAGATTAAATAACACTGAAAATTTTAATATTAAAGTGAAAGGAGAGAGAGAAGAAAAGATTAATAGTGAAAGAGAGTGGGTGGAAGAAAACATTTTCTCTTAGTGAATGTCAAGGAAGTTCAAAGAAAAGAGTTTTTCTCAAAGACAACAGGGTCAAGGTCTCGAGTTCCAGAAACCTGGTATGCAGACCGCGAAGTGTTACTAGATGCCGTAACCTCACGAAGACAAAAAAAAGGTTCAATGACAGGAAAGTAAAAGCTTCTAGATAAACTAGGCAACGCTCCACTGTTCACGTGAGTGAGCGAAGCAAAGCAAACAACAAATACAACAACTTAAAGGCTTAAATAGTGTGATATAATAAATACATATGGTTTCAAGCAAACGTTAATAAAAGCTTTTGAAATAAAGAATTACTTAATATTCTCTTTAATCAGAAACTGTAGAACACCCTGCAATATTTTCTGAAAACATTGATTTATTTATGTATTTTTATTAATGAAATCTTTATCCATACTTAGCAATGAGAAAGTGATGTGTCCGACTAATAAACAAAGCTTGTGATAGGATAGAGTACTTTTAAAATCATAATTTATTTTCCGTACGTGAATAATGCGTAATAGCATTCCATCAATAGATTTTAGTGGGACATGATAGATAAAACGATTGGGAAACGCAGCTATAGGTGGGACAAAGAAATGTACATTCTATACAGGAATGTACCATAAAAGACTCCATTATAATGTACATTGAGGGTAGTATAACACCGCAATAATACTAACTTGTCTCACCCGAGACTGTAATAGGCTATAATATGGTTTGCATGATCATATTCACCGATATACTACTTCAATCTTCACTCTATTTGGTAGCAGCTTCTTACAATGCATTATCTCTTCCGAGGTACAGTCATTTCCCCTTTCGATTGAAAACCTTTACTGCATCTTACGTTCTAAACCACGGTGTTATTCACCTATCCACTGTAGTTCTTTTGTCTGAACTAAGCATATTCTTCTTAAACGTTTACAACTTTGCAAAAGAAGTATGTAAGGACATTACATAAACTTTGTATATTGTAGTGTACGATGAAAATTCATATCCGGTGTATATGCAATAATATTCACACCTACTGATATCTTTTTGAGATTACACAAGAACAAAATCACAATTCATGTAAACTGCAGGTCATAATGAGGAATGTAATATTAAATACATAGGTGGCTAAATATAAAAACGCTGGCCAGTTAGACCTAGAATCTAATTAATTCTAGAATTATTATGCAATATACCTATTATTACTCATGTTAGATTTCCTAGGGAAGACCTAATAATGCATCGCGATATATGTGGAGTTAGTCGTTTATATCCCAAAACGAACATCATATTGACGAATGTTGAGCATAGCCGATAGAGACTCGAAGCATCACCTAACTTAAATATAACTCCCTGGGAGATAAGTAAAGCCTAAATAGTCCACAACAGTAGACGCGTTGTGCAACATGTCTATAGACGCTCCAATAGACAGTAGACAGTCTATAGATACGTAGCTCAACATGTCTATAAAGACGTCTGTTGAGACCGTCTATTGTCTCGGTCTAGCGTCCACACCTAAATTTGCTTTTTAGTCAAGTTATTCTCGTCTCTGGCTAAAGATTCGAAATCTAGATTTTTTTATGCTTTTTTTTATTATCGAACTGGTTACATCCCAAAGACAAACTGCCGCCTGGTAATCTTCAATTTTTCTTTGATCAAAAACCGTTTAAACGACAACGTGGGCAAACTAAACATTTTCGTTCCAAATTAAAAGAAGGTAAATTTAGATAGTGAGAGAGGGAAATAAGAATTAATGTTCACAGAAAAATGATCAAATCCCTAGAGAAAGTAGGCCACTCAATGGTAAATAAATTTGGATTTTATTTTAATAAAAAATACGTCAAACTAATATTAATTTATTAATCATTGCCATCATAATGATAAATATATTACTGTTATCGGACCAGGCTGATGCATTTCTTTTATAAATCTGGCCTGGACTATTAATAGTGTCGTTTATATGAACTTATAATTATTCAATTCAATTCAATAGACCACCAATTATGATCTATTCATTATCATTTTATAACTTTAACGCAAAAAATGGTCGTAGAAGCAGGAGAGCCACTCAAGTCTAGTCTCAGAAAGCGTCCACACTGTAGACACGTTGCGCGACGTGGTTACCGTTACCGTTTACCGTTGCACCGTGTCTACCACTTCGAATGGTAAACTATAGACATGCGATTTTTGGTCTATTTTTTGTCTAGCCGATGTCTACAAATCGCTAGACACCGTCTCTGAGACCAAAATCGCGCATCATGTCTACTTACTAGTGTGGACTTGGCTTAAATGGCCTAGATCCAGAATGTAACCAATAGAACGGACTGATAAGCAGCACATCATTCTCATCAGGGCTGTATCGTCCTTTAATATTAGGTGCTTAACCAAAAAAAAAAGTTTCTTATGATATATCTCAAATAAAATTTGTCCAAAAGGACGAACTGTTCCCTCATTCAAGGATATATATATATATATATATATAGAAAGCCACAAGCTTCAAATAAGTTATTGCATGTTAGTAAATAAAAATAAATAAATGAATAGCTGTTATAATTAATAGTGGTTCAAAAGAAAATAAAAAAAACTATTTTATCATAAATCTTCAGTTTTCCTTTATACCCGTATCATTGGAGAATTTCATGTCTGATGTTTCAATTCCACTATAGGAAGGAGATCTCAAGATGCTTCCAGTAAAGGAAGCGAAAAGTTGGACTATAAATCTCAGTGATGCGGATTTAAACAAAACCCCAAATGAATTATGACTAGTCAACCAGTGAAAGTAAAAAGTATTTTATTATTATAATTTTTTTTAAAAAAAAGGAACTTTATATTTATAGTTGGCCATTATAGTGACGTAAAATTAAACTTTTATTACGTACAATCTACATATGATTTGGTTTTAGAAGGTAGAGTATATTTAAATGATTAAATGGAATCAGATTATATGCATAGGCTTAGAGTTAGATGAATTACATTACCCATCTCCGTAACTATGACAGTTCTATCACATACAATAATTTATCGTATGATATAAGTGAATCGATGGACATAAACAATCCAATCATGTACAATGTCGATCAAGATAGATAATTTCCTTTTATGATACCATTATGCGTTACGACATATTAGAAATAACCGTAAAACTCAATGTGCGAAAAAGAAACAAGTATAGATTACCAAGTAATGATATCAGATGGTAAGTTACAGCAACATTATTGAATAATCTATATAACTATAATACAAAACATCTAAAATAGCATAAAAATTATTCATTCTTTTTAGGATATGTATTTCTTTAGGAAAACGAAAAAAAAAATTGTGCAATCATATCGGTAAAAAATTACGCATTAGGTATAATTTGAAATGCATTATATGGAATTTAAGATAATTTATTATTTCTCACTCAATCATCTCAGATCCCATAAAAAACAAATGCACAATACAAGTAATATATAAGAGCTTAAACTTCCAAGGCTACAAAACTGTAATTGTATTAGCTATCTGGATAAGATGGTCCATAGCGGGCCGGATGAAGTAAGCAACATTTAGCTATCGGACTTCGCAATGGTAGAGAATATGGATAGTACGCTTACGCTTATAAACCAAATCAATTTCCACCCAAAAAAACATAAGATTCGTCCTGATATTTATTAATGTTTGAAACGGCATTTGATTATGAAGAACTTACATTACTTTGGAGACCCCTGGATTAAACAAATAAGGAATTAATAAAACACAATAATTTTCTTAACATTTGTCAAAATGATGAGAACAATATATTAAAGAAATAGACAATCAATAATACTCTATATATTACTAAATACTCTAATGTATTTTGTTTTACCCGATCCAACATTGTCAGAAAAGAAACCACAGTAAAAAATAGACTGCCAATTAGTGTGGCACACAGCTTCCTCGCATCCTACCATGTACTTTATTGTTATATTAACATTAAAATTGTTATATTGTTTACTGCGTAATAGTACATTACGCGTCGAGTGCGGAAAGTAGCATTTTGCATGCGAGTGTGGAGTTTGCACCCGAGCGACAGCGAGGGTTGTAAAACCACACGAGCAATGCAAAATGCCGTTTTTTGCTCGAGTTGCGTTGTTTTCGCTCGAGTTGCGTACCGAACTTTATCTACGATTGTTAGATTTAAATAATAAATACAGAAAAAAAATAAACTTGCTGTATGTAAGTTCGTATCTCTCTCTTGATAAAGATGGCATTAATTCTTGAGTTGTATTTTTTGCCGAATTAATTATTTCTGGAGGAGTATTATTCTCCACATTTTCGTCAAAGTCACTTAATTCACTCATTGTTTTTCACTAAAAACTCGATATAAACAGCTACTTTAATAAAAGAACAGCAAATTAGTTTTGTTAAATGTAAACAAACTAGCTAATCGTGCGTAAAGCTGAAGAATTCCTCTTCTTTACCGCACTAGTGTGGTAAAGAAGAGGAATTCTTCAGAACTATGAGACGCGCATGCGCAATAAATACAAGTACGTAAATAATTACTTTCAACGCATCTAAACAGAGATATAATGTTTATATTTCTTATCAATCGTAGATAAAAACTATTAATAGTTTTAGCGATCTTTAACACTTCATAGCGGTGTCGCTGTTGGTTTTACTAAAAAATTGTATTTGAAAAAAAAGTTTGCCTCATTGAATAAATGAAGATAGATTTTTTCCTGACCTAAAATTCCAATTTTTAATTTGAAGTTCACGTTTTCGCCGAGCATTGCTCGTGAACGCTTGGAAGGATAACGTTGTCTAACGAAGTCGTCCTGGGCATTGGTAAAATAAACATGTCTACCAAATTTCATCAAAATCGGTCGACATTTACTCAAGTTATCGTCACACGTTTCATAATTCGCGGACACACAGACACGAGACCAAAAATGTTCCCTGATGTCTGAAACGGATTTCTGTCTTGGAATTTTTAAAATCGGAGACATAAAAGTTTTTCGTTTTCAAAAGTGAATACAGTAGTTTTGATATCCGAGTGGATGGGACCGGTACTAACTAGGATTACCAATAAACTCGGATTATTGGGAATTTACAAAAAATGAAAATTTTGAATTATTCTACTTTTTAACTATTTATTAAAAAATAATATATGCTCACTTATTAATTTTATTTTCTTTAGGTTTTCAAATAATTTCATCCTATTCTGTTTCCAATCACCCACTGATACAACTCTCGAGCAACTGTCTTCAGTGACACACCTTCATCTACAAGCAACAACGTATCTATTTTCAAAGCTAAAGAAAGTTCGTTATGTTTTCGTTTACTCATTATAAAAATGTTACGTGATGATTTCGGTTTAATACCTTACTTAAAACTGAAGAAGAAGAAATAAATGAATAGGCTTCCCTAAATTTAAATGTATACGCAGCTGCTCAGACAGGAAAGGAATTCAATGAAATCATAGGGATCCATCTCTACTAACACTTTCCTGTCCAAATTGTATTTAATTCAGGGAATCTGCCCCCCCCCCCTCACTTTGTTTACATTCCTCTCTAGACTCAGATTATTGGAGCTCGGACTATCGAGACTACTCTAATAACATACCATACAGAATACACTAATAATTATAAATCGAATTTAATATTATTTTTATTTTTAAATTTAAGTTATTGTTTTATTTTTAGGATGCACTGATACACAAACAATAAAATAACACTAATAGCCCATGAGCCAAAACCGAAAATTAAGGTGGTACCATTGTGGTACCACCTGGGATGAAAAATGCTGACTATGTATTTTTTTTTTTGTTCATTTGTGTATGTAGATTAAAAATATATGTGATAATAATGCCTGAGAAGTAGCTTTATATAAAAAAAAAAAGGTTTTTATCTGAAAAATTTGTGAAAAAGTACCGGTAAAGGTGGCACATGCAATCAATGCTTTTTCTGTAGAGTTTTGTACGAAGATTTAGAATTTATATGAAAGTATGCTCTATTTGGTAGCTTTTTGTAAGAAAAATTACTTTTAAGAGGAAAATTATCAAATTTTATTTGATAAATATTGGACTTTTATCTCTACATCCCCCCCTCGATTATACCGGCTCTTCCCAAAGAAATGTAATTTACAAATAATCGTAGAATTAGTTAATTTTTATTTAAAAGATTAACTAGTTGTATTACTTATACATTAGTGTAAAAACAACTAAACTGGTGTAAACAAACTAATATGCATAGAAAAAATGATAAAATAGAGGAAATTAAATATTAATGTAATTATTTATTAACATTTTTAAATATTTCATAAAATGTATGAATACTGTGTATCAACATTCCTAATATAATATCAGATGAATAAGTTATACAATAAACAAGAAGAGAAGCTATATTTTAGAAGGAGTATAAGTTATGATAATTATAATGTATTTGAAATTATATTTTAGTGTGAAACATGATAATTTTATTTCAATTTTACAAATTATTAAAAATGAAATGAGTGCTTAGCAGAAACCTATTTTTAAGACCAATCTAACAAATTATCCCTTAACTTGGGTGTACAAAGGATAGTTATATTCTACTTTTACATAATAGTACATTACGCGTCGATTGCGGAAATTAGCATTTTGCATGCGAGTGTGGAGTTTGCACCCGAGCGACAGCGAGGGTTGTAAAACCACACGAGCAATGCAAAATGCCGTTTTCGCTCGAGTTGCGTACCGTACTTTATCTACGATTTTTAGATTTAATTATAAATACAGAAAAATATAAACTTGCTGTACGTAAGTTCGTATCTCTCTCTTGATAAAGATGGCATTAATTCTTGAGTTGTATTTTTTGCAGAATTAATTATTTCTGGAGGAGTATTATTCTCCACATTTTCGTCAAAGTCACTTGATTCATTCATTGTTTTTCACTAAAAACTCGATATAAACAGTTACTTTAATAAAAGAATAGCAAATTAGTTTTGTTAAATGTAAACAAACTCGCTAATCGTGCGTAAAGCTGAAGAATTCCTCTTCTTTACCGCACTAGTGTGGTAAAGAAGAGGAATTCTTCAGATTTATGAGACGCGCATGCGCAATAAATACAAGTTCGTAAATAATTACTTTCAACGCATCTAAACAGAGATATAATGTTTATATTTCTTATCAATCGTAGATAAAAATAAATTCCTTCGGAATACTTCCGTCCCAATTTAGTTTTGGGATTTTATATGGACTTATTTTCGGATCTACTTATCCACTATTAATTATTTGCTGTGGTATTTTAAAACCCATTCAAATGCAGTGTTTTTGGGGGGAGAGGCTTCTTTAACAAATGAAATTAATATCTTCTAGATTTACATTCAAAATTCTTGTTCAGTTCAAAACCTTTTGAAAAACATGTATTTCACAAAATTTCGTTAGAATTGATTCCTTCAATTTGAGAAAAAAATCCTGTAATAAGATAAGATTATTTTACTATTAAAGAATACAATAATATAACCAACACATGCATTTATTATCTCACGAATGTATAAAAAGGTAATTTAGGCTGTAAAACGTGGTGAAATTCACAAGAGAGCTAACTTAGAAAAAGGTATGTACTATTTATGCACTGTTGTATACGAAGACACTCTGGATCCTGACATTGTAATTCACCATATATATTGGCCTTTATTTGTAATCTGAGATATCTTCACTTAAATATGCGAGTCAGTGGCGTAGGCTATATTGTTAATTTAATTCTTATGTATGCTTTAATTTATTTAATGTATGTCTCTCGCGCATCTCCCTTCCACACGCCCCCACTCCAGTACCCCCAGCACACAATTAATCCAGCAATACAGCATACCATTAATACAGCATATTACTGCACTTAGTTGTACAAAAATTTAAAATTCGGTCTGAATCCACTTAATTTAACATAAAACATTAATTTTATACCATTCAAATACTATTTTTAATATCAACACTATTTTTTATATTTTCAATACTATATTTCATTCCATCCCATATGCATCTCGCTAACTATTTCATCTAGAGAAAAAAATAACAGAATAATTTTTGTGGGAAATTTGGAGCAGTTAAATTTTACACACTGTGAGTCCGCGTGGTTTTCGAGTGATTCAAGAAAAATTACCTTTGGAGGCCCCCCTCACCCCTGCTCACCCCCCACCGGTCAAGATTTGTTATATATTTTAAGGCACACACCCCCTACCACTGATCCAAAATTTGCGACGACACATATTATTTCTCCTATTTTTCTTTCGTTGCATGGACTACGTACGACTACATACCTTTTTTAGATATTAAACTAGCAAACAAGAGCATGCTATCATATAAAAATTTAATCTACGTACAAAACTCTATAAAAAAGAACATTGATAGCATGTGCCACCTTTACTGGTACATTTTCACAAATTTTTCAGGAAAAAGCGAATTTTTGCCACTAAAAACACAATTTTTTTATATAAAGCTACTCCTTAGGCATTGCAATCATTACTGATCTATACATAGAAACATAACACAAACACATAGTCAGCATTTGCCACCCCAGGTGGTACCAAAAAAGTAATTGGCTCACGGACTAATAAGTTATATATAAATTTTACTAATATTAATTAATGAGCTAAATACTCCTTAGATTTTTTCTTATATTCTAATTAACTAATTATAATTTATTAGTTGACTCTAAATTTATATACTGCTCATTTTATCTGTTTGTAACTTACTAAATACGTCTTTATCTGTTTATTGTTTTTTTTTATTTTTATTATTGTATTATTATAGCAGAAATTTGGGCTTGGTAGGATTCCGGGAGACGGATAACACAAATTATGTAAAAATTTATTAGTTTGAATTCAATTGAATAAGACTGATAATAAATTTCTATAGCTGAATGATTAGATTATTCAAAAGGAAATATTAAATGCTGGAGGGTGTATTACAGGGGTAAGAAAATTTGCATATTTTAAATTATTTGTTGTTTGCTATAAATATAACTTGATAAAAAAAACTATCGTGTTTTCCATCCAAGTTTTATTTATTAAAATGGTTATTTCACGGAAAAAAAGCAATTCTTTAGACTCCACTTAAAGCCAGCAACATGTTACAAATTTCAACTATATTTGAATATGAAAAAATGATACTACGTGATACTGCACTACTACTTCACTATGTGATATTTAAAATATACTTAGAGCTGAGAGATTGAAATGGAGCTTTCACATTTTTATTAAAAAATATCAGTACAAAGGTTTACAGAAGGTAACATTTATTTGGCTAGAAAACGGTATTAACTCCCTTTGGGACCCCTTAAAACGAATCCTAAGGGAGAAAGAGTCAAGGAAGAATAAAGGAATGTCCAAAAAGAAAAACCTTAGACATGGTGTAACCAGCAACAAACAAATTACTCATATCCAAAACATGCAAGATCAAATAAATTTACGTACCTAGAGCAGTAAGGGCGTTATTACAGGCTGAGGGCGAAGTTTGAAAGCACGAGTGTGTTTAACGCCCGAAGCCTGGCATGTCGCTTACTGCTCGTGGTGCGTACACTATTTTATCGCCCACCACATGTAAACAAATTACAAAACACGTAAACTATTTTATCTACGATTGATACGAAATATAAACATTATATCTTTGTTTAGATGCGTAGAAAGTGATTCTTTACGTACTTGTATTCATTGCGCATGCGCGTCTCATAGTTCTGAATAATTCCTCTTCTTTACCACACTAGTGCGGTAAAGAAGAGGAATTCTTCAGCTTTACGCACGATTAGCAAGTTTGTTTACATTTAACAAAACAAATTTGCTGTTATTTTATTAAAGTAACTGTTTATATAGAGTTTTTAGTGAAAAACAGTGAGTGAATCAAATGACTTTGACGAAAATGTGGAGAATAATACTCCTCCAGAAAAAATTTATTCGGCAAACAATACAACTAATGAATTAATGCCATCTTTATCAAGAGAGAGATACGAACTTACATACAGCAAGTTTATTTTTTTCTGTATTTATTATTTAAATCTAACAATCGTAGATAAAGTACGGTACGCCACTCGTGCGAAAACGGTATTTTGCATTGCTCGTGTGGTTTTACCACCCTCGATGTCGCTCGGGTGCAAACTCCACACTCGCATGCAAAATGCTACTTTCCGCACTCGACGCGTAATGTACTATTGCCGTAATCTTCAAAAACAATAAATGCATATTAAGTTTAAATCAATACCAAAACAAACCGCAGTTATAAAAATATTGATTGTTTACAAATTGAACAGCTGACGCTGAGGACTACTAGCCCTTCTTGCACGCCGCGGCCCGGCCATGAAGCGGCCGCTTCTCGAACTACTAGTGGCCCTGTAATGAAAAAGCATGCATTTTTACAGGCCCCAGGGCTGTAAAATGGCACTTTACCGGCCGCTCAGGATAGGAATGTTTACAAGTGGAGGGCGGTAAAATGGAACTTTACCGGCCGCTCAGGATAGGAATGTTTACAAGTGGAGGGCGGTAAAATAATATTACCAACCCATTTATGAAGTATATAATATGAGGTGGAAGGAAACAAGTATCATATAATAATAATTTTGTCATAATCTAGATAAATTATGACTATAAAATTATTATATGATAATTGTTTCTTTCCTACCCATATTTACTTCATAAATGGGTTTGTAATATTATTTTCTAAGATTAAGACTATATGAAATTACTTAAAGATAATATTCCCTCATATGTAAAACGGATTTCGATCCAGCAAGTTTTGAATTTAGAGACAAAAAATTTCACAAGAATAAGATTATTATTTTTTTATATCTCCGAATTTAAAACTTTTCTGGTCATAAATTCGTTTCAAACATCAGGGAACATTTTTCTTCTCAATGCCGTCAGTCGGTATGTCCGTCAACATTTTTGCGAAATACCAGATCTTAAAAACTACAAGTCAAATATTAATAAATTAAGACCCCCATGCACGGTCAAAATGTTAGCGCAAACACCATGTTTGTGCAAACATTTTGACCGTGTATGGCTGTTTGATGTTTGTCGTGTATGGCCTAAATTTGCCAGACATCTGGTTTGCGCAAAATGTTTGATCGTGTATGGGGGCCTTTAGGGTGGAACATTATAATTAGCCCACAGATGATCCCATATTAATTTCAACCATCTGCGCACATTTAATATCGAATAAAACAAAGTTTTGTCCCACACCACGGGGAAGGTAAGTGGGGCACTAATTGGCAGACTATTATAATTTTTATTTATAGAAATTTAAGAAGACATCACACGCCATTAAAAGCAATTCATCATCAATAAATAGTATGGTCAAAACAAAAATTAATAATTTTATTAAAACAGCTTTTAATGATTATAGCGTCTAATTAGGTTTAACTATTCTATTATCAACCAATTAAAATTAAAAAAACTGAATAATAAAATCAGTTAATCAATTACATAACTATAACATTAAAATTCTATGATTCTAATGCTTTATACGTTTCCCAATTCATTCAAAGTTATGATGTAACTAGGAAATTCAACAAAGAATAAAAAATACCACTTTAGTAATCTAAGATGTAGTCGTCAATCGTATAAAAAAACGCAGAAGCAACGAAAGAAAAAAAACAAACATTAATTTTCTACACATGCGGTCACGTACGATGAGTTTCGAGGGGAGTAATACGAAAATAGAGTTGCACGGCCTAGTGATCGTAGGATGAAAGTGATCATCCCGCATCTGAGTTTATAAAAAGCAAAAGGGAACGTCCACTAACCAGGAAACAACTTTAGGAAAGAGTGAAGAGACAGGAAGATAATCTTTATTAAAAACTACTTGAAAAGAATTCCTAATGAGCATAATAATAATAATTATTGACTTATCTATCAATATGTAATATTTCTTTGTCTATAATTTATTTATACAAAACGAATAAATACACTTGAACTCAAACTCTATTTGAATAAGAAAGCTAATAATATGCTGTCAATGTATATAAAAAAAAACAATATCAAATAAAATAACTAAAAAATTTAAAAAACTTTCATTTTTACTACCATAACCATGTGGGGGAGAAGAAAACAAAGATTATAATCATTTACTCCCAAAAGAAAGCAGATAATTATTATCCTTCTTATCTAAATCTAAAGTTAACTTTTTAATGAAAGCAATTAGTCATTTATTAATTCATATTTTCACCCACTCGGTGAAAAATTTACAAATATGAAGTATGTACACAAATTCGGGGCCATTATACAAATTCATTTCTCACTCTAACGAGCTCGTCAGAGTAAAAAATTATTTACCTTTCTGGGATTCGAACCATCACAAGATCTTTGAATTTAGACGAGTTTAGGTAACTACAGTTATCGGACACAAATAACTTATTTTAGATAGTGAGCGCCTTATTAAAGGGCGCACCGACCTAGTATCATGCATCACTACATAATATAGTTATTAATTTTTTTATATAGGTATACTATTGCTTCAAATAACTAAGGCCTTGTAATTATTACATTTTTTAATAAAACATTAAATTAATATTTCCGTTCAAAAAGTGTTTTTTTTTTTTTTTTTTTACAACTAAAACTCTTTTCAATTCTTCTTTATTATGCTTTAGGAAAATATGTTTGAAATAATTATAAGAATCAATTTGAATTTTGAATTCAATTGCTTTAAAGTAAAGCCACGTGATACTTAATTTTAATTAAATTGTGGATCAGTTAAAACCAGTTCTATGTTTAATTGAGATTAACAGAACAAACCATTTGAAATAAAATATGAATTAATTATTGCTTCAAATTTTAGTTTTATGGCTCATTTTGAATTTGGATACTACCACTATTGTAACCCCTTCTCTCCGGATAAACTATTAAATATTGATTTTTATTTTCTAACCATTTGTGTTTTTTAAACTTTATACTAAACAATGGAAATATTGAAGTAGTCAAAATGACATTTAAATGCAAGAGTTTACTTTACCACTTATACTATAAATTATCAACAATTTTTTTTATGAATTAGGTTTTATTTATTAACTATTTATCTTATTATTGTATTCAAATATGTATTTGAAAAGAAAACAAACTATATTATGAAAATTGTCGTTATGAAACTAAGAAAAATTGGAATGTTTTAAGGGTAACACTGGATATTTTATTCATAGCAGGTCAAAGGTTTAAATCCCTCAATCAATCAAAATTATTAGCCCTTTACCTCTAACCCAAACCTGTCAAAATTCTCTCACTTTTCACATTCCACTTAAAGCGACCCGACCCTTTATCTAAACACATAGGGAATATAACCTTCTGAACCCCCAACATCCGACCTTGAAAATTCAGACCCTAAAATCTCATCTAATATTACAAGCTCGGTTCAACTTTTCCTTGAATATTCCAAAACTGAAAGTTTAACCCTTCTGATCTGCCTCGACAACTAGAATCGTGAAATTGAGAGCCCGAGGGCATATAAAAGCGTTTTCAAGTGTCAAAGTTTCACATAACGTCATAATACTGTACACATGTGGGTACCACTTGTAATCAAATGAAAACTTGGTACAACATAATATATAAAGAGGCTTCTTCGGCTTCGGCAAACTGCCATCACATATACGAAACGATCATCATTTCTCGAGTTACGATTTTCTAAATTTTTCATTTAACAACCTTTGACTAACACCAAGAACCGTTGTTATTCTCAGTAAACGACAGCTGTAATACAAAACCATAATGTCCTTTGTCAAACTTATATGGTTTCTATTAAAACGAACAACCTAACTCTAAAATTATTAATATCTCCCAACAAATGTAAAATTTTAAACTAGCAATGGAAAACTTGATGACATTAAGGTTAGACTTCATCAGGTTTTCAACTTAAATTAAAATTTCAATTATTTGTTTGTTACATTTTATGATTTGGTTGAATCCTGAATTGGGTCATTAAAAACTTCAACATATTCATGACGGACCTACTCAGTTTTGAAATTTTAATTAAATTCTAGGTAATTAGTTTCATCAAAAATGAATAATTGTAATAATGAAGATATTCATGATTATGCTATTTATCTGTTATTTGACTTTAGTAACCAATTATATTTTTACTCCTTATACTTATGAGTGATTCTTAACAATGTTTATATAATTAAATTTTATCTTGCATAAAATAAAATCAAAATGAATCACCGTGTTTTCTTTATAAACATTATACTTGCAAAGAAGCTATTTAAAATATCTAATGTTGTATTCATTTTTTTATGCTGAGTTTTAGAAGGTTAATATTTCTTAATGTATTCCACAACAGCAGTATATAATTCATATTAAAATTTTAAAATAGTGTATATAAGTTTGTGAGTGCTTAAGTAGTGTATACGTACTTATAGTTCTATGGTTTAAAATACCTATTATCATTATATCTTTAGTAGTTAGTTTATATTTTTTTTAAAAAAATAAGGGTTCGGTATAGGTATGATGGTAATTTCTGAAATTAATTATAAAACAAAGATATATAAACAAACAATTAATATTATATTTAAGACGTAACGAGTTAATTATTTACAAGTATTTACAATATAATTTATAATACTATGTCGGTTTGGTTAGAGCAGAAGAAAATGTTTTCAATGGAAAACATGACTAGAGTACTTTGAATGCTCTCCTTCAACTGATATATGACTGGAAGTCGAGTGACCCGGTTGGTTGTGGTGGTAAGGAGATGAGTGATAAGAAGGGCTGTCGTGTACTTTGATGTGGCCGGAGACTGTATGCGCTGATGAGTCATGATGTGGTGATCCTCCTTGGTCGTGATAACTGTTCTTGAATTTTCCAAATTCCTTTTCGAAGTCGTCGTGGTTGAAATGGTGATCGAAGTTGTGGCTAGGTTTAAATTCTTCAGAAGATTCACTTTGGTGATTAGAGTACTCTTCTTGACTAGAGGATTCATCAAAGTTATGATGCTGGGGGAATTGTTCCTGATGTTGTTGTTGGTGACCGAACTGTTGTTTATGATCGAAGTTATGGTGATGATGACCAAAGTTATGATGATGACCGAAATCATGGTGCTGCTTGTGCTCTGGGTGTTTAACATGTACAGGAATATGTACGTACTTTTTAACTTCATAAGGAACAGGTACCTTATAGGGTATTTTTACAGGTACTTTAACAGGGTACGGTACATGTTTCTCTACCGGCACAGGGACGCGCTTGTATACAGGAACAGGATAGGGCTTCTCTACAGGTACAGGGATTGGGTTATCAACTGGTATTTTAACAGGGACGGGCACCGGTTTTTCAACAGGATAAGGTATCAATTTTTGAACAGGTACGTGGTAAGGTACTGGTTTATCTACGGGCACTTTAACCGGATAAGGAACATGCTTGAAGATAGCATAAGGCACTTTCTTTTCAACAAATACTGGGTAAGGCTTTTCGACGTGGACAGGGTACGGTTTGTCAACGGGCACTTTAACGGCAATTGGGACCCTTTTCTCAACAGTGTAAGGTTTAGGTATGGCTACTTTAACCGGGTAAGGCACAGGCTTATGAACTGTAACGGGGTAAGGTTTCGGTACAAACACTGGGTAAGGCTTATCGACATGGTAGTGAACGGGAAACGGTACTTTTTTATGCACTGTGACCGGATAAGGGACTGGTACCTTTTTAGTGAGAGTAATTGTTTTCACCTGATGAGGGAAGTCGTGGTTGTCTTCGTGAATCGGTTTGACATCTTCATTGTGTCCATGATGGCCGAAATTATGTTCTCCGAAATCGTGCTGTTGATGTTCACCGCCGTAATGTCCGAATCCGTCCGATTCCCTTTTTTCGGTTTTCTTCTCCACCTGCTGATTCTGTTCTTGCACCTGGTCCTGCACCTGTTCGTTCTCGGCCAAGACGACCGCCGCTAACACTATCACTAACCAACACCCGCGCTTGTTCATCTCGGATACAATAATGATTCTAGTCTGCCCCCGCCCTCAGCCATATATACTCAAGTCTCAGTCCAACGATTCGCGACACCCACCACCTCGCCTTGCATAATTCCCTCTAAAGCCGAGTCCGCACCTCCCATGTAACCAGCTACACAGCGCACACACTCTCAAGTTGTATAACAACCGAAAAAATAATAATCACATATATCTTCTTTTGACCCTGACTCCTGAAAGAATACCTACCACTCTAACCACATAACCGACTATATTTCAATTATAATATTTCCACATGTGCTTTTTACGGTCATTTTTGTATTCACTGTTATCAATACAAAAAGAATTATACAAGAAATATCAAACACCGAAAACACCGAATATTATCTAATAAAACTCCTAAAAATGAACATCTTCTTGACCTCGATGTTCAGAGCAAACATTTGCCGCTCCGATTCAAAATGCTATTAATTAGTCGTCCTTATTATATTATGCATACTACAGTATGTTTAATTCAGCATCAAAGAAACATACAAAAGCGTTGAAATTGATCTATTTTAATGGATAAATTATATTCAATCTTGATTATAAGTTTTAAAAATATTGTACAGATCAATTTCTTAGAAAATAATATAAAAGTAAATGTATGATTTTTCTTTTTTTTAATAATTTAAAATAAAAATATCGTAAAAAAATGAGCAAAATGAGGTTTTGAAATTTAAAACATAATACATTATTATAATGCAATTTTTGGACGGACATTTGTTTTTTTTTTTCCTACATAAAACGCTGTAGAATTTATATTCTACAGACATCCAGGATATGAGGTTGACAATGGCATATTTTAAATAGTAATCTGGAAGATCAAGATAAGTTAAAACTAATCACATTGTACAGTAGTATAATGTAATTAAATAAATAGGACTTTTAGCATTTAGCATAAATTAAAGCTAATTCAATTTAAGGAAAAAAATAATATTCATTCTACATCCGCATTTATTCCGACTAGATAAAATAATAATAAAACTCTTAAAGTAAATTTGAACGTTTATTAAAGTTAAAATTAATTATAAAGTATATTGTTGAATTAGGCTGATTAAGAGTTTATTTTTGAAACTCTACAATTAAGATTATAATTAATATTTTCCAGAAAAACGTGCCAATGTCTCGGTCTTGTTTAAACTAGTTCTGTTTTTAAAACCTGATAATTAGAGACTGGGAAGTTTATTAAATGTTTTTAATACCATCCAGACCGAAATTAATTATTGTGAATAAACATTGAGAAAATGTTTTTAAAAAATTAGTCGATTCCAATTTGATTTTAGACCATGAAGACCAACATATAAAATTATTAACTTTTATTAATTATGCAGGTTTTGGTCTTTTATCGAATTATTAATTATAAAAGTTGGGATATCAAATTATATACTTATTAATCTAAAATCGTTTTGACTATTTTTTAATTAAATTTAACAGTTAGAAGAAATATTAAGTGTTATAGTTATAATTAAAACATACTTCGTATAAAATTTTAATTGCACTTTTTTTTTACACTATCCAGTAATAATAATTTTAATGATAGTTTATACTATTCATTTCAATTTTTGATTCTCATTTTAGCAAATTAAATGCTTTACTATAATTATTATTCATTACATAAAAAAAACTTACTATCTCTCCGTAATCAGCGCAATTCAAAGTATACAAGTCAGTTGAAATTATACATTTCCACCAGAATCTTTTAAAAAATGATGTACTAGATCACCAATTGTTGCAAATTTGGAATTATTGAAATTCGAAGTATTGAATAAATTTATCACAACAATTTGTATAAATATATTAATAATTTTCATAAATAAAGGATGTTTATAAATCATACATTTATTATATTATTATTTATAATTTATTATTTATATTTATTTTGCTTCCGAGCTTACCGAAGGTATCGGAAGCTATGTGATCGTTCTGAAAAAAAAATTTTAGGTCTCCGATTTCAAAAATTCCAAGACAGAAATCCGTTTGAGACTTCAGGGAACATTTTTTGTTCCGTGTCTGTCTGTCCGTCTGTCGGTCTGTAGTTCAATTTTTGCGAACCATCATATCTTAAAAACTACACGTCCGATTAAATGATATTTACATTGTTGTCATAATTACCTCATTGTTGGTCCCATGTAAGATTCAACCTTTTGCGCTTATTTGTTCCTCTTCCACATGCGCACAAACATACATTAATTAAAATATGAAGCGTTAGTGGAGGTCATCATTAAATGTAGAAAGAAATAGTCACTCCACGTGAAATAAGTTTATATTTTCAGAGCAGCTTTCAGCCACTATAGGGCCATCATCAGTGCCGCAAAGACTGGTGTCCTGTACCAGTTGCTGGTTTAACATGACTCACCGTTCTCCCATATTTTATCTTTTTATTTAACTTTCTTCGCTTTTGCGGCACTGATGATGGCCTTATAGTGGCTAAAAAGCTGCTCTGAAAATATAAACTTATTTCACGTGGAGTGACTATTTCTTTCTACATTTAAACATACAGTAATTTACACCTATAGCTTCAAAAGTACTTATCTGATTTGTAGGTAACTTTTATAGTTTATTGAAAGTAGTCCGAAGATAGCCCTAAATTAATTTGAACCGTCTAAGCTCTTTATCTTTTGCAAAATTGATACTTTAATTTATGTAAAAAATCCAAACAATTTTGACAGATTAAAAAACGGGGCAAACAATTAGACAAATTATACAATAATGGCTTGTAAAATCAATAAAGTACGTGATAGGATGCGAGGAAGCTATATGCCACACCAATTGGCCGTCTATTTTATTTATTTATAATTTTTCATAAATGAAGGATGTTTATGCAGTCCGGGATTACTATTTACTTTCAGTGGCATTAAGTATATTTTCCGAATTAAAATAGTTTTTAACTTAAAAAAGCCATTTAAATACTTTTCTTATAAAATAAATACAAAATAGATCTTTCTTTGCTCTTAAATACTTTAAGGTGAATAATAAATGGTTTCAAATAGGATTGAAGGAAAACTGTTTTATTTATTTATTTACTTTATTTATTTAGATTTAAATTACTATTAAATTGTAATTAAAAAGTTTCTTTTAATTGTTCTTTTTTTTAAATACTGATTCCTTCACATTTAAATGTTCTTCACTTTTGAATTGGCTTTAAACTTCTATTTTAAATATTATTGACTTTAAAGGATTAAAATAATCTTATTTAAATTAGAACACTTAAAATGATGATCAAATTCTTCATAACTTTTAAAGAAGAATTGTGTACCAGATTACTGTAGTTAATCGTTTAACAAGGCATTATTGCAGGATATTGCCGGCTCGATCATCATTTACCCTTGCTTGATCAGGTTGAATGCCTGTGTGCAGGATGTTTTAAGTAGAGTAAGGAAGTCTTTACGTCTTTACCTTATTAGCAACTTTTTTTGCATTAAATCGGCTTAGTTATCGGATAAATGGAAATCTAAATCAAACCATTTAGAGCACTGAAGAAACGTGAAGCGTGTGCACCTTGTTTTGGCTGTTACCTAGCTTCTATAATCTGCTTTAAAGTAATAGACCGAGCGCCCACGGCGCGGCGCGGCGCTCGAATGGAAGAGCAATTTTTTTAAATGTGTCGGAAAAATGAATAAACAATTTCATTTTTAGGCATAATATTTAATATGCTTGGTTATCCAATAAGTATAAAGCTAAAAGGTTTGAAACTCAATTTTATTTAATAAATATATTATAGTCCAGTTATTTTAGTCATAAATATGGCTTCTGTTCCAAGAAAAATCGGAGCTTCTATTTGACGTTCTGGAAAACATATTGAAAATCGGCAACAAGATTGCGGTCGTGTTAATAGATATCCAATACTCATTTGATACTTGTTACATTTAAATTTTTCATACCACGATCCACATTCAAGGTGGGACCTGTTCGTTACACATAAAACAATTACCTTTATAAAATATTAAATCACTGGGAGACTAATATTTTTAAACCAACGTCCGAACAAACTTGAAATGTCGCTCGTAGATATAGAATAATTGAGCCCACTATCTCAGAGAAAAGCCTAAGTTATTGTCGTTGTTACGCCTTGTGCAGAAACTTCGGAGCAATTTATTATCCAAACTGTTTAATGTACGTAAAAAATGAACATTATGCTTCCTGTGTGAAATTTTATAATCTTTAATTTTATTTGATCCTCAATTGGTCTCCGAACCAGAGGAAGCTAGATATTCGCAAAAATACGTAAAAAGTCGTGCAAACACAAACACTACGCAAGCTATAGTAAGCTAGAATTTTTGCTAAACCGTTCGTTGTACGTAAAAAATGATTCAGACCTTTTTTATGGGACATTTATTATTCTTTCTTTTTGATCGTTGCCATAATTTGCCTCCGAGCTATAGGAAGCGAGATATTTGTAAAAATATGTACGTAAAAAGTCGTGCGGCGACGGATACTAAATATTTATAGATATTCTTCACTCTTTATTCCGTAAAACGTCCATTGTATACGTAAAAATGAATCAGACTTTTTTATGGGAAATTTTGTTATCTTTAATTACTATAACCACCTTGATTGGTGTCCGAGCCATAGGAAGCGAGATATTCGCAAAAAACCGAATTTGTTGACCTTTGGCCTTGAATATCTAATTTATAAAAAAATTATCATAAAGAAAAAATACTAAACAGTATACTTGTATAACAAAACTTGTAAAATGCTATACAGTAACGCATTTCTTCACAAGTTATAACCTTCTCTTGTTTACGAGGTTCAATTATATAAAACCATAGAGAATAGATTGTAACCTTTCGGCACTACATTTTTTGTGGTTTTTAGCTATTTTTCGTACCGTCCCGTGTTTTTGTTTACCTTATAGGTTAACTTTTTACTGCATCTGTACTTCTTTAGTTGTACGTACAATGCCAAAACCTTATCAATTCCCTTGATATTGGGCTCATTCTTCTTCTCTCACCGTCCCCTACACGTGGACATATCGTTGGCTCTGTTTTGATTCGGCGATAGCCAGATCCCACGTACAAAGTTTTGTGCTTTTATAAGTTAAAGATAAAGGCACGAAATACATCAATTTAATTTTTAATTTAAATCAAATTATTATTATTATTAACAATGTTTATTGTAATTATTATTTTTCTCTTTCAATCTACCATTGTTAATAATAATTATAATTTGATTTAAATTAAAATTTAAACTTTCCGTAGTATGAATACTACCAAAAACTTAAAAATTGAATCAATTTAATTTTATTAGAGACCTGTTACAACCATTTACATGTGGCATAACACAGGCAAAGAAGAAACATTTTGAAAGTACTAACTATAGGTTCAATGTGTTTGTTAGTCTGTTTGGTAAATAGAATGCCATATGAAGTTTTATCAAACTGGGAATTACAGCGCAACATGAAAAGAGTTTTATTGCTTTGAACTTTCCTCAGTCTCCAAGACGAAAAAATACGACTTTCGTTAAGTTGTGATATCACGAATTCTTCGTATTGCTTTTACTTATTCAGTGGCATAATGATTTGATCTTTCTTTAATATATCTATGGTGGCAAACTAAAATAAGCTTGCTTTATCTCATCAAAACACGTTACGATATTAATTTTATTTAAATTCCTACCAACAAAACTCCAACAGATGCAATAAAGCGGAAAAATGCCCATTAAATTTGAATTAAAATAAAGACAACTTTCTTAAAACAGGATCATGCTGAGAAAATAACTGCAATTTCCTGACATGTATTGAGTTCTTATTCTTTATCCTTCTAGAGCTGAAATTCTAAACATTTTTATTCACCATTAAGGGCATAATCTATTACCTCGAATTCCTTTCATTTGAAATTCATCCTTAATGTAATTCCAACGAGATCTCTTTTTATTGAAGACATTTCCTATTCAATTTCTAAGGAGAAACTCAACTCAACTGAAATAAAAATATTACACTCCATTGCAAATGCTTTTTTCACGTAAAAAAAATTCACTCGTATATACAACAGTATAATATACGACATATATATAAAAGAATAGCTACAAAGAAAATTCAAAACGTGTATAAGTACACAAAATGATTTTGGTGATATATCATATAACAATATTAAGGCTCAGTTCGAATTTACATACGAATTCTATTGTAAAGAATTTAAAATGAATTAAAATAAAAATATCATGAAAAGCAATCTCCTGACATTTTGCTAGCTTGCAGTCCACTCTTACATTTAATATTATCAAAGAAATGTTTAAAAAGTAATTTTTAGTAAGTCTAAATCAAATTATAATTATTATTAACAATGGGAGACAGATAAAGAAAAAAAAATAATAACAATAAACATTGTTAATAATAATTATAATTTGATTTAAATTAAAAATTTAATTAATGTATTTCGTGCCTTTAAATCACTTTAAAGCAGATTATAGAAGCTAGGTAACACTCAAAACAAGGTGCACACTAGGGTGGGCGAAAAAAATGATTTTTTTTTCTTCGAACCGCTATAGTGCGGAAAACTTGCCTTCTACAATACGAAGAAAAAAGACGTAAAATTTTTAAACTCGGTTGATATCTTCCGGTCGCGCATCGCACTAAATGTTTATTAAAATTCACGAAATTGAACATTTTTCGTAAATTTTTTTAATTTTACTTAAGTAAAATTTATTTATTACATAAGTAAATTAATCAAATAGACTACTTTAAAGGAAAAACTATAAATACGAGGTATTCTTTAGCAACAAATTAAAATTTTAATGATAAAATTAATTTTGCAGGTTTACTCTAAAACATTTTTGCTTCCGAGCTTACCGAAGGTAATGGAAGCTACGTGATCGTTCTGAAGAACGAAACAGTTTTAGGTCTCCTATTTCAAAAATTCCAAGACAGAAATCCGTTTGAAACATCAGGGAACATTTTTGGTTCCGTGTCTGTCTGTTGTTCGGTCTGTCGTTCAATATTTGCGAACCAACATATCTTAAAAAACTACACGTCCAATTTTAATGAAATTTGTATGGTAGGTCATAATTAGCCCATTAATGGTCCCATATAAGTTTCAACCTTCTGCGCTCTTTTGTTTCTCTTCCACATGCGCAAAAACATACATTTACACCTATAGCTTCAAAACTACTTATCTGATTTGTATGAAACTTTTATAGTTTATCGAAAGTAACCCGCAGATAGCCCCAGATTACTTTGAACCGTCTGAACTCTTTAACTTTTTCTTAATTTATACTTTAATTCAAGTAAAAAATCAAAACAATTTTGACACATTAAAAAAACCGGGGAAACAATTAAACAAATTAGAAAATAATGGCTTGTAAAAGCAGAAAATCAATAAAGTACGTGATAGAATGCGAGAAAGCTATGTGCATCACCCATTGGCAGTCTTTTTTTTTTTAAATGAATACAATGTACTTATTTAAATAATAAATTCAAACTATAAAACAACAATTAAAGGTCTTAAGGGGGAACAAGTATTATATTAGCAGCTTGAACATTTATTATTCAAGTTAAAATTTTCAGAAAGTTAAGGGGATCAGGATGTAATTGAAAATTCTCAAGACAGTTGATTCTGTTTATGGAATATTTAATACATGAAGAAAACGTCAAGGGAAGGCTCGACTTGATTTATTTTTTTTAACGATATATGAGAATTTGTGCGAATACTATTAGAATTACACATTATGAATTTGTGCGAACCAACATATCTTAAAAACTACACGTCCAATTTTAATGAAATTTGGGTGGTAGGTCATAATTAGCCCATTGTAGGTCCCATATAAGTTTCAACCTTCTGCGCATATTGTTTCTCTTCAACTTGTGCACAAATATACATTTATTTACACCTATAGCTTCAAAAGTACTAATACGATTTGAATGAAACTTTTATAGTTTATCGAAAGTTACCCGCAAATAGCCCCAGATTAATATGAACCGTCTGCGCTCTTTAACTTTTGCTAAATTGATACTTTAATTCGTGTAAAAAATCAAATCAATTTTGACAGATTAAAAAATCGGGGGAAACAATAAAACCAATTAGAAAATAATGGCTTGTAAAAGCATAAAATCAATAAAGTACGTGGATAGGATGCGAGGAAGCTATGTGCCACACCAATTGGCAGTCTATTTAAACATATATTTTTATTTTAAATAGTTTATTAATCATCAAGAAGACAATTTTCTATAAATCACACCTTACCATGCCTTAATCTTTACAACATAATTATCACCACTTCATTAAAACGCTAAAATAAAATCTTCGAGTGTATACGCAGTATAATTATTTCTAAATTATATTGATATCTGCCAATAAGGATTGTACAAAATTTTAGTCCCAAGGGGAACAGAGAAAAGTAGGAAAAGAAGGTGAATTGAGCCCAGACCGATCTTCTGAAGATATGAAGTTAATACTTGAAAAGGAACTCCTATTTTGGATGTAAACATATAATATATCAATCAAAGATAAATCCAATTTTAACTCAGGAATGTGAAAAGACACGGAGGATAGAAAAGGAAAATACCGCTGCTTTTCCCCCAAAGTTAACATTTAAGAATTTTTCATCAGTAGTCGGAATTAATTAGTCATTTAGGATATTTGCAAATTATATTATCAAAGGGGAGAGGATATAGAAATAAGGGGAGGGACAGAATCTAGATATTCTCGATTAGAAAAATAATTTAAAAGTTTCTTGATGGTAGGATTATAAACCCATCAAATTAAAAATAACACACTCCGCAGCGAAGTAAGGGTATCCAGCTAGTTAGATATAAAATAACCGATTAAATACTGAGCAAAGTAGCAAACCCCATTATTTCATTATCACAGCCATTCGAAGGTTGTGTGTTGTTTGTAATATCAAATACAGACATAGGTATAACACAACGTTTATCCTACAAGCTTCATTGTTAAAATGTAGTTATATGTGTTGATTTGAAATGTAAAGGTTGGATATAGAAACAGACAGAAGAGCTGTAGGAACATGATGTATGCTCGCTGCACATGATATAATGCGCTCTCAGAGATAATGCTCTGAAATGCTACGGAATAGTCTGTGTTATGCCATCCCGGGCACTAACAGGGCTGCTTAAACCCCCTTCTAATTGTCAACCCCTGTTTTAGAACAATAGTTATAATATTTCTGCTCGTATCTCACCATTCAAACGTTAGGAACACGCTAATGATGATATCGTTTATCAATTTTATTATCATAGTTCCTTTTTCTAGACACTCAATTTATTATTTTAAATAATTAGGAGAAAAGCTTGTTTTAAAATACGTAGCTTAGGTGCTATTTTATACACCGTAGTATAATTAAAGTATAACGAGAACATTGTGATGGAAAAAATCTGTTCGTCAAGCTCGATCAAAGTTTTGGTAATCAAAACCCCATGGAAAAAGCGATTTCAAAACGTTTTGAGTTCAAGGTCACAACACCAAATTTTTGGTTTTGTACAGAAACTGTTTTAAAACAATAACATGGAAACGGATATTGACTTGAAAACATAAGCGGACATGCAATGGTTGGTATGATGAGCAGAGATATTATAACCTGACTTAACTATACACAAGATGCAACTAAAGAAAAAATAACTAATTAAAAGTTATCGAGATAAAGCACCCATAGCAACTAACTTCAAACTCTAAAGCACATGCAATAGTAGGTATGATGAGCAGAGAGTGAACACACCGTGTCTGTTAGTCGGCCGTGTCTGTATAGTGAATTAAAGTATTAATTAAGCAAAAGTTAAAGAGCGCAGACGTTTAAAATTACCCTGGTGCTATCTGCGATCTACTTCTGACAAATAATCCAAATTTCATAAAAAATCAAATGGGTTCTTTTGAAGATATAGGTATAAATAATTGTATGTTTGTTCGCATGTTGAAGAGGAAAAAATGGAAGCAGATAGTTAAAGCTTATATGGGACCAACAATTTGCTAATTAGGACCTGCCATCCGAATTTCTTTATAATGTATGTTATGTGCTATGTTTAAAATCATACGTATGTAAAGAAAGTAAATAAGATAAGAAAATCGTAAATTCAGAGACAGCTTGAGCTGATCTGATGATGAGCAGTGGTGTAGAATAATTAGTCAAAAATAAACTCTCTTACTCATATATTTTATAACAAAAAGAACAGAAAACTGTAAAAGAACTGTATATTTTATATAAAAAATAAATGTTTCAACCAAAAATAGCCATTAGGAGTGACGGGAGAAAACCGGAAGAACGACATTATATTTATTTTACTTTCATATATCTTATCAAATATTTAACAAAAAAAAAAAAAGATTGTATATTTTAGGTTTTATAACCTTCGATTAGGTTCAGATTAAATATTATGATAAAGTTCAATTGGATTTATTAAGTAACAATTAAAAGGTAACATCCTTGAAGTTGAGTAGTAAACAAATATTATGATTAAGTTCAATCGGATTTATTAAGTAACAATTAAAAGGTAACATCCTTGAAGTTGAGTAGTAAACAAATATTATGATTAAGTTCAATCGGATTTATTAAGTAACAATTAAAAGGTAACATCCTTGAAGTTGAGTAGTAAACAAATATTATGATTAAGTTCAATCGGATTTATTAAGTAACAATTAAAAGGTAACATCCTTGAAGTTGAGTAGTAAACAAATATTATGATTAAGTTCAATCGGATTTATTAAGTAACAATTAAAAGGTAACGATAACATCCTTGAAGTTAAGTAGTAAACACAGAAGTCTAAGATTGAAATCATTATTAGGGTTTCGTAGATCCTTCTCGAAACCCTAATGCCGAGGGTGCTGTGTCTGCCCGTCAGACGTCGCTCTTAGGTTCATATCTCCTGGACCGTTTAAGCTAAAAAGTTGAAATTTGAAATACTGGCGTAACTTTTTTAACCCACACTTAGGAAAAATATTGAGAAGATAAGAATTTAATATGCACATGTGCAATTCACAAAAATGTGGTAAATTCATTTTTTGTTTTTTAAATTTTCGAGTGGGGTATCAAATGAAAGCTGCTGATGAGTAGATAAAAAACATGCCTATATGATTTTTTAAATGTTGCATTCTTTATTGGTTCAATGAATTAAAATATACCCGAAACAATCCCCCCCCCCACTACCCTATAACGTCTAGTCCTAAAATTTTGAAATAATTCATGCAAATACCTTATAATGAGGCGATGAATATAACGGGGAGAAATTCCCACTTTTTTTATAAATTAAATTGCAGATTTTGTAGGCGGACACGGGCAGTGCGCCCAAATTTTCATTTTTTTAATACTTTGAATGGGGAATCAAATAAAAGCTCCTGAGGAATAGGTTAGAAATATATATATATATATATATATATATATATATATATATATATATATCGAACTGTGTAACCCTTAAAATCGAGATTTTTTGTTTATTGCATTTTTTTTATAGATATTATTCATATCTACCTATGTGCAAAAGCTAGTAAGCCTTAAGCAATTATTCTTTATAGCAATTATTGTAATACTTTAAAATCATAATTTAACTAAAGTGTACAAAAAACCTCGTATACGACAAGGTTTCAAAACCTCGTAACCCCCCATGCATTATAAGTCTTTAACTAGTTGTGGAATACGTTTAAGTGTTTTAGTAAAATTAATTAAAATCAAAATAAATATAAAGAAAATATAAAAATAGACTGCCAATTGGTGTGGCACATAGCTTCCTCGCTTTCTATCCACGTACTTAATTGATTTTATGCTTTTACAAGCCATTATTGTCTAATTGGTTTAATTGTTTCCTCCGATTCTTTATTTTATCTGTCAAAATTGTTTTGATTTGTTACACGAATTGAAGTATCAATTTAGCAAAAGTTAAAGAGCGAAAATGGTTTAAATTAATCTGGGGCTATCTGCGGGGTACTTTCGATAAACTATAAAGTTTTATACAAATCAGATAAGTACTTTTGAAGCTATAAGTGTAAATAAATGTATGTTTGTGCACATGTAGAAGAAAAACAAATAGGCGCAGAAGGTTGAAACTTATATGGGACCAACAATGGGCTAATTATGACCTACCATACAAATTTCATTAAAATTGAACGTGTAGTTTTTAAGATAGGGTGGTTCGCAAAAATTGAACGACAGACCGACAGACAAACACGGAACCAAAAATGGTCCCTGATGTCTGAAACGGATTTCTGTCTTGGAATTTTTTGAAATCGGAGACCTAAAAATTTTAGCTTCCGTTACCTTCGGTAAGCTCGGAAGCAATAAACTTTTTTAAAACAACGTTTTTTGCTTCTCGCGAAAAATTTAGTTTTTGGGGTTTCGAGGTTTTGCAGGTATACACAGTCGATATGCTTGTTTAAATTTTGCATTCTTTATTGGTTTAATGAGTTAAAATATACCCCAAAAAATTCCCTCCCCCCCAACCACCCTATAACGCCTAGTGTCTGATTTCAATGGTATTTATTTATCGTTTCAACTTTACGGCAAGTGAAAGTCGATGTCAGACAGAAAAATATGAGAAGTTGACGTAGTTATCTTGAAGACACCGCAAGAGCTACACGAGAAATTGTTTCGTATTATTATAAATATAAAGTCGTTTAAGTCATATCCAGAAATCTGTCTTCCATTCTTAACATTGTGGTGCCGTAAGCTGTTGATTGGAACCTGGGTGAGAAAAAGATGGAAGCGAACAGCGCAGAAGTTACCAAGCTTAAGAAATCTCGAGCTGCATATAGGAGTTCTTTCACCAAGAAACATAAAGCTCTGGAGGAACTATTGAAAGCTGAGGAGGTTAATTCGAATCAGGTATTATCGGACCTCGCTCAACTTGAGTCGAGACTTAACGCTATTACTGACATAGACCGGCAGATTTTTGAATTATTAGTTAACGACTTGACGACGGACGAAACATTATTGGAGGAGGAAATAGATTCATCAAATGAATATCAATCTAAATTTAATTTTATCAAAATTGAAATTGACAAATTAGTTGACAGTGACAAATCCGAAATTTCAATGAAAACAAAAATAAAACGATTTGACAGACAAATGAAACTTCCGAAAATTAAATTTAGACAATTTAATGGGGATTTACTTTCTTGGCTTCCTTTTTGGAGTCAATTCCAAAATATCGATGAAGATGAAAAATTACGGAAAGTAGATAAATTTGAACTTCTCCTTCAATGTATGGTGGAAAATTCTAAGGCTTATCAAATAGTTGCTAGTTTCCCTCCAACCGGTGAAAATTATGAGAAAGCTCGCGATAGTTTAAAATCTAGGTTCGGCAATAAAGATTTATTGGTTGAGGTTTATGTAAGAGAACTTCTCAAGCTTACCCTCTCTAATATTGAGGAACGTGTGTCTCTCAGTAGTTTATATGATAGTTTAAGTTCCCAGATAAGAGCTCTTGAGTCATTAGGTGTGACGTCAGAGACGTGCTCCGCAATGCTTTTTCCTCTGGTAGAAAGTTCTTTGCCAGAAGAACTCCTTAGAGTATGGCAACGTAAGCCAATTGTAGCAGGGGAGGATAACTCTATTAAGAAGAGGTTAGAAAATATTTTAGAGTTCTTAAAACTAGAAGTTGAGAACGAGGAAAGAATCGCGCTGGCTGTAGGGTCGTTTGGTAAGACGAATGTAGGAAAATCGGTTCCATCAGCTTCAGGTTTGACAAATACGAACAAATCTCAAACCGGAAAACCGATAAAAATAAAATGTGTTTTCTGTCAAAACATTGACGTAGACCATGTGCCAGAAAAATGTTCTGCCGCTTCTATAATGACAATAGAACAAAAAAGAAACTTGCTTTTAAAAAATGGGCTTTGTTTTCTTTGTTTTCGCGGAAAACATTTGAGCAAAGATTGCAAAAAGTGGTTGCAATGTTCTAAGTGCAAGCGTAGGCATTTTGAAATTATGTGTCCAGGGAAAGGGTCGGAAACGAAAAAACCTGAAAATAAAGATTCTTCACCTGAGTGCTCGTTATCTAATGGCACAGTAGGGACAATATTCTTACAGACCCTAGCAGTAAAGATACGACTAGGATACAAGCTATGATCGACTCCGGATCCCAACGGTCATACGTTCAAAAATCTCTAGCGGAGGAATTGGTATACAGTTCATTAGGTACGGAAGAATTAGTTCATTGTTTATTTGGTGGAATCTGTACCGAGAAACAAAGACACCAAGTCTATAAGGTTAGATTGGCGAAATTAGATGGTTCCTATTCTTGTAACTTTTCGGCTTTAGACCAAGAAATTATTACGAATGCAGCTCCGAAGGTGCATAACGGACCTTGGTCTAAAGAATTAAAAAATTTAGGAATAGAAATTTCAGATACTATTGATGGTCCTATACAAGTTTTAATAGGCTCAGACATTTTGGGAAAACTTGTAACGGGTAAAAAATATGATTTGACTAGTGGTTTAGTTGCACAAGAGACTCTGTTAGGATGGACTCTGACAGGGAAAACTTTCGATAACCTAAATTTAAGTAGTCTTGTGTTAGATAGTTTAAGTTGCACGAACTTTTCAGCACCTATTTCTGATCTTTGGTCCTTAGACGTGCAGGGAATTAAAGACCCAGGTGAAATGAAAACAAAAGAAGAGACTGAAAGGCGGGTCCAAAATCATTTTGATGAAACTGTTAATTTTAAGAACGGTAGGTATGTCGTTCACTTACCGTGGATTGAGGACCACCCTTCACTCCCTAGTAATAAAGATTTAGCTCTGCAAAGAACTAAAAACCTGGTTATAAGGCTAAAGAAGGAAGGTTATTTTGAAAAATACGATAAGGTGTTTGAGGAATGGCTCAATGAAGGGGTAATAGAGTTTGCACCACTTATTAGTCCTGATAGTCCTCAGCATTATTTACCTCACAGACATGTGATTAAACTAAGTAGTAAGACAAGTCCTGTTAGACCAGTATTTGACGCCTCTGCTAAGAGCAAAGGTAGTCCTTCTTTAAACGATTGTTTAGAGAAAGGAAAAAATCTTATTGAAATGATCCCTCCACTTCTAATTTGGTTCAGAATTAATAAAATTGGTATAGCTTCGGACATAAGAAGGGCGTTATTACAAATTAGTTTGTTCGAAAAAGATAGGGATTTTTTTAGATTTTCTTGGGTTATAAAAATAGGTTGGGATGAACCACTTAATGAAGAAATGTGTCAAAAATTTACTAGCTGGTATAATGAACTTTCGATGTTAAAAGACCTTAGTATTCCGCGGTGGATACAAGGACCGATGGAAGGAAAAGTAGATTATTCCTTACATACTTTTACTGACGCAAGCGCGCATGCGTATGCCGCTGTTATATTTTTAAAAATATCTAGTAGTGCAGGAACTTATTTAAAGTTTGTTCAGGCTAAAAATAGGGTAGCTCCCACACTGAACTGGGACGAAATTTAAAATTTTGGTCAAGACAAACAAATTAATTGGATTTTTTCGGCTCCAGCCGCACCCTGGTGGGGTGGGTGGTGGAAAAGGATGGTAGGGTTAACCAAAATTTTATTAAGAAAGAATTTAGGTAGGGCTTCACTAAATTACGAAGAATTATACACGGTTTTGACTGATTGCGAAAATATGTTAAATTCGAGACCGTTGACGTACGTACCCGACGACAAACCCGATTTAGAACCTTTAACGCCAAAGAAATTTATTCAGGACTTACAACCTGACGGAAAACTTGATTTGGATTTGATTGACTAACAGTTTAGATCGACGGGTTAGGTACCGACAGACAGTGATCGACTCTTTAAAGAGCAGGTTCCGTACCGAATACCTTGGACAACTCAAGTTGTTGTTAGTTTATTTTGTTATTGTTTTGGTTATTAATTTCATTTGTTTCATTTTTGTTGGGAACTTTTGAGGAAAAGATGAAAATTTTTGCTGAACTTGGATTTAAGAAGTTGAAGATCACGGATCACCACGGACTCCCAAGAAAACCTGGTGTAAACCCCAGGTGTTCCCGGGGGAGAATGTCTGATTTCAATGGTATTTATTTATCGTTTCAACTTTACGGCAAGTGAAAGTCGATGTCAGACAGAAAAATATGAGAAGTTGACGTAGTTATCTTGAAGACACCGCAAGAGCTACACGAGAAATTGTTTCGTATTATTATAAATATAAAGTCGTTTAAGTCATATCCAGAAATCTGTCTTCCATTCTTAACACCTAGTCCAAAATTTTTGAAATAATTCGAGCAAACACCTTATTATTGGGCGATGAAAAATTTAATTTAACTTGTCATTACTAATAAAAAAATAGTGACCCCCCGTGGGTTCGAAAAAAGGACCCTTTAGTTTTTTGAGGTCTTCCGTCTAAATTTGTTTTTATTTTATATTGAGCAGGATGGGGACATAAAAACAAATTATTTCATAATATAATAACTTACATGCTTGATAATCTTCGAAACTCTAAAAAGTACTTCCCTGTCATTTTGTTATAAGAGGACTGTTGAGATATTTCAAAGATATTCAATTATATAACTATCGGCATGATTACAGTTGCTTTTGAAATCCTTATTGAGGTGTCAAGAGAAGACGATTTATTGTAGTGTAACTAATAAATCATTTGATTTTACCTTTTAATAAAAGGACAAATAGTGAGTGTAATCGATTTTGTAATTTAGAGTTCGTTAACTATCATAGTCATAGTCAGTCTAACCATATCAAAATGGCGGATATTTAAAAGTTTGTTTTACCTATAACTTGTGAACCATTTATTATAATAACGTGAAGCAAACGTTTTTTAAATGCATTTTTATAGTCCAAACGCTATTAAACAACTCTGAAGTGGCGGGAAAACATTCTTTATCGAAAAATATGCAATGTATGAAAAATTCCTTAAGAACAGTTTTTGGATTTATTGACAAAGAATGACTATGATTATTTTTAAAACTTATTTTTTTTAAAAAATAGAGGGGGGGGGACGAATACTCGCAATTTTCAAGGACACATGGCGCAAATATGAATTTGTACAAAAATGAAACCAAATAAATATTTGTACTCGTTTAATCATATTCGTACCTCTTTCATTAAACAACCCACAATAGCGTTATATATAGTATATATATATATATATATATATATATATATATATATATATATATATATATATATATATATATATATATATATATATATATATATATATATATATATATATATATATATATATATATATATATATATATATATATATATATATATATATATATATATATCTTCAACCCCTAGTTTTTGAGGGATAGTTTTTTTTCGGGCTGTTCTGGTTTTGGATTTTTACACACAACATAACTGTAAAGTATAATATTTTAATGTTGGTCATTTTGGAGATCAGGTACTTTACAGGCAGACAGACGGCAAGCGCAGCAATGTATGAGGGTCCTCAATTTTGCCTACGGACCCTAAAAACAGTAAACTTATGTTTTTATACTATTGTTGTTATTCTATTAAGTCAGATTTTAATCAGCATAATTATCCATAAAACCACTATAAAAGGATGAAGACTAAAGGCTCCCATACACGATCAAACATTTTGGGCAAACAAGATGTTTGACAAACCTGATGTCGGGCCAAATTTAGGCCATACACGTCATCATATTTGCGCAAACAGCCCTATAAACGGTCAAAATTTTTGCGCAAACATTTTGACCGTGTATGTGGGCCTAAAGGAATGGAAAGTCGTGAAAAAACCAAGATGATATTAGGATCCAGGAACTGGAAGGAAGGCAACCACAATACCAAGGAAGGAACCAGCAATACACTGCGGATATGCCAAATCGTAGTCCATAGATATTATAGTATGAATACAAAATTACTAATATGTTTTTTAATAATAAATGAGTATCCAAAAAAAATGTTTGTTAAAATATTTGTAGGAATCTTCTTTTATTACAACGCCAAATGGGATGTAATAGACTATTTGATAAGCATTTTTTAACCCAATAAAACTGCAAGACGATAAATAAAGATACGGATGAGGGCAGTGGAAAAATGGTTAATATCATCAACGCTCATTCTCACGTTCGTGCCTTATCTTATGATTGGAAATACATAAATGCTACTTCAAAGCATAATTCCTTACATTTCACTGTCGCATAATAAGTTAAAATAAAGTTAACAACTTAATTGTTATAAGAATAGTTATTTATGCACCTAGGGAATAATGTAAGATATTATTGCCCGCGTGGCTGAGTTGATTCCTGACGCAAAACCGAAAGAATCAAGGCAACTTAATCCCGAGGCGAAGCCGATGGTATTAGGTACATATCTTTATTCCAGAGGCGTAGCTTAGGGGGATAATTATAACAAGGGAACAATACAGCATTATTCTCGAGGTACTTACAAAATTTTATCTCCAGAAAGAGCTCTATATAAAGCCGGCTCCACACTCTCGGCGAGACCGCTCGCCGGGGGCTAGCGGCGAGTATACGAGTACAAGAAGTACCCTCCACATTCTCGCCGTTTCGCCGAGGGGTTGAATGAAGACGAGACACCCCCCACCGAGATCCCTCTGACTCGGGTCTGAAATACCGACTCCGAGGGGACAGGTGGCGAGGCGAGGCGCGACTACTCGAGACAAGGCGAGCACATCCTCCCCACTCTCGTGTTCGGCGACCCTCGTGTAGTCTCACCGAGAGTGTGGAGCCGGCTTAAGATTTATTCAACAAAGAAAACATTTTTTCTTTATCGAAAACATCGTAAATGACTCGCAATAGAGCTGGGAGTTTAAAAGCAGTGTTGCCAACCAGATTTCAAGACATGTATTCACTACATTTGCCATTCATTCTCTACTATTTGCAAAATAATTAGATTGGTGAACATAGATTATAATCCCGTTTTTACATTATATCCCCGTTTTCACATTATTTCCTCGTTTTTAAGAACGGTCATAAAAAGACCAACATTACAACCAACAAACTAGCCCTGAAAAGTTACTTTTCGTCCCTACTGGAGATAAAGTAATAAGTATCACAAAGACCCACCCAATCAAAAAGATTACATGCAGTTGATTTCAAATAACCAAACATATTTAGTTTAGATTGGCAGTTGAATGTCCAAGACCCGTAAAAGCAAATTATATATTTCGTAAATAAAATATACTACTTTTTACGTTCTTATATAATGAGAAAGTATTGTGATGGCACGAAAATTCGATTTTGAGATTTTGATGGATTTACACGTTTTGAGGTTCCCTGAGTCCAAAAAAGTTGTTTTTAAAAAATATCTGTCTGTCGTCTGAGCAGACGCCTGGAGTCTAAACTACTGGGCCGATTTTGACGAAATTTGGTATACATGTTGAGAAAAATCATACCCGAGGCGAAATCGAGAAATAAATTTTAGCTCCTCCAAATTTGAGGGCGTTACCCCCAAAAAATGCGGAAAAAAATTAGTTCTCGAAAACTGTTCCGACGATTTTGATTAAAAAATTCTAAAATGTAGTCCATTTATATACGAATCTTACGATATAAGCCGTTTTCCCGGGAAAAATCTAGTCCCTGAGGAAATAGCTTAAAATACGGACAGAGATAGGCTGGGTTCGATTCCCCGCCCAAGAGAAGTTATTTTTATGATACATTTTGATGAAACGTTCAATAATAATGCTTCATATTGAAGATGAACATGATTCAGCCTGTAATCCAAATCTGGCAACTTCGCATCAATGAATCGTAGCGTTCTCATCAGCAGATGTATAGCAGTTATAGGAACAGCCGAATGCCTGCGAACACAATACGCATTTCTTAATATGATATACATGAAAATTATAGGTTTTTTCGAGACTTTACAGAATCAATTTATTTTATCATAATAAAACATTCTGGATGTTTGAACATTTGCCTTATAGGATACAGTGGTTGACTGAAAATTACTGTTATCTATATATATATAAAACTAAGAGTGACAGTGATTGACTGACTGACTGATCACTAATTCTCTTCCCATTGACATAGAGATTTGAAATTTGGTACATATACATACAGGGTGGTCTAAAAGTCTGCCCCCCCCCCCCCCCTCTTAACTTTTGAACGGTTTGAGATAAATTAATGAAACTTGGGGGATCTCTACAATGCAAAGGGAAGTTTGTTTTCATGCAATCGCCCACTAGGGGCAACCACCCACTTTGCCCCCAGGCCACCCAACCTCAGAATTTCAAATTGGAGTGTATATTTTTGATAGCATATTTGGATTCTACGGTGAAAAATAATAAACTATTACTTGAAACTTTTTTTTCTATTTCCAATATTTTGCCCCCTACAGAGGGGCAAAGATAATACGTTGTAAAATCTAAACGGTTAGAGATAAATTAATGAAACTTAGGGGATCCGTAACATGTAAAGGTAAGTTTGTTTTCATGCAATTGCGCAGTAGGGGCAACCACCCATTTTGCCCCCAGGCCACCTAACTTCAAAATTTTAACCTAGATAGTATTTTTTTGATAGCATATTTAGATTCTACGGCGAAAAATAAAAATATTTTACTTGAAACGTTTTTTTCTATCTCCAATATGTTGGCAAAGTTAAAAAAAATTGTAAATTTCAGCGCCTGGGGGCAAAATGGTGGTTGCCCCTAGTACGCGAGTGGATGAATACACACTTCCCTTTACATGGTACAGATCCCCCAAGTTTCAATACTTTATTTCAAACCGTTTGGATTTTATATCGATCTAAGTGTTATTTTTTTGCTATTTCGGAAGGGTTATTTTGCTATCTTTGCCCCTCTGTAGGGGGCAAAATATTGGAAATAGAAAAAAAAGTTTCAAGTAAAAGTTTATTATTTTTCACCGTAGAATAATAAATATGCTGCCAAATATGCTATCAAAAATATACACTCCAGTTTAAATTCTGAAGTTGGGTGGCCTGGGGGCAAAAAGGGTGTTTGCCCCTAGTGGGCGATTGCATGAAAACAAACTTCCCTTTGCATGGTAGAGATCCCCCAAGTTTTCCATTAATTTATCTCAAACCGTTCAAAAGTTAAGAGGGGGGGGGGAGACTTTTGGACCACCCTGTAGATAGAGTGTACCATAAATAGAAAAGTGAAGCCATTTTCATTTCGACATATGACCACCATATCGAATTATATCCGCCATCTTGGATTTATTCACATTCTATTATCTCAGAATCTTCTTATAGGAGTGTAGTTATATAGGTTTATCTAGGAATGTGAGCTTTGTACCAAGTACCCCCACTCTACCCTCTTCCACTTATCTTTAACTATGACATATGACCACCATATCGAATTATATCCGCCATCTTGGATTTATTCACATTCTATTATCTCAGAATCTTCTTATAGGAGTGTAGTTATATAGGTTTATCTAGGAATGTGAGCTTTGTACCAAGTACCCCCACTCTACCCTCTTCCACTTATCTTTAACTATGACATTCATTATGATAAATGAATTTCTTAATATTCAGTACATTATGGCAATATACGATCGCGTCAATGATAGAGCCACGCGATGCCTAGTATTATGAAAGTGTGTTAAGATATGTATGCGAGTGTTAGTGTTTAGACAAAGATATTAACGTGAATTGTTTAAATAAACGCCGGGTAGCCCTAGACGGAAAGAGAGTGTAGTGCGAGATAGTATCTCCTTCATTTTCCAACAAGAAAGGGGAGGACATCTCTAACTTCTATATGTACTTGTTTAGTTTAGTCTACCCTTCTCTTTCTTACTCACTGGACCCGCGTTTATTGAAGCGAGCGTAAAGCGAGCTTCGTACATTCAACAAAATATGGATCTTGTCTGTTTGTCAGAGTGTAACGTTTACGTGTCCAACGATAACTTGAGTAAAAGTTGAACGATTTGGTTGAAATTTGGTATTCGAGTTCCTTTCACTAATGCTCAGGCTAAGATCGTTGGACAGCGTCTTCCGTCCAAGATTTCGCACGCAACGCTCGCGTAAACGAGAGGTGAAATGTAAAATTGGAATTTCAGGACGGGAAAAGATTCTATCATCACCTATTCGATGAGACGAACATTTTTTCAAATAACATTGTTTAGTAAATCCAACAGCGACACCGCTATGAATTAATAAAGATCATAGATGAAGAATTGATAAAGATAAAGCGGACCTATAAACGTTTAAAATTGAGAAAACAACGTTTCTACCGATATCTTGCGTTCTAACGTTTTAATTAAACTTCATATACATCGTCTAAAGCACAATTGAAATAGAGTGAAAAAGAGAAAGAGAGAGAGATAGAGAGAGAGAGAGAGAGATAGAGAGAGAGAGAGAGAGAAAGAAAGAGCTTGGGATGCATTATACAACAAAATATGAAAGAATAAAATGGAGGCTTTTGTAGCTTCTACACCTGTTAGTATTCGGCGAATTACTATTTACTGGACATCATTCTATTAAAAGGTGTTAATCTAAAGATTGTAGGGGGCGGGGGGCATGGTCCTTCTTGCTTTTTGGTCCTTCTCCTATCTTTGAAAACTAAAAGGGAGGAATCTAATCTTTCTGACCCTTTAAGCGAACCCTTTATTCTTCCTGGAATGAAAGTTGTAAAACCTTTTTTTTAATACAATAAAAGTTTGTAACAATAAAAAAATATTCTTTCTCTTTTTCTTTTAATTCCAACGCAATTTTACGAAGTGGAAGTTACAATGAATACAATGGACCTGGGGTTTGATTCTTTTTTCTCTTTACGCCTTATATTCAAGCTTAAAAAAATTACATGAGATAATACCTCAAGAAAAAACATTTTTATATACAAAATGAAACCAAATAGAATAATTTTATTTCATTTTATGTTTAAAATTAAGGTTGTTTTTTTTTTAAAAAAAAAAAACAATATAAATAATTAAAGATATAATTAAAAAATGTAAAAATTTTACCTTTCTGCCAGCACTGCAATATACACCCACCAATCATACCTGTATAAGACAAATTTCCACTAAATTTCATTTTGATATCTGCCGCCATTTTAAAATTATCGGCTTTTGAATTTTAAAAACCATTTTGCCGATTGAGGTGAAACTCGCTCCAATTATACCTTTCTATTAGATAAATAATTATTTTATATTCTATCTTAAATCTGCCGCCAATAATTTGGCAAGGAAAAGTTCCGAGACCCCTGCGTCCGGTTTATTAAATCTAGGAATATATTTATAAGCATATTTTTTCGTTAAAATTATCTTGGATTTTTTTACCAGAGCAATCAATGAATCTGTGAGCAAATACAGTATATGAATATAATAAAAATATACCTATTGTTTATGTAGCAGAACAGATTTATGGATTTGTTTGTTTTATCCTTTTCTGTGTTTGTTGTTATACTGTTTATATCGATACTGAGTTGGAAAAGACACATTATTCTTGGAATAGGTTCAGTTTTTTTTCTCTTTACATAACACAGGTATCTAACATATAAATAAATAATATTGAAATATATGCATTCACCTTTTCGAAATATATTATGCAGTGAGGCACAAGAAAAGGTTTGTGCTTCTATTTCAAAGGTGACTCTTTGATTCAGACGTGATTTCTTTCTCTTTTTTTTTTTATTTCAAAGAAATATTTTGGATCCTTTTTTTATCCTTATTCTCTTCGCCATCATGAATTCTGTCCCAATTCATAACAGACGTTTTTTAAAAAATCTGCGTAGATAATATATATATATATATATATATATATATATATATATATATATATATATATATATATATATATATATATATATATATATATATATATATATATATATATATATTCGAATAAATTCCTCTCTCTAAGAATAATAAAAGACTGAGAGGAACCAAGAACCCTTTAAAAAAAGAATTTGGATAAAATAAAAGGAAGAATAACATGAAGGTTAAAATGTCGTCCTGTCCCTATTTTATATTCTGTGAGCGAATGACTACCCCTTCCTGCCCCCGGTAGAATATTTAAGGGGTGGACCCCATCATTCTGTAAAGAGGTGTTTATCTTAAGACTGTGAAGGCAATGTCCTACCACGCCTTCTGGCCATCCTGAGATCTTTACAAGTTAACAGCGAGGAAACCAATCTTTATAACATTCTAATCTTTATGCTTTTCCATCAAGGCATTTATTCTTCCAAAAATAAATGTGGCAACCATTTTATCGCATACAATACAAATTTGTAGATTTACATATTTATTTAACAAAACTCGTTTACAATAAATAGATAAAACGAACTTGGTTTCCATTTCGAACTTTCGATAATGTTAATAAAATAAAAGAGAAGCTTTAAATACGTTTAAACACAATCATAAAGGTGTTAAGCGTAGTATGAAAATAACATATACTAAGAATAAAATAGTCAGCCAATTAGTGTGGCACATAGCTTCCTCACACCCTAACGTGTATACTTTTAATGATGTCATGCATTTGCAACCCATAATTGTCTAATTTATTCCTCCTTTTTGCTTCCTAGCTTACAGAAGGTTATGAAAGCCATTTTGTTTATGTCTCCGATTTTAAAAATCCCAAGACAGAAATCCGTTTCAGACATCAGGGAACATTCTTGGTTCCGTGTCTGTCGGTCTGTCTGAGCGCTATATTTTTTCGAATCTAATAACGTGCTTCGAACACAAATAAACTGTCATTCTACAACTTATACTGCGCATTCATCATTACCACTTCCATTTCAAACATCAGGCAACAATTTTGGTTCCGCGTCTGTCAGACTTTTAGTCGGTTTGTTTTTCGTTCCATTTTTGTGAAACAACACCTCAAAACCTACTCATCCGATTTTAATGAAAATTGGATGGTAGTTCATAATTAGCACATTGTTGGTCCCATATAAGCTCCAATCTTTTGAGCCCATTTGTTTCCCTTCCACTTCTTCGAAAAGTAGGGTAGGGCGGGGCTAGTTGAGCAAAGGGGCAAGTTGGGCAATTTAAATATCTCTAAAACTACGCATGTCACAAAAATACTTCAAATAATGAAAAGATGGGGACGAGGAAGGAGAACGCATCGCGTGACCTTCAGTTGCCCTACGACAATCGAAAAAGATAACAGATACCTTTTTTAATTTTCTTAGTAAAAAGTAAAAAAACGGTTTATCGTCATTTTTCTCCTAGACTCGTACTAAAACAACTATCTACAATCACGTAAGTGTTTATATTTTATGTATTTATTGTACTTTTGACTATAATTAGTTATTTAGGCCTAAGTCTACCCGTTTTTTTCATAACTTAACTTTTTATCTATAAGTCTAGTCGGGGCTAGTTGGGCAGGCTTGCTCAACTTGCCCCACTCTTATAATACTACAAAAGTTAAATGTTTATTTTTTATTTTTACAAATACTAAGCAGACTATGACAGACGGCTTATAAAAGGTATGCCATTTTAGACTTAGAAATAACAATTTTTTTAATAATTGTATTTATAATTTTGAAATTATTAATAAAAAAAAAAGAAAAAGTTAAATGTCTTGCATTTCATTTTAGGATGCGGACATATAAACGAAAAAACGTCAAGGGGTTCTGCTACGAGTCAACAGTCAAGTGAAGCTGCAAAATCGGTGATGACCGGGTACAAGAGCATGAACGCAGCTGCAAAAGAATTTAACGTAAAACGAATGACTCTCACAAGACTGATGATAAACCCTGCATTCATATTTTTACCTTACTGACCTCGAAATTACCAACTAACCTCGAATTTTTATATTGTTTTTATATTTACATTTCTGTTATCCTTAAAAATTAATAATAAAGCATAATTTTAAGTACAAAGAGTGTAATAATATCCAAAGATAAATAATAAGTTATGTCGTAAAAGTGTGTTATATTTGCTTCAGATTTTTTTGTTGTTTATTTGATGTTGTTTCTGTACCTACATTAGAGATGGAACTTAAAAAATATATATTTGATTATCAACTGAAGTATTACTGTAGTTTTGAGCAATTTCCACATCACTATTAACCTATTCTTTCCATTGCCCAACTTGCCCCATGCCCTTGCTCAACTTACCCCTACTATGGGGCAGGTTGAGCAAGTAGGAGGTTTCTCGCATTAATGATAATATTTTCTAAACCAGATCTGAAATAGTTTTATTTTCTGAATACATTTAAAGAAGGGTAAATTACTTATCAAACGTTGAAGGAATCAAGTAAATCGGATGTACCGTTTAGGAGTTATTATAGATTATATAAAAAATTGCTCAACTAGCCCCGCCCTACTACTCATATAATTTTTAAGAATTTTGGATGGTATCGAACGAGCCCGCAGTTAACCCTAGATTAATTAATAAAAAACAATTTTGACAGTTTAATTGGCAGACTAATTTTAAATCCAAGAAAATACTTTAATTTTTTGAAAGTGTGTATAGACGGTTAAAATTATCATGGGACTATCTGTGGGCTACTTTCGACGAACAATCAATATCCTAACAATACTATACATTTGGTTCATTAAGATATAAACCACTGCTTGTTATAAACAAACCAAGCGAACTGACATCTAACATTTCGAAGCAAATGTTCATTAGAAGTAAACCAGGTTCAAAGAATGATTATATGTGTCATTGATTGAAATTCTGTGACATCTCTATAGGGCAACGCTGCTTTTACAAAATCCAAGTATGAAACATAACAGCTTTTATCCAATAGCATAGATACGACTTATTCCTTTTGTATTAATTATACAATAGTTACAGATGATAGACAACCACATCGTATACAGCGCTCAATACATGTAATAATAGGTGTACTAGACCTAAAGGACAACAAAAGCTACAGAAAATTGTTCATCATAGTACATTGTGGATGAATAAACTGAAATAATTACAAAGCGTCGTCCAACTAAACTAATATCTGTTAAATTTCAAAACATTAACAGAATTTTACAGTAAAGTTATAATTTATATTATTATTATTAAAATAGTTAATGTTAAAAGCTGAGAACTATTCGGATGAAAATGTTGGAACAACGGACAAACCCACTGAAAAGGCGTCTACTAAGTTACACTGGATCAGACGTTATCCTAAGAATATTGATAGGCATTGGAACTATTATTATTATTATCTACCATAATCATGTAAAGTCGTAACAATGTAATCTCAAAATTTTCCTCCCTCATTAATATTAACTTTTATTATTAATTGAAGTAATGTAAAACTCAAATCTCTTTAAAGCTAATTTTATATAAAATGTAGAGATCATTGCTTCCAAGATTTTCGATGCATTGTGATAAATTTTGTTTAATCGAATTAAAAAATGCATAGACAAAATCAGAGAACTTTAACATAATGCATAGGCTTCCGCGGGTTGACTAGTAAACAATAACTTGGTTTTCCGGTGAAATTTGCATCACGAAGTTTTGCTTCCACTACTGGAAGCATTTAGGGGTGTGGTGCATCGTGATGTTTACTCGAAGAAAAGATATGTTGTATGTTATTTTTTCTTCATAATGAATATTTTTTAAACTGCATTGTTCTATATTGTGAATTTACAATATTCTTATTTTTTAAGAAAAATAAATTTAAAAAATATCTCGAAAATTTATTGAGTAACCTCGTTTCAAAACCCAGCCAAACCTGACGCCTTCCGGACCCTAAATTAGATTTAAATAAATTTACAACACAGGTAAATGCTACAGTAAAAAGTAATTTGCTCTTCTAGGCAATATAACAATGTTGTAGAATAATATTTCATTTTTTTTTAAATAATTAATGTCTCATCTATCTCCGAGCGGCTGTTTCTAATTTGCATAATTAGGAAGCAAGTGGAAGTTGAGAGGGTAAAACAATAAGAAAGTTCTCTAGAAAACAGATGGCAAGCCAAATTTGATCATTATAATTAAAGAAGTAATAGAAAGAGTAGGTTAAAATGTCTCCTGCTCTTTCCTTGATAATTTTATTCCATTTTCAGACTTAATCTGTCATTAATTTTTATAATTCAGCACATTTGTCTACCCATCGTCTAAACATGAGGCAATTTATTGAAATTAGCAACATTCTCTAATACAAAAAGCTTTTTATGATATAAGTGTTGATAAAGAATAGGTAAATAACTTGAAGCAGCTTTTATTACTTAAGTATTATACTTGCAAACATAATTTCAAGTTTTTTTTCAAACAGGGTAGACACTAATTAAAACTGATCATTCCATTAAGCTCTTATCTAATATAATCAGAAAATATTTCTTTATATTATACTGCTCTTTATTTATTGCACTTCATAATTTTATTCTTTTTTAATGAGGAAACCCTTTTGATATTTGTAGAAAAATAAATTAAATATTTTACATATTTAAAACGCTCAATTTTGTTCTCATAATATGTATTTCTATAATAAAAAATAATTTTAGTTTCTATATATATAGGTAATACAAACAAAGTAATGTTTTCTAAAATATTTAACATACAAAAAATTTAATCCGTCAAAATAGTATTTCATTGCACACTTTCTTTATAAGCTTACAATGTTTGTAGTATGGGACAAATCTTTACTTAAACCACTACAAGACACCAGACTACACACAAAGCTGAAAATTGCACAGATTATGTATTTCCGATAACAGTACAATCTTTGTATTAGCCAACTGATCAATAAATTTCCGAAAAATGTTGGACATCTTAGCAATTTGTGCAGCAATTTTAAACATCTTACCCCTCTAATTATAATATACATACTACTCTATAATATTATATAGTTAACATTTATTTTTAATATGGATGAGGTATCGTTGAGACCATGTTTTAAGAAAGGGGAAATTGCCAAAACGCACCAAAGCCGAGTATTGCGGGTTCAGTTTCCAACCAAAATTTAACTGGTTAAAAAGTATGACACATCTATTGAAACTTTACACACTATAAATACACACACACACTATAGCCTATATAAACCTGGTTTTTAGATACTTCTCAAAACCCTTATGGGGAGGGTGATGTGTCCGTCCGTCCGTCGCTCTTTGTTTCATAGGGCCTGAACTGTTAAAGCTAAAGTGCTGAAATTTGAAACACTGGTGCAACTTTTTGACCCAACCACAGGAAAAATATAGAGAAGTTAAAAATTAAATATGCCATACGCAATTCGCAAAAATGTGATAAACTCAAAAATTTATATTTTTTTTAATTTTCGAGTGGGGTATCAAATGAAAGCTGCTGAAGAGTGGGATACAAATATATATATGCTTTTTTAAATGTTGCATTCCTTATTGGGTAAATAAGTCAAAATATACCAAATAAATACCCCCCCCCCCAACCACTATATAACACTTGGTCCTAAAATTTCGAAATAAATCATGCTAATACCTTATTGTGGGGCGATAAAAATTCCGGGAGTGCATCCCCAATTTTCAAAAATTGCCAAATTTGTGCGCGAAAATGTGAAGTTAATTTATTTTTTTAAAATTTGAGTGGGGTATCAAATGAAAGCTGCTGAAGAGTAGGACACAAATATATATATACTTTTTTAAATTTTGGATTTTAATGGGTTTTATAAGTCAAAATATAACCATATAACATCTCCCCTCACACCACTATATAACGGCTGGTCCTAAAAATTTCGAAATAATCCATAGTCATACCTGATGGTGGGACGATGAAAATTTTCTGAAAAAATATAATTTATCTTGTCGTTATTACTGATAAAAAATATTGTGACACCCCGGGGGATGGAACCCGGTACCCTTGAGATCAAAGAAAAAAAATCATAATTACATAACAGGTATGCTTAATCATCTACAAAACCCTAAAAAGTACTTGGACGCAAGCGCAAGTACTTCTCTGTGGTTTTTTTTTTTTTTTTTTTTTTTTTTTTTTTTTTTTTTTTTTTTATCGATACATACTTTTAAAGCAGTTCGTTTTTGGCAGCAAACAGGACCCGCAATTCACGGTATTATGGCGGTTTGGCAAGATCCAATACACGGCCCCAACAAAGATATCTAGTTCGAAAAATTAACATCATCGACGGGAATGATTAACATAGACATAAACAATGAACGAAAGGCAGTAAACTTTATACACACAAAGAGCTAATATCAGTATCTACATACTTACTAACAAAGAATACTTTTTAACAAATAACCAAAACGATGAACGCAGCTTTAGAACTTGACGAAAAACTGACAACAAAATATCTTAGTCAAACTAACTAATTTGGTATTTAAATACCATTTATAAAAAGTAAATACGCAAATTTATTAGTACACATTCTACAAAACCTAAATGAAAATAATGAAATTTTTAAAAGATTAAAGACAAACCTAAAAACAAAATATAGAAAATATTGGCGACTTATGATAGGAATTTAATATTGGAGATAATTTTAGATATGAAACGAAATACTAGATTGTGGACGTATATCAAGAAGAAAACAAGAAACATGCTTTTTGTTATTGATTCCCGGGACCAGACTGGTGGTAAAATCAAATCGTTCCCGGGTGGATCCGCAACTCAAACTTGCCTTATATTAAATTCCTTTTAAACCTCTCTCTCTTTTATTATCGCCATTCTCTTTTTTGGTACAAATCCAGTTTTATAAAAAGAACATTTATAATTCTGTTATCCATTCGAGCAGCACTAATTATTTTCTCTGCGGAAATATAGCTTACATTTAAACAATAAATAAATATTAGATAATAATTGCACTTATAATATTTTCCGTTGATTTTGAACCCTTTTTTTCTATTAAAATTTCTTGGGGAGTCTCTCCCTGTTAATCATATAGGGAGGATTCATTTTATTTATTTATTTTAAATTTTTATATAGTAATATAATTTGAATATAGTTTTTTCATTTTATATTAGATATTTTCCGTATTTTGTTTTCGAAGAAGGAGTGGACAATCTTCGATATAACAGTCGATCCGTACACATTTCCATAATATGTGCATGCGTACATATAAAATTAAATAGACTGCCAATTAGTGTGGCACATAGCTTCCTCGCATCGTATCATGTACTTTATTGTTATATTAACATTAACGTTATATTACTTTATTGTTCATTGTGTAAAAACTATTAAAAGTTTATGCGATCTTTAATCCTTCATAGCAGTGTCGCTGTTGGTTTTACTAAAAAATTGTATTTGAAAAAAGTATTTGTCTCATTAAATTGATGAAGTCTGATTTTTTTCTGACCTAAAATTCGAATTTAAAATTTGTTTTTTTTAGCGAGCGTTGCGCGTGAAAGCTTGAACGAATAACGCTGTCCAACGAACTCGACCTGAGCATTGGTAAAATGAACATGTCTACGAAATTTCATCAAAATCGGTCGACATTTACTCAAGTTATCGTCGTACGTTTCATGATTCGCGGACACACAGACCGACAGACAGACACGGAACCAAAAATGTTCCCTGATGTCTGAAACGGATTTCTGTCTTGGAATTTTTAAAATCGGAGACATAAAACTTTTTCTTTCCCAAAAGTGAACACAATGCTTCCATTACCTTCGGTAAGCTCGGAAGCAAAATAAATAATCATTAAAGTATATAAGTGATAAACAAGAAAAAGATCGATACCTAATTTTAATACACACGAATTAGTTAAGTACGTAACAAAAATGTTGTAGAAAAATTCTCTAAGAAATTTTCTTTTGTAATATGTAATAGTATTATAAAATCCCCCTCATCATCATTGTAAAAATATGTTTGAAAGCAAGCTAGAACATCTATGTAAATAGAACAATACCAAAGATAAAAAAAAAAATGGCTTTAAATATTATAAAGTTATGCTGGGAAGACTATATTTGCCCTGATAAAGAAAATAAATTAATAAGATATTTTATAAGTGTATAAATTAATAGTTTTACACTATGATCTTTGCTCTTCTTAAATTCTTTTTTAATTCGATAAATATGTATGTATATAATATATTATACATGGGTTATAAAGTTTTATTTTAAAAGTAGATAGTTTAGGTCAATTAATTGTGTTTAATTGTAACTACTCCCAACCATTTACACAAGGTTATATCCAGTAGCGATCCTAGGTCAATAGTTCTGGGGGGGCTAAAGCCCCCCATGTCTTGTGGGTTTAATAGACATTTTAATGTACCAGGAAGCAACACATTTATATATTATATGTATGTTGTTACAGTCCTTTCCGGTGGCAATCCTACTCAGTGGCGTATCCAGCGGCAAAGTCTAAGGGGGGGGGGGGGTATTCGTGTACAACTAATAAACAAAAAACATCTCCACGGCCAAGTAACAACAACTGTGTTTAGAACGGATTCGTTAGAAATGTAATGCTGATGCTTACTGCAGTACAATATCTTATTGTAAGTCATGGGCGTCATCTGCAGTTAATTATAGAGGGGGGAGGTCCGGGGGTACACCCCAGGAAAATTTTTGAAATACGACCCCTCAAAACAGCGCTTTTATGCATTTCTGAGGTGAAATTGATAATTTTAATCCTGGGGGGGCTAATTTGGTTTCTGGGGGGGCTCAAGCCCCCTTAGCCCCCCCCTAGGATCGCCACTGGTTATATCTTAAACTTCATTCGGTTTCATCTGTAAATTTCATACAATATTCGCCCGCAAGCATTAATTTACATTCGTATTCCTTATAAGATAAATAGCAGCAAAACCTACATATCACAAGTGTATTCTAGGTTTAATATACAAATTCATTCACGCAAGATAATTATTTTAGCTTTACAATTAAACAGTGTGGTCCTAAATCAATACCATTTACCATAATAATACACTGACTTAAATTCTAATGAGTTTATTTTTTTTTTTTTAAATAAAAAAATAAAAAAATTTCAGGGAAAGTCTTATAAGAAGCATTCGTACAAGGACTTTAAACAAACATCGAATTTATCGAAAAGGGAAATCTAAAACGACTGTTTTCATAACCCCAGTTTTATTTTTACAACCAAAATCTAAAATAAATGAGACAATTTAATGAAGCATAAACCTCTTTCTCGTATATACGCTCGTTGATATAAGCTTTTTAACCGTAAAACCATCTAGAAAAATGTATATGACGAAATATTTGTTTCCTCTCCAATATTTGTTAAATATTATTTTATGGCTTAAAGTTAGTGTTGTAATAATTTGATCACTTCACAATTTAACTAAGCAATACCTCTTTTGTTGCAGTGATCAAATAACAACATTTTATATACATTAATGTCAACGTGGCTGTGTTTGTGGATGTTTGTGTGTATGTTCTATATTTGTTCTTCTATTCTTTGTGGTATTTTAACCACATTTGGTACACATTTATGACATCTACCTGGTAAAAATACTGGTATAGTTTCATCCTCAAAAACTCACTTATTTTCAAGATGGCGACTAAATAAGTGCTACTCAAGGTCAAAGTCCAACAAATCACGCTTGATTCTCTACATCTCGAAAACTTCTGATTCTCTCGAATTTGCTATATCTCCCAAACCACTAAGTCTAGAGCCTTGAAATTTGGACATGGATTACTTCTTATAACATAAACGTGTTTTATAAAGTGATTTAGCAATCTGACTTTCTAATTCAAAATGGCGGCTATAAACATGTTTTATTTTTACTAATGTATTCATCACTATCTATAAATCGTAAACACTTGAATAGCAAAACTTGATATATAGTAATTCCTTTATTGGGAGAGATGTTCACTAAGCAAGGTTTTTTGTGAAAGCGGACTTTCATAAGTAATTTTAAAAATTGTAATATCTTGAGAAGTACCACGGTTGTAAAACCGATGAGTGGCTTTATATTACGAATGTATACTATTACATATTGTATAATGTATGTGTTTAAAGTGTATTAGCTACAATAAATGGTTTATTATTATTAATATCTTGAGAATCACTTAACATAGGACCTTGAAATTTGGGGGAGGGGGGATATATGACATGAAAGTTTCTTGTAAATGGATTTTTAATCTGCTGTTTAAAAAAAGATGACAGCCATATATATATAAAAAAGTATTTTACAAAAAAGTATTTTACAAAAAAGTATTTTACAAAAAAGTATTTTTAATACAAAAAAAAAAATAAGTGCCCCGGTCTCCCCTACTTTAGGTGAGCCAAAAATTAGGTACGACATAAACTGTGTATTTCTTTCGACCTAAAAAAAATAGACGTTATTACACCATATTTATTATAGCTGGAGCTCAATGGTATTTAGGATCGGTTTTTCATTAACCGAGAGCCTTGAAAGACTAAGTCTTTTAATACAATAAACAAAAAAAATCAAAGGGAAACTTTAGGAAACCTATTAACTAAACAAAGTCCGCACTCCAATTGAATGAACAACAAACAAATAAAACTAAATTAAATGAAATTGTTTGAAAACTATTGCGGGAGATCAGGGGCCAGTTTCCTAACTTGGAGCCAATAATCTTCTGACTGAGTAGACACAATTGCAAACCAGAGTTGTTAAAAGGTAAGTAAGAGGTGTAGAATTATTCTCTACTATCCACACTAACTGAGCAGGATAGATATTTTTTGTCTTATGAGAACCTCTATTTTTCTATTAGAGAGTATGAAGATATTCTTTCTCCCATCCTTTCTACGACCTCTAAGAAATTTGGTTACCTACTTCCCACGAGAAGGACGATGCAAAGAAATATCCTGGACGTCAACTTACGGGAAGGTCCTACAAGGAAATGACACGGTGTAAGAGCTTGATCATCAGCTGATCATCCGGAAACGAAGAGAGGGTATTCATAGCCTCTACTTCAGTTAATCTAGTAATAAACCCTACAGGATTAAATCGCAAGATCCGATTTCATGGAAAAGAAATTATACTTTCATATTGGAATAAACTAATCCATTTATAAATGGAGCATGAGCTATTGAGAAATTAAACTGAACTTCCTTAGAAGAGAAGGTATCTAGAATAAGTTGTTGATTGGATGAATTACGTAGGAACTCAACAAATTCCCAAAGTTGACACGAAGCCCGTTTAAAATTGGTACCTTGATTACATTAGATGTTCGTACTTAGCCCTCTCCTGATAACAATCCTACTGAGCGCAGCGAGTCTTCTGAAGAAAGACAAGTCACTGCCACAAGATGACATGCATTTGTGGCTAGTCAAATAAAAAGATCTACATACCTAACCTTTATACGTCCCAGCATTTCTCCTTAAACTCTCTTTTAACATAAGGGAGCCAACGAAATCAACAAAACCATTAGAAAAGGGCCTACTCAGCTCTACTTTAGGTGTGGGTAAATTATCCATAACAGAGGAGGAGGTTCGGGCGTTGAATTTACGACATCTTACATTGATAAATGCACTGGCGGATCACATTCTGGACACCTGTACTAGATTTTGAGCCTGACATTACGTCAGACGGGGAAATTTCATACGCACGACTGCACGACAATGTTTATTAACAAAATTTATTAACTGTGTACACGTAGGAAAATCTGTGTCAGAAACTTCTAATTTGAAATCTTCACGAGTTTCGATATCGAACTTTATCATTAATAGAATAAACAAAATAAACTCATTTTAATTAATAATTTTCAAACGGCTTTCTAAAGAATGACTTTAAAATGGTGCATGCTACACTGCTACAGCAATAACATTTTCGGACTGATAACATGGTTTTAAAAGTAGAATATATTTTGGAAACTCAATTTAAGGCTGCAACTCCAGAACGGGTCGGAAAAAATACATCGCAACCATCTGTTTGCCTGATTTTTAGGTGTAGCATCACCTCCTAAAGGTGTAGAATCACCTCCTAAAGGTGTAGAATCACCTCTTTTAGGTGTAGAATCACCTACTTTAGGTGTAGAATCACCTAATTTTCTAGAGAGGCTCTTCTCTGCTCTGGCCTTATATTATTTCTTGTATCATCACATTATATTATTTGCCAATGCAAAGCAAATTATTTGCGGTAGTATAAAAAATTTAAATATTATAGGTGTCAGTCGCACCTTTTAGCTTCTTAATTCATGCAATACATTAATGATAGTATACGGGTTTTTTTTGTCTTCATGAACACTTATAATTAATTGTAATAAATTCTTCTAATAAATGCTAGGATAATGTTTTTTTTATTTTAATTTATACACGTATTTGTTTTTCTTTACATTAAATATTACTAAATTTATGTACATATGATGGTTACTGTTATTCTAAATATGCATTCAAGATTATATATTTATGGTTATCCAAAAGAGATATATTAATTTCGTTAATATATAGATATAGGCCAATATATAGATACATTCGAGCTTGCATTAATTAGGGTAAACGATTTTTTTTTTTAGAATTGTTTTGTACAGTAAGAGGAGCATGAAACCAAGTTTGCGACCTCGAAAGCCCTGGGGACAACTTTTGGCAGGCGAAAAACCTCGCACTTTTTCAGTTTTTTTAATATAACTCATAAACGACGCCGAAATCAGGAAATTGTGTTCTCTCCGAAATAAAAGTAGACAAAAGTCTCTACAAAATGCACTAGTCAAACTTAATTTTATGTTATCCTAAACCATTTCTACAGGGCTTTGAAGTTTGACAAAATTATGTTAAAAAAAAAAAAAAAAAAATTACTAATTTTTTTGACATTTATATAGTCGTTTATGGTACCCATTATATATTTTTATGTTATATTGATGATATGTATATATATATATATATATATATATATATATATATATATATATATATATATATATATATATATATATATATATATATATATGTGTGTGTATAATGGGCACCATAAACGACTATATAAATGTCAAAAAAATGAGTAAAATCCTGATATTTTTCTTTTTTTTTTACATAATTTTGTCAAACTTCAAAGCCCTGTAGAGATGGTTTAGGATAACATAAAATTAAGTTTGACTAGTGCATTTTGTAGAGACTTTTGTCTCTACAAAACTATGAGTCATATTAAAAAAACTGAAAAAGTGCGAGGTTTTTCGCCTGCCAAAAGTTGTCCCCAGGGTTTTCGAGGTCGCAAACTTGGTTTCTTGCTCCTCTTACTGTACAAAACAATTCTAAAAAAAAAATCGTTTACCCTAATTAATGCAAGCTGGACCCCTCTCAGGTTACCTATATATTGGTCTAGTAATCAAATGATTAGTATTTAGCAAACCACAATTATTAATCTAAATTATAAAATTAATTAAGATATCTTATTAAATATGCATTTTCACTTAAAACCACTACAAATTATTTTGAAATATAATGAAATATAAATAAAATTATATATTTTAACTTATTATCGATAACTTTAAATTTATAAGCATTAAAAAAAAAAAAAAAAAAAAAAAAAAAAAAAAAAAAAAATAGTATAAATGTAACTCATATACGCAAAACGATAGATTAATTAATTTCAGATAAGGGAGGAAATTTGAAGCGGTGAAAAGTAATTCCACGCTTCGATAAATACAAGTAATATATTAAAGGCTATCATTAAATCTTCAGTGAGGATTGTGGATCAATATGATTGATAGGACTTTCCGTAATATCTATTTTAATGCAACCACGAAGCCACGATCCTATATAAAGGATATTAAGTTATTACAACGATATAGCCTCTGTGGTTGTGGATATTATTTCGACCTTAGGCATTTAAAAGGGTATAATATAACCCCTAATCAGAGAAAAGAACCAGCAATGTAGTAGGATCTCACCAAACCAGACTAACCCTACTGACTTGGCCTCCATACTTGCTAAAACGGTTACGATAATTCGTATTATTTTTATCTCTTTCGAGCTTACCGGAAGCATTGTGATGAAAGTAATTGGTTATAACTCCAAATTTAAAAATTCATCAGGGTACATTACTACTAGTCTACAAAAATGAGACCAGAAATGTTCTCTGATGAATTCCACCATAATTTATGGTAACCATAACTAACAAATGGTAGATCATAATAACATTAGAGCCATATAAAATGGTATTCCGGGAAAAAATCTAGTTTTAGAAATAATAAATAAAAAATCAATGTGATCCAGGTTGTAATTGAAACAGGTCTAACCAACTTTCATTTCCAAGAGGGGTCAATTGCATATAGAATTTGAGATAGTAAATAATTAAATAAGATATTTAAAGTTAGTATCACAATGTAATTTGAGTAAAATTAAAAAATAAAAGGAATTTGTTATGCACCTACAAATAATTTAAAAAAAAAAAAAAAATCTCTAATTTTTACATAAAAACATAAAATAATATCTGAATTAAAAGTTAAAAGAGGTATCTTAAGTTAAATTTATAAAAAACAAAAAAAACAGTAGTACTAATTAACACACAATCATAAAGTATTTTGTTTAAAATTAATTTTAATTTTATGTAATAAGTTTTGCCTTATTATGATAATTAGAAAAACTTTATAAAACATTCAATGTTAATAATTAGGTAAAGAGATAAAGTTCAAAATTGATTTACATTCCTTTTTATAAAAATATAAAATTATTTTCAGTGAGAAACAACAAGTCACTTTTAATTAAAGTACCTCGTAACAAAAAAAATATACTAAGCCTAAGGTATAGTAAAATGAGCTTAGTTACATTGAGATAAAAAAATAAATGATATTAATAGGCTATTAATTATGGTAATAAGGAAACAGGAGCTATAAGAATCTAGGAAAGTAATACTAAACATTGGGCTAATGAATGAATACACGACCTGGTTTTACATCATGACTTCCTGTTCGCGAACAATATCATTCTTTATAGCATGCTCGGTTAAACACAGCATGAATGCCTGAAGCATACCTCCTCCAATGAATATTCAATTTGTTCAATAACAGTTATATATAACTGTTATTGATTTTATACAATTCGGTTATAATTATATGTATATTAAAGTGATGAAGATGGAAATAATTTTAGGTATTTCCTACATTTTGAAAAAAATAATTACGTAATGATTATGAAATACGATACATAACAGATTGTATATCATTAAACATATCCTATATAATATATATTTTATGACTATAATTTTTTTTTAAGGAAATTTAAAGTCAAAATAACTTATTTAAAGCCTATAGTAATCGAGATTTATATTATTATTGTTTGTTTCCATTTTTCCTTCCTCATACAAGTAGTATGTGTACATACAAAGATAAAGTGTAGTGATGCGGAAAAATTCGATTTTGATGAATTTACATATTTTGAGGTTTCTTGAGTCTAAAAGAAGTGTTTTTTAAAAAAATGTTTGTCTGTAGTCTGTGTTCGAACTCACCCAGCGCGTGAACATGAAGCCACTGCCTGTCATTTATTAAGCTCGAAAAGTGGTTGAGCCAAGATGTGCCCCTAGTCAAACATAAAAAATATAAAGTGTTACTTTTAGTTCTAAAATTTACCCTTTCTCGCTTAACCGTATTTTCGATTATCCGTCAAGTCTCTTGTCCCGTGCTTGAAGGTTAATCGAGGTTCTACTGTAATATGAAATCTGACGCAGACAGACAGACACGGGATCAACAATGTTCCCTGATGACTAGAACGGATTTCTGCCTTTGTATTTTTGAAATTGGAAAAATAAAATAATTAAAATTGTCCTAACCGTTTTAGCAAGGAGGCAAGTTAAAAGAAGGAAGCCAAGTTTTTGGTGAGATAGAACTACATTACTGTTCATTTCTTTAATTAAGTTATAAACCCTTTTGAATGCTTAAGATCTCAGTAATATTCATAACGACACAAGTGATATCAAACAACTTAATATCCTTTATATAGGTTTGTGGTTGCACTAAAATATAGATATTGAATGAAAATCCAATCATTAAATTGATCCACAATCCTCACAGAAGAATCAATGGCAGCCTTTATTATTATATTAATTATATTTATCAAAGCGTAGAATTACTTTCACAGCGTCAAATTTCCTCTCTTATCTGATATTTATTAATTTCGATTTCACGTATGCTTATTTTCTTTTATACAAAATAATTGTTTGCTTCCGACAGATATTTGTTTAACACCTAGTACCTACCTCATTGACATTACTCCGCAATCTAGCACCCCGCTAACAAAACTTCACTCTGGTGACTTCACCCAATCCATTAGCCTATGAGGTCTGGGTGTTGACCATAAACCATAAACAATGGATGTCAAGTTGCTAAACAACAAATGGCAGTGAATACGCCCTTCAATAATTACTCCGTACCACAATTTATATAGTCTTTGATAAAACACCTTCCCCACTATCCTTAAGTAAAAATTGTATATGCCTAGAGTCGTCCAGTCTTCAGGAAATAACCGAGATAAGTCCAAGAATTTCTTATTTTTTCATTTTATTTCTCAGAGAATTTATAACAAGAATATCATTTAGTCCAACTCCTAAGCTATCAGAGTCCTTGGATAGGATTTAATTTCCTTTAACAGTTAGGATTATTTATCAAATATAAAAATTATTTTAAGGCATACAACTCAAGCTACATATTATATAATAAATATATCGTAACATATTATCCTTTTTTTCAAATGGGTTTTATATATATTTCTGAATTGTTTTTAATGATGGTAGATTGTTAACTATCACTATTCTTAAAATATAAGAGTGAATTCTTCAAAATTAATTAAAAAGATAAAATAGAATTATGTATATCATTAATTATGCATCGTGATCCATGGATCAGTGCTTGCCACATTTCCAAATTATAAGGATACATAATAAATTAGAGGCGGGCCGAGGTATGGTTAATGTTCTCATCCTACACGAAATTGTAAAATTAACAACAATACATAATTAGAAATATTTTTGCTTCCGAGCTAGCCGAAGATAACGAAAACTATCTGGTCGTTCTGGAGAACTAAAAATGTTTATGTCTCCGATTTAAAAAATCAGAAAAATCAGTTTCAGACATCAGGAGACAATTTTGGTTCCGTGTCTGTCTGTTTGTCCGTTGGTCTGTTAGTCTGTCTGCCACTCAATTTTTGCGAACCAACATATCTTAAAAACTACTCATCCAATTTTAATAAAAGTTGGATGGAAGGTCATAATTAGACAATAGGTGGTCCCATATAAGTTTCAACCTTCTGTGCTCATTGGTTTCTCTTCCACATGTGAAAATACATGCATTTATTTACAACTATAGCTTACTAATATAATTTTTATGAAACTTATAGTTTATCGAAAGTAGCCCGCAGATAGCCCCAGATTAATTTTAGCAGTCTGCGCTCTTTACATTTTGCTAAATTAATACTTTAATTCATGTAAAATAGTTTGCCAATGAGTGTGGCACATAGCTTCCTCGCATCGTATCACATAATTTATAGATGTTATACTTTTACAACCCATTATTGTATAATTTATTTAACTTTTTTTCCGTGTTTTTTCGGCGTTTCTACCGTTTTTAAATCGGTCAAATTATTTTGATTTTTTTACATGAATTAAATTATTAATTTAGCAAAAGTTAAAGAGCAACCAAACCATCCAAAAACAACCATCCAAACAATAAACCTTACAAATTTCATATAAATAAGTAAAGCACTTTTGACGATATAGGTGTAAATAAATGTATGTTTGTAAGCATGTGGAAGAGTAACAAATTTGCGCAGAAGGTTGAAACTTATATGGAACCAACAATGAGCTAATTATGATCTATACCATCCAAATTTGATTAAAATCGGAAGTGTGGATTATTGTCTAATTTATTTATTTGTTTCCCCCTTTTTTTAATGTGTCATAATTATTTTGATTTTTTACATGAATTAAAGAAAAAGTTAACGAGCGCAGGTGGGTTACTTTCCATAAACTATAAAAGTTTCTTACAAATCAGATAAGTATATTTTTGAAGCTATAGGTGTAAATAAAAGTATGTTTGAGCGCATGTGGAAGAGAAACAAATGAGCGCAGAAGGTGAAACTAATATGGGACCAACAATAAGCTAATTCTGACCTACCATATAAATTTCAATAAAATCGGACATGTACTTTTGAAGATTTATTGGTGAACGACAGACCGACAGACAGACACGGAACCAAAAATGTTCCCTGATGTCTGAAAAGGATTTCTGTCTTGGAATTTTTTAAATCGGTGACACAAATAATTTTCGTTCTTTAGAGTGATCACATAGCTTCAGTTACCTTCCGTAATTGAAGATATTTTGTACCAATACCTTCAGTATTGAAAGATTTAATAAACGGGGGAATATGAAATAAAGTTGACAAAAATTGGTTGAAAAAGAATATAATTATGAAACTATATGAAATAGGTCGCAAGAAAGCTATGTGCCAAACTAATAGGCAGATTATCTTAGTTTAAACCCAGTCAGATCTAGACTCATAAGAGCCGGTTTTATTTACTTATTTTCTCTAAAAGAAAATTACGTGTATTATAATAATAATAATAGTACCATATATTTGAAGTGAATATAGTACATGCATTTTTTCTTATAATAATAATTTTATCTTTCTATTCACATCGCTTCAGCCTAAGCTGTGGTGACAATTACGTGTATGCGAATAGAAATTAAGTGATAATATGTGTAATCAGAGCTGAACAAACACAAATAATAATTTGGATTAAAATTAAACAATTAGGTATTAAGGCCTGGAAGATGCCTCTAAAGAAGGAAAGATATAGCTATTAGAAAAGAGAAAGTCAAATTTTATAAAAAAAATTGTATGATGTATTTCGACATCATAGTATTTAAGTTCAAAGCAAATAAAAGAGAAAACAACCTGGTAATTATTTTTATGAACTCAAGAAGAGCGGAAATTAGAGAGGTGCTCATTAAGGATTACGGTTTTTCTTTAGGAACGAACAAGGTCATCGTGCCTACGATGAGAAAGATAAAGTAACGTAATAAACGGTAAAAAATAGTGTATGTTATATAAACGGCATTGAAACCTATAAGACAATTTCCAGATAACGCACCAAAATAAATTGTGACAGCCAAAAAAGCATTCGATAAAATTTGGGTTGAATCGGAATATTTTTTTTATGAAACGTAATTCCGTAATTTCTAAATTAAGAAAGTAACTCCGAAATAAACATATATAATCAAGACTGGAACCCCTACGTCTATACTAAAAACAATCCTAGTGTTTAGTACTCATAGTTACACCCTAGTTCGTTCTCTGTTGGTCAATACCACCGTTTGAAGATGAATTATTAACTAATAACAATGCTACAATCTCTTTACACTCTACAGTTTTGTAGTCAAAGATCTAATTGTATAACAATAATTAAAGTATTGTTTCCTTAATATTATAAACTGGTTAGTTTTAATAACTAATATACACGCTCAACAATTATACTAATGAATTACCGTTAAAAGAAATTTATGAGCCTTGAAATATGAGACCATCAGTCAAAAGGAAGTCTAATAATTCAAGATTATAAAACAACATTTTGAAATTATCAACACATATATATATATAAAATTAAAGTTTGTTGTCACATTGGTAAGAATTGAAAAATATTTGGGTAATTTTTCATTTCATACATTCCGAATACCGAATCCGGCCTTAACTTTTTTCGTTTATGTATGTGTGTCTGTCACCCGTAGTCCGACGAAATCGATTAATATATTTTTCAGAGGTGAGCGCAAACATGATGCGCATTTTGTAGGTTTGGTTTCATCTAAAAATATTGAATAGAACCAAAGTTAATAACAAAAAAAATGTATAAAAATAATAAACTAAAAAAAATGTATAAAAATAATAAACTAAAAAAAATAGGTTGACCCACCATAACCAAAACCCACAGACTTGCTAATCAAGATATTTGGGTTCTTCTAGACCACCTAGAGACTCGCGGTATTATTGGGTTTGGTCGACAATTGACCTAAACCAACTAGAAAAATACGAAAAGTTACCCCACTTAAAAAACTAAAAATGGCGAACGCAAATTTAAAGTTTGTTGGAGGCTTATTGCGGCTAAACGGTAAGTCGAATAGAAAAGCAGATTACACCAGCGGTAACTGATTTTTAAAGATCTAAAACTTTAGAACTATATGACTTTTTGTCGTACCTCTATCGGTTCTGCCTTAAATAGAGCTAAATTTGATTATTTTTTTTATTTTCGACTATAAGCACTTGTGGCGTCTGCAATTGTTGACCGAGTAATTTCTGATTAGGGTACTTAAACTTCACACTAATGCTCTTTAACTCAATCGAGTATTTATTATTTTATTAATTTTTCCTTGTACTAGAGTTATTAAATATGTTTCTGGTGTAACTGCCGAACTGAAAGAAGAGCCTGGTAATTAAATTAATGCACCAATGGTTGATGACTTCCCAGTCAACTTTCTCGTTTACGTCTACGTTTATTTTCTCATTTATTATATATTATTTTAGCATTGTTATTTATTACTATATTACTTAGTTTAGATTGGCTATTTCTTTATATATAAAAATAGACCCTAAACTACGATTTGGAGATATATATATATATATATATATATATATATATATAGATTTAATATATATTTAACTATATATTCTTAGTAATGGATTGAATTATGTACAGGGTGGTCCAAAAGTCTCCCCCCCCCCTCAAAACTTTTAAAGGTTTGAGATAAATTAATGAAACTTGGGGGATCTCTACCATGCAAAGGGAAGTTTGTTTTCATGCAATCACCCACTAGGGGCAACCACCCACTTTGCCCCCAGGCCACCCAACTTCAAAATTTCAAATTGGAGTGTATATATTTTTGATAGCATATTTGGATTCTGCAGCGAAAAATAAACTTTTACTTGAAACTTTTTTTTCAATTTCCAATATTTTGTCCCCTATAGGGGGAAAAATATAGCAAAATAACCCTTACTATCATACGTTGTAAAATCTAAACGGTTAGAGATAAATCAATGAAACTTAGGGGATCCGTACCATGTAAAGGGAAGTTTGTTTTCATGCATTCGCGCAGTAGGGGCAACCTCCCATTTTGCCCCCAGAACACCTAACATCAAAATTTTAACCTGGAATGTATATTTTTGATAACAGATTTAGATTCTACGGCAAAAAATAAAAATATTTTACTTCAAACGTTCCCTTTGCACGGTAGAGATCCCCCAAGTTTCATTAATTTATCTCAAACCGTTCAAAAGTTAAGAGGGGGGGGGGGGGGAGACTTTTGGACTACCCTGTATAATATAGTCCTGAAGACTTTGGAAACAAAACTATTTATGCATTTCATTTAATTGCTGGGCCTACATGATAATAGGAAACAGCCACTAATACCAAGCATGAGCCTCGCGCGGAGCGCAGGCTTATATATAATCATTAGTTAACCAAAACTCTTTCGTTTGTATTAGCTGATAAATCAATAAAGTTACAGATTTATAAAGAGAAATTTCATGAAAAAAAATTATTTCAGTAATTCAACAAGGACGACCAAAGCAAAATGAGCGTAAAATGGATTACAAGATTTAATGTGACGAGTAAGAGAAAATAAGACTAAAAAGTCGAAAATAATATTATATTAAAAAAAAACATAAAAACACGCTTTTAAAAAACATGCACTTAAAAGGAGATTAAAAAGGAGAGGATGTTAACAACAAATAAAAACTGTTAATAGCACTCACGCTTATCCTTAGGGCCAAAATATCGCAAGAAAATATCTTTCATCTACGATTGATACGAAATATAAACATTATATCTTTGTTTAGATGCGTCGAAAGTGATTATTTACGTACTTGTATTCATTGCGCATGCGCGTCTCATAGTTCTGAACAATTCCTCTACTTTACCACACTAGCGCGGTAAAGAAGAGGAATTCTTCAGCTTTACGCACGATTAGCAAGTTTGTTTACATTTAACAAAACTAATTTGCTGGTTTTTTTATTAAAGTAACGGTTTATATTGAGTTTATAGTGAAAAACAATGAGTGAATCAAGTGACTTTGACGAAAATGTGGAGAATAATACTCCTCCAGAAATAATTAATTCGGCAATAAATACAACTCAAGAATTAATGCCATCTTTATAAAGAGAGAGATACGAACTTACATACAGCAAGTTTATTTTTTTCTGTATTTATTATTTAAATCTATCAATCGTAGATAAAGTACGGTACGCAACTCGAGCGAAATAGGCATTTTGCATTGCTCGTGTGGTTTTACTACCCTCGCTGTCGCTCGGGTGCAAACTCCACACTCGCATGCAAAATGCTACTTTCCGCACTCGACGCGGAATGTATACTATAGTGTCACGAAAAAACATATCATTACTGACATACGCATGTACTGTGATCGTAAATAATTCCTTGTCAAATTACTCTGAAACTTGTGTTCAAACAATGTCTTCGGCGCATCACGGACGTGTGGTGGTCAGAAACAAGCACAAATGAAGAATTAAGGATATTTACGGACAGGCCCCCATTAATCGACAGATCCAAGAACGAAATTGGAGGTGGCTTAGACATACCTAAAGGAGACCAGATTGGAAAAAAGGAATTTCTTAAGGAACAACTGTGAAAAGGGGCTGGACCAGTTGGAAAATCCTAGGGTGAACTTAGGAACCTGGCTATATATCGAGATGACTGGCGGATTCTCCTGGATGCCCTAAGAAACTAAGTCAAGTTAGCCGATGTCAACAAACAAAAACAACCATCTCCTTTAAATATTTTTGAAAATCCATATGCCATCCCTGCTTCATTTTCACTGAAAGAGTTAAGATAATAAGTCAAATTTAAACCTCTTCTCTTAACCATAAAACCTACAAAGACTCAATCTTTTGCTCATCTTTCTCTTCTTACTGTTATTGAGTATGTGACATTAGTGGTTCAAGTTCAAAACCAGTCTCAATAAAGTTACTTGAAGAGGAAAATATCTCCTTAATCTTAATTTCAATTTCTTGTCATGCCTAATAACTAGTACATCTATAATCATATAAATATATTAATTTGATTTGAATAAGCCTGTTCTCATATCTTCATTTAAAACAGTTACGATTCAATTTATTCTAAAACATGATAAAATAAACGTGTTATTTCCTTATCAAATAACCATATTACAACCACTGACCATATAATAGTAAAACCATTTCCAAAATATTGTTCGTGTAAAGAAATCTTTCAACACCTCATTTATTTAATTGATTTGAAATGTAAATGTATTCTAACTCCGAATATAGTATATAAGAGAGAAAAATATAGTGAATATCTAAATAATTGCCATGGATATAGCCATTTAGAAGAGGATACCAACCTTCAAATGCACAAGAACCTACCTATTATACTTCTAATAGTTTTCATTTGAACCTTTGCCTAACCGTGCGTACTCCTCCGTGAAATTACTTAAGCAAACAATAAGATCTTATAAAGACGCACTCTGTTGAACTTCCCATTTTTACATCAATAAGATGATACATATACAAAAAATTAAATAAAATGCTTTCAGTTTCATTTTTTATTTTATTATCAGAGCGTGGATTTTCAATACGCCCTAACCGTGTTTTTCGACACTAAAAAAGAGCAAATAGTTCGAAATGCAGTTCCTCATTATATAATTAACCTTACCATATGAGGAACAAAAAAAATAACAAGAAGAATGTTAAATCATTATTTTTATTGAACTTGTCGTCACCGTTCAGACAGTTGTGTAATATTTCCATACATTAATTTTTATTAGGGTAGCATCATTTTGTTAAAAACAAATTAACTAGGCATCGCGTGGCTCTATCATTGAAGCGAGCGTATTGCAATGAAATACTGAATATTGAAATTTATTAATCATGATGAATGTCATAGTTGAAGGTAAGTGGAAGAGGGTAGTGTAGGGAAGAGTGGGGGTACTCGGTACAAAGCTTTACTTCCTAAACAAACCATACACTATACGACTATAACAATCTTCACCACCCGCGGTAGCTTTTAAACAATTATTATAAATGTATCTCGTCACTACGCAAAGAATTTTGCTTGTATCAAGTTGAAATTTTGCATACCTGTTTCAATTGTGCATTAGATGGTGTATATGAAGTTTTATTAAAATCGTTTCGTTAGAACGTAAGATATCGGTAAAAAGGTTGTTTTCTCTATTATAAACGTTTAGGTCCGCTTTAATAGTTTTAGCGATCTTTATTAAGTCATAGCGGTGTCGCTGTTGGTTTTAGTAAAGAATGTTATTTGAAAAAAATGTTCGTCTCATCGAGTAGATGATGATAGAATCTTTTCCCGTCCTGAAATTCCAATTTAATTTTTGTACCTCTCGTTTACGCGAGCGTTGCGCGCGAACTCATGGACGGATCACGCTGTCCAACGAACTTAGCCTGAGTATTAGTAAGAGGAACATGTATACCAAATTTCAACTAAATCGGTCTACTTTTACTCAAGTTATCGTCACACGCGTAAACGTTACTGACAGACAGACAGACAGACAGACACGGAGCATATTTCGTTGAATGTAGGAAGCTCGCTACGCTCGCTTCAATAATTCAAAGTGACGTGCAACAGAAAAAAGCATGTTCTCCTTACATTATTACATTAAAAATATATAGAGAAAAGTTGTATGAATTCCTCATTTTGAATGTAAATAGTTAAAAACTATTCCAATTATACCTGTGGTGTGGAAAGTCGAAATGTAGAAGATAATTTTCAAGTTTAAGATGTATTATAAGGTGGTATTGCATGTAAGAATATTATTAAAATTGTACATATTCTCCCTTTAGCGAACTGTAATTATATATATATATATATATATATATATATATATATATATATATATATATATATATATATATATGTGTGTGTGTGTGGGTGTGTGTATATATGCAATCTAACTCTCTCTCAAGGTCATTCAATATAAGATAGAATGATAAATTATTTAATAGAATAATAAATAGGCCACAAGATTTTTAATATCATATAAAGAGAAAGTATTGTGATGGCGCGAAAATTCGATTTTGAGATTTTGATGGATTTACACGTTTTGAGGTCCCCTGAGTCCAAAAAAGTGGTTTTTAAAAAATGTCTGTCCGTCGTCTGTCGTCTGTCGTCAGTCTCGATCGGCCGATGTTGACGAAATTTGGCATACATGTTCAGAAAAATCATACCCCGAGGTGAAATCGAGAAATGAATTTTAGCTCTAAATTTGGGGGCGCTACCCCCCAAAAACTCTGAAAAAACATGAAAAAAAATTATTTCTCGAAAACGGTTCCGACGATTTTGATTAAAAAATTCTAAAATGTAGTCCATTTGAATACAAATCCAACGATATCCAAGCTGTTTTCCCGGAAAAAATCTAGTTCCTGAGAAATTAGCTTAAAACGCAGACGGAGAGAGCCCGGGTTCGATTCCCCACCCGGGAGAAGTTATTTTTATAATAAATTTTGATGAAAAGTTCAATAATATTTAAATGTACATTTGAAAACTAATAAATGGAAACACTGGGCTAAGTAATTATAAACTCGTATATGAGAAAGTTTGTCTGAGTTGTCTCGGACCGATTTTTTCCTTCAAATTCTCTCAATTCTGAAACTGAATTTAGTCGGCTTTATCAATTTTCTATCTTGGAAATTTGATTTTTGCTTGGAAAGCGTACGCGTACGTGCTTGTCAATGGTATTGAAATGCACTACATTTAGTTACTAAAAAACAGATACGACAGTTTTGGTTTTCATAAATAGTCACAACTGTTTTTGTAAAAAAACCCATTTCAATGAGATTTTTTCATTTTTATTTCACGATTTTAATAAAATGTATGTATGTAACATATACATAGACTCTCATCGAAATAGGTTCAGTAGTTTAGGTTTCACGCGTCTACACATGACGAAGATAGATATTCTTCAAACTAACGTGTTAGTAATCGAAACAATTTTTTAGGGGGATCATCTTTGGGTCAGTCCATAACTGTCCACCGATTCTGAGTTAAATCGGTTCGTTAGATCTAGGGAAATTGATGTTTGGCAGATTTTTAAGTTTGCACATGCAAGTTTGGCAGATTTTTAAGTTTGCACATGGGGCTACTATTAATCTAATTAAAATTACATTTATACGGGACCATTACCTGCGCACGTCCCAAACGAGAGTTAGTGCGTTGACATCAGCGCAAAACTAGCAAATGGGGTGAGGAGCCAATGAGAGCTCGAGATTTTCCCGGTCAAAAGGTCGGGCCAACTAGGCAAAGATTGTTTTTACCCTCAGAGAGGTTGGCCAATCTGTGTGTCACTCGATTTCCCGCGCTGTCAACGCACTAACTCTCGTTTGGGACAGACTGTAAGCAAAAATCGAATTCGTTCAGCCAGTTTTGCGCCTACAAAGTCGGTGGCGACATACACACAATAAAAACATGATATATAATACCTGGGTTAATTTTCAATTCAATCCAGGTATGAAAATTAACAATAAGGATAATATTTCTCACCAAAAAATTTAGATGAAGTCTATGCTCAATTGAAATATCATTAACATAAAACAAGAATATTTGAAAGCTAGTAGATTGAGATATTTTGACAAAGAGGCTGATTTTTATCTAGTTTAGTAAGTAGGTCCTTTGGCAGGACTTAATAACAAATTATCGTGAAATAATTTTTACAAAAACAAATTGTTTCACTTTACAAAGCCCTGAGTGAAATTTTGTTTCAGATATGATACCGCAATGAATAGTAATTTTCCTATACTAGCGTGATCCAGGTGACTAATCAGGCTAAAAATGGTTTTTTTTTATTTTATTTCCTGTGACTAATCAGGCTAAAAATGTATTTTTTACCAAAAAAAGAAAAAAATATTTAATCAGAAAAACATTTCATTTAAGCACTTCATTATATTAGGGTATTTTATTGAACGAAATTGTAAACAAATAAATGCTCTCGCTTTATAATAAATCCATGTGAATAAATATATGATTATTACATTTCTTTTTCTTATTTGGCTTTAGCGATGCTTAATTTTTTCAAAAACATTTTAATTGATGAGAATATTCGCCCATACCTGGGCATTATCAGGCCTAAAATAATGATGATACAACTTAATGATACATTTTTATTTAAAATCTTATTACTGTAAAATTTATAATTAAATTAATTTATTTAAAAAAACAACAAATTTTACAAATTTAAAAATCTAAAAAGTTAAACAAATAAAAATTAAAGAAAACAATGGTTTACCTTTATTCTATTTTTCTTTTTCCAACACTATAAAGATAACATAGATTTGGAAAAAAGTAATCTATTCGGGAGGGCTATTTTCGTGATAAATCTTAATTCCTTTTGCAACCGTTTTATTAAGAGCCCTTGACATAGAATTGTATTTCACAGTAATATCTCCCTAGTAATTACCTTCTTAAATAAATTACTTATGTTAATGCATTTTCCAAACTGAAAATAATCGGATTAAGAAAAAGGAAAAATCTTTATAAAAGTATGTTTAATTAATACTCATATTATATTATTTTATTAGTAGGGGGTGGAGGCTGGGAAGAGGGAGATGTTGATTCGCGTGAGGCTATATATGCATGACGGCGGCAAGGCGTTAAGTTTAGTTAGTCGAGTGAAATGCTCTCTGGCGGAGCGTGTGTTGTGTTGTTTGTGATAATCTGTGTTCGCGTCTCGTCCGCTCATCAGATAGATAAGGAACCTGTTAACAAGGAGCCGCCATTTTACGATGATTACCATCCTGAAAGATCTGCGAAATCCGATGAAGTTCGTGAGAAAACGAATTTTGAAAAACATACGTTCTACAATGAATACGGCGAAGACAAGCAGGAAACTCGAGATAGACCAATAGTTATTACTCTTATGCGCCATGATAAATCACAGAAAAATACATCGTCAGCAAATAATAACGATGAAGATTATTATTACATAAACAGTGATGATTACGAAAAACTTGATCAGATAGGTGATGAAGAGTACGATGAAATGTACGACGATTATGAAAACCAAGAACCTTCAAATGACGATTCCATTGAAGAATATGACAACCCTTATCGCCGTCAGCAAAGTGGACAATATCTATACACTTATCAAGCTCGGCCAGCAATTAGAACTCGTCATAGAACCAAAAACAGCTGGTACCCACCACTCGGTAATAAGTACTCTTCAAACGTCGTTGGATATTCCATTCAGGTAAAACATCCTACACTTTCTACAAATGCACCTTCAAATGAAGAACCATCATTAACTAACAAATTCAGACATCAAAAAACGAAAGGCTTTGAAAGGCAAATTAAATACTTTGACGGGTCACTTAATGCAGCTAATAAATTGAAAGAGTTACAGAAACAAAATAATAACGGATTTACAGAAAATCAAGATAAAATCTTTGCGCAATTGACTAATTTCAAAGGACAACAAAATCTTCCTTCACTTAATCGCGGTGCTAAATTTAGAGACTTGCAAGTGCAGTTTAATAACGAATTTACAGAAAATCAAGATATCTTAAATCAATTTACTAATTTTAAACGCAACCAAAGTCCATCTTCAGAAGTAAACAACATTTACTACACTATTCCAAATGAACAATTCACAACTCTTGACTTAACAGAAGGTAGTGACAATTCTAACCGTTCACCACATAATATATTCCAGCCGCAATATGAAACAAGTGATATAAAATCATTTTCTTCAGAATCACCGGAATTTATTGCTTTTATAAATTCACTAAAATCCAATCATTTTGAACAATCAAGTGATACGAAAACACCGCATGATTTTCAATCGCATGAACAGAGTCATCAGATTTCTGAAGTTTCGAGCGAAGAAGTTCCAATGATTTTTAGATATGCAGATCATTTGCAAAGTAACTCGTATGACCTTGAAAATGAAGCGACTAGTGGAGATGGTAAATTTGAAGAAGATCCGAAGGGGAATTTCAAAGAAGAAGGGAAAATTAAAACTATTACTTTCACAGAAAATGTACCGTTTCCAGTTAAGGTAGAGAAACAAGTACCAGTCCCTATCAAAATTCCTGTTGATAAGCCTTATCCAATTTATATCTCAAAACCGGTTCCTGTCCGAATTCATAAACCAGTACCAGTACCGTTCAAAGTACCCGTGCCGAGACCCTACCCAGTCCAGAAGATAATTCCGTATCCAGTTAAGGTCCACGTACCCAGGTCATTTCCAGTTCCGGTTAACAAACCGTATCCGGTTTATTTCTTTAGAAAGGTACCTTATGCTGTTATTAAGCCTCGTTTCTATCCTATTAGAGTACCTGTTGAGAGGCCGGTACCTTATGCAGTGACATATAACAAGTACGTCCCTGTGCCTGTCTATAAAGAAGTGCCAGTCCCAGTAAAACTACCTTTTCATGAGAAGATAAAAATCGATGTGGAATACGAAAAACCTAATACACAATCTACAGAGGAAGTAAAGGCGTACGCGTCTAATTTCAACTACACTCACGTTAATAATGAAGTTAAGTTACCCATACATATACCCCTTGACAAAGTTAAAGAGAGCTACAATTACGAAGAGGATGAGGATACAGATTATGATGATAAAATGTTTGATAAAGAGACTCTTGCACTCTACAGTATGAATCGATTCCCTGAAGAATCAAAACTAACCACAAATAAGTACAAAGATACCGATCAACACATTTATAATGGTAATCAAATGCACGAATACTTCAATTCTAATAATTATCCTAATAAACCTAAAATAACTTATTCATATGAAAGTGAAGAGGATTCCGATTTAGTAAACGACAGTAAAACTCCTAACAATAAAAAAATTCCCGATCAAGAAACTATTTCATATTTCGATTTTAATCACTTCCCAAAAAACCCAAAAGCCACGTATGCATATGAAAATTATGATTATTCTAATAACGATGGTAAAATGACAACGGCTATATTTAACTTAGATCATTACCCTGAAAAACAAAATGCATTTAGTAATGAAGTAGGGGAGACTTCTTCAAACAAAGAAAAAGTTTATAATAAGATGACAAAAGCACATTTTAGTATGGACCTCTACCCTGAAAAGCAAACATCTACATTTCCCGAACAGGTAGAAGACTATACTATTATAGAAGAACCTGGATATAACCAGAAAAATAAAGCTTACCCAAGTGACATTCAGGATTCTAAAAAGTTTTATGTTGTAAAAGACTACAAATCAAGAGGACGTTCACGGGATTCGGGAAAGGATAAGACAGAAAGAAATGCAGTTTCAGATATCCAAGAAAATGATTCTAAATCTTCTTCTGAAGAGGAAGGAAAGCATTCATCACATTATCACGACATTCTTAGAGTTAAGTCTCTCAGACCAACTCTTCATATGATTAAAATTTCCAAATTACGCTCTCATAAAAAATTAAGGCATACAAGTGACAATGGTCTCAATTTAACGCAAATTGATTCACAATCATCGCCATCATCTTTAGAAACTACCAACGTCTCTAGTGTGAGATCTATATGGCGTGGAAGTAAGAGGTACACGCCTTCTCAAGATTCATATGATCACGATTACGATAGTAGAAGATACGATTCGTCGTCGGAGGAGTCACCTACGTACAAATCCTATAGCGAGACGAACGGTTTCGGCGTGAAGGAAACGTCAGAGAAGATAGCAGGGGAAATGAAAACAAATGGCTTTAAGGAAGAGAACGAACATGGCACGCAAAGCTCAGTAGCTGCGAGCACTACAACACGTCAACCATGGTCCACTAGCCACACCCGCAGAAGAAACAGACCTCCCCATAGAGAGTCATCACGGGGAAACGCCACATTAACCTCCCGATAGTTCCTTTAAGACTGAAATTACCATATTTATAATTTATTTATTATTGTACCAAAATAATAACCACATGCGGTAGACTGTAAATAGACATTACCTTTGTTAGTATTTTTATTCAAAACCTAAAACTAATTTAATCATTTTGAATAAAAAGCAATTAATTAAATGCATATTAGGCCGAATGAACATCCGCAGCAGTATAGGAGAGAATAATGATATTAGTGTTAGCACACCTCGAATACCTTAAATGTGTTTAGGATTAAAATATGTAAAAATAGTAAAATACAGAGGGTTCAAAATAACGGCAGTAAATTTTTGACAGGGCATCAAAATAGTCTAATTTTGAAGTAACAGATTAATTTTATATAATAGTTCATATACCTTTTAAAAAGTAAGCATATTTATTTAAATTGTTACTATAACTGTATTTTTAAATAAATTTGTAATAAGAGTTGACGTTGATAATGTGACCTCAATATATCTAAGAATAATTATAATTATAAATTAAGAAAAGAAATGTATAGACTATGAACGTATTCTTTTCACCCTCTCCCTTTAATTGTTATGTATTTGGACATGTGATTTCTCCATTCTCTCAATCGTCCCGGGTGAGGAGAAATTACAAGTGAAGCAGTATATCATAAGCCTATGGTTGTGAGGTAAGAAAGGTGTATGGTTCGAGGTAAGAAAACACTAGGTACTATAATAGACACTAAAAAGCTTTTAGACTGTATAATTTGGCTAAAAAGTGAGCATATAAACAGCGTGTCCCAAGATAGAGTATTCAAAAGAAAATTTTTGGAACGAAGTTCCTTATGGCACGTTCTGGAGCCCGGGAGTGAATCCGAAAAAAACTACCGTCACAAAATGACCGTCACATAATCACCATCACAAATTCACCGTCACAAAACCAAGCGTGACGAAATCTACCGATGAGTAAAAGATGACCGAGTTATTTGAAATTTGGTACACATGTTCATTTTACCAGGCTGTTTGTTGGACAACATTATCCGCCCAAGCGTTCACGCGCAATGCTCGCGTAAACGTAAGCTTAAAATTTAAAATGAGAATTTTAGGACGGGACAAAATTCTAACTTCATCTATTTAATGAGACAAACAACTTTTTTAGTAAAACGAATACCGACACTGCTATGAAGTGTTAAAGACCGATAAATGTATTAAAGCGGACCTAATATACGTTTAAAATAAAGAAAACAACGTTTTTACCGATATCTTAAGTTCTAACGTAACGATTTTAATAAAACTTCTTACACATCGTCTAAAGTACAATTGAAACAGGCATGAAAAATTTCAACCTGATGCAAGCAGACACGACACCACACGTATTTTTTTTCTAATATTTGGGGTTTTCAAAATAACATTTTTTTTTATTTTGTTTACACAGTGGTCAGTTTCTTGAAACCTAAGAAAATTATCAAGGTTGATTTAGCCTCATTTTTGATGATATCGAAAAAAATTATTTAAAAAAGTGGTTCAGAATTGCTAAAAACTGGTAAATTTAAATGATTTAACTGAAATATTAAATTATAGTTAATATCCTGAAATAAATTAAATAAGTTCAGTAAGTTACTGGAATAAAGTTTTGTTTGTTTACTGAAAATAACCAATAACAGCTTATTGGTTATTTTAATTTTTTATCTACGATTGTTACGATATATATAAACATTGTATCTCTGTTTAGATGCGGAGAAAGTGATTCTTTTCGTAGCTGTATTCATTGCGCCTGCGCGTTCATAATTCTTTTTTTTCGCCCTATTGCGGAAAAAAGAGGAATTCTTCAAGTTAACGCACGATTAGCGAGTTTGTTTACATTTAACAAAACTAAGTTGCTGTTTGTTTAATTAAAGTAACTGTTTATATCGAGTTTTTAGTGAAAAACAATGAGTGATTTAAGTGATTATGACGAAAATGAGGAGAATAATACGCCTCCCGAAATAATTAATTCGGCACAAAATACAACTAATGACTCAATGTCATCTTTATCAAAAGAGAAATACGAACTTTCATACAGGAAGTTCATTCATTTTTTTTTCTGTATTTATTATTTAAATCAATCGTAGATAAAGTAGGGTACGCAACTCGTACAAAAACTGCATTCTGTTTTGCTCGTGGGGTTTTACTGTGCACAGAAGTAGCGATACTGTAGTAATAAATTATGTTATCTTTATTTTTCATAAGGATTTTGTGATGGTTATTTTATAATAAGGTGTAATTATTGGAATTATTAATTACTTGATGAGACGCTAAACAAAAACTTATTTGATTTGTAAGTAATTTATTTTATTTTCATAAATTTAAATTATATTAAATATGTTTTCTTTTTTTGCAATTCTGAATAAGTTTTAATAAAATATTTTTCGATAGCATCAAAAAAGGGAATTTTGCTAGGATTTTTTAAAAAAGTTTTAAAGAAACTTAACACTCCGTAAACAAAATCATTTTTTGGAGGTTCATGGATATAAAAAAAAAAAAAACTTTTTTCGAAAACCTGAAAATAAGATACTACCCAAGATACTCTGATATGCTGTACAAAGATTATACACAAGGGTAAGGTAGAAGGCTAGTAAACTATGGGCTGTGGTGAATGGTAAGGAGGAACTTTCAAAATAATACAAAACAAAGTTTCAAAGTTACTCGGGATACTTAAATTACTACTTAATACTTTGACACATTCACAGAGTACGACTTACGGTACCTAAACAAACCAAAAAGAGAAATGTATGAACTGGTCGTGTGAATGTGGAATACTAATCATTTCGTTTTTTTGAGATTGTGTGAAATTGGCTTAAGCTATCGTAGTAATACTGCTGGACGTAACAAAAATTTCTTTTAGACTAGTCGGAAAGGTTTTAAACTGTTCACTCAATTTTTCAGGAGTTCAGGTGAGGCTATCTTTATTCAGGATAAATTTATATTTATATATGTTATATTAATATTTATAATATATTTAATTAGAAAAAAGCGTGAGTATTGATGCAAGGAAACACGAGAAAGTGCATCTGCAGGTAGTATACCCCTTAACGCACTTTTCCCTACCCAAGTCATTTTACATCATAAGCTTTCTGCAGAAATGTACGTGCATGTAGTGTAACTATTTACTCCTTCCGCAGTATTTTTATAGTAAATTTATTTTGCTTCCGAGCTTACCGAAGGTAACGGAAGCTATGTGATCGTTCTGAAGAACGAAAAAATTTTAGGTCTCCGATTTCAAAAATTCCAAAACAGAAATCAGTTTCAGACATCAGGGAACATTTTTGGTTCCGTGTCTGTTTGTCGGTCTGTCGTTCAAGTTTGCGAACCAACATATCCTAAAAACTACACGTCCAATTGTATTTTAATGAAATTTGGGTAGTAGGCCATAATTAGCCCATTGTTGGTCCCATATTAGTTTCAACCTTCTGCGCATATTTGTTTCTCTTCCACATGCGCACAAACATACATTTATTTACACCTATAGCTTCAAAAGTACTTATCTGATTTGAATGAAACTTTTATAGTGTGTCGTAAGTAAACCGCAGATAGCGCCAGATTAATTTGAACCATCTGCGCTCTTTAACTTTTGCTAAATTGATACTTTAATTCGTGGAAAAAATTAAAACAATGTGACAGATTAAAAAATACGGGGGAAACAATTAGACCAATTAGACAATAATGGCTTGTAAAAGCATAAAATCAATAAAGTACGTGGATGGGATGCGAGGAAGCTATGTGCCACACCAATTGGCAGTCTATTTTTCAAAATATTAGTAATCTGCATTGCGTGAGAAAGCCCTTATATGTAAACGTGTTAATCTTATTTTATTTTTAAATTTAGCTCCCTTAGAATAAATTTGAAAATGTAAAACATCTATTGTTCTTTTGTGGGACCTGGGTAGCCCGGAGGAGAGAGCGCTTGCCTTTCAATTAGTTAAGTAAATTAGCATCGGGCATAGTCCGTAGTTGGATGGGTTTACACCTGACCATAGAGCACTTGGTTCAATTCCCCTACCACCGCCCCACTCAATGTTTCCCCAATATTGTTGAAATAAATGGGTAACTGCTCGAAAGAGTAGCGCCACCTGTTTTCGGCGTCCAAAACCATTGTCGACAGTCTCGGTTCGATATAAATCGTTAGGTGAGACATGCTTAATGACTAAACACTTCACACAAATGTGAATAGAGTGTGGTTCCTAACCAAGGTTTCTTCAATAGGCCCACCTAAGTGGCCTGCATCTTTAGGTGTAAAAGCCCCCGGAAATAAGGAAAAAAATGTTATTTTATAAAAGGTAATTAATGATTTTACTATCTATTTATGAATGTATTATTATATTAATTTAAAAATAATAGTACAGTCATCAGTAAGCGAGCTTATTACATTCAACAAACTATGCATCTTGTGTGTCTGTCTGTCTGTCAGTTACGTTTACGTGTCCAACGATAACTTAAGTAAAAGTTGACCGATTTAGTTGAAATTTGGTATACATGTTCCATTTACTAATATTCAAGCTAAGTACGTTGGACAGCGTGATCCGTCTAAGAGTTCGCGCGCAACGCTCAGTTAGAGGAATAGTAAGAATGCGGGGTGGTTCCCTGTTCCCTTACTACTATACTCATTATCTATCAACTCATCATGATTCATGATTACCTATCTATTTTTTCAATATTCAATACATATTTATTACTATACGCTCGCTTCAATGATAGAGCCACGCGATGCCTAGTAAATATTTAAGGTCAACAAATTCGGGTTTTCGTGAATATCTCGCTACCTATGGCTCGAAGACCAATTAGGATGGTTACCAAAATTGAAGATAATAAATTCATTTTATAGGGTACAATGGACGATTTACGGAATATAGGGCAAATAATATCTATGAATATCTACCATCCGACGCCGCACAACCTTTAAGTATTTTTATTAATGTCTCGCTTCCTATGGCGCGGAGACAGATTGAGGGGATTATAAAAAAGAAAGTTTATGAATTTTCCCAAAAAAAGGTCTCTTTCATTTTTACGTTTTTATGTAATTTTGCGAATATCTCGCTTCCTATGGCTCGGAGACCAATCAGATCAAATCAGAGGATCAGATCAAAATTTAAGATAAATGAATTTCACGCAGGAAAGATTCTGTTATTTTTTACATGCAGCTAACCGTTTAGATAAAACAAGTGCTCTGAATTTTCCACACAAAGTATATCAACGACCAATAAATTAGAGCAATAATAAAATAATAATAAAAAAAAAAAATTGCAATGCTCATGGAAACATATGAAAAAAGTCAACATTTGATGACTTTTTTCATTTGCATTATCTCACGATGATGCAGGGTGCACTATACAGGGTGTTCACAAAAGAATAAACGGGTTTTGAAAATTCGCACCTCGGAAATGGAAGAAGATTGAGAGCAGCACCTTATCAGTAGCTTCGTTACACTCTGCAGTTTCATTTAGTTACCGAGAGAATGCGCTGTCCTTCTCAATAAGCGGGAATGATAAGCTTTTGTTGTTATGATAACGATGTGGACACCACAGCAAACATCGTTTTGCGTCTTGCACTTTAGTAGAAATGAATCAGCGATTACGATTCAACGTGATTTTCGTCGGCAATTCAATGTTGTCCCGCCCAAAGAAACAAACATCCGTCGGTGGCACCGTCAATTTCGGGACAGTGGTTGTTTGTGCAAAGGCACCAGTCCCGGACGGCCTCGGATTCCCCAACAGAGCGAGAACAGAATCCAGCAAACGATTGCCCGAAACCCACAGAAATCGAATCGTCGAGTAAGCAGGGAATAACCCAGAGTGTGGGAAGAACTTGAGTATCGTCAAGATTCTAGAGCATTGGTTCCCAAAGTGGGGGGCGCGCCCCCCAAGGGAGGCGTGAAGACAAGTCAAGGGGGGCGTGGGACCTCGAGATCGAGATAGCTTTGCCGTCCGAACGTCTAATGCGATTATATAAAAATCCAAATATCAAACCAGTTGGAGAACCTCACTGACGAATTCAACAGATACTTTCCTAACACATGTGATGACAACATTTACAAATTAACAATAGATCCTTTCAGGTTCAACATAGATTCCCTGCCCGAAACACTTCAAGACTTTAGAAATAAAAAAAAGGTTCTGCTGCCAATTTTGATAAAATGGACAAATCATCGTATTGGGTTAAGTATTACAAAGTGTAGCCCATGCTGTGATATACAGCAAGAATTTCGATTGTATTTACCTTTTTCAAGCACTTATTTGTGCAAAAAAAGATTTTTCAGCACTTGTTGCTATAAAAACAAAGTATCGTGGCAAACTTTATGTTGCTGTGCTTGATTTTCGTTGTGCACTTTCTAATACTCATCCAAGAATAGGGAATATTGTAAAAAAAAAATAAAAAAAATACAAGCTCATCCTTCTCATAAGATCCCATAAGATCATCTGTAATAAGATTAACTTGAAATGATATAAAAAAATAGTAATACAAATATATGAATGGATAATTCAATGTAATAATGGTTTATTTTATTTTTTTCGTTATCTCATAAAATTGTGTAAAGGGGGGGGGGGGGCGTGGGAAGATTTATTCTTGACTGTGGGGGGCTTGGTAAAAAAACTTTGGGAACCCCTGTTCTAGAGTCTAGATATCGTTCACTTGGCTCACACATAGGGTACCAATGATTTTTTCATGGCAATGAAAAAAACTAAACTACCGACAGATCATTTTCGTATGTGTTACATTTTTTTTTTTTTATCTAATTTGGTTTTGAAAATACAGCTATTTGAAACCCGTTTATTCTTTTATGAACACCATGTATTTCGTAAATTGTCTCTTGCACGTAAAAAATTAATGAAACTTTTTTGTGCGAAATTTTACCTTTAATTTTAATAACCACCGTGATTGGTCTTCGAGCCATATGATGTTATTCACGCAAAACCGAATTTTTTGACCTTTGACCTTGAATATATATTGACTCAAATGCGATCTCGTTGCCAATTTTTAATGTTTTTTTAGAACTTCAAAAGAAAGCGATAAAAAAAAGAAATTGAAGCTCCGACTTTTTTGTTACAGAAAACCTAAAATGACTGGACTATAAAATGTTTAAATTTAGGATAAAATAATAAGCAATAACTGCAAATACGATTAACAATAAGTAATAAATAAAGGTTCAGACAGTTACTTTATACAGTTACTTGGGTAAAATAATAAATTTTGCTTAGGGAATAGATATGCGCGATTGAAGCATAAAAATTGTAAAAAAAAAAACTTTTTTGACCCATAAAGGTGAGGAGTCAAATTTACGCGTGAATCACAATTCTTTCTATTTGTATATACTAGCAATAAGAAAGAGTATAAATAAATTAAAGAAACAACCCTCATACATATTCCTAGAAGTATAAACTTGAACTAAATTATTAGGGAGGACTCATTAGGGAGGAAAGTACCAGGTGCCCAGATTAACTAAATTAACCCATAGGCATTAATTTTAGGGAAACAAAGTTTACCTTGTAGCAATAGTAATATAATTCATAAAATAATGCTATAATGTTATTATATCAAGAATATATCCTCTGCAATACTTCTGTGTTTTGAAGGTTTTATAAGGACTACATTTCGAGAGGGGTATTTTAGAGGAGGTATTTATGTGGTATTATTAATTTAATCTTCTTAGCCTGGGATTGCAATTACTTTAAAATAAATATAATTTTGCAGGACTGTGGAAATGCTGAGGAGATTAGGAATATATAAAGACTCTTCACTGTAAGTAACTTTATTGTCCGAGCCTGCTTTCAACCATTAGAGATCAACTTAAGTGGCTTAACTACAAATAATTGCAAGATAAAAAGAACTTTTTATATACTACGTTTTTAAATTTTCTGTCGACTAAATAAAAATCATAAATTTGAAACCAGTCAAAATGAAGATCGTAAATATGGGTCATGTCAAAACAAATAAAAAAAACTTGCGGATTTTTTCCGAACTAACTTTCCATAAAGCAAAATTTGCTAAAACTAATTAAATTCTGCTGAAAGATTGCTATTCTAAAAGTTTCAAATCTCTAGCTACTCGGGATCTTAGTTAAAAGTCGATTGCAAGATTTGTACTGGACAAACAAACAAACAAGAAAGCAAGCTAATAAAAACGTAGTAATAATTACAAGATAAAAAGACCGTTTTATATACTTCGTTTTTAAATTTTCTGTTGAATCATTATGTAGTGTTCGGTATGTATATGTGAATCAGTATGTAGACATATACATATTATATAGAGAAAAAGTATTGAGTATTGAGAGCAAAATTCGACTAAGAAATTTTAATTTATTTACAAGGTACATATCTCCTGAGTCACGCATCAACTGCAAACTGCTGGAGCTTAACCTATAGAATTGATTTGAAATTGAAATTTAATTTCAATTTCAAATTGAATAATTTCAAAATAAAAAGAACTTTTTATATACTACGTTTTTAAATTTTCTGTTGAATCGTATGTAATGTTGATAATATAATTGTTATTGTTATAGTATAGTTATAGGTAAGTAACGTTAGTGAAAAAAAATAGTTCCAAATTTATTTAATTCATATAAATGACAACCAACTAGGCAGCTGATCTTAAACCTAAAAAAGGACAAAATTTTGTACTACGGATCTCGCCAACACCGAATCTAAACCGTGCCATCGATATGCCCCCGTGTAGGGGACGATAAGAGAAGAAAAATGAGTATAAGTACAGAAATACAGATGCAGAAAAATTAAACCGATACCTAGGAAACAAGAGTAAACAAACCTGGTTGTCACACGTCAATTAATTCATTTCTTTGTTTACTTTTCCTGTTCGCTGTCATTCAATGTTTATCTCTTAAAAATACAATTAGTTTTTTCATAACAAAATGGCTTGACATAATCATTCTTGAACATTTTAACAATTTTATCAGCCATACCAGGAACTAAAATAAAAAATTATAAATTTGAAACCCGTCAAAATAATGATCGTAAATATGGGTCATGTCAAAACAAATAAATCCATACAGCAAAAAATTTGCTGAAAACGAATTCAATTCTGCTGAAAGATGGCTAAAAGTATTCAAATAATGAATTGTCATCGTGTTCTGATCTATCTAAAAGTTTCAAATGATCTAGCAATCTAGCTACACGGGAAGTTAGTTAAATATCGATTGCAAGATTTGTACTGGACACACAAACAAACAAACAAGCAAGCTAATAAAAACGTAGTAAAAATCGTACGTTAACAAAATGAAAGTTTCCTTTCATTAAGACAAGGATACGTAATTTTAAAGCATTTTTAAGAAATAATTGTTTTTAATAAACACAAAATTAAGAGCTCAAAAAGTTTTCCAGACACTCTATAATAGGACTAAGTTAAACTTCAAAGATAAACCACTCAAGTATTTATTGGCTTAAACAGTGAAAAACTATTTAAATTAGCAATAAATCAGCCTTGTGTTTAACTATAAGTATATAGATTGTTGCTTTTCAAAGCAAACAATCTGTCTTTTAATTAAAAATAGACAGTCAATTTATGTGGCATATTGCTTCCTCGCGACTCATTATTGGTCGAATGTTTACATGAGATTTAGATCTGTTTAGATGCCTAGTGGGATTATATTTATTTTTATGCAATATTAAACTGCGAAGAAAGTTGAAATTATAATGGAGCCAACAATGGGCTAAGTGTGATTTATCATTATTATTTCATTAAAATCAGATGAGTAGTTTTTAAGATATGGTGGTTTGCAAACATGTTAAACGACAAAAAGAAGGGCAGACAGACACGAAACCCATATTTTCTCTTTTATCACAAAAAGGATTTCTATTCATGAAATTTTAATTCGAAGCCTTGAAACAATTTCATTCTTTTGAAAGATCACTATGCTGCGTTACTTTCAGTTAAACTCGGAAGCAAATAGTTAAGCAGAGCTTTCTTGACATTCTAATGGGTCATAATTTTAACGTAAATCTAAAATTATGTGGATCCGTAATTTTGCTATTCTGAATGAATTTGAATAAATATAAATCCTATAGTTTAATTATTTAAATAAATTCTCTATTATTTACATATAAGTGGAAGTTGTAAAGGGCTTAGAAGAATTTTCATTATTTAGAGTGGTCCAATAGTCCCACACCATAGGCAATAAAAATAATTAAATTATATTTTGACTCATTATAACTGCCATTATAGTCAAAACAAAACTATTACCGATCATCCAGCACGGGTAAATGATGCGGTCCTTCCACAAATAACATATAAAAGTTAAATCCCTGTTAAAGGACTTTAGGGTTACCTTGTAGATTATATTACATACATCATTTTTAAAAGAGTTTGTCCACTATGGACGAGGAAATAATATGTACTCACAATTCAATAAAATAAATGTTGTAACTAATGAGGAAGGACGTTTTTCAAAAAAAATAACTATGCACTTAAAAATAATTATTCAATGAATAATAAGTATATTTATAAAGTTCATGTTTAGAAGTTGTTCATCATCATAAATATATAATCTAGAAAAGAAATAATAGAAGTAAAAGAAGAAGAAGAAAGATGAATCTAGAATAAAAAAACATCTTTTAGCTTTGTTTTTATATCGCCATTATATTTTAATGAATTCATCAATAATTTACGAGGTTTTCTATTTAAAATATATTTATTTTTTAAAAGTTTCTAGACAAGTAGTCTAAAACGTTTTTGGGATGATAGGTAATGGAATTCAATCTGAGTCATAGTCATATTCAAACTAGCATAGAATAAAGAATCAATTACGAGCAATAGAGGCATCTGTTAAATTAATGCAATTGTAATTTCGAAGACAGTTAGGTACAAAATATTATTTTTATTCTATTTCTTCTTTTCTTTCAACAAAATAAGTACATTGTTTAAGAATTGCTAAATAATTAAGAATAAGCAATAAATTTTCCCTTCTTCCCTTATTCTTATTCCGTCATTATCTCGAAGACTAAACTATTTCCGGAAAAGTTACTTACACAGTTTTGTTGGTGATTAAATTGGCTAGGTAGATTCTTAGCACAACTTAGTCAAATAGATAGCGTACTCTCTAGAAATTTATTATTTATATTTAACACACATAATTAGGTTTATCGCCCTCCACTTGTAAACACGCCTATCCTGACTGAGCGGCCGGTAAAGTTCCATTTTACAGCCCTGGGGCCTGTAAAAATGCATGCATTATCTTTACAGGGCCGCTAGTAGTTCGAGAAGCGGCCGCTTCCTGGCCAGGCCACGGCGTGAAGGAAGCGCTAGAAGTTCTCAGCGTCAGCTGTTATATTAGTAACAATCAATATTTTTATAACTGCGGTTTGTTTTGGTTCTGATGTAACCTTAATATGCATTTAATGTTTTGAAGATTACGGCAAAATAGTGTACGCACCACGAGCAGTAAGCGACATGACAGGCCTTGGGCATTAAACGCACTCGTGCTTTCATCTTCGCCCTCAGCCTGTAATAACGCCCCTACTGCTCTAGGTATATACGTAAATAGTAATTAAAATGTCGTTTTAATGGTTTATTTATATTAACTATAATGAATTTACATTAATTTAAACAATTAAGGAATTTCACGGAACTAGTGCATAAAATGTAATTGATATAAAATCACTTGGTTTCATTTAGTACAAATTCTATGAATGTATACTGAATGATCTCTTCTCAACTTAAAATGATATTTATTGAGGTGAATCCCATTTGTGTAAGTGGCAGATCTAAACCACTGAACCGTTTTAATTCATACCCTAAACCTTTTATCTATTTTACTATTAAATTACTTCGGAGTAGAGTAGGTGATCATTCATTAAGCAGAGGTTAATGCAGATTGAAATAAAATTAAACTCGGTTTAGTTTTAAATTTTAATACATTTATGAAAATCATAATACACAAACCGATTATTTAATCCCATTGCTGTTTTTATTAGTTTCACAAAATAATTCCTAGTAAAAAAAAAAAAAATAAAGAAATCGGAAAGAGTTAGACATTTACTTAACACTTATAAGCATTGCAGGTTTACCATTTTTTAAAAATACAGTGGATTTAACAATAAGAAGAAGCTTAAAGCTGATAAAAATGGCTTACTAATATTTAATTAAGTGGTTCACAGCTCCCGTTGCACAATATTCCACTAAGGTACATCATTAACTGCATTTGAATAATGAAAGAAGAATAATGATGAAGATGTATATTCAAGCAGTAATAATCCCTTTTATAAGTCACGCAAAAAGAAAACATTCATGAATTTTCTCTCTAGGATACATGGATTATTTAGGTGTTGCATCTCGGAATTCTTGCACAGTAATAATTAAAATAAATTAGCAAGTAGTGAGAGGAAATAGCAAAAAATATTTTTTTTTTTTAAATTGACAGCCAATTACTGTTGCACCAAGCTTCCTCCCATGGAACCCACGTACTTTATTGATTTTATGCGTTTACAAGCTATTATTGATTAATTTATTTAATTCTTTCCCCGTTTTTTCAATAAGTCAAAATTGTTTTGATTTTTTACATGAATTAAAGTATCAATATAGCAAAAGTAAAAGAGCGCAGACGGTTGAAATTAATCTGGTGCTATCTGAGAACTACTTTCAATAAACTATAAAAGTTTCATATAAATCAGATAAGTACTTTTGAAGATATAGGTGTAAATGACCATATGAATGTTTGTGCGCATGTGGAAGAGAAACAAATGAGGACAGAAAGTTGAAACCTATACGAGACCAAAAATGGTCTAGTTATGGTCTACCATACAAATTTCATTAAAATCGGAAGAAGAGTTTTTATTTAAGGTTTGCAAAAATTGAGCGATAGAAAGACTGACACGGAACCAAAAATGTTCCCTGATGTCTGAAACGGATTTCTGTTTTGGAATTTTTGAAATCGGAGACTAAATATTTTCGTTCTTCAAAACGATCACATAGCTTCTGTTATCTATGGTAAACTGTAGCTTTCTAGTAGCATCAAACCGTTAAAAAAAACTATTTATATTCAGGCTAAGTATGTGTGTCAGGGTTAGTTATGTGTAAAAATGTGATTTAAATATTATTATTTAAAATTAAAACAAATATTATGTAAACAGTTGTGTGTGTGTGATGTGCATAGAATATATGGGTGATTCCAATTTGAAGTGCTATTTTGGAATCTAAAATTGGACTTAGACTGAAAATTTTGGCTTTTTAAAAAATTCAGGAAAAATTATGGAATGTTCTCAGACTAATTTCAGATATATTGCAGCATGCGGGGTCGATGGGAAATAATGTTTTAAATTTTTAGGCCGGAAATAAGTTTATTTGAAACATGGTAATTAAGGCACGGGAATTACACATTTTCGTGCACGGTTGTTAAATTTCACACTTTAAGAAAATATTTTGGTCAGTAGTTTAAAATAAAAATCCAATTTTAATACACCATTAAATAGCACTCTTAAAAGCCTAAACAATGAACTATAACTTAACCTAAAAAGTTATTGAAAATAGACTTTAATAACAAGCACGGTAATTACGTTTAAAAGGGTACGTAACTAGAAGAACAATCGGAATTAGCGCTAGCTCCAAACTGAAGGGTTCAGCTCATCCCGTATCAACTGTTACTAGAAAAACCAGTGTTGCGGCATTGCGAAAATCTCTCGCCACTTAAAATCTCCCTGCCACAACCAGAGTAGGGTCACATTTATATAATGCCACGGTAACTACATTATAAACAAACTCTTTATTTTGTTTGTTCTTTATTTTTAAAGAACAAACTTTAACTTGAAGTTCCGGTTAGTAATAATTTATTATTTTTAATAACTGACACATATTTTAAACCTGGTAGGACCCTACTTCAAAATTATCCAATAAGTTTCTGAATAAAATTATTAATGTATGAGCTAGAGTGAAGTGAATAAGAACAACTGACTTAAGCACAGCCACGGTTGTTACAAAATTGCCTTTTGAAATTTTTTGTAGCGAATAAAATTAAGCGGCGCATTATTTTTTTGCTTGGTTGTAGTTCTGTAAGCTTAACTGAGTTACCATGAAGAAAAATCCTGTCAATTATGTGAAAAACGCTCCAGTTATTCATCTAGTCTAGGACATGAAAATTGCACTTTATATTGGAATCACCCATATACCAAATATACATCTCTACATTTACTTTACTTTTCAACATACAGTCTACTCTCTTTTTTTTTATTATATCCCCAGTCGTAATGCTATTATAATAATTTTTCATTGTAAATATATTATTGAGTTTTTAAAGATAAAAATAAGGATATAAAATAAGGACTTAACCGGAAAACCAAGTTGAACATTACGATACAACCACGGAATAAATATGACATGTCAGACACCACTCATTGCAACCTACATATATACAAGTAAATATATATCATATAATCCCTCAACAATTTAACAAAAAGAAAGGAATCTAAAGGAAAATCAGCAATTTTTAACGAAGCTTTAATTAATATGAAGTGTTTAAAATACTATTTAAGTAGATTGCATTTACCATTTTATTTAACATGTAATTTCTACATATATTATAAATTCAGTTTATAAATTTATTTACGCAAAAGGCTAAATAGAGTTAGATCCGTTAGAAAAATCTCGGCTAGGATTTTTGTAGATTCATAATTATCTAATTTTTAAGGTTCCTTTTATTTTATAAATGTTATTATGTTTAGTTTTTTAACCCCTACTTAGTAAGAAGGGAAAGTTTTAAATCACGTCTAGGCCATAAATTTACACTCTTTAAAAAATTCGAAGGTATATATATACTAAGATAATCGGCCAAGTTCATTAATCCTAAGTAGTTTAAGCCGGAGGTTTTTTTAATGTTTAATACTATTAATTTCTACCCTGAGATATGGTTTTATCTTTTATTATTCTGGGAGATCAGAGGGTAGGGCTATTCGTTATAAGCACGTTATCAGAAGAATTAACAAGTGAAAAATGTTGTAAATCCTTCACACCTACACTTAGAGAAATTACAGAGATTAAACTGTGTGAACATCCTACGTTTATAACAGCCTAATGAATATTTCTCATATAATAGCCCTTTCATTTTTTATATTACAACTATAAACTAAAAATAATAATTAAATTCGAAAAGCAGATTTAGTTTTGGTCAACTTATTTTACTTCGTGCATAATTATATATTAAACTGACTGAAATAATTGCAGTAGTACAGTAATCATGCAGTTTATACCAAGTTAACAAAGCTAAAAGCCTAGTCATATTTTCATATTCATGCTTCGAAGAATATGAAAATGCTATTAGTTTTTTATTCACTAAAGAAGAAATCGAGGGACATCTCAGTTAGCAACGATTTAAATTATAATTATTAATGAATACCAGAAATGATAATACATGTTTGCACGATTTATACTTTCTGAAAATATCGGTTCGAGACAACTCAGACTAACTTTATCATATAATCTCGGACCCAGATCTTAGAAAACATGAATATATTGTTATCTATGCAGACACAGACGGATACGCTTGTCGATCTACTAGCTGTGAATGTAAACCCACAGGAGGGTTACTATTATGGAACCTTCCAAGTGAAGAGAGTCCCACCTGAAAAACCGTCTACTCCAAACTCCAATCATCCTTTTAAACTGCAAACTCTTCGTGATTAACTATAAATTTGCTTAATATTAAATTTTTATTGCATTAAGCTCGCTTCAATGATAAACCTACGACATGCTTAATTAATATATATTATTTAAAATGCGTTTAACAGGAGGTTGTTTACTTTTTGTTTTCGATTTTCAACAAAATCGTTTTATTTTCATAAATATCTCGGAAACTAGATTTTTCCCGGGAAAACGGTTTATAACGTTAGATTCGTATTTAAATGGTCTACATTTTAGAATTTTTTAATGAAAATTGTCGGAACCGTTTCCGAGAAATAATTTTTTCCACGTTTTTTCAGAGTTTTTAGAGGGGGGGGGGGGGGGGCAGCGTTCCTAAATTCGGGGCTGAAGTTTATTTCTCGATTTCACCTCGAGGTATGATTTTTCTGAACATGTATGCCAAATTTCGTCAAAATCGGCCCAGTAATTTAGGCTCCACGCGTCTGCAAGACGACAGACAGACATTTTTTAAAGATCACTTTTTTGAACTCAGGGGACCTCAAAACGTGTAAATCCATCAAAATCTCAAAATCGAATTTACGCGCCATCACAATACTTTCTCTTTATATGAGAAAGTAAAAAAGAAGAATTCATTAAGACTTTGTAAACGGATGAAATATCTTAATCAATTGAAACTATCAAGTTTTATTTTTATTGCTTCTTAAAAAATCTGTTCTATCATAGATTAGTCTGGATTTCCCCTATTTTACCGAAATATCGATTCCCACATTAAAGACCTCTTATCTTCAAATATTATAGTCAAAATGTTCTCTCAAAAAATTGTCTATTAACCTCTACCAGAGTACCCTTGTATTTAAAAAAAACCTGTCCGATACAACTGGTAAAGAATACTTTCTCATATACGAGTAAATAATCTCTTGGGCCAGTGATTTCCATTTATAAGTTGTTCCGAGTTTTTGTGGTAACATTGCTATTGAACATTTTATTAAATTTTACCATTAAATTAACTCCTCCTCAGAGGGAAAATGAACCCTGTCTCTCGTCGTCAGCGTTTATAGAAATTACTCAGGGAATATATTTTTCTCTGGGAAAAACGATTTATGTGTTTAGATCCATAACCATATAGGGAGTTTTTTTTAAAAAAAATGCAATCTACAATAATTAGCTAGTCCCCTTGCAAATGAATTTTTACTTTCTCATATAAAGAGAAAGCATTGTGATGGCGCGAAAATTCTAATTTTAAATTTTAATGGATTTACACATTACATTTTGAGGTCCCTTGAGTTCAAAAGAGTGGTTTTTAAAACATGTCTGTCGTGGCCAGTTGTTGGATGGGTGACCATCACCTCTGACCACAGCTCTGGGTTCGATTCCCGGACCGGGTCCCCTCAACCTTCACCCAACATTGTTAAACAAATGGGAAGCAGATCGAAAGATTAGCGCCACTAGGTTTCGGCTTGGAAAACTATTGTCGGCACCGCTCATAGTGGTTTGATAAAAAATGTATCAAACGTAACCGCAGAGTTGTAAAGACATGGTTTATTTACTGACCAACACTTCACTCGTGAATGAAGGGTTTGGTTGTCTGGTATCAATCCAGCAATGGATTGACAAAAGGCTCCCCAGGCTTGTTCAAAGGATCTACTTCGTGGTCTATGTCTTAAGGCGTAAGCCCCTCAGATTTTTTCTTTTTTTAAAAAAACAAAAAAGGAACTATACCTAGATTTTTATTTGTTCGGCACTTCCGGCAGCCATAGCTACTTTCACTTTTTTCAAACACCACACTTTATCAAGAAAAATGTACAAATATTATTTTCAATTTAAGCCAGAACAATAAACTAAATACTGTTTTAATGGAATAAAATAGCCTTCAAAATATCTAATACATACTCATGAAGCTTTCTTTAAGCAGGACTTATAAGCTAAAAAATGTAACAATTTCGTCACTACCTGTTTTTACTATCAACGTATACGTTACGTAAAACTTAAAAACTACCCTATTTTATTAGCTTTAATTTCATATAGAATATGCATTGCATGCCATCCTTAACTTAAGCATTAAGGCCGACAAAAGTCATTGAAAAATCGCGAATGTCCTTTGAAAACTACGTTTGTGCATGGAAATGTGTTTATGTTATTCAAGGGACTTTAATTACAACTTTACCCGTCATTAATGATTATGTTAATTACGGTATAATGTTTTATCAAATTAAAGTTAATGAAATAAGGTAGTTTTTAAGTTTTACACATACTTTGATTGTTATAAGAAAAGGTAGATTTTGCAGATACAATTTTTTTATTTCAAAGCTTGTAACCTCTGCTTAAATAAAGCTACATGAGCAGGTGTATTAGTAATTTTGAACCGAATTGTATGCCCTTTTAAAAAAAGTTTTTAGTTTACTATTCTCACTTAAATCTGTATTTAAGCCAGCAGGCTTACATATACATTTAGTGGCTATGGCTGCCCAACGAGTAAAGATCGAGGTAGGGATCACAGGAACTGTTTTGTTCCATATAGGGTGCCCGATCTAAATTTAATTAATTACCCGATTAAAAATGAATAGCGTTGTATTTACTTTAAGACGATTTTAACTATATTAGTCGATTTCATGGGAAAAACCAAGTTTCCGATATATTGATGAAAATAAATCTGGTTTAGATGAAAGTCGAAACCGAAGTGTATAAGCGAGCAATCACCTGGTAACCACTTTTAAATGTGTTACATAATATATAAAATGACACGTCAAGTATTATTGATGTATGCGCATAAAGAACTCGCGTAGACCATGAAACATTTTTACTTGAAAAACTTCTATATTCTTAATCTACCTGAAAAATGCTTTAAAATATATTCAACTTGCCTTATAAACATTACCTTGTTTTTTAACACACTCATTTTCTTCATATTTGTAGTATAATTATTGAAACAATAATTAAATATTCTTTTCCTCTCTTCACGACTTTTTAAAACTATGTATAATTCATGTTGCTATCATTTTAAAAATATTTAGTGTGAAATATGCAAAAAATGATTAATTGTACCAACCGCCGAGGTGCACCTGTGTACTGAATTTCGTTCAAATCAATTAATTTTTACGCCAGTTATCGTTAGACAAGCACACAAACTTTTAACTTTTAACTCACTGACGCACGTTCAACTAACTTAAACACGCTCAACTAACTTATGCTCGTTCTACTAACTTACACACGTTCAACTGATTTACGCTCGATCACTATTTTTTTTTTTAATAGTTCTTAACTGTTAAAATGAGAAGGTATTAGCAAAAGGATTAAAACCATTAATCATTATTCTTTGTGATTTATGCACCTTTAATTTATACGTCTACTTACCTTTTGTACCATACAGGGTGGTCCAAAAGTCCCCCCCCTCTTAATTTTTAACGGTTTGAGATAAATTAATGAATCTTGGGAGATCCGCGCAGTAGGGAGAACCCCCCATTTTGCCCCTAGGCCATCTAACTTCAGAATTTAAAACCGGAGTGTACATTTTTAACAGCAGATTTCGATTCTATGGTAAAAAATAAAAATATTTTACATCACATTTTTTTTCTATCTCCAATATTTTGCTCCCTATATGGGATAAAAGTATAAAAATGGCAGCTTTCAGCGCCTGGGGGCAAAATGGTGGTTGCCCCTAGTACGCGAGTGGAAGAATACACACTTCCCTTTACCTGGTACAGATCTCCTAGGTTTCATTACTTTATTTCACACTGTTTATATTTTATAACGATTCAAGTGTTTTTTTTTAGTATTTTCAAAAAATTATTTTGTTATATTTGCCCCTCTATAGGGGGCGAAATATTGGAGATATTGGCGAAATATTGGAGAAAAAAGTTTCAAGTAAAATTTTATTATTTTTCACCGTAGAATCCAAATATGCTATCAAAAATATATACACTCCCATTTGAAATTTCAAAGTTGGGTGACCTGGGGCAAAATGGGTGGTTGCCCCTAGTTTGCGATTGCATGAACACAAACTTCTCTTTACTTAGTACGAATCCCTCAAGTTTCATTAATTTATCTCAAACCGTTCAAAAGTTAAGAGGGGAGGGGGAGACTTTTGGACCACCCTGTATATAACATTATTCGATAAGACACAGTTTCAAAAATTGTTTATTCTCAACCTACGTGTGTGGGAGAATGAATTATTCAACTAATCAATTAAAAAATGCCCCTTTCGACAGCTGTCTAAAAAAAATTCATTGAATATTACTTCCCTATTGATTTCACTCGTGTCATTCACGACATATTGAAGGTTCAATAAACCAGGAATAATTTTTTATTTTCTCTCTTCTTTTACCTGTTTGACCATCACATTTCACGCGTTTTGATATACTGTTAGCAAATCTTTCGTGCACAATAAAAGAAATAAAAAAGCCATTATGTAAACATATTCGGCGTAAATGTATTCTTTATGGTAATATAAAGGAATCTTCAATTAAAAGATTGACTGCCGAATCGAGATGTGCACGATGCGTAAGACTCCGAATATATCAGCATTAATTTCCGGACGTTTAATAGATTTCCGACACAAATCCACCATGATATACCCCGCATTAATATTATACAAATATATAAATAATTCATTCCTTTTAAAAATTGAAAAAAAAAATACAACACACCATTTATAATTATGTGATCTATATATATAAAACTAAGAGTGACAGTGACTGACTGATCAAAAATTCTCCTACTTCCCATTGACATAGAGATTTGAAATTTGGTACATATATAGAGTGTACCATAAATAGAAAAGTGCGGCCATTTTGATTTCGATATATGTCCGCCATATTGATTAATAGCCGCCATCTTGGATTTATTCACATTCTATTATCTCAGCTTCCAGTGGACCTAGAGATCTAAAATTTGGTACATAGACTTGTGGTAGCTAAAGAAGAAAATTAAAGGTACTTTCACTTCAACATATGGCCGCCATATTGGATTTAATCAGATACTATTATCTTAGCTTCCAGTGGATTTAAAGATCTTAAATTTGTTACATAGACTTATTGTAACTAAAATTGAAAATTGAATGTAGAATAAAATAGAATAATTGAAAATGCATAAAAAAATAATATAACCTACTTTTACTAAAATACGAAATTATGTAACAATAAAAATATATTATTTATATTGTTTTTATTATTATTTACACACAGCGCCAACTTCTAGACGGATAAGGTGCGCGAAGCGCACCGATCCGGCTAGTTTAATGTATAAAGCATTAAATACAAACGCAAAGATGATGTTTGTATTATTTATTATAAGTAGCTTAAACTCTCATTAGATGTTTCAAATTCAGGTTGAACTAACCTATACGGGGCATCATGTATAGAAATGAAAAAAACTGGCACATGTAACTAAAGTCTTTTCTATATATTGATAAAAAATTCACTAATTATGGATTCTTCTCCATTTCATAAGTTTTCCCTTAATACAATTTCCATCTTCAGTCCTCTATTTTGAGACACAGCTGTATACAGGTCGATTTTGGGAATCTTGGGCGTATGTATCTGTTGTAGATTACCTGGGCTTCGATGTAGCGTATTTGGTTTTTCAAGAGAGTATGAAATGAAAAAGAATACATAAATAATGCAATTTATATCAATATACAGGAATCACTTTAATTATGTATGCATTATATTTGTTAGTTTTTACACTTCTATACATGATGCCCCATATAGGTTAGTCCAACCCAAATTCAATATATTATGACATCTTACAATAATCACAAATAAAGCACACTAATACTTTTAGTCCAGGAGATAGCGTGCAAAAACAGTGTGTGACTAACATCGAGCTAGAATTTTGTATACAAGTTAATTTTTTAGCGAGTTTTAGGAATATGTGCTCGGCTAAATTCGTCTACGGGACTTAGCTCGGCAATAGATGAAAAAAATTACACCATTTGAAAAAAAAAAAAATGGTGGAGAGCGCCCATGTCCCGCCAATTATGGTGGACAGTATGATTTTCATGATCCTGAGTACAGAATTAGTTAGTACACCAAATCAAGTCGATGTGATTTTCACACTTGATAGGTTAGTTATTCAAATATTACTAAAATTCAACGTGGCCACCTGTCAAGGGACAAACTAACGTCAACTTGATTTTCGTTCTACTAACTAATTCTGTACTCAGGATCATGAAAATCACATTGTCCACCATAATTGGTGAGACATGACCGCTCTACACCGGTTTGTTTTTTTCAAACGCCTATTGCCAAGCTATGTCCACTTAGCCGACCACATATTCTTAAAAGGCGTTAAAAGATTGACTTGTATACAAAATTCTAGCTTGATGTTAGTCAGACACTTTTTTGCACGCTATCTCCTGGACTATTTTTACTTTCTCATATAAATAGTATACATATAAAGAGAAAGCATTGTAATTAATTAAATGTACCATATAATAATAATCATTTGTATGATATGCATCTGAGAAACATTACATACAAAGACAAATCTTGTTCATGATATACTTAATAAAGTTAAAGATGCACAATGCACATTGCACATGCATCACAGAGTGACGTGGTGATTCATGCGTTAATTGCTCTCTCGTGTGTTAAGTTAGATATTTCTTTGTATCAGGGATTAATTAAGACAACAAAGTTTATTATGTTTATTAATAGTTTTTTTAATAATGTTAAAATTTAAAATTTTTATTTTATTGTTCACTTATGTGATTTAGACACACATTAACTTGTTTGAAAATGTTTTCAAAAATTTTTAAATTGATTCAAATTATTCTTCGACTAAATTGACGCTCTCCCATAGAGGAAGTATTTTTATTTAAAAACTTCACAATGTAAGTAATCTGATAATTTAAAAATTATATTATAAGAGATAGGACAGATAATTCTCACTTACTAATCTATCTAATTCATTTTCAATTTTGATTCTCAAGGCAAATGGTATTGGCCTTGGTTTAAAAAAAATTGGCTTTACCCCTTCAAGTAAATGAAAATGCCCCTTAAAATTTGGAATTTCTCCGATCCCTTTAATAAAAATACTTTTGTAAGTTTCGAACAATTTATTCAATTTAAACGTAACGTTTGAGTGAACCTGTCTAATATTGGAAAACTTTAGATTTGCTTGACGTATCCACTCTCTGCCGAATATTGGGTCTACGTTGGCATCTATTACGTAAAGCTTACCCAAGAAATTTGTCACGTTGTGGTTAACTTGTACATATGCCACACCTATTGGTTTAATCAATTCCCCCGTGTATGTTTTCATTATAACATCCGTTGGTTGAATTTCCGATAAAATGTTTAATGATTTGAAATCCTGTTTTGATATTGAACTCAACGCGGCTCCTGTGTCAATTTCCATAATGAATTTTTTGTTTTCTATTTTAATATTAATCGTAAATTTGTCAGATGTCCGTGACTTCAGCGAATACATCTCATACTGATTTTTAGTATCATCTTCATTGTTTTCCTCTTCGTTGTTTATATTCATGCTCTTGATTTCGGCCTTCTTCTTGTAGCAAGCTCGTTCAATATGGCCTTCAATTTTGCAAAAGTTACAAATTTTTGTTTTCATTGGGCAATCGTGGGCCTTGTGAGAGGAACTCGTGCATCGGAAACATTTACCTCGTAGTTGTTGAAATTTGTGTGTCATTGTTGCCTTTCTGTTTTTGTTTATAGGTGTTATTGATGTATTTCCAGCGTTCGTTCTGTTTTTTATTTGTAAAACTGACTCGCTAGAACCCCTACTCGTTTCCATCACACCATTGTCAATCTTTGCTAATTCAATAGCTGTTGCCATATTCACTAAACTATCAAACGTCACCTTTTCTTCTTTTTCTTGCAGCAGTCTAGTTCGAATATCAGCATCCTTGAGTCCTCTAATAAATTGTATTTTTAATAGGAGTCCCGTTACTGACCTTTTACACGAACACTCAAACTTGCAGTTCGCTGTCGCTTTCCTTAGCTCTGTTGCAAACTCCGTCACTGTCTCATGCTCTTTTTGTTCTCGTGTTATGAATCTGTGTTGCAGAATCCATGTGTTTGGTTGAGGATCTAAATTTTCTCGCAGAATATTTACCAGCTCTAAGTAAGTTTTAGTTGTAGGTATGTCTGGGGTACATAAGTCGTAAAGTCTTTGGTGTAATTTCGGTGTCAATGTATGAAGAAAGATATCCCGTGAAGATTCAGGTAAAAGATTGCGCAATTTCAGATAATGCTCAAATCTGTTAATGAAGTTGCTAAATGTCTCTTCTTCTTGATATGGTGTAAAGGTAATGCTTGGTGGTATGGTCCTTATTCTGGATTGGTTTTGCTCTTCTGTCCCGATTCTGAATGAGGGGAAGAAAAACCTATAGCGTTTGCGTCAAGATCCCTAACCAAAAGTGAAAGACATTATAGTCAAATTGATAAGGAAGCACTTGCTATTTTTTGGGGTGTAAAAAAGTTTTTTCCTTACTGTTATGGCCGAAAATTCAAACTAGTCACGGACCACAAGCCTTTGGTATCAATATTTAACCCAACATCAGCCTCACCAACCTTATCTGCTACACGCTTACTTCACTACAGCCTTTTCTTGTCTGGTTTTGATTATGAAATTCAGTATAGAAATACCAAACTGCATGCAAATGCGGATTTCCTGTCGAGGTTCCCAACAGAAAAACCAGCATCAGAATGGAGTAAAGATGAAAGTGAACTCTACCAAATTAGTCAAATTAATTCCTTGCCGATAAACAAAAAGACAATTGAAGTGAAGACGAAACAAATAGTGACGACGAAACAAAATTAATATTGGATGAATTAAAACGAGGTGGATCTTTAAAAAGACTTGGCTATAATGACCATGAGATGACTTTACAGGACGGATGTATTTTTAAAAGTTCGAGAATATTTATTCCAAAAAAATTAAGACGGACTATCCTGGCAGAATTACATTACGGACACATTGGAATGACAAAAATGAAACAATTGGCGAGAACATATTGTTATTGGAAAAATATAGATAAGGATATTGAAGATATGATTAGAGACTGTGTACCATGCAAAGAAAAACAAAATAACCCACCTAAAGCGACACCCTCACCGTGGACAACAGCGGGAAGCCCTTGGGAGAGAATCCATTTAGACTTTGCTGGTCCAATTCAAGGTACTTACTATTTTATTGCAGTTGATTCTTATTCCAAATGGATTGAGGTTATACCTACTAAAAATACAACGGCACACTGGTGTGTAAAAGTGTTAACGAGACTATTTATAACGTTTGGCCTACCAACAACTGTGGTTACGGACAACGGGCCACAATTCACGGGGTACATCTTTAAACAATTCCTCCAAAATAACGGTGTAAAACATATGACATCAGCTCCATTCCACCCACAATCGAATGGATTGGCAGAAAGAGCAGTACAAACAATAAAAAAAAATCTAAAGGCTATTACCAATGAAAAGGGGGATAAACAAGAACAGTTAGCACGACTTTTGATGCAATTAAGGAATATTGAAGAGACCGATGGAACATCAGCGTATACTTTAATGTTTGGTAGGAAAGTTAGGACGCGATTAGACTTAATGTGTGAAGGAAATTCAAGCGAAAGAACAGTTGCTGGCGAGGAAAGAATTCGGCAGATTTTGAAGACATTCAATATAGGAGATAAAGTAATGGCAAGGAACTACCAACGGACAGGACCCAAGTGGGAGGCAGGAGAAATCATCAAAAGGGAAGGACGAGTCATTTATCTAGTGAAGCTAAGGAATGGGACTGTTTGCCGAAGACACCTAAATCAAATAAGGGGTTCAAAATTTGGGGGGGAACCCTGATATATATACATTTATATGCCTGTATTCAATCATTATGTTTGACATAAGCTTTCAATGTCAGTTGTATAAAATATAACAAATAAAATATATATTATGGAGAATCCAGATTTAACAATAACTTTTCTTTTTGTTAAACTAATGCGGATGTAGTTAAAGAAAGTGCTCAATAACTGTGAAAAAGTTAATTTGTTCAGCATTGTTTTCGTTTAAAATTAATCCGGAATCGTATCAAGTTCCGTATGTACTTAAACATTTGATTGATGAATAAACCATTTAAACTAGACGGGTGTAATTTCTTCTTATTTTCAAGAGAAAAGTCACGAAAGACAAAGAGGTTTATATGAAATGATTCTAATTTTGCGAATGAAAAATTACTGTTTCCATTACAGCGAGTTCCTTACAGTGAGAATTTCCCATTGTGTGATTTCCTACCCTATAATTTTCTTTGTTGAAATGGTCACATTCGGTAGAGGTCTAAACAGAAAGGTGCGTCGGTTGAATTCTTATGATTTATAAATTATTTATAAAAATTATAATAATAATAATAACAATAATAATTTCCCAAAAAAGTTGTTATAAAAGCCTAATGATTATAATTTTTAAAAATTAATTATATAGCAAAATTTTTTAATTCTTAGCCTTGACAATGAGTAAAATGAGATGGTATTAATTTTCTCATTTTAAACCACAAGAAGTTTATACTTAATAAAACTAAAACCAAAATTTATTATTATTATCATTAACTCATTCTTATTAATACGCATCTTTTTTATTTTATTTGTGTACTGAATTTCGTTCAAATCAATTATTTTTACGCCAGTTATCGTTAGACAAACACACAAACTTTTAAAATCCTAAGTCTCTGAAACGACAACTCACTAACGCACGTTCAACTAGCTTATGCTCGTTCTACTATTTTTTTTTAATAGTTCTTAACTTTTAAAATGAGAAGGTAGCTAAAGGATTAAAAACCATTGATCATTATTCTTTGTAATTTATACTCCCTGAAATTTTACGACTACTTATACCTTTTGAACTATATAAAATTATCAGATAAGACACAGTTTCAAAAATTGTTATTCTCAACCTACTTGCGTGGGTGAATGAATTATTCAACCAATCAATTAAAAAACTTTTAATTTTCATAGTTTCGACCCGGAAGAAGAATTGTGGGAATATTATCAAGAAAGATATAAAATAGAATTGAGAGTGTGCAATATCAGAGATGAAGGAATGAGAAGAGATTTATTACTGTCAAGATTTGGTGCAAAAGCATTTAAGATTTTATCTGATCATTTTAACCCGAATAGGGTAAGTGATCAACAGAATAATAATTTTAAATATATTACAGAGATACTATGTACGTAAAAACATTGCACCCTAGGTGAAAGGGTTACCTTCAGTAAAAGATTCAGACAAAATGATGAATTTTCTCAATATATGAATAATTTAAGATCATTAGCAGAGAAATGTAAGTTTGGAACTTCATTAGAAGAGAGCCTCCGTGATCAATTAATATTGGGTATCAATAATCAATCGTGGCAAAAATGAACTTTTACGCTTACACCCAGAAACAACTTCAACTCTAGTACAAGTTGCATTTTCAGTTATGAACATAGAAAGAGCTGAAGAAAATGGAAATTTTAACCAATTACATTAATAAGAGGTAAACACTGTTTCAAATGCGGTTTAAAATTTCATCGTTCAAATGAAGCATGTCCAGCACAAGGGAAGAAATGCATTTTGTGTTACGGTACTCAGCACTTTGCAAAAGTACGTCTCCGAAAAGGGAAAGCTGTAATAGTAGAAAATAAAGGACACAAAAGGTTTGGGTGAGAAACCCTGACAAAACAGAATTTTCTCCTGGAGAGGTAATAAAGGTCGCAGGGCCATTATCGTATTTAGTACTATTAAATGGCAGACAACAGCGTCGACATGAGTCGCAGTTGAGATCGAGAGAAGAGCCCCTGGGAAGGAGAGGTATGTCATAAGATGACATATTGTCAAAATATTGCATAATTTTGTTTTTATATATTTTCATAAATAGTTTATATCTTGAACTAGTTCATTTATCTTTCACGTACCATGTAAAGGGTAAAGTTTGTTTCCATGCAATCGCCCAGTAAGGGCAACCACCCATTTTGCCCCCAGACCACAACTTCAAAATTTCAAATTTGAGAGTATATTTTTTAGCAGATTTGGATTCTACGGTGAAAAATAAGAATATTTTACTTTAAACTTTTTTTTCTATCTCCAATATTTTTCCCCCTATATGGGACTAAAGTATAAAAATTACAGATTTCAGCATCTGGGGGCAAAATGGGTGATGGCCCAAAGTACGCGAGTAAATGAATACACACTTCCATTTACATGGTACAGATCCCCCAAGTCCAATTAATTTATTATAAACCGTTTAGATTTAATACCGATATAAGTGTTATTTTTTTTTACTATTTTCGGAAAGGTTATTTTTCTATCTTTTCCCCCTTATTGAGGATAAAATATTGGAGATAGAAAAAAGTTTTAAGTAAAATGTAATTATTTTTCACCGTAGAATCCAATTATGCTATCAAAAATATACACTACATTTGAAATTTTAAAGTTTGGGGCCTGGGGGCAAAGTGGGTGGTTGCCCCTAGTGCGCGATTGCATGAAAACAAACTTCCCTTTACATGGTATGGATCCCCCAAGTTTCATTAATTTATCTCTAACCGTTCAAAAGTTAAGAGGGAGTGGGGGGGGGGGGGGGAGACTTTTTGACCACCCTGTAGAAACTGTAAAAATAAGGTTCTTATAGGAACGATTGAAAATTTGTTGGTGTACCTGGTACCGTACAAATAATCTAAATCATATTACATGCAATTATTTGGTAAAGAAAACAAATCTTCGATAAGTGAAGAACATATATATGAGATTATTTTTTTAAACACAAAACAAGTAACAAAACAATAAAACATATTTTGGAATACCGCAGTTAACAACAACAATCAAGTGAAAGTTTGTTGAGAATTTTAATAACAGTCCCTAAAAGAAAATATCCAAGATCTGAAAGAAACATTAGTTAGTTGTTAGGAACAAGTTTCCTGCTTTCTTGAATTTTCAATTAGTACTGAAAAGTCCATTAATTAACAAAAGAGTTGTTACAAAGGATTCTTACAGAGTCAGGTTCTAAAATTAATTATAGGCATGCTCAGGAATAATTTTTGTTGAGTAACTATTCTCAGAACAGATTTAGTTATTAGTAAGTTTAATTATGTTGTGAAATCAATTGACTAAACCAGATTTTTCAGAATCATATAATTCCAAAATTCATAGATAGTAATGATTTAAGGGACTGTTATTTTAGTTATGTTTTACGTTAATAAAAACAATAATATTAATTGTAAAATTAATATTAGATCAAGAATTTTGAGATATATAAAATGGTAAGATACATATACTGTAAGTTGCTGAACTAGACTTGATTCCTTAGTAAAGATATTTTTAAAATAACTTATCGGTCTTAAAAAAATAAGCAGTAGAGATACACAAACTGGAGTAAAATAGTACAATGCTGTCTCTCCGCAATAGCTACATTATCGGTCTTCACAAAAGAGCAGTAAAGATACTCAATACTGAGGTAATAGTACATTACGCGTCGAGTGCGGAAAGTAGCATTTTGCAAGGTAAAACCACACGAGCAATGCTAAATGCCGTTTTCGCACGAGTTGCGTACCGTACTTTATCTACGATTGTTAGATTTAAATAATAAATACAGGAAAAAATAAACTTGCTGTATGTAAGTTCGTATCTCTCTCTTGTAAAGATGGCATTAATTCATTAGTTGTATTTTTTGCCGAATTAATTATTTCTGGAGGAGTATTATTCTCCACATTTTCGTCAAAGTCTCTTGATTCACTCATTGTTTTTCACTAAAAACTCGATATAAACAGTTACATTAATAAAAGAACCGCAAATTAGTTTTGTTAAATGTAAACAAACTTGCTAATCGTGCGTAAAGCTGAAGAATTCCTCTTCTTTACCGCGCTAGCGTGGTAAAGAAGAGGAATTATTCAGAACTATGAGACGCGCATGCACAATGAATACAAGTACGTAAATAATCACTTTCTACGCATCTAAACAAAGATATAATGTATCAATCGTAGATAAAATAGTTAAAATATGAAGCGTTAGTGGAGTTCATCAGGAAATGTTGAAAGAAAAAGTCTTTCCACGTAAAATATATTTAATAAAATTCCAAGCAGCTTTCAGCCACTATAGGACAATCATCAGTGCCAAAAATTGAAAAATGTTAATTAAAACGTTGGAAGATGGGAGTGCAGTGAGTCATTCCAATCCATGATGATGGCTCTATAGGGGCTGAAAGCTGCTTTGAATTTTATTAAATATATTTTACGAGTAGAAACTTCTTTTTTTGAACACTACTTGAGGTAAAGTAGTTGAATGATTCCTCTCCACAATAGCAAACTGGTTGGTATTCAACAATGAGCAGTAAAGTTACGTAAGACTGAGGGAAAGTACAATACTGCCACCCCATGATACCTAACTTATCGGCCTGGATGGGTCAGCAGGGTAATCTACTCGGATTGCTTCGATTTATTGGATTTAATGATAATTATTAACCTAAAAAAACATTTGTCATACACCTTAAATGTCTTTTACTATCAGCAATTTATTATTTTTGCCAGGTAATATATATTGACTTTGAGGATTTGATAAACTCAACCGAATGTTTACAATAAACTTAAGTTTAGACTAAATTAATGAATGGATTTCTCATGTCAATATTAAGCCCTAACTAGAAGATCTTTAGATCTTTTTACTGATTACTAGAGGTGTCATTATGATCTAAGCATGTCTCAGAAAACGTATGAGGTTTTCAACTTTTCACATACTGTAGAACTTACTCATATATTATATAAGAACCATACCCACTACATTAAATTTACTTAACATACAACCTCATTATTATATAAATATAAAAACTACATTCTTGTATGTCACATACTCAGTGGACACATAAAGATTATGTACCACGCTTATATTCAAAAAACAAAAAGTTGAGTACATAAAGCATACAACTTTAAAAAGAAACCAAGAAGAATAAAAAAAAGTTGTTTAAAGTAGAATTAATTAAAACACTAAATTAAGTGTAAAGTGCAAAAGCTCAAGAGTAATTATTAAGGTGATACTCATTTAAATTTTTCAACAACCCTGCAGATAATTAATTTTTGAAGAGGTTTATTATTTAAAGTATTAGTTCAAATTCACTTTCAAAACATAATAATTGAGAATTTTTAGTACATAACTTGGGCGCCTTTTCTTATAAAATTTAAAGTAAGTTGTATCATACTTACCTATTCATTTATATATATGATTATTATATATTATATTCATATTAATTCTGGTTTATAAACATATAATGTTTCAAATAACCTGATTAAGAAATGAATTATAAAAATTAAAAAAACGAAATTTTAATACCAGGTATCTTAGATACAGATATTCATAGATAAATCATTGCCTGAAATTATGGAAACCAAACCGTCAAATTGTATTAATTGTTTAAAGATAATTTTCAAAAATATATAATGTGGAGAAAGCTTTTTTCTCAGGAACTAGAATTTTCCCGGGTAAAGGGCTTATATAGTTAGATTTGTATTTAAATGGACTACATATTAAAATTTTATAATCAAAATCGTCTGAGTCGTAATTTTCGAGAAATAATTTTTTTCACGAGTTTTTTGGGGGGTAGCGCCGCCATATTTGGAGCAAAAATTTATTCTTCGTTTTCACCTCGGGGTATGATTTTTCTGAACATGTCTGCCAAATTTCGTCAAAATCGGCCCAGTAGTTTAGGCTTTAGGCTTTTAAGAAATTTCTTAAAAAACACTTTTTTGGACTCGACCTCAAAACGTGTAAACCCATCAAAATCTCAAAATTGAATTTTCGCGCCATCACAATACTTTCTCTTTATATGAGAAAGTAAAAAACAGCTTAGTAGGATTAATCCAGAAATTTTTTAACTTTTACTCATCAAGAAAATCTCAATTAGTGTGATAGGTAGTGGGGAGCTGTCTGTGCGATATTGCCTTAGTTTGATCCCTTATCACTATCACTCTCTCTAAACGCACTACGCATCCTTTGCATTGTAGAAATATTTTAATAAACTGGGTTATTTGAAACGATATTTTTTATGTCCTGATCAACATAAAATGTTTTATTTAAATGACAAGGGAACGGCCACTTTACATAATATCTACTAAATATAACTATTAGTGTGAAGCATATCTCACCTCTCTGGGATTCGAACTATTATACACTGTCAATAAATATACTTAAACTACCTGCTAAACTGATAGGAAAAAAGACTGCCAATTGGTGTGGCACATAGCTTCCTCGCATCTTTTACAAGCCATTATTGTAATGGCTTGTTATAATGGCTAATTATAATGGCTTTTACAAGCCATTATTGTCTGTTTTGTTTAATTGTTTCCCCCGTTTTTATCAGTCAAAATTGTTTCGATTTTTAACATGAATTAAAGTATCAATTTAGCAAAAGTTAAAAAGTGCAGACGGTCCAAATTAATCTAGGCCAACTGCGGATTACTTTCGATAAACTATGAAAGTTTCATACAAATCAAACAAGTACTTTTAAAGCTATATAAGTAAATAAATCTAATTTGTGCGCATGTGGAAGAGAAACAAATGAGCGCAGAAGGTTGAAACTTATATGGGACCAATGAACTAATTATGTACCGACAGACCGGCAAACAGACACGGAACCAAAAATGTTCCTTGATGTATGAAACTGATTTCTGTCTTGGAATGTTTGAAATCGGTAACATAAAATATTTTCGTTCTTCAGAACGATTATATAGCTTCCTTACTTTCGGTAAGCTCGGAAGCAAAATAAAAATCGGCTTATTTACGAATAGTTTGTGTACATACATAATTACTATTACTATTATTATTATTATTATTATTATCATTATTATAATATTATTAATATCAAGACATTATGAATAATTTTGTAAAAAAGGAGTGTGAGGTAAAAGTATTTTGCATATACAGTTGGCTACTTCCAGTATTGTATAATGTGAAGGAATATATAAGCATAATATTCCCATTAGGTAATAAATGCTATCATTAAACCACTTCCTATATTTTTAAAGGTATAACATAGCCCAGTTCTTAAAAATAAGAAGATAAGATAAACATATAATTTTAAAGATGTTACATGCGATTGTCATAATTAAAATGAAATATATTTTTATAATTAACATTTTCTATGATATAATATATCATAAAACCCTTAAATTGATGATCTCCTCAAATAATATATCATAAAACCCTTAAATTGATGATCTCCTCAAATAAATATATATTATATATTTATTTGAGGAGATCATCAAGATAAGGGTTTTGCCAAAAGTATAAGAAGTAGTTGATTTGAGTTATAATGTAATTTATAGTTCCAACAAGTTAGAGAAAAGAAGTAGATGATTAAAGTTATAATTTATGGTAATTTATAGTTGTAACATGTTTATGTTATAAAGAGAAGATCAACAAGATAAGGATATTGCCGCAAATTAAAAGAAGTAGATGATTTGATTCAAAATCTAATAATGTGAAGGTAATTTATTATGGTTGCAACACGCTAATTTCTGTAGATGAGGAGATCAAAAAGATAAAATTTTTGCTGCAGGTAAAAGAACATTTGAGTAGTTACGAGTATAAATAATCTTAATGTAATTTATAGTAGTAAGATGTTAATTGTCTGTAGATGACGAGATCAACAAGATAAGGATTTTGCCGCAGGTTAAAAGAAGAAATTAAAACCTAATAATACATATAAAGATAATTTATGGTTGGTAACGCTTTCATGTTTTGTAGATAGGAAGATCAAGAATACTTGTGTTGAGTATTGGTCTATATCCATATAGTTATTGACATTCACACTTAGACAAGTAATTTATGCAAGTAAATGGATTATGCAGTTAGTACATGTATATTTTTTTTTATTTATTAAAGGATTTTTAAGGTTACGATAATTTATGCCGCAAATTATAGCTTGTTAAATAAATTATAAATTACAAATGTAAATTATAGCTTTTCACGGGAAAAAGCATTTGACTTATCAATTTAGCATTTAGTATATTCAATTTTTTGTACTTAATTTAAGATTGTTTCTTAATAGCAATAGTAATTACTTATTTGGTGTCATCGTTTCAGGTACAGACTTCGGCTATGGCTAGAGAGCACGAGGCAAAAACAGGCACGTGTTGTGGGGCTTAAAGAAAGCAGGTAAAATATCCACGCAGATCAAATTCGTAAACAAAGATTTAACATTAAAGGAATTAGAGAGTTGTTTTATTTCTTAATTATTCATACGTATAATCCTATCATTATAATAATACGTATATCCTATTACTTATTTATTTAATATTAATCTTGTTCTTAATCATTTCTTACCCTTTGATTTTTTTTTTTTTGATTTTTTTTATTATTATTATTTATTTATTTATTTTTTTGTTAGTTTAATTTCAATATTAATTTTAATTTAAATTTATATTTAACTGCATGAATTAATTACGTATTTGTTATGAATGATTTTACTTTCAATTAACTTAGTTTATTACCCAGTAATAATATTTTAATTAATATGTATGTTATTTATTTTTTTATTTTTTTCTCCTAAATCTTCAATAATGCTTATGATTTATATTTTGTTATATGAGACAGTTTACTAATTTTATAACAAGTTTTTATATATTTGTAATATTATTTAGATATAAATTAATTATGATTTGAATTATTTATTAAACTTTTTTAAATATACAATTGTAATTTTTATTTAAATGTCCTGAATCGGTTTTTATGGTTTACAGTTTTATCTATGGTTTTAAAAATATTAAAAGATTCCAATATGCCCCGTTTATTGGTATTTTTCTCATAGCCGACAATTCTAGTTTTTTCAAACGCAAAATTATGTCCATTGAATGAATGGATAGAGCGTTTTTTTTTTTTGGTTTTTGTTTTTAATGTCATTATTGTGTTGATATAATCGGTTTATAATTTCTGGGATGTTTCCCCTATGTAGGATCTGTCGTTATTTTAAAATCAACTTTATAAACTAAACCTGATCTGTTTTTTTTTTTGTCGATTTGGCCTTTCATATTAGTATACAAATGTCTTAGTTCGTCGTTAGGTCATTGAGCAATTTTAACTTGTTCACCGTCATTTTGTTTCATTATTCTCTGCAACTGTTCAGAGTCCTTTGATATATGTGAGGCTAGTATAATATTTGTTACTATTATTATCATCTACTATTATTTGAGGTTTATTACTTTCCATTTTCTTTATGTGTTTATACCAGAATGATTTAATTATTTTTATTGGATACAAGTTGTCTAATAGTTTTTTTTTTTTTTTTTTTTTTAATTATAGTTTTTATTTCTTTAATGTGCATTTTTCTGTAATATTAATGGCCCTTTGTATCATGTTGGAAACTGTATTTTTTATCTTAAAATTCTATCATTAGCAATTCTTAACATACATATTTAACTATTAAAAGAAATGAATATGACAATGGGAGAAATCATTAAAACATCTTAATAGCCCCCGCATTTAAAACGAGTCTCATTATTGTACAATTCCAACCATATATTATTATAACAATTACAAAAAGGATGATATTTAATGCTGTTTCAGACTTGTTTAGGAAATAGCGAAAATCTGATTGTACAACAAATATAGAAGAGAAAGAAAGAGAAATCCTAAAGTTATAAAGCTTAAGAATAAAATCTGCACTGTTTAGCAGTAAAGTTTTAGAAGAAAAGCGAAGAAACAAGAAATAAGTACACAAAACCTTCCAAATGCATTACTGATTATGACGTATTTTTGAACAGTAAAAACTGAAGTACAACGTGCTTTTGTTTTTCTTTCTTCTACTTTAATCGTGGTAAATAGGAAATGCTTTATTACTCTTTTAAAAGATGAAATTACTAATAGAAGATGCGCGCCCCCACAAATCAACGATATTTTCATCTAGCGAAATAACTAGGAAATTAAACAAGTTTGTGCAACTCCTCTCCTAAATCTTGTTTCTTTTCTTTAACTTCATAATGGCTTTTTCATTTGTAATTTGGAGCTAGCAAATGTGTTCAAACTGTTCAGTTGCTTATTGATTTCCCGCTTGTAATATTCAGAATAATCATATTTCTTACTTTCTAACCAGAATTTATGCTATTTAAAAAATCTCATTAGTTTTATAATACTTTTCTAGCTTTTTCTTTCTTCTAATTTAGTTCGTTTAATTACTTCCGCTTTAAAACTATTGATATTTGGCAAAAATCGGTACAACAAACTTAAACAAAACTTTCTCATCTATATAGTAAGACTTAATTTATCGTGTAAAAGAAAGGAATATGATCAAATAAAAATACTGATTACAAAAAGCCGTACCTCCCTATTTTTAATTTAAATCAAATAATATCTAAATTAATTCAGGGGTGCCATACTCTCCCCAATTATTTTCCGAAAGGTTTTAGTCATAAGGAGAGCTTTGAGTAGAGGGAAACGGCTACAGGCTACACTGGAGGGACAGAGGTTAAGTGACTTATACTTTTATAGGACAAGTCAAGTAAATCAAAAAGAAGAATCCAATGCAAAATTTTATTGGATGCACATGCAACTAAGGGCTACACATGCAACTGATTTGTAATACGTAAAGAAGTTTTTTATTTTTATTTATCTATTATACTAGCTGGATACCCGTGCTTCGCTACGGAGTGTTATATTAATTTGATAAGTTTATAAACTACCATCACGAAACATTTAAATTATTTTACTATGCGTGAATATCTAGATTCTCTCCCTCCTACATATTTCTATACCCCCTTCTCTTTGATAAGATAATTTGCAAATATCCTAAATTTACCCCCCTTCTAAGTGAAAATATGATAAAACTGTACATAACAATAATTACTATACTCTTAAAAAGCTTTTCAACGATATGCACCATAAAGGGTATTAATTACTTTGACCCCGTATTCATTACTTGTACCCCGTACCCCTGTGTACCAATATTTAAATTTTAAAAATTCTTGTAGACAGTAATTTTCCCCTTGCTTTGAAGGTTAAGTATGCAAATTTTCATCGAGATCGGACTAAAACTGTAGATTTTTATAAAGAACATACACATATTTATATATATAGCCGCCATCTTGAATCAAAATGCCCGATTGGTAAACCATTTATCAAAAGTTTCTACTATCATAAAAGGAAGCTAACTTCAAAATTTCAAGGTTCTAGTGCAATTGGTTCTGGAGATATCGTCTTATTTTTTATATAAATGGCCGCCATCTTTAATCAAGAAGGCGGATTTTAAAAACATTTCTTAGCCAGCACATAGGAGGTAAGAGGAACACACCTACAAAATTTCATGGTCATAGGTCCAATGGTTTCAGAGATATCGTGATGTGTCAGTCAGTGAGTGGTATTTGGATTTTATATCCATAGATTAACAAGAAGTAGAAAGTGTTTATTCTAATTTATCCTCTAACCTTGTTCCACGTGCGGTTCACTGGACTTGATTGTTAACAAAATATTTGTAATATCATAGAAATATTAATAAAATTAGATATTATTCGATTTAAATTCAGTCTTACCATGTATATGAGAAGGTTTCGTTCGTGTTTGTCGTACCAAATTGTTTTACCTTATATTTATATAATTTTATTAATTCAGGGGTGCCATGATCTCTCCAATTATTTTCCGAATGGTTTTAGATTTAGTCATGAGGAGGGATCCGAGTAGAGGTAAATGACTACAGGCTACACTAGAGGGACAGAGGCTGGGTGACTTGTACTTTTATAGGACAAGTCAAGTAAATCAAGAAGAAGAAACCAATGAAAATTTTTATTGGATGCACATGCAACCAAGGGGCTACAGATGCATTCTTGTCGTAAAACTTATTCTTTCGTAAAACTTATTTTATTAACTTAGTTTGTCGTAAAACTTATTAAAATAAGTAAAACTTATTTTAGCCAAAAGTCTTTTGACTGATCCACGCTATCCTCAAATTCTATTTTATTCACAGTGATATAACTAAATTACAATTAAAGATAACATCATGAGTTTATTTTTTTCTTCTTGTATTTATCATGTCCAATTATTTTATGACTCGAAATAATACACGCCGTTGATTAGGCAAATGTATAAAACATCAAATAGTATGACGTCAAGCAGGATGAAGTGAAATTTTCACAGGTTCACAGATGGCGGATTTATATGAACACGGAACGGCTAGTTCGTGCGAGAGAATTAAAGATAAGAAGAACTGCGTGGTGCTTGAAAGACCGCTCACCTTAAGTGAACTCGATCGTATCGAAACAAGCTGCATCACGGAAACCTCCAGTACATGTAACTACCGCGAGCCTCTAGGTTATAGGAAGAAGGTATTTTTAATGATAGCACGTAAATAAAATTAAAAGTATTATAAGGATCAGAAGATTTTCCATTTACGACATAAAAAAGAAATTATATTAAGGATAATAACAAAATGCTCAATGTAATGAACACATGCGAGAACTACAGCTATTTTTTATTTAATTTTACGTTAAGTGGAAAATTAGTAATGTAATTTGCTTAATCTCTGTGTTAGTAATTTCTTACTAATAAACTCTTACCATTTTGCAGATGACTCACTCGATTAGGAATAAAGAAATATGGTCTCTCGGGATATCAATTAAAAGTACATAACTAAAATCTCAAAGATATCATACGTTTACAAAATGTATCTTTATAAATATAACATTATCTGTACAATAAAGCTACATTTGGCCAAAAGATGTCTTTATTTCAACATAATAATTTGCCTAATGGAGTTGCGGTTATGCTTGTTCAAGCCTTGATAATTAGGTTAAAATGGAAAAGCTCCAAATTTGATCACCTTTATACTTCCACCCCTGTCTAATAGCGGATTCGAGAAACTAGATTGTGAACGGAAATCTAATGAATTAAAACTTTTTGCAAAGCTACAAAATCCTGCTCAATGTTGTTTCTTTTTTGGCACTTAAATACCATTCTACTTATAAAATATTAAAAGTTTGTTGGAAATAAACGGACGTAAAATATATGTTACAAAATATACACACTCAATAAAAAAAAGTTACGAAAAATAAATTAAAAATATATTTACAAGTCAATATAAATTAAATTTACAATAGTGGTAAAAGTAATAAATTAAGGTAATTGCAGTTGACTAGAGTGAATTCTCAATGTCCATTTGTAAACGAATCATTTGCCGTTCCTTGTGGTAAAAGTAATTTAGGGAGTTTTAAACTGGACTGTGGCGCAGAAGGAGGCATGGCTTTAGCAAAGCTTAGAGCAGCTATGTACTCTTCGGTCGAATGAAATGTCTTTTTCGGAGACGTTACAGGAGTTGGTTCGGTAGATACCGAGTATGTGAAACTATGTTCTGCTACTGGGCGAATAGCTGGAGCATAGCGGACGTACTGGAATGGGTCTATTCCTGGTTCAAGAACAGGACTGTAATTTTCATCTTTTAATGGACCCTGAACTGTGAGAGAATTATTTTTCTCGTACTCAGTAATTATGTCACTGTTAGAATCAAAATGATAATTTGGCTCAGTGACAAGTGATTGCAAATAAACAAAATTACCATCTCTCGTTTCATCTTGTGCTTCTGGAAAAGTAGGATAAAAACCGTCATCATGTTTTTCTTCGTAACTTTTGTTAAAACTTCTGTAAGGATTATAAGAGTTGTCCTTGTACGATTCAATCTGATTTTGTGTCGGCATGTAAACGTGGTAGTGCAGTTCATTTGGATTCACATGTTTAGTCGTGTATTCAAGGTTCTTCGGTTTCCCATAATGTACTGTTTCGTACTTCGGTATCATCGGCTCAGCTGCCGGAACGTAATAATTATAATGGTATTTCTCCACAATTGGTGACTGAAATTTATTTACATTTGAATGAACAGTCGGCACCCTTAGATTGTAATGATAATGTTGAACTCTATTTTTATATAATGGTTGAGAGAAAGCTTGCTTGTAATGGGATGACGGTCCAGATGGAATAAATCCGGTCTGATATTGAGTTGTATTTGAGGGTGCATAAGTGTTATAATTGTAAGGGTTGATGTCTATCGATTCTTGTTGCTGGCTACTTACAGAATAGTTTATGTTATGATGATATTGTGGATGTGATGTTGAAACATGGTTTACGTTATAATTAGGAGTAGCTAAATAATTTTGTTTCTGTGAGGAATCTAAAATATTTTGATGCTGGGAAGAGTCTAAAATTTGTTGATGCTGGGAAGAGTCTAGAATTTGTTGATGCTGGGAAGAGTCTAGAATTTGTTGATGCTGGGAAGAGTCTAGAATTTGTTGATGATGTGATGATTCCGGAATATTTTGATAATGTAACGAGTCTAAATTATATTGATGCTGAGATGATTCCAAGTTGTGTTGATGCTGCGATGAGTCTAGAATTTGTTGATGCTGGGAAGAGTCTAGAATTTGTTGATGATGTGATGATTCCGGAATATTTTGATAATGTAACGAGTCTAAATTATATTGATGCTGAGATGATTCCAAGTTATGCTGATGCTGCGATGAGTCCAGAATATTTTGAAACTGTGATGGGACTAAATTATTTTGATGCTGTGAAGAGTCAAAAATAGTTTGATGTGATGAGCCTAAATTATATTGATGCTGCGATGGATCCAAAATATTTTGATGCTGTGTTATGCCCAAAATATTATTATTTTGAGAATTATAATTATTCTGCTCAGGTGATGATTCATACCTGATATATTGATTGGCGTGATGGATCTGCGATTGATCTTCTAAATGTTGATTGTTTCCGAGTTGCGTTGAATCGAAGTGATTGTTTTGAAACACATGCTCATCAGTTTGTTGGTAGTAGTAATCAGTGGGAACTGAACCTTCTTGACCATAATTTTGATGAATTTGGACTGGTGTTTCACTGCTCGAATGGTGGATGTACCCCTGGTCTGACAATTCCGTTGGCGTCGAGTGGAAACTTGACTGATAAGATTTATTATCATTCGTTTCGGGTAAAGGCACAAATTTTGGTAGGGAATGTGTTAGTGCGTACTTTTGGTGAGATAACTGCGAAGGAAAATGAAAAATATTCTGATAATATTGCTGAATTTTGGAAACATCTCTGTTTTGATCGAATGGGTTGGACGCCTTTGTGTGTTTCAAGTGCTCGGTAGAAAGAGAATAAGGTGAATGATAACTTACAGACTGTTGTAATCCATTATTGCCACCATTGAAAAAATTATTGCCACCATTGCTGTTTAAGGTATTCTCCGGCCAACCATTTGGGTGTGGATTCTTGACGGATTCAGTAGTAGAATGAAAACTTACCGGAACATATTCTTTCACTTTATAAGGCACTGGAACTTCTACAGGTAACGGGACTACTTTTTCCACGGGGTAAGGCACAGGTACATGCTTAATTACTGGTTTTGGAGGTGGATGATGATGATACTTATTAGCATGAGCTAAAGGATTTAACTTATTCTTAATAGTATAAACCAATCTCCTGAGAAGTGCCAAAGGGGAGTTTGATAAAGGCGGCTTAACTAGAGGTAACTTAGGAGGTGGCTGAGGTAATTTAGGTGGTGGCTGAGGAAATTTGGGCTGATAATGATTCTGCGCAGGGCCGTGTTGCGAGATGTACGGTTTACCAACAGGGACCTGCACGGGTATTGGGTAGGGTCTGTGAACAGCGAAGGGGACAGGCTTGGGGATGTAAACCGGAAAAGGCTGATCCACATGCACTGGCACCGCGAACGGAACTCGTTTTTCAACTGTCACTGGAACCGGAACCGGTATCTTCCTTGTGATCTTGATCTCTTCGACCTGACCGTCTTTAATTTTTTCAGCATCTTCTGTTTTCAATTCGATTTTCATCACCGCCGAATCCGAATACGACAATAGGTCCGAGTCACCGAAATCCAATTGCCTTTTCTTCTTTTCTTGTTTGTTTCCATTATTGGCCGATACGACTAAAAACACTGAAAATAACACCACTAGAAGACGTATGCGCTGGCACATCGCTTCACACCGACTGAACTCACGCTTCCCTGTATAATTGACTCTTATAATGCTTACCCTCTCCGGTATCTCAGCTCTAGGCCCGACCACCACTCCAACCGTCGATTCAACTCCACCTCCTTCCCTTCTTGAGAAATAAATTATAATACAATTAACTACCTTCATATTTTACTTGATGACAGGTACACATAATAACCCGACACTACAAAATAAGCATTGGCAAGGTAATTAACATTATTATATATTAAGATAAATGAGGAGCAAACTAATGACTTGTTGACAGTTCAAAATGAATGTGGTTTTAATATTATTTTATGAATTTAATTTTTACGTGCTCTTGAAAATTAATAAAGTGAAAGTAATGATAGAATTTAAAAAATGCGCACGTAGCTCTATACTTTTTTTCAAAAATATATTTATTTTATGGCTTAAGTCAAACAATATCTCACTTCATTTGATCTTTTTATTAAAAATATTAATAATTTACTTGCACTAAAATTAGCGTTAATAATACTTGTAACTTGAACAAACTAATGAAAAATGTTACAGTTAAACCACTTGATTAGATAATCTGATATATTCTTAATTAATATAATAATCTGTAGCCTATTTTAAACAACTAGAATTACCCTCGTCAATATTAATATGTCCTGTAATAACCCTGGCAGTTGATTAGGACTAAAACCCAAAAGAAGAAGAAGAAGAAAAAATAATAATAATAATAGGAGAAAATCGGTTCATCCGAGACCACTCGAAATATTAGTTTACTGATCCGATTAACATATTGGAATAGCCCATTACCTATATTTGTGCGCCAATATCTCGGAAAATGATTTATCTTACGGAAGAATTGTATCAGCCTGTTTTAATCATTGATATAACACTAAGAGTTGCTGATTGTTTTTATTATTTTTTTTTTGGTGCTATCTTTAATGACATAATTACATGAGGGGTAGGATTTTTCTGGGGATTAAGAATCTAGAGATATAGACCATGTAGGAGGGTCCATTAAACAAACCTGGGGAAGGTGGAGGTTTGTTCCTTTTATTCCTTAAGTTGAGTGACAGATTCGAAAACAAAAGTCAACTGCTTGCTGAATGGACAATAGATCTTAAAATGATATTATATAGCATTGTTATTTAAATATGCTAATAATGATCAAACTGATTTTAAGGAAAAAAATGTTTAAAAAAAGAAAATAAAAAAGCATTTCGTTCAGCTTTCCCACTCGTACTTGACATTCATATTTTTTTGATCACTCGCTCCTCACATTTATTCAGTTATATCATATATAAATAAAAAAACTTCCCATAAAAAAAAAAAAATAAATAAATAATAAAATAAGTAAATTTTTAATTATATCAATTCATCATACGTAATTAGTACATGACGTCTCACATGGCATTTTTTTTTCTCGTAAATTCAAAACAAACGATAAAAAAAAAATGAGCCTTATTCAACACCTCGTTCTGGTAACCTAATTTTTACTAGATCGATATCGCACACGGATGTAAACCATAAAGAATACATAAGCATTTTTTAGTTGAAAAATTAAGACACTTTATCTTTATAAGACGTAACGTCAAGAAGTAATTCATTTACATATTTTTGAGATTATATATAATAATTATATACACTTTTTTTGACAATAAATAATTGGTTCCTTCTGCAATGTTTAGTGAGTACGAGTCGAGATCAAGTGCGTGTAGTTTTTGGTCGGCTATTATAATTAAGATGGGTTGGTCTCGCTGTATAGTTGATTGTAATGTGGATCGGTGTCAGGTTAGATGTAGTTAACGCAGTGTGACGGTAATGCTAATAACAGGGTGCCCGAGGCATCGTGGGTTGCCAACAAGCCCCTACTTCTCATCAGATTAAGGACCCGCTGAATTTAACCAAGTTACGATTAAGCGTCTAAAGACTTCTCCAAAGCTAAGCGATTAGGTAGTCACACAAACTGTAGAGATGTGTTCTAAAGCACGTGACAGTTTCAGTAGGACCATATCCTACACAGGGTTGATTTCATTAGTGTTTTCCGCATCCCTTCCCTAAGTATACCTTTAGAAGCAAACAGATATGTATATTAACTAAATATTATTCCGTAGGGAAATCAATTTAGAGTTTAACTGCGTTACAATTACTTATGCAAACTGTTCGTTTGTCTAGTACGTAGGCTCCTCACACTGGAGGCAAATAAAATATCTATATAGTACCTCAAATTAGTGTCAAATATCAAGTCCTTCGAAATTTTAATTCCACAACTAGAGGCCTCTTTATGCATTTTGAGCTTTGAGCTTCATGGCAAAAACTACAAGACTAAAATAACTAAATTGAAGTTTTGTTCTATATCGCTTTGAGTTTACCACAGGGTGCTTAATATCTCTTACGATATCGCACTTAAGTATTAACTAACGGAGAATTACGTTTAGTTAAATGACAGTGGCGTAGCGCTAAGGGAGCGAATGGAGCAGTTTCTCCTGGGCGCAAAGATTCAAGTGGGCGCATCCTTCTTGAGGTGAAAAAATTGCAGACTTCTTGAAAAAATTTATTTGTAACATATTTTAGATTTAAAATAACCTACTATTATTAATAATATATTATACTGTTCTGCATTTATATGCCCTAATTTTTTAAGCTTCCATACTTTTTTTTATTGATAACTAACTTAATTTTTCAAAAAGAAAGCGCTAAAATTGTAATTAAAACAATTTAATATTTGTACTAATGTGTTTGATCTTTACACATCTAGAGAACTTTATAATTAATCAAAGCAATTTTAAGTCTTTAGTACTCTTTAGTCTTAAATTAAATTTATGATAACTTAATAGAAACCTAATAAAATGAAAATACTCTTTATATAACAAATAAGATAATATAGTAATAATTACGACAACAGTAATAATAAAACTATAGGTACTTAAATCACTACCACTCCAGGGCGCTTCAAAAAACGCTACGCCACTGTTAAATGAAATATATTTACAAGTACACTTTTAAGTATAAAAACGAGAGATAGAACTTTTTTTTTAATTGATTTGACATTTTTTATTTGATACATCAGTATTTTTATGGCTGTTAATATAATCCGAATTTTAGCAACTGTCGTATTATTGCTTAATGGATTTTATTGGATTTTTTTTTTTAGAACCGATAATCTCTGCAACTCTTTTTTTTATTTTATTATTATTATTTTTATTTTTATTTTTATTTTTTTTTTCACTTTATTTTTAATCTAAAGGGATTAATTCTACTGATGCAATTCTAGTCTCCTAAGTCCTGTATAGAGCTAATACAAAGGCGAGCTTTACCTCCACATTACTCTTGAGGTAGATTCTTACTTAAAATTGTACTTTGCTTCAAACTTCAAAGTCAGTTCTAGACATATGGATATATATAACAATAGTCTGCCAACTTCTGTGCCACTTAGTTTCCTCCCGTCCTATTATTAGACGAATGAGACATGGATCCGTTTCGATTCCCAGAGGGGTCTCACTTATTTTTAAGCAATATTGAGCACTTAAAAATTTGATAAACATACAAGAGACAGACCTTTTTTTAAATCCCACTTTTAAAAACCTCAGGGTGCCTTTAAATGTATAAATCTATCCAAATTAACTCGGAGTGGGAAAACGATACCGAAGAAAGTTAGTCAATAGTCAAAGGAAATGAGTTCCTAATGAAAAGAGATCATAATGAACCGATAAACTAAAGTGGGCGACACCGTGAGTCTGTATTAAATATTAGCTATTGATTATTTGAAGACCGTAAAATGATCTATTTTAATCTTTTATCTTGGAGTAAACGCAGAAGTGATTAATCTTTATCCTTTTAAGAATATCATTTTTCTTTCTCTCAAAACAAAACAAAAGGTATATTTTACTTGGAGTAAAATTCTCTAACAGGAAACGACGGAAAAGACAAATTTCCTTTAAAAAAAAAAAAAATAGATCAGATATAGACATCTCGTGTATTACCATGTCTTAATTGTTCAAAGATTAAATGATGAATAAATTAACTCGAGTAATAATATAATAAAAAATTAATTCCATAAGAACGTTAGCATACTCTCTTTTGTAAATAGATTACGGAAGTACCCCATTAGTTTACTATAAAATATATTACTATAAAAACTACGTTCGTTTCTATCTATTTTAGGAAATAAAAAAAAAAAAAACTTATCTATGCATTGCAAACAGCTTAAGAATTTATGAGAACCTTATGTGCAAAATACTGCTTGTGTTTGAAGATGCACGGAATAAAAATAATCCGAGCGTATTATTTATAAAAAAATATTTTATGGTCCAGCGATATAGGGCTACCTGTAACAGACGGATACAATATAAGACAAGGAACAACTCCATTACTCTACCAACGGTTAATTTTAAAAGGTCTTTCCGTGATTAGATATATTTGATATTAACCATCGTTAATATATATATAAAAAAAATATTACAACTACGTTTACGTATATTATTGTACCCTAAAATCACGAATTCAGCTGTTGATGTAATGACTATGATATAATTTTTGTACGACTGTACAATATTATAATAAACTCATAATATAATTTAATGAATTAGGACATCTGAGAGATAATACATTTTTAGCGGTGTAAAATTTATGTCAACACTAACTAATGTATCTCTTCCTTAGATGTCTAAAATATCCAAGTGCTTTCTTAACCTTTGTTAAGAAGAAAAGAGAAATGACTGTCCGAGAGAAATTATAGACACTAATAACTCCAGGTTTTCATACAAAAAAGGATTTGAAACCAAGAAAGATGAAATGGTTTGGACATGGATAAAAATAGGAGTTTGAGGAAGTTCTATGAAGGCAATTCAGGAGGAATGAAAAATAATCTTCTGTCTATAGATTTTTTTTTTTTAATGGTTTTATGGAGGAAGCTCAAGCAAAAGTGGATGATGTGAAAAGTTATACAAGAGAACTTGAAATACGAGGGTGAAGGAATACAAGGTGGACTGCAGGGCAGCATGGACAGAATTTTCTAGGAGAACAAGACTCGTATGCCAAGGAGTAAGTAAAGAAGTCGTTCTTATTTCTTATCATCTTTTGTCTGATAATCTTGCAAGTGCCTAACGACTGAATCGGAATTTACACCAGCTTGATCTGGCTGAAAGCCTTTGTAGCTAGGTTTTATGGGGAGAAGGAAGAAACCCTTTATCGCCTAAGTAATAATCCTCCTGTCTTCTGAAAAACTGAAGTTGATGCTCCTAGACAAGGTGAGAAGGTACATGCAAGATTAGAGTTATGTTTCAGAGATCAGAGAGTGATTCTGACTCAAGGTAGTGTATAATTTAGTTATGAGCTTTTTGTTGACGAATTACTTTTTAGTAATTAAATTATTTATTTATACACAGGGTGACCCGAAATTATCCAGCCAAACTTCATGGTTAGTTTTTATGGCCAAATTGGAACAAAAAAATGTCGAGTAAGCATATGCCCATTTCTCAATAGTTCTCGAGATATCGATTTATTTATTTTTTTCAAAATTAGCTTCAAGGAGTATTATGGTAATAAGCGTAGTATTTGAGAATTGTAATGAAAAACGTCGAAAATTGGTGTTCTTTCATGTTTTCGGAACCATGTCTATAGGAACTTTTTTGTTCAGCGTCAAATTTTCTATAAGAAAGCCGAAGTGTTGTGGTTTCGTTCGGTGAAACCTTTTTTGCATTTGTACAAGAATTGGTTGTGATCCAGACCAAAAAAATTGTTTTCTGGTAACATTCAATCCACCATAATTCAAAAACTAGTCCGTCGATCTTAAACTTTAATTATACCATTTGAAAGCTTATGAAAAGCAGAAGGGTTTTCTGAAATTGCCCCTCTTCTAGCATCCCTCAATTAAGAGTAAAAAGCTCAGGAATTTCGTGGTCGAATTTTAAAAAATCCAAATTTTCAAATGTAACAAGACTTAAAAGATGCTTAGCAGCTGATAATTTGGAAATAAATGAGTGATTCAAAAAGATTTGTTTATGTTCTTTAAAATTGTTCCTTAGCCTAATTTCTCTATATCATTTAGTTTTTAAGATATTAGACATTTTTTTTTTAAATTTTCGAGAAACACTTCATCCCGTATATACACATACGTATAAATCACAAATTATTATTTCAATAAATATTTATTTTAAAAATGTCCCAAACGAGAGACGAAATGAAGAAGTATTCTATATTTAATTAAAAAAAAAAACAGAAAACACCCTAGCACAAAATTAATTAGTAAATTAAAGAGGACAACACATCAGATAAGGTAATAGTGATAATAATTTTGATTGAATGACATTGATTATCATGAAAGGAGAGACTACCTAGTGGTAGTACTCCTGTCATGCATTAAATTAATTCATTACATCGATTTAGGGTGTGAATTATGGTAGCAGGTCTCGAGGCCAGCACCTCTTCAGCCAGCGGGGTGGATAGTCAGGGATATGAAGGGATGTCATGGATTTTCATTTCCATAGCTCTAAATAAGTTTAAGGATTGAATTATAAATAAGAATTATTTTAAAGAGATAGATGGGATCTTTGCTTAGGGAGTCGCAAAAGGAGTTTACACCCTCTGTTAGTGTCCGTACGTTTAGTTTAAGGCTAGTGACACACTTCGCCACCCGGGTAGCGCCACCTGGGTGGCGCCCACCTGGTTGATGCCACTTGCTCCCGCCACCTGACTTGCGCCACCCACTTATATGAGGGATGCAGTCAGCCCCAGATTTGATTTCCCCTATATTTGATGGAAGGAGAAGGGGCTGAGTGGCGTGACTTGGGTGGCGACGTGTGGACAGGCTCAATTGAAAACAATGGGTTGACCGGGTGGCGCCACCTGTGGGTGGCGGCTAGACCGTCGGACGGTCGACCGTATAGTGCCACCCGGCAGGTGGCGCCACCTCGTGTGACAGGTTCCATCTATTCTTATAAACGACCGGGTAGCGCCACCCAGGTGGCGCTACCTGGGTGGCGAAGTGTGTCACCCCCCTAAGTGTGTTAAGACAAAGTCAATCGTCAGTCAAGATGTAAGCCTGGGTATCTTACGGAAGAGGATTGTGAGATCACTCCTTGGTTGAGGACGACTATTTTTATTTTCTAAAAATATATAATTATAGTAGTAGTCATCCAGGGCGTAATATACTTTAATATTTATTATAAACTATATAATAATTAATTATAGATAGCTTAACAAAATAATCATTCATCTTAAAACAATTCTATAATTTAGTATAAACATCCAAAACATACACTTACAACAATTAGAAAGCAAAAAAAAGAGTCTAAACAGTAATATTCACACATCTCGGAAAACAATAGCAGGATATTTCTGTTTTCGCTTCCCAGCTTACCGAAGCATTATGATCATTCTGGAGAACATTTTTTTTATGTCTTCGTAATTAAAAATTTCTGGACAGCAATCTGTTTCAGACATCAGGGAACATTTTGGACTCGTGTCGGTCTGTCGTTATACATTTTTTGGAACCTCCACCATTTACTTTTGGTACCATATTAATTTTAACAGTCTGCATACATTTTTAATACCTATACATATATACTATGATAGTTTACATATATTAAGTGAAACGACCTGACAACCGAACTTTTAATTCCAAAGTAGAATCAAGTCAGATTATACTCAAGAGACCATTCATCCAAAATAGGACGCGAGAAAGCTGGGTGCCACACTAATTGGTGGTTGTTTGTTGCCAGACTATAGCTATACCCCCAAATATAGTTAATATAAATAATTTTTAAATAATTAAATATAGTTAATACAAATGTAGTTAGTAACTATAGCTAGTTAATTCATATAGTACTAAATATTTAAAAGTTTAATGGAATATTACAATTAAATCAACATGTTGAAAATTTTATAGGTTTATTATATTTTGCTTCCGCGCTTCCGAAGGTAACGGAAGCTATGTGATCGTTCTGAAAAACAAAAAATTCTCCGAAAAAAAATGTCTCCGATTTCAAAAATTCCAAGACAGAAATCCGTTTCAGACATCAGGGATTATTTTTAGTTCCTTGTCTGTCTGTCGATCTGTTGTCAGTCTGTCTGTCGATCTGTCGTTCAATTTTTGCGAACCAACGTATCTTAAAAACTACACGTCCAATTTTAATGAAATTTGGGTGGTAGGTCATGAGTAGCCCATTGTTGGTCCCATATAGGTTTTAACCTTCTGCGCTCATTTGTTTCTCTTCCACATGCGCACAAACATACATTAATTTACACCTATAGCTTCAAAAGTACTTATCTGATTTGTATGAAACTTTTATAGTTTATCGAAAGTAGCCCGCAGATAGCCCAAAATTACTTTGAACCGTCTGCGCTCTTTAACTTTTGCTTAATTGATACTTAAATTCAAGTATAAAATCAAAACAATTTTGACAGATTAAAAAAACGGAGGAAACAATTAAACATATTAAACAATAATGGCTTGTAAATGCATAAAATATAAAATTAATAATGTAAGTGATAGGATGCGAGGAAGCTATGTGCCATACCAATTGGCAGTCTATTTTATTGAAGCGAGCGTTACGAACATCTAACATAATATGCAACAAATATACAACAAAATATGCACCCTGTCTTTCTATCAGTATTGTTCACGCGTGAGACAATAACTTAAGTGAAAATTGACTGACTTAGTTGAAAATTGGTAAAGCTCGAGTGCAGTAACTATATACCTTTCCGCATTAAATTTAAGAACTTATAATCAACAACAGAATCTTTCGAGTATTCTGCACGTAAATCACTACATTAAGTGTAATAGGTCCCTTTATTATTGCCATTATACGCTAATGTTAAATTACTTGTTATTAAATGTAGTGCAGATGTATATTTTTTCAAGTTAAAAAATTAGGTAATTACTAATAACGACATACAAAATAGTGTAATTATAACTACATGTAGTTATGTATAATTGTGTATATAACACACCTGTGCACACATTTAATTTATACACTTATTTAAAAGGAAATAGTTTTGAGTCCCATCTTTATTAAAACAAAAGCAATTATTTTATTTCTTCAGTTTACCCTTTAATTTGCTAAAGTTAATTAAACACAGCAATTGAGCATCTTGTAATCATGTCGTTATGCAATATTAGCTCCTTCTCAGCATCATTTGCTTGCCTCTTTGAAGCAAATATTCTCCTGTAATAACCTTTATTCTCTAGGAAATGAAATTAAGCGTCCATTAAACACTCTATATCAAAGAAAGTGTACAACGCAAAATAATCTATTAGAATTTCTTAAATATGCTCGGTAAATATGATTTGATATACAAACGACCAATTAGATAATTTTTTTTATGACTATTATAAAACTTTTTAAGTATTATTACGATTGGAGAATATCAACGTCAAAAGGGCACTAAAGTGGAATAACATTGTTGAATAACAGTCTTAAAAGATACGGCATGCAGATACACTAACTCAAGCGACATAACGAGGCTATAGCTCTTCTTCTTACTAAGAGCGATTTCTTTGCTTATTTCGTAGTCAAAAACCCTCCCACGGGGGTCGTTTGTTAAAGAGACTCTACCGAGAATCTGTTAGCCCGTGAAAGGAGCAGGGTTATTATTTGCTCGGTCGAGTTAGCTTAAAGGTTCATCCATCACACCATCCTACGAGGAAGAGAAAAATAATATGAAAAAAAAACATTTTCTCCTTATTGAAGCAAAAGCAGCGCTTCTGCGTTCGCGGCGAATACTTCACATACTATGGAATCACGGGTCGACTAAACTTAACCCTATAACGAATATAAGCACAAACTTCCTCCTTTTTCTGTATAAGGAAAAAATGAATGATACTTTATCTGGAAGGGGAAAAAAATCATCGTAGTAGAAGTTTTTACAACCGTGGGAGGCGGCGTGCCAAATCTCTTCGCAATAAAAAAATAAGTAAGAAAAATAAACCGTTCTTATTTTCAATTGAGTTGTTTGCAATTAAAATGTTATTTTCACTTACACGGTAGTATATGTTATAACATATTATACTATATTTTTTCACCTACTACAAATCTCACCAGTAATGCGATCTGAAGATTATAGGGGTATATCGATACAACCTTAACCTTAAACCAACCTATTTCTTGTTTTTATCCAACATCATTTATTATACAGGAAATACATTTAGTTAAATGCTGCATAAATGAATTATTAAACAATATAATCATAAATTATTTCTAGTACTTCTCTACAAGGTTACCCGAGCGTAGAGGAGTTGTCTGATCGTCTAATCTTGCGTACTGATAGTTCGAACATATTATAATCCTTAGTTTTCTACTATAATCCGAATATCGTCTCCCATGAATAATTTATTATTGTTAAAATTATTAGATTAAAATGGAGTTAATAGATATTATGTATATCTATTAAAATAGGTACACATAACAATAAATGTTTGGCTTTTTTTAATAGAATTGTTTTTGAACTACATTTTTTAGTTGTTATTTCTTTTTAACTCCTTATCTTTACGTCTAAACTATTAACTATACTATTAATCATGTAAAGAAAGCATAATAAATTGTGCTCAATGACCATTTTAGAGTCAATTTGTATCTAATTAATACCCAGTTTCGTCGGAGTCTTCCAGAGCGTAGCTATTCTATGCTCTATGAACATGTTTTCATTAGAAAATATTAATCTCATTTATGCCTATTGGAAATAGGCAATATTATTAAAACATATAAATTATAAATAGTATTATATATATGCAATCCAATTTAAATTAATTATAAATTTGTTTAAATAATTATACTTTCAAATTTACGATGAATTATTATTTTAAATAATTAATTGGCTCCGCTAGTAATTAACACTTTTCTATTTGAGATAATTTGTAATAGATGGAAATTTAGGAGTAAAATAATAGTAAATGATTTTTTTTAAAAAAATATAACTAGATGTTTAGTCTTCCTCAATCATAATTTGTATTCTTGAATAAACAAAACAATTAATTATTTAAATAGTACATTAAAGAAGAGCCGAAACGTTTCGCTATGAAAGAGTTTATCTTTTACAATTATTTTATACCTAATTATCCATCAATTACATATATTAAGAACGTTAATTCAAAATGAAGTGGCCATAATGGACGTAAGCAGTGGACTATTAAAAACCATCAGTGGATTATTATTATTTTAACCGAGCGAACCCACAGTTTACTCCGTAAATTAAGATAGATGTTTTATAAAAGACTATAGAGATACTTGTTAATTATTAATAATTAAAAAAAAAAAATATTTTCATGACGGCAATTGTTAGATGTTAATAAAGCCTGTGCTTAAAATAATAGTTCTAAAATTGCTACTGCAGCCATCACAGTCAGAAAAGGTTTCTTCTCAATGCAAGCTCAAACATGCGATCAATCAAGTTTAATATTGATGGGGGCAAATCATCTCGGCGAGAAAAAAAAAGATTTTAGCCAATTGGTGTGGCATATAGCTTCCTCGCATCCTATCACGTACTTTATTGATTTCATGCTTTTACAAGCAATTATTGTCTAATTTGTTTAATTGTTTCCCCATTTTTTTAATCTGTCAAAATTGTTTTTTAAGTATCAATTAAGCAAAAGTTAAAGAGCGCAGACGGTTCAAATTAATCTGGGGCTATCTGCGGGGTACTTTCGATAAACTATAAAAGTTTTATACAAATCAGATAAGTATCTTTGAAGCTATAGGTGTAAATTAATGTATGTTTGTGCGCATGTGGAAGAGAAAACAAATGAACGCAGAAGGTTGAAACTTATATGGGACCAACAACGGGCTACTCATGACCTACCACCCAAATTTCTTTAAAATAAGACGTGTTGTTTTTAAGTTATGTCGGTTCGCAAAAATTGAACGACAGACAGACAAGGAACTAAAAATAATCCCTGATGACTGAAACGGATTTCTGTCTTGAAATTTTTGAAATCGGAGACCTAAAAAGTTTTCGTTCTTGAAAACCTTTTTTAACCTTTTTTAGTCGTCCGGTTCATTGAAAAGATTAATTGTATCACGTACTTCTACAAAACAACGCACTTCTAAAAATTCTACAAAACATTACAGTCGTGACAAATGTTGAGATGCACCTGTGTGTCAGTTAATTTTTACACCAATTATCGTTAGACAAACACACAAATAAGCTAACGTTTAAAATCCAAAGTGTCTGAAATGAAGAACTTAATTGCGTTCGTTCAACAATAAATTAAGATGTTATAAATCGAATTACATACATGGTCTTTGACAAGCAATAATGTTTTCTCCGACTCATACAACGTTTTAATACGTACAAAGTTGTTTGAGGTATGTTTAAAACAAGAAAATTGAATTAGTAAAAGCTTAGTTTTCCTAGGGCATTCATTAATGTTCAAACTAAAAAGTTATGATTGAGTAAAACTTGAATTTCAGTTATTACAAACTTTCAAATAAATCATTAATGTTTTTCTCTATCTAAACACAGGGGAAACTTCTAATTTATAATTTTAGAAATACAGAAACTTTTCATTTTATCAACCATGTATTTAATGGATTATCGAAACAAACTTTTTAAAACAGCTAAAGTTCGTCGTACCGAACAAGAAACAAAACATTTTTCGGGAATTAATTGATTTCAGCTATATTAAGAGATTACATATTTCGAAAAATATGAAATTTAGCACACAAACAAGCACAATCCAAAATGAATGTTTAGACATCATTATTAGAACATAATTAAATCAATTTAAATTGCTAATTAAAAACCCTAGACAAGATATCTCTTTTTACTTTCTCATATAAAATAGAAACTATTGGGATGGGGCGAAAATTCGATTTTGATGGATTTACACGTTTTGATGTCCCCCGGATCCAAAAAAGTGGACTATAAAAAATGTCTGTCTATGAAGAGGCGTGGAGGCAATAGGCCTAACCTATTGGGCAATTTTTTTTTTTTTTTTTTTTTTTTTTTTTTTTTTTTTTTTTTTTACGAAATTTGGCATACACGTTTAGAAAAATCTTACCCCGAGACGAAATCGAGAAATTAGTTTTAGCTCCAAATTTGGAGGCGCTGACCCCCAAAAACTCGGTAAACAAACGTGAAAAAAATAATTTCTCGAAAACGGTTGCGACGATTTTGATTTAAAAAATTCAAAAATATAGTCCGTTTAAATTCGAATCTAACGATATAAGCCCTTTCTCAGGAAGAATCTAGTTCCTAATAAAAAAATAGCTTTAAACGCGGACGAAGAGTGCCCGGGTTCGATTCCCTGCCGTCGAGAAGTTAATTTCATGATAAATTTTGATAAAATGTTTAATAATAATTAAATGTACCCAAGAAAAATCGAACACTAATAAATGGTAAACACTGGGCTAAGTAATTATGAACTCGAATTTAAAAAAGTTTGTCTAAGTTGTCTCAGACCGATTTTTTTTTCACCCTTTATTTTGCAAGTTGCAACTACCTCCAAATATTCTAGGAAATCTTAAAAAAGCAAGCTTTAATTAAAATGTTGCTGTTATTGGATATTAAAATATTTAATAAACATAATTAAATTATTTTTAACGGGAGAATGCAAGGATGTAATTTGGATCTCAAATTGATTACATCGGTTAAGGTTATAGCAATTTATCAGAGAATGATGAATAGAGGGTTATTTTAAATTACATTTTATTTTTGAAATTACATTTTGTTTTTGAAATTGCATTTTGTTTTCAATTACTTTCTTTCTTTTTTTTGACCCTTAGCTGTGGACTGAACAAGCCTATTCATTTTAGTTTAAATGTAATAAAAAAACATGCATATAACTCATTGTAAAACAGCATTAACCGACGATGTCTTCATAAATACTCTTAGAAGGTACTTGATAAATTTGCTGTTACCATTACTCCACGGGCACCTTCATTCAAATGTACGAAACGGGCTTACTATAAAGTCTGTTTGTTGACAAATGTGGTGATCAATATCAGCAGCGTTACTGAGAGGTATGTCATAAGCCTAGATACTGAGAGGTATGTCATAAGCCTAGATACTGAGAGGTATGTCATAAGCCTAGATACTGAGAGGTATGTCATAAGCCTAGATACTGAGAGGTATGTCATAAGCCTAGATACTGAGAGGTATGTCATAAGCCTAGATACTGAGAGGTATGTCATAAGCCTGGATACTGAGAGGTATGTCATAAGCCAGTTTTTTTTTTTTTTTTTTTTTATCTATTTATTTCCACCAAAACATAAAATGATACAAAAATAAATAAATTAATAAAATATAAAAGTATTAATAACAAAATAAACAATTTGTGATAAGTTCAGTAAAATTAGTTGTCATACTGGTGATAAATCATTAGTTAAAATATTAAGTAATTGGTGAGGACCCTCAGTAAGTGTCAAAGCACTTAGAGCGAGGGCCCTGTCTCGAGTTTTATATTATTAGCAAATTAATTGTGTTTAATCATAAGAAACATGTTATCATAAAAAATAAAAAAAATAAAAAATAAATAAAATAATAAAAAACAAATAAAAAAAAAATAAATAAAACAAATTAAAAGAATGACACTATACTATTTATTAATTAAGGTATAGAAATATTTTTTAACCTCTTTTTTAAAAAGTTTGAAATTATCAATATTTTTAAGTGATTTTGGTAGGAGATTGTAGAAAACAGGCCCTAAATAAGACGGATGTCTTTGTTTTCTCTCTGTTCGACAACAAGGTGTGGGTACATATCCAGAAGTTTGTGATCTTGTTTTATAATTATGTTGTACAGTCAGTCTTGTCTGGTTTTGGAAGAAATTAAGTAAAACTGCATTTTTATATAATAAATCTAGAGGTAAAACATTGAATTCATCAAAGGTCAAAACTGATGGATATACTCTTGGTTTTTTTAAACATATTTTTATAATTCGTTTTTGAATTATTCTTACTTGTTCTAGATCAGATTGAGCAGAACTTCCCCACGCTATTAAACAATAATTTAAAATAGATTCTGTAAAAGCATGGTAAAGTAGTTTTAAAACAGATTTATTAGCGAACTGTCTTACTGTAATGAAAGTATGTATTGTCATTCTTACTCTTTTAAGTACCCAGTCAATCTGTTCTTTCCAGTTCAAGTGACAGTCTATTATAACTCCTAAGTATTTAGTACTCCGTATTCTGTCAATCGTTGTGTTACATGAGCAATCGTCTAATTGTTTTGTATTATCACTTACAGTACGACCAGTAATTGAAAGTAAATTGTATGTTAATATGGTTTTACAGTCAGTGTCATGTATTTTCAAATTTCTAAAATCTAGTGGCTGTCCTCGTATGTCATGTGAGAAACACATGTATTTAGTTTTTGTCAAGTTCAAAGTCAGTAAGTTACAGTCAAACCATGCTTTTACTCTTGAGATTCCTATTTCTGCTTTTTCTAAGACCTCTTCCCATGTTTCACCCCTAAAGTATAAGAGTGTGTCGTCAACAAAAGATATAATATCAGAGTATGTGTCTGTTAGTTCTAGTAAGTCATTGATGTAGGTTAGAAACATCCATGGTGCAGTCACTGTCCCTTGTGGTGTTCCAAAAGTTACATCAGTAAGTTCACTAATAAGTCCATTAAGTTTAACTTGTTGTGTTCTGTTCTGTAGGTAACTTGTAAACAATTTGTGGCACGTGCCCCGTATACCTAAAGCGTGAAGTTTTTTTAATAATAAATCATGTGACACTGTGTCGAATGCTTTTTTTAAGTCTATAAATACAGCTATACTTTTATTGCCCACGTCTAAGTCATCAGTAATGAGTTGAGTCAGTTTATACACAGCGTCTGCAGTGTTCTTGTTTTTAATATATCCATACTGTTTTGGTGAGATGATGTGATGAGTTTGTAAATAGTCAACAAGTCTATTTTTAACGCATTTCTCTATTATTTTAGATATATTTGATACTATTGATATGGGTCTGTAGTTGGCAGGGTCTGTCTTGTCACCTTGTTTATGTAATGGCGTTACTATAGTACGTTTCAGTATGTCTGGAAATACACCTTGTTTAAGAGAGAGATTACATATAAATGTTATAGGTTTTATTAAATTGCACATAGAATTCTTTAAATATTGTGCTTTTATTCCATCTACTCCAGGAGCCGTGTCTGTTTTGAGTTCTACAATGTATTTTTCAATCTCCTCCTCTGTCACTGTAGTGAATGCATTAAAACTATTTCTATTAAAATTTACAGGCATATTATAATTTTGTGGATAATTTTTTTGATTCGACACTATTTCTTTTGCTAAATGTTCTCCCACTTTTCCAAAGTATTTATTTAGTTCATTTACGATTTCTCTACTGTTAGTATAAACTACATTATTACATTTTAGTTGTGTTATTGAATTTTGTGAGTATTTTTTCTTGTTAAGACATTCATTGACAGTTTTCCAAATTTGAGCTGAATCTGTAGAAGTTTTTGGTAACTTATCTGAAAAAAAATTATTTTTTGTTTTTTTTAATTAGTTTTGTCAATAAATTTTTGTATTTTATGTACTTTTCTTTTAATTTTATGTTAAACGGTTGTTTTTCCAAAGTTTTCCTCATTTTATCGCGCATTCTGACTGAGTTCACCAAACAGCTCGTGATCCAAGGCTTTAATCGTTTGTTCTTGCATGTTATGTGAACTGTTTTTTTGTTTGTACATTTTTGTATAGATTCTTGTATAGTGTTTATTAGTAACTGTGTTGCCTCTTGTACGTTTGTCTCTGTATACAATATTGTCCAGTCTATTTGATCTAATTTTTCTTTAAGCCTATTTGTGTCTGTTTCTGATAATGTGAAATGTTTTTGATTATTATCATTTAATTTTTTATTTAAGATAATAGATAATCCTGTTGGGTAGTGGTCTGTTATTTTATTGTGTAGTATGAAAGATTTCAAGCCCTGCTTATCACCATATTTGATCATGATATGATCAATGCAAGAAACGGAATCTTTTTCCTGTCTTGTTGTACTATTAACACAACTAATAAAGCCGTGTGAACTTAATACATTTAAATAATTGGTTTTATAAGATGAATGTTCAAGTAAATCCAGATTAATATCACCGATTAGTAGATGATTCACAATATTATTACAACTGAGAAACATTTCTAAATTATTAATGTAGTTTTCTATATTTATTTCAGAGGATCGATATATAGCTGTAACAGAAAAATCTGTATTATTGATATTTAATTTAAGTAATATACTGTTACACCCTGTTATCGGCCTATTAATAACTTTTTTAACACTAATATTGTTTTTACAAAATATTACAATACCTTCTGCCCGATTTTTCCCGCCATCAAAAAAAGCATTGTAACCCTCTATATTAAAATATGTATCATATTGTTGGAGCCAGACTTCAGTTAGAATTATTAAATCAAATTTTTTGTTCAGATTTTCCAACAGTAAGAGCAAAGAATCATAGTTCTTCCTTAGCGATCTAATATTCGAATGAAAGATATTAAAAGAATTGTATCCAAGTTCATTTAAATTGTAATCTTTTATAATTATCTCTCTAACTATATCATGATCATCTAAGTTGTTAAAGAAATCACAGTTCATTTTTTAGAACCTAAAACCGTAGATAGTGTCATTCTATTCATCTGTTCAGCAAGCGTCTTAAACATGATTATTTGACCATGCAAAGCTGGTTTACAATGATTTATCAAACTATAATTAGGTTTCAAAAATAAAAAAGTGAAATACATAATAAAAATGATACAATTTACTGTATTTATAAAATAAAATAATTTAACCTCTTTCCAAAATGTTATAATAAAAATAATAGAAATAAATAATAATAGAAAATAACAAAATGATTTATAAGATGTTATACTTACAAATATGAAATTATAAATTAATCTTATTGTATAACAAAAATAAGTCAAAGTAAAGGAAACAACTTGATAATCGATATTATATATATTAAAAAAAAAGTTTAAAAGAAAAGAAGAGGAAGTGATATTAAATTTATAATAGTTATTTCTATCGCCCTTTATATACATGGCTGACATTTCAAAAATCATTGACGTTAAGGAGGTTAATATTATAATTAAAATTAATACTTTCACATAATCTAATAATAATAAATAATAATAAAAACATAATTGCTCTTTTAGATATTTGAAAAAAATTATGGAAAAAAATATTTGTTTTGAGATCATTTTCAAATAATATTATTTATTTATTTATTTTATTTTTTTTGTTCATAAACTGAAAATTTTAATTTAAAGATTTTCTAAATCATAAAAATTTTTTATTTGAATTACTTTGGCTCCATCCTCTTTTCTCACTAATATTTTATTAGAACTAAACCAGGTGTAGCGATATCCTTTATCTCTGGCAGCCAGTCTTGTTTTGTAGAGAAGTTCTTTATTCCATTGAGTTAGATGATTTGACATGAAAAATCTGCTGTTCTGGAATGAAGCTGAAATCAGTTTTGTTGAGATGCCAGGTTGTCCATCTTGTCTACTTGCAGATCTGAAGGCAGCTAACCATTGTTCTTTTTTAACTCGTCTTACAAATTTAATTATAATTGGCTTCAGTATATCAGTTTTAGTAGATGCAAGCCTATGAGCGATACTTATATCATTTTCATCATATTTCACTCCTATGACATTGGCAACTTGATGAATTACTGCATCAATTTCTTCATTTTTAGTTGAAATTTGGTATAAGTGTTGCTGCCTGCAATTGGTTTATGCGAAACGAGAAAAGTTAAATCTGTAATAATAAAGTAATTAGTCTGTAAGAGTGATTTAATTAATAAAATTATTAGTGTTCTTAATTATTCTTGCATTCATATAAAATTTTAATTTTAAACAACCTATTGTTTGTATCGTGTAGCGTTAATTAAAAGAATATTGCTTTCCTGGATAAATTAGTAGCATGGTATTAATTAGCACTAGAGAATCCTCATTATTTTGCCACTACTTATAACCACCCTTCGGTCACTTGAGAAAAATATATTGTTAAATCTACTATAAATTACATTTTCTAGCCATGAAATTAGGTTAAAAGTTAGTAGGATTTTAGGGTTAGTAACCTAGGACTCTAGGGTTAGTAAGTTCAAACACTTAATAACCTAGCGTTGCCATATGGCAACAGCAAAACCCCCTTCCTTTATTATTGTTTGGAGAGATCCAAGTTAATATTGAACTATTTAAATGTTAATATTATGTCAAAAGCGGGGCTAAATTAATTTTTTATCATTATATTTATTTGTTTGTGCAAGACGTATGCGACAAGACAGGTTAAAATAAATTGGTTGTGCGTGAAGTCTCACGTAAAAAGTGTTTTGTTGGTATTGTGAACTTGAAATTAGTATAAGGGGGGGGGGGGGGGACAAATTGTGATGGTTTTTTTTTTGACAAAATGGCATGAAACATTAAACACTCTTCACAAGTGTTATATATTTTTGTAATCTACTCTTCAATACTTTTCATTTGATACCCCCCTCAAATTTTTTAAAAAAATATTATTTTTGGGCGGCACCACTACAAGTAAGGACTGTTTTTCTGCCAAGTTTCAACTCTCTAGGTTATATACATTGGGCGCTACGATGATAACACACATACATACAGACGCCATGCTGAAAACCACTCAGGAGGTCTTATAAACACCCAAAACGGATAATTCCGTTGAAATCTCGAAAAAAAATTGAATGAAAACAATACTTTTCCTACTTTAGGTAGTGAGGAAAAGTAATAATAATAATAAGCAAAGGAACTTCCAACATTGCATTACTTCACTCTTCGGCACAGAGAGATAATATATCAGAAACCCTTTTTTCTCACCCTCATCCTGCCACCTACACAATTCTATATTTAGCACAAGCAGCCTATTTAAAGTTATTTTTGGATCAAGGGCGCTACACAAATTTAATAATATAAGGAAGCTAAGAAGCCTTATTACAGGGATTTGTCACAGATCTAGTTCCGTGAAGTGAAGATTCTAAAGAACCTTCCTATTACAAATTTGTTTAGATATATTCTACCACTTCAATAAAGAACCTTATCCGGTTACATGCCCTCATTCTTTACATTGAGAGTCTAAACAGATCAACAACTTGGTGCAACTCTTGCTTCTTAACCCTAGAACGACACACTTTTTTTTTTTTTTTTTTTTTTTTTTTTACGTAAACTCCACACAGGGGTCAAAGAGACCCCAATTAATTAATGGGTTAAATTAATTAATAAACATTTTCTTTTATAATTATTTATATATTTTATGTAAATATAATTAGTCATACTAAAAATACCATTTAATTTTGACCAAAGCAAATAGTATAATAATATATATGTATATTTTCATCAAATCTTTTTTAGAAAAATTTGTACTTTAAAAATATGTATATAAAATTATTTGGTGTTCGTTATATTGGGTTAATATTTGGTATTTATTAAGATAAGAGTTGTTTTACAGAAAACAAAAACAAAAATTATAGAAAAATTATAGATTTGCTTACATACTCTGTCAAAGTTAGGCATTTTTGGCCTTAAATTTTTACAGTGATCCACTAAACCTTCAACTTGAATGAAGTTATATACGTCTACTAATAGTAATAAAAGTTCTTTTTTGGGACTTTTGACAGTCTCAAACATTTCAGCAGCCCAAAAAAAATATAAAACAAGTTGTTTAATACAATAAGAAAATAATACAGCAAACAGTTGGTATATGTAACAATTACGTTAATGGCACACAGGGGTCTATGGGACCCCAACTCTAATTCTAATGAATACCGAAAGAAAACTAAAACTAATAACATAGGTATTGTTATCAGTCTTTACATAGAAAGGCTCAAAGGTAAATTAGAAGGGAGTCTAGGTTTAGAAAAATACAAATAAAACAAAAACTCAATTATAGTTTCACATAGTTTGTATGGGGTCTGTGGGACCCCAGTGTGTCGTTCTAGGGTTAACACAGTCAGGTATATTCTTAGGTACAGTAAGATCGGACCCAGCATCAAATAGGCTGCATCAGATGTCGAATTTTGTATCTGAAATGGTGATCCTCGACTGTGTTTTTCTCCAATGTGTGATAGCGACTCATCATGAAAGAGGTGTAGTTCAATAACCAAACAACGTCTTCACACTAAAAGAACTGTAATATACAATTCAATTGTTATATTCACCTTTCATGAAATGTTTAGTTTGGTATTAAATAAAAGCTCTTAAAGCGTAGATTAAGAATATATCTACGGCAGGTTGAAGTTATTTAATCTATATATATATAAAATCCAAATACCACTCACTCACTGACTCACTGACTGACACATCACGATATCTCTGAAACCACTGGACCTACGACCATGAAATTTTGTAGGTGTGTTCCTCTTACCTCCTAGGTGCTCGCTAAGAAATATTTTAAAAATCCGCCATCTTGTTTCAAGATGGCGGCCATTTATATACAAAATTCGACAAGACGATATCTCGGGAAACAATTGTGCTAGAACCTTGAAATTCAGAAGTTGGCTTCCTTTTATGAAATTAGTAACTTTTGATAAATAGTTTACCAATCGGGCATATTGATTCAAGATGGCGGCCATACATATATAAAAGTCAACATGTGTGCATGTTCTTTATACAAATCTACAGTTTCAGTCCGATCTCGATGAAAATTTGCACACTTGACCTTCAAAGCAAGGGGAAAATCACTGTCTACATGAATATTCAAAATTTTAATTTTGGTACACAGGGGTACGGGGTACAAATGATAAAGTAATGAACATCCTTCATGATGCATATCGTTGAAAAGCTCTTTAAGAGGACAGTAATTGTGGTTATGTACAGTATTATCATATTTTCACTTAGGAGGGGGGTATAATTAAAAAATATAGCTATATGTTATATAAAAAGAAGTGTATCCGTATGAGGGTATGTCTTTTATCCTAATTTGATGAATATTTACACGCACTTTTTCTTCAAAACAAGGTGAAGGTCACTGCCTACATGAGATTACGAAATTAAAATTTTGGTACACAGGGGTACGGGGTACAAGTGATGAATACCCTTCATCTTCATGATGCATATCGTTGAAATGCAGTAATTGTTGTTATGTGTACGGGGTACAAATGAAAAAGTAATGGATACCCTTCATGATACAAATCGTTGAAAAGCTGTTTAAGAGAAAAGTAATTGTTCTTAAGTACAGTTTTGTCTTATTTTCATTTAGAAGGGGGAGAGGTAAAATTGAAATTTATATCTATATCTATATATGTATATAAAAGTCAACATATGTGTGTACATATGCATGTTCTTTTATACAAATGTACAGTTTTATTCCGATCTCGATGAAAATTTGCACAATTGACCTTCAAAGCAAGGGGAAGGTAACTGTTTACATGAATTTTCGAACTATAACTTTTGGTTCAAATGGGTACGGGGTACAAGTAATGAATACCCTTTATCTTCATGATGCATATCGTTGAAATGCTCTTTAAGAGTACAGTAATTGTTGTTATGTGTACAGTTTTGTCATATTTTCATTTAGGAGGGGGTAAATTTAGGATATTTGCAAATGATCTTATCAAAGAGGTGGGGGATATAACTAGGAGGGATAGAATCTAGATATTCTCGCATAGTAAAATAATTTGTATGCTTTCCTGGTAGTTTATAAACTTATCAAATTTAAAAACACTCCGTAGCGAAGTACGGGTATCCAGCTAGTAAACTAATAAAATAAAGTAAAAAAAAAACAAAAAAACATTTTAAACAATAATAAGTTATTGAATAAAACATTGATATTAGATTTAATTACTGTAACTGACGACAACTTTTTAAGTTTTTAAAATGAGTCATCTGTTACCTCTTCATTCTTCATCTTGAAAGTCAAACGATAGTATTTTTTTTAATTAGGTTTATCCACTAGGTAAAGATGTTTTAACAAAGTTGACGGAGTAATTTCCTCGTGAAGTAAAGCAGTGACTGACTCAAGGCTTCAACTCCGTTGAAATTCATCCCCCCCCCCCCCCGTCTACCTTTCCTCTTTATCTCGTGGTTTCAGAATATTCTGAAAAGCAAATCCCTCTCGACCCCATGTTGTACCTTGTAATGAGTCTTCATGCCTTAAGGCCTTCATTAAACCCCTAAGCAAAACACAAATTACTATTTCATAAAATCAAGGAGACAGAGAAAACTTTATAATTGTCCTTAATATTATCAACCCTGAACTTGGATAAACAAGGTAAGTGAAAAAACTTTTTTCTCTGAGCGGAATAAATTTATATATATATATATATATATATATATATATATATATATATATATATATATATATATATATATATATATTAAATATATATATTAAGGTATTAAGGAAATTAAGAAGCTTGGGTAAAAATTATTTCAAAAGAGGGTTTATTATAGAGTTGTTACCAAACTTTTTAACAACCATCTCAATTTAGAATATGTATAACACAATTCTTGTTTTGAGAGCTAAAATAATTTGTAATAATTAATTATATTTAAAATAAACATATAAAGTAGGGTTTCTTAATGCAAAGAAGATCAAATTAACAGTTCAAAATGTTAATAAGTACGAGTATACGTTTTAAATGGTTTTATATTAATTTACAAATTATATTTTTCATTCATTCATTCATTTTTTAAAAAAAGTTAATTAAAATTAAACAATAATTTTTTTTTACGGAAAAAAATAAAAAAATAATTTAAGACAGAGATAAAATATCAACAAATGAATATTAGAAGAATGGACGAAAGCTGTAATAAGATAAAATAAAAGAGAGAGGTTTAGTGAGTAGGTAGGTATGTTAATAAGATAACAAAGGAAAAATACTTAAGAAAGAATTATTAAGTACTGTACGAATAAAGGAATGGTTTGACAAAGAAAGAAGTATGAAAGTACAATCAAATAATGAAGATAAGCAAAGAAATAGGTAAATCAAGGGGAAATGTTTTTAATATTAAAGCAAAGGACTTTTTTTTTTTAAAAAAAAGAAGAAATAAAAGAGGAATTAAATTACAAAGGTATACGGTTAATAAAGAAATAGTCTGATAATTAGTGTGGCATATAGCTTTCTCACGTACAACTATTGGACGAATGGTAACCTCAGATTTAGATCTGTTTCGATTACCAGTGGGGTCACAATATAAAATTTTCACAGACGGTTGAAAATAAAAAGGGATATTACAATAGCTTGCAATATTTTCGATAAAAGCATCAAAATTTCTTAAAAATCAGATAAGTACTTTGAAGACGCAGGTGTTATTGTTATCTATGTTATATAAGAGAAAGAAAAGAGCACGGAAAATTTAAATTAATAAGGGACCGACAATGGGCTGATTATGATCTACCATTTTTATTGAATTTGGAGACATAAAAAAAAATTTCGTTCTTCAGAATTATCTCAAGGATTCCGTTAACTTCGGCAAGAAAAATAAACAGGTCAAGTGTGTGCTAGTCAGCACACACCAAGGGTCCGTAGGCCACACTGTATAGTGTTTAACTTTAAACAGTGTTTTTTAAAATGCTAAAAAGCTTACTTTGAACTATCCTAAGGGTCTGATATTCTCAAAACACCCTCTGATAATTTTTTTTTTTTTGCAACTGAAGCGGACTACAACCATATAAATACATCGAAAATACCATAATCATAAAAAAAACGTATTTTGTCAATAAAAAATAAAATAATATTTTTTTCGAAATTTCCAAAAAGTGGTATCTTTACTTTTGGTCGAAGAATGTTCAGAATTTTTTTCAGATTTTTTGCACTTCACATAAGCGAGATAGAGGTGAGGGACACGTTTCACACCCACTTCAAACATGCCTACTCTCGCCCTATCAAAGTTATAACCAAATTATATATTTTTGTAATCAGCTCGACGTACCCTTTTATATGATCCCTCACAGTGCCGAAAAAAAAAAAAAAAAAAAAAAAAAAAAAAAAAAAAAAAAAATATCACTTAAGTTTTTTACCCCAATTTTTTGAAAAATATTATTTTTTAAGTCGCTATATTTTTAAACTATGTGGGTAGGTACAAGACACATACATGCCAAATTTCAAATTGATCAGACGAAAGGTGTAGCCGTGAGAGCAGGCGACCGGACGGACGGACAGACACACGCAGGAAAATATAAGGTTCCTTGGTTTTGCCTACGGACCCTAAAAATGAAGCAAAATGCTTGATCTAGGGATCACTGGACTGGTTTCGGTTAAACACCATCATCAGCAGAGTCGAAGTCTCTCGTAGCACTCATCGAGTCTACATGAGAGAATGAAGATGTATTCATTCTATCATGTAGACTCGATGAGTGCTACGAGAGACTTCGACTCTGCTGATGATGGCGTTTAGCCGAAACCGGTCCAGTGATCCCCAGATCAAGCAAGTATCGACGGTTGGAAAATCCTCATTTGATAATTTACGAACTTGCGGTAACAACTTAAAATTTGACATATACATATATATATATATATATATATATATATATATATATATATATATATATATATATATATATATATATATATATATATATATATATATATATATATATATATATTAGCAATGAAAATACTGTGTTTGCACACTGCAATTAGCTACACAATTTGTGTGAGAGAGACACCAAGGGATATGCCAAGCAAAGATGGCACATAGGAACTGTTCCAACATCAGACTTACGTCATTAAGATGTTGGCTCGGCATTACGCTATGTCCTGCATCGTTTAGTCGCGTCCGACTCATCAGGGGCCCGACGATGCCCACCCAACTCTGGACCTATACCAGACCAAGAAGATCAGATATAGGACTTATCAGAGACGAGCGTGCTCTCATACCGCCATATTTGCCTGGCTGGCAAAACACATTAGCAATGAAAATACTGTATTTGCACACTGCAATATATAGGTCCAGAGTTGGGTGGGCATATTCGGGCCTCTGATGAGTCGGACGCGACGAAACGATGCAGGACATAGCGTAATGCCGAGCCAACATCTTAATGACGTAAGTCTGATGTTGGAACAGTTCCTATGTGCCATTCTTTGCGTGGCATATCCCTTGGTGTCTCTCACTCACACAAATTATATATATATATATATATATATATATATATATATATATATATATATATATATATATATATATATATATATATATATATAGATAGATATTAGTTCTGAGCTCAATAAAATGATGATGTTGCGTACTGATACTGATCTTCAAGAAGAAAAAAAAATCTATTTATTTTTTATTATTACCTAAACTCTAGGAGAAGACAAGATTTAGCTATTTGAGCTGATTTTTCCTGATAAATTTAGAACTGCTTCGACTATGTAATTCTATATATAAATGAATAAATGAACAAGTTTGATTTCTCATGCGTTTACTTTTTTACGGCTTTATACAGGATATTCTATGCTATTATTTATATAGATTGACGATATACAGGTTTAGAAAAAAATTATAATTTCTAGAACAGGATTTTTTTGAAATTGAATAAATGCAATTTGTAACATATCAGCTATTCCAATGGAAAAAAAGAAGGAAAACTAGAACAATATGTAGGATATAATTTTTCATCGTGTAACAGCTGAATAGAAAAATCTTTATCCACCATTTTCACTTCCAGCTGCTACTAAAACTTCCTAATTCTTTGTTGAAAAAAAAAGAAGTTATCTTTGATTAATTAAAAAAGTTTCTTTATACATATTTTCTTTTAATTAAATTACCGGAAATTTGATGGAAAACTTTTTCTATTCAAGTTTAAGACAACAACGATATTTTGTTATAAAGTCTTTGAAATTAGAAAATTAAACTTCAATTTTAATACCCTTTAAATTGTCCAACACCCAACTAAACAAAAAAATACTCTTTAGAAAACAAGACACGAAAATACAATTTGTAGATACCTTAGCACTTTATCAGCTTTTACATCGAAAAGGCAAGGGAAAGGAGCATGGGCGTAGCCAGGGAAGGGGAGGGGGGCCTATAATACATATAAAACATTTCCAAAGCGTCAAGCATCTCTTTAAAAATGTTCAAAACATCGTTATTTAATGTTTAAAATTTTATAATGTTTTTTATTATTCGAGCGCACGGCAGTGAGAAAGGCCAAGTTCCAGAAAGCATGCAGTGTATCTTAACTTGATTGAACCAATTCATCCGGATTTTCTCACCCTCATGTCTCTGCTGCCTCTTAAGCTGCTAATTTTGAAAGAGCTACAAGTTTTATTCCATGACTTTTTTCCAAGATTAAATCCTTGAAATTTAGTAATTAGTGACTTATTACGATATAAAGGTGTTCAATAAAAGGATTTGTCAAATCTGACCCTTAAGGAGTATAATCAAAGGTGGAGGGAGTAAAAAAGGAGGGCTATTAAACCCAGAATCTTACTAGGGAGTTTCAAATTTAGAAAAGGCTAATCTACAGAACCAAAACAAGATTTTTGTTTTTTCGACATCAACTTCAAGTTGGTAAAATGAGGAGGGTAGGAGGAAAAAAAGGCAACGTACTTGAAAATCTAAGAGTTGAGAACGGAGCGGTTAAGTTGTGCTTAAAAACCTTTTGAAGCTTCTAGGAGATTCTTAGACGAAATAAAGATAGGAGCAATAAAGAGATAAGCAGTTCAAACAACTAGAACTATGATTACAATACACACCGAATAATTGATCATTTACGTATGGTACTTATAATTTTAATTTTTTCTCAGAACACAATCTTTAATATACAAATTCAGATAATTTTTATATACATTTCCTTTTTACTTTTCCTCACTACTAATAGTAGGAAAAGTATTGTTTTCACCAAATATTTTTTTTTTCGAGATTTCAACGGAATTATCCGTTTTAGGTGTTTTTAAGACCTCCTGAGTGGTTTTCAGCATGAAGTATGTATGTGTGTGTGTATGTATGTATATGTGTGTGTATTTATGTATGTGTGTATGTGTGTTATCATTGTAGCGCCCAAGGTATTTAACCTAGAGAGTTGAAACTTGGCAGAAAAATCAGTCCTAACCTGTAGTTGTGCCACCCGGAAAATCAACTATTTCCGCCATCTTGAACCCAGTTTGCTGAGTCAGCAAAAATTCTAACAAATCGTAATAAATCGATAATGGTCCTGATCGAGTTGAAATTTGGCTCGAATGTACCTCTCTGTATGACAAACAAGCCCACTAAATTTCATTTTTATTTTGGCCGCCATTTTGAAGTTATACATTTTTGAATTTCTAAACTTTGACGGTTAATAATACTGAAATTACATATAGGTTTTTTACTTATAGCATATCGTTGGAACCGGAAAAAATTAAGGAACAAATATAAAAAAACCCGATCAAATTCTATTAATTAGTTTAAAAGTTATAAGTGAATATAATTATTTATTAGTGCGATAATTTTGATGACGTCAAAGTTTGTTTTCATCAGTCAAAATACCGCCAAACTTCAAATATTTAAATAAAATATAGGTATTAAAAATAAGGTTGTTTTTTTGTAAAAATGATAATTGAAGCGAGCGTAGCGAGCTTCCTACATTCAACGAAATATGCTCCGTGTCTGTCTGTCTGTCTGTCTGTCTGTCTGTCAGTAACGTTCACGCGTGTGACGATAACTTGAGTAAAAGTTGACCGATTTAGTTGAAATTTGGTATACATGATCCTCTTACTAATACTCAGGCTAAGTTCGTTGGACAGCGTGATCCGTCCAAAAGTTCGCGCGCAACGCTCGCGTAAACGAGAGGTACAAAAATTAAATTGGAATTTCAGGACGGGAAAAGATTCTATCATCATCTATTCGATGAGACGAACATTTTTTTCAAATAACATTTTTTACTAAAACCAACAGCGACACCGCTATGACTTAATAAAGATCGCTAAAACTATTAAAGCGGACCTAAACGTTTAGAATAGAGAAAACAACCTTTTTACCGATATCTTACGTTCTAACGTAACGATTTTAATAAAACTTCATAGACACCATCTAATGCACAATTGAAACAGGCATGCAAAATTTCAATTTGATACATGCAGTAGTTTGTTTATAGCAAAGAGATACATTTTATAATAATTGAAAAGGAGATGTGTGGTTAGTGGAATAGTAAGAATGCGGGGTGGTTCCCTTACTAGCCGCTGTACTACTACCAGACCCATTATCTATCAACTCATCATGATTCATGATTATCTATTTTTTCAATATTCAATACATATTTATTACTATACGCTCGCTTCAATGATAGAGCCACGCGATGCCTAGTAAATCAGTTAGTTAAGAACGGTCACTCATCCAAGTACTGACCACGTCCAATGCTGCTTCCTCCACTTCAGAGGCCACTTTAGTGCCTCAGCTAGTATAATATATTGTTGAAAACAACATTGGTGTAACTAATAATCCATTATGAAATAAGGCAGCTATGAAATATACATTATAGATAAATAAAGTCTCAAGCAAACAATGGAGCGATTGTAAAATGGAATAAGATATATTGACGTGATTATTAAAGACTTTGTAAATATATATATATATATATATATATATATATATATATATATATATATATATATATATATATATATATATATATTTATATATATATAATATATATATGTGTGTGTGTATACACATAATTATTCGCTAGATACTTCATGCGAAGCAGATAAAAATTAGAGGTGATAAAAAATGTGTTCACTATAATTAAACTAATGTTATGTCGGCTTGTGGTCTCGTGATGAAAAATAAAATTAATTAAAGGGCTTCTGTTGTCAATTAATAATGGGATGTAGCCTTATCACGATACAGGTATCCTCCATAGTATTAACCATGCAACATATGCAGTTTTGCCCATGTTTAATTCTTTTAATGTATTGATTCCGTGTCGAGAAGGTATTGACGTTTATAATACAGGGTGCTATATAAATATGTTGTATAAGCAAACAGTGTGTTGCTTGGAGCGATTGTAAAATGGAATAAGATATATTGACGTGATTATTAAAGACTTTGTAAATATATATATATATATATATATATATATATATATATATATATATATATATATATATATATATTTATATATATATAATATATATATATATATATATATATATATATATATATATATATATATATATATATATATATATATATATATATATATATATTTATATATATATAATATATATATGTGTGTGTGTATACACATAATTAAATAAAAAATAAAATTATTACGGAAAAGAAATAAATCAATTACAATTAATAAGCAGATATCCGTATTACAAATAAAATTATTATTTTTAATGGCTTTTGCAATACAAAGTATTTTGTTACTTAAAATATTTTAATTTTGTCAAATTTTCAAAAGTGACAAATGCTGCAAAAGCCAATGTTTGAATACCGATAGTTTTGTTTAGTCATTTTGTAAGTAAATTATGCACAATTAATGGCGAATGAAAAATGTATCAAGTGATATCAAATGGCCTAGTATATTAATTGTTACATTTTTATAAAATTAAAAAAGGGCCGCAAGAACGTCCCAAACAAGTAAAACTGTTAAACGAAAATTGTCAATCCACAATAATTAGCTAGTTCCTTTGCAAATGCATTTTTACTTTCTCATATAAAGAGAAAATATTGCGATTGAAATTCGTTTTTGAGAATTTGATGGACTTACACGTTTTGAGGTCCCTTGAGTCCAAAAAAGTGGTTTTTAAAAAATTTCTATCTGTCGTCTGTGCAGAGGCGCCTAAAGTGGTGCCTAAACAACTGGGCCGATTTTGACGAAACTTGGCATACATGAACAGAAAAATCATATTCCAAGGCGAAATCGAGAAATGAATTTTTGCTCCAATTTTGAGGGCTGTAAAAAGTTTTATCGTTTAGATAAGTTAGAGATTATGTAAGTAAATCAGAGAAAGATATAGACGTTTTTGAAGGGTAGGACACCCTATCGCCTTGCGAATTTCTTTCTTATTCTTAAGAAGTTCTTAAGGCAAATCCAATAAAGATAAATAATTATCCATAATTTTCTTCTTTTAAAATTAAATTTATAATGAATAGGCCGAATTTAGATTTCTTTTACGAACTGAATCAGAAACATCCCGAGGTATGTGCAGTGATATAAATACCAATACAATTTACTAGTATAATTAAATAGTAGCTCACTTTCCAGAATATTAAGTTAAATATACTTACCTTCTTACTCACTATAAGTTAAACTCAGTGTAAATCTAGATAAAAAAAAATTAAAATAATTCCTTTGTTCTAAGATCAAATAATTCTTGTACTGTGGTCGGCTTTATTGTGGGTGTTGGTGCGACCGTTATCGGATTTTTGCGACAGGGGAAGGAAAAAGAAGGCGATATTTCAAGTATAGTCAGACTAAAAGGAATGGCAAGCGGCAGGCGAGTTCGATCTCACACGTTTAACTCGAAATAAAAAAGCAGGAGCCGTAAGCGTACCTGGCTTCGTGAGCCAAACAGAAATATAGCCATAAATCGAGTTTCACAACGTCGGTTTTTCCACAAGGTCGGTTAGTTCCTACTGAGGATATATAGGTTTTCTTTGGATCGGACATCGGGGGATATATTGGCTGGGGGAACTAAACCATTCTCCAAAGAAATGAGGCCTTGTAAGATCGAAAACAAAGACGCACTATAAAATTGCCACTAAATTATAAAATAAATTATTTTTTTACATATGTTATTGTTCTTTAACTTCATTTGGATATTAAACATTAGAAATATATTAAAATAAAGTTTAGCAGCAATAAAAAAAATTAAAACATCGTCTTCTTAACCGTAGAACAAATAGGTCGGGCAAACTCGAAAAATCCTACAAAATACAAAGTGATACTGAATGTAAACCCAATTAATTATATGTAATTTAATTCAATTAGTGTTTAACATACTTAAAAAAAGTGTTTAACAAGTGGTTTTTAGGGTCCGTCGCCAAAAACGAGGACCCTTATACATTCCTGCGCTTATCGGTAGATCCCTCTGAAAAGCGCCTGATCTTTGAAAGTTACAACACAAAAAATTTTAAACTTTGCAGTTATGTTACGTGTAATAACCCAATTACATTAAAATTACAGGGAAGTCCCAAAAGAGGATCCCTTAAAAACTAGGGGTTGAAGTTTAAGGGAGGGGTTGACATATATTTTTTTTTTTTTCGGGATGTATTGTGTGGGATTTTAAATGAAAGAGGAGGATGCCCTGAGTGCAAATATATTTTTGGTTTCGTTTTTGTACCAATTTATCTTTGCACCATGGGTCTTGAAAATTTCGTTTTACGGATCCCCCCTTTATTTTTTTAAACAAATCAACGATGAAAAAAGAATCATAGCTTTTATCAAAAAAAAAAAAAAAAAATCGGTCCGAGACAACTCAGACAAACTTTCTCATATACGAGTTCATAATTATTTAGCCCAGTGTTTTCCGTTTATTAATTTTCGTACGTACATTTAATTATTATTGAGCATTTCATCCAAATTTATCATAAAAATAACTTCTCCCGGGCGGGGAATCGAACCCGGGCTCTCTCGGTCCGCGTTTTAAGCTTTTTTCTCAGGAACTAGATTTTTCCCGGGAAAACGGCTTATATCGTTAGATTCGTATTTAAATGGGCTACATTATAGAATTTTTTAATCAAAATCGTCGGAACCGTTTTCGAGAAATAATTTTTTTTCATGTTTTTTCAGAGTTTTTGGGGGGTAGCGCCCCCAAATTTAGAGCTAAAATTCATTTCTCGATTTCGCCTCGGGGTATGATTTTTCTGAACATGTATGCCAAATTTCGTCAAAATCGGCCCAGTAGTTTAGGCTCCAGGCGTCTGCACAGACGACAGACGACAGACGACAGACGACAGACGACAGACGACAGACAGACAGACATTTTTTAAAAACCACTTTTTTGGACTCAGGGGACCTCAAAACGTGTAAATACATCAAAATATCAAAATCGAATTTTCGCGCCATCACAATACTTTCTCTTTATATGAGAAAGTAAAAAAAAAAAAAAACAGGTTTTTTAAGGCATTTTTCATACGTCACATATTTTGGGAGAAAATTGTGTTTGTTCTCCAAAATCCTAATTTAAATCCTAATATTTATTATCTTATGAACGGATTGGGCTTGACAATTCGGAGTAGTTTCATTGCGTTTGGACAATAAAAAAAAGGACATACTTGGCCATTTCTTTTATATTTACCTGAACATTTATTTACCTGAAAATCATTTCTCTCAGAAACGATTCTTCCTGAAAATACGACCTATAGTTAAATTTGTATTTAAATGGACTAAAAAATATATTTTTTTAATCCAAATCGCCGAAACTGTTTTTGAGAAATAATAGTTTCATGTTTTTATTTGAGTTTTTAGAATGCAGAGCTAAAATTTTTATCGATTTTCCTTTGTGATATGATTTTGCCTAAATAGTTTAGGGTTCACGCGTCTACACAGGCAATAGATTATATTAAAAAACTCACACACAAAAAAAAATTAGAAAAAATACATGAGGTGTTGTCGTGGGGACACCCGTTAGGATCGAAGTTCCTTACGCTTTTCATTAAATACAAATTATAAAATCACACTGTTAAGTATACGATGCTAACTACTTATAAATGGTGGAGTAAGAAAAGAGACAAAATTAAAAGTTACTAACTATTTGTACTAAGTGGAGTTAAAAGAAAAGAAAGCATTTTTTTTTATCATTCTAGCGTCTTGCAATAAATATGTATTGAATATTGAGAAAATAGTTAATTATGAAGAGTTTATAGTTAGTATTGAGTTGTGAGGGGACAGGACTATTCCCTCAGAATCCATTTAAAATAATATTATAAAATATATCACTTCACTACACAAAAACTTCTGCTTGTATCAGGTTGAAATTTTACATGCCTGTTTCAATTGTACTTTAGAGGATGTATATGAAGTTTTATTTAAGTCGTTACGTTAGAATGTAAGATATCGGTAAAAACGTTGTTTTCGCTATTTTAAATGTTTAGGCCCACTTTAATATTTTAGCGATCTTCAACCCTTTATAGCGGGGTTGGTGTTGGTTTTACTAAAAAAAATTATTTTAAAAAGTTGTGTCTCTTTCAATAGATGAAGTTAGAATTTTTTCCGTCCTAAAATTCAGATTCTACATTTGAAGCTTACGTTTACGCGAGCGTTGCGCGCGAACGCTCGGGCGGATAACGTTGTCCAACGAACTCGACCTGGGCATTGTTATTATGAACATGTGTACCAAATTTCAACTAAATCGGTCATATTTTACTCAAGTAATTATCATCAGTCAATTTTTTGTATAACTCTTGGTTTTGTGACGGCCGTTTTTTCTTTTTTTTGGATTCACTTCCGGGCTCCACATGCTGTAACTTGGACCTTCGTTCAAAAAAAAAAAAACACTTTTTTTAGACTCAGGGGAACTTAAGACGTTTAAATCCATCAAATTCACAAAAACAAATTTCTGCACTATCACAATACTTTCCTCTTTTAGATTTAAGCACAATGTCAAACCAGAATATCTTAAACAAAGATCCTCGACAACATCACTAGAAATCTTTCATTAAAACCCTGCACTGGTTCCTTTTGACAAAGGAAAGGTCTTCTGTTTACTAAAGCCCTGCTAATTTGAAGTACTTGGAGAAATGCAAAATCCTTGGAAGTTTAGCCGTGTTTAAACTATCAATGTCTCTCTGTTCGGGAACCTTTTTCAATTAAACTTCTGATACGGGTGGAGCTTTGAATTCCTAAAATTGTCTAAGTGTAGTTTATTTAACATCTAAGTAGTTTTAGATCTATCACTATTTCTCCTTGATCGACAGGGCACAGGAGACTAACTCTAATTAGTGTAATAATAACTTAATATGTGCTGAAATTGTGTCTCTTCTTTCTTCATTTGGCCCAATGGTAATTCACCAAAATACAATTTTAAGTCTATAACCTCCGTTTTGGTTTCAAAAAGACCGCAATCCACTTAAACTACCTTTAATTATAAATTATAAAGCCGAATTAACCCTTTATCCTGGCCACAAAGGCACCTAGACAATCATTTGAACAGGAGACACTTTCATTTTAAACTTAGGTAACCAAATGCAATGATCAAAGACTTGATATTCTTAAAAAGAATCCTTAACTCTAGAAACAACTAGAGTAGAGCAGATATTTTAGTTCATACCTATAGAATATTATTTGGTAAAGTTGGTAGTCAGAGATACAAACCACAAGTAATAGGACTAAGGCAGTTAATAGATCCTAATTAATTTTCAAAGGCGTCCAAAGCCAATTATTAAAATTCCTCTGAATCTTATATATCTACATATACATTTTACCAATAAAAGCAAATCCTAATGGTATTATTACAAGTTTTGAGTTTACAGCGAAAGTTCTAATTAAATAATTATTTCATTAAGAACTCACTTTTCCAACAACCTTTAGAATATTAGACCGAAAAATCCACTATAAGTCCCACGAATTCGTTTAAGTATGGAAAGAAATGTGGTATCCTTGGTACATAATTGTTAACGTAAAAGAGAACACGGTATACGTAAAACCAGATCCTACATCAACTTGAAAGTAATGTCAGCATTATTGTGTAATAGTAATAATATAAAGCACAAATATTTTACAATTTGGTAAGGGATTTCTTCTGTTTATTTATTTATTAAAATTTTATTTTTTGTTATGTTATGTTTTTTGCGAAAAAGCAAGTAATTTTTGTTGTGAAAGAAAAACCAAAAAATCGGGTACAGGGTACCTCGGAACTTTTCCTCACTTTTCCTCACTAGGAGAGGCCACTAAAGTGGCCTCTCCTGCTGCGAAGCAAAATTATCGCACTAATAAATAATTATATTCGCTTGTAAATCTTAAACTAATAAATGGAAATTCATCGGTTTTTTTATATTTGTTCCTTAGTTTTTTCCGGTTCCAACAATATGGTATATTTATATAACAATATTTCAGTATTATTAACTGCCAAAGTTTCAAAATTAAAAACTTGATAACTTCAAAATGGCGGCCAATATCAAAATGAAATTTGGTGGGCATGTTTTTCATACAGAAAGGTACATTCGTGCCAAATTTCAACTCGATCAGGACCATTTTCTTCAAATATTTGCTGACTCAGCAAACTGAGTTCAAGATGGCGGAAAAAGTTGATTTTCCGGGCGGCACCACTACAGGTAAGGACTGATTTTTCTGCTAAGTTTCAACTCTCTAGGTTAAATACCTTGGACGCTACGATGATAAGATGCACATACACATACATACAAACATACATACACACATACATACATACAGACGTCATGCTGAAAACCACTCAGGAGGTCTTAAAAATATCCAAACTGGATAATTTTGTTGAATTCCGTTCACCAAAGATATTTTGGGTGAAAACAATACTTTTCCTAAGTACCTTCGGAGAAGGTTAGAAAAAGTAAAAAATAAATAAAGTCAGTCTTCTAAGAAAACTTAGAGATTCCGACCTTTCTTATTTTATGGCAGTTAAAGTCTAAATCAATTCAAATAAAATCAAGAAGCCGACGACCGACACATGTACAAAGAATGAGAACATCTTTTTTAAAAAATCCGCATTACTACGAGCGATCTCAGTATACCATCCCTACCAGGCAACTGACAGGCGAGTGAAACAATAAAATCGTGTAATAAAGCCATGCGTCGAATAGTAGGTGATGACGTCATGTAGAGACGTATGTTAGAGGCAAATCGGTCCAGTAGAACCGGAGGTTGACCGTACCATATTATATACAGTAGTAGTGGTTGCTCTATCAATAGCAAAAACTATGCCGTGTTAGCGTGTATTCCCCATTACCAAGGTAAAACGAACAGGCTTCCAACCGAGCTTGCTCTACCCCACAGCGAAATCTAGGTCGATGACAATTTAATGATAAATGGAAATAAACCTCACTTACCTGTCACTGGACGTGTTTTTTTATTGGCTATTACTAATTTTGTAAAACTAATAATTGATTATTGTATTGTCATCGGAAATAGATAATCTGTGCAAAGTTTAGCTTTTTAGGTAGTTAGCAGGAAGTGGGTTAAATTTAGGTTAAAAGATTTGTCCCGAACAAAAATGTGAGGCCACTTAAAAGCGTGAAAAAAGTACCTGCTAACGATTCCCAGTGAACACCTTTATATTCATTAGTAAGTGTCAAGTCGGTTGAATTTAATATGGGATTAACAATAGTCTAATTATGACCTACTCTCTAAATTTCATTTACCATCGAAGTATTAATTATAAGTATTCATTTATTCTTACTCAGTAGTTTTTTAAGATATGGAATTTGCAAAAAAAAGAAAAGACCAAAAAATGTTTCTAATATTTGAATAGGATTTCTGACCAGGAATTTTTGAAATGATAGGCATAAACAAATTCATCAATGATCAAAATGATTCCGTTACCCTCGATAAGCTCGGAAGAAAAAACTAAAATAAAGTTCTTTAAGCACTTCTTTAGATTGTTATCCCCTTATAAAAAAAGAGGGGAGTAAGGTGTACGGAGCGTTCTTCTTTAGGCTGTTACTCCCCTTATAACAACAGAAGCGGGATATTCCGTGTCCCAAAGTACATTAGACAAAACATCCTTTTTTCAATAGTTATTTAGACAAAGTCATTTTTATTCTAAAATAACAAAGGGGAGTAACAATCTAAAGAAGTACCAAAAATCAACCTCTTAAATCAAACCTATATTAATTTTGTACTAAATTCTAATCATTCAAGACATTCTATTAGTTTTCATAGAAGCTTTTGTAGATGGCTTTTGCAATACCATGATTATGATTAAAAGTCAAAACTTGGAATATTTCAATCTAAAGGTCGTAGCAAAACGAATGTGAAAGATCAAAGTGAAAATTGTGCAAGGAAAGGAAAGTCTAAGGAAATGAGACAAGGTGCAGACGGAATGCTCCGAGATGAATATCAAGACTAGATGATGAAATATTAGGAGCTCAACTTCGTTCCTTTATTTAACATTCACGTAATGCAATGCCGTCCTTTTGAAAACATTCTCAACACAGACTCACAACAGACCAAATATAAATTTCCTTTATGCTAAATTAAAATTGAAATTAGCAAAATATTTGTATTATCAAATATGAAATGAGACGAGATGACTTTTGAATTTATATAATGAATTTTAGATTCATAGAAATAATTTCAAATTAACATTTGAATTTGATTTTGATGAAATTTACGATGGAAAACATTGATTCAAAATATATTTGAGTGGATGGTTAAACTATTTTGATTCTATTGTAAACTAAAAATTATTTACATGTAATTTTTTCTCCGCATGTTTTTCAGTAATTTTCACACGATGATTAATCAAGAGTTTATTGCCTTAGCTAAAATTAATTATAAACGTATTATTTATCATCTATATACATAACACAATAGCCTAAACTAAACCATCGTCCAAAAATCTGGATCGATTGCCACAGAGATGAAATAGTTTTTAAATTGATCACCCTGACCTGTAATTATGTTGTTTTCTCAAAACATAAAGAAAAGACAGAATAATGTCATTGTCTTAGTTCGTCAAACCAATTGGCGCGTTAACACGATTATAAAGACAAAATTGAAAATTAAATTTGAAAAATCTAACAAACAAAAATTCACGAAATCGTACTTGTTTATAACCTGCATCTTGTAACCTTCATTTCTTAAAAAATTGTTCCACTTCCCACTTCATAGAAAAACATTGAATCATGGATATGCGAAACACAGTACCTACTAAAAAGTGAAAACCAATCTACCTCCTGTTATATCCCAACTTCCTGATACAATATTTAGGACCTGTCGCGGATGCGATTTAGTATATTTTATTTATTTTATTATTTTATTTTGAAAGAGTGGGCCCAAGTGAATATTTTTTACTTTGTTTGATTTTTATAATATTTTGACACAGTCTAATAAAATTAGAGAATTTTTTTCTGAAAGAAAATATAAAGACTATCTTGAAACCCCGCATTATTGCTTGATCTACTTAATCAGGACCATCACATTTTTCATGTCCACCCAGTCCAAAAAAATGTATGTTAAAAAAAATGATTATCCACTTGATGATGCAAACGACTCTCAGCAATTTGTATTGTAATGGCTTATACTAAACCTCTTGAATAATTTTTATATATTGCTTCCGAGCTTACCGAAGGTAACGGAAGCATTGTGTTCACTTTTGAGAGCGAAAAGCTGTTATGACTCCGATTTTAAAAATTCCAAGACAAATCCATTTCAGAGATCAGGGAACATTTTTGGTCTCGTGTCTGTCTGTCTGTCGGTCTGTGTGTCCGCGAATTATGAAACGTGTGACGATAACTTGAGTAAATGTCGATCAGTTTTGATGAAATTTGGTAGAAATGTTTATTTTACCAATGCCCAGGACGATTCGTTGGACAACGTTATCCGTTCAAGCGTTCACGAGCATCGCTCGCGTAAACGTGAACTTCAAATTTAAAATTGGAATTTTAGGTTGGGAAAAAAATCTTACCTTATCTATTCAATGAGACAAACATTTTTTTTTAAAAAACAATATTTTAGTAAAACCAACAGCGACACCGTTATGAAGTGTTAAAGATCGCTAAAACTATTAATAGTTTTTATACAACAAACAATATAACAATAAAGTAATATAACGATAATTTTATTGATAATATAACAATAAAGTACATGATTGGATGCGAGGAAGCTATGTGCCACACTAATTGGCAGTCTATTTTTTTATATTATTACTTCCACTATTTTATGGGTTCTATTTATACATTTCAACCATTCGAAAAAGGAAAACAAGACTATTGGGAGAAACAGCACACCAGCTGCACCCTTTAAACATGTTATTTTCCCATATGAAAATCCTACGACATAAATAGTAGGTATTAAGTTCGTATATGCAGAGTTTGTAATTAAAATGTTTTGCGTCCTATTATTTTTAACAAGTTAATATTTTTAATTGGAAATGGTACTGATGATTTATTTTAATGCCTATTACATATTTACTTTTTTACTTGAAGGTATTAAGGGTTAAGTTGAGACTGTTAACGAAGGTTCTTTTCTCAAATTTCTCAAAACATTTTTTTTTTTTTTTTTTTTTTCAGAGAGAAAATTCCGACAAATGTAGCTACCCCGTAAAATTATTATTTTATATTTTAAAGATACAAGAAAAAGAATTAAAAATATTTTAGAGGAACAAACAGTCAAGTCTTCTGACTTCTGTTATAGAATTTGATTTCTAAAGGAAAAAAAAAAAAAAATCGATCCACAAACTTAAAATACGAAAGAATGTTAAAATATAAAATATAAAGAAAAAGTCAGTGCTAATTAGGAGGTCACGTCTTGTGCCCAACCCTGAGAAGTGAACTTTTTTCAATTCTCCGTAAAAAAACCTTTTTTCTCGGGAAATAGTTGAATTCCAAAAAAAAGAAGAAAAAGTGCCCCATGATTTTATATATATATATTTTATATAGAGAAGAAAAACATTGAAGGCTAAGTAGAAACAGTCAAGTACTGTGACCTCCCCCCCTCCCTTTTCCCCGTAGGAATTTTCTTTTTTACTATGTCCCTCAAACGTAAGAACTGTCACAAGCATGGACGTAAAAAAAGGGAGATAAAAAGAGGGGGTGAAATGTCCTGAAAACTTGGGCCTCCCCTTTCTCTATTGGATATAACAACCTGCCAAATCGAGCAACATTAACCTTTTCAAAATAAACTCAGTTTCCAACTACTTCCCAACCTTTTTCCTTTGGATAAACCCTAAAAAGTTTTGAAGGCAAAGTTTAAGAGCTCGTCAGACGTATCCGTATCATCCACGTTTCTAAGTCTTTCTTATATAAAGTCCCCTTTCAACCAAGAAAATAACAAAAAGACTTTAAATTTAACTATTATAAAGAGAATTAAACTCTCGCGAGGGAATAAAATGAGCGCAAACAAAGAGGAAGGAAGAGGTTTGGTTTGTTTATCTCATTAAGTTATAGGAAAACGTAAAAATAACAAACAATAGTAAAATAGTAACAAAGAAATCATATCAAATTAAATCTAGTATCTGAAATACAAAGAATGAATTCTAACGGCATTTAATGTACGATTAGGATTAAATGCTGATTGAAAACAGTTATTTGCGCAACTAGTGCGCAAAGTGACACTTTGCAGTAGGTACTTGAGAGAAATATTTACGCACGAGAAGCAGGCGAGGGCGGAAAGGTTTCTCGAGTTGCACATAAAATTTTTCCTACAGTTAGTTTTTAATCTGTAAATAAAATATAAAATAATAGATTGTTCATCAACATGTAAAAGGTTTTACAATATCAACTAAACCAGCTGTTCTGTTTATAGCCAGTGTTGCCTTTTTTTGCCTGATTCAGCAAACCTGACCAAGCACTGTTATTACTTTTTTCATCATAACACTTATCACATTTTATTCTTTTTTTAGATTGTCTATCTTTACTTTTTTATATTTTAACATTTATATATTTGGTATATATAGTGTTTAAATCATGTATAGTTAGTTAAAAAATAATCATTAGTTGTCCTTGTTATTATTATAATTTGGATTATTTAATCTTTATTTAGATTTAAGTTCTTTATAAGTTGAAACACTGGAGTGCGGTAAAGTAAAATGAGTGCGGTAAAGTAAAACGAGTGCGGTAAAGTAGTAAGTGCAGGAATCTACTGTTTTGCGTACATTTTGAGTGCGATAACAACCACTTTATCGGTCAACTTTAGGAAAAATAATATATTATGTCCTTATCCCAGGAAAATCTAGTTCAGAGATATGGTAGCAGCCTTCAGTTAATTGAACCAGATGAATAGCTAATACCTAACACTGTATTACAATTACATGCTATACTTTTTATGGTTTCGTTGGTAAAACCAAAAAAAGAAACCCTAATCGTTTGTGTCTGTCAGTCTGGCATTCTGTACGGTTCCAATAACTTTTGAATGAAAAGAGATAAAAACATAAAACTTTCCAGTATTAAAGATCGTTTTGACGCGCACACAGGAAAAATATAGCAAATTCAAAATTATGATAAGCAGTTCAAATCCAAAATTGAGTGAGTTATAAAATGAAAGGTATTCAAGAGTAGATTAGAAAAATATAAAACAATTGTGAAAATTGTTTAATTTTCCATGCTATTATGTCTGCCCCCCCCCCCCCCTCCTCCCTCCTAAAACAATATTTCTACTGTTACTAAAAATATAAAATAATATGCAAAATGTCCGGTCTAATGGGCCAAAGAAAAAATAAGAATAGCAATTTAATCTGATTAACTGGGAACCCAAAAAAGGTATTGAAGAGTAAGTTACAAAAATATATAACACTTGTAGAAAGTTTTAATTTTCCATACCTTTTTGACAAAACATCAAAATTTTGCACGTCAACCCCCCCCCCCCCCCTTAAAACTATATTTCTGTTGTTACTAAGAATATAAAAATAAATATGCAAAATGTGGGGTCCGATTGGCCAAAGAAAAAATAAGAATAGCAATTTGATCTGATTAACTGGGAATCCAAAATGGCGGCTAATTCCAGCCACGGGTAATTTTTTGTTTTTTAAATTTTGGGGTATCAAATGAAAGATATTAAAGAGTCGATTACAAAAATATATAACACTTGTGGAAATTGGTTAATTTTGCATGCAATTTTGACAAAAAACATGGTTGGACTAGGCTATATGGGGCATCATGTATAGAAATGCAAAAACAAACAAATATAATGCATACATAATTAAAGTGTTTCCTGTATATTGATATAAATTGCATTATTTATGTATTCTTTTTCATTTCATACTCTCTTGAAAAACCAGATACACTACGTACATCGAAGCCCAGGTAATCTACAACAGATACATACGCCTAAGATTCCCAAAATCGACCTGTATACAGCGGTGTCTCAAAACAATTATATTAAGAGAAAAAAATACATACATGATGCCCCGTATAGGCTAGTTCAACCAAAAACATAAAAATTCCCCCCCCCCCCCCCCCCGCTATACTAATTTCATGTTCACTACACCAACGAAACCCTTTTTACGTGAGACTTCACGCACAACCAATTTATTAATTAGATAAGCCCACATTCCTCTAAGAATTACTCCATTTTAGGACTTGTGTTGAGCAAGTCACATATATATAAGAGAATCGAATCAGATATTTATAAAAATAGCGGTGTTATCTTCGTTGTAGTGATGCCCTGATTGTTTATAATTATAAAATTATGACAAGGACCCGAAGTTTCAGGCTTTTCAACTAGTCAATCATAATCCCTTTTGCTTTGGTAAAACATTTTATCATTTTTAATTTAAGCTTTCTGCTACGAATAAAGCAAAGCAATTAAAACTTTAAACAATAGACCGTGGTAGATTTTAGTTTTAAAACGACATAAAATGAGTTTGATTTAAATGAAAATTTTAAAAAAACAATTGACTTTTCATTTAATTTCAAGCAAGAGTAAAACGTTTTTCAGAAACAATGTTTGGGTAATAACGATCTCAAATCGTATTTTTTTCACGTCCACATAAAAAGGGCCTCCTTTTGATTTTCCAAAAATCTAATCTCGACTTTTCCCCTATTATTCTTAACTTCGTTCTTTTTTCGAGCGCATACTTCTCTTAAATAGAAATGTCGTTTTTCATTCTCTCGACTCCTTTTTATTTTGACATCACCCAAGAAACAAATAGGGGTTTTTTTGAAAAAAATAGTGTAGAATAAACTAGTTGAAAAGAAAGTATAACAATCGGCTTTTTTATACTATTTGCCTTTAAAGAATTTTCCTATTAAAATCCGAGCGCAAAAGAGGAGGGAAAAGGGCCATTGAAAAGAAAAGAGTAAGGTTGAATAATTGTACTTTCAATCTCATATAACGGCTCAATTTAGACGTTATTTCTGAACCCCTTTTCGTGTTTTTTGAGCTCAAACTGACAACAATTTAAATATTTATATTGAGAACAATATAAATTATCAAATTTCAAGAATTACTTTATGAATATTTCTTATTCTTTAATTCTAAATGTATACATTTTAGAGTGTTTATATACATTTTTTAGCTATATTACAAACTTGTTCAATAAAAACAAAAAGCCACATAAAACTTAGATAATAGATTATCGCTTAAAATCAGTCAAAAACGAATTATTATTAAAAGGATTATTAAAAAGGATTAAAATTTACATTCTGAAACATATTTGAAGTAAACTTTATATTTCTTGATAATTGAATCAAAATTAGTCTTTTCTTGATTTGAAAGTATAAGGTCCTTAGATTTTTCAATCTAAGATAATTTTCGAACATATCCCCGAAAAATGGATAAAAAAAGAAGTAAACATGTGTTGTTTTACAAACTCGAACAAACTTACTTATTTACAAAGAATAAAGGAAGACCTCCACTCTTTGTCGTAACTTTGTCGTACAAGACGTATCTCCACTAAAGTTACCATTAGCGTACAAAGCCTCGAAAGCTGGCTTTCGAAACGAGTCAAAATGCATAAGAGAAAGAATCAGTGGTGCAGGAGTTGAAACTGTGGTAGGAGTCACTGATCATCTAAATAATTACTTATTTAATTTTTTTTTTTTTACACAAAAAGTCGGAGTACACGACTGATTTCACGGTATTTAAAAAAAAATAAATTGAGGATTTTAAGTGGATAAATTTGTTTTAAAAACAAAAAAAAAATTTAATTAAATTTAAAGGAAAAAATAAGGTCAAATGACAGAAATTATCATACTTATGAGACATTTATTTGATAGCGATATGAAATACTACACGGAAACTAAAACTTAAACAAGAAATAATAATAATTTTATTTAAATCAAGCTTTTATTCGTATTGTTCTCAGCAAACCCTTTCACTTGATACCCATATCCTGGGCGTGCTTACAAAATAACAATTCCGCCATCTTGTGCTGTCCGCCATATTGGAATTATAATGATGTCACTTAGCTAACCGTGCATTGTCATCCAAACTAAACGTGTATGCAAAATTTCAATTCAATCAGTTGAGGATAACTGCTTTAAAATTCAGTTGCAAGATTTGACCGAAACATACATACATAAAAAAATACATAAATACATTGCAAGTTAAATAAAAGCTTTTAAAAACAATACAAAGGTGAGTAAAAATGATTATTTGTTTACTTTTTAATTTATATTAATTATATTTAGTTATTAATTTATATTTCGTAATGGTATTTTTATTAAAAATGAAGTGTCAACTTATTTATTATTGTCAATTTAAAATCAACACCAGGGAGTATCGAGAAGTATGTAGCGAGCGAATAAAAGTGTTATGTAAAAATATCGGAGAACAGTTGAAAGATAATGAAAATATTCTTGATGGGCTTAAAAAAAAATCTGCCAAAAATTATATAATTAATAACATAACACGCAAAGTGGAAATTAATCAGAATATATATATTCTTTCGTGTGTCTTAAAAACTTTAACATCGGAAACATTAAATAAACACCAAATTTTAATATTAACATAACTAGAGCTTGTAAAATTAGGATTGTAAAATACATTAAATCTGATTAATACGTATATTTTAAATCTGATGAAATTATAAGAAGCAGTTGAGTGTTAGATTGAGGAAGTGGACAATAATAGGACACAAAGGTTGGGACAGGTAGACCGATTGTTTTTAAGAAATCTTAATTTTATCGTTTCTTAGTATTTTCAGATCCTAAAGAATTAAAAATGGATTTGATAATGTCTGTTTGTAAAATAATTAATATAAAAATACCATTTTTAAAAACTGGTCTTATTTTCAACTTTTTTTTCTGTATTCTTCAACTAAATTGTTTCCATGTGCAACATTTGGGGAAGATTGAAAAACGGGAAGTGGTTCAAAATTGGGGTAATAGGTGTGCGATGAAACTTACAAAGCAAAGTAATATAAGACCAGTAATAAAAAGAATAAACTAAGAATTTTGAAAAGGACGAGAAAGAATAAAAATGATTAAATTCTCTTATTCTCCTCCCTTATTGATAAATTACGTGTAATTGAGAAAAGAATCCTGGTCTCACTTATTGACGAGTGACTTAAGACAAATTATCGTCGGCCATTAGTTATAGCAAATGAATCAGCTGTAGAGCCTGTAACAGGTCGTAAATTTACTGTAGGAGGTCGTAAATAATCGTAAAAGATTTGGATCAGCCGAGAGATAGAAGTATTACACAAAATTAAATAATAAGACACAGAGATACACTCTAAACCAAAAATTATTTATTATTATACTGCGGTGTTTAGACGTCTGTTACAACTCAGATCTGTTAACTACAACTACATACAAATTACTTCTGGCCGAATGATTTACTCCCCAAATTTAACTTGACCCTGAAAATTACAGGAAACTTTCCAAATGATCAGCAAGGGTTAGAGAAGCAGTTGGAAACTGTCTTAAGTTAACCGACCTCTACGGTTATATAATCAAATCATCAGAAGGAGCCATAGGCCCGGTGTTTTAAAGGGAGGGAAAAGACAAGCGTATAATTGGTAGCATCAGTTTGGGGTTTCATTCGGCCTCCCAGTAACGGTTACTCTTGAATTTAATTAAGGCGACTCCCTCCGTCGAAATTCTAAACGGTCGCCTAGTCGCCTCGGATTATTTGCAAGTATCCCGCAGTTTCAGCTTTTCCTAAACCTTCCCTGTAGCACTAAACGAATTATCCCCAACTATGTAGTCGACTTGGTTTGTTCGGAACTTCCACATTTATTTATCCTTTTGTGAAACTTCCCTAGCGAATAAACTTCCGAAACGGTAATCTAGTCCTAATGATTGTTTTAAATTTTAAAAGGTTCCCAATTCTTAACAAGAACTCAATGACTTTGAAACACGGAGTGTTTAACATTAATATATTTACGCAAAACTTATGCTGTATGAAATATATATATATATATATATATATATATATATATATATATATATATATATATATATATATATATATAAATCGTAAAAGATTTGGATCAGCCGAGAGATAGAAGACAAAATAAATTGTCTAGCACAGTGTAACACAAAATTAAATAATAAGACACAGAGATAAATAGTAAAAAAGTATTTTTGACAACAAGCTTTTATCTTGGGTCATCCGCCATATTGGATTTGGAGTGATGGAATTTAATTTTTCGTATTCTTCTCAGTAAACCCTTTCATTTGATACCCATATCATGGGCGTGCTTAAAAAGTAACTATTCCGCCATCTTAGGCTGTACGCCACATTGGATGAAGAATGACGTCACTTAGCTAACCATGCATTGTCATCGAAACTAAAGGTGTATGCAAAATTTCAATTCAAACCGGCTGAGGATAACTGCTTTAAAATTCAGTTGCAAGATTTGACCCGTACATACATACAAGTTATTTGGCTAAATTTAGTCTATCAGCATTATCTACTCGTCAGCAAATCAACGAATATAAAAGACCTGCAAAGCCACCGGGCGAGCAGTCTCTGTCTACAGTTATTGTTACGTTCCTTCTGACGGCTTTAGAAGCCCTGAAGTAGAGGCTTTTTCGTTCCAGTATATTTATGTCACAATTATGTATGAATAAATAAAGCCATTATTATTATTATTATTACTATATTGTTACGCGGCTCCTTCCTAATGAAGTAAACTTGTAAGTAATTAACATTTAATTATAATTGTAAAACATCAAGTTAAATTGTTAAAATAAAATATTGTTTTTAAAAACTCAACTTTCCAACTTTGAAAGTTAATGTACATACACATACACATACATACATACAAACGATGAAGTTAAATAAAAACTTGTAAATAATTTCAATATATACTACGTTTTTAAATTTTCTGTTGAATCGTATGTAATATTGATAATGTAATTGTTATTGTTATATAATATATAATGTTAGTGAAAAAAAAATAGTTCCAAATTTATTTACTTCACATAAATGACAAACATCTAGAGAGCTGATGTTAAACCTATAAAAGGACAAATCTTTGTACAACGGATCTCCCCAACACCAAATCTAAAACGTGCCATCGATAGATTTGAAATAATATAAATAATATAATCGATATATTCCCTGTTTTGCTGTCATTCAATGTTTATCTCTCATTATAAAAATCACAAATTTGAAACTCATCAAAATGAAGATTGCGTAAATATGGGACATGGCAAAACAAATAAAATAACTTGCGGATTTTTTCCGAACAAACTTTCCATACAGCAAAATTTGCTGAAAACCAATTAAATTCGGCTGAAAGATGGCTAAAAGTATTAAAAATAATGCATTGTCATCGTGTTCTGAGCTATGTTAAAAGTTTCAAATGTCTAGCTATTCGGGAAGTTAGTTAGAAATCGATTGCCAGATTTGTACCGGACAAACACACAAACAAGAAAGCAAGCTAATAAAAAAGAAGTAAAATAAAGGTTTGTTTTGATTTGTTGGTCTTCAAATAGAATAATAACAATAAATTAATTAACTTAATTTTACTTTTTTTTCTAAATATAAAATGAAACCCTAAGCCACGGGCTTAACGGCTCGTATATATAGAAACTAACCAATAAAATAAAAAGCAACTTCAGCCAATATAAAGCGGCCCGCACACGGTCAATAGTATTGAAATACTATAGACCGTATGGAGAGTTGGTATTGATATAAAAAAAACAGTATTAATGAAAATTTGTTATTTAATTGCATATTGACAATAGTATTCAATATTATTATTGACATTAATATTGATCGTGAGCGGGGGGCTTAAGAGTTTTTCGGACTACTAAAACTAAGTTAATAATTTGAGGAACCCCATTTGAGAAATTTGAGCAAACGTAAATGAGGATTGAAAAGAAGCGCTCAACAGATCTGGACCTAGTAAAAAGAAATGGATTAATTTAAATGATTCGGTAAAGTCTGAATGAATTATCTTCAAATAGCAAACAAGATAAGCTAACCAAAACAACATTTAAGAATGTATACAAGTCCGTCAAGTAAACACGATAAGCAAACAGCAAACAAAACCAACAATAAAGAAAGTTTAGAGAGACTAAAATATAATCAGATAATAAACACGATGTAGAATGCATATACAATATGAAGTATGAAATCCTTAAATAACAAACAAAATATGCAAACAAAACCTATAATTTAGAATGGATTTAAAATTAAAATTAACCTAATAACATAAGATAACGAACACGATAAGCTAACAAAATCTACACTGAAGAATGGATAAAGTATAAGACAAATCTTGACAAAATTAAATTACTTATTATCCAGAATAGGTAAAAATTGAAATATGAAATAATTAGATAGGTTTTTGAACAAAGAATTTTTTTCAATAAACTAACAAAATAAGCTATATATCTTTAACTACAGAATATCGACATTTTATAATTATGACTAGAGAGGTTAAAAATAAATTGGTAGTGCGTGAAGTGTCACGTAAAAAGGGTTTCGTTGGTGTTGTAAACATGAAATTAGTAGTTGTGGGGGGGGGGGGGGGGGGGAATTTGGATTTTTTTGACAAAATGGCGTAGAAAATTAAACGCTTTCCACAAGTGTTATATATTTTTGTAATCTACTCTTCAATACCTTTCACTTGATACCCCACTCAAAATTTTTTTAAATTATTTTTTTCCCCGTGACAGCAATTAGCAGCCATCTTGGATTCCCAGTTAATCCGACCAAGTTGCTATTCTTATTTTTTCTTTGGCCCATCAGACCGCACATTTTGCATATTTTTCTATATTTTTAGTAAGAGCGGAAATACGATTTTATGTTTTTACGATTTTGATGTTTTTTGACAAAATGGCGCCGAAAATTGAACACTTTCCCTAAGTGATATATATATTTGTAATCTACTCTTCAATACCTTTCATTTGATACCCCACCCAAAATTTAAAAAAATATTTATTTTCGTGTGACATGAATTATCCGCCATCTTGGATTCCCAGTAAATCAGATAAAATTGCTAATCTTATTTTTTCTATGGCCCACCAGACCACACATTTTTCTATATTTCTAGTAAGAGCGGAAATACGATTTTAGGGGGGGGGACACGCAAAATTTCGAAGTTTTTTGACAAAATGGCGCCGAAAATTGAACACTTTCCCTAAGTGATATATATACTTGTAATCTACTCTTTAATACCTTTCATTTGATACTCCACTTAAAATTTAAAAAAAAAAAAAATTTCGCATGACGTGAGTTATCCGCCATTTTGGATTTGAACAGCTGATAATTTTGAGTTCGCTATATTTTTCCTGTGTGCGCGTCAAAACAATTTTTAATATTGGAAAGTTTCACGTTTCTATCTCTTTTTATTCAAAAGTTATTGGAACCGTACAGAGTGACAGACAGACAGACAGACAGACACATGAACGAAACTATAAGGGTTTCTTTTTTTGGTTTTACCAACGAAACCCTAAAAAAGAAACACACCAATATTTTTTTTTTAAATAGTTAGCTTAGGACAGCATTTACTCTTACTAAGTTAACACGCATACTGAAGATGACATTGTAAGTCGAAACGTGTCCATTTAATTAAAAAAAAATTGTGGTGACAATATTGTTGTTTCTTCTTTTTAACCTCTCAAGTCATAATTATGAAGTGGTACCACAAAATCTCTGTCAAAACAACCAACTATTTGTTAATCGACATTTTAAGCTTCGATTTTCTTTCGAGTTATACATTTTTAACAAAATCTGAGTTAACATCATACATCAATAATTAAAATTCAGTAACGTCAGAGTTAACATAGACGCTCGCTAATATAAACGTTAAAGAATCAATCCTTAAATTAACAAGAACAACCCTAACATATTTACTTTTATATTTTTTATTTCTAAAGTTTATTAATATACCAGGTACGTTATCTAACCCTATTTATTAAAAAAAAAAAAAATTGTAAACTATTATATGTACTTGTTTTTATGTCAGATTATATTATTTTATCTCTGGAAAAAAAAGAGAGCGCATTTTACTGTTGAAAAGAAAATAGCATTAATATTTCTAGCTTACTCCACTAAATTAATTCACTCTTGAAACTCATTTTTTAACAAGGCTACTTGAAGCAAAGTCTTGAACATACCAGACTTAATTTAGTTTTAAAGCCATAAAGTCCGGTGTCAGAAAGTTAACTAAGCATCAGTTCAAAAACATTCTCTCTTCTTCTTTAGTGTCTACTTTAAATCCTCCTTATGAAGAAAGTAACCAAACATTTTTACGACCTATTATTCTGTACTTTTTTTGTGCATTTTCTTTACTGCTTATATTCTGAAGGTATACTCTTCTCTTTTATATCTCTTCTTTTATTACATTACATCCAAGTTTTTTTCAACTCCCAGTCATTCAATGTACACTCATATATATATATATATATATATATATATATATATATATATATATATATATATATATATATATATATATTAGTTATAAAGCCGATAAAACTTAATTAAAACTTGTCTGCTACAAACTTAAAACTAGTATACTTAAAAGAAAAACTAGTAGAAGAAACTTAGATACTAAAATAAATAAATAAACACAAGCGTTGACTTGTTAAGCTAAAACCTAGTATCAGGTTGTGGTCAAAAACCTGGTGGTTGTTGAGCTCGAACGATATGAATTCTTAAACCTAGAATCACTATACTATGAATAGTTATTATCCTTTGTCCTGAGAATAAATATTTGGAGAAAAACTAAATTTTGGCGCGCTCCCTGAAAAAAATGCAGTTTTTAATGCTAGCATTAGTCCATTCAAATACGAGTTTAATCCTATAAGCCACTCTCCCAGGGAAAATCTAGTTTTCGAGAAATTGATAATATGTATACAGGGTGTTTGGTCGAAGATATAACAAACGAAGAGGGCAGATTCTACCCGCAGATTCTACGGTCGCCGTGGTCTCCCTGAGCGGATCTTCTCGGACAATGGCACCAATTACGTTGGAGCTGCCAACACCCTGAAGGAGCTGCATCATTGGTACTACAGTGCATCTACACAGTCAACAGTGCGTTCCCACTGCCTACAACGGGACGTTGACTGGGCCTTCACTCCTCCGACAGGCGCGTCGTTTGGAGGAATTTGGGAAAGTGTTGTCAAGTCCGCAAAGCGCCTTCTTAAAAATATATATGGTGAGAATCGCCTTACCTTTGAGGAGTTGTCAACATGGTTAATAAAGGTCGAGGCAGTTCTGAACTCTCGCCCTCTTTGCCCCCTTTCCAGCGATCCTAGCGACCTCACTTATCTATCTCCTGGCCATTTCCTGATTGGATCCCCCCTCCTGGCTGTTCCTGAGCGTTCACTATTAGATTTATCAGAAAATCGTCTTTCCCGTTGGCAGCTCGTAAGCCAGAAGGCCCAACATTTTTGGAAGCGTTGGCGTTCTGAATACCTAACTAGTCTTCAAGAAAGAGCCAAGTGGCATAAAGCCAGTACCAACCTTCAGATAGGAGATCTTGTAATTATCAAGGACGACAACGTTCCGCGTATGCATTGGCCTATGGCCAGAGTCTGCGAAGTTTATCCTGGTCAGGATGGTGTAGTAAGGGTCGCCTCTGTTAAAACCTCTACTTCTATTTTTAAACGCCCGGCAAATAAACTTGTTCCACTGTTCCTGCCAAAGCACTCCAGTAGTGAAAGTCCGTCAAGTGGTGAGTTATAGCTGGGAAAAATCACTTATGATTTTTAGTAGGCGGTATGTTTAGGCTTCGCCTATTTTTGCATGTTCAACTTTCATAACCTTTTGTTTGCATGTTTAATTATTACTATTTATCTTATAACTTATTTAACATACCTTGTAAATATTACTTAAAACTAGCTTTACACACATTATTAAACACTGTACACAACACTGCGCACACAATCTGCAGGCCGAGGGAAAAGATATGTTTATCTGGAGCTCGATTCGCCGTTCGCCGTGTTTTCAAATGATAACAAAACAAGAAACGGGAAGGTTGCAGATAGGTTTACTCCAGCACGCAATCCATCCTCGGTCCACCAGGCATAATCCCCACCACACCGCTTCAATCAGGGCTCAGCAACCCTAGCGGCTCTCAAGCGCTCGGTTTCAGCGCCGATTTAGCCGATTTAGCTAAGGCAAACCAGCTAAAACCTACCCAGAGGGTTACCATAAAAATGCCGGCAGCGTGAGTAATTCCAGTTAGCTATTTTATCTTTTATATATTAATTTATTATTAATTTGGCCATATCAAGCAACCTGCCCTCGCAGAATTTACGGAGCTAGACGTGCAGCACGGATTTCTACCGTTTTAGCCTTATCTGAGTGGAGTTTCGGCGTCACGGAGTTACGGCACCGTGCCCAGGCCCGTTTTCGAGACAGTGGACTCTCTGCCTTCTTCAACTCGGCTCATTTCACTAAACTACTTCACCATTTAGTTTAAGTTTAAGTAGTGGTGTAGCGACCTGGCCCGTCGCTCACCTTTTATAGCTATTGTTTGTTACCAATTATCATTAGTTACCTCCGTGTTGTGCGTCTGCGTTAATTATTTGTTTTAACTAATTATTATCTTACCTAGGTCCCTTGTTCCTGACTGGCGAAGTCCTGTTGCCTTTTGTTTATGTACGTGTCCAGCCAGCCAAGGTAAGTCCCGTCCCTAACTTATTAGCTAACCCCCTCTTATCCGCTTACTAACCGCTTGTGCTTGTCTTTTACTAACTGCCTTTTATTTATTTATTTAATTAGTTTATTATTATATTGTTAAAGCTTATTGTTGATTATACAGATTGTTATTGTTACACATATATATATATTTATTCATTGTTAAAATTTATCATACATATATATATATTAATTATTTAATCTTAACATATTTGCCATTAACAATTGCCTGCCTGCTTACTTCAATTATATATATTTTACATTGTATTTATTGTTATTCATTTATCAGTTTATTTACACGCCTTATTTTCTCCCGGCTATAGCTTTCTACAGGGATTCTCTCCTCTGGAGAACTTTGGTTCCCTATTCGTCACCCATATCAGAGCACGTCTCCTATGGGCCGAAACATGGTCCTTTGGGCCGGATATGAAAATAGGGCCTTCTAGCATTTGTTTTTATTATTTTTTTAGGTTTTCAATACACGTTTGGTGTGTACTGGTCCCTGGTAACCCCTCTTGGTCTTATTTTAGTCTTTGCTACTCAACACCTTACAATAATTGGTTGGTTTTCTTTAGGTGGAGTAGTGCGGCTGTTTGCAGTTCTTGGAGTACTCTCGTCGGCACATATTTATATTTTTCTTAGGTCTTTGGCTGTGTGAACTTAAAATTCAGTTTCTCACATTTTTTATGGTTTTGTGGTATTATTTATTTTTAGCATCCCCCTGTAGTTACCACTTACCCTGTTATTTAGGTTTGATTTTTAGGTATTTGTTATTTGTTAGGTTGTTACAGAGTTTAGAGATTTTATTGCTTATTATTTACTTATTTTATTCTTTTCTTGTTTTTTCACGCTATGATGGGAGATCCTGTTAACCCGTCTGGTGACGCAGCGTCCGGTCTCGACATGGCCGCGTCCATCAGGAAGAAGCTCAAGGGCACCCTAGAGGACATCCGGGAAATCCGAGATCAGGGGAAGACTGCAATCTCTGATGCTACTCAGGTCCCGATGTTCAAGGGTATGATTATTACACTTAATACATTATATAGCACATACAGCTCACTTTACAATGAGCTGTGTGAATTATTAGAGGATGATGGTTCTGAATCCGCTATTGCGTCAGACCACCTCCAGCGGAATGCCGCAAAACGATATATGCATGAGGCTAATTCGTATAACTTTATGATTAACGAAGCAGCCTCAGCCAAGGCTAGTACCAGTGCTCTACCTTTTAACAGCACCACGATATGTGGATCGTCTAGAGCTAGAGCTAAATTACCCACAATCCCTTTAATTAAGTTTGATGGTGATCGGTCCAAGTGGACCCGTTTTAGGGACTTGTTTGAAAGTTTGGTTATTGGGGATGATGAGCTGAGGGACATAGATAAATTCCATTACCTAGTTGCAAGTTTAGAAGATCCCGCTGCATCTACCATTGCCAAGCTACCTATCACCGAGGCAAATTTCAATATAGCATGGAAATCTATAAAAAATATTTACGACAACAAACGTTTATTGGCTGGCAATTATCTGGATAGTTTGTTGGAACTGAAACCTCTTGCCAAAAAGCCATCTCCTGACGTGTTAAGTGGTAGGCTCAGCTTCCTCTCTGAGACTTTAGCCGCTCTCCAAATGTTAGGCATTCCTGCGCTTGATGAGTTTATTCTCTTCCAGCTATGTTCCCGTAGTTTAGACCCGGACACACGCATAGCCTTTGAAAGCAATAACACCAGAGAGTTCCCTAGCTTCGACAACCTCGTCGAATTTGTTCGTAAACGCTGCAATGCAGCTGAGCTAGTTTTTGCCTCCGGCAATAAATCAACTACCGAGCCCTCAGCAAAATTGTCTCCTTTTCAAGTAAAATCTTCTAAAAAGACCGTTCTAGTTTCTAATGCCCAACCTGCTAGCTCTAAACGTGGGACTAATAGAGCCACTAGTGACAAGCCTACTAAGCTATCCCCTTGCTATGTGTGCGGCGGACCTCATTTTATCAGTAAATGCGTTAAATTCTGTAACGCATCGTTGGATGCCCGCAACCAATTACTTAGTAACTATCAAGGGTGCCGTAACTGTTTCCAGAACGGTCATCCCAGTCATTTATGTTCATCAAAGTGGAGGTGCAAATTCTGTAGGAACAAACACCACTCTCTCCTTCATCAGCCTGGTAAAGCTTCATCCTCCCCAACCACCAAACATGATCAAGTGCAGCCTTCCACTTCATCAAACCATAAAACCTCTCTTAGCTCTACTCTCTCCCAAGTGAATACTATGCTAGGTACCGCCCTAGGTATACTTAGTTCAGACAAGGGCTCAACCCCCATCAGACTCGTGATAGACTCTGGTAGTCACACCTCATTTGTTACACAGGAATGTGCTCAACGATTAAAATTAAAGATTGAGCATTGTAACACTAGCATCTGGGGTATAGGTGAAACCCCTTTGTCAGGTTTTAAAGGGCAAGCTCAGTGTACCCTTTCTCCCATAGGTTCTGACACAAATACATTGTCTGTTTCTGTCATAGTAGTAGAAAAAATAACCTCCCCTCTTCCTGGATTCGACACCACGGCAGAGTATTGGAGCTCCTACATCAAATATGATTTAGCCGACCCACAGTTTTGGAAGACCAGGCCTGTAGATTTCCTTCTTGGTTGTGACCTCTTTGGAGACATCTTGACTGGCACTATCTTAACAGTTCATCCTGACATGCCCAAGCTTCTGGGCACCATATTTGGTTACACGGTCTTAGGTCGAGTTGGCGACTTAGCAGAGGCTACTCACTTGCACACCTTGCATTCCAGAGCTTCAAATCAACCTTCGGAGTTAGAGATCGATCTACAGCGCTTTTGGGAGTTGGAAGAGCCTCCTACAGCAAAGGCTACTAATCCAGAAGATGAACAATGTGAGCAGTTGTTTCGAGAAACTACTTATCGTCTTCCCTGCGGTCGTTACGTCGTTCGTTTACCTTTCAGGTCATCAAATCCTCAGTTTCCTGACTCTAAAGGTATGGCACTTCGCCGGCTTGCTCACTTGGAAAGCAAGTTGGAACGAAGTCCCTTATTAAAGCTTAAATATCACAACGACCTGAGGGAGTATCTTGACTTAGGTCACATGACCCCAGCCAAGAATCCTGGTAAAATGTTCATCCCTCACCATTGTGTAGTGAAAGGTGAAGGATCGGATATCAAAGTGAGAGTTGTCTTTGATGCGGCCGCTCGCACTTCTTCTGGATCTCTCAACGATTCATTGCTTACTGGCCCTAAGTTGCAAGCAGACCTGACCATCATACTCCTCAATTTCAGGCAACCTAAGTATATATTCACTGCAGACGCTGTCAAGATGTTCCGGCAGATTCTCATACATCCGGAAGATAGGAAATTTCAGCACATCCTGTGGCGATTCAACGTAGGTGAGGAAGTGCAAGATTACGAGCTGAATACCGTGTCATTTGGACAGTCCTGTGCACCCTATTTAGCAAATCGAGTTGTCCAACAGCTGGTATTGGACGAAGGTGCCGAATACCCTCTCGCTGCTCACGCCCTGTCAGAAGACATTTATGTTGATGACGTAGCCACCGGGGCTGACACTCTAGAGGCGGCTATCATGACTGCACAGCAGATTGTTACCCTCATGGGGAAGGGCGGGTTTAGTCTGAGTAAATGGGCTGCCAATGATCCCCGTATCTTAGACTCCATCCATAACCCTGATTCTAACACTCGTAACTCCACAGAACCTATATCCCTTGAGAGCTCCGACACTAACTCTATCAAAATTCTTGGGCTGCAGTGGGATCCGCAGTCTGACGAATTCCTGTACCGCATCCAACCTCCTCCTATCATTAGCACCAAACGAGGCGTACTTTCTGCAGTGGCTCAAATATTTGATCCTTTAGGGTACCTTGGCGCCGCGGTTGTAGTGGCCAAGAGTATAATTCAAAATGCGTGGAAACGTCAGTTAGACTGGGACACCCCCTTCCCTCCTGACCTCCATGAGCAGTGGAAAGGCTTAGTGGAAGAACTCCCTATTCTTAGTTCCCTGAGAATTCCTCGTCGGATCCTTTTGGATCACCCGGATTGCCTTCATCTATTAATATTCGCTGATGCCTCTGAAAAGGCGTACTGTGCCACTGCCTTTCTTCACGCCACATACCCCTCAGGGGTGTCTACCAACTTACTTATGGCCAAGACTAAACTAGCACCAGTCAAAGCTCTCTCAATACCCCGTCTCGAGCTTTGTGCTGCGCTGCTAGCTGCTCGTCTCTTACAATCATTAGAGTCCTTCCTCAAGCGATTGCCTCTACGCCCAAACATTAGGTTCTTTTCCGATTCAACCGTTGTCCTGGCCTGGCTTCGAACACCTACCTTCCGGTTGAAGACTTTCGTAGCTAACCGGGTAGAGAAAATATTAGACTTATCCCATGACACTACATGGCATCATGTCGCCTCGGAAGACAATCCCAGCGACTTGGGTTCCCGTGGCGTTTCTCCTTGCAACCTCCTTAGCAACGACCTTTGGTTTCACGGTCCAGCTTGGGCTAAACTTAAACCCGAACTGTGGCCTATACATGATCAAGTCACTCTTCCCGAGGAAATTCCCGAATGTAAGGATGTCGCCCGTGGCTGTATGGTTCTCGCAGTCTCAACGACCACCCCTCTTCTTATAGCATGGATGGAACGTTTTTCCACCTTCAGCAAAATGATTAATTCTTTAGCATACATACTTAGATTTACTAACCTTCGGAGAGGAGCTCTGCCGCGCCATAGAGGCACATTAAGCTTGGTCGAGGTTCGACAAGCCACCATCACCGCGATAAGAGCCGTTCAGGCCTTCTACCTGTTTGACCGTCCTAGCATTACAGCTGTTCAGGATTTACCTTGCATTCCTAAATCCTTAGCCAACTTACATCCCTTCTTCGATGAGGCGGGTCTGTTGATAGTAGGCGGCAGGCTAAACAACTCACAGGCATCCTGGTCCTGCAAGCACCCAATAATAGTACCTGCTAAGACTCACTTCACGAGATTGCTATTGGAGCATTATCACAAAGCTCTGCTCCACCCTGGACCAACGGTGCTTCTAGCGGTTCTCAGAACTAAATATTGGGTATTAGGAGCCAGAAACTCTGTACGGTTTCTTACCCGTGCATGTGTTTCATGCCGCAAGCTACGTGCTCCCCCATGCCAACCTATCATGGGAGATTTACCTTCATACAGGTTTCGTGAGGGTCGTGCCTTTTTGCACGTCGGCACAGATTTTGCCGGGCCCTTCTTGGTGCGTGAATCACTTCGTCGCAAAGCTCCCTCATATAAGTGTTACCTGTGCGTGTTTGTCTGCCTCAGCACCAAGGCAGTACACTTAGAAGCTGTCACATCTCTAAGCACGGAGGCTTTCCTGGCCACTCTTGATAGATTCATCGGTCGCCGTGGTCTCCCTGAGCGGATCTTCTCGGACAATGGCACCAATTACGTTGGAGCTGCCAACACCCTGAAGGAGCTGCATCATTGGTACTACAGTGCATCTACACAGTCAACAGTGCGTTCCCACTGCCTACAACGGGACGTTGACTGGGCCTTCACTCCTCCGACAGGCGCGTCGTTTGGAGGAATTTGGGAAAGTGTTGTCAAGTCCGCAAAGCGCCTTCTTAAAAATATATATGGTGAGAATCGCCTTACCTTTGAGGAGTTGTCAACATGGTTAATAAAGGTCGAGGCAGTTCTGAACTCTCGCCCTCTTTGCCCCCTTTCCAGCGATCCTAGCGACCTCACTTATCTATCTCCTGGCCATTTCCTGATTGGATCCCCCCTCCTGGCTGTTCCTGAGCGTTCACTATTAGATTTATCAGAAAATCGTCTTTCCCGTTGGCAGCTCGTAAGCCAGAAGGCCCAACATTTTTGGAAGCGTTGGCGTTCTGAATACCTAACTAGTCTTCAAGAAAGAGCCAAGTGGCATAAAGCCAGTACCAACCTTCAGATAGGAGATCTTGTAATTATCAAGGACGACAACGTTCCGCGTATGCATTGGCCTATGGCCAGAGTCTGCGAAGTTTATCCTGGTCAGGATGGTGTAGTAAGGGTCGCCTCTGTTAAAACCTCTACTTCTATTTTTAAACGCCCGGCAAATAAACTTGTTCCACTGTTCCTGCCAAAGCACTCCAGTAGTGAAAGTCCGTCAAGTGGTGAGTTATAGCTGGGAAAAATCACTTATGATTTTTAGTAGGCGGTATGTTTAGGCTTCGCCTATTTTTGCATGTTCAACTTTCATAACCTTTTGTTTGCATGTTTAATTATTACTATTTATCTTATAACTTATTTAACATACCTTGTAAATATTACTTAAAACTAGCTTTACACACATTATTAAACACTGTACACAACACTGCGCACACAATCTGCAGGCCGAGGGAAAAGATATGTTTATCTGGAGCTCGATTCGCCGTTCGCCGTGTTTTCAAATGATAACAAAACAAGAAACGGGAAGGTTGCAGATAGGTTTACTCCAGCACGCAATCCATCCTCGGTCCACCAGGCATAATCCCCACCACACCGCTTCAATCAGGGCTCAGCAACCCTAGCGGCTCTCAAGCGCTCGGTTTCAGCGCCGATTTAGCCGATTTAGCTAAGGCAAACCAGCTAAAACCTACCCAGAGGGTTACCATAAAAATGCCGGCAGCGTGAGTAATTCCAGTTAGCTATTTTATCTTTTATATATTAATTTATTATTAATTTGGCCATATCAAGCAACCTGCCCTCGCAGAATTTACGGAGCTAGACGTGCAGCACGGATTTCTACCGTTTTAGCCTTATCTGAGTGGAGTTTCGGCGTCACGGAGTTACGGCACCGTGCCCAGGCCCGTTTTCGAGACAGTGGACTCTCTGCCTTCTTCAACTCGGCTCATTTCACTAAACTACTTCACCATTTAGTTTAAGTTTAAGTAGTGGTGTAGCGACCTGGCCCGTCGCTCACCTTTTATAGCTATTGTTTGTTACCAATTATCATTAGTTACCTCCGTGTTGTGCGTCTGCGTTAATTATTTGTTTTAACTAATTATTATCTTACCTAGGTCCCTTGTTCCTGACTGGCGAAGTCCTGTTGCCTTTTGTTTATGTACGTGTCCAGCCAGCCAAGGTAAGTCCCGTCCCTAACTTATTAGCTAACCCCCTCTTATCCGCTTACTAACCGCTTGTGCTTGTCTTTTACTAACTGCCTTTTATTTATTTATTTAATTAGTTTATTATTATATTGTTAAAGCTTATTGTTGATTATACAGATTGTTATTGTTACACATATATATATATTTATTCATTGTTAAAATTTATCATACATATATATATATTAATTATTTAATCTTAACATATTTGCCATTAACAATTGCCTGCCTGCTTACTTCAATTATATATATTTTACATTGTATTTATTGTTATTCATTTATCAGTTTATTTACACGCCTTATTTTCTCCCGGCTATAGCTTTCTACAGGGATTCTCTCCTCTGGAGAACTTTGGTTCCCTATTCGTCACCCATATCAGAGCACGTCTCCTATGGGCCGAAACACTAAACAATTTTATGGTTGCAGCTCCAGTGGTTTAAGAGATATCATGATGTGTCAGTCAGTCAGTAATTGGTATTTGGATTTATATTTACAGATAAGGAATCACTCAATGATAACATGAATAAACATCTAACTCCAGAGAAGATCAATCGTAATGGAAAGTAAAGATATTGACTCGAGAAGCTTATACCAAACTACAAACAAAAAATAAGTGAAGAAGTTAAGATTGACGACTTATCCTGAGTAAACTCCATTGCTTGATTGAGGAAAAAGGAGGAGAAAAGACGGATGATTTTCCCTCAGTGTTTCATTGATCCTTCTACCTTGATCTTTACACATCTAGCTTTATATAAAGTATTATTATTTTATTTATTTTACTCTTTCTATGGTGTTTGGTTTTTTTGTTCCTAACTTTTCAATATCTTTGTAACGGGAAGAAGAAAAGTCAATCAGGTAATAAATCATTTTGAGGCTAACATCCGAAACCTAGAGAAGGAGAACAGTGGGTTTTCTATTAGCCATTATGTTGCTTGGCAAACTACCAAGTTCTTATCTACTCGACATTTTGAACCAATATATATAAAGGGAACAGTGCAATAGAAGAAAAAAAAATATACAAATATTTTCATTTCAGATGTATTGATGTTAAGTTCAAAATATTACTTTTATTTTTACCTATTGACTCAGTAAAAAACAAATTAAACCGTATTCCATTTTTTGTTTAAAAAGATAGTTTACATAAAAATATTAACTATCAAAATAATAATAAAAAAGTCCCTCCACTAATACTTATATTGCCGCACAGTGTATTTAACTTATTAAAATGTCATCATATAGTCTCAACAATAAGTAAATTACTTTTTGGAACGAAGTTCCTTATGGCACGTTCTGGAGCCCGGGAGTAAATCCGAAACAAACGACCAAAATCACCGTCACAAAATCACCGTCACGCAAAAACCGTCACGAAATCTACAGATGACGATAACTTGAGTAAAAGATCACCGAGTTAGATGAAATTTAGTACATATGTTCATTTTACCAACGTTATCCGCCCAAGCGTTCACGCGCAATGCTCGCGTAAACGTAAGCTTCAAAAGACGGGAAAAAGTGTTATTAAGGAAGCCTGTTACTTGACTTGTTTTGATTATTTTTGTTATATATGTCAAAAATGTCACTTTGTTTTGTAAATAAAGGAAGAGATATATTTTATAATATTTTAAATTAATTGGCCGGGTAGGTAGAAAACAGTCCTATTTCAATCCAAACTCCTTTAACAAACATACTCTTTCACTATAAACTTATCATGGTCAACTTTTTTCTTATATTCAATATATATTTATAGTAAGACGCTTGCTTTAATTATACAAATAATGATTTTCTTTTAATTTTTCCTTAACTCTTGCTTGGTACAAACAGTTCGTTACATTTAATTTTGTCTCTTTCCTAACTCCGCCATGCAAGTAGTTAGCAATGTATTCGTACTTAGCAGTGTGATTTTATCATTTATATTTAATGAAAAATGTATGGAACTTCGTTCCTACCGGGTGTCCCGTGACACCACACGGAGTTTTTTTAACTGTGCATATGTTCGCAGTTAAAAGATTTCAGGCACTATTAGCAAGAACGGTCTTCAAATATTATGCTATAGCGAAATGATACAAATAATAGTAATTACTTTTTTGAGCGTCCCGATATAATTCAGCCTATTATCAATATCTACGTGAGAAATTTGTTTTCACTTTATGAGACCAATTTTTCACTTTTATATATACGTAGTTCCTACTGAGATGAAGTATTGTGATTGGCACGAAAATTTTTATTTTGGTAGTTTACTTGGTCTGTTTGTAATCTGCCAGAGTCGAGGAGCCTAAACTACTGGGCCAATTTCGATGAAATATGGCATACATGTTTAGAAAAATCATACCCTGAGGAGAAATCGAGCAATTAATTTTAGCTCTAAATTTAGGGGTGATCCCGAAATTTTGAGAAAATATTTTAAAAATATATATTTCTTGATGCATTCCGACGATTTTGATTTAAAAAAATCTAAAAACGCAGTCCATTTAAATACGAATCTAACCAAATACTATGTAAAATTCTTTTGAAATAATTAATATAAAAATGCCATTTTTCAAAACTGGTCTTATTTTCAAACTTTTTTTTTAATTTTTTTTTTTTTTGGTTTCTGTATTCTTCACCTTAGTTGTATCTATGTGCAAAATTTGGGGAAAATTGAATGACGGGAAGTGGTTCAAAATTGGGGTAATAGGTGTGCGATGAAACTTAAAAAGCAAATAAATTTGACGCCATTTTGTTTTTTTGGTTTCTGTATTCTTCACCTTAGTTGTATCTATGTACAAAATTTGGGGAAGATTAAATGACGGTAAGTGGTTCAAAATTGGGGTAATAGGTGTGCGATGAAACTTGAAAAGCAAATAAATTTGACGCCATTTTGTTTTTTTGGTTTCTGTATTCTTCACCTTAGTTGTATCTATGTACAAAATTTGGGGAAGATTAAATGACGGTAAGTGGTTCAAAATTGGGGTAATAGGTGTGCGATGAAACTTGAAAAGCAAATAAATTTGACGCCATTTTTTTTTTTTTATTATTATTTTTGGTTTCTGTATTCTTCACCTTAGTTGTATTTATGTGCAAAATTTGGGGAAAATTGAATGACGGGAAGTGGTTCAAAATTGGGGTAATAGGTGTGCGATGAAACTTAAAAAGCAAATAAATTTGACGCCATTTTTTTTTTTTTTATTATTATTTTTGGTTTCTGTATTCTTCACCTTAGTTGTATTTATGTGCAAAATTTGGGGAAAATTGAATGACGGGAAGTGGTTCAAAATTGGGGTAATAGGTGTGCGATGAAACTTAAAAAGCAAATAAATTTGACGCCATTTTGTTTTTTTGGTTTCTGTATTCTTCACCTTAGTTGTATCTATGTACAAAATTTGGGGAAGATTAAATGACGGTAAGTGGTTCAAAATTGGGGTAATAGGTGTGCGATAAAACTTGAAAAGCAAATAAATTTGACGCCATTTTTTTTTTTTTTTAATTATTTTTGGTTTCTGTATTCTTCACCTTAGTTGTATTTATGTGCAAAATTTGGGAAAGATTGAATGACGGTAAGTGGTTCAAAATTGGGGTAATAGGTGTGAGATGAAACTTGAAAAGCAAATAAATTTGACGCCATTTTTTTTTGTTTTTTTTTTGTTTCTGTATTGTTCAACTAAGTTGTATCTATGTGCAAAATTTAAAGGAAGATTGAATCACGGGAAGTGGTTCAAAATTGGGGAAACGGAAATGTGCGATGAAACTTACAAAGCAAAGTAATATAAGACCAGTAAAAAATAAATTGATGAAATTGAATTTAAATTCAGACTTACTATGTATATGCTATTATGTATGGACTATTCAGTCTTATATGAGAAAATTTTGTTCGAGTTTGTTGAACCGATTTATTTATTTCATAAAAATAATAAAATATACAAATTAATACTTATATATCAATATAACTGGTAATTTCTTTTTTATCTTGGTCTTGGCTGTTGAACTATCATAAAAAACTTCCATTCAGTTCGACCACTGACATAAAAGGTAATCTCTTATCAATTTAAACTCAGAACTACTTGTTTCAAACAGGTTGTTCACTGTATGATTACTTAACTCAACAGTAGGTGTAATTTAATCAGATGTATTTTTTTATTAATTAGTGACCATCATTTAGTGTATAGATCTCGTACGCCTCTTGAATTCATATTTAAATAATTCCATTCCATAGTTATTGAATTGTTTCTTCCAGATAAGTGGTAGTCATGGTAGATGCGTAATCAAGTATATTGTTTCTAATCGATAGGTAAGATCGGGTCTTCTTATCATTGAACTGATAGTGCAGGCAGTGGAGTACTTGAGACACCACACATGTCTTGAGATTTTTCGTTTATATTAATTTTATTTCTTTTTGTGCGAGATATTCGTAACGAGCGGATAATTACACTACTTGTTCCAGATTACATTAATGCCTGCTACACCTTCTTACAGGTATCAATCATTTCATTTCATTACTGTGCATTTTTTTTTCTTTCTTTTTGTATAAAGAATTATTAATCAAAGATTAAAGAATAAAACAAAACAGAGCAATATTAGAGCGAAAACGTTTAATCAGTTTATCGGATTAATAATTAATTATCTTTCAATGTATAGAAAAATAAAGACAAATTTAGCATTAACATTTTTGTTTAATAAGTGTATTTCACAGTCGATTGACATCGGCCGTATCTTAGAACTATACTAATTTTTTATTTGGAAAAAGAGATAAAGGTTAAGAAATATAATTTAAGGAATCAAGAATTATGGAATAATAATAATAACCAGATAGTATTGAGCTACCAGGGACGCAATATCCGTGCACTCTATGGACTAAATAATATTCATATACAAAGGGTAATAAAATAAGTAGAGACGAAAGTCGAGAGGTAAGCGTTCTCGTAACTCGCCTCCTAAATCGTAATCCTAAATCCAAACACCGACATAACTGGTTCGAACCTCAGAGAGATGAGACATGTTTCACACTGATGACCTTGACAACCTAAAAGAAACGGCAAAATAAAATAATGAATAAAAGTCGGGTTAAAGTATAATTTACTTTGTATTGTACCCTTCCTTCTAAATTAAAATAGGTGAATAATAATAATTTTTAATCTTATCGTTGAGGTAATATTCTTCAGTCCACTAAACATTGTTAAAACTTTCGCTAATCTATTGGTATAGTTAAAAATTATGTCTCAACAGCAGCATAGAGCAGTAGACGCTAAGTTCTTTAGAAGATCTTCTAAATTGCTAAAGTTCGAATACCGATAGAGGGGGAATTTAATATGTTTCTTCAATTTTTTTCTTATAAATTAAAATTCTTCGTAAAAAGGCTTCGACATATCTATGAAAAAATTATAATTTGGTTGTTTCAACTACGATTATATTAAATTTATTTATATCTTTAAGTTCAAATGATTTAGCTTTGGTTCTAGCTTAAACTATATAGAATCAGCTGACGGAAATTTAGATGGATTTTAAGCAGTATGAGATTACAAATACCAGATATATTTGGCCATAAACTTGGACGTAAATACGCAGACCATCTTTCTTGATTAATTACTCTTTCTTCTTCCGCGAGATTTAAAAATTCTAAACAGAAAGACATCACACGCGGGTCCATGATACAAATCCAATTTAAGATAACTTCTTGTAATATTAGTATAACATGCACGCAGTGGACTGACAGACAAAGAAAATGAGAACATTCCTTACAGAAGCATACTTAGTTCCTTTAGTGGGTTGAAAACCAAGCCAAAGGTTTACAAGGCCAGCCGAATTGAGAAATAAACAAGTCAAGTGTGTGCTAGTCAGCACACAGCGAGGGTCCGTAGGCCACACTGTATAGTGTTTAACTGTAAAGTGTATATAAACAGTGGTTTTTTAAAATGCTAAAAAGCTTACTTTGAACCATTCAAAGGGTCTGATATTCTCAAAACACACTCTGATAAAGTATTTTTTTTTTGCCACTGAACCGGACTACAACCATATAAATACATCGAAAAGACCATAATTATAAAAAAACGTATTTTGTCAATAATTTTTTTTTTTTTTTTTTTTTTTTTTCGAAATTTCCAAAAAGTGGTATCTTTACTTTTGGTCGAAGAATGTTCAGGAATTTTTTCAGACAAACTTGCCTACGCTCGCCCTATTAAAGTTATATCCAAAGAATTATATATTTTTTTAATCAGCTCGACGTACCTTTCATATGATACCCCTCATGGTGTCGAAAAAAAATAAAAAAATTTTAACCCTTAAGTTTTTTTACCCTAATTTTTTTGAAAAATATTTTTTTTAAGTCGCTATATTTTTAAAATATGTGGGCAGGTACAAGACACATACATGCCAAATTGCAAAGTGATCGGAAGAATGGTGTAGCCGTGAGAGCACGCGAGAGGACACGGACGGACAGACACACGCAGGAAAATATAAGGGTCCTTGGTTTTGCCTACGGACCCTAAAAAGAATTGATAATGAAGAGAAAGGTTTAAAATCTTCAATAATTATAATATCTAACCATCTTTAGTCACAGCCCACACACTATAGTCTTACAGCCAGACCAAGAAAGTGTCATTGCTGATTTAGTCGCAAATGTCCAGTATACCCAACAAATATGTTTAGTTATTTAAAGCTAAAACCATTATCTTTGTCTTATCGTTGACTCTATTATTACTAGTAAGACCTCAAATTTAAAAAAAAATAGATTAATTTTAGCAATCTTCAAAAGGGTAATATAATTATAATTTGATTTAAAATAATAATTTTTTAAAAAAGTTTTGAAAACAAGATGCAAGAAATTACCCTTATACTACTACTTATTACTTACTTACTTTAATTATTGAGTTAAGTAAACTTATTTATAATTAAATAGAGATTTAAATTTTTCTGGTTCAAAACACTTACATGAACTACAAAATAGAGCGTAAACTTTTTCACCTCAAATTTACTTCGTAATTTAATGTTATGAAAAATTTATTAATTCTTATTTCAATTATAAACTTTTCTTTTAAGCTTCTTTTTAAAATGAAAAAAATATTAAACAAAATTCCCTATTTATTAATTAACAATGTAAAATAAGAAATTTAAACAGTGATCATTATTTAAAGATCAACTTGTCGACAAAAAAAAAGAATAATTATTCAAAAAAATAATTATCTCTGTCTAATTGTCTTCAATTTATTCAAGTGAGAATTTACTGATATCTTATCGAGTTTTCTGAGAATTCTTCATTTTAATTATTATTGTAAAATTAAACAGTTAAATTGTAAGTCTCTTTTTTAGGAAAGTTTATTTAAATTGAAATTTTTGTTCCATAATATTATTGAAAGAAAAATATCTCTTTCTAGTCTTAATTAGTCTATTAATAAAAATACAAAAAACTACCTTGGTTTTATGTTCTCCAGATTGAGTAATAATGTTTTTAACTCATAGGTTTATAGTTTTCTATTTAAATCTAATGTTCTAATAAAATGTTAAAATGAGATATCTACGTGAACCAGGAACTGTGTTAAACGTAAGTCAAGTAGCAAAGAACCAGCTACAACTATAACAATAATAGAAATAAACTTGCCAAATTCAAAATTCCGGCTAACAAGCACGTAACCACCTCGGATTGTTAAGTATATAAAGTATAAAATTATATATGTATATATATATATATATATATATATATATATATATATATATATATATATATATATATATATATATATATATATATATATATATATATATATATAAAGGGAGAGAGAGAGAGAGAGAGAAACAAATAAAATATTAGGTAAATAAATAGTGTACCAAAATTAAAGTTGACGAATTATGAAAATTAATCACCTGCATTAAGTGATCAATCAACTAAATCTAGTCAAGTGGTGAGGCTTACAGGTCATTAACGCTCAATGCCTTTTTTGTGATTACTCACAGGTATTACTATAATGTTTAGTTATCATACTATATTATGTATAGTCTCTGCACTACATAAATATAACTCTAAATCTGTAATATAAATAAACCACGATATTCCATATGTACAGAGTACATGTATAGCATGTGAAATGAGACTCATATTATTTCATAATTATGAGTCAATGTTTTTCTTTCATTTTTATATTTTTAAATGATATTATGTAATATGGTATTAATTATGAAATAATGTAGAATATGAAATATTTTAATTCTATTAAAGATAGAAAAATAATAACTTTTCATTCACCTTTTAAAATAATGTAAATCCCAGAGGGAAAACTTACTTGGTCTCAGAAGCAATGCAGTCCTATGGTTGACAATGGCGTATGTAGACGCAACATAATTTATAACACAAACTTCTACTCTCTTTAACCGGAACTTTAATAACTAAATATCACTTTGCTATGCACAGTGTGAAAATATACACTCGCGGTGGATTTATTAAAATATTTACAAACAGTTAACACACACGACACGTTTTCATTTGGTCACTAGCTGCAGATTTGAATACTACTTTCCATGTCTGTAAGTGATGGACTCTTCGTACCAAGAACGAACATCTGAAAAAAAAAAAAAATAAAATAAAAAATAAATAAAAATAATAATAAGTATTAAGATGCATTAAATATTAAAGAAATAGCGGAAATATTTTTGTTAAATATTATTAGATTAATGGATAAATTATATTTTTTTCCGTGGTAGGCTGTGAAATAGTAACATTAGAGCCTAAAAAACATAGCTAAAATCAATTTTTTCATTACGTGGACTTAAAAAATCTTTTCATTACTCCTTGCTGTAAATAACATTTTTTTTACCTCCTAGGTCAAAAATTTTTTCATACTACGGGAAGTTATCAAAACTGCCGTTTTTAGCACAGCAATCTTTGTAGAAATGCTTCTTAGTACGATTAAAATCCTCTAGATGTCAATGCATTTTATTTATCTTTTTTTTATAGTGTAATCTCTTAAAGGTTTCTTTTTCTAACAATCTTAAGTATGTACTAATATTTGTTATAATTATATTGATATTAATATTTATTGATGTTTTTATTGTCTGCTACCTCAGAAAAAATAGCATATGCTACACGACTGTGAAGTATTTTTCTTTACCTTGGCAATATTTATAATTGCCTCGGTAAAGAAAAAACTCACTTCACAGCCAAGTAACATAATACATATACTATTATCTACGATCGATACGAAATATAAACATTGTATCTCTGTTTAGATGCGTAGAAAGTGATTCTTTACGTACTTGTATTCATTGCGCATGCACGTTTCATAATTCCTCTTTTTTTTAGAGTGGTAAAAAAGAAGAAGCAGTTTGTTTACATTTAACAAAACTAATTTAAGGTTTGTTTAATTAAAGTAACTGTTTATATCGAAATTTTAGTGAAAACCATTGATTGATTTATGTCATTATGACGAAAATGAGGAGAATAATACGCATCCCGAAATAATTAATTCGCCACAAAATACAACTAATGAATTAATGTCTTCTTTATCAAAAGAGAAATACGAACTTATACAAACAGGAAGTTTATTAAATATTTTTTTCTGTATTAATTATTAAAATCCAACAATCGCAGATAAAGTACGTTACGCTTTTCGTGCGAAGACTGCATTTTACTTTGCTCGTGTGGTTTTACTACCCTCGCTGTCACTCGGGTCCAAACTCCGCTCTCGCATGCAAAATGCTACTTTCCGCACTAGACGCGTAATGTACTATTAAGACACACTAATAAGTAAAAATAAAATTATTTGTATTCATGGTTCACAATCATGGATTAGTCCTACGCTAGTGCAATTATGTTTTGAAGTGAAACTTCTTTAGGCGCGGTAGAGTAAATTGGTTTGGATGAAACGAAATTGCATGTAACGAAGTTTGTGACTCGAGACTCTAAGTGAAATATTTTTTATAGGTAAATCAACTGCCGTCATTGATTTTTCAATACCAGAATTGGTACATAAGCGTAATATTGAATACATTATAATAATATAATATATATATAAATGTTTTCATGTTTTTTCTTCATTATTCGCTAAAATGTTATGAAAATATTTTATTCTTAATAATACCATATAATAATTATATAATAATAATTATAATTAATTATTATATAATAATAATACCATATAATAATTATACCACGAAAACGTGTAATATCATAATACATAGAAATTACTTGGTTAAGTAAAAAATGTGTAAGTTAAGTAATACTTAAGTTTAGTACGAGTCGCGTTGGACATATATAATAATAATAATTGAAAAAGTTAAATTCCTTACATATATATGTAATATAGTTGGATCTACTTAAGGGTTAAAGAAAAATATATTCGAAAATTCCTTACATTGTACACATTTCCCACTAGTGATTAAAATAATATTATTATTTGTTAATATATCCGAGCATAAATTTTCACATTATCATACATCTAAAAACAAAGAAAAATAAATAATCATATTCCCCATTTCCTGGGAAGACATTGAATCATGGAAATGTTTATGGGTATTGAATCCACTTCTTGATATTTCAATGTTTTTCCATGAATTGGAGAAAATCAGTATACATTTGTCTAATTTGTATAGTAGATGGAGCTTAATCTACTATACGAATTATTTGGTCCACTAGGAGCACTAGGAGAAATTTAGAAACTTCTATCGGCGAAATTTAGTACTATAATGAATACAAGTGAAAACCAATCTACCTCCTATTATATTCTAACTTCCTGGCATGATATTAAAGAACGACAGAATGTCGTTTATTGAAACTTCAGCCCGTCTATCTGAAATTACTATATTTATAATAGTACAGTATATGAATATTTTCAATAAATGAAAACCTATCGACCTCCAGTTAAATCCTAACTTCCTGGCAAGAGATTTAAAAAAGTCACATTTTACTCGTACACGTCGTTTTTTGCGTAACGTAAATTTTGTCTGTCTCCCCCCCCCCCCCTCAACCTCCCATCTAGAGCTAAAACAAATTCATGTTAAATAATTAGTTGCAACGTTATTAATAATTAATAAACACTTATTCGGAGTGTTTTTTTCAGTAATAAATATTATTTTATCCCTCCCTCTTTCTACTTTGCTCCTTAAATTTTTACATAAGACAAAACGTGTTTTTTTTACAGTGTTGGGGTTCAGAAAAAATGAAACGAAAGATCTGTCACTATAAATTTTGGAGATTTTTTTACAAAATATAGAAGGGGTAAGGGTGTTATTTATGATAGAAGGTGTGTTCAGGAATCGTTTCCTCTTGCCTACCTCTACGAGGTATCAGAAGGCCTAACGCTGGACCTTGCTCTTCGTAGTTTTTTGTTATAATTTTTTTTCGCAATTCAATTTATGAGTCTTTTTATTTTTTTATGCTCTTTCCGAATCCCTGATGCCGCTACTAAACGTGAATATCCCATTCACTGTAATGTTAGATACATATATTACACTCTACACCATTCTTCTAACCTCTCAAGCACCGGACATACAGACTAAACATATATGCATACATAAATATATTATAAAGAAACCTATAAAACATTTTTTTCATTGTTTGTATTTATACGATACATATGATAATACACAAGTACTAGCTGAGATACAAACAAATAAACATAAATCTTACAGAACATCGTGTACAAAAAGTTAAATGAAAACACGTTACAATTTATTCTTAAATCTTCATTATAAAAATATAAAATTGCCTGATTATTTGACTTTCATAACGCCGTTTAACGATTAATTACGTATTTTCTTTACTTAAAAAAGTTGGAAGTTAACGGTCATTGGAGAACTCTAAAGGCGCGTCCACACTATGCCAGTTGGCAAGGCCGAGTGGCAAAGCCGTCTGGCCGACTTAAAGCGCGTAAGCCATGCAGAAAAGTAGGTAATAAAGAAGGCACAAAATGCCTATTCCTAAAATGTATTTTATTAAACTAAAAAATTAAATAATAAGACTGTTCTCTAATTATAACAGAACTAAAAAAAGATTTTTAAAGATTCTGGCGATAGTTTGTAACCTATTAAAAAACATATATTAAACACAACACTTCGTAGCAAAGCACGGAAACCCAGGTAGTATAGTTATAAGAACATACTAATCAATAGCTATTGCTCAAGTCTTACACCAAACCCACAAAACTGTACTACAAATTAAAGAAGTATTAGTAGTGATACTATAATAAAACAGTAAGGAAATTTAAGGTTGATATATTAGGATATTAAAAAATAAAAATAAAAAAATAACAAAAAAATAACAAAAAAACGAAAAACAACAAATCACGAATAAATCATGTTTTGAAAAGAAATAATTAAGTGGGTGAACTTATCGGGGTTAATGTATGCTCAGACTATATAGTATATCTGAAGATTTTGGTGTTGCGACGTAGCTATATTTTGATTGGAGCTCAAGGCTTGTCAAGTGCCAAGCTTCCTTAACAATGAATTATTAATTAGTTTCTGCTAGAGTGCCTCAACATTCATGAGTACTCTCACTCTCAAAACATATACATAATAATAAATATATAACATCTACCTATACAAAAATAAATACAGTTTAGTTTATCTTTTAATAACTTATATTTTAATTATTCGATTGTGCCATCTTGAGATATTAAATATATTTTTTCCAGGTTATTGATTATCTTTTTTAAAGATAAATTTACACAGATCTTTCTCCATTATTAAACAATAATTTCTTTATTTTATTACTTTTCACAAAGCAATAATAATGAATGTGAATTAAAAATACAAAACTATAGAGCAAAAGTATTTGTATTTAAAAAATTATATATTTTTCTCTGTATGTCTCCCGTAGTTATTGATAATTATAATTTGATTTAAAGTAAAATTAAAATATTATTTAGAGTGTGATCTCGAATCTTTGAATCCTCACCTCAAGAGTTTACCAGTAATTAAACCTCCTACTTAAGCAGTAGACAATTTAACGACACCAATCACCAATCCAATCAAAATCAGAGAGGAAAATTTAAACCGAGACAAGAAACAATAGATCATTTTTTCATCCTTTACCGACTGATTAAAACAGATATTCCACAGAATTGATTTTAAACGCCGATTAGTCGAAATAATAAGCAATTTACAATGCCGTTCTTTCATTTGACCTTTAAAAAATTACACTCTCCATTCCTGGGAACGTTATTTCTGAACACGTATGGCAAATTTGATCGAAAAAAGGCCAGTCATTTAGGTTCTGCATGGGTAACAGGCGACAGACAAGATACAGACATTTAAAAAACCATTTCTATGAACCAAGGTGACCTTAAACTGTTTAAATCCATAAAAATAACAGAATCAAATATTCGCACGCATCACAATACTTTAACTTTATTTATACTACGTATATGAGAAAGTAAAAATTAAATTAATAATAAATTAAATTATATGTCTTAAATAAATCTAAAACAATCGATCCTCATTAGACAACCAAGGGGGAAAATTACAAAAAAAAAAAACCATTATTGTATATTAATAACAGTGTAACATATTAAAAAGCTCCGAAATGCGAACTCCCCCACTAATAAGCTGCAGTTCGTGCAGTCCTACTTACACCAAAAATTATACTTCCTCTTTTTATACACGCAATTCAAAGTAATATTCATACTATAATTACGTATACAAAAACAATTACATAATTGCTTAGTGACAGCATTATAGATTAAAATAAAACGTTAAACAGAACTGCTTTCTTATTTTTAACTGTTGGTCTCCTCTTAGTGAATAGAGGAAAATAGTGGCCTCTTGCGGAAAAATGGCCTAACCAATAGAATTGGTTTTAAAACCATTATTATAAAAATCGGTCCGAGACAACTAAGACAAACTTTCTCATGTAAGAGTTCATAATTACTTAGCCCAGTGTTTTCCATTTATTAATTTTCAAGTTTTTGTAGGTACATTTAATTATTATTGAACATGTTATCAAAATTTATCATACAAATAATTTCAGGACGGGGGGTAATCGAGGCCTCTCTCCCTCCGCGTTTAAAGCTAATTTCTCAGAAACAAGATTTTTCCTGGGAAAACGGCTTATATCGATAGATTCGTATTTAAATTCACTACATTTTAGAATTTCTTAATCAAAATCGTCGAAACCGTTTTCCGGAAATAATTTCTTTCACGTTTTTCTACCGTTTTTGGGGGGAGCGTCCCCAAATTTGAAGCTAAAATTAATTTCTTGATTTCGCCTCGGGGTATGATTTTCTGAACATGTATGCCAAATTTCGTCTGAAAAGCCTAGTAGTTTAGGTTATAGTGTCTGCACAGACGACAGACAGTAATTTTTTAACAACCACTTTTTTGGACTCAGGGGATCTCTGAACGTGTGAATCCATCAGAATCTCAAAATCCCTTGAGTTTAAGTATGTGGTTTGATCACAATGAAATGTACAATAATCAATCAATTTTACCACCAAAACATGTAACCAGTTGCGCACTGGGGGATGGGAGGGGGGGGGGCTGCAGCCCCCTCCCCAGTGCTTCCAAGGAAATATACAGATTTAAAAAACTCTATTTACTTAAAGGAAATAATCGTGAGGAAAGAGATTTATGAGTGTTAATTTTAATATTAACTGTTTACAAAACACATAGAAAGTACCCCCCCCCCCCCCCCCACCCACGGCGGCAATTTTTAGGGTTTCAGCCCCCTGCCCAGACAAAAATCCTGGGTACGTAATGACGGTTAAGTAGCGGCAATCACCCACCCACTTTGCCCCTAGGCCACCCAACCCTCAAAATTTCAAATTGGAATGTATATTTATGATAGCATATTTGGATTCTGCGGCGAAGAATAATAAAATTTAATAAATTTAGCGGTCGTAAATCGTTACGTTAGAACGTAAGATATAGGTAAAAACGTTGTTGTCTATATTTTAAACGTTTAGGCCCGCTTTAATAAATTTAGCGATCTTTAACACTTCATATTGGTGTTGGTGTTGGTTTTACTAAAAACAATTATTTTAAAAAGTTGTTTGTCTGATTGAATAGATGAAATTAGAATTTTTTTCCGTCCTAAAATTCCAATTTTACATTTGAAGCTTACGTTTACGTGAGTGCTGCGTGCAAACGCTTGGGCGGATAACGTTATCCAACGAACACGCCTTGGGCATTGGTAAAATGAACATGTTTACCAAATTTCAACTAAATCGGTCACCTCTTACTCAAGTTATCGTCATCGGTCGATTTCGTGACGGTCGGTTTTGTGACGGTTGATTTTTTCGGATTCACTCCTGGGCTTCATCAGACACTTTAACGTGCCATATAAGGACTTCGTTCCAAAAACCAAAACAAACTAATTACAATATGTGATACTATATAGCGAACTATAGGCTAAACTTGTCTTAATTGTTATGTATAATTAAAATTTTAAATATTTGTTATTTTTTGAAAATATTACGTCATTTTTCGTACCATCGCTTTTACATCGGCAGATACTATTTATAAGACTTCCTTCTTTGAATTTTAGCTGTTAAACACTTTTTTGAATAAATATATAATTTGTAAAATATAGCGTCTACTTCAGCAGCAAAAGATTTCAGTGAATCTTTCTAAATAATACAAAGGAGATTTTTGAATCCCGACATTATTATCAACTGAAGTTGCTAATGATGACCTGTAAAAGGAGTTTGAAATATCAAGAATTTACCTAGAGTTTTACATGTATTTTTGACTTTCAATTTGTAATAAGAAAACCATCATGGTTTTCAAAAGAAGGTCGAATTCGGTTTCCTTGTTTAAGTTAAATACATTTTAAACGAGCTATATCAATTTATTTTTATTAAAAACGCCATTAACTTTTCGAGTGCATCCTTTAACATAACAATTCTGCTTAAAACATTTAAGGAATCAATTTAAACCTTTCTAGAAATTGTGTTAACGATCAGCTAAAATTAAGGAGGGAAAAGGATTTGTGGGAAAATGGAGCGGTATTATGCAGTTTTCCACTCGCTACAAGAGCAAGGTTTTTAGGGAGAGAGGGCGAATTATCATAAATTTAAGGATGCTACGGGCTCATACACATAAATTCCAAAATAGGGTAAGAAGCTCCAGCTTATCGTTTTCCTAATGTTTGAATTCTAGATGATTATTACGGCAGTAAAATTAATAACAGAGGCTAACTTTAAGTTAAGGTAAGCATTAATTCAAAGGATTATTATAAGGTGTTATTTAAGAGTGTAAAATATTTATTTTATTTAAATGAACTAAAGTGATTCTCGAAATATTTTCCCACAACTATAAAATAGTATCTGGTTGCGAAACGTCGGGCCTCAATCTTCACAGCGCGATCACCACATTAAAAACCTTCATATTAAGATAGTATCGTTCATACAACATATTATCATCGTAATAGAAAAAATATGGTCGATGTGCAGCTCTTGGAGCATCATATTTATAGAAAGTTGAAAACTGCGTAGCGCTGAAAATCTTGGATACCGGGTTTAGTTTCCAGCCGAAAATGAAGTGTAGAAGCTAAAAAGTATGACGCAGTCCCATTAAACAACCTAGGGTTTCTTAGGTTTTAGGTTAACTTAAGATGACGTGCTGGGCGAATGATATTTATAAATAATGCAGACATACAAAATATCTAAGATTTTTAAAAAAAGTAAGATAATTTTTCAAAAAATATATCACTCGTGTTCATAACATTATGGCTGATATACTGAACAATCATGCTTTACAATTTAGGTTTTCTGGTGAAGATATTGGCTCCTCAAAATATTTTAACGATAATTTATATGATCTTGCTATTGCTACAAAGTAAAAAGCATCTTGCCTGAAGATGCTTTTGTTAGTGTAAACGGAACGTCGTACTTAACACTTGTCGGTACTGCAATGAATTATCATAATGACTATATTGACTGGGGATTAAATAAAAATTGAGAATAGTGGGATTGGGGATCAGTCAAAAGTAAACATCTAAGTTATGGATTTATCAAAGTGCTCTAATACTTATTTATGTACTATACACTTATATACCTCTGATTGAACCACCAATCTTTTTATTCATTAAAGAAGTAAATTCATTTTTCTGAAACATCAGTAAATCCACGACTGTCACTTTAATTTTTACTCTTGACTGATCCTCGCTATCCTCAATTTCTACTGATTTAGTACATTTTGATAATAAGATTGATCTACCTTCAATTGGGTCAGAAAAATTATAGGTGTCACTAACCATAAAGAGGCTTAAAAGAGTACCCCTAATAATTTCCCTTTTCACTTAATGGTCATTTTAAAATTTCATATAGATTCAGTACCACTTCTTCTCTGTGCTGACGGTTTTTTTTATGATCATATATACTTACTTACTTATACTTACTCCATAGCGCTACAGCCCTTGAAGGGCCTTGGACTCCTTAATGACTTCTGCCAATTCTACTTTGTCACGGACTTGATTGATCATATCATTGTTATGATAACTCAAAGAATCAATAAACATACTACCAATAGAAGAGTTATTATCTAATAATTTGTCATTTAAAGTGCCGAAGGGGATACTTGTTGCTACTGAAGAACACTTATAAATAAGTTTCGAAAAAATATGAACTCATAAAAAATAAAGATTTTCCGTAGTTGATTTCCCGAATGACTGCATTAAAGGAAGGGAGGCATTATAAGCAGTTTCAGCATTAAAGTATCTCTTTATGATCATTGGATAACTTTTAGCTAAATTAATAGCGTTTAGCAGATGCTAGCCAGTAAAGTAGGTCTTTAGAAAACCTACTGCTTAAATTAAGTTTTTCTTACAAACTTTTACTTAATATTTATTACTTATTAGTACTTTGCAGATAATTCAATCGATAGCTAATACTTCAAACTATTAAAGAAGCCTCCAGTTGTTGTGAAAGGCTAAATATTGGACTCTCCTCTACATTACTTTAGACTAGAGATAGTTAAAAGAAGGTTTTTAAGAAAAGAAATTCTCCGTAGTTGTTTTATAACAATCAAAACAGGAAAATCTCTATTTTTTTATGTTACTATCAAAATACATCGTTCGATTTCCCGTAAAATTACTTCTAGTATTATAAGTAATGGCTTCAAACGTCAAACAATCCGATTGATAACACCATAATTAAGATTGTGAACATTTCATTTGCAGAGTAGATTCTATCGCCTCAATAGGACACTAATAAAATTCGACTTAATAACACGTACATTGTTCTTGAGATGAAACCCGGAAATATAATTTCGGAAGCTATCAATTTAAACAATTCTTCAACTTACGAAACTTGAAGAAAACTTGAGATAGTCGTTTTCCAATTTTCTTTTTTTAAATACTAACGTCAAACAAAAGAATAATTACAAGTGGCGTTTCAAATATAATTATTCCTTAAAATTATACAAGGCGTATGAAAGAAATTACTGTTTGACTGTTGGGTATGTGAAAGTAAGCGAGTAACGAGGTGCTTTTTATACTGAGCTATAATTAAGATCCCCCCCCCCCCCCATTTTACAGGCTCTCGCTAATTGGGTTGTTTCAAAGTCCCATGAAAAGAAAAAAATCTGTTTAATATAATGACTAAACAGAAATGAGAAAAAGAACATGGTAAGAGAAGCGTCATCATTATTTGACGTATTATAAAGGAAGCAGTTTTTTCCAAAAGTTAAACAAAGCATATCCATGGCGGGAAATAGTAAAGGCTTCTTAAATGATAAAACTAAGAAAATAAACAGGTCAAGTGTGTGCTAGTCAGCACACAGCGAGAGTCCGTAGGCAACACTGTATTGTTTAAGTAGTACCTATTTATGGTGCTTTTTAAAATGCTAAAAATCCTACTTTGAACTATCCCGCATGGGTCTGATATACTCAAAACACAAACTTTTTTAAAGTATTTTTTGCCACTGAACCGGACTATAAAAATATAAATATATCAAAAAGAGCATAATTATATAAAAAAAAAAAAAAAAAACGTATTTTGTCAATAAAAAAAAATGTTTTTTTTGAAATTTCTAAAAAGTGGTATCTTTACTTTTGGTCAAAGAATGTTCAGGATTTTTTCCAAATTTTGTACTTTAATTAAGCGAGATAGAAGGGGGGGGGGCACTTTTCACACCCACTTCAAACTCGCCTACGCTCGTCCTGTCAATGCCTATATCCAAAAATTATAAATTTTTATAATCCGCTCGACGTACCCTTTCATATCCCCACACGGTTTCCAAAAAAAAAAAAAAATGTTTAACCCTTACGTTTTTTTATCCCAAATTTTTTGAAAAATAATTTGTTTAAGTACCTAGTTGTGGGTAGGTAGTATACACATATATGCCAAATTTCAAAGTGATCGGACGGAAGGTGTAGCCATGAGAGCAGGCGACAGACGGACGGAAGGACAGACACACGCAGGAAAATATAAGGGTCCTTGGATTTGTCTACGGACCCTTAAAACTATCAGTGGAACCACTAACTCATTTTTTAAAACAAGCCTTACCCTTTTATCTAATTCCAATAATTTATCAGCTGAATAATTTGATTTATAATATTTGATATGATTACAATCTACAGCTGCTTATATTTCAATTAGAATAATACAGAACTTTTTCTGCTATCAATATGTGCCTTATAGCCTCTCTTATCAATGAATCAATAGGGAGTTGGACAATAAAGTGACCAATTTTTAATCTTCAAGCCTTATCCAATATATTTAGCGATCTTTATCACGTCATAGCAGTCTCGGTGTTCGATTTTTTTTAAAAAAATGTATTTAAAAAAAGTTTTTTATCTCATTAAATAAATGAAGTTAGAATTTTTTCCTGTCCTAAAATTGCAATTTTACATTTTAAGTTTACGTTTACACGAGCGTTGCGCGTGAACGCTTGGGCGGATAACGTTGCCCAACGAACTCAACCTGGGCATTGGTAAAAGGAACATGTTTACCAAATTTCAACTAATTCGGTCATCTTTCACTCAAGTTATCGTCATCGGTAGATTTCGTGACGCTTGGTTTTGTGACGGTCGTTTTTTTCGGATTCACTCCCGGGCTCCAGAACGTGGCATAAGGAACTTCGTTCCAAAAAATAAGTTTGGTTACCCCATCAAGGACTGCATCCACTTCTTACACTCGTCTGCTTTAGTCAATTAATTAAGTTTTAACTCGGTTATAAATGATTTTAAGTATTTAAAGTAACTCTTCTATGTTTAATTCAAACTTTGGTATTTCACAGCAATGACAGCGTGGGGCTGAACTTGTACAACACTGGAGCGGGCGGCCGGGTGGGCCGCGGCCTGTCGTCGGTTGATGGCAAGGGCCGCCGGTTCCACAGGGCCCAGGCCAGGACGAGATCTAAGTCTGATTCTTATTCAGTATTCGCTGCAGCGTCCCTTACTGAACAATCCTCCAACGGAGAGCTATACAGGTACCTCTTAATTTTTTATTTCTCACGATTTACTGTTGATTTTAGTCATCATCTTCTTAACTGAAAATGTTTGCATTTAGTGATAAAAACTTTCATATCACTTAGTTTGATTTTATGGTAAAAGTCGGTTAAATCCCACTGGAAAAAAAAATCAGCTGCGCACCTTAAAGCGCATTGAAAATAAAATGATTATTTTATAGCATTATATGCAGATTCACGTGGTTTTATTCAAGACTACTATAATTATATCAAAGTTTTCACTTTTAGGTCTCAAAAATTATGAGGGACTAATGTGGAAATGTCATGTTTGAAAATATATCTATAACAATATATGAAAGCAACAATTATATATAGAACCATTTTTAACCATTCATGCAATTTCTTGGTTTAGAATGAAAACTGAACTTATGTCGGACAAAATAAAAGTTAAAATATTAGTTTAATATCCTTGTACTTGTACAGATTCTTTTATATCAATCACGAAAACATTTCGATATTATATAATTTCGATAACATTCTCCAAGTTGAAGTATTTACGAGGTTTACTTTATCTCAACAACATAAAAAAAGCTGTGAAATCCGAATGAACATTAATTTTTCATATAGGTACGCAGTACATATATGTAGAGAAAAAGTATTGAGTATTGAGAGCGAAAATTCGACTATGAAATTTCGATTTATTTACACAAGGTATCTTCTGAGTCACGCATCAACTTCAACATGCTGGAGCTTAACCTATAGAATTGATTTAAAACAAATTTAAAATTGGAAAAACAAAACTATAAAAGGGTTTATAATTCGTAACAACCACTAAAAATTGCACAAAAAAAGTTTTACAAAGAAAAAAAAATAAAGGGAAGTATAAGATGCTTATTAGTACAGATCTGACAAGATAAGTAAAATTTAGAAGCTAAATCTTAAAATTTTAGGACGTCACTAATATTTTTAACTGTTAATTATGTTGTATTTACCAAATTGCAAGAATAATTAATATGTTTATAATTATTATATTTAATATTTTATATTATATTAATATATTTTATAATTAATATTTTATAATTAATATTTTATAATTATTATATTAATAATTAATAATTAATATAAATATGTTAATTATTATGTTGTATTTACCAAATTGCAAGAATAATCGTGTTATGTTTCAAAGTTAATTAGAAATAATTACAAAATAAAAAGAACTTTTTATATACTACGTTTTTTAATTTTCTTTTGAATCATAATATGTAATGTTGGTAATATAATTTTTATTGTTATATAAAATATTAGTGAAATATAAATAGTTCCGAAATTATTTACTTCACACAAATGACAACCATCTAGAGAGCTGATCTTAAACCTATTAAAGGACAAATCTTTGAGCAACGGATCTCACCAACACCGAATCTAAACCGTGGCCATCGATATGGCCCAGTGTAGGGGAGGGTAAGAGAAGAAAAATAAGTACAAGTAATGAAGTACACATGTAGAAAAATTAAACCGATATCTAGTACACAAGTGTAGACACACCAGGTTGTCATATTTATTTCTTTGTTTACTTATTCTTTTTAGCTGTCATTCAATGTTTACCTCTTAATAAAAAATCACAAATTTGAAACCCGCCATAATGAAGATCGTAAAAATATGGGATACGTCAAAACAAATAAAATAACTTGCGGATATTTTCCGAACTAACTTTCCATACAGCAAAATTTGCTGAAAACGAATTAATATCTGCTGAAAGAGGCTATAAGTATTAAAATAATGCGTTGTCAGCGTGTTCTGAGCTATTCTAAAAGTTTCAAGTGCCTATAGCTATTCGGGAAGTTAGTTAGAAATCGATTGCCAGATTTGAACCAGACAAACAAACAAACAAGAAAGCAAGCTAATAAAAACGTAGTAAAATGAAAATTCCTTACAGAATTTGAAAACTGGAAAATTTCCATAATTATTTCTGAACTCTCGCATATCAGAATGTGTAAGTCATATTGTTTACTTTATTTTCTTATTAACTTTCCCAAATTTTAATTACATTTATAGAGCACATCTCTTAAATTATTTTACTGTCAATTATTTTACTGTTACAAGTTTAGCTTGTGTTGTACACAGTTATGATAAACCTTATTTTTCTTAATGTCTACTAAAGGTCGACCAAGAAGTGATAGCACTCGGTAAAAACTGTAAACGTGGCTTCGTTTATTATTTATACTTCATATTTATTTACACCTATAGCTTCAAAAGTACTTATCTGATTTGTATGAAACGTTTAGCTAACAGATAGCCCTGACTTTTAAGCTAAGCCCTAAGCTTTAACTTTTGTATAATTGATTCGTTAATTCATGTAAAAAATCAAAACAATTTTGACAGATTAAAAAAATGGGGGAAACAATTAAATAAATAGACAACAATGGCTTGTAAAAGCATCAAATCAATAAAGTACGTGATAGGATGCAAATAAGCTATGCGCCACACTAATTGGCAGCCTATTTTAGAATTTTTAGGAAGGGCGTCCAAATTACGATTTCTAATGTTTTTTATGAGCATCTCGAAAACAAAGCGGTTGATGGGAACCGCGTCGAATTTCCTAAAGATTCCGAAGTGGTGCGGTTTCGTAAGGAGACACCTTGTACAGTGAACAGCTACAAAGAGCTTTTAACGAATTAAAAAAAAGATCTAAGTAGAGAAAAACAAATTAAACTACAAAGAGATGGTAAAACGGTCAGATAAATTACTCAGCACAAATAGGTTAAACAATTTTTTCATATATTTCCTATGGCTTATATTGATTTTTTTTTAAAATAAAATGTTATGCAGTGTCGAATTCATCTTTGTATCATGTGTCATCTTGTTTGTGTGCTGCGTAATTGCTAAGTCAGAAATGTTTTTAAGTTTAAACGTGTAGAGTGATTTGGGGAAGAAACGTTTAATTTTGTGAGGGACAAACAACATCCCTTACTTGTACTGGATTTATTAGATCTAGCACAACTTACTTGGACAGGGGGAAACTTGGCTAAACCAATATCTCACAACGTTTTACGCGAGACTTGGCTTATTTTTTTTTTACACAACTGTTTTTGTTGGGAATTCACTTCTTTCTGTAGTAATTTTTTTTTTTTTTTTTTTTTTTTTTTCTTTTTGTGTTTTTTCTGAAGTAATTTCGTTTCTTAGGCCCTTGTTCTTTTTGAACATATTATATAAGAAGAGATAGAAAAGATAAGGAAAGGACATAATAGGAAATAATTATCATTGTTTAAAAGAAGGGGTTTGAAACGAAAAGACAAAGTGGCAAAGTATGTAACGCGTGGGGTGAGGTAAAAATTAGTGACATAATAGCAAAACATTAGGCTTATATTTCTTAAGAACTAATATGGGTAGAGGTGTGAAACTTATTTCTGGTTCAGTTTGTAATGAACTCTAACTTAAAATTAGTTTTACATATCTAAGTATCATTAATAAGATAATAGAGAGGATGGGGGGGGGGGGGGGGGGTCCAAAATGCCTTGAGATTGTTCCAGTAAAGGATGGTATGGCTGTGCTTGACTTTGGCACAGCCTTGCCTCAGATAATTATTTATACACTGAACTCATACAACATGTTATTTTCAACAGGTGTTGTTACTTTAAAGTAAAAATAATTAGTCAACGGATAATGTCAATACTTCGTGTTTAACTTAAGACGAAACCGGTATTATATAATTGTATATATTCTTATTGTCAGACAATATACTGATTTATTCTGATGTGTTTTATTTTTTAAGTAAAAATACAATGATATTATTATTTGAATAGTTAATAGTGTTATTGCCAAGAGGTTAGCGTTTACGAAATTCACTGAAACCAAGGTTTAAACACCGACTTAGCAAGTAATAATTCAAAAGAATTATTACTTAATTAATCTTAAGAGATTAATTAATTAATCTCACGAGAGGTGCGACATGTTCCACACTATTGACTACAACAAAAATTAGGGTTGATCCGGACGTAGAAGAAGCCATACCAGCACTTCTTTAGATTTTTACTCCCCATATAAAGAATACAGAGAGGAGTAACAATCTGAAGAAGGTGTACGGAATGTTCTTCTTTAGACTGTTACTCCCCTTATATAAACAGAAGTGTGATAGTCCTTTGTCCCTAAGTACATTAGATTAAACATCCCTTTGTCTTAATAGCTATTTAGTTAAAGTCATTTATATTCTGAAACCACTTAGGGGAGTAACACTCTAAAGAAGTACCACAGTAACATCTATAATATATATATTCACCAAGTATGTGCTTTCAACACACTAAGAGTCTTTAGGCAATTTAACAAATAGGATGAGTTCGTTAACAATCAAAATCGGCTAACGGCCCAACTGTATCAAGATGGCGGCCAATTAAAAGTTTGTCTTAGCCAAGTTATAACGATTTTTAATAACGTGAAACAAATTCAATGAAACTATTCCGTTATTTAAGATTTTTTTTTTTTTGGGTAGGGGGGCATTTTTTTCTCGCAAAATATGGGAAAATCCATCTAAAACCGATGTTTGTTCTTTTTATATAAAGAATAACTATGATGAGTTTATTTGTTAAAAGAATAGAGGGGGACAAGAAAAATGCAATTTCTAAAGACACATGGTACAAAAACAAAACCATATATACTGGTTTATCAATTTCAGAAGACCAAATTGAAAGGGGTGTTTCTACTGGTCATTTGGAGCAAAAAAGTTTAAATATGCTATTACCATATTTTTTCATGAAACCATTAGTAACAAGGCCTACACACCCGCAAGTACGTTATGTTTTGTTTTACATCAATGAAGTATTTGGTATCGATTATTTTAAAGTTCCAACTTTTCTTAACTTAGTACACATTTCTCTCATAAACCCTTATGAGAGAAATGTGTACTAAGTTGACCCCATAGCCCATAGCCCATGACCCCATAGCGGTGTGTGAGCTCAAAGTTTTTTCAAACGGTTTTAAAAAATATACTTTTATTTTTGTTTTCAAACCACCCTAGGCCTAAATAATAAATAAGCAAAAAGTATACTTAAATATACGCCAGTTTATGTTTGTAGTTAGGAAAGAGCCAGAGTTACGAGAGAGCCAGCGTGGGTTAAACCACGTCTGCTCGGCCATCAATGAGTCATGAGTGGAACGAGACGAGGTTCGATTCCTCGTCGTGACGCTCTGATTTATATGGCTCACTATTGATCACATCATACTCGCTTCGGCGGTACTACGTACAGAGGTATGATGTGTGAAGTGGCTGGAACTCTCTACCGCGGGGCGTAAAAAGGGCCTATGTGATGGCCTAATTGCAAGGTTCGAACAAGTGGTTCGTCCTACCCGTTCTAGTAGAAAGTACTAGACTACTACTCCTAGGACATTTCCTGGTCTTTTCAATGATGGGTCATTAATTGGTCCAAGATTAATATTTTTTGAGTTATTGCAAACCTTTTTTTGGTAAAGGTCGATAGATTTTAACACAATCTTTTTTTGCTCCTGCGCCGTTAAGAATTAGATTATAGCTTATATGAACTATTTGCTCCAAATGACGCATAGAAACACTCACAAATAAAATTCAATTTGGTCATCTGGAACACTTGCGGAAAGTGGTTATGGTTGTAGAACGAAAAAGAACTGTCCTCCCAGGCCCCGTCGGCATATTACTCCAATTAAATATTAAAATAAAAAATATAAATCATTAACTCACAAAAACTTCTGCTTGTATCAGGTTGAAATGTCACATGCTTGTTTCAATTGTACTGTAGGTGATGTATACAAAGTTTCATTAAAATCTTAATGTTAAAACGTAAGATATCGGTAAAAACGTTGTTTTCTTTATTTTAATCGGTTTGGTCCGCTTTAATAAATTTAGCCATCTTTATCATTTCATAGTAGTGTCGGTGTTCGTTTTACTAAAAAAAAATATTTAAAAAAGTTTTTTATCTCATTAAATAGATGAAGTTAGAAATTCCAATTTTAAATTCGAAGCTTACGTTTACGCGAGCGTTGCGCGTGAACGCTTGGGCGGATAACGTTGTCCAACGAACTTGTCCCGGACATTGGTAAAATGAACATGTGTACCAAATTTCAACTAAGTCGGTCAACGTTTACTCCAGTTATCGCCATCGGTAGATTTCGTGACGGATTTTGCTTGACGGTGATTTTGGTCGTTTTTTTCGGATTCACTCCCGGGCTCTAGAACGTGCCATAAGGAACTTCGTTCCAAAAATATGCAAAATGTGCGGTCTGAGGGGCCACAGAAAAAAATAAGAATAGCAACTTGATCGGATTGACTGGGAATCCAAAATGGCGGCTAATTCCAATCACAGGGAATTTTTTTTTTTTAATTTTTGAGTGGGGTATCAAATGAAAGGTATTAAAGAGTAGATTACAAAAGTATATAACACTTGTGGAAAAAGTGTTTATATTTTTTTTTTTTTCTTCTTCTTCTATAAACCACTGTTTTATATTGGCCCCACAACTTCTCTTAACTTAATCACAATATCTATACCTAATATTTATCTGAATCAAAATATACTATAATAAGATTTCGTCCTTATTAAAAAACGTCAAAGCTTAACGCTATAAAAAATAAAAATAAAACTAGACAAATTTCTAGAATAATCCATTAGTAGATTAAATATAAATTCAACACGAGAAAGTCCTACATAAAAAGGTACAGAAATGATTTGAAATATAGTTACTATTTAAAACTTAATTCCTTTACATAATTTGTTAAAGGCTTTCTTTGTCGAGTTTTCAATTTTCAGAAATCAGAATATTTTTGAATAGTCCTTTTTTGCAGGACTTTTTCCGTAAAGGATTTTTTATTATTATTATTATTTCAAATTAAATTATGAAAACATTTTAGTTACTTCAGATTATTCAATTTTTGGATGTTTTTAATATTTATTTAAGAGGTTTCTTATATTTGAATAAAAATTAAAATTCCCTAAAACTAATGACTGTTAAAATTTTACCTTTTTACCCCCACTATAACATTATAAATGAAGAAGACACGCATACATGAATCTAATATTTAAACACTTAGTGGTGGTCTGTATGTACTACAAACCATAATTTGTAACCATTAAATTCCTTTATCAAGGAATTTAAAATATACAAGTATATGAAAGAGGTATTGTTTAAATTAGACATAACTACTAAAAAATATAATACATTCATTGTGCAAAATTGATTACCCCGTTCACAAAAATGATCGTTTCAACTTAAAGAGAGTTACAATTAACTGTTGATATAAGACCGAGATCCCCTAATTGGATAGTTCAATCATTGCTTAACAATATAAGTAAAAATTAATTAGAGTAAGACAATCAAGCTGAACACATCACACACCTAATATAAATTTATTTAAATAACGTATTAATATGTTAAATCTGATACATATATATGAATAAAATCTCTGTTTTATACAGACGATAATTTACGATTTTTTCAAGGTGATTTAAAATAATTCTAAAGTATTTAAAAAAAAAAAATTATGGGTTAATAACAAAAGTTCATCAAAATCGGATGAATGGTTTTTAAGCTATGGAATTTCACAAAAATGTTAAACGACAGACCGACACTCAAACAAAAATACTCTCTAATGTCAGAAACGTATTTGTAACAAGGAATTTTTGAATTTGGAGAAAAAAAAAAGTATATTTTTCATTTTTCAGAGTGCTCCGTAGCCTTATAGGTAAGCTCGGAAGCAAAAATGCAATTATTCATTAACCATAATATATATATACCAGGGGACACTTGTGGCCTCATGAACATCTGTTGCTACACACATCAACATTTTTTGCGAACCATCATTTAAAAAAACTTTTCCAAATTTGATAAAATATGAATGGTACGTCAAAATTAGCCCACAAATTGTTCTATAATTCTAAAATTCAGCGTACTCTAGATATCAGATAATAGATGGAAACAACCACATTATCAATTTCCAGTGAGATCATATTATGATTATAAAATTTTTGAATGCTTACATCATAAATTCGTCAGTAACCTTATATTACATTTTAAACACATTTGACCAATATTGTGTAATGATACAATGCGAGGAAGATATTATTTGTGCTACACTAATTGGTAGACGTTTCTTTTTCATTCTTTATCTCTTTAGCTTTAAAAAATATTGAAAACAATTAAACTATAGGATAAACTAAAAATATTTGTTAAATACTTCCTACTCCGCTTTGCTTACCTAAGATAATTACGAGTAGTATATTTTTTTTAATTTATATTGTAAATGAGCCGTGGAATATATAAAAATAATAATATCTTTATTAATACTGAGATATTATTATTTATCTGGTTCTTCCTTAAATTTCTCCAATAAAATATTTTATTATTTGTCTCTTATAATTATTCAAATTAAATAACTCATAAGAAATTCCCCGGATATCTCATAAGAAAAACGTTACTGCATTTTTAACAATAAACGTATTGAGAATTGGGCACTTCTTTAGATTGTTACTCCCCTTATAAAAAACACAGAGGAGTAACAATCTAAAGAAGGCGTACGGGATGTTCTTCTTTAGACTGTTACTCCTCTTATAAAAACAGAAGTGTGATATTCCTTTGTCCCAAAGTTCATTGGACTAAATATCCCTTCGTCTTAATAGTTATTTAGTCAAAGTCATTTATATTCTAAAATTAGGAGGAGTAACAATCAAAAGAAGTACCGAGAATTGAACTCTACAAACTGTTACAGGTCGAGAGAAAGGCTCATCAGAACTCATAGACCCAAGCCGTCGGTAATATGTAAAATATCAAGACAACAGGCGCTAAGTCTCTTTACTCTATTCACAGCTGAGTTCGTCAGTTTCTGCTCCATGTCCGTAATGGCTCCGTTTTACCCTAAAGAAGTAAGTATTGGGTTGTTAATAATATATATATTTTTTATGTGTGTGTGATTTAAAAAACAATGGTACTATAATTGATTGATGCAGTTATCTGAGATATATTAGTTCTTTGTCAGAGCAAAACTAACTGCCTGTAGCTAATAGAGTTTTATACTCTCCATGTAGACACGGAATACAGGGCATTCTAGTAGAACGCTCTATAGAAAATCCAACAGATCATTCAGTTGAAAAATGTCCATAAATTATTGGGTAGACAAAGCCTTGTTCATTCATAATAATCATCATAATGATACGCGTTATTATTCAGTTTGCTTAGGGATCAGCGTTTAAAATGATCACAACTATCAAACTTTTCTTAAAAAAAAAAACACCATATTACAATGAATCCTTCATCAATTCTAAGGTTTAAAATTTCATTCTTATTAAAAATGAGCAGCTCAACCTCATATGTTAAGATCCTCGACAGTGTTTTTCTCCAATGTGTGATAGCGACTCATCATGAAAGAGGTGTAGTTCAATAACCAAACAACGTCTTCCACACAAAAATTGTAATAGGAACAATTGACCGGTTTCGGCTGTTCTAAATCAGCCTTCTTCAGATAATCTTGAGGTTACTGGATTGACTTCACGAGTACTGTAGTAGTAGTAGTACTGTAGTGAGTATTGTACTCGTGAAGTCAATCCAGCCTTCCAACCTCAAGATTATCTTAAGAAGGCTGCTTTAGAACAGCCGAAACCGGTCAATTGTTCCTATTACAATTTTTGTGTGAAGACGTTGTTCGGTTATTGAACTACACCTCTTTCAAAACTCATATGTTATTTTAATTTTAGCTCCGATTTTATTAAAAGACTTTACATCTCTAACACAGCTTGAGTCGTGAAAGAAAAGGGCCACTATTCATGTCATTCTTGAAGTAGGAAAACTAGAAAGTAAAGAAGGATCTTACTTTTCACGAAGGCATAATATTTAACCCACTAATTGAACGCCTGATTACCGGAAACGACAGTTGGAGAATATATGTTGCTCACATAGGGTGTTCGGGAAGTAGGGACGAATTTGAATTTTTTGGGATTATTTTTACGACGGTTGGCAGTCGTGGCTTTATCATAGCCTATATTGATTACTAGCCTGACAGCGTTTTATTAGTTTATTTCCGGTATGGAGCAGATGACAACTAAGCAACGCGTTTTGGTGAACCAAACTTTTTACAAAAACAATAAGAAAATAAAAGTCCTACTACAACGGTTCTTGAATTGCTTGCGAGGCGTAATGTACGCGCAAGTGAGTCGCTAAGATCTAAAACTTATCGAGAAGTTTGAGACTAAGGCTCTTTGTCGTGGCTCCAAGACATCGAGCCACTTGTTTGTAAGCGCGTTCTAGCAAACTTTAATGACTCCATAATTCAATGCCGCGCCTCTTTGAGTGGTCACATGCCGGATATTATTTTTTATACTTAAAAATGAAAACGTTTATCGATCCATTTGATATATAAATATATATATATATTTTAAATTTCCATTAACATTCATTGCATTTTAACATTCTTCCCTATTTCCTGAACACCATATAAAATAATTGATGAATTCAGAGGCATACATGAAGGCGAATAATTTATTTTGACTTCAACATAGGATAGAAACTTAAGGCATTTAGAAGGTAGGATTTGCGTTTGGTAGGATGGATGGGTAAAACTTTCTCTTTGGCCGTTAAGAGAAACTTTTCCTGGCCCAGATTAACGAGAAAATTTACGATCCCTAATGGCAATTATTGTTTATTCAAGATTTTATGGAATGGGTGTGGATCCAGTCAGTAGCTCATTGCATAGACAGAAAATAATACATTATATACAATACTAAAGTGAAATGGCTTGTAACTTGTTCCTCGACAATTTCTATTAAAAACAACATGGAGTAGAACCCATAGCCCACGACAAAATCAAATTACACTCAATAGCTCAAAACGATTTACAAACTGGACATAATACTTACAACCTGGTTGGTCTAAAATATAAACTTCTCTTTTGCCTGGAGCAATATAATCGTCAAAAATATACTTGACAATATAAACTTTAATTCTTTTAACAAAGAATAGATAATCAGTTATCCTTTGCAGTTATAACTATAAAATCCAAATAAATTAAAGGAAGCTAGTTTTTACGTCTTATTTGGCGCATATTCGTTTGGATTTAGTTGGTATGACAGGATAGCATGCTATCTTAATATGGCTTGCTCGCTAATGATTTAGTTCACGCCTAAAGCATATGAATTAATTTGTGGCTTCTAATCGCCAGAGCTGAACGTTCTTCGCACCACCCATCCCAAATTAACTGCTTGTTATAATATTCAGGAACAAAAACATTAATGTAATCGAGGATGCCTACCCCAGCATCGTAAAAATGTAATCTATAAGTTGTATAAACGTAATTGTTTATAAAAGATATAAAGAACTATAATTATATTTATAACAATTATTATTACTTAACCACTCACTATTATTAATGATAATTAACATAACGCGTAATTTCAAGAAGTGAAATGCCACTATGCTACCATTCCATAAATAATTGGTATAAAAATAAAGTGATTTTATAATATTATGAATTGAAAGTATCAATAAAGAAACCAAAGAATGATTATACTCTTAACAGCTGATGCTATCTGAGTTTTAAGTAAAAGAATTCATCAAATAATAGCTGATTTCTTTCTTTTTCAGGCTGCAGCTAAGGGTATGAGCACGTCTGTATCTGGTTTAGTTTTTAGTTTTTACGCTCTTATAGTTTTCGCTACATCTCCGCTATTCGGAAAAATTGTAAGTAAAATCTGTTTATCTACGATTGATAAGAAATATAAACATTATATCTTTGTTTAGATGCGTAGAAAGTGATTATTTACGTACTTGCATTCATTGCGCATGCGCGTCTCATAGAACTGAACAATTCCTCTTCTTTACCACACAGTGTGCGGTAAAGAAGAAGAATTCTTCAGCTTTACGCACGATTAGCAAGTTTGTTTACATTTAACAAAACTAATTTGCAGTTCTTTTATTAAAATAACAGTTTATATCGAGTTTTTAGTGAAAAACAATAAGTGAATCAAGTGACTTTGACGAAAATGTGGAGAATAATACTCCTCCAGAAATAATTAATTCGGCAAAAAATACAACTCAAGAATTAATCCCATCTTTATCAAGAGAGAGATACGAACTTGCATACAGGAAGTTTATTTTTTTCTGTTATAATTATTTAAATCTAACAATCGTAGATAAAGTACGGTACGCAACTCGTGCGAAAACGGCATTTTGCATTGCTCGTGTGGTTTTACAACCCTCGCTGTCGCTCGGGTGCAAACTCCACACTCGCATGCAAAATGCTACTTTCCGCACTCGACGCGTAATGTACTATTATCTACGATTAATATGAAATATAAACATTATATCTCTGTTTAGATGCGTAGAATGTGATTCTTTTCGTAGCTGTATTAGTTGCGAATGCGCGATCATAAGCGCGTTGACGAATTCTTCACCTTAACGCACGATTAAGCGAGTTTGTTTACATTTAACAAAACTAATTTGCTATTTGTTTAATTAAAGTAACTGACAATATCGAGTTTTTAGTGAAAAACAATATAACAATAAGTAATTATGGCGAAAATGAGGAGAATAATACGCCTCCCGAAATAATTAATTCGGCACAAAATACAACTAATGAATTAATGTTATCTTTATCAAAAGAGAAATACGAAGTTACATACAGGAAGTTTATTATATTTATTTTTTTTTCTGAATTCATTATTAAAATCCACAATCGTAGATAAAGTACGTTACGCAACTCGTGCGAGAACTGCATTTTGCTTTGCTCGTGTAGTTTTACTACCCTCGCTGTCGCTTAGGTGCAAACTCCACACTCGAGTGCAAAATGCTACTTTCCGCACTAGACGCGCAATGTACTATTATATTATTCAGAATATTAATCAACATAATTTTGTTTTTGTTTAAACATTTTTTGATGGCCTTGATTAAAAAAAAATCTTAAGTAGCAATACTCTTCACAATTAAACCTCGTATAAGAGATGCAGCTCGTACTAAGCGAGCAATTTATGTTTTGATTTGTCGAACTATAATATCCTTCATTAATAAGTTAAGCAGTCAAATAACATTAATAATAAATTTAAATTTTTAAGTTTTTGGTAGTATTCATACTACGGAAAGATTAAATTTTACTTTAAATCAAATTATAATTATTAATAACTACGGGAGACATACAGAGAAAAATAGTCTATTTTTCTCTGTATGTCTCCCGTAGTTATTGATACTTATAATTGGATTTAAAATAATAATAAATGAATAAGTAAAATAAAATAACTAAGAACTAAATATAAACAAAAACTAAATTTAAGGAGCTAGTTAATTAATAGCGAAGTAACAATTTCAACCAGCTATTTTTGAAGACAAAATTAAGGATGTTTTATATATATATATATATATATATATATATATATACACATATATATATATATATATATATATATATATATATATATATATATATATATATATATATATATATATATATATATATATATATATATATATAAATATATATGTATATATATAAAGTCCAATCAATCATAAATTAGTAGGTTTCTTTATAAAATATATTTAACTATTAATTCAACTTCGAAATAGTTTATTAAAGTTAATTTTATTAATAGTTAGTTTAAAATATGATAAGTTGGATTGTTATTAATCTCTAAGCTTGTGTGTTTCAGTTACCGATAGTGGGTGCAAAGTTCCTATTCATGTCTGGAATGTTTATAGCTGGAAGTTGTAATATACTTTTCGGGTATGTACCTTGCGGTTTAGTTACCTATTTAAACTTAATTAAGTTCCTCCTATCTGCAGCCAATAACACTTTTTTCTCATCAAAGTTAACAGACTATAATAAGCCCTAGACAAGTTTTAATTTAATATTTTAATTTTTGTTAAACATTGTTCACTACAGTCTTCTTAAAACATAGTTTAGGAAATATAGTATACAAGAATATTTAATCTATTTACTTGTGTACCATAAGCACCAACTTATGAACATATTTTCTTACTTAAATTTTCAAGATATGTTTTCGATGAAATGAAGCTAATTCTTCTTCTTCACATCGAAATATTTAATAAGTCTTGAAATCTTGTAACTATTAAGTTACAGCAAATTGACGTTTTTTATTTTTTTAAAATGAAAGAAATCTTCATTTCGTCTTTGATGTCTTTACACTAAAGTAAATATGGTGGTGAAATAAGTCAAAATGCGTAAGAGATAAAAAACTTGTTACAGAGGTTGAAATCTGACTAAAATAAATAACTTGCATACTTCTTATAGATACGTAGATCCTTTTAATCATATATAGGTACATAAACATCAACACTTCTATAAATTACATTAATTTAACTGCTCTTAAATAGGCCTATGCCGTGGAGTATATACTTATCCCAACTATATTGACTTGTGAGTTAACACTTTTATCTACGAGTATATATACTTCTTGTGCTTAATTACCTATTATGTTGTGCGTTTTACTTATTTACTTCTTATACCTATTGTAGTTCCTTGTAGATACTTCACATTAAAATAGATATTTTAATATTATTTTCTATTAAATTAGGATATTCCAAATATTTTATGGGAAAAAAATCCTTCCTGAAAAGAAGTAATGCTACAGAAATTATTGTTAGCTTAATTAAAATTGTCATTGTTGTTTTGTAAAATTGTTAATGTTAAAAAGTCAAGTCTGGTAAAACTAATTATTTACAGTTATTAAAAGTAAAAGTTCTCTAAAGACACAATGGGACACATCTGTTCATAAGTTTTTATGAACTCTAATATCCTTCCTTTTGAATGACTTTAATTCCACATTTTCCCGCTATTTCGAGTGAAGTTGGATGCTAAAGTTTTATTATGGTGAACAGATTCAGAAATAAAAACTTGGCATTTTATTTATAATTATATCTTTAATTATTAAAAGGAACATGGTCTTTACTGTGTGTGTACTTATGGCACAACATAGTTAAGTAGCATAGAGAGAAAAAAGTTAATAAAAGGCAGGCTTTGAAATATAAATATTTTGGATAAAGCAGTATTCAGTTTTATATTCATTTAATGTGGCGCTACTCTGGTGGCGTCGTTTTGAAGCTTGTTTAGTCCCCGCTTCCCCTCCTTTGGACTTTTGATTCCCCCTCCCTCGTCCTGATTTCTGTAAACCTCCAACAGTCCACTATCGAAATCGAACTCGTACAGTCTAGCATTCTTGTCAAATCTCAAGTATTTTTATTTCCACATTTTTATGTTTTTGTTTATTTAATACAGTCTACATTTACTCAAAACCTCATATTGTGTTTGATATTTTTTCTTAACTCGATCCATACTCAATATACTCATACATAAACAAGCAGTTTTTCTAACATAAATATTAAAGCAGCTAGATTCTTATCCATTTTGCGGATCACTCACAAATAAAATAGATTGCCAATTGCCCTGGCACAAAATTACAAAAATCGTAATAAATCGAAAATGGTCCTGATCGAGTTGACCTCTCTGTGTGACAAACAAGCCCACCAAATTTCATTTTGATATTGGCCGCCATTTTGAAGCTATCGATTTTTGAATTTTTAAACTTTGATGATTAATAATACCTAAAGTATAAATAGATTTTGATATATAGCATATCGTTGGAACTAGAAAAAATAAAGGAACAAATATAAAAAAAGAACGACGAAATTCCATTAATTAGTTTAAAAGTTATAAGCGAATATAATTATTTATTATTGCGATAATTTTGATGACGTCAAAGTTTTACATCTGTCAAAATACCGCCAAACTTCAAATAATTAAATAAAATATAAGTATTAAAAATAAGTTTTGTTTTTTTAAGAATGATGATGTTCAGAACGGTCACCCATCCAAGTACTCACCACGTCCAATGTGAGGAAAAGTTCCGAGGTACCCCGTACCCGATTTTTTTTGCTTCCGAGCTTACCGAAGGTAATGGAAGCTATGTGATCGTTCTGAAGAACGAAAAAATTTTAGGTCTCCGATTTCAAAAATTCCAAGACAGAAATCTGTTTCAGACATCAGGGAATATTTTTGGTTCCGTGTCTGTCTGTCCGTCTGTCTTTCAATTTTTGAGAACCAATTTTTAATTTATTTAATGATTTTAAATATTTAATTCATGTAAAAAATCAAAAAACCATTTTTCATCAATTTTTTCAGATTAAAATAGTCTGGCTAGTGGAGTGGCACATAGCTTCCTCGCATCCTATTACGTACTTTATTGATTTTATGCTTTTACAAACTATTATTGTTTAACTTTTTCCCGTTTTTTTAATCTGTCAAAATTGTTTTGATTTATTACATTAATTAAAGTATTAATGTAGCTAAATTTACAGAGCGCAGACGGTTCCAATGAATCTGTAGCTATCTGCGGGTTACCTTCGATAAACTATAAAAGTTTCATGCAAATCAGATAAGTTCTTTTGAAGCTATAGGGGTAAATAAATGTATGTTTGTGCGCATGTGGAAGAGAAACAAATGAGCGTAGTAGGTTGAAACTTTTATGGAACCAAGAATGAGTTAGTTATGAACTACCGTATAAATTTCATTAAAATAGGACGTGTAGTTTTTAAGATATGTTGGTTCGCAAAAATAGAGCGACAGACCGACAGCCAGACACGGAACCAAAAATGTTCCCTGATGTCTTAAACGGATTTATGTCTTGGAATTTTTGAAATGTGAGACCTAAAAATTTTTCGTTCTTCAGAACGATCACGTAGCTTCCGTTACCTTTGGTAAGCTCGGAAGCAAAAACGGGGGAAACAATTAAACAAATTAAACAATAATGACTAGTAAAAGCATAAACTCAATAAAGTACGTGATAGGATGCGAGGAAGCTATGTGCCAGCACCAATTGACAGTCTATTTTTTAAAAACTCCTCAAGTTTTTTCTACCGAAGAAATTTATTTAAGCTAAGGGAAATGGTTTACAAAAGAGTTCTTGGGTAAAATAGCAGTAAAAAGAAATTAAAAGAGTGGTATAAGGAGTTATAGTTTCACAATTGTTGACGAATGGAATCAAAAATTTGGCGGACGACTACAGCAAATGAATAGAAAAGGCAGTTCTCAGATAAATAAATATTTAAAAGGAAGATGTATGAGAAGAATATTAAATAGCTAAAGGATAGATGGGATAATAATATCGGGTCACAATGGAGTAAAAAGGAATTAAACGTGTACTAGAAGTCAAGGAAAGGGAATTAGCAAAAGTTTTGAAACAACGACAAGCGTCAGACAAGGCTGTGTTCCCAGCTCTTAGTTCTTTATTATTTCTTCTTTTCCCAAATGATCTCCACGATGAGCTGGGAGGAGGAGTTGTCTGGATTAAAGAGTGGAATTTGCGCCTTTCATTATGCGGTAAATATTGTAATCCTTACGCCGGACCCGAAAAACAATGCAAAAAATACTCGACAATTTACATACATATTGTAACACCTGGCACCTTAATATCAATTTAAATAAAACCAAAATTATGATTTTTTTTTTTTCACGGAGGTAAAAAAATGAGTTGATAGTACGGTAAAGAAAAACTGAAAATTGTCAATTCCTATATATAAATACTTAGAAGTCACACTTACACTAAAACTGTCTATAAGCCAACATTTTATTTAGAAGTTGGGGACATCTAACTTTGGCATAAAAACCACCTGGTAAGCTCTGTTAAGCCAGATGAACACTTCTTTTTCTGCGAAGTTCAAACTATTCCGAGCTAATAAATAAAAAGAAACTGTCTCCCCACGGAAGATAATACTTATTTTCTTATCAAAGTAGCTTTCGGCTATTATAAAACCATCATCAGTGCCTATGAACAAACTCCAAGCGTTAAAACTTACTAACTTATAAATAAACTGAAATTAAAAGAAAACAAATAAAAGCTAATAACTTAACCTACAAAAATAAGAGATAAATATATAATAACTAATAAACTAAGAAAAAGATCAACAAGAAATTAAATAAGACGATAATAAATCAAAAACGAGTTAAAGAAATAACAGATCAATAAACAATCAATAAAACAAAGAAACAGTTAAAAAAGTACAATAATTGACACATGTTAAAAATGGAGATCAAATTATATGATAAAAATGATAGCTAAAGATAGAGTCAAAGAAATAGTAAAAGAGCATACCGATTTCGGTAGAACTAGCGTTACATTACAAAGAAAAATATGTAGTGGACGAGTCATACGACATCGGAGACTAACGTAGGATTGATCCTAGTAGACGCTCCAGCTAGGGTTCTCATCAAAAAGGATGCTTCTCCCCGCTCATTAAGATTTTTAATAGACTGCTTCATTTCCTCAATTGTTTTTTTGTTTAATGGTAGGAAGAGTTTAAATAGGAAGTTCAGTTTAAACAGGTCTCTTACACCCCGAGAGCATATTGATCCTCTAAATTTATTTAATGGACTTACAGAGTGAAAAATATATTTAAAAAATAGTTATTTAGAAACCCAGAAATCTCGTTTTTGATATTTTTATGTCTTGGCTGTGGCACATTAACTTCGAAAAGCGTTACGTTACACGAGTGGGGAAGATATAGGATCAAGGTGTTAGGAAGGTATAGGAGGTGTTCAATCGAGTCTGTCCGCTCTTGGTAGGGATAGTGTCTCCCACTACCGCGCTTGGTACCACTGTCGCTATAGGGCGTCCCCTCCCCAAGCGATTCTAAAACGCTGTACACTGTACTAGGAGAATAAAAAAGGGTAGGAGCTAACTGCACTCGTTAGCTAAAAGATTACTTCTCAATAAACTGGAAAAGAAGAAAAGTACTTTCTTTCATCGTGCACAACATATGTTCGATTAAATTCCTAATTTACAAAAGCAAGAATCTGCACGGTCGAATTTTTTTACATTTTCATGTCTTCACTTTGGCACATAAACTCGATAAGCTTTACCAAAAAGCGTTACACAAGCATTACCAAAAAACGACACCAAAAAGCGTTACATAAAAATGTCTAACTATTTCAGTACAATTACAAACATTTATAAATTAAAGAGAAGAACTTTGATACAGATAAAAATGCGGGGCGTTATAAGTTGAATTTTTTATTTAAGTTGAAGTAAGATGCGATGTTTTAGCTCTAAACTATAAACCTTGGTTGCTAGTGAGACACTATGCAAATTATGTGACATGAATGAGGAAATAACCGGGTTTCATTTTATAGCTCGCTGTTCAACCCTCAATGAATTGAGAAGAACAGATTGTTTTTCCAATTTCCAAGAGTCGTCGTTGAATACATAGAGTTGCTTGCACTGGAAAAACATTAGGTTCCCTGGTGAAAGACGTGCTTTTAAAACGTGTCTGGTTAGTAAGATTTAATATAGTAAATAGGTCACATTCTATAACGTTTTTATTCAGTAGAAATAATTGTTAAACAAATATGTACTATTCAGTTCCTGTTACTTATATTGCTAGTTAGTTTTTATACATACGTATATTGTATATTGTATTTCATCATCTAAATTTAAATTAAAAGAAACGCAGTCTAATCTACATACTATTGCTTCCGAGCTTAACAAACAAAACAATGCGATCGTTTTGAAGAACGAAAATATTTTATGTCTCCGATTTCAAAAATTCTATGACAAAAATCAGTTTCAGGCATCAGGGAACATTTTCTGAGTTCTCAAAAATTGAGTCTGTCACTCAATTTTTACGAACCAACATATTAATTAATGAAACTTGTATGGAAGGCCATAATTAGCTCATTGTTGGTGCCATATAAGTTTTAGCCTTCAGCGCTCATTCGTTTCTCTTTAACATGCGCACAAACATACATATATCTCATACCTATATCTTCGTATTACACCTATATCTTTAAAAGTACTCATTTGATTTTTTATGAAATTTGGATGGTTTGTCGAAAGTAGACCGCAGATGCACCAGATAAATTTTATTATTTTTTGCTTAATTGATATTTTAATTCATGTAAAAATCAAGACATTAATAAAAAAACGGGGGAAATAATTAGAAGCATACGATCAATAAAGAATGTGATATGTGCGAGGAAGCTAAGTGCTACACTAATTGGCAATCAATTTATGAAACTTTTATAGTTTATCGAAAGTAGCCAGGTATCCCCGCCCAGTTATTATTATTTGTTTTATTATTATTTGTATTACTATTACAGAGCTAAATAGCATAAAAATGCCAGTCAATACATTACGGGTATGCTGTAAGTTCTGAACAACAAACAACAAGTCAACAACTTTTTGTAATAGCGTACGTTTCCGCGGCCAGAGTCTAAACAAGTCTTGCGACAGAGACTGCTTTAGAGATTTTGTGAATTCCGACGTTTCGAACCCATTCTAAGTTGCTAATGACGTTTTGACATAAAATTTACATAAAGATCTTACCGGGATCATTCTCAAGGGAGTTGCTCACGATGAAAGTAATTTGCTCCTAAAAGCTCTCTCTATGATTCTTGATGAGAGTAGTAAACTCCTTAAAAATTATCCCTCTAACTCTAATGGATTTGAAAATGACGTCGGATTTTCAAAAATCTCTGACCAGTTTTCTCAGAAATATGTAGACTTATTGTACATTTATATATTATTAAAGTATGTTATGTATTAATATTTTTCTTCTTTTTAGGGTTCTACCACTGATGCCTGATTACTTATGGTTCACGTCGTTTTCATTCATAATTCGAACGCTAGAAGCAGTTGGAGCAAGTGCATATGCTACCGCTAGTTTTGTATACGTTGTTGAAATATTTCCAAACAATATTAGTGCTATATTGGTAAATAACATCTGAATTTATTACTTTATGAATAATACTAAATATTTATCAATAATTATAATGTCAAGGGATTTAAAACGGTTTTTGGAAGGAAATTATTATTTTCACGGCAAAACTTGTATACATTTTTTAAGAAAGGAAGCTTTTTTTGAAAATTTAATAAGTATTAACTTATAAATATTAAAGTTTATAAATTTATAATTAATTGATATATTATCTTCTGTCTTTGTATTCCAGGGTCTACTTGAGACTGCAATGGGTCTAGGTATGAGCATGGGTCCTGCTATAGGAGGTTTATTATACTCGGTAAGCTCATCGCACATATTTTAAAAGGGGAAACAATGCTTAAGAAGTGCAATGCAAAAATTATTGATTAGGTCACATTCGATTAGATTTGTTTACTAAAGTCTAATCTCCAACTAAAGCTTAACCGTGAAAAAGGACCAAGTTCCAGACCTCCTCCCAAAAAATCAGCCTTTAGGTATATCTACATTGTGGCCAAGTGATCTACATGTAAAAATTATTTTAAAAATAAACAAATGATACAGCTTTAAAGTACAAATAGAGGCCTTTCAAATGATATGCAACATATTAACAAACTTTTAAAAAAGTGATCACATGACACGACACTCTGAAAAAGTTTTCTCTCATGCTTGCAGCAAATAGGACGAATTTGTAATAATTACAAGATAGAAAGAACTTTTATATACTAAGTTTTTAAATTTTCTGTCGACTAAATAAAAAAAAACATAAATTTGAAACCCGTCAAAATGAAGATCGTAAATGTGCTTAGAATAATACAATATATAGAAGGAGGATCACTGATAACATTGAAGCCAACTTATGTTTTGTCCCTTAATCCGCGTTCTAAAAATTCATTTGTAAATTTGTGACGTCATAACTCTAAAATTATTTGACTTCGGTTTTTTAATTTAATTTTTAGTAAATTTTAATTATTGATAGTTAGTTTCATTTATTGTAATATTTTTATTGTGTTCTATCTTATTTTTAGCTTGAAATATGCTGAAAATAATGTTTATTATATCATGCCGTGCGAGGTGAAAAAAATGACGTCAGAGTGAAACGTAAACAATAACCAATGGCAGGGTTTGTCTTCTTGATTGTTTGTGAGCGGGCTTTGAATAGTTACAAAAGTATGTCCAACCTTCTCCAGTATAATGAAAAAAAATGAGTGTTGTTATGTTGGCAGCCTGGTCTTAAGGACACAACCTCTCGGCAAAAGTTGGCTTCAGTCTCTTATCAGTAATTGCTTAGGACTCCGATTCTATGCTCCTTCTATATATAGTATTATTCTAAGCAAATATGGGTCATGTCAAAACAAATAAAAAAAAACTTAACTTTCCATACAGCAACATTTGCTGAAAACGAATTAAATTCTGCTCAAAGATGGCTAAAAGTATTAAAATAATGCATTGTCGTCGTGTTCTGAGCTATTCTAAAAGTTTAAAATGTCTAGCTACTCGGGATGTTAGTTAAAAGTCGATTGCAAGATTTGTACTGGAGAAACAATCAAACAAACAAGAAAGCAAGCTAATAAAAACGTAGTAAAAATAATTAATATCAGTGTGAGCTGTGATCTATCTAAAAAGAAATAAAATCGGTCAATAATTGAAACGCTATGAAGAGATTGAAGTCAAAAATTTAAAAATATTAATTAAATCTAGCTCCAACTAAGGTAGAACCGATGGAGGTACGAAAAAGTCATAGAATCAATCTTGTAGATCTTTCAAAATCAGGAGTTGATTGTACAATCAGTTTTTCGATACGACTAATTCCCAAAAAACTTCAATCTTACGTCCAATATTTTCAATTTCTTTGGGGGGGGGGGGGGTAAAATTTAAAAAAAAATAATAATAATAGGATTTTTCCGTCAGTTACACGGCTATAGCTACAAATAAACCAAATTTCAAGTTTCTAGCTATTCTGCAAGTGACTTATAATTTCGATGATGTGTCAGTCAACGAGTAACAAAAATGCAAACTTTGAAACTATCCCCTTTAGAAAAGACTTAATATTAAAGGCTCATTTTTTTTTACATTGTCCTAAAGCTACTCAAGCTTATGTTTCAAATTTCAAAAACCTCATCTTAAAGAAAACAGATATGAGGAGGGTGAGAAAAACCGGGGGAAATTGTTCAAGTAAAGATACACTGCATGCATGGAAATAGACCTTGCGTACTGCCATGCGCTCAGATAAGCCTGATAAAGTAGTAACATATATGCATAATATTATTAAAAAAGTTATTACTTTTTTAAAAATGCATGTTGCTGTATTCAAAGCTTATCTCTAGATTTTATATTTCTACTTCTACTAAATATCAAATCTGAGTTCAAAGGTAAAATAATCCTTTGATATAATTTAATAACATACTAGTCATTATACCAACATTATGTTTACACGTCATATTAGTAGAATAATCTCTGTTGAATTCAAATTATCTTGCCACGATCATGTACTCTTATGTCTCATAGAATATATCTCATATTTTTAATATATATTCAATTTAAATGTGATATTGTGGTGAAGAGTACCTTAAAGTAAGAGTTTTACATCTTAAGTCTCACAAAACTTGAATCCAAGTTATATAAATCTTAAATATACAACCCTTTCCAGTGGAATTCACTTAAAATCCTACCTTAGGATTTAGACTTGTTAAATTGAAATAGACAAAGCCATTTAACTTGTGACAAAGGTTAATCGTGAATGATATTACAAGAGTGGAAACTCTAGGGATATCTAGAATAGCTCTGGATGATACATATTGAACTTAGAAAGTAAAATTAATTAAGCCTTTCAATATGGATAGAGTTATAAAAGGAACTCTGTTCAAATAGAGATGTGTTAAAGGGTTAATACATACTCGTTGTAAAGTTGCCTCACTTAAATTGATATTAACTATTACTCTACAGAGGGAATAGAATCTTATAACCATGAACATTTTATTACAAGTTATCTTCATACCAAGAGACAAATGTGTAAGTACCTTTCACAAACAAACTTTTCTCTCAAGATCTTCTCGTTCATGTGGTTGTGATAAAGGTTACGATGTAAACTCTGTCTTTTAACTTACATATTAACTTCAAACCGTACAAACCATTTGACATAGGACAATTTGTGGCTCTATACTCTATACTATAAGCGAATTAAGTTATTCACTCATTCATAACACTAGCAAAATGGTTGGTCATTGAGAAACACAAAACCTTATTTGATTGCATTGCTTGCAATGCATCAAATCTCTGACGCGGTCTCCTCTGAAAGATCTACATTTATTAGAATCTTGTCGCGGAAACCTACGCTATGAAAAAACAAAATATATTCTGTACAATATGTTGTACAAATAATAATTGATAAGTATAGATTTTCAATCAGTCAAAGAAATCTAAACTTCCATTGAATTTACATCACTATACTCAAATGGCAAGTCAAACACTGGCAGAAATAAATAATCTTGATGAGAAGGAAGAATTGAAAACTATGAGGCGCATAAGCGCTAAGAGTACTGGAAAGGAATTGCAAAGCATTAAAGAAAGAGAAAAAGCGTTGAAAAAACACATCTAAAAGTATGGAGTTTATCTCGACTTAAATCTGGAATATAAAACTCACTTATTCTCCATTGAATGTTATCAGAACGGCAAATATTAAGTAATATAAAGTCTCTGTTAGTAATAATTATTATTACAAACAGTTTATTATTAATTATCAATTGTTTGTTTAATTAATGTTTGTAGTAATAATAATTGTAATCATTATTATATCTACTTTGTTTTGATTTTTAATAAAGCATGTCTTAGTAGTAAAGTCTCTGTTTGACCTGGATCATTAAAAAATAAATTGTGAAGAAAAATTTAATACATTTAATACGAGTTGCTTGCGAGAGATTAACAACTCTACCGACAAAAAACAAAATACGTTAGCAATAGGCTATGCTAACTAGGACTAGGATGTACAGGACATTTTCTGTCAATTAGTATCAATGGATGAAAGGACAAAATAAAATATAAACTATTTTTAATAAGAGACAAAACTTAATAAAATTGATGCATTTTATCCAAGATTGTAATACTGAAATAATTTCTACTAAAGTAACGACATTAATAAATATGATTAAAACAGTGCAAAAACATTTTCGCCACTTAAAAGGTTTGATTTTTTGTGACATATTAAAATTTGAGATTTCTTCAAAAATATTGTTAAAATTAGAATATCAAGTTCTCCATAATTTAAACTATATCTTTTTTTAGGTTGGAGGATTTGGTTTGCCATTTTATATCTTAGGTGGACTAATGTTACTAATAATACCAACAAACTGGAATCTATTGCCATCAATATCAGGTAAATAAAATTGGTGTTATAATCAAATAAATTCAATTCCTGAACATATTATTAAAATAAAATAAAATAAAAAAATTACATCATTTGAGAGACAGGTGTAAAAATAATCGATTTGTATACAGGTGATGATCATTTAATAATAATAGTATTGTGGTTATACAATAAACTGTTCAATTTTGATATGTTAAGTTTCATTCAATGTCCTTTTAATTTATACAGGGTTTCCCAGCTAATATGGAACAGCGAAATATCTCCGGAACCATGATAAATAGAAAGATGCGGTTTTCAGGGTTCGATAATGGCTATAAATGCGCTTCCAGAACACATGCAGAACATTTTCTGTGTTCAGCAAAAGTGTGTGCAATTTACTTAATTAAAAATTAGTGAATAGGAAGCCAAATTTGTAAGACTAGATTTGGATTCTATGGCTAAAAATAAGAATTTTTACTCTTGAAAATTTTAGTTTGCCGTCTTGAGAGCCCTGAACTTCCTAAATTGAGAAAGTCTATTTTATAGCTAAACTAATGGATTTAGGAAAAACATTCAAGATACAAAAAGTTCTTATATGTGGCGTAAAATCCAAATCCATTCTTAAAAACATGAGCCCTGCTGAACACCTTTTTTATGACAAAAAAAAGTTTCATATAAGGTACCTATGAATTTGGATTCTATGGCTAATATAAGAACTTTTTGTCCCTCGATTTCATTTTCCTAAATCCATTAGTTTAGCTGTAAAATGAACTAAAATTATTTTTTTTAGCCAAATCTAGTCTAAAAAAATATGGCTTCCTATTCACTTTTTTTAATTATGCAAACTGGACACACTTTTGCTGAACATAGAAAATGTTAAGCATTTTTTCTGGAAGCGCATTTATAGCCATTATCGAACCCTGAAAACCCCATCTTTCTATCTATCATGGTTCCGGTCCGGAGATATTTCGCTGTTCCATATTGGCTGGGGCACTCTGTATACTGCACTTCTTTATCAACTATTTTTTGTATAATAGCATTATTGTAGGAGATTATTTACAAAGCCACCATAACATATTAGTACTTCAGTGAACATTTTCAGTTTTACAAGATTTTTTATCTACAATGGATCTAAAAAACTATTAATTTTAAGTGTTAAAGTAATCGCTAAAATGTAACCTTCTTTTTTAGCTTGTTCGAAAGAGACAGAGCACGCATCTTTTGGAAAGCTGTTTAAAATACCTTCAGTCATGATTATTAGTGTTATTATAGTGGTTGCGTCAAATACATGGTCATTTCTTGACCCCACCCTGGAGCCTCATCTCAGTCGGGTAAAATCTGATTTTTTATTTAAGTTCTCAAGTATGTATTGTAAATTTAACTTCGTCAAAATTAAAATGACAGTCAACAAGGTATTAATTTTCTCCTTCTTTTTTTTTAAAAAAAAAGCGCATAATCGTATCAAATTATGTTTATAAAAAGGGTTCTCCACCGCAAGGAAAAGCAGCTCTGCGTCAATTCGCGCAACCAAGTCCAAATAAAGAGGGAACGTTCTAGCCCTAAGATAGAATATAAAAATTTAATAAGGGAGAGTCTAGGTGGTTTTCGTTATTCTAGAGAAAGAGGATATTAGGTTGCTACCTCAAGTTTCCTTTATCATCTCAATTTAGAGTATAAAAACCCAGTTGAAAGATCCACCTAAAGGAATTTCTTCAGATAGAATAAATGATTTCCACTCAATGTTCATATACGACTGAAAAAATATTGTGATACATAATTGCTATTTTCTTTCTTTTATTAATATTCAATACTTCTTTGAGACATTTCTACTTATAGTTATATTAAAAATTCCCTTGAGTTAAAGCAAGCCCGCTGCAAAGTAAGTCTTAGATAAAAATCAAAGGTAATAATGCAATTTCTAAATATCTTCAGCATAGGACAAACAACGAAAATGACTGTTAAAAGAAGTTGAGAAAAACGTTTTCTGAATCGAATGTTCTTGTGGCTTAACGTTTATGCTATTAACACGGCAAGACCATGTATGAAATATTGAGGTTATCGGAATTAATAAATTAGACGATAGAATAAAAGCTTAGAATCGAATGACTCTAAAATCATGTCATTAAATTATATTAACATTTTTTTTTTATAAATTAAAACATATATATACGGATTTGTGTATGTGTAGTCATGGCTACTTATTGGATATCCAGTTTAGTTAAAAACTAATATGTCTATGTATAGAACCAGACTTCAAACTTAAATCAAGTGTTCTAACTATCGCGATTAATATACAGCTTAAAATATTCATCTTAAAAATTATAAAAAGAATATGATATTAAAGATTTTAGAGAACATTTTCAATAGAACTGTGAAATAAAAACAAAAACCTTAATCGAGAAACCAGTTTATAATACTGATAAAGGATTAAATCTATCAAACAAAATCACGCCATTAACACCAAGTGTTGACAAAGAACTAAATGTTCAGTTAGTTTTTGAAATGAGTACTCTGAACAAGACGTATACAAAAAGTATTCTGGTGTATTTAATAAAATTTCCACGAAATGGACAACACGAATGTTTCTACAGTTAGTTTGTGTTTGCAATTATTAATGAAGAAGAATTATACAACAAATATGCAGGAGTCTTTGATAAGATTTAGCGAAATGAACAACATTAAATGTTTCTGCAGTCAGTACTGAATAAGAAGTACACCAAAAAAATATCCAGATTTCCGTGAAATTCACAACACTAAATATTTCTTGCAATGCTAAAATGTATACTCCAAACACGAATAGACAAATGACTGTTAATAAAATTGAATCTATTAGAATAATTGTTTAAACACTACGAGAGAATTGCTGTTTATACTGAGAGTAACAATATATGTTACCTATATAATATTTTACAATAAACACTTTCTTCCATATATCATCCTATTAACAGTTCTGGGTGCCGAAAGAGTAATTTTAGCAAATTTATAATCTCAGACGAGAGGAAAAATAAATAATGTTGTTTTGTGTTTCAGCTCGAGTTGTCAAGTTATCACATAGGTCTGATTTTCCTTCTGTTTTCTGCTCTCTATGGTATTTTTAGTCCTATCTGGGGTTGGTTAGCTGATAAGCTGGGTAATCATTGGAGTATGATGGTTACAGGACTTCTATTATCAGCTGTCGGGTTACTTTGCCTTGGTCCATCTCCACTTCTTAACTGGGGAACGTGAGTGTACGAGTATTTAATAATTATTTGAGTAAAAACTTGCATGAAGTGATGTGTGAATCATCCTCATAAATCAAATTCACATTTGGTTTATGAGAAGTGATGATTTGTGAAGTATTCTGACAAACCTCAAGTTCCCACAATTTATTCTAACTTTTTTCCATAATTCTGATTCCACCCTCTCTTCTCCAGTGGTGTAACTATGGGCCCGCACGGGCCCGCATTGCGGGAGGGCCCCCACCGTCAGGGGCCCCCAAATCAACGACGAGGGGGGCCCCCAGTTCTAAACTCAAGAGGTTTTTTTTTTTGCTCATCAATTTTGTTTGGCGAGGGGCCCCCAAAAGGTTCTTGCGGGGGGGGCCCCCAATGCCCTAGCTACGCCACTGCTCTTCTCATTCTAAATTTTCGTTCAAAGACAAACTTTAACTTTAGTAAAAGTCGAGATTTGTCTGCAGTTTTGGTGGACAGACCTAGTTATACCTTAAAGGTGGTACCACACTGGGCGACGTTTGTCACTGACGTGTGCGACCGCGACGTTTCTGTGAGTAAAAACTCCATTGGGCTATACATTTCGGTCTTCGGCGGCACATAAAAGAGGTCGCCGAAACATAAAAAACCGCCTAGTGTGAAAATGGCCTTATTCGTGATCTAGCGACTCCACTACTAACATATAAACAATTACAATAAAATATTTTTTTAATAACTACCTCCTAAAAACAAAGTAGAAAGGATAAGAGAAGATTGATGTGAAAGAAATGTATGTAAACGAAGTTGTTCTACTATAATAGTACTATAAAGTTGAACTCAAATAAATGTAACACATCTATATCGACTAAAAATAATACGTGGGAAAGAGATAAGTGGAATGAATTGGAGTATAGATAAATTATTATACACCTCAAATACTTTGTTTTTTTAACGTACACGTGTTTTTATTAGTCGGGAGTTTCGCTTAACAGGGAACAACATTTTATTGTATTTATTTATTGTTTACATTGTGTATTTTATTTATTTATATTTGAAACAACACAATTACTTGAAACGTTTTATTATAGCTTGGAATGTGAATTTAATACGGTTGAAAAAGATCCAGTAAATTCATGAAGTAAAGGAAACAAATAGATTCTAACTAGATATATTATTCTTAAATTGACAAATATTTATGATACACGATAACATATTGATTTATACTTCATAAAATTATACGGTTGCTTGTAAGTTTTATGTTAAGATTTCATATATATAATAGAGGTAATCCAGTAGTGCCATTATTTTCCTTATTTATAAGATAATATAAATATGTTATTAATCTCTACATATTTTATTTAAATTTTTAGTTCTCTCGAGATGGACATCATTGGACTTTGTCTTATTGGTATTTCAGTAGCTTTGACACTTATGCCTACTTTTAAAGCAGTTTTAAAATGCGCTGAGTATGTATCATTATTTACTTAGTTAAAGTTATTAATATACTTATGATAATTGCCGATGAAGGCTACATATATATAACCCCTATAATGTAGGTTTTTTTTGTAATCCGGTAGGTTCCTTTTGTGGTAATTTTTTGGATCCGGTATCAATATATATATTTATTATCACTATCACGTTTTTACTGTGAAGACCACGTCTTAAGGGATCCAGTATCAATATAAATTTATTATCACTATCACGTTCCTAATGTGAAGACCACGTCTTAAGGGATCCGGTATCAATATATATTTATGATCACTATCACGTTTCTACTGTGAAGACCACGTCTTAAGGGATCCAGTATGAATATAAATTTATTATCACTATCACGTTCCTAATGTGAAGACCACGTCTTAAGGGATCCGGTATCAATATATATTTATGATCACTATCACGTTTCTACTGTGAAGACCACGTCTTAAGGGATCCGGTATCAATATATATTTATTATCACTATCACGTTTCTACTGTGAAGACCATGCCTAAAGGGATGCGCGGTACAAAGACCTCTGGTAATGGAGTGGTCTTCTCTGTAAAATTTGAATGTTTACGAGGCGCAGCTAACAATATTAAAGGTTTATTATTACGTGTTAGTTGGCTTAAGATTTTAAGATACTTGCTCATAATGAATAAAATGAAAAATAATTGCTAATACTGCTAAAACCGGAATCAGTTCTCTGCTCACTGATAATAACAAGCCAAAGTGGCGAAAGCAGAAGATTTGGTCTTGATAACTCTAATCATCAATAGGTGAAACACCAGTCTGTGTTAAGATAATTACTATAACTTTTTAAAACAAATTGATCAATACTTTGCGCTATAAGTTTTATACATTTCGGTTAATTACAATAAAATCTTACTAAAAATAACTAACTTCCTCCCAAAACCTAAAAAAGTTTTTATATAATAAAATACAGAGATGTACCGATGTGGATACATTAATTTTTGCTTCCGAGCTTACCGAAGGTGACGGAAGCTATGTGCTCGTTCTAAAGAACGAAAACAATTTTAGGTATCCGATTTCAAAAATTTCAAGACAGATATCCGTTTCAGACATCATGGAACATTTGTGGTTCCGTGTCGTTCAATTTTTAATGAAATTTGGGTGGTAGGTCATAAGTAGCCCTTTGTTGGTCCCATATAAGTTTCTACCTTCTGAGCTCATTTGTTTCTCTTCAACATGCGCACAAACATACATTAATTTACACCTATAGCTTCAAAAGTACTTATCAGATTTGTATGAAACTTTTATAGTTTATCGAAATTACCGCAGATACTTTGAACCGTCTGCACTCTTTAACTTTTGCTTTGATACTTTAATTTAAGTAAAAAATAAAAAAAAAATTTGACAGATTTAAAAAAACGGGGGAAACAATAAAACAAATTTGACAATAATGGCTTGTTAAAGCATAAAATCAATAAAGTGCGTGATAGGATGCGAGGAAGCTATGTGCCACATCAATTGGCAGTCTATTGTCTGTTATAGCTGGAAAAATCAATTAATTCAATGTATTATAATTATCCATTATACAAAGAAAGTAATTTTTTTTTTGTATTCAATATTTTCTATAAATCAATTATTAACATTGTCTCAAAAATATATGTAGTCTATTCTTCAATTGTACTTAACAGATAAATAAAAGTGAAAGCGTTCTCTGATAAATTAATAAACCGAGAAAAGCCAATAGCTTTGAAAAAGGAAGCCAATCACTTAAAAGGTTTAGGATTCCTTTCTCAAACGGCCCCAAGAGAGGTGGGGGAGGTGATAAGGAGTGATAATCGACCTCCTTCTACTTACCCCAAGGCACTTGTTAGAACTCCCTTGGATATACAAGCTATCTATGCCAGAAACACAAAAGCAAAACAGACTATTCCTCTGTGAATTCCCATTTTTTGTAGCCTTTTATTTTAATACATACAATTGAAAAGGGCCTTCCTTTTGTACTAAATTCTTTAAATTAACCCAAAATTGCTACTAATTATTTTTTATTATGTTGTGTACACAATTATTATTAATAATGAAACCTTTGTAATCTAAATATAATAAAACGGCAGGTTTAATGTAGTTCGAAGGTTTTTATTTAATTATTTACCACAATAACATTTTGAGTTTATTAATGTAATTTAGCAACAAAATTGGAGCATTCATTATGTATCTAATATAATTGTACTGAAATATTATTAATTTAGAAAAAAAAAATGCAGAATAAAAATTATTTAATCATTGATTTTTTTATAAGTGGAGATAGCTGTAAATTCTCATTAATTTGTGATTCAACTGAAAATGTATGGTCCATTTATTAATGTAGGAACTCCAAATGGTATTTTGTTACCACTTTCGCTTCTCACCCAAATAATCTGCACGAGTTCGTATTTCCGAGGGAATCTAACCTAAGCTAAACGGCTCTTGTAGTAATGGTTGTACAGCACCATTATATCGAGCTACCCTTTTTCATGCGGTTAACGGTTGAACAGTTTGATACATATAGGAGCGTCTATGGAGAACATCTTAAAGAAATAACATAAATTGTCTCTCCACGTTAATTCAAACTGATTTATAACCAGTGTCGGGCTCTGATGGAATTGACTGGGTCTATCAGAAGGGCCCGAACTAAATTGCGTGTTCACAAACAAAGCACTCAAGGAGAGTGGTAAGGTATGGAAGAGTGAATGCAAGGGATAACAAAAACACAGAGAGACTGTCGGAAACGGGCAAAAATGTTGAACGACCAAAGATGTCTCCTTATGATTGTCTAGAAATATTTGAATTCTGAGAAATAAAAAATTGTCGTTCTTCAAAATTATCACAATGCCACAGATACCTTCGGTAAGCTCTGAAGCAAAAACATACAGACAAGAGGCAAGAAAGGAATTAACCTAGAAGAAGAACCAAAGCTAAACCAACGATATTCTCTTACCAGAATAATCTCGACATCCGTTATTCAAATTTTTTGTGTCAAAAATGAGCTTAGATTGTGTAAAGAGTGGCATTTTCTCGGAGAATCAAAGGTGAGACTACTTTTCTCATGACCAATTTCGGAGGTTTGTGCCTTTTGAGTGCAGGGTGCATGGTTCGACATTTTTAGTGCGATGGGTCTTCATTCAAAAACGTGCGGGAGACTTTATAGGGAGTGGCTTATTTTCGAAATGTGAGATTTTTTGCGTTTGCACCTATGGGTGGGTCGTCCGGGGACACCCTGTATATGTATGTGTGTGTGTGTATGTATACCATATATATATATATGGTATGGAAATTCAAAGCCCGCAGAGGCTACCAGAGCCTCCAGACCCATTATAGGGGTCAAGATAAATGTAAATGGTATATTTTATATTTTAATTCTCAATAAAATGGTTTATTTATTTATTTCAATTGATTTAACAAGGAAGTTACAGTAAATCAGAATAAATTAAACTTTACTTGGTATTCAGATCCAAAAAGCTGCTACATTAGCATTACATTATCCAATGAAACATTATAAACTTATACCACGGTTCATTTGTTACAATTTAGAAATAATATTATTTTCAGATGGTTGAATAATAATATGGTTTGTATTTACAGGGAGAGCGGATTGAAGAGGGAACTGTCTACTTACAGCATAGTAGCCGGTGCCTGGTCATCCATGTACTCATTAGGGTAAGTTTCTAACCCTTGAACAACCCAATTAACTAAGCTAATGATGTTAAAATCATACTTGGACCGTGAATAAAGTCTAAATTCAAGGATAGACTAAACCCTTCGTAATTAAATGTTGCATCAATTGACAAAGGCATGAGCATGGTCGCCTTCGTTTAAACCAAATATAAACCAACGAGTCTTAAAATAAGATATTAATAACAAAATTTAATATAAATCAACATAAACTTTTGCTGCCCCATTATCATTTTTATGAGATATAAGTTCAAGGTTGAATTAATAATAAGGTAACAACTATTGTGCTTAAACAATAACAAAACCAGCTTGATACAACTTCCCAGCTTCATACGCTAACTCCTATACGCTTAAAGACTTTCTTCGACGTTATAATGACAAAGTCAGGTTTCCCGAAATAAAGCTATTTTGGAGAAACATTATCTTAGTATTTACCTAATTCTAGAGTGGCATTAACAATTAACACCGCTGAATATTCAATCAAACCCGTCTTTAATAATGATCGAATAAAATAAAAATATTTTAGGAAAAATTGGGTTAACTTTGAGCTTTATAAACAACAAGCAAATAAAGCGCTGTCCCTACAACTAAAGTCTAACAACAATAATCTGAGTTTGATTCAAAAAGAAGTGGAGCGTATTTTACACCATTTACACATACATAAATGTAATGTAACTCTTATACCTGAATTTACCGAAATTAGAACCTGCCTTGACAGGTTCTAATTTCTGATATTGTCGATCAGGAAGAAAGAACATTTTAAAGGATAATAGATCAAGCGAAGATCCGGTCATGCATTGAACGAAAACACGCATATTAATTTATTATTGAATTGCTTATTATACAAAAAAGTACCTAACGTTATTCAATCATTCTGTAAAAAATATTCTAAAATAATCTTAGCTACAATAAATAAAAACTAAAAACATTGAATCCAACGACATAATTATGGGGAAAAATTATTATGAAGAATATCCCGGTCGTCCGGACATTTATTAATCCAACGGACCTCAATAATTTTTTAATAATGTACAATTAATAAACTTTCAATTTTTTTAAATAGATGATAAGTTTTTATCCTAAATCAATTTGTAGGTTCTTAAAGTGGGCTCTACGATGAGACTGAACAGTAATGTTTATAATAAAAACTTCGATTTAAATACATAGTTTTAAAACTGATACTGTTTAATCTGGACTATCGGTGACTCGGACAGTGCCTGGTCCCATCAAACCCGGATTAGAAAAACTCTTCTGCAATAAGAATTAACTTTTATCTGACGCTTACGAGGATCAGACAAATAAACAGGCTGAATTCTAATTTAATATTAATGCCAATAAATGTGGAGAAATTTAAATCAATGAAATAATTTAATTTTCTGAAGCCTAGTACTTTAATTTATTTCCTCTAATCACATTCTAACGTCTTACCGAAGACTAAGTTCATTTGACAGCGTAATATAATCATAAGACACATTACAGACAGATTACTTAGAGATTATTATCAATATTACTATTATTTTTCTAGGGGACAATATTCCTAACATTAATCGGGGAAATAAATTTTCCTTAAACACAAAAACATAACAGTTTTGAAAATTATCACGCATCATGAACATTCAAATAAACATACTAACATACTTACTATTATGTAATTAACAAATAAACACCAAATTGCAGTGAGAGTGGCTACATGACGCATGCAACTCAGAATGCTTATAATAAATAGAAGAGAAAGAAAATTGAACCAGTTAATAAGAAGTAGAACAGGCATAGAAGACATTAGAAAATCAAAAAATGGAAAAAGGCTAGTCACCAGTCACCTTTGATTTGTAGTCAAAGATGATAGATGGACCAGAAAAATACTGGAAAGGTACCGAGAGATCAGAAGAGAGGAAAATGGAGACCATCTATGAAGACGTGTTGTGATGGTGTTAAGTTGAAAGGTGTGGCATTGATAGATTAGAATGGAGAAAGATGCGGGTTCATGAATGGACGAGTGATGAGGTGTGGATACCACAATAATTAATAAAATAAATAAATAATAATAATAATAAAATTATTTACTATATAAATTATGCAATTTGCTTTGTATATTTTTGTATGATAAAAATAATTATTGTGTACACTTAATGGAAAGATTATTTACTCTTAACCTCCAGAAATATTTATTATAAAAATACAATAGAAACAATGAAATTAATAAGAACAATAATGCATGGGAACTCAATGTAATCACAGCCTTGGCTTGATGTAAAAAAACAACCAATTATTGTAAAACGTAAATTACAGAAGATAAATAAATGTTTTATTCATTCATTCATTCATTCACTATTATGTAATATATAAATAGATTTAATTATAGTAGATGATAGTGTAACAAACAATTTACATATCATGTTAAATCTTTACAACTTGCACCAATTAGTTATGATTTAATAAGTATCACCAGCCAATAAGTACATATAAGTATCTCCAGCCAATAAGTACATATAAGTATATCCAGCCAACTAATCTTTGAAGTCATTATAATTTGTAAGAACATATTTAAAACACACATACATGAAAAAAAAATCGGTCCGAGACAACTCAGACAAACTTTTTCATATACGAGTTCATTATTACTTAACCCAGTGTTTTCCATTAATTATTTTTCGTATGTACATTTAATTATTATTGAAAATGTCATCAAAATTTATCATAAAAATAACTACTCCCGGGCGGGCAATCGAACCCGGGCTCTCTCCGTCCGCGTTTTAAGCTATTTTCTCAGGAACTAGATTTTTCCCGGGAAAACGGCTTATATCGGATTTAAATTGACTACATTTTAGAATTTTTTAATCAAATTTCGGAACCGATTTCGAGAAATATTTTTTTTTCACGTTTTTTTCAGAGTTTTTGGGGGGTAGCGCCCCCAAATTTAGAGCTAAAATTCATTTCTCGATTTCGCCTCGGGGTATGATTTTTCTGAACGTGTATACCAAATTTCGTCAAAATCGGCCCAGTAGTATAGGCTCCAGGCGTCTGCACAGACAGACGGCAGACATATTTTGTAAAAACCACTTTTTTGACTCAGGGGACCTCAAAACATGTAAATCTATTAAAATCGAATTTTCGCGCCATCACAATACTTACTCTTTATATGAGAAAGTAAAAATGCTTAAGTTGCATTCTGTTGTGCCAATTATTTCGCATTTTTATTCCATTTTAATAAAGGGATTATTTTCTTGGTTAGATGCAATGCCTTTAAAATATCTTTTTCCCTTAAATTATGTTACCTTATTTTAATATTATTATTACTGTACTTTCTTTTTTTAAAAAAAAAAAAAAAACAGCTATTATTGTCTATTCCTAGACGTGTAAAATAAGTAATATTACTTTCTACTTTATCATTATTTTATTATCAAAAGTTATCATGTATTATAATTATTTTACTATTTTTATTGCTAAGGAAGTATAGTCACTGGACTACTTCTTCTTCATGTCTTTCCCGCCACATAACCTATGTTATTATTATCACTTGTTACAATTTAAATTTGTAGTTGTGTTATCGAATAAAAATTATTAAAAAAAAAAAAAAAAAAAAAAAAAAAAAATGCAATGCAACGTTGATTTATACAAACTTTACGATTTAAAACTCTGTAAAAAACTCATCAGCATTAGGTTAGCTAGTAAAACAGGAGCAGAATGTGTAACTTTAAATTCAACAAACGGCGGAAATTATAAAAGCTGCACTTACCAACATAAAGTTTCACTCACATCTCGTTCAAAAAATGAAACACGTAATTCCTTGAAAACAGGAAATTTTGTTGCACCCTAAGTTTTTTATTACTATAATAAGAGGGAGGAAGTATTAAAAAGGGCAAAAAAATTCTAACTTTATACCACCAAGGAAAGTGGCCTTTAAAGTACGACCTGGAGCTCTTTGTAACCATTGAGATGGACCAAAACATTTTCTTTCCTCTAGTGAAAAGTATGAAAAGGAAAGTTTAACATAGTTACGACTTAAACAAAAAAAAGGTTTAGTTAAAACGAGAAATATCTTTTCTCCTGGTTTACCCTCTCACCTCTAAATTGTACGTTCACTTCCACCCTTCAACAACTACAGGTTTTCAGCAGAGTTTGTTACTTTGTTCACAGTCAGAAAGTAGTGCCAACTTTGTTGAGGGAAACCAAGCGTAACAAACCCCTCTAGTCTTAGACCAGCAACTAATAGTCGACTTTCATGTACAAAAGCTTGTAAGGTAATTTGAAACAACGCTAGTTTTAAGGGTTAGTAAAGAGAGTGGCTTGGACAGAGGTAAGAAATGCGGGATTTTTAAAAGTTAGAAAAGAATGGCTTGGACAGATGTAAGCAGTGTGGAATTCTTGTAAAACTAGAAATCCTTGGAACGAAAATTGCAAAAGGCAAACCGACTCTTGACATTCTTAGAGACAATTCTCAAGAGAAAGGTGAGAATTATTTTGAGGAAGACCATTTACAACTTCCTTAAACTTTTAGAAGAATGTAACATATTATATGGAACATTTACAATCCACACTTGGAATCTTTCTATTTAAAACGCAATGTGTTTTCAATTTATTTAAGAGAATTAGTAAACTTATTAATTGAGATACTATGCCAAGATACCACTCACCATTGTAAATATGTTAAGAATTATAAATACTAATAGGAGTTTTACTCACACTAAAGCAGTAGACAAGACACGTTTTTGCACTAATGCAGTCACAAACAGAGATGCAAAAAAAGAGTTCCATGATCAAAAGTATTACGGCACTTCAACCCAGAACAATCCCAAAGAGATTTTTTATAGTATTAAAAATTATGGTGCTAAGGGCTGTACTTCTTGAAGGAAGACACAAGGTTCAGTAAAAAGCAGTCCTCCTAGGCAGTGAAAATCTTGGGGCCCTTCTGTAAATTAACAACTAATTCCTTTATAAACTCCCCTCTTTTGGGGCGGGGGTAAGCAAGCAGCAAAAAAATGCTAAAGAATGTCTATAGTCCACGCGAATGTCTTTTTCTCTAAGTAATGGTTAGTTTTTTTCTTTTATTCTACCTTGTTCTTTTTTATTAGCATCTACCGTGTTGTTTTTTATAATTAGCATTTCTCTCAAATCCTCAAAGTAAGTTCCTAATTTTTAAAAAATATTCTTCCCCTTACAGTTACTGCAAAAAATCCTTAAGAAAACAAAGATGTAACAATAGGGAGGTATTTTGGAAGTTCCTTATAGCACGTTACAGCGTCTGGAGCCCGGGAGTGAATCCGAAAAACCGTCACGAAATCGACCGATGACGATAACTTGAGTAAAAGTTGACCAATTTAGTTGAAATATGGTATACATGTTCATTTTACCAATGCCCAGGACGAGTTCGTTAGACAACATTATCCACCCAAGCGTTCGCGCGCAACGCACGCGTAAACGTAAGCTTTAAATGTAAAATTGGGATTTTAGGACGGGAAAAAATTCTAACTTTATCTATTCAATGAGACATGAGACAAACAACTTTTTAAACTTTTTTTTTTTTAGTAAAACCAACACCGACACCGCTATGAAGTGTTAAAGATCGCTAAATTTATTAAAGCGGGCCTAAACTTTTAAAATATAGACAACAACGTTTTTACCTATATTTTACGTTCTAACGTAACAATTTTAATAAAACTTCATACACATCGTCTAAATTAAAATTGAAACAGGCATGCAAAATTTCAACCTAATACAAGCAGAAGTTTTTGTGTAGTGAAGTGATATATTTTATAATATTGATATATTTTAAATGGAGTCTAGCCGAGGGAATCTGAGGGTGAGGGAACAGTCCTGTTCCTTTAGGCTCTATACTACAGCCATCCTCTTTAACTATCAACTCATCATGATTTACTAATTTCTCAATAATCAATTCACATTTATTGCAATACGCTCGCTTCAATGATAAAAAAAAGCTTTTCTTTAATTTTGCCTTAACTCCACTAAGTACAAATAGTTAGTTAGTTACTTTTAATTTTGTCTCTTTTCTATGTATAAGTAATTAGCATCGTATACTTAGCAGTGTGATTTTATAATTTATATTTAATGAAAAGCGTAAGAAACTTCGTTCCTACCGGGTGTCCCGCGGCACCACAAGTATTTTTTTATGATTACTATATATATATATATATATATATATATATATATATATATATATATATATATATATATATATATATATATATATATATATATATATATATATATATATATATATATATATATACAGGGTGGTCCAAAAGTCTCCCCCCCCCCCGTAACTTTTGAACGGTTTGAGATAAATTAATGAAACTTGGGGGATCTCTACCATGCAGAGGGAAGTTTGTTTTCATGCACTTTCCCACTAGGGGCAACCACCCACTGGGCCCCCAGGCCACCCAACTTCTTGGAGTGTATATTTTTGATAGCATATTTGGATTCTACGGTGAAAAATAATAAACTTTTACTTGAAACTTTTTTTTCTATTTTCAATACTTTGCCCCCTACAGAGGGGCAAAGATAGCAAAATAACTCTTCCGATAATACGTTGTAAAATCTAAACGGTTTGAGATAAATTAATGAAACTTAAGGGATCCGTAACATGTTAAGGTAAGTTTGTTTTCAACAAACACCCATTTTGCCCCCAGGCCACCTAACTTCAAAATTTTAACCTAGAGTGTATATTTTTGATAGCATGTTTAGATTCTACGGCAAAAAATAAAAATATTTCACTTGAAACGGTGTTTTCTATCTCCAATATTTTGCCCCCTATAGGGGGCAAAATATTGGCAAAGTTATAAAAATGGTAAATTTCAGCGCCTGGGGGCAAAATGGTGGTTGCCCCTAGTACGCGAGTGGATGAATACACACTTCCCTTTACACGGTACAGATCCCCCAAGTTTCATTACTTTATTTCAAACCGTTTAGATTTTATATCGATCTAAGTGTTATTTTTTTACTATTTCAGAAGGGTTATTTTGCTATCTTTGCCCCTCTGTAGGGGGCAAAATATTGGAAATAGAAAAAAAAGTTTCAAGTAAAAGTTCATTATTTTTCACCGTAGAATCAAAATATGCTATCAAAAATATACACTCCAATTTGAAATTCTGAAGTTGGGTGGCCTGGGGGCAAAGTGGGTGGTTGCCCCTAGTGGGCGATTGCATGAAAACAAACTTCCCTTTGCATAGTAGAGATCCCCCAAGTTTCATTAATTTATCTCAAACCGTTCAAAAGTTACGAGGGGGGGGGAGACTTTTGGACCACCCTGTATATTATATATATATATATATATATATATATATATATATATATATATATATATATATATATATTTTTTTTTTTTTATTTTTTTTTTTTTTATAAATATTAATATTCACCTTCATTTTATAGTTATCGACATAAATATATCCTTCCCATAACAAAAGGTGTATAATACCCATTTAAAAATATGCATAGTTTTACAAAAACCATGTTTTGAAACCTCGAGAACATTTACATTTTTAATGAAAATCTAAACATAATGGGTTAAACGAAATTGAGAAGAACAAGTCAGTTTCGGTTATGTAGAAGAAAAAAATAAATTAATTTTTATAAGTAAATGTTGCATAATAATCAAACTAGGTATTTATTTTATACAACTACTGTCCAAGGGGAGATAGATAAGGAAAAGAAAAATATTCAGTCCTAATAATACGAACTAATGTTTTATTTAAGAAAAATCAACGAAGGTCCGATTTAAATAGTATTTTCAAGGAAAAGTTATTATGTACTTGTAAAAAACTGTTAGTCGAAAAACAGTTGCAAAAATAATGCAAAGTAATACTTAACCAAATAGTGCCAAGTATATATATAGTTTGACCGACTTATTTATAACACCACAATAAATTACAAAAAACACAGGGAAGTACTTGCGTCCAAGTACTTTTTAGGGTTTCGTAGATGATTAAGCATACGCGTTATATAATTATGGTTTTTTATTTTCTTCGACCTTAGGGGTTCCTGGTTCGATCCCCCGGGGGAACACAATGTTTTTTTATCGGTAATAACGAACATTCAGGAAATTTGCATCGCCCCACCATAAAGTATAACTATGAATTATTTCAAAATTTTAGGACTAGCCGTTATGTAGTGGTTGGGGGGGTATATTTTAACTTAATAAACCAATAAAGAATGCAAAATTTAAAAAAGCATAAATATATATTTGTATCCTACTATTCAGCAGCTTTAATCTGATATCCCACTCAAAATTTAACCATCCGCCGCCTAATCTCCTCATTCCTCACTCTTTCCAACCTGGATATTCGTGCACCTCTTCTCAGCCCATCCATCTCCACAGCATTAATTCGGTCCTTCTGTCGTTCCGTCAATGTCCACCCTTAAAATACTGTCAACAATGGAGGTCAGAATAGTCTTCTTTGTGCTCTTTCCCATCGAACGACTCCACAAAACTCCATTCAGCTTAGCTATAGCCTTCCGAGCTTGAACAACTCGGATACTTACATCGAACTGACACGTACCCGACTCATGGATAATAGACCCGAGGTATTTGAAGGAGTCCACTGCCTTAATGACACTTTGAGCAATGACTATATCTTTGGCCTTCCCTCCAACCACCAGGTACTTGTCTTCTCCATGTTAACCTTAAACCCTCCTCTCTCAAAAGTTTCCAACGGTCTTCTAAGCATGAATTTTAAATCCTGTCAATCCGAGGCAATAACTACCTGGTCACATCGGTCAAGAAAAGGGAATGGATAACATTCTGCTCAATCTGAACACCCACAATGCCTGTTCCAACTAGCTAGCACATCCTGCATATATATTTTAAATAGTGTAGGCGACATCCCACATCCCTGTCGCAAACCTTTTGTAGTCTGAAACTGTTCTGACACCCTACTTCCTACTTTCACTACAGTCCTGCAACCTCCACCTACAATTTCTTAAAAAATGCAACCATGGAGCATGGAGTCCTGAACTCCTACTCTTCCCAATGCATTCCACAAGAGCCTGATTGGCACTGAATCATATGTCTTTTCCAGGTCCACAAAGGCCAAGTGGACATCTCGCCCTTTGGCTACCATCTTCTCTGTAATTTTACGAACACTACAAATATGATCAAGGCATGGCCTCCTAGCAGTAAACCCAGCTTGATCCTCAAGCATAGAGGCCTCTCTCTATAACTTTCTCCAGTCTCGCCTCAATAACTTTACTCAAGAGCCTACTAATTGACGCCACAACACTGATGCCCCTATAGTTTCTTGGCCCCCGTTTGCTGCCTTACTTCTTATATATGGCTGAGATGTATGACAAGCCCCACTCATCGGGAACACTCCCCCCTCCTAGGACTTGATTAAACATTTTAGTTAATAGCCGGTTAAGCTTCAGCCCCCCATGCTTCCTTAGCTCCATAACCACTCCTCCTGGTCCACTAGCCCTCCCCGTTGGGTGAACCTCTAAGGGCTTCTATTATCTCCTGTTCCAAACATAAACCTATAAATGACAAATTTTTGATTCCGAGCTTATCGAAGGTAACGGAAACTATGTGATCGTTCTGAAGAACTAAAAAAATTTAGGTCTCCGATTTCAAAAATTCCAAGACAGAAATCCGTTTCAGACATCAGGGATCATTTTTGGTTCCGTGTCTGTCTGTCGATCTGTCGGTCTGTCGTTCAATTTTTGCGAATCAACGTATCATAAAAACTACATGTCCAATTTTAATGAAATTTGGGTGGTAGGTCATGAGTAGCCCATTGTCCATTGTTGGTCCCATATAAGTTTTAACCTTCTGCGCTCATTATTTTCACGTCCACATGCGCACAAACAAACATTAATTTATACCTATAGCTTCAAAAGTACTTATCTGATTTGTATGAAACTTTTATAGTTAATCGAAAGTAGCCCGCAGATAGCCCCAGATTACTTTGAACCATCTGCGCTCTTAAACTTTTGCTTAATTGATACTTTAATTCAAGTATAAAATCAAAACAATTTTGACAGATTAAAAAAACGGAGGAAACAATTAAACAATAATGGCTTGTAAATGCATAAAATATAAAAGAAATAATGTACGTGATAGGATGCGAGGAAGCTATGTGCCATACCAATAATTGGCAGTCTATTTTATTATTTGAATTATAATTTTTTATCTGTTAATTTTATGTTGTCTGGTATAATGAGGTCCATTGTAGTGAGGTATTTAAAAATAAACAAACACTTTGTGTATAGAAATCAAAAGTGATAAAATATTTTAAATAAATAGAATAATAAAAATGTATGCTTCGGCTGAACATTTTTTAAATTTATATTCTTAAATGGGTTTAAATAAAACTAATCTATTTTGAACCTAGCTCCTAACTGTCTTGAATTTTAATTTAGAAACATTCAAAGTTCTTGTATAAGTTTAGAATATGCAAGGGAAATAATACACTATTGGGATGATGGCCAACTATTGGATGTAGCCGAGTAATCATATTTGCCTAAAACCAGTGTTCAAACACTGATATCTATCTGGATCGAACTCTATTGAGATGAAACATGTTCCACACTTCACATTACACCATCACATCAAGAAGATGTGTAAAGTTCTGTGATCCATAAATGATCAGGTGTTGTTTTAATCAAGACATAAAGGAAAGAAAAAAAGTTAGTATGGTTACTATTATCATAATAAAAACCATAGTCCTCTGTACCTTATCCCATATTACTAATTTTATCATATATGCTTAATGTTGTTTCTCTAAATATTCTAATCTGAGTGGGGCAAGATTGATATTTGTTCTTTTAAGAAAATTGAAAACACACATTGTGTTTTAAATGTAAAGATTCCAAGTGTGAATTATGAATATCACAGTGGTATCTATGTTACATTCTTCTAAAAGTTTAAGGAAGTTGCAAAAGGTCTTCCTCACAATAAATCTCACCTTTCTTTTAAGAATTGTCTCTTCTGTGGTTTATCTTTTGTAATTTTCAAGAATTTCTAGTTTTTCTAGAATCCAATACTTTTTACCTCTGTCTGAGTCACTCTCTTTTCTTGCCCCCTAAAACTAGAGTTGTTTTGAATCACCTTACTAGCTCATGTATTTGAACGTCGACTATTAGTAGTTGGTTATTGGTCTAAAACTAGAAGGGTTTATTTCAACCAAGTTGGCACTCTGTCTGTAAGGAAAGTAACAAACTCTGCAGGAAACCTGCAGAACCCTTTTTAAATAGGGAAGTAAACGTACAATTAAGAAGTGAGATGAAAATAAACTATTTAAATATAATGGCATAATTAAATTACAACCAATACAAAATCTGATTTTTATTTTTTTTCCAGTGATATGACTGGTCCAGCGTTGGGAGGATTCCTTTCAGAATATTTTGGATTTCCAGTTTGTACCACTGTAATGGCTAGTCTTTCCATATTAACGGTAAATAATTGAAGTTTTTATACTCTATATTAAGAAAAAAATATGTATTTAAAAAAATTAAAAGCTTTTTAATATGAAAGAATTAAGATCTGTAGCAGGCTAACAGATAAAATGAAATAGATATTAATGATTTTTAATGACAGAACTAAAATAACACATCAAAACTGAAGTGGTCTAACTCAGCGTTTCTCAACCTTTTTGACCCGCGACCCAATAAATTTGTTTGAAATCATTCCGCGGCCCAATGCTCACCCAAGTATGTTTTGTGGGTTTAGTATAACCTTAAGTGTTCTGTAAAAATAAGTTTCCTGAGTCACATTCACTTATACTCCAGGAGATAGCATGCAAAAAAGTGTCTGACTAACATAAAGCTAGAATTTTGTGTGTAAGTAAATGTTTTGGTGCCTTTTAAGAATATGTGGTCGGCTAAGTTCGTCAGCGGGACATAGTTTGGCAATTGGCATTTGAAAAAAGCAATCCGGTGGAGAGCAGCCATGTACCGCCCTTTTTGGTGGACAAAGTGATTTTCATGATCCTGAGTATGAAATTAGTTAGTAGACAAAAAATCAAGTTGATGATAGTTTGTCACTTAATAGGTTAGTTAGTCAAATATTACTCCAAATCAAAGAGGTCTCCACTTGGCAAGTCATATTCAGTGTAAATACAGACAAACACCACAGTCGCAGTATTGCTGTACTCGGTGAATTCTAAAAAAAACCAAAAGAATCCAAATTCGATACTGCCTACCTCTAGACTACCACGCTATTTTATCTTCCGCTCAAATTCTTGCTAATTTTTCCTCTTCCGATTGTCATACCTACTACAGACTAATGAAAAATAATTAATGTTTAAGATCTTTTCTTTTTTTTACCTGTTTATGCATGCATTTTATTTATTTTTATTTTACCAATTCCTTCGCGACCCAAAAAAAATTACCGCGGCCCAATAATGGACCCAAAGGATGAGAATCGCTGGTCTAACTAATATTAATCAATTCAAAGAGTAATTTTTATAACTTAAGTCAGTTTAGAATACTAACTGACAGGTAAGAAATATAACTTATAAATGCTGTTCTTAGGTAACTTCTGTGTGAATTGGAGGTATCACGTCTATAAAAGAAGGGTACTTTTTTACTTTAGCACCCCCTATATCACTTTGTGTTAATAGTTATTTAGACAAAGGAACATATACAGAGTAGCATATATTCCTTAGTCTAAATTACTACTAAGACAATGGGATATTTATTCCAATGTACCTTGGGACAGAGGAATATCACACTTTGTGTATATAATTGTGATCATATCCCTTAGTCTAATCAACTATTAAGATAAAGGAATATTAAATATAAAACTGTCCCAGGTCTCAATGTCTCATGGGAGACAAACACACAAACCTTTGAGCCTTTTGTAGGGCAGACTATTGTTTAGAACCAAGGAGGGTGCTAAAGTAAAAAAGTGCCAAATGAGCAAAGAAAGGTCCCAACAACTATTAATCTAAACACATTTAGGTTGGCACATTGGCTGTAATAATTTGAAGTATACATGAGTTTGTTAGTAAGCAGAATATTTGAGCCATCAAAACAAACATATGTTCTGAATATATACTACAACCAACCCAAACCCAAATATACACATTTATAATTACCATTTTTCATCAAATTTGATTGTTTCAGTATCTAAATTTTACAATATTTAATAATTTACTTTTTTAATTTGAAGGCCATAATAGCAACTATATTTTTCACAAGTAAATGTACTAAGACTGATACTCAAGAATATGAATTCCACGACTCAAGAATGCCTCTACTCAATGAAAGTGAAGAATCTTATGGCACTGCTGATGCTTGATGTCATCAAAAAACTAAATCATAGGATACGTCTAGCGGATAAACCAAAATAATTACCAAAAATGAAACATCAATCTGCATAAGTAATTTTAAAGTCAAGGACATACCCTCTTCTCAGTAAATTGCCTTTCAGCTTTTAACATGATTAAGAAATGCTATTTTTTTGTAGCAAAAATCTACTGTTAAAAACTTAGAATATTAATTTAAAGAAGGTAAATTTACTAAGTAAATTTTACTTGATAAAATTCATATTAAGTGTATGAAATATTGCTTGGTCAAAATAATAAAAGATTTAAAGGGCACAATTTAAAGGAAATCCTTTGTTAAAACATTATAAGATTTGATTCATGTATGATTGTAAATTATTGAAAAACTCTAAATAATTATAGAAAACAAATACAAGTTGTAAATGATTTTGTTATAAATAAAAATTTGTATTTATAATTAATGACTTTTATTTGTAGTTATTTATTATCTAAGCAATAAACTATTTGTTCTTTGAGGTGGCTACTATAATAAATAAAGGTAGCCTTTTGACAGACCCTCAACAAAAACTGGTTGACCATAAGTAATGTTTGAAGATCCAAGTGGTTGAGCTACATAATTAAATGGCACTACACATAACAAAAGGTAAGTGGAGTTAAAGGAGTCCCTTGTTATGAAGGACTTGTTCAATTTTTATGGGGTACTGAACAAGAAGAAAGCATTCGGTGATGTATCCTTCACAAGTTAAAATTAGATGTTTACAGAGTAAGCCACTCCACCAGTTTTACTATTCTTGTGCTCACTCGAATCAAAGTTATTTGTTTAAAAACAAGATATGTTCAAATGTGATTTTTTTAAACAAAAAACAATGCTTTTTGGTGAATACTTAGCAGCAATGTTCTCTGAACACTTACCAAAGACTAATTATAGGCATCAATTGAGTTACAGGGAGGGCTTTGGCCGGCTTGAGTACTCCTCCGGCTCTTGGGCTACACATTATTTTTATCATTAATTGAGTTCACAATTATCTGCCTCTGATCTCTTTTCGGAACGTCTTTAGATTGTTACTCCCCTATATTGTTTTTAGAATATAAATGGCTATAATTATTCATACATTCATTTATCTAAATAACTTTTAAGACAAAGGGGTGTTTAGGTTTAGTACAATGTACTTTGGGATAAAGGAATATAAAAAACTTCTCTTTTTATAAGGGGAGTAACAGTCTAAAGAAGCCCTCTTTTCTTTCTACATAAATGTCAGTAGGTGTAAACATATAGCTTAAAAAGAATTTAAGAGTGCTTTGTCTTGAATACAAATAAAAGAAATATGGACTAGCTTTTTACTTCTTGAACTTATGCTATTAAACTGCACAACTTTTGGAGTTAGGTAATGCAACTTTAACAACTGCACTTTTAAAAATTTACTTCTGCTGCATAGCAAGAAAACTTAGTACTCGCTTCTCTAGTCTTGTTTTATAAGTTCTTTACTTACATAAGATGCCATTAAGTTTGTTATGGACAAAAATAAATATAAAGTAATAATGTGACTTGCGACTTTAAAAAAGGGTAAAGTACCATCCAAACAAAACTTGGACAAACTTAGTTGTTTTTACCCAAATTCAGAGGAACTTACTCATGTAAGACACAGAGAGCAAAATTATATTAGTTTGTCATGTAAAACCTCAATAGCGAACGTTTGAATACAGGCTGTATCTGATTAATTTGAAATAACTTTTTAATATGCTAAGGGGACTGGCATAGCCAAGTAGATGGTGAACTCACAACTTGTGTGACACCTAGGTCTAAACACCGGCACATCTGGAGAGTTCAAATTCCAGAAAGGTGTCATGTTTCACACTGAGCCGTGGGACACTTGAAACACTAATTTACTGATATTATTCATTTATCATTGTTTGAGATATAGAAAAATAATGTTTATTAATGTCGGATTTGGTTAAAAAGTGATATTAATGTTCAAATACAGTTTTTTGAGTGATATTGTTAACCAAGTAAAGTAAGTTATTATATCTAAAAATAATATTACTATTAAAGAAGAAACCGACGCAAAGGGTATTTGTGCTGAGTTCTACAAATCATATAAATAAAAGTGTAACTGTACATCAGTAAATTAGTAGTGAGTAGCTTAAAATTGAGTTTTTTTAGGTTAGGAAAACTCTTATAAACAAATAACCGTACCAAAGGTCCATGAACCTTTGGCTGATGTAGTGTTAGTTAACTCTTAGAGATATGGGCTGGCGCATTGAGTGCACCACGAGTAAAAAAGTGTCTGTAAATCACAGATTAACGATGCAAGAATAATAAACCCTCACTCTACCCTACCACTAGACCCCTAAAACGGAAGAAACAGTGCTTTGATTATTATTCTTTGTTTAAGATTGTTTTGATGTGTTTATTTGTCTTGGTGCACTGTATACGCCATCCGTGCCACTGTGCCACCATGTTTGGTCGAGAAATTATGCCTTCCAATCAATATTTTTCGGTTTTGCATGAGTCGTTGGATTAGTATGATGGTTGTGAGGTGTTATCTTAGAACTTTGACATCTAATAATAATTAATTAAGGTTGAAAGCCCGATACTAGGTCAGAACGGTGAAGGAGTAATTACTGGTTTTACATAGTAATTTTAATTTTTAATAATTAAAGATATCATTGAGAAATAAATATGCAATACATTAATTGACTTTTTAGTTCAACATTTCCAAAACGCAATCTAGATAATCTGGATTTGACCTATTTATGGTTTGAAAAATGCATTGGCGCATAAAGTACGCCGCCCGTGCCTCATTGTTTGTCCACTATAGCCGTGCCACTAAGGGTTAACTATAGAGTTACCATTGTAGCACTTAATTTAAATTTGAAAGCATTGTTTCCTTCACTTTGAAGTAATTTTGTCCAACACAGGAACTTAAAAAATAAAGTTTTTAAACTTGAGCACATCAAAACCCAGTAAATATAATGCAACCCAAGCCCAGAGCCCGGTTAGTTCAGTTTAACAATAAAGATACCATCTGTGGCGCTTATTTTGAAAGTTGAACACCCTAAGTTTAAATAAATATAATGTATATATAAAAGTAAATGAAAATGTTCTGACCTTGGAAGCTTTGTAGTTTGCAGTCCGGTACAAATGTAGTCTTCTATGGCATGGTTCTAAGGGCTTCAATCCTTTTCTTCTCATCATTTTAGCAGAATATCTTATCTTTGTGATATCATCGTTCATTTATTGAAAAGTTATGATGAATTATATATATTAATATTTTCGAAATACTAATTATCTTTAGGCAATACATGTGCGAATTGTAGAAATTAAAATTAAAGGCTGAACTGAATATGATCGGTCGAGAATCGCTTGGCGGCACAATTTTGCTTGATTTTTACACTTGAGACATTATATCCCTTCATCAAACAGATTATTTGTATGATTTAAACATTTGATAAATTATAAATGTATAATTTGTTCATAGGAGAGTTAAAAAGTTTTTCACTACGAAACGAACAATAAGACCGTTTTCGCGGGCACAGGATTTGAATATCATAATAATTATAATTCGAATTTTGTATAGGTTAACCAATCGAGAGGTTACATTATTACAAATATGATTCACAGCGGGAAAAAAATAAAAACTTACAATTCACTCGTTACGTTAGTTACCATACTAATTCTAATTTAATCGAAACAAAAATAATATTTAGTCTTATTTTGTAAGTAACAGAACAAACAATGCGAATTCATAACTTGAAATTTCAAAGAAATAGAATGTCACACATTGACTATCCAAGAGTTGTGGTAAAATAAACTTGTTTATCACGACCTCATTTATGTTCTTAAGATTAATTTTGTTTAAAAACCACTAAAAACCATAAAATGGAATATAATATTCGTCATAAACTATTGTAAACTTAAGTACAATAAAATAACAATTGTTTCTGAAGATTAATATAACCCGAACCCGTTAAGACTAAAACTAAAAACTAAAACGAAAAAGTAAACAGAGGGCTAAATGCAATAACTAAACAAAGATTTACAATTCCGTCAAAAAAAATTGTGTAATTATTTGCCGCTTACCCGTACTTCAACATAAAATTGTGTGATGAATTTAATATTATCTTTTTAATTATTTATTTTTATTATTGTGCGTCTGTTGATTTTCAAAAATTTAGTTAAGGCTTTATATAAGGAAAGATAAAAGGTCATTTCTAATTTTTCATAAGATCTACAGTATTAACAAATAAGTTAATTCTGACAGTGCCAAAAGTCGAAAAAAATGGAGGAAGATATTGGCATTTGACCTTTAGATGTAAAAATCTCATCCCCCCCCCCCCCCCCCCCCTTTTCGATTTTCCCAACTGTTAAAATTAACTAATTGCAATACTACTTTAAATGTGAATTAATTTAAATCTTTCAAGAGCCAAGAATAGATAATCAATGCTAATTTTAATTAAATCACTAAACATATAATATTAGTATAACTTTTAAAAAAAAAACTCTCATCCACTTTCTAAGTTCAAGGGTTTCGGCTAGACATGTATACGTTATAATATGTCATCAGTTTAGATTTTAAATACTTCAAATTTTCTATATACATAGCTATATAGAATATTTATATAAGAATATTCATTTTCGGGTTTATTAACCATAAAATGAATTATAGAACATTTCATAATAACATGAAATAGGAAGTTACTGTGTTTCTTAAACCTCGGGTGTGTCCGGTCTAAAACAGACACGAGGAGGCGCAGACCTCTGATGGGCCTTAATCTTTTTTATATGCCCACACGACAGGTAAAATAAATATAAACTTGAAATCATTTTAGCAAAAATATTATAAAACATTTAAATTGGTTTTATTTTTTTAATTTATAAAATACCGTTTTTTAGTCTCATAGTTTATAAGCAGAAAATTTAATCAGTCTCAGTTATAATTTTCAAATTTTTAATTTTTTCTGCATATTTTTATTATTTTATTTTTAAATTCAGGCACCATATTAATTTATTTTGTATTATATGTACATATAGATTTCACTAAAATTTAAGTGAAAGTGGCGCGGGTCCCCTGTCAGGACAATATGGGCACAGAATTGAAGTATAATCACGTACGATGTTAAACAGTGACTGATTCTCTTGATAAAAGCAAGAAATGTAGCTAGAACAATCGCTGTCTTCCAATCGCACCCACATCTATCTCAATTTCACAGTTAAATCTCAAATTTAGGCCTCACAGAACCGCGTGTTCTCCCGAAGGTTACCTTTAAACTGCCTTTGTTCCACTTTTGAAACAAGAAATTCTTTTTTTTTTCTATTTGTCTATCAGGTGGTATTTTTATTTTTCATATTAGAGAGTTTTATTTTTATTTTTTTGTTTTACAAAATTTTGAAAAATGGCAATTTTAAGGGATTATTTATACCTTCCCACACATTTTTTTACTGTTCTATTATATTCTTGAGACATACAAAATAATTATGAACCCTATATATATATTTTTAATATTTAGATATAAAAAATCATTTATGCACGAAGATCAAAAAACTTGAAATTGCCCTTTTCAATACCATAGAGGCGGGTAGAGTAGCTAAACAGAAGCATGGAGCATGGTATATACCGAATTATAAGAAAGTTCTGGACACTACATAGTATCCAGTTCCTTGACACCTCTACCTTCCTTCTCTTTTTTGTGATAAAAGAGAACTGCTATATTGATTAGTGATTTATTTTTTATACATTAAATGACATACTTTGTATTGTTTATATTTTAAGTACCTTTCCTATAATTTGGCAGGTATAATTAGGAAAAAAGTTTTAAACTATTTATCTAGAATCTAGATTATTGTTTTTTGCACTATAATACTTACCATGTATAACTTATAATATAAATAAAGTTCATAATATAATATTATATTATAATATAATATATAAATATAATACACTATATAACTTACCTCATTTACAAATGGTTATAATTACAGTGTAACCCCTCTTAACCGGCCACGGATCAACCGGTCCTCGGATTAACCGGCCTATTATATGATTTTTTTTTTTTTTTTTTGTTTTTTTGTACAACTTTAGTAGTATCACTATAGTCGATGCAAATACAATTAAAAAACAAAATATTTGATGGCAGGTGGCTAAAACATTGATTGTTTGACGGCATTTTTCTGGTAAATAAAGGGGGGTCACGTGACGTTGATGTGGTGGACAAAATAGGAGCGCGTTTGATTCTATGACTACATATTTCTAGGAATCAATTAACATCTCTGTGATTCTTTTTTCTTCACCTGTTGCTTTGTCGGAGCCTTTCTCCGAATTTCGTTAGAACAAATTTCTTGAGGATAAGAGGAGAGAGGACGTTACTCACTCAGTTGTGTGCTTGCCTTATCAAAAAATAAGTTATAAAAAAATTAGGTAATAAAATAAGGTGCAAAAACGTCTTAATTGTTTTTTTATTCATGACATATGATAAAATATATAGGTTCTTTTTGATTGGTTCTATTTTTCACGAGAACCTTGGATCAACCGGCCAAACGGGTAACCGGCCAGGTCCTGGTCCCGACCAGGCCGGTTAAGAGGGGTTACACTGTATAGCAGTACAGCAATCTTTATCTGTATAAGTATAAGAAATACTGTATTTTATATCTGATAGATCTAGGAGCGTAAATGGAGGTCATCATAAAGGATAACACAAATAGAGTCCTGTCTAAAGTCCTGTCTAAGTACAAATATAACGTAGGCTTCAGCACTAATAAGTCATTAAAGGCTCAACTTAGTAGCGTGAAAGATCCTATTGGCAAAGAGAATAGGAGTGGAGTTTACATCATTACGTGCGGTAACTGCGATGTGGAATATGTCGGGCAAACTGGCCGCAATTTTAAGACACGAGCGAGGGAGCACCTACAGCGGTCTAGCAGTACATTTCACCAACACCTTACCGAGTATGACCACATTAACGCTCAACACAAGATCGGGTTCCTCCACTTCGCGGACAAAGGACGTAAGCTTGACTCGTTGGAAAACTTGGAGATCCTACGGAGTATTCGTAGAGCCGGTGACAAAAATATTAACGAGAGAAGGGAGTCTTCGTCACTGATAAGGACTCTGGCCTCCCTACCCTCTCGCGTCAGTCTTATGTCGATCTCCGACATGAAATACTCACCACTCACCTTATTCATTTTATTATGTAACCTTTTTTTTTCTTCTTCTTTCTTTGTCCACAATAGGTGAGCTATAGCTTGAGCTTTATATTTATTTTTTTTATATATATTTTTATATTTTTTTTTAATTACTTGACTGTTAATTTTAGCTTTATTCGATTGAGTATTCATTTGACTTTTTCTTGTTATTCTTTTGCCTTCTTGGTTATGTTAAGCTTTAAAAGTTTTTTAAAATTAGTTGCCTACCTGTGTTTTTATGTTTGTTAGTTTTAATTATCATGTAGTTTGTGCTTAGCTCGATATTTTTTGGTTTGTTCTTAGGCACTGATGATGGCCTTTTGAAGGCTGAAAGCTGCTTTGGCAATAAAAAAATTTTAACAATTTACGTGGAGACTATTTGTGTTATCCTGTATTTTATATGGTTAGGGATTAGGGCATGAGCTAATTAACGGATCAGTAAATTAGGCTTATGAAAAAAAAGGAAGAATGAATGAATGGGATTACTTACCAATGGGTGATAATTGACCTTAGCTTGGATTGTGATAAACCGTTACTTTCTAAAGAACTATAATAGTCCAGTCATTAAGTGAAAAAAAGAGACCTATCCAGGAAAAAAATACAGTAGTTATTTTCTTATTAGTTTTTGTTTGTTTTTTGGGGTACTCAATCCCAATTTCAACTCTGCAACCCTGAAAAAGTGATACGTTTTGAGAAAAAATAAAAAAAAACTGCGGAAAAAAAAGCTATTTTTTCAGTTTTTTGCTTACATTTTGAAAAAGTTGCACTTTTAGAGAAAAGTTTACCTATACAGAAGTAAAAACTACATTAAAGTGCCTACGATTTATATGTCTTATGTTGTTTTTGTTAAAAAGAACAGTTTAGAGCGTGTTGAAATTTGACAAACTTCAAAGTTGGCTAAACAACTGCTTTTATTTTAGATTTTCGCTTAGAACTAGAAACTAAGAAAAAGTAGTAAAAAAAAGTAGTTTGTATAACCACAAACTTTTAGAAAAAAAAGTAGAACACTTTTAGATAAAAACTAAACTGCGTTAAAGCAGATTCCTTCGCAGGTTTTTTTTTTTTAGCACAATTAGAACAGTACAGACCTGCTCTCTTACCGCCATAATACCTTTATAGTCCTAATTAAATTTGCAGGAAATCATTGCCAGAAGTTTGTCGGGTGCAGGAGATTCCAAGGTGGTGATTGGCATCAGGCTGTTCTTTATTATATTTCACACCAATAGTTCTGTTTTTTTTTCTGTACCCAGCCACAGCTGAATCTGTGGTATACTTATAGCGAATGCTGTCATGCTGCACCTTGTGTAGGGGTGGGGGGGGGGGGGGGGGAGTGGCTTTCCCTGTTTTTGTTCCCTAAATCGGCAAGGAAGTTCTCCTGAGATACTGCAGGCACCATTGAGTCACTGAACATTACTTGGATGGATTATTTTTACTTGACCTCCTCTAGTTCACAGTTCTAATGCTTTTGTCATAATAAGGATATCCATAAAAAACTACGACAGCAGTTGAATTTGTACTTGAAAAATACTTCGCCGATAATGATGACGACTAGGATGATTCTGATCAACCACTGACATAAGCTGTGACGGCTACAACACAAGGTATTTTCATTACTACATACATACTCGAAAATACAACAATTCATTCTTAAATATCATTCTTAAGTATCATGCTTATCATTCTCTTTGATCTTTCAGATAAGCAGCCTTGCCCTTCGTCTGTCGAGCATTATGAACCTTATAAGAAATATGAGCAGCCTTGACCCTCTAGCTCCAGAGCCAAGGGACTTCGGCAACATTGGATCATTATGAGTTGTTCATGGCTTAGCCACCATGTTTTATCTAAAAAAAAATGTCAAAGTGCTCTAGCGCTTAGGAGAGAGGAAACTATTTAAGAGACATAAATCATAGGTCACATTTTAGTCAGTTCTAGGTGAAAAACTAAAATAAAAACAGCCAATTTTGACATTTCAACGCACTCTAGTGCCTAAAACGTTCTTTTAACAAGATTTTGTTAAAACAATAGTGCACCCATACAAAAGTAAACTAGATTAAATTACCTACGATTTATGTGTCTTAAGTTGTTTAACTTAAGGTACATAAATCGTAGGCAGTTTAATGTAGTTTACTTTTGTATGGGTACACTATTCTCTAAGAGTACGACTTTTTCAAACTGTAAGCGAAAAACTGAAGAAATAGAATTTATTTCGTAGTTTTACCCATTTTTCTCAGAACGCATCACTTTTATCTGGTGGCAAAGTTGAAATTGGATTCAGCACCCTAAAAAACATTAAGAACGAAAAAGTCCAGTCATGTACCATGACTTAATGAGCGAATTTTCAAAGAAATCTGCGTATTATTAGCTTATGATAATATAGGAAAATTTTGACATAAAATTATTTTATAAAGGGATTTTACAGTCTGATTTTCTTATTCAAAACGGTCATAAAGGTGTTTAAAGCTAAGTTCTCTTACTAATGTGTTCATTACTATATCATATCTCAGAAATTGTGAAGGCTAGAATAGCCAAACTTGATATAGTACTTCCTTTTTTTATTTAGGCATTTACTAAGCAAGGTTTTTGTGATCCACCATTTTGATTCAAAATGGCCGGCTTTCATAAGTAATTTTTGAGATTATAATATCTTGAGAACCAGTTTATCTAGGCCCTTTAAGGTTGGAAATATGTAGGTAATTTCTTGTGGCATAAACATTTCCTGTAAAAGGATTTTTTAATCTGCTTAATCTGCGGTCTCAATTTACGTAGTCTTGTTCATTACTGTGGTTCATAGAAACCACATTGCCTGCGCCTCAATATGTGCCCAGCTTTATTTTACAAAAGTATGAAAACTCAGATAATTAAAAATAAAAATAGTAATTATAAATAAAATTCAGATAGACACATTTCCTTAATATTAATAATACTGTAGAAAAATATAATTTTAAATAAATAACACAATAATATTACACCTACTAGTTTAGTACAGTTTAAAGATTATTTACAATAATGAGGTGAAAAATTGTCTTAGACATTGCCATGGAATTGCTCTACCTTTTTAAGCTTGGCAATAACTCTAGCTGCTTTAGCTCTGGCTTCCTGTTCAAAGAAAAACAAGATAAGATTAGATTAGTTTTAATAATGTAAAATGTTATTAAAAAATAGCTTTAATATATTATAACTTATAAATATAGATTATTAATTATTACACACACACATGTGTGTTTCAAGATGGCGACCATTTGCGTGCTACTCCAAAGGCCAAATTCCACCCTATCATTTATTAATCACTATATCTCGGAAACTGTTAATTCTGGAATCTCAAAGTTTGCTACAAAGCTTGTTTAATTGATATATACCTTGACTATGAAAGGATATCATGATCCACCATTTTGATTCAAGATGGCGCTTATCTTATTTAAATTCATATATACACACACACGCGTGTGTGTGTGTGTATAGTAAAATCATTGTTTTATAAGTAGCAATTCATAAAACATATATATGTATGTTGGATATATATACAAAATCTTCCTATACAGGCCATCCACCATAATAAGTTATAGAACCATGTCACACAATGCCAGTTTCAGCAATAATTGAGCCCTCAACTATAGGGCAGTAGTCCTTTGTCAAAGAAGTATGAAAAATGTGAATCAGTGAAACTAGTCAGGTGTTTTATAAAATAATTTTATTGTTGGCTGGTATTGCAGAGTTCTAACACAATAGACTATTCTTTAGTCAATTGAAAACCTTAGATCAAAACTGCAAATACATCGCATAAACCGCCAAAGGAAATGGTTTTAACACAATGGTGCAACTGCTACAGAAATAGTTATCAACATCAAGAAATGTTTCTTTTCTCCTAAACAATATTGGGATTACTTTTTTATTAGGTTACCGAAAGACAAAAATCCACGTCAAGAACCCACCGATTGCTTAGTTCCCCACAAAGTTAAGAGTATGTTATTAACAAATGGTTGCTATATAGAGAATGTAATTTTCTACATTTCCTTGTTATATTTTTAATTGAAAACATTATACTTTGTGTTTGAAAATTATTTTAATTAAAAAATAAATGTGTAAGCCCATTTGAAAATCCATCACACTTCCCCGCCATACGTTGTATTTCCCTATGTTAACTTTTATGGTTAAAAATATTAGTATCAAAACTTGAATGAAAGAGGTGCTTACATAAAGATTGTTTCAGACAAATTGCACAAAATTATATTAAATTAAATCAAACAAATTATATTATAATAATTATTTATCAGTAATTCTGACTATCCACCAATTTTTGAATTCAAGAACTACAAGAAAAAAAAGAAAACATTATATGACCCTAGAGAAATTTAAAAAGGAATTATTATTTACCTCAATTTCTTTCAATTTTTCTTCATTTGTACGGTGCACTTTCTTCCTTTTTCTTGTTTCACCAGATCCAAAGGGTGCATCAAAGTTAAGCTCACTCTGGGGTTTGAAAAGTGATACACTCTCCCGAGCTACCCTGGTCCTTGGCTTGGCACTCAGGCTTTTACCCTTCCTCAGCTACACAAACAAAATAATTAAAAACCAAAATTAACTAGTAACAGAATTAAATTAACTAAATATAATTCTACATATAAGCATAACAACATGTATGAGAAAATACTGATTATCTCAATAGCTAGATGCTTTTAGTGTTTTGTTGGTAAAACCAAAAAAAGAAACCATTATAGTTTTGTTCCTGTGTCTGTCTGTCATTCTGTAAGGTTCCAATAACTTTTGAATCAAAAGATATAAAAACATGAAACTTTCCAGTATTAAAGATCGATTTGATATGCACACAGAAAAAAATCCAAAATGGCAGATAATTTATGTCCAGCAAAATTTTGTTTTTAAATTTCAATTTGTCAAAAAAACAGCACAATTTAGAGTGCCAATATAGGTAATTTTGTTGCAATAAGAAACATTTCTCGAAAACAGTCGGAACCGTTATTTTTTAAAAAAAAAGTAAAATGTGTAGTCCATTTAAATTAAAATCTAACCATACAACTCGTTTTCCTGAAAATGAACTAGATTATATCATTACATTACATCAGGGGTGGCCAACCTCCGGCCCCGCGAGCCGATTTTATGTGGCCCGCCGTGTTGCCATAAGAATTTACAAGCATTCAGAGAATCTAAAATACATTAATTTCCTAATGCCGAACAGCCCAGCTGATTTTGCCCAGCAACATTGGAGAATGGGTCGTCTTGAAATAAGTAAAGCAGTTGCAGCCAATGATACTATGGCGAGTGCCAAAAGAAGTCTGTTTGAGGCGGTTGATATTTTGATTACTAACTTTGTAAAATGAAAGACTAACTTTTTTGATATTCATACTGTTATTGTTATATTTTTATACTTTTGAGCTTAATTACAATCATTTTTAGTATATATTTGAGTGTTTTATTTTCTGCAAAGTAAAACTAGGAGAGTAACAGAAAAAAACTTTATTAACATGGTGTTTCAGCTAAAACCAAAACGGAAAATTGACCTTCTAGGAAGCATAAAAACGTGTTTTATGAGGGTAAAAATTCTAAAATTTTCTGGGGGAGGACCCCCCCCCCCGGTACACCACCGACCCCCGGCCCGCCTTCACTTTGAATTTTGTCAATGTGGCCCTTGATTAAAAAATGTTGGGCACCCCTGCATTACATCATATTGATGAAAAAAAATCTGATTTAGCTGAATATCGAAAACAAAATTAAATGTAACCAACCACTTGTTTGAACACTTCTTAAAAAGAAATTAATTAAATTAGATATTATTGGAATTAAATTCAGTCTTAGTATGTATATGAAAACGTTTTGTTCAAACTATACCTTACTATTCAGTTTCCAGCACATTTTCAATTATGAGAAATTACTTTTTAGATTATGCAAGACTAATAAATGCTCCTATAATTAGAATTTTACTTTATCCTGCACTCACTAGATCAAATTGTGCAGAAATAACTTAAATTTTATTATAATATCTAATAAACAAGTAATGGAAAACTAAAAATGTAAGACAACATTGGTACGTCTGCATAAATTAATTATTTTCCATACAGTCCTGATATGTGGTAAATCCATAAGTTCTTATCAAATTATACTGAACCAGCTTAATTTCAATAATCAAATTCTAACTGCTTACATTTTGATAATTACAGGGTTTGGGTTGGATATGCTAATAGACGTAATAGACGTTGGTTCATGATTCATAGTGATAAATTTTAGTCGCTGGTGAGCTTGTAAACTAAAATCTACACAAGAACTCATAGTAAAGATCATAAAATAAACAATAATTCCTACCTTTTCAATAGTCGCATTAACACGAGGCAATGTTGCCACAAACTGTGTCTCAGTCTTCTTTTTGAAGTAAGAAGAAGTTTCTGGTTCTGGGCTCGTTGGTTGGTTAGTGTAGAGATCAAATGGTGATGGCCCAGCTAAAGCAGAATCATCCAATACTGCTGCAAAGATAGCTGCATCATCATCAAACTGTGATGGTGGGGGATTAGAAGGACCTGGTACAGAAGATGGACCTGCTTCAGAAGATGGTCCAGCTACAGAGGATGGTCCAGCTTCAGAGGATGGTCCAGCTTCAGAGGATGGACCAGCTTCAGAGGATGGGCCAGCTTCATCTTCATGTGAAGACTTAGTCTTTTTAGGTTTCCGTTTTTTACCACCTTTCTCCTCATTGATAACTTTTTTGGCCTTTTGTTTTGGTTTCTATAAGTAAAAAAAATGTATTACAATTATTGAATTGAATCAAAGTTTGTTTTATAATATCATTTCTAAAACTTAGTTTTTAATTAATCTGATCAGAAAAATGAAATATTAGCTAATTAACTGTGATTCTTTAGCAAATATCTTACAGAATCAAATAGGCTCTCTCCATATGCAACCAAATAGTAGTAGGAGAGGGTAGAAGGACACCTAGGTTACAAAATTGATATAGAATAACTGTTTTCAAAAGAATAACGGACTTCACCCCTTAATGACACGGATTTCACCAGAAAACCAAGTTATTTATTACGAGTCAACCCTAGGAAGCCTACCCATTAAGTCTAGGACTATAGAATTGAAAATCTAGATGAGTCAAAGGTTAGGTTTCCCTTTTGTAAAATGATAAGCGTAAGTAAAAAATATATAATTACTTATTACTTTACAATTAAAATACCTATAATAGCAATGCATTTTTTTTAAAAATTGGTTACATTTTCATTGTATTATTGTGTACAAACCAGTCAATTAATAATCACTAAAATCTTTTTCAACAAATATTGCACAAGGTTGAGCAAACAATTCTCGAAGTACCCTTAATCCAGGACAACACAACCTAGCTCTTCTCAAGAATTGTGGTGACATTTGTGGACACCAAGTCAAAACTGAATTTTTTAATATCTTTAATCATCTTTCAAATATTCTTGATAATCTTTGAAACACTCCATCAACCCAAAAAAGGGTTACTCTTCGAGGCTTCAATGGATTTGAGAAGTGTTCCATCTAAGTTTTGTTTAAATAAGGTTGCATCTCACCAAAAACTAAAATTTTTCCATTAACGTTCATTATAATAACCGCTTTCAAAAGATACACTGACTTTTTAAGACAAACTGAAGTGAATAAACTGCCTAAGCATTCCTATATTTTTTTCTACCATACTGAAGCTTAAGATAAAATAAGGGTATTTACAACACAGGCTTCTATATTTCAATTACAAAACTAGTCAACAATATTTTTGACTTACCCTTGTAAACTACTGATATCTTGAACAAAGGGATTTATCTAGAGAACCAGCCAACTGACCTCAAGTTTTTATTCACCCTATGAAATTTCATATGATGGTCAAAATGTACAAAGGTCATCAACACTGACTCTTTTAGTTGCCCCTAAAATTACCTTAGCATCTGAATTATAAATTTAATTCATAATTACCTCCTTGATGGGGTCGTCCACTGCTTCTTCTTCTGTTCTCTTTGTAGGACTGGTTCCAAGAAGACTTACAGCTGCTTCAACTCTTTTACTCATCTTGCCTTGAACATCTTCAAATGCCCAGTCGAAAAATCCATGCAGGGTCATCTGAGTCTATAAACCAACAAATAAATTAATAAATGAATATAATAGTTAGATTTATTTGTACATTTAAGGATAAGAAAAAAAAAATATATACCAAGCAATCCTTAAAGACTAACAACTCTTTAAGGAAAATTTACCTTTATATGGATATCTTATCTATTAATAATTTTAATATATTACCTTATTTTGTTTCATCTTATTAATAATTGGTTCTAGAGTTTTATTAGTTTTGTTTGCGTCCCATCCAAATTTGTTCATGGCATAATCCCGTATCATCTCCATGTTTGGACTACCCCAAGTGAAAGCTTCCTCACTTTCATCTACCTGAGGATTTGTGTAAGCCTTCACTACTTCCAAACTCGGAAAACCTGAAGAAATTAAACGAAATTATTTATAAAAATAAAAAAAGTTATGAATAAGTGGTATAATAATAAAGAAAAAAGCGCACAGTAAAAGCTTTCTTACAGGTTCAACTCTCTTGTTTAAACCAACCGCACAGCTTGGACTCCTTAAACAACTATTTTTTAGCCTTGGGCATTTATGTCTGAAGACATAAACCACTAAACTATGTCCTTTGAGCAAACCCAGGTAGGATTTTATTTGACAACCGATAAATATCAATATATAAATTGAGTGGCAATTGACAATTCAACAGTTTAAAGTTTTTGAACAGATATGATAAATGCTAAAGTTAAAGTAAATATTATTATGAAGAGAAATTAAGGTACTGCTTTCGACAGTCTAATACCTGGATTGCTTTATATTTACTAAATTTATTTTGTGAGGATTGATAGTATAGAGGAAGTTGTTCTATAATTAAAAGTTGGCTATACATGGGATGGTGAAAAAGTTTGTATTTAATTATTTTAAAATTAATGGAAATATAAGCCTAAAAATGCCAATAATTATTATTATTATTATTTAAGTGGAATGGAGAACACAGACAAAAATTCACATTGCCAATTGAATTCAAACCACAGTTCAATGTGTTTGTGGCACTAGATAGATTGGCTTGATTCTCTCACCCAATATATTTTAATAAGATTAAGAGTAGCCCACTTGACTCTTGATTTATTAGCTGTTATTATGAACCAAGGTGTAAATTTAATAGTGAACCTTCAATAAGTTGAACTGGAAGAAGTTTTTTAGTGAGTCTTCTGGAAAGCTTATGCTCAGTGAGGGCAGAAGCAAAGCGAGTCAAGCGATCTCTAGGAGGGAAGATATCCTCATTGGATTCAGGAAAATCTGCTACAATCTCAAGAGCTGTTACAGGCCCTACTCCAGTCAAACCCGAGGTATAGTCCGAACCAACAAGAAGGCCTAGCATGATCAACTCATCTCGACCCAGATCTGAAAAAGCATGAGTATAAGCAAATTTAACAAAACTATTCTATAGCCAAACAACATCACTACATCTGTACAAAATGTTTTTTTAATTTTTTACAGCATGGGAAAATCAAGAGAGAGCCAATGAGAGCTCGATATTTTGACTGCTGACCATCTAGACTTCAAAATCTTTAGAAATTTAACAATTTTCTGGGTAATTGGGTATTAACTAAGGCCAGGTTAGGTTAGAAGCTAATGCTTTAGAAGCCAAAGTCTATCTAATCATAATAATCTAATCTAAGTAAGTTATTTTTCACACATGCATACAACATTATAGATTAATCAAACTCTTAGACTTAATAAATAATAAATTATTATAATAAATAAATAAAAAATAAATAAATAATATACAGGGTTGAAAATATATAGGTAAATATAAAGTAAACAATAATTATAAATAATCATACTATAAACTTTTCTAATGTCAGTTGATTTAAAAAGTTTAACAAATTTCTTCTGATCAAAGAAATTCTTGTAGACATTGCTAGCTCCAAACAGCCAGATATCACTATCATCTGTGATGGTACCCTGGGTTAGTCCATGTAGGTCCAGGAAAGCACATTGAGCTTCTGCTTCCATTGGTGCAACCAGGTATGGTATTCCAAACAACCGTAGTAGTTCCTGTGAACAAAATATAAATTATTCAAGTTGATAAGACATATTTAGTCAAAGGTAGAGTTTAGATATAATTACTTCAGGAAATACAGAACTTCTTAAGAAGACGAGTTCATAGTCCTGCTATAATACAATTGAATACAATTGCAATAGAATTGGTTTCAAATAATTTTTTAGCACAATCTTTAACTTGAGGACACCATTCTAGGATTACATCATATCATTCTACAGGAAATCATTCTAGGAGGACATCATTCTAGGAGACAGACAAATCTAAATCTTTTTAAGGGTCCACCATAAGAGATGTAATCAACCCTACAACATTCCCAAAACATTTCAAAAAATCATTCTCAAGAGAGCTGGGAAGTCAGATAAAATTACTTAAACAGCTGGATGTACCAACCTCTGGACTAGATGAAATTTGTTTTCAATTTCTGTACTCAACCCCTTTAACCGGAGTCATAATGGGAGGTCTAAGTGCTCCTAGTTTCTTTAAATTTTTTCACAACTACTTCCGTGAGTAAAGGGTGAGTTCCACCTTGTTGCTTCAGTCCTAGAAGGTATTTTTGTAAGAACTACCTAGTGTAGAGCTAAGACTCACATTTTTTCCTTTTAATAAAAGATCCAAATCTTTGGGGATATTAGAAAATAAAGAATCAAAAAAGGAAATTTTATTTGAAAGTGATTGAAATAACAATGGGTTGAATAGCAACAGAACAGCAGGCTATACCATTAGACAATGAGAAGCCAGCTGTTCTATAGAGTTTAAACCTTTTTTGTATCTTCTTTCATAAAATATTAATTATCGTTTGAAGTTAGTTTAAATTTAATAAAGGGCTTACGGAAAGATGAGGAGTTTAAAACTTGAAAAAAAGTTGGTGCCCAGACTTCCATGTAATCTACTACAGAGAATTGTAATATTAATAGAATTGGTGTAAAATTATTTGGAAATAGGATGACCCTGCCCAAGTTTGAGTTATAATTTATAATAAATAACAAACCACATCCTAGATTATGTAAATCCTAATGTTTTTATCCAACCCATATTAGGAGTCATTCACAAAGGATCTTCTCATGATTTGAGTCAAGTAGTTGCTTATAACTTTATAACTATCTAAGAAACAACTTCTTTGGGAGATATTGGTTATTATTAGATGGAAGGCAGCAATCAAATTTAAAATTAGAATTAGGTTCCAGGAGAGCGCACTTTATACTGAAGGTCATACTGCCAACGATATATATTTTTTATAGAATACAGTAGAGTCTCGTTTATCCGGACCCCGCTAGTCCGGACATCCGTATAATTCCGTTTAATCCAGACTTTTGGTAATCCGGACTGGGTTCGGTCCCGTTAAACCCGGATTAGCGAGACTCTACTGTATATTGAAAATAAAATTTCTCTGCCTTATTGTAAAAATTTAGTTGAGTTATAAAATATAAAAAATACACAAAGCATTACATGGTAGTCAATTGACTGGATAAAGTTTTATTTATTTATGTTCAATTGCTAAAGCCATGTAGGAACTTCTTTTTTAAATCCTTTATATTAACTTGAATTTTGTGGATAGGTGCCTGCCTGTCATCAAAATCTTTGGAAGGCTAGATAACCCTCTTCCAGTCATCCAATCGAGCTGAAACTTGGCACATAGACTCTCTACCAATACAAAAATATTCTAACAAATTAATTAATTAAATAAATTTAATTAATTTTTAAATTTATTTAATTATATTTTTTAAAAATGAATGGATTAATTAAATTTAAAAAGAAAAAAATAATAAAAATTTAATTAATTAATTGGTAGGTATATAAAATCTTTGGAAGGCTAGATAACCCTCTTCCAGTCATCCAATTGAGCTGAAACTTGGCATATCGACTTTCAACCAAGACAATAACATTCTAACAAATTAATGAATTAATTAAATTTTACTAATTAATTAATTATTTAAAATTAAAATGAATTAATACCAATATTTACCTGAGCCTCAACCGTAATTTGTTCAGAGACAGTGGCAGCTATTTTTTCATTACTTCTTTTATCCCTCATTAGCGATGAGCTTTCTCGTTCCAACGTACTCTGTAAACAATTAAATAAACTGATATAGTAAATCAGTTAAACATAAAAAAATAATGAAAGAAAGTCTCGATTGAAAAAAAAAAATAAATAAATAAATAAATAGTAATTTTGATAAGATTTTAATTCTACTTAATGCATAAACATTTTTTTTGCTTGAAAAAAAAAAAATCACCAGATATTACTACTAATCTTTCCTAAATATTAAGACTAGTTTGCACGGGTCAAGTATTTTAGCAATTTAGTACTCAACTCTGTTAGTACTTTGTTATTTACTAAATTTATATTACTCGACACTGACTATACTACTTGACCGTAGCTACTAATACTAAAATACTCGACCCGTGCAAACTAGGCTTTATGTACAGTATAGATAAAATTGTTAATGGAATTGAAGTTTTTTTTTCTATTTTAAATTTAATTATCTTTTTAAGCTTGAATTGAAAAAGATCATTTGCTATCTTATTTCCAGAGACTGGTATTGCTAGGTTTAGTCCAAATCATACTTTTTTTTCTATTTTTTCATTTTTTTAGACTCTCAGTATTCTAATTTTTTAATTATTGTTCTACAAATTTGTTTTACATGCTAAAATGAAATAAAGCTAAGAAAATAAACCATATAAACCTGAAACTGTCGAACTTGTTCAACTGTAGCAAGTTTTTTAGCAAAACTACTTGGTGATTTCTCTTCTTTTTTAGGTTCTTTTTCCAGAATAAGCTTATCATCGCTGAAATATTTCTTCTCTTCTAGAGATTCCTGAGTTTCGCTGATCTTTTCTTCTTTGACTTCATCCATCTCCTCATCGCTGCTGAATTTCCTCTCAAGTATAATTGGTTCATCATTGTCCGAAGTATTGATTTCTTCTTCTAATTTGTTTTTGGTTAAAAGAAGCTCTTCGAGGATCAGAGCCCGTTCTGTTTCTTTGTCATCATTTAACCTTTTAATTTCCTTGTTATGTTGGAAAACATTTTTTGATTCTTCAACAACATCATCAAATATATCTTCTTCATCTGAATCTGCTTTTTTCAATGCTAATTCAACATTGATACTCTTCTTTTCTCCGATCGGTTTTCCCTCTTTATTTAAAACAGATTCAGAAATACTTTTACTTCCTGAAACAATTTTTGTAGGGACTTCAAAAACATCTGCGAAAATATCTTCATCATCCGAAGGAGGTTTTTCTAAATTTAATTCAATACTTAAACTTTTAGTTTTTTCATCATGTTTACTCCTAGATGAAATAGATGTAACTTTATCATTTTCACCATATTTCCTAAACACATCTGCAAAAATATCCTCTTCGTCAGAAGCAGGCTTTTCAAATTTTAATGCAATGCTGATGTTTTTCGATTCTGATTTATCATCGATGATTTTACTTGGAAGTTTCTTTTCATCTGTTAGTGTTTTGTTAGATGATGAAACATCAATAAAATCGTCATTCGAGCTGGAGTCTATTTTATCATCTTTTACTTCTTCAAAATCATCATCAGATGACTGGGAGACATTCATACTTTTTTTATCTGACTTCTCTATAGAATTTTGCTTAATAATTTTTATATTTGACTCAGATTTATAATTTACTTGAGAATCAGGAGTTCTCTGGCGAACAGTTCTTGATGATGTTATATCCTCTTCATCAGAGGAATCTGATGATACTTTACTCATCTTTGTAGGTAAATCTGAATCAGAAGAACTTTCAGATAAATTCGGTCCTTTAGCTGAAACTTTCCTAATAACTTTCTTCCTTTGCATTTTTCTTTTTCTACCTTCGAGGACTTTATCAATTTTTGATATCGGTATTACATTTTTCTTAGCACTCTCTTTTAGAAGTATGCTGACTTGTTTATTGTTGAAAGTGACTTGTTTGTTGGATGTAGGTTCAAGTTGGTTTTTCCCAGGGTCTAGATTAGTAAGCTGTTCATTCCTTATCTCATCTAGAAGGAGTTCATTAGAATTCTTGTTGGTTTTCCCACACTCTGTGAAGCTCCTAGCTTTCTTCTTGGTCTCTTCTTCTCTAATAAGTCTAAGGATTTCTTCCTGAGACATGTCCTCGTTTGCTTTGAGGGTGTCTATCAGAGGATCATCTATATCTGAGTCGAGTTCAACACTTTCAGCTATTGTCTCCATCTTTCCTTTCTTTTCTTTATCTGGTTCTTTTTTCTCTGAAATAAAAATATAAAATACATATTTCAGCTGACGAATGTCTCTATAAAGTAGAAAATAATATTTTATAAACCACACAATTTCTTTAATAAACTGTTTGGTATCATTATAAATGTTTTATTTTATATTTTATTTTTTTTTTATTTTTTTTTTAAACTTGTAATTATTATTTTATGTTTATATTATACAATTTATCAAATTATTTTATACTTTATATTTCAGTATTTACAATAAAATCAGATACATATAAAAGCCCCCATAAACGATCTGGAAAATTTGTCCTCCAGAAAAATTAATTCAGAAAAAAATTGTCAAGAAAAAATGGATTTAGAAAATCTGTTGACCTTATTATTCAAATAAGATTGCATCAGCAGGCTATCTACTTCCAAAACATCGGTTCGAGACAACTCAGACATACTTTCTCATATATACGAGTTCAGAATTACTTAGCCCAGTGTTTTCCATTTATTAATTTTCGTAGATACTTTTAATTATTATTGTACATTTTATCAAAATGTATCAATAAAAATAACTTTATCTCGGCGGGGAATCGAACCCCACCTCTCTCTGTCTGCGTTTAAAGCTATTTTCACTGGAACTAGATTTTTCCCGGGAAAATGGCTTATACCTCTAGATTTGCATTTATATGGACTACATTTTGGAATTTTTTAATAAAAATATTCGGAACCATTTTCGAGAAATAATGTTTTTTCAGCGTTTTTGGGGAGTTGTGCTCTCATATTTGGAGCTAAAATTAATTTCTCAATTTCACCTCGGGGTATGATTTTTCTAAACATGCATGCCATCAAAATCGGCTTAGTAGTTTAGGGCTCTAGGCGCCTGCACAGACAGACAGCAGACATTTTTTAAAAATCACTTTTTTGGACTCAAGGGACCTCAAAACGTGTAAACCCATCAAAATCTCAAAATTGAATTTTCTCGCCATTAAAATACTTTCTCTTTATATGAGAAAGTAAAAACGGATGGTTTACCACCACAAACAATCCAGAAATCCTGACAGACTTTCAAGATTGTCCATCCAGAAAATCAATGCCCTTAAATTGGATCAAGCCTAAAAGTGCATAGGTATATTATTAATTATATAAGCCAATGCCATTCAAGTGAATTCTACTTAGGTATGTCTAAATACTTTAATTTATTATTTTCCTACTCTGAGTTTCCTTTTTCCTTCTTTCTGTTATATTTTATCTGTCTAGCAGATAATTTAGCTCTACCTGCTGCATTTATGGAGAGTTTGAATGTTTTATTATAGTTATGTAAAATAACGTAATCATAGAGTTTTCTTTTAAAAAAATATATTAGACCGATGAGTAAATTACATTTAAATATGATCAAGGGTAATCAAAAGTAATGGAGAGGAGTTTTTGCTACATTCTTACGATTTGTGTAGAGTAATCTGGAGGTGCTATCTGAAGCTATTCTCTGACTCTGCTGTGACATATCAACTCCCTGGTGCTCAAGAATCTCTTTTATTTCAGACACTGTGAAACACCTGGGTCCCATCTCCTTCTCAGCTTCTTCAAGTCCTACCTGAACTGACCTTCGTTTCAACAGCCTATCCATCTGGAAACTGCTGAAATCTCCGACATCCTGAAAATAAACTTCAGTTTTATAACCAAATTCAAATTTAAAACATAAAGGGGAATATCACATTAATGTAGGAAGCGGAGCAAGCTTCTCACATTCAACAATATATTCAGCTTGCTTGTCTGTCTGTCTGTTACTATAACATTAATATGTTAACAATAATGTAAGTAAAACTTTACCAATATTATTGGTATACATGTCCCTTTCGTCAATGCTCTGACTAAGGTTGTTAGACAGCAATAACTCTCTAAGCATGATTTTGAATTTTAAGACTTTGATTTTTATAAACTCTTTGTTAAATTAAAAAACCAACAGTGACTACTCTATGATGTGTCAAAGATGGGACTTAAACATTTTAAAAAGATAAAACAATTTTTTTATTACAAAAATTTGCATAGTTATTTTAGTTTTTTAGTCTTGTCCCACTCCTTTTTCTTCAAAATAGTCTAATTTTTTAAATTAAAAATATATTGCACCCTTTGTAATATTATGATAAATTTGTGGATCCTTTTAGAGAAATAAAAAATCGAACTAGATTTTACGAGGCAACATTTCGGCGCTACCTGCCATTCTCAAGCCTACAAGAATAATACTTTATTTAGAAACAATACATCGTAACAATAAAAGCAAACATCATGATCTTACTGATGTTGAAAAATACCTTCATTATGCTATTGGGAGGATCGTCATTTGTAGATACAAAATGTAAAATTAGGAACAAAACATTGTTCCATCATCACACGTAATACATAAAATCGGAATTCTCCTCCCTCGTAATCTTTATACATAAGAAATAAGAATCATTTGTGCTTCCAAGGACTGCTGAAGCTGAACGTTATGCTCTTTTAAAATAGGATAATACTTTGACAAGAGATTTATAAGTTCTAGTAGTAATAGTAATAATGAGGGGCGAGAGGCCAAGCCTAGCAACTAGACCGCATTCAGGTCCTTTTTGCCAATCCCTGAACTCACACCCATCAAACTACCTCAGTCGTACCCTCAAATCTCCTAGTTTGGGTTACAAAGGAGAGGATGTCCTGCCACTTTAGTGTAACAAGCTCCTCTTCCCTGATTTACCCCCCCCCCCCTAATACATGAATGCGCTGTCTGCCATATTCTTTGCACCCTCCCATAAAGTGGTGAGCCGTCTCCTCTCCTCACCTCACTTTGGATAGGTAGGGTCGTCCTCAATATTCAATAATGCCTTCTGAGTTGGCAATGCCCAGTGAAGACTCCAACCATTATCCTTAGGTTGGGTCTACTCAATCCCATAAGCCATCTGGTTTTCTTATAAGTTCTAAGAAATTGACTTGGTTCTCAGAAACACTGCGTTCTCTATAACCACAAAAAAGTTTGCGCCTATGTTCAGCAGCACCTGGGGTTGACTGCCCCTCGGTGAGCCACTGATAGAAGAACTAGAGTTACATTAATTAATTAATAATATACATATGAATCTACATTGTCAGAGACCATCTTAATATAGACTTGTCTTTATCAGTTCTTCTATAATTGGCAATGATGATGGCCCTATAAAGGCTGAAAGCTGCTTTTATAAATAAACAAGTATTATTTTACAGTTTTTTAATTATTCTTTAAGATAACCTCTATTGACACTCTAATTTCCAAAACATTATTAACAGCTAAAAGTTAATATTAAAGAAAAAAAACTTCTTAGCACTACTAAAACTAGGAATAACGTGGCTCATTTTAACAGGAAGAGAAGTTATAATAAGAACAATGAAATGAAACAAATAAATGGAATTATGAACAAAGGAAATTATAACTTAAAATTATTGTTTGTTTTATCAATTTATTACGGTATGCAAAACTATTATCAGGTGAAAGCATTTTAATATAAAACTTACTAGTCTACTGAGTGTCCCATGAAATTTAATAAATGATGATAGAATTATTTCAGTCCCAAAATACCCAAGTTTCATTTAAATGAATGCTTCTTAAAGTGAAAATACACTGCCAATTAGTGTGGCACATAGCTTCCTCGCATCCTATCATGTACTTTATTGTTATATTAACATTAAAGTTTAATTACTTTATTGTTATATTGTTTATTGTCTAAGAACAATTAAATTTTTTTTAGCGATCTTTAACACTTTATAGGGGTGTCGCTGTAGGTTTTACTAAAAAATTGTATTTGAAAAAAATGTTCGTCTCATTGAATAGATTAGGTATGATTTTTTTTCCCGACCGAAAATTCCAATTTTAAATTTGAAGTTCACGTTTACGCGAGCGTTGCGCGTGAACGCTTGAACGGATAACGTTGTCCAACGAACTAGTCCTGAGCATTGGTAAAATGAACATGTCTACCAAATTTCATCAAAATCAGGCAACATTTACTCAAGTTATCGTCGCACGTTTCACGATTCGCGGACACACAGACCGACAGACAGACAGACAGACAGACAGACAGACAGACACGGAACCAAAAATGTTCCCTGATGTCTGAAACGGATTTCTGTCTTGGAATTTTTAAAATCGGAGGCATAAAACTTTTTTGTTCTCAAAAGTGAACACAATACTTCCGTTACCTTCGGTAAGCTCGGAAGCAAAATATATTAAGTTGACTGTGTATCTTCTGTGGATTGATTAAATAAATATTAGTATCAAACATGAGCTGAATCAGTAAATGTTGTAAGGACATGATCATCACTAGTTGAAGCTCTAAAACTTAATTGTGTAGTGTAACAGCTCACAAGGGATCAGTGCCACCAGACAGTGCTTTATTACTAGGGTATGGAAGGGAGACATGGTAGGAGCACATAGCCTCTGATCACTGTATTGTCTGATTCAAAATACATTTGACTAAAAATACTTAAAATTCATATGCCTATTAGCCAAAGCAACAGGAAGTAAATATTTTAGGAGACGCTGATTCCCACTGCATTTCTCTTAATGTATTAAAATTTTGTTACCGTCAGGCGTCAAATAAATAAATACTTTCCTAACTATTTAAAGGAATTTATACCTCTGGCATGAGATGAACTTTAGCCCAGGAGTTCTGTTTTCTTGTTTCCTTGAGTTCTGACAATATGTCATGCCTGATATCAGCTGGTAACTCTTTAAACTCTTTACTCTTGACATTTATGCTATGAAGGTCTCCGTACTTCTTTCTAGGACTGTGCTCCTCAAAAGAGCTGCTGGAGTCTTCATCCTCAGGAGCTAATTCCTCTTCAGACTCTCCCCAATAAGACGATGCTACCTCAGGTTCCGTCTTAGTTGAAGAGGAAGGGACAGGTGGCAGGAAGAACATGGTGTCCTGCTTGTTTGTGACAGTCTTAGGAATCTTGACATTTTGTCCAAGGATCTTGCCAATGGCATGCTGCTTTAGAAGATTCTTAAGTAGTTCTTGTCGCACCTTCTCTATCGATTCATTTGCTTTACTTCTGTTGTTTTGACGGGCAGCCTAAAACAAAATACAAAAAAGTTTAATTATTATAAAAAGCAAGTTTTAAGGTAACATCTCTCATTAAATAAAACTTTAATTTTAAAGCTGGTATTAACTTGCCTTTTTTCACCTATTCTACTTTAAAAAAAGAAATAGTAGATTAGGATTAGACTTCTTTTTACTGGTCTTATATTACTTTGCTTTGTAAGTTTCATTGCACTACCAAGAAGATTGAAACCACTTACCCATATTTCAATCTTCCCCAAATTTTGCACATGGAAACAATTTAGGGGAATAATACAGAAACCATAAAAAAGTGAATATAAGACCAGTTTTTAAAAATGGTATTTTTATATTAATTATTATCATGTATATATAAAATATTACAACTAAAAATATAATCACGCTGTACAAAAAACAATTTTGTGTTTAATTAATTATTGGCTATTTATTCAAAATCATATACCATGAAACTGTAAAAAATCATAAAAAATAAATAAATAAATAAATGCATTTTGTAAAGTGTATATGAGAGAGAAATTACGGAGAAGCAATAAGGTTAAAAATCTATGATCGCTACCAATTGTCGGGGGTGGTCATCTCGTATCCTAGACATCTGCCTTTACTTTCAAGAAAGTAAATTTATTCCCCCGCAATAATGTTTATAGTTTTTCGTATAAAAATGCTTAAAGAATATATTTTGCTACGAAATTATACAAGAAAGTATTGGAAAGGGTATAAATTTGAACAGAAGAAAAATAAGTCTATAAAAATATAATTGCTCTCCTAATTTAAATCTGATTATAAAATCCTGCAATACACGGCTAATTAATTCGGCGGTAATTCACAAAAAAGCTGCCATGAATGAAAAGGTAATTAACAAAACAAATAAGAATATTTCTTCAAGTTAATTCATTCAGGTTAGTTTGGAAATAAAATTCATAATTTTAGGGTACGAATTATTAGAGGTGTTGAATAAATATTTAATCTCTGAAATCGAACTTTTACTTCCAAAATACTGGATGGAAAAGTCAACAAAAGTAATTCGTATTGCAGTTATACTTTTTAAGTAAGTATACCTAATCATTTAAGTATCAATAAAATTCCGTCACCTCTGCTACAATCCTCAAAAAACACTTATTGCATGCAGTGACGGATCTAGGCTTTCCGGCGCCCGGGGCAAGAATATTTCGGCGCCCCCCCCCCCCCCCCCCCCGATCTCCTTTTTTTGTGATTTTGGTCCCGTCAGCTTAGGTTTTTTTTACGACGTGAAAAAACATCCAATTAAACCTATTAAAAAAAATTGTCTTCTTAACGTCATACTCTTCTCTCAATCCTACATATTTGCTTGTAAGTGATGCCCTTCTAATCCTTAGAGAGAACTTAGGATGTGGTCTATTATTTGAAGAAGCATTATTTCAAACCTCGTCTCTGGTGTCCATTCAATACTTTCATCTTAACATATTTCATCAGCCATCCTTTTCTTTTTTCGTTTACGCACCTCTTTAAATTGATGATCTATGTTAAGGCTATGGTCTTGGCTTCTGTGACTGCATCTCTTGCATTATTTTCCCCAGTTTCCTCCTGTATGAGGCGGTTAATGTGGAGAACTGATTGAGCAATTGCGATATCTATTTTCAGGAGGAGTTTGTTGACAATGCCAAACCTAGCTCTTTGAACCAGAAGCAAGAAAATATCACAAATTCAAAAGTGCTAATACTTTTTGCCCTCTACAGTTCTTAAAATCCAAACAATCACTTTTGAGTTTTTTTGTTATTACTTCAGAAAGTGCCACCCGTCTTCTCACTAACTGTGAAAAAAATCAATAAAATTCTCGCAAATCTCTGGCCCGCACTTAATTTTACGTACCTAATGACTTGAGACATCTGCTCCAAGTGGCTAACATCAGGGGTACAGTCAAACATGACAGAGAAATGCTTTGCTTCTCTTATGTCACTCAGAATTTTTCCTCTTACTTTTGTTGCAATGATATCCAAAAACTTGTTGGATATTGTGCGAAAAGTAGCTGACCTGAACTTTTTTAGGGCGGATTATTGTGTTCTCGTAGTTGGGGTGTGGTATCGAGAGAGTAAGTCAATGGTGTTTAAGAGCTTAAAGTAAGTCACGCTAAGAAGAAGATTAAATCACGCTGTTTAAGATCTTTCCACTACTGGGATCACCAAAGTCAAGGCTTTCATCCGATCCTCGAAAAGCACTGCCTTGATAGGCCAAATGCATAATTACATCAATAACGGCATATAAAACTGACTTCCAGTGATTCTCTTCCTGCGATATTTGTTCCTGTAATTCTTTGTCAATTCCTCCTTTATTTAGAGAAACCTCTAATGTTTTCCAAGAACAAAAACTTTTTTTGTAGCTTAAGGATTTTCCGTGTTCTGGATTTTTTTTTATTTAACTTCTTCCACTGCGTGAGACCTTCCTCCTTAGCCATATAGGAAAAAGCCTGCTCGGAAAATAATTTGCACGAATAGGTGACTAGAAATTCCCCTTTACCAATTGTAATCCTTTCCTTTCTGCGAATTATTCTATTGTAATAAAATCCTTATTCTAATCTCCTCAACCATAGCAAGTTCCTCCGTTTTACCGCCGACAGATTTATACCCCCAACCTCGTTTACCTGCTGAAACCACCCACTCCCCAAGATATACAGAATATGTATTATGATATTTCTTTTTTTTGCGAATCCTCTGATAAATTTTCCATTTTGGAGTCACATCAAAAATTAAAATTGTAAAATAAAAATCATTGAAGTCTAAGATCAATGCATGTGCAAATGTAAAATTACTATACAAGGTTTTGAATCAATACGGTTTTGACTTTTAATGTATAAATTTACTGTGGGTTCCAAACATTTTTAATACTTGGCGCCCCTGCAGATTTCTATTGCACCAAAGGCACCCTTTGCAAAACATAACAGCATAACAGCAAACATAACAGTGAATACATAAATAAAATATTTATTTTATTTATTATGGAAACATTGGTTTCCAAACATTGTTTTCCCCTGCTGCGCCCTTGCTGATTTCCTGTTGCTCCAAGGGCGCCCTTCGTCAAATTCATTTAGTAAACTTTAATAGGTGTTTAATTAACCCAATCAATTGCATTATTTTCCAAACATATTTTATTTCTTGGAGGCCTTGCTATATATTTCCTCTCGCTCCAAAGGCGCCCTACGCAAGACTATAACAATAACTGCTACACACTTTGCAAGTATTAGCGAATATATAAATATTTCAGTAATTACTGGATTTATTGAGATGGGTTTCCAATCTTGTTTGATACTGGGTGCCCTCGATAATATCTGTTGTTCTAATGGCGCCCTTTGTCAAATTCGTTTAGTCGACTTTAAAAGGAGTAAATTACTCCATTCAATTTGAATTAATTTTCAAATATTATATTCCTTTACGCCCTTGCTCAAAAGGCGCCCTACGTATGACTATAAAAATAACAGCTATACACACTTTCTAAATCTCTGTTGTTCTAATGGCGCCCTTTGTCAAATTGTTAAAAAAATTGAAAAAAAAATGTAATAGAGAATACTTTTAATATTTCGTCTGGCTTCCTCTCTGGGGGCGTTTTAGCGCAAATTTTAGCACTTGCACTTTATTTTTTTCAGTTTAAAAAAAAAAAAAAAAAAAAAAAAAATATATATATATATATATATATATATATATATATATATATATATATATATATATAGGCTAGCTCGGCGCGGGCGCCCCCTCTAACCCGGCGCCCGGGGCTGGCTGCCCCCCCTGCCCCCCCCTAGATCCGTCACTGATTGCATGGCAGTAAATAGATTATGGAATAACGTGGCAATATGTATGTATGTATTTTGTCCTATCATATACATTAGTAAAATAGACATAGACGCCATTTTGTGTTCAGTCACGGAACAATACATTCAATTATTATATAGTAGAGAAACCATTGCCATATATCGTGTAGATCTAATTAGTATATTGTTTCCAAGAAAGCATGACATATAGAAGCCATAAACCACACTAAATCAAAAAATATTTATTTTTTAACACTTCTGTACAAAGTGATATTTTATTTTCGATGTGATAATATTTACTTGTGAACAATATTTACTGATGTATAATTCAGTTTAGATGTTTAACGCTCAATTTCTTTCTAATAGTACTCGTATAATATTATCCATATCATTTTATGGTCTGCAGTAAGCTATATAAGCAGATGAACTGTTAATAAAATAGCAAAGTGAGTTCAAATCCATTTTTGTACTTATAGAATCAGCATTGTCAGCAGTTCACGAGCTACACATGACGCTGATGCACGAATTAATACTCTGCTCACGAATTAAATTAAGCATCTAATAAATTAAGAATATAAAGTATAAAATCATTCCGAGAAAATTCAGACAACTGAATTTGCAACTGAACTTTGACAACTGTTTTCATATATATAAGTTTCATATTAAGAGTAAGTAATTGATAAAGGAGAAACCTTAAAGAAAAATAATCTACCAATTAATTTGGCACATTTTTCAATGTAAACTCAAGTACATATTATAAATAGTTTTCCTAGATAAGCAGTGAAGTCACAGAATTCGGTATAATAAAGACGTCTCTCAGCTAAAAGTAAATATATTGTAAAAAAAACCCGGTTTTTAATCTCTAGTGCCGGTGAGACGAGTTGAAATGAGTAAGAGAAATAATCAGTGTATAGCAGTTGAGACTGAGGTAGTACCTAATCTGTTAGCTGGGTTCACTTTTATCAAATCCGCGTAAAAACAAAATTTTGACCTCTATATAGATTAATCATGCTTGTACTTTTTTTTAGTTTTCCAACTTTTTGCATTGGCTCGCGTACAGTGTACACCATGTAACTCTAACAGTGGTTAGCTGCTGCGTGCTACATTTATATGCATTATGCCATCGAAAGTGAGTCGAGAAGATCGTGGAGGTGGTGGATGAAAATTATTTTCATCAATAGATGCAAATTTATTTTGCGATTTGAATGAATACTATTCAGTAAGTGAACAATACAACATTATTACCCTGTGTGCAGTGGCGTAACTATGGGCCCGCGCGGGCCCGCATTGCGGGGGGGCCCCCAAATCCAGAAATAACTAGAATTACTATCCTTGTACCAACGTCGAGGGGGGCCCCCAAGCCTGAACGCAAGAGGTTTTTTTTTTTTTTTTTTTTTTGCTCATCGATTTTCTTTGGCGAGGGGCCCCCAAATTTTTTTTGCGGGGGGGCCCCCAATGGTCTAGCTACGCCACTGCCTGTGTGTCTCCACTGAATGCAAACACCTATTTATTGATTATTGGGGGAAGCAATAAGAAACGCGATGCAGCATTTAGAAAAGCAATCCCAGAGCAAGACAAGAAAGGTTGGCTGTAATGAGCTTCTTGGCCGCTGATGATTCCTATATTAGCTTAAGGCCCCTATACACGGTCAAAATGTTTGCCCAAACATTTTGACCGTGTATGTGGCTGTTTGATGTTCGCGCAAACATGATATTTGACGTGTATGGCCTAAATTTGCCCGACAACAGGTTTGCGCAAAATGTTTGATCATGTATGGGGGCCTTTACTGTTTACTGTATCTGTTTCGGGTATCTAAGCAGACAATTAGTACTACTATTCCCGATGTTCTATTTTATTTACTATATTTCCTCAGAGATCGAGCAATGTTCGGCCTCGTCCATACTTGCCGTATCTTTTCCATGTATACATTGATGTATCGGGCAAATATACCGACTGTGCTTTCTTAGTATAATTTTGTTACAGAAAAAAGATCGTGATACGCGGATTTGATTCGGATTTCATCATTTTATTATCTTTAAATTTATTAAGCATGAGTAAATCCCCGAAAATTTCGTGCAACTAACTTCCTTAATACCACCTAGATGACTATTTTTTTGTTGCAGGTTCTTGTAAAATTCCTAAAAAGTACGAAGACATAATTGGCGTTTATTGTATTGCAGTACAAACACAATAACATAAGAATTAAATATGCGAAGAAAGTTTTTGAATCCCGTTAGATTGAAGATCAAAAACAAAGTAAACTAGGAAAGAAAAGTTGAAAAGTTCTTCATGTCAGACCAAAAGTTCGAATGGTCAATGCATAGATCAAAAAAGCTAGGTGTTACTAATGGAAAGAAAGGGGGTACCACAGTACACCGGTATCTCACCTCCATTCAACTGGAAATGAATGCAAACCAGTCTAGCTGTACTTCCTGATAAACACAAGAAATCTAACCTTCAGAGCATGTCCTTACTGACACCGATTCTGAAAAGAAAATTCAAGACTTATCTGCAATAAGGTCAAATATGTAGCTTCACAAAAATATTATTTCGTCTAAGTTACAAAGAACTCCAAAACTTCAAGAACTGTACATATGGACTAGAAATCAACTGAGCAAGGGTGTCTTTCTTTTTCTTTTCTCTTTTTATTTCAATGATGCTTTTTTGTCGTATTTGCGTATCTCTAATGCCACCCGCAGAGATAAGCTGATTAATACTCTCATTTCAGGCATTCCGTAAAAATTCCTCGAGCCAAATAATGAAAGTTTATTACTAAACTTAGACTTTAGACTCTCAGGAGTAACTATATTTTTCTCATCCACTTTTCTGTACACGGATTCCTTGTACTTCAACACTACTTCTTTACACTCTTAATATGTTAATTTACAAGATGCCCCTCAAGTGTTGAAAATATGAAAGTGGTTTTGTAGGATTAATGATATATCATATTTTCTTGTATTTCAAACACGATTAGCTATTAATCATTTGAATCATTTAACATTCTTAATTTTGATAAAACTGTGATTTATACCAAGGGAGAAACGCAGGCTTCGTTTTCGTTTATGTTTAAATTTTAAATATTATCGCCTGAGGCCTTTCTTGTATTTCATGGAAGATATGTATCGGTTTCTTGTGGAGTGAGACACAGAAATGCGAAACGATTCTATAGAGGCGGCAGTATATTTACGTTTCACGTATAATCACTTTAAAGTTCGATGTTCATACTACGAAGTAAAATGGAGCAAGAAAAGACAGAAGAAAGTTTCCACGACAGATGCTCAATGACCCGGTCTAAAATTAGTTGTAAGCAGTATCGACTATTTAAGAAACACCAATGATCTTTTAGAACCAAATGCTAGAATTTTTTCTTCATCTTTCGGGCTAGATTTTAATTAGAAACATTAATATCCTTGTGAAAAGGTCAGAGACAGAAAACCGTTCTAATTCGAATCTTAATCGGTTGAAGACAACTTCTCAAAACGAGCAAGGTCCACACGGACCCCTCCTTAGTATATCTAGAAGATCATTACTAATTTTCCTGGGAAAGTTGCAAAGAGATACATATGTTATCTGACGGATAGAATTCATTGATATCATGCTGTGCTTTTGTTCCTATGTAATACGTAATGCAGGTAACTGGATATATTATGCCTGGATTCATGGGAACCATCGCTCTCCTGTATTCCCTACCAATCGTAGTCATAACAATCCAAGGATTTACAGTGCAAAACAAAACAGTATCCTAATCTTTATCTGTAGATAACGATACATATGTATTATTGTTCCTCTCTGATAGACATTCTTCTCTCAGGCTCTCACTATAAGGGTGTAGGCTCAAGCCCTCAATGCTTAAACTTCTGTAAACAATATACAGTTAAATGTCAAAAGATATATTTGCCTGAGTGACGTAGACAAGACATATACAACAGGTATAATGGAGGTGTGGGAGATGTCTCTTCGCCAAAGTAACTTAGTTTTCCGATTAGTAAAAATCTTTATCTCAACTCTTACAGTGACTAGATTTCAAAACGAACACTACCAGTTAAATGCCTTTGTACAATAAAGTTACTTTCAGTGACAGTGAAGAAGCGTCTTTCTTTATTGTAATCATTCACTTGACTACACTTCTACAATATAATTACATTAACATACAATTAGAATTAGAATTAGACAGAGGGTTCTCTATCGAAGTAAAGAAAGAAGAGAAAATAGTTTCGAAAAAAAGAAACTGTTTTAATCATAATCAAGTGGATTCTATATCAAGATTAAATGAAACTTACTCAAGCTGAAGCAAATTAAAAGAGTAATTGTGATCAATTTATTAGCTAAACTACGATTATACAAATAGAGGGTAGAAGGGGGAGCTTACAAAAATGTATTTGCTATAAATCAGTAAAAAACTAAATGATTTGATACTAACAGGATTACAATTTAGAAGTTTTATTCAGGTTATTTGTATGAAGACGTAAACACGAGGTCAAAACCATACATATAACACAAAAATCTAAACGCAACTGAAAAATATTTATTTTCTTTCATCATTCGAGTTCTTGATCTTGTTTCAATCTTTTCAATTTTAGTTTTAGCATACCATAATATTTTCATTTCAAATTAATCTATTTCTTTTTCAAATTTATTAGTCTACGTTCCTTACGAATAATTAATAATCCATCCCAACTCACCGACTCACCATTCGTGTACCATCCATAAATTAGGTACACTATCTTTTTCTATCCTGTAATCTATCAAAATAATTTTTATCTACGATTGATACGAAATATAAACATTATATCTTTGTTTAGATGCGTAGAAAGTGATTATTTACGTACTTGTATTCATTGCTCATGCGCGTCTCATAGTTCAGAATAATAACTCTTCTTTACCACACTAGCGCGGTAAAAAAGAGGAATTCTTCAGCTTTACGCACGATTAACGAGTTTGTTTACATTTAACAAAACTAATTTGCTATTCTTTTATTAAAGTAACTGTTTATATCGAGTTTTTAGTGAAAAGCAATGAGTGAATGAAGTGACTTTGACGAAAATGTGGAGAATAATACTCCTCCAGAAATAATTAATAAGGCAAAAAATACAAATAAAAAATTAATGCCATCTTTATCAAGAGAGAGATACGAACTTACATACAACAAGTTTACTTTTTTCAGTATTTATTATTTAAATCTAAGAATCGTAGATAAAGTTCAGTACGTAACTCGTGCGAAAACGGTATTTTGCATTGCTCGTGTGGTTTTACTACCCTCGCTATCGCTCGGGTGCAAACTCCACACTCGCATGCAAAATGTTACTTTCCGCACTCGACACGTAATGTACTATTATTGCTACTTTCTTAAATTACCCTTCTTTTTTTAATTTACAAACATGTTTCCTAACCATTAATTAATCTTATCAATATTTGGACATTCCACATTTTCTAAGCCTAAATGTCATCAACCAGTAGTTTTTGTTTCCTATCAATAGTATTCATTCCCACAAATTCAATCTATTATTATATCTACCTAATCTATTTCATTATACATTTTCAATCAGTGGTAACGTGTACTAATCTGCCTAACTTTCTTTACCATCTCATCTATATCTATTCGATCTTATCTTTTATTCAGTCTGCCTACATTTTTTTCTAATCAATCTTTTACAAACAACTGTTCTATTTATCTTTCCCCTTAATCTATGTGTATATCTTACTTTAAACAATATTTTTATCCACAAAATGTCTCTATTTACTATTAATTTATAAATGTTAAATTTTACCTATCTTTAACCTTACCTACCTTATCCTAATTATGACCTAACAATATTTCGGTCACCATTCTTCCGCAATCCACCCTCTTTTACATTGCCAACACAATTTACCCATCAATCTTTCTTCGTACCGCTATTTAAATAAAATATTTAAATAAATTTATTAATAAATTTAAAAACTAAAGCAAAATGTATAAGAAAAAAATCACGTTGAGTCGATTGCAAAACTGTGAGAATATTTCGGGTCGATTAGTGCATTGTTTGCTGATGGACTTGGTTTCATATCTTGATTGCAGCCGCGGGTCGGCCCCCCATGGGAACGGATGTACTTCTGCCAAGACATGAAAAATTATAAGGAAAAACTAACTCTTGTCCCGTTTTTCCTAACCTATTGTTGCTTCATATTATTGTTATTATTTCTATCATTTTTTTCATTTTTCCTTTATTCATATTAACTCGCATGACATGTTAAAGAAAAAAAATGGAGGTCTCTTTATAAACATGCTATAGTATTTTTCTTATTAAAAAAATATTAAAACCCATTTAACTAGTTTTCAAATCGTTGGAATATTAAACTCTCTTCTTATATATTTTTCATTATTTTAATTGTTATGACGCAGTTGATAAAGTTCGTGATTTCAATGTTACATGAAGAACTTATTATAACTAGAGTAAGAGGTGCATTTAAGGTATATAATATCTACCATCGATACAAAGATACTAAATAAAGACTCGGAAAACTTAATACTTCGGCTACAACACTTAAACTGTTCTTTGTTAGCCGTCTCTTATACGACATAATCATCATCAGGTTAATTATTGGACAACTCTTATTTTCTTTCAGACCAAAAAGGTTTTTTTTTAAAAATTATTGGAACGAAGTTCCTTATGGCACGTTCTGGAGCCCGGGAGTGAATCCGAAAAAACGACCAAAATCACCGTCACGCAAAATCCGTCACGAAATCTACAGATGACGATAACTTGAGTAAAAGATCACCGAGTTAGATGAAATTTGGTACACATGTTTATCTTACTAATGGCTGAGTTCGTCGGAAAACGTTATCCGCCCAACCGTTCACGCGCAACGCTCGTGTAAACGTAAGCTTCAAAAGACGGGAAAAAGTGTTATTAGGGAAGCCTGTTACTTGACTTGTTTTGATTATTTTTGTTATATATGTCAAAAATGTCACTGTCTTGTAAATAAAAAAATATTGTAATGTAAAATTTCACCCTGATACAAGCAGAAGCTGTAAAGTAGGGAAGATATATATTTTATAATATTTTAAATTAATTGGCCGGGTAGGTAGAAAACAGTCCTATTTCAATCCAAACTCCTTAACAAACATACTCTTTCACTATAAACTCATCATGATCAACTTTTTTCTTATATTCAATATATTATATTTATATTTATAATAAGACGCTTGCTTTAAGTATACAAATAATGATTTTCTTTTAATTTTGCCTTAACTCTGCTAGGTACAAACAGTTCGTTACTTTTAATTTTGTATCTTTTCTAACTCCGCCATGTATAAGTAGTTAGCAATGTATACTTACTTAGCACTGTGATTTTATAATTTATATTTAATGAAAAATGTAAGGAACTTCGTTCCTGCCGGGTGTCCCGCGACATCCTACGTATTTTTTTTTTGGCAATAAGTAGTTTTTTGATTGAGGATACCATGATAAATATAATTAAATTGTACTTGGGGAATGCATAAAAAACACCAGAAAATCTGATTGGACATTTCTTAACTTACTATAAAAGAGTGCATAAGCGAAATTATGTCGGGTATGTAAAAATAATGCTTTAACTGTGCAGTATAGAACTAGAACAGTACATTACGCGTCTTGTGCGGAAAGTAGCATTTTGCATGCGAGTGTGGACGACAGCGAGGGTAGTAAAACCACACGAGAAAAGCAAAATGCAGTTTTCGCACGAGTGGCGTACCGTATTTTATCTACGATTGTGGATTTTAATAATAAATAAAGAAAAAAAAAACTTCCTGTATATGTAAGTTCATATTTCTTTTGATTAAGATGACATTAATTGATTAGTTATATTTTGTGCCGAATTAATTATTTCGGGAGGCGCATTACTCAATTATTCTCCTCATTTTCATCATAATCACTCGATAAAAACAGTTACTTTAATTAAACAAACAGCAAATTAGTTTTCTTAAATGTAAACAAACTCGTTAATCGTGCGTTAAGGGGAAGAATTCCACTTTTTCCGCACAAGGGCGGAAAAAAAGAAGAATTATGAATGCGCATACTTAATGAATACAGCTACGGAAAAATCACTTTCTACGCATCTGAACAGAGATATAATGTTTATATTTCGTATCAAGTATCAATCGTAGATAAAAGTGTATTTTAGCCCAACTCTACTCATAAAGATATTAACTATACTCCAGCTAAGAAGAGTGTTCTAAATTAGAAGTTAAAAATTGGGCATGTAGCCAACGACACATCAGAGATTCTTTTACACATTTTACACTTGAGCGGGTTTATTTTATTTTTCAGTAGAGGTATCAGAAAAAAACCAAAAATAGTTCACCTGAAGTAGATGGATCTTATTAATCGTAAGTATGTAATATGTTCTCAGTACACCGTCAAGCATGGATACATATTCCTTACGACAATATACTAAATACAGTTCGTAGTTCGCAACTATGCAATTTGATGATATCGAGATATAGATAGATAACAGACGTTGATTGTGGAGAGTGAACTTAGAAACGTAAGAGTGAATTTCCTTAGGATCTTGGACAGAATGATTTGGAGTTGAAGGGCTCTTGGTGTTACCCCACACACACTTTAAATTACAAATTTATTGTTATTTAGAGAGAGCATAGACGCACAATCTAGAAGACGAAGTAGAAAATTGTGCCGTCTGCCTCTGCCATATTAGTCTGTCGTGTTTTCGTATGTTGCCGCTAAGTAACTCGAATGGCAAGAGTAAAAGACCAAGGTAGCGGACTGTATCGGATTGAGAAATATAAGATAACTAGAGGATCTAAAATGTTTAGACTGTTTAATGAATAATTGTAATCTGCCCATTAGTACTTATACATAAATATATATATATAATATATATGTAATAGTAATCTGCCTAGTATATATAATTAGTCCATAAAGTAATTAAATCATACCTAAGTACCTTCCTTTTACTTATTCCCTTCAATAACTTTGCATTAACTAAGATTTACCCAAACAGTAGATATTGGTTTACAGTAACACGAACGATTAAAAAGTCGAAAAATGTTAATAAAGAAATATTCAAATAGTCAGTGGTTCCGAAATTTTAAGAAACTAACTCTGGTTTTTGTATTTAATCAATTGACTAATTACGTTCACATTCGCAGCTAAAGGAAATATAAACTAATTTTTTTGGATCTTCACTGAAAATACCAGAGAGATGAGCAGAAAAGTGTTGAAATTGCTATTAACTTACACAAAAATTGGTTGTACTGGCCAATATTTTGTAGTATTCAAAAATAATGATATAGTACACACTTAAATAAAAACACACTGGTAGTTTAATTTAAAATAATCAATAATTGCCTAACCACGTTATACAAAAATGATAATTTTATCATCGAAAATAGTCGAAAAACTGAAACGATCGTTTGATCGTTATTTAGGTTGAAAGAAAAATATTACGTTCTTAACCGTAGAAAACCTCAGCATTAAATGGAGCCGAACTGCTTTCGAAGAAATTCAGATGACATTAAATTATTATTTAAGTGTTTACTGGAAATCTTAAAGTTGTCTCCACTTCAGTTCACCAGTTCACTGGTGACAGTAAATATTAGTTTTCGTAAAATTTAGGGTTTTATTCACTATACAAGTGTTAAGACGAAAATGTTAAATGTCATTAGGGAAAAGCTACGTTGAGTGTTTATTATTTAAACAAATCTTCAAATAATAAACAACTCAGAAATTCTGAACCTCCTACTTTTACAATAATTATTAAAGAATATCTAGGCATCTCTAAACCTTTACAACATTAGAAAGAAAAAGTAAAATTGGAAATAAAAAATGTCAACTCAGTATTAAAATGTTTAACCAATTTCATACTTTTTAGATAATCATTATAAAAACAGTTGAAGAATAATTCTTAATAATTTGCTCCTTTGATAATTTTGGATTACTTGTTAATGGATCATAAAGGCGAAATTAACAACTGGATAATTTAAAAAAAAGTTATATTTCGCCCATTACGAGCATCATCAGACCTCGAATCTTTGATAATGTTAGATTTATACATATTTTTTTTAAACAATTTGAACAATAAATATAAATAATTAACATAATCCTGAGATCATCTGTATCCCACTGGAAATCCACCTATTTTAATTATTTATATTTATTCTGAATCATGTTAATTTTTCTTATTTATTGTTCCAACTGTTTAAAAAAAGATGTAAAAGTCTAACATAATCAAAGACTCGAGGTCTGATGATGCCCATAATGGGAGAAAAATATAACCTTTTTTTAAATTAACCAATTGTTAAATTTACTCATCTTTAAGATCCATTACCAAGTAATCCGTTATTATTTACTTAACAAGTAAAACAACAAATTGAAGGGATTAATTAAAAAAAAATAAAAGGTTTCGGTGTTAATCACGACAGGACCCAACGAAAAAAAGTGCATAGAAAATGGAGTGTTGCGGCAATTGTGGACGTTTTAAACATTTAAAACGTGATCAAAGGCAATATTTTCTTCCATATGTTTTATATCTCGAAAAAATAATTTAACTACCCCAGGTTACAAATTTGATCACGAATTAAGGTTCACGGACCTAGGCTAAGATAAACATTATCGGATTTCTTGCGACATAGATCGACCTGGAAGCACGCGCTCAGCGGTAATATGAGCTTCTATCATATATGAATAATAGATAATTTTATTTCAATAAAATAATTTATCGGAATAAAAATAATTTTGAACACAGAAAGGTATTGATTTACAACAGAATTGCATCTTCAATACCAGTGGTTATTCTAAATCGTGTATTTTTAAAGGCAATATTATGCCTGGTTTCAAATTACAATAAATAAAATTGAATCTCAAACTAAACTACTACAATAACAAACAAAATTTCAAAAATATACTATAGAAGGCAAAATAAATAGTTACCGAGTCAGTCGTTGTAATATATACTAGATACTAGATGTATTTATATAAAATTACAATTCAATATTAAAATATTTTTTTGAGCAAAGAAATCCTAATTAGGTAATCAACACATTTTTCAAATAAAATGCGATGAATAAGCTTGTAGACTTGTTTATTAGTTTACTCGTTAGCTTGTTTACTTTGTTTTATTGGTAGCATATTGGCTCGTTCATTGTTTTGTCAGCTTGTTGACTTGTTTATTAGTTTACTCGTTAGCAAGTTTATACTAGTAAGTTTCTTCTTTCTTTACATAACTATTGATGTGAGCACCAGAGGGAAATAAATATCAACTATTTGGGATTCAAACCTTAACCAGACATGTTGTTTTATCCATAAGAATTTAAATAGTCAAGATGTGAGGAAAGTGGTTGATCTTAATTTTTTACAAATGTCTATCCACGGGAAAATTGGAGAACAGCGACGTACTCTAACAACCTCAGCACTCTAAGCCCTGATGGCACCCTTTGAGATATATAATAAATAATAAATAAAGAGTCTATAAAAATAGTTGATATTAAAAATAATTATTAGAAAAAAGTAAGACTACTTTTTTTTATAGGAGCAAAGCAAATCTTGCATTCAAAAAATAAAATTGTCGACTTAAGGGGTGTGGGAAATGGAAAAAATCAAGATTAGAACGTGATAATAAAAAGACAAGTAAGTAGAAATTAGATGTCCCTATTTATTTAATAATTATTTTTAGGTAGGTCAATTAGGGTAAAAGTAAGTAAGAGTTAACAACTCATAGTAGTTAGAAACTGGCTATATTTCGTCCCCCTCCGGGACATAATCATGCCTAAAACATCATTACATATAATTAACAATTTTGTTTTAAATAGGATTTTTATAAAAAAGAAGAACACTTAACTTATTTAAACATTGAAAATTAAAATTAACATAGAGATCATTACCTTATCATGGGTGGAATTAGTCACATATACTCAAACAAAGTTGGTATTGTCAAAATAAGAAGTGGAAAATACATTAAATAAATACTCCTTCACACATAGATCCATAGACAGTTTTAAAAACTTAAAAAAGATACCTCTGGAGTTACCATTTTCTATGTTCATGTGTTTTGTTATTTGTTAAAGTTTATCTTTTTAAATCTTTTTTAAGTTTTTAAAACTGTCTATGGATCTATGTGTGAAGGAGTATTTATTTAATGTATTTTCCACTTCTTATTTTGACAATACCAACTTTGTTTGAGTATATGTGACTAATTCCACCCATGATAAGGTAATGATCTCTATGTTAATTTTAATTTTCAATGTTTAAATAAGTTAAGTGTTCTTCTTTTTTATAAAAATCCTATTTAAAACAAAATTGTTAATTATATGTAATGATGTTTTAGGCATGATTATGTCCCGGAGGGGGACGAAATATAGCCAGTTTCTAACTACTATGAGTTGTTAACTCTTACTTACTTTTACCCTAATTGACCTACCTAAAAATAATTATAAAAAGACAAGTTTTTCTAATGTTCAATTTAATATCTTAACTCTGAACTAGATATGTTACATAATAAAACTTCCCCATGGGCCCCTCTGCAATTATGCACACATTTTTTTAATGAATAATTCATAAGTCTAGTTCTTGGATGGATAGTTGCAGAAGTGAAAACGAACGTTTTATTTTGATGCATGAAAAAAGAATATTTTAATACCAGATATACTTATTCAGTGTTCAATTCGGAATTCGATAAGGAAGTTTTCAAATGATCATTGTCATTTTTTTTTTTTTTTTTTTTTTTTTAATGTAAGTAAGTTGAGAACATGATGTTAATTGCTGGGATTCTAAATACATTAGTGATATATAAATATAATGTAAATATAATATGTATAAAAATAATCTTAAATGTATATATAAGATAGTAGAGGTGTCTGTACATTTATCCGATTGGGCTCAAATTTTGTACATACTAAATGAGTAGTCCTGATAACGAATTTAAGTTTAGAAAATTTTGTGTCTGTTTGTCTGTACGTCAATCACGTCCAAACGGCTGAACAGATTTTGTTGGTTTTTGGGTACAATGTTAAGCTCAATTCTGCGGGTGGTACAGGCTATAAAACTCTTTTTGCTAGCTTTATATTATGGGGCGGAGAATGGGACTTCTAAATAGAGTTCAAAATTCTAATTTTATTTTTTTTATAAAAAAATTATTTAACCAAAATTACAGACAAAGCTACAGTCAATATTTTATGTTTTGTGAAAATTTTCTGTAGGAACTGTTCAATCGCTGTCAAAAAATATTTAGATTCATTTGTTTAAACATATATTATATTATTTAAATAGTTTATAAATCATCAAGAAGTCAATTTTTTTTATAAATCACACCTTACCATGCCTAAACCTTGTAACATAATCATCACCACTTCTTTAAAATGCTAAAATAAAATCTTCGAATGTATACGTAGTATAATAATTTCTAAATTATATTGATATCTGCCAATAGGGATTGTACAAAAATATTTTCCTAAGGGAAACATAGGGAAAGTAAGAATAGAAGGGGAATTGAGCCCAGACTAATCTTCTAAAGTTAGGAAGTTAATAATTAAGAAAGGGCTCCTATTTTGCAAATAGGCAAAAATGATCTAATCAAAGATCATTTCAATTTTAACTCTGGGATGTGAAAAGAGACAGGGGAATGCAGAAAGAAAGTACCGCAGCTTTCTCCCAAAGTTAACATTTAAGAATTTTTCATTAGTAGTTGGAATTAATTAGTAATTTGGGATAATTGCTAATTATATTATCAAAGGGGAGGGGGTATAGAATTAAGAGGAAAGATAGAATCTAGATATTCTCGATTTGGAAAATAATTTAAAAGTTTCTTGAAGTTAGGTTTATAAACCCATTAAAAATAACACACTCCGTAGCGAAGCAAGGGTATGCCGCTAGTATATAATATATATATATATATATATATATATATATATATATATATATATATATATATATATATATATATATATATCTGGTTATATAATAACTAGCTGACCCGGCAAACGTTGTTTTGCCATATAACATATTTCTAGTGAATATTTGGGTAGTTAAATTAAAAATAACTAACTTTTTGTAAGTGTGTGGGGACGTGATCTATGACTGAAAGAGGAATGGAGCGCTGTGGACAATGATGGCCTATTTAAATAATAATACACCAAGCATTTATTTTTTAATTCATAGTACTTTATTAACTTAAGTAATATATATTTAAAATGATATCTCTTAAGTTATATATACATTTAAAAATGGTATCCACATTTGCTATCACTAATTATGACAATTAAATAAATCAATATCAATCTCTAAGTGCAATGAATTGTACGTTATTAAATTTAATAATTTATAAATTTAAAATTTAATCCCTATACTCCGTGTTATTTGCTGGGTCTGAAGTGACACCAGTAGACGCCTGGTGGGGATAACTGATCGATTGATAATTGATCAGTTATCGACCACTGAGAGTTAAAGATTATTAAAGTACTAATATCGCCATTAAAGAAATGGGGGTTATTAAAAAAATAAAATGGGTTAAAATGGTTAATTAAAATGGATATTAAAATGGGGGCTATTGAAAAATAGGGTTTGGCGGTAAAAATTTAGGATTATAATTATTTTTAATGCCAAATCATAAAACAAAAAAAAAATTAAATTAAAACATTTTTTCCAAAAAAGAAAAAATTGGGGTGGGCCACATGTGGACGATGAGGTCTATCAAAATAGTGAGAAAGCTTATTGTGATTGTGTGAGAATGATAGGATACCGGCTTCGTTCTCATCCCTTACTCCGAACTGTTTGCTGGGTGAGAAGTGATACCGGTTGACGCCTGGCGGGGATAACTGATCGATTGATAATAATAATTACATTAACCAAGAAATTAATTAAATAACCGAGCAGACAGCAATAAATTTTACATTTTTGTCTAATTGTTATCTAATTATTATTATTAGTTTAGTTCTAATGGTTAATTTAAATTTTGACTATTAATTTGAGTATATTTTTATTCTCTTTCATAATTATATAATTTTATTTTAACCCTTTGCTGTTTCTCAGATGTTATTTTATTAAGTAGCTTTTTTTCTAGTCATTTATTAGTACTTTTATGGGAATTATTTGTTAATTCATTTATGTATTTTATGTAAATGTTTATTCAAGAGTGCCTCTCCTGTGGCCTTGCTGTCAGAGGACTCTTTTTAAAATAAAAATAAAAATAAATAAAAAAATTGATCAGTTATCGACTACTGAGTTAAAGATTATTACAGTTATAATATCCCTATTAAAAAACAGAGGTTGGTTTGGTGGTAGAAGGGTGAAAATTAAGGGTTATATATGTATTTTTAATCAACTGAGTGTTGAAGATTATAGCAGTACTAATATCGCTATTTTAAATGGTGGTTGGTGGTAAAAATTTGGTATAAAGGTGGTGAAAAAAGGGTAAAAATTTAGGGTTATTAGCATTTTTTAATGCCTAATTATAAAAATAAAACATTTTGTCCAAAATATAAAAACAAATTTATGTTTTAGGAGGGGGCCGGCCTTATCACTTAGGGATGGTAAAAGGATAAAAATTTAGGGTCATAAGTATTTTTTTACTGCCAATTCATAAATAAATAAAATTAAAAAAATATTGTTCAATAAATTAAGAATACAAATTTTGGGGGCTTCTCTTATCACTTAAGGGTAGTAAAAGGTAAAATGTAGATTTTTTAGTATTTGTTAATGCCAAATCATAAAAATTAAAAAAATTTGTCCACAAAATCTAAAATTTTAGAAGGGTGAACATTTATTTTTAATCCACTGAGTGTTGAAGATTATTACAGTACTAATATCGCTATTGAAAATTGAGGTTGGGGGTAAAAATTTGGTATAACAGAGGTAAAAAAAGGGGGAAAATTTAGGGTTAAAAGCATTTTTTAAAAAATTAAAAAATGTCCACAAAATCAAAAAAATTGTAATTTTTTTTAGGGAGGGGGAGGGCCTCACTTATCACTTAGGGGATGTTAAAAGGTTAAAAGTCATGGATATAAGTATTTATTAATGCCAAATCATAAAATAATAAAATTAAAAAAATTTGCCCAAAAAATTAATAAATTTGGGGGGTCTCCCTCATCACTTAGGGGTGGTAGAAAGGTAAAAATTTAGGGTTATAAGTATTTTTTAATGCCAAATCATAAAAAAATAAAATTAACAATTTTTGTTTAAAAATTCAAAAAATAAAATTTTGGGGGCCCCCCCTCATCACTGAGAGGTGGTAGAAAGGTAAAAATTTAGGGTTATAAGTATTTTTTAATGCCGAATCATAAAAAAATAAAATAAAAAATGTTTGTCCAAAAAATCAAAAAATAAAATTTCGGGGGGGCCCCCCTTATCACTTAGGGGCATAAAAAATAGATAACATCCTATTCTCAGACCTACCGATCAATACAAAAAAAAAATCATCAAAATCGGTCAAGCCGTTTCGGAGGAGTTCGGGATCAAACACCGTGGCCGAGAATTTTATATATATAGATAATAATAATTGTAATGGCAATTAAATGGAACTCCAATGGGTAGTTGTATTGTATATCCACCAGTCTAAGCTGAGTTTTCATAAGTTGACTAATAAATCAAGTTAAAAGTTAAACCAAGATTTATTGGTTAAACCATTAACAAATTTAAAATAAAATAAAATAATAGTAGGTACATTACGCGTCTAGTGCGTACCGCGCGTACGAGTTGCGTACCGTACTTTATCTACGATTGTTGGATTTTAATAATAAATAAAGAACAAATTATTTAATAAACTTCCTGTATGTATGTTCGTATTTCTCTTTTGATAAAGATGAATTTATTTTATTAGATGTATTTTGTGCGAAATTAATTATTTCGGGAGGCGTATTATTCTCCTCATTTTCGTCATAATCACTTAAATCACTCATTGTTTTTCACTAAAAACTCGATATAAACCGTTACTTTAAATAAACAAACAGCAAATAAGTTTTGTTAAATGTAGTCGGGAAGTGGGTCAAATTTAGACAAGATTTAGAGGCAAGTGAAGTTAATATATTAAAAAGAGTTTAAAGTTTAAATACACAATAATTATCAAGCATGTTTTTAAATTTCCGCTATAATCACCCATTTTACCAAATAAATAAATAAATATAAATTTAAACTTCATTATAAAGTACATACGAGTAGGTATTATATATCTTTGGCTTATCTGCAGTTATCCATAAAGTCGGGAATCGCTTGGCGGCACAATTTTGATTTGGTTTATACGCTTAAAAGAATATATCCCTTTGTCAAAACAGTTTATTTTTAAGATGTATACAGTTGAAAGATTATATAATACATCTCAGAGATGAATCCCCCTCCCCCCAATTTGCTAACCTCTTTTCCTAAGTGGCTGAATAACTGCAGTTTTACCGTATCGTTTGACACTAAATTTATATCGACACTTAAAAATGTACCTAATTTACAAAAAAAATTGGCTCCTTAAAAACTTAGTTCCCCCCCCCCCCCCCCCCTCCCCAAAAAAAACAATTTTTCATATAGCATTTTTTAATACCAATAGAAAACTTTATAATTTATAGCTCTCACTCACATAAAGGGCAAATCCGAAAACATAAACACCTTCCGATGCTGGCTAATCCGAAAACACTTTTAATGATTTTCAGTGTGGAAATATAAAATTCGGATTAAAAGAAATAAGTAAAATAAAAACCAATTTTCACAATAATCTAAAAGGAAAAACAGCAAAATTATACAAACAAAAACACGTAATTTACCAAATTAAATACAAAGATTGGATTCATTGAAATCCAATCTGAAAGGCTTAAGGCCCATACACGATCAAACATTTTGCGCAAACATGATGTTTGCGCAAACCTGATATCGGGCAAATTTAGGCCATACACGTCAAACAACATGACATCATGACCGTGTATATGGGCCATTAGTCAAAAATATATGTAACAAAAAAAAAAAATTATAAAAACCACTTCGCGCGGGACTCATGCTAGGAATCGGTGGTTATATTTCCAAGTATGTACCAATATACTGGATGGAAAGTCTTCATTACAACTAATCAGGTCTACATCATTAACATAATTTCTTTTTATTGAGAATAAAATACCGTGCGGGACTTATTTTGAAGGCTATTTATTGTGTGCTAAAATACCTCTTTATAAAAAATCTGTTTTTACAATAAAAACAATTTTATCTACGATTTACGATTGATACAAAATATAAGCATTTTATCTCTGTTTAGATGCATAGAAAGTGGTTCTTTTCGTAGCTGTATTCATTGCGCATACGCGTTCATAATGAGGTGAAGAATTCTTCAGCTTAACGCACGATTAGAGAGTTTGATTACAATCTAATTTGCTGTTTGTTTAATTAAAGTAACTGTTTATATCGAGTTTTTGGAGAAAAACAATGAGTGATTTAAGTGATTATGAAGAAAATAAGGAGAATTATACACCTTCTGAAATAATTAATTCGGCACAAAATACAACTAATGAATTAATGTCATCTTAATCAAAAGATAAATACTTACATATAGGAAGTTTATTAATTTTTTTTCTGTATTTATTATTAAAATCCACAATCGTAGATAAAGTAAGGTACGCAACTCGTGCGAAAACTGCATTTTGCTTTGCTCATGTGGTTTTACTACCCTCGCTGTCGCTCAGGTGCAAACTCCACACTCGCATGCAAAATGCAACTTTCCGCACTAGACGCGTAATGTACAATTTTGCACAAGTAGACTCAACACGTATTCGATTAGACTGGAAAATGGGGCCATGCAGAGTAGAGTAGAAACATGTACAATTTCCCGCTTCTCTCATAATTGCGGGTTCGGATTTAAACTCGGTTACCCCATAGTTACTACGTTTTTACAGTTTTACGATACAGTTAGTATTTAAGTTTTGAATAAATAAAAATTTAGGTTCCTTCAATGAATTAGAAGAACTCTAGATCGACCCACACAAAAAAAGATGATAAATATGAGAGAAAAGTTTACAATTGTGTTCCTCTTGAGGGCTGGAACTCCTCCATCAAAAACGAAGACTGGTTTGATTCTGAAGAAGAGTAGCTTGCATATTCTGTAAAACAAACCAACGAGATGAGGGTTGGCTCCTGAACCACCCGTGTCCTGGAAACCTTTCACTAGCTGATGTAGCCATATAGACACGTCTGATCAAATTGGTTAAGGAAATTAATTTGGAAAAAAAAATAAATAAATAAAACAAAGTCATATATAGAAAATTAATCGAAAGTATAACACTAATAACATGGTCTATAACAAATTGAAACAGCGTTTTTAACAGGTTTATTTTTTGATACTCAATGCCAATACCAACCACCGAAACTTTTATTATTTATAATTAGTGTATTAAAACTAATTTTATTTTATTATAAGACAGCCACAATTATATTTGTGATCTATTTTTGTTAACTACCTACTTCTATCAGCATGTTAAGACATAAGCTGAATAGCAAATCTTTGGTAGGTATTGAGAAAAAGTATTAACGTTTTTATTATTTTGCGTCATTACAACTTGGAGATTATATGTTTATTTATATGTTACTTGTAGGTCACTAAGTAATAACATCGTAAGACTGGATAAATAATTTTATTTGAATCAACAGTCCTTAAAGTGGTTCACTTTAAAAAAAACCCTGTCCAATTGAACTCATACTAAACTATCTCATTTACATATAATTTTTAAAAAAATTTGCTTCCCGGCGGGGAATCGAACCGGACCTCTCACCCAAATCAATTATTTATATTTACCAGTTTTTTGAAAGCTACATTTTTCCCTGGAAAAAGTTTTATATGATAGATTTGTAATTAAATGGAATACAATTTAGAATTCTTAAATCAAAGTCGTCGGAAACGTTTTCGAGAAATATTTTGTTTCGCGTTTTAAAACACCTATGCATGTTTAAAACATGCATTCTTTAAAATCCACTTTTTTGGACTCAGGGGACCGTCAAAGGTAAAAATCCACCAACATCGAATTTTCGCGCCATAACACTAATTGCTCTCTGTACAGGGACTCCCAATAAACTGTTATAAGGAAACTGGTGGATTCTATGGTTCAAATGTAACAAAAAATAGCAAGTAAGCATTTGTCAATAGTTCTGGAGGTATTAATTTATTTCTGATTTTAGAGTGAACAAGGCTTGCTTCAAGGTGCTTTATGGTAAGAAGCGTAAAATTTAAGAATTTTAAGGTTGACGTCAACGTTAACGTCAAAAAATTATGATTTCTATCTCGAAAACGAAGCTATTCCATAAGACACCCAGAAGTGGCGTGGTTTCGTTCGGGGACAGCTTGCTTGCACTCTTGTAAAAGAATTTGAAGAGATCCTGTCCGAATAATTTCACGGCTCGCAACATTCAATCTTCCATATGTAATTCAGAAACTAGTCCGTTGATCCTAAACTTTAATTATATCATTCGAAAGCTTATGAAAAGCAGAATTTTTTTTCCAGAATTCACCACACTTCTAGCATCCCTCAATTAAGAGCCCTGGAATTTCGGAAGATTTTAAAGAAATCAAATGTTAACCGACGTAAAAGATGCTTAGCAGCTGTTAATTTAAGAATAAATGAAAGACATTGATTATTTTTATTATTTCTATCGCGGTTTACCCAGTATATATAACTACTACTTATACTATGAGAGTTGCCACAACGCAACGTTCTGCTGATTAGATCATGCAAATACATAGAATTCGTTTATTATAGATTATAAATGTAAGATCTGATGTAGATTTCTGATTTATGTAGAGATAAATGGCTTATTTGTTTATTTTATACTATGAGAAGGTAAAAACGTGATTTTTAGGTCTTAAAGAGAGTTTTGGATAGAGAAACTAGGGTTGCTGCCAGCTTAAAAGTAAAAAAATCTGCGGCACTCAGAACTTAACACTTATACGATTTCATGCTCTCTTAAGCCAAGTAATTAAAAAAAAATGTTCTTAAGGTGTAAACACATTTCAATGATTCCTAAAGGCTACATTACCTATGAACTCGCAAAACCAGGGGCGGCCCGGGCCCGAGGCCCGTCCGACCAGTGCGGCCGCACGGGGCGCCGGTTTCGTAAACAAATAATTTTTTTAAAAAATTTATTTAAAATATCCACTCGCGACTAAAGGGAAAGGGAAATGTTGAAAATATGGGTTTTCCAAAGCCGGGGAATTCGCTCAGGATAGCTACAAACCTTAGAATTTGATGCACAAACACAAAACCATAGGAGGAAAATCTCTATAAATAATTAATTTATAATTAAAAAAAATCGTTTAATTACACACGTAATTACAAAGAAGAATTTCTGGATAACATGTTCTCACGATCTATTGGTGTTTTCACGATCTAACATGTTCTCACGATCTTCGGTGTCATTATCGATTACCACCAGAGATTGTGTTCAGCAGTCTTTAATCACCACATTTGTTTCTGAATCGAACTTTTATTAACAGGAAAGTTTATTTTACTTTGTCTCTAAATAACTATTACTATTACGACCAGTGACGGAACTATAGGCATGTTAGCGCCCGGGGAAAATTAGGCAATCTGGCGCCCCAGACCCATTTTTAACAAAATCTAGCCGAAAACATACTTCGCACGGGTGAATGTTTTGGGTCGGGCCGCCTCTGCGCAAAACCACGTATCAGTGATAAAAATAATCAAGTTAACGAAAGGTGATAATCAGGCAGAGGTAACTAAAGTCCGGTATGAAAGTAACTGAAGCGTAACCACACATTAGTTCTCACTAAGCTAGTTAACGTTAAAGGTCACAAAGTACTTCATCGCAACTCAGTCCACTGAGTACTGAGTTCTGCTAGTCAGATCCATTTACACTCTTTTATTACAGCCAACTAAGTCCATACTTAGTGTCTTTGTGTCAAGAAAGACCTTTTTACTCACTCTATGCCTTCGAGTTCGAGCAATATAAGGCTATGAGCTTCGATAAGTCGAACAGGTTTCAATTACCATTTATAGTAGATGGCCTTCCCATTTTTTTATCCAATAAAACGAAGTTAATTAAAAAATTTAACTGTTTAAACTACACACTATCTGATCCAAAATCTAAAAAAAAAGAGAAAACGTCAGCTACGCCGCGCCGTGTTCTTTTTAGATTCAAGAAAACAAAATACATTTTAAATAAAAAGGCACAGTTAAACCCACATCTTGACTGTTTAAAAACCCGTGATAAAAGAGAATAAGACATTTTTCTTTCCCAATAGAAGAATGCTGGTGGAAGAATTTAAATCTCAAGGGAATTACTTGATTATCAACAGAGGCAGAAAAATTCCGCATCAATTCCCTGATATTATTTCCTTTATGTCAAAAGCTTTGAGAAAACATTACTAGAATATAACTTATATAATTCTAGTTTTAGTTTTCCGTCACTTATATTTATGAATTAGCCTAATAAAATAGTATTTCTCATTGTGAATTTCAAATATAGAATATCGGAGTACACAGCAGTGCACGGCTAAGTTCCAGCAAGCATGCAGTGTGTCTTTACTTTCACCATGTTTTCCTCACTTTCATATCTCTGCTTCCTCATAAGATAGGCTTTTGAAATTTAAAACAGCGTAAGCTTAAGTAGCTTAGCTACTTGTAAAAACACTGTAAAAAATTGAGAACATAATATTATGCCTTTTCAAAAGAGGAGAGTTTCAAAGTTTGCAATTTCGTTACGACTGACTGATTCATCATCAAAGTTATATCATTACCAAAATAGCTAAAATAAAATCTTTAAATTTGGCACACTTGTAGCTATAGACAGATAACTGACGGGAAAATTAAAAAAAATTGAAATTTTTCATGCTTAACCCAAAAATAAAAAAATGACATACCCACTGTAAAATTTTTAAGAATTAATGGTAAGACATATCAAAAAACTAACTGCTCAGCTACTGATTTTGAAAGATATAAAAGTTTCCTCTAACGGTTGTACCATAGTTAGAGCTAGATTTGATTAATATTGTTTAATTATCGACTTTGACCTCTCATAACGTGCTCAATTATTGGCCGATTTCATTACTGATTGTAGGGCTAAAAACTCACCCTAATGCTCTTTAAATCGGGTATTTATTATTTTATAAATTCGCCCTAATTGCTGAAAATATGAGTGTAAACTTTCTCCCGAGTGCCGTGTGGAGTGAATTTATTTTTAATTTTGTTATTGTGAGCTTATTATTTATGGTTCTTGTACTTTTGTACTGATTTGTATAGTAATTATTATCTGAGTGCACGGTAGTGCACCAGGCCAAGTTCCATCAAGCATGCCTTAAGTATCTTTACTTGGCACTTGGTATCAAATAATATCACTATACTTATATAATAATATATTATAATAATGTTTAATAAAGTTTGTACTTTTGTACCGATTTTCATCATAATAATATTTAATACTCTTTACTCTAAACCCGCGTTATTCTTCGTAATGTATAAATGGCCTTACTCCCTTCAGTGCCTTGTAAAAGGAAAAAGTTCCAGACTCCCTCCCAAAAATGTCAGCCAGTTAAAGTAGTGATATTTACATTGTAGTCAAGTTTGTTTTATGGCTCATCCAGAAACCGACCAAATTTAAAAAATAAATAAACGAGCAGTAGCAGTGTTGCTCATGAAAGTAGGAGTGAAAGGTTATGTACTACAGAGCAGATTTGGCTACAATGTATAGATATAACTAGGCTGACTTTTTTGGGAGGTTGTCAGGAACTTCACAGTTAGGTTTTGTTGGGAATTATTTGTTTAGTTGATTTTCCATAAAGTAAATCAACACTAATATTTTAATTTAGGAAAAAATACTTAATTTTCAACTTTGGTAAAATATTTACACAACGAAACAGTTTATTATTATATTTGCTAGCTCTACGCCTGCGTTTTTACAAGTAAAAGAATGCTTGTATCTTTCTAATTATGTCACAAGGGGAGGCGAAATCCTTATAAAAACTGACCGATTCGGTAGAAATATAATACACGTGTCTCTATTATTGATGTACAAGCTTGTTGGGCAGGCGCGTTCCTCCTGCTTGTTCAAGCGAATCGCACAACGTTTATCGACCGAGAACTAAAATTTCAATTTTACAAAAAAAAAAAGCAAAAAACTATTTAATATTTAATGTTATTAAAAAATTATACAAAAAAGATAGTTCCCTTATACAAGGAAGCTTTAACAAAAAGTTCAAGGAAATCGATTATTAAACTTCTAAAAGAATAATTATAATTGTGGTAAAACTCAATAAATTCTTATTACTTAAGTCAAGATAGGTGAAGACAAGTTTTATCAAAAGGGTCAGAAATTAAGACAGATTATGAGTAAGATGAACTATAATAGTAAACAACAAAGTTCATGGTCAACGTATGATGAAATCAGGAAAAAGATAGAAAGGAAATGGAAAGGTCATTACAGGAAGACTTGAAGAGCAACAGGTGGCAGGTGTACTAGGGGTACTCGACCACAACTTTACTCCTCAAACAGGAATTTTAACATAATGTTAACTAGGGTTTCATGTCTTTATCTAAACATCGACTTTCATATTCGTCCTTGCCCAAACTATAAATTCAACCTTTTGAAAAGAATCACACCAAACCACTCCAACAAAACTTTTTTATATACATAGTGAGAATAACTATTTAATCAATTTATTTATAAACACATTTGAAAGTGTTAAACAGATGATAGCTTCCACTTCGTTTGTAATCCAAATCGTCGGAAACGTTTAAGAGAAATAATTTCTTTCCAGAGTTTTTGGAAGGTAATAACCCCAAATTTATATATAAAATTCATTTCTCAATTTCGCCTCGGGGTAGGATTTTTCCGAGCATTTATCCAAAATTTCATCGAAATACACCAAGTAGTTTAGGCTCAGACGATAGACTACAGACAAACATTTAAAAAGAAACAGAATCTACTTCATTGGTGTCAGGGGAACTCAAAACCGGTAAAAACCATCAAAATCTCAAATTCGAATTTACTCGCCATTACAATACTTTCTCTTTATACATGCCTCCTACGTATATTAGACGAAAAAACAAGTGAATAAAAATCATTGAATTAATTAGTGAATAGTTATACTAAAAAATAAAATAATAATAATAAAAAAAAGAATTTTAATAAATATATAAATACGAAAAGTAAAAGCTACAACTTTAAAAAGGGTAAACAATATACTTTTTTTAATATAAAGGGTACAGTTAGTGCCTTTTAAAAAAATAAAACCTGATGTGAAACGCAATCAAAAAAATAAAATAAAATAGGCATTTAATTATTTAACAAAAAAAAAGTATAAAAATAAAGGTTATTATATAAACTCATTTAAAATATAAATGCATTTTTTAGTGTGTGTTTCTTTAAACATAATTATTCGTGTTTAATAATTTAATCAAGTCGTTTCGGAGCGATCTAATGTGCTGATCTCCCACGGGGTAAAAACAACATATAGTTGAGGAATGTAAATGACTATACCACAAACTCATGACTGGTTGGAGAAAAAGATTCATTTTATATTCTTTAAGACTTAGGTTAATTAATGAACAATTAAAAGTTATGTGGAGCGATAAAGTAGGGTGATGAAGACGATATTAATTACTATGAACGCTCCGTATACTTACGGTGCTTCGAAAAAAACTATATATATATACATATATAAAGAGAAAACAATAGACTTTGAGAAGTAAAATGAGAAGCCAGAAAGTCGAAATTAGAGTATAAACTGTGGGAAACCTCAGGTACGACTTCCTTTCAATGGACAACTCAAGCAAGGAATCTTTTTAACCAAGATTTTCCCAGGAGTTCAACCAAAAAAAAAAAGTACGGACAAGAATTAAAAAATATCAAACACCCAATTCTAGTTACTTCTAAGACGTAGTTTATTCTTTCTCTTTTGTCCTTAATATTTAACTTTAATGCTATATCATTAATTCTTTGTTTTCTTGTAAAAGAATCTATCTTAAGACTTATATCACTTCAATTTTTTCTTAAGTATTTCTTGTATATCACCTCCCAAGAAGTTACCGAATCGTGAAATGATATGTATTTAGTTAAGGGTGAAAACATTTGTGTTCGTGTCTTAAGACTTTCACAAGGAACAGAAGTTGTAGACCTTTACATTTTAATTTCTTTTCAAAGTAATAAGTGGGTTTTTGATGGGGAAAAAATCAAAGACCAAGACTATCCATACCGAAAAGATTACTAAGTGAGGAACTTGGTCGGTGATTTACTAACTCATTTTGGTTTTGGGATTTGATTAAATAGAATATATAGGAATAATAATATAGTATAATAATATAGTATAAAAATATAGTACAAAAAATAAAACAGAACTAGGCATTGATAGCATGCTGTTAAGGCAAGTTCTCACGGGTCAAGTTCAATTGACCGATTATCTTTAATATGTAAAAGAACAAATCTCTGTAGAAAGGATCTTGCCAAAACCGAATTTAAATCGTATCATCAATATGCCCCCGTGAAGGGGACGCTGAGAGAAGAAAAATGAGCTCAAGATCGAGGGGGTTGTTAAGGTGTTTGGTCTTCCTTTCGAGTGCCATGGGCTCTCCGGTCCCCGGTTCTAGTAGATAGAAATAAAATAAAATCTATTGGGAGAACCTTTGTTTCAATTGAGTTGATCAACTTTTTTAATGAATTTAGAAAGGTTTGACCCAGTAAAACATCAAGAGACCAGTTATTCGCCATCTGCTTTCAACTTGATACAACTTTTACTATCAAGTTCGCTTTTAACAATGGTCAAAAATCCTACATATGTTTTCAAAACACAAAATAGTTTTAAAAAAATGAACCTATTGATCAGTTTCTATTGAAATGTGTGAACAAAAACTGCCATATTCAACTTTTGTTGATTACATTATGAGGGTATGAGGCAATCCTTTTTAAAAACATTGGCCTGTACTTATTAGTTGGACTAAATAAAAACATTGGAGAAACGTCGACATTATGTCGGTGTCGGAAACCGATTAACCAATGTCAGACTCATATTGAGTCTAGGTTTCAAAAAAGAGTATGTTTAAATAGATACAAGATAAAAGAAACAAATCAGAAATCAATGTATAAATTAAATAAACTTAAAGTAATCGGATTTTGTAATAGTATAGATAGAAAACCGTGCGATTAATTTAGTGATTGGTCTTTGCTAAAAGTTACGAGTACACAAAATCAATCCATTCACCCACCAAAAACTTCAGAAGCTGATTCAAAAAGAGTTTGTTTCAATAAAAAGCGGTACTAAAGGTCTATTCACACACATCGGTCACGGCACGTCACCGTTCCGTCATTTACGAGATGTATCAGTATAAAAAAATAAAATCCTTTCTTGGAATTTAAATGGCACTGTCTGCACTGAGCCGGCGCCGATCCGAATCAGGCCCGTCATCAGGCACGCCACCGTCACCGAACCGTCATTTTCACATTTCTGTTCAAACCATTTTTTTTTTTTTTGACTGACGAGTTTTCCGTGCTTAAAAACTCCAAAAAAAACCCTGCTAAACGTTCATTGGATGTTATGCGGCCTTTCTCCAGAGAGTATCTTGTTTTTTTAAACGCATTTCTAATTTACTATGCAGTATATTAAAACAGTTTTCGGTCATTCTGAAATACTGAAAAAACTTGGTTTTATCATCGATTAATTCTTTAAATAAAGTGATAAACTCTCCTTTTTCTCTTTTTTGCCATGCTTTTTGAACCCATTTTCTTTTCTTCTTCTTCTACTGTTCTGCCTCCTCTTGGTGTGAATGTGAGTGGAATGACAGCCAATTCCTTCTCCGAAAACTTCATTATGTTTGTACGGCACTTCACAAGAAAAATGATAGAATGGATAGAATATTTATTTATGACTGATACTTGTCGGAACTGACGGAACGGAGACGCGCCGCGCCGTGACCAATGTGTGTGAACAGGGCCATGATTTTGACTGACACTTGACGGCGATGGTTCGGTGTCGGAACGTTGACTGAACTGTGACGTGACTGATGTGTGTGAATAGACCTTGAAGGTAACCTAGGAGTTTTTACGAGTATCCTTAAGACTTCAAAAGAAAATAAATAGATTAATAAATACAGAATGGGAATTAAATTACTAGGCTAGTACAATAATATAACTGACTATAATGCCTATGCGGAATTCTCCGATTCCTAAATTATATCAGATATCAATACTAATAATAATGATAGTGTATATAAGCGGTGTAATGATTCGGCCATTTGGGGTTAAAACTCGTCTTTACTTTTGGTGATGGAATATTTTTCACTATTCCTGTAGGGAATAAATATTAGAAATTGGAGTACAATATTAAGCACAAAACTTAAAAATTAAGAACTGTGTGACATCAACTATACAGTTGGTTAAAAAGGATACCGACAGCAAGTATTTTATTCTCCAAAGTCTCGACGGGTACAGGTTTACCAGCAGCATCTACCAGTTTCCACAATCCATGAACACCCATATTGATACCATCCTCTGGCTAATCCGCATTAAAAATGCCTTGATTACCTGAAACATACAATATAAACAATCTTAAGAAATAAATTAAACATGCTTAACATTTGCAAAAATGTTATTCTATAATGTTTAAAGAAAGATACATGATACAACTTTCAACTGAAAGCAGGTAACATCATCAGAGCCATGGAACTAAGAGGCTAGAGGTTATAGCTGAACAGATCATTTACCTAACAAAAAATCCGATTTGCTGTTCGCATTATCAACTATTTTATTGTCATGCGATATCCGTTGATTCTACACCGTTCTCCTATCTACACTCTTCTCTATGACCTCTCATGGATGAAAGGTGCTCTTTTATAATATAGATTTTAGATTAAGATTTTTACGTCGTAAAAAACTTTTTAAAATATTGATAAAATATAAATGCGATAACCCATCTTCATTACACATATTGTAAATTGTATTAATTCAACTTCCCCTTTATTTAAAAAGTAGAGAGCTACCATAAACATTGTAACAAACCTGAACAACCACTTTTCAAACGAAACTGAGAACTGTTAACTTCAATTTCAATGTAAAATCAATAAAATTGATTTTAAGGATGTGAAACTTAAAAGTCATTAACCAAATAAAATCCTGACCTTCATCAAACGGTGCTTGCAGAGAATATTGAAAGTGTTTTGGCCAAACATTACCTTAAAGTAAGAGCTTCGGGCAAAAGAAGCCCGTGGACATGCAAATCCAAATCAGACACGCAAATGGAATCGGATCGGCTCAAACTTCATAAATGTCAATAGAGAGCCCAAAACAAGAATTTCAGGGTCAGCAAAGAAGACAGACCAAAAATGTCATGGAAGAGGACAGCGATTGGGGCACCCCCCCCCCCCCCCCAAACAATATTAAATTTCAGCTCCCAAACAATATTAAATTTTCTATTTCCGCGTAAATTTAGTTTCCCAAGTGGTCTCGAAAAGAGAGGAGACAATATAAATCAGAAAATGTGTAATGGTATTATTGATTTACATTTGTGTCATATATAATTTATAAATTTTAACGAGTTATTGATACTCTAACTCCAAGCATAAAAAACTGAATTAAATACGAAAGTTTGCTTAATGAATTAAAAAAGAAACTGACTATTATAGTGAGATAGGTGTAAAAGTATTACTCATCGAACTGCTGATAAAATTAAATGAATATTTTATATTTTAATCTTTTATTTAATATTTTTAAAGTTGAAGGTTAAAGTTTATAGCTGTGAAAATGAGTGAAATAAAGCTATGGACGCTTCATTAAACTGACGTGGATGCGTAAACACAGGAAGTTTTAAAATAATATGGGATCATATGAAATAATTAGGAGTTCACACGGAATGATTTGGCATATGATTTATTTTGTGAATAACTATCTTGTTCATCCGTACAATAGGTATGATTCTTCTACCATAATTACTGAATCGTTCACGTTCAAAGAAAAAGAACAGCTAATTTTTTTTTAATAATGCAACTTAAAAATTCATCTTGAACAGACCTCATTCTAACAAAAACTATGATTTTTAGAAACAATTGTTAAACGAAGTATAACCAAAATAAACAAATAATGGAATATCCATTGCATAAGCGCTAGAAAAATACAGATATATTCGCAATTCACAGTTATGATTACTTTTTATAAAATAATTGTGCGAGTATATGTAATTGTAATCGCAATTTAAAAAATCATTCAGCTCTTCAGATGTAAAACAGTCATCCAAATGTATGTCAGTGACTTTAACACTTCTCAATTTCCAAAAACAATGAGATAACACTTTAAACTTAAACTATTAAACAAGGGTTGCCGTAATATATATTTGTGTTAGCAAATGTTCTCAAATTGGCTGTAAAAATAAATCAGGAACATTCTTCTGAATCAAATGCCACGATGCATCTTGTAGAAACGCTTTTTCAGCCACTACTCAAACAAAAAAAATCAGGAGACTTCACAATGAAATAGGAAAATTTCTAAGCAGTTTTGCTTATTTATTTTTTGCATGATAGGACTTCATTTTTTAATCCTAAAGTAGAAACATAATTTGGGTTGATGGTGTGGAAGGCGGTTTAACAAAACTTTTTATTTTGATGGTTCATTTTCAGTTTTATAATACTTCATTCATGTTCAGTTTTATTGAATGTTTTCTTCAATCAATTTACCCCCGCCCCCGGGTAAGTAAAATAAAAAAAATCCTTTAATCAGCGGTTCGAGGATAATAAAAGTTGGTGATCACTAAACCACTGTTTTTAGAAAGTGTACGGTATACACTCACAATTTTAAAGATAGTGGTACTCTCTAGTGTAAGCAAAGGATAAAAAACGTGCATGAAGGGTGGAAAGGAGTGAAAAGGGGATGAAAAAGTAGTGCAGAAAATAATAAAGACCTAGAGTGCAATATAAAGACTCAGGAGGAGAGAAAGGTTCAAGGCTCAAGGCTAAGCTGAATTATAATCTAGACTTTCAGGCAGGACTTAGGACAGAGGAGACAGTGTTAGAGTGGGGGAGAGGGTGTGAATACACACTGACTGCAGAGGGAACAATCTTTCTCTCTATTCTCCGATAGCAGCAAGGGGTGAAAAGTGAGAACATACAATAGTAACTAAACTCCTTACACGTGACCACCACGGCACGCGCCTCTAGCCACCCACCGTGTCTTTCTACAGTACAACCTGTACATGTACAATACAACTAGTGCCCCTACCAAGTTACTGACATCCTCTTAAAGACTAAACAATTCAATTAATATACAAGACATTTTTGCATGTCTTTCCTGCGTTAAACTGTAAGTACATGTAAATAGTGAGTCACAAGTCACAATTAATGAAATCATCACTCTAATATAAGCAATACAGTCGGTAACCTAATCTAATCATATAGGTCAGCGGTCACCAACCTATGGTCCGTGGATCACTGGTGATCCGCGAGAAAATATCGGTGGTCTACAGAAAAATCTGACCACAAATTTTCATTTTTAAAAATGTTATTAGTAATAAAACAGGATTCATAATAAAAAACAATTCTGTGATCTGTTTTATTTGACCCTTTTTCATGTAAACAAAAAAAAAATCTTATATTCTGAATGACAGTCTATCATCTGACGACAGTATCAAAGCTAAATTCCAGTCTTCCATATCATATCAAGACCTCATTTTTAGCTTTCCATAATAATTAAATACTCATTGGTGAGTGAAAAAAATGAACATTTCATTCAATTTAAAAAACATCAAAAATAAATTTTCTTCTATGACAGCAATTAAATCGGTACTAATTTAATTTATGGGCCGCGTGGCAAACATTTACTTGGTTACCCATCCTAAATTTGTTTACCACTTATAAATAATTATAAAGACAAAGGGATATTTAGTCCAAAGAACTTTGGGACAAAGGAACATCACACTTCTGCATGTATAATTTATAATATTATATTCCAAGTAAATGAGAGCGCTATTAAAAATGGTAACGGTCTCAGCTTTAAATAAAAACGGCTCATGGCTTGCAGCAACATCATTATAGATGAAGCTGCAAGGAGAGCTTTTTTTTAATAAAAATCCATAAACTTATATGAAACAAGCAGAATAGCAGAACAAATATCAACAATAAATGTGTAATGCTCAAATAAGCTTCAAGCTTCAATTATTTTGAAATAATTAAATAAAATTTGATAATAATTTTGTTACAATTAAACAGTCTTTAAAGATTATATATTAAACAAATAAGAACTAGAAGAAGAAAGAGCAAGTGGATAATAAATAGGATACAACTATATCTTGGAAAAATAAGTAGAACCGAATGAATTTGTACTGGGTATAATATTAGGGCCGTAGGTTTCACCTACGGCTCGTTAGGATGTATGGATGAAAACTGTATACCTTAATTCTCAGTAGGTATGAGGTTAACTAACTCAATTAATATTAAACACTATAAAATATTGTCCTTTGAAGGTCAGAGATTAATAAATATAAATAACTTCCGCATTACCTACTAGTAAATTTACATATTCAAAATTAAAATAAAATAATATCGATAAACTTATTTTATAAATTTGGTAACTCGGACCCCTTAAAGAGAATGAGAGCTGGTTCACATGTTATTTCACAGTATTTTTGTTAAGTGTTGTTTTTATTATATATTAAAAATAGACTGCCAATTAGTGTGGCACATAGCTTCCTCGCGTCCTATTTTGTATACTTTAATGATTTTATGCTATTACAACCTATTATTGTCAAATTTAATTAATTTAAATCTGTCAAAATTGTTTTGATTTTATACACGACTTTAACTATCAATTTAAAGAGCTTAAACGGCGAAATTAACCTGGGGCTATCTGAATGAGCTACTTTCGACAAACCATCCAAATTTCATAAAAATCAGATGAGTACTTTTGAAGATGTACGTGTAAATAAAAGTATGTTTCTAAGCATGAGGAAGAGAAACTAATAGGCGCAGAAGGTTGAAAACTTGAAGGGACCAACAGTGGGCTAATTATGACCTACCATCCAAATTTCAATAGAATGAGAGGAGTAATTTTTAAGATATGTTGGTTCGCAAAAATGGAGCGACAGACAGACAAACAGACAGGGAACCGAACAATTTCCCTGATATCTGAAACGGATTTCTTTCTTGGAATTTTCTTAAATCAGAGACGTAAAAAATGTTTGTTTTGCAGAACGATCACATAGCTTCCGTTCCACCTAAATAAACTCGGAAGCAAAATTTCAATAAATAATATTATTATTTTATAAATTAAATAAAGTTTAACATTAGGAGTAAGGAATCGAGAGCAGCTGTCTTAAAATTGAAAGAAATCTTGAAAATGTGAATTCTTAAAGAAGTTGTAGAAAGTAACAGGATTAAAAGTAAAAGATCCGAACAGAAGAATTATAGAATGGAAAGGAAAGAGAAGTGAGAAAGAGATGATTTCAAGAGACAGGGGATTGTAATAAAGAGGCTTAGAGAGCTAACAAGGTTTTGCCTTTAAAAGTTTTTCCAACTGGCTGGCGAGGGTGACTTCTACCCGGGCAACTTGCGCCCGAGTTTTCTCTTCAAGTCTTCCATCTCCATCTCCTATCGACTTAAACTCGCTCTAGAAATGTTCACGCTCAGAATAAAAATTTATACAAAATGTCACCCAACAAAATAATATTTTTATACATAACATAAAAATACGTTAGCATGAGAAAAAAAGTTACTAAAATATGACAAAGACAAATTTTATAAAGGTATTTTTTTACTCCTCCTCTTTATTTTTCAATTCAAAAGTGAATAAAGTAAAAAAGAAGAAGGCATAAAAATATAAATGTTCTGTACACGTATGCTTATATAATGATATGATTTCCTTTAAATTTTCACCAGTTCATATCTTAGCAATCATCAGGGTAGAACATGGGAAAACGAGAGCGAACTCTTAAAAAAAAAAAAAAGTGTGGTGTCGCGGGACACCCGGTAGGAACGAAGTTCCTTACATTTTTCATTAAATATAAATGATAAAATCACACTGCTAAGTACGAATACATTGCTAACTACTTATACATGGCGAATTTAGAAAAGAGACAAAATTAAAAGTAACGAACTGTTTGTACCTAGCAAGAGTTAAGGAAAAATTAAAAGAAAATCATTATTTGTATCATTAAAGCAAGCGTCTTACTATAAATATATTATTGAATATAAGAAAAAAGTTGATCATGATGAGTTTATAGTTAAAGGATGTTGGATTGAAATAGGACTGTTTTCTGCCTACCTGGCCTATTAATTTAAAATATTATAAAATATATCTCTTCCCTACTCTAAAGCTTCTGCTTGTATCCGGTTGAAATTTTACATGCCTGTTTCAATTGTACTTTACAATGTGTAAGAAGTTTTATTAAAATCGTTGTACGTTATAGAACGGAAGATATCGGTAAAAACGTTGTTTTCTTTATTTTAAACGTTTGGGACTACTTTAATAAATTTAGCGCTCTTTATCACTTCATAACAGTGTCGGTGTTCGTTTTACTAAAAAAAAAAAATTAAAAAAGTTGTTTGTCTCATTAAATAGAAGTTAGAATTTTTTTCTTGGATTAAGAACGCAGAATTATAATAATATACCTAATATATTGAAATAAGCGTCAGCACAGATCAATTTTACTTTTAACAAGACCGTGATTATATTTTCTATATTTACAAAACCAAGTGACATTTTGGCATATAACAAAAATAAACAAAACCAGTCAAGGAACAGGCTTCCTTAATAACATTTTTTCCCGTCTTTTTTAAGCTTACGTTTTCGCGAGCGTTGCGCGTGAACGCTAGAGCGGATAACGTTTCCCAACGAACTCAGCCTGGGCATTGGTAAAATGAACATGTATACCAAATTTCAACTAACTCGGTGATCTTTTACTCAAGTTATCGTCATCGGTAGATTTCGTGACGGTGATTTTGTGACGGTGATTTTGTAACGGTGATTTTGGTTGTTTTTTTCGGATTCACTCCCAGGCTCTAGAATTAGCCATAAGGAACTTCGTTCCAAAAAATGGGAGAGTCCCCCATATTATGAAAATTCGGAAAGCTGTACAAGACTTATAATTTTAAAAATTCTTTGTTTTGAAGAGGAATGGGTGTACCAATTGAGGTGACGTTAATAGTAAAACAAAACCTATGTATATACATGGCTGACTTCTATCACTAAGGTCTCGGGTACGATACGAGCGGGGAGCGTTGGGCGGCAGAGCGATGCTATTATGTTTATGTTTACATTGGAAGAAGAGGACGGCTGGCTATGGACAAGCATGAGCGTCTGAGCAAAACATGTTGCCGCTTGCAGCTTCCTTCTCACCGCTCTGCCTAGACAATGATTTACGCTCAGCGCTCAGTCTTCTCAGTTGATTGGAAACTCTCTCCAAGTAAACGTGGCAGAAAACTGATAGAAAATACCACCCAGCCTATTATTTTTACTCTTATAATAGCCAGCGCCGTACAAGTTAATGGCTGAGAGGCCACAGCCACCTTTAAGAATTAAAGTTTTATAGGAGGCCTTTTAGAAGTCGACAGCTAATGGAGGGACACTCTACAACTGAATCATCCATTACACATATACTTGGACTAGCTGCATTCCCGTGCTTCGCTGAGGAGTGTTATTTATTTTTATTTTTTTAATTTGATATATTTATACCGTCAAAAAATACTTTACTAAGCAAGTTAATGTAGATGTGTCAGAGTTTCAATTTCAAATACCTCCTCACAATTTCTAGATTAAAACATTTTGCAAAATCCCTAAGTAATTGATACCGACTACTGAAGAAACAGATTTAAAAATTATCTTTCCGGGAAAAGCAGTTGTATTTTCCTTTTGAATCGCGATCTCATCACATCCTTGGGTTAAAATTGGAATTATTTTTATTAATATGTTTAGGCTAACATCTTTAAGAGTAGCCCTTCCCCAAGCATTAATTTTCTAACTTCTAAAAACCAGTCGCCTCAAATTCCATTTTTCTTACATTGCCCCGAATTTTCCTCTTAGGAATCAAATATATCATTTTTAGAAGTTATTATACTTAATTATTATAGATTATATTTTAACTATTCAAAGAAGTGGGGGTAATTTTGTTAGTAAGGGGACATATATGGTTTAACTTAGTATGCGGCCGCAATCAAATTGAGTTATTAAGCTAGACAGATGATTAGATGATAACCTAGTATATAAAAAAAGTATTATATTATCTCAAAAAAGCAATTACAAAAAACGTCAGTTGTCAAATATAAAAGGTCGAATTGAATAAATGGCTTTATGTTCCAGCTAGTGTTAATTTTAACACGTAACATGTCATGATATATTCGTGCATCCAGTGACATAGATTTACCTTTATCACATGTTATGTTCTCATATCAAGAATATAGTTTGTTTTATACGATAACAAACAATAAGGGTAAACAATTTGTGAGTAATTTTCCCTTTTCGAAAATAACTTTTATGTTTACAGGATTCAAATAAACTGTCTCTTTTACGTGAAGAGACAGGTTCTCTGAATCCTTTAAGTTGACCTCCGTGAACACTAAATTTGTAACGTTTTTGTACTTGAATTGAAATACGAATTTTTCAATTACAATACTTTTCTAATTGAAGTTTTTCAATTAGAATTGATTCGGACAGCGTGGGATAATTGAAAAGATGCCCAATGAGAGCTCGAGATTTTGACATCTTAAAGTCAGATGTCAAAATCTCGAGCTCTGATTGGCTCTCCCTTCCATTTTCCCACGCTGCCACAATCAATTCTAATTGTAATATCACTATAAGGGTGCGTTCGGAAACACTAACCAGGTCGACCGAGAAGTAACCGGTGTGTCCGGAAACACCTACCTAAACAACCGACCGCGTTCGTAAAGCTCCGGTCGTTTTAGCGGTCGACCGCTTCGACCGAAATCGAAATACGGTGAGTCCGGTTAGTAACCATCATGTTACCTTTTTGGCGAAATGTCATTGTTATTTTGTAAACATTTGAATACGTTTTTTATTAAACATTGAATACATTGTCGTCTTTTTTTGCTAATTTTTAAAATTCTTTATTCATATTTAGTTTTTGTGAAACATGGACCTTTTTCGGCACTCTTTTACTTTGTTATTCACCTTTTTTATTTTAAAATTGAAATGAATTAGGTGGGTAATTTTTTTGACTAATAATAACAATATATCAAAACTGAAAGATGAAAAGTGTGATTTTCCTTTGTATCACAGGTCATTATAGACCTACTTTTGTCCTAATAATTATTTACTTTGTTACCAATCCTAGTTTTCAACATTTTATGGATACCGATATAGTTGTTATGTTAGACAATCTAAAATAGAACCCCTGCCTGAGTTGAAGGAGACTGTGCGGTCGAGGATCGCTTGGTGGCATAATTTTGCTTGATTCATTCATGAGAGATTATATACATTTGTTAAACTGTCCGTTTGCATATTTTATACATTTAAGAGATTATAAATGTATCATTTGTACACAGAAGAATTGATATTATCGATGTAAACAGTGAAGTTCAAGGTTTCAGGAGGAAGATGCTGCTGAACGTCGTGTAATCTGAGTTTTTAGTAGAAGGAAAAAGGAAAGGGATGATAGCTATATTATACAGATTTAACCTAAAGGGGTGCCGCTGCATAGTTTATTCACTTGAGGAATCTTCACAGCTTCACTTCTATCTCTCACCAAACAAAAACGAATTTAAATTTGTAACTTTGTAACCTCTCTTTGTTTATAACCTTTTCGGTCGACCGCTGCCTTCAACCGTGCCGTTCGGAAATAAAAATTAGAATGGTCACATGATTGTAAAATAACGTGATTCCACTGGTAATTAAAAGTTAGGCTGTTTACACCGGTTTCGATTTATTTTAAATAAATATTAAATGTGTGCTGACTGTTGAACTTAATCTGGAACCTGGAACCATCTGTACTTTCGACAAACCATCCAAATTTTATTAAAATCGGATTAGTATTTTTAAGCATTTCCGTAGGTATTAATAATAGTTGTTAATAATAATAAATAATGAACCTAATTTAATTCCGTTACTTACGGTAAGCTCGGAATGAGAGGGAAAGGTGTTCTTAGTATATCTATATAATATTATGGTCACTTAAACACCCCCTACTATTCGGGCACAAGCACAGGAAGAAATTAAGAAATTATTAATAGATTGTAAAAATTTCCCCTTTTAAAAATAAATTATTAGGGAAATTAAGCTGTAAATACTCGACCCTGGCAGTGTAGTTTATAGGGGTATAATTAAAACAGTAAAAAATTATAAGGAAACTTCAAGATACTAACACATTTAAGACTCAACAATTTTATACTTGTTGCAACTTAGACACTATAATTTGTAAAAATAATAAAAATTGTAAACGTGAGTACTCACACTAGCTTCACACTAAATTTCTAGACATCATCTTCAATAAACACTAGAAAATTAGTAGCTATATGCTGGAGCGTTGAAAAGCACTAATATTTTGGTTTTATTTATTTGAATTGTTATCTATATGCAGATTGAACCGCGATAAAATATTAAAACAAAACTGGTGGATTCTATGGGTCAAAGATTTTGTGTAGGTACAGAGCAAGTATTGGTCTAATTCGATGTTATGCAAGGTTTGCTTCAAGGTATTTTATGGTCACCCTGAATATAAATTGAAGTTCTGTCTGTAAATTAATAAGAATTGGAAAATGTTTGGATGCTATGAAATGTTTCATTTAATGTATTAAGATAACCAAAACCGGCCTAAACTATTTTCCTGTCTATTTGTGTATATTTGTTGCTTATGTGATTGTAAGCTATGAGCTATGTGATCGTTCTGCGAAGAACGAAAACATTTTAGATCTCCGACTTCAATAATTCCAAGACAGAAACCCGTTTCATACATCAGGGATCATTTTTGGTTCCGTACCTGTCTGTCGGTCAGTCTGAAGGTCGGTCTGTAGTTAAATTTTTGCGAACCAATATATCTTAAAAACTATAATGAAAATTTTAATGAAATTTGGGTGATAGGCCATGAGTAGCCCGTTGTTGGTCCCATATAAGTTTCAACCTTCTGCGCCCATTTGTTTCTCATCTACATATAGTTAATGAAAGTAGTCCGCAGATAGCCCTAGATTAATTTGAAAAGTGTGCGCTCTTTAACTTTTGAAAAATTGATACTTTAATATATATGTAAAAAATCCAAACAATTTTGACAGATTAAAAAAAAAACGGGGGAAACAATTCGATCAATTAGACAATAATGGCTTGTAAAAGTGTAAAATCAATAAAGTACGTGATAGGATGCGAGGAAGCTATGTGCCACAACAATTGGCAGTCTATTTTTTCCTTTTCTCACCCCTTGATTTGGAAAGTTGTGTTAGGCGCACAAAGGCCTGTTCAAGATATCCGCAATTTCAATATAATAATTCATAATTCTATAATTAATTATAATTCGTGAATTAAAACATTAATAATTACAAGATAAAAAGAACTTTTTATATACTAAGTTTTTAAATTTTCTGTTAAATCATATGTAACGTTGATAATATAATTGTCATTGTTATAATATAATGATAATGAAAAAAAAAAAAAAAATAGTTCCGAATTTATTTACTTCACATACATGACAACCATCTAGAGAGCTGATCTTAAACCTATAAAAGGACAAATCTTTGTACAACGGATCTCGCCAACACCGAATCTAAACCGTGCCCAATGGCATATCAATATATGCCCCTGTGTAGGGACAGTTAAGAGAAGAAAAAGAAAAATGGGAACAAGTAAAGAAGTACAGATGCATAAAACTTAAACCGATACCTAGGACACAAGTATAAACAAACCTGGTTGTCACACGTCAATTAATTTATTTCTTTGTTTACTTTTCCTTTTTCGCTGTCATTTAATGTTTATCTCTATAATAAAAAATCACAAATTTGAAACCCGTCATAATGAAGATTGTAAATATGGGACATGTCAAAACAAATAAAATAACTTGCGGATTTTTTCCGAACTAACTTTCCATACAGCAAAATTTGCTGAAAACTAATTAAATTCTGCTGAAAGATGGCTAAAAGTATTAAAATATTGCATTGTCATCGTGTTCTGAGCTATTCTAAAAGTTTCAAATGTCTAGCTACACGGGAAGTTAGTTAAAAATCGATTGAAAGATTTGTACTGCACAAACAAACAAACAAACAAGAGAGCAAGCTAATAAAAACGTAGTAAAAATTACGATATAAATAGATTAGTCAAGTGACCTCTTTAGATCAGTATTTTAGGTATAAATAATAGTAAATATAAACCCATTCTGATTTATAAATTTATTTATAAAAGACGGTTTGGATATTTAGTGCGTTGCTATCAGCGTATTGATTATAGTCAAGTGCACTCTACATTCTAAAGTTCCAAAACAAATTTTTATTTTATGCATAGCACATGCAATAGTGGAGAATGCCGCTATTATGCACATTTTAACTTATTGGCTAAGCTTTAGGCTTGGACTAAAAAAGAAAATGCTGTAGGAGCTTAATTTAGATTTTGTTTATTTATTTATTTTTTTTTTTTTGACAATTATTTACTCACTCTGGGCTTGTCAGAGTAGTGCAGTGTTGTTGAAAATAAATATATAACATAATTGTATATTAAGTTTGTAATGAAAATAATATTGAATATAATATATAATTGAGAAAATATAATCTCTACTTTCGTATTAACGAAGTTTTATTGATTCTTATCTAGGCTCTCATAAAGCCTAATTGACTTAATTCAAATGCGATACCTAACAAGGAGTAACTAATAAGAGAAAGAGAAAACAAGAAAAGTACGAATAGTTCGATGGAAAGCTCGAACTATTCGTTAACTAAAAATGCTCAACTCAGTTTGTTAACTAAAAAAACTAAAATGCTCAACTTAGATTGGAGAGGCTTTCTTAGGATTTTTTCTGGGGGTGGACAGTGGACCATTTTATTCGACCGGGAGCGGGAGGAAGGCATGTGTAGTCCATATAAAAAAAAACAACACGTCCTTATAAAATAACTTTTTTATGTGTTTTATGAGCAGTAAAGTAAGTATCAAAATATATACCTTCATTCTTTTTCGACGAGTGCTTCATATAAGTAAATAGTATTGTCTTTAAGTCAGTATATTTCCTTGGGAGATCTAGTGCCTCCAAATTTGAAGCTAAAATTATAATATTTTTCTGAACATACATGCCAAATTTTGTCAAAATCGGCCCAGTAGTTTAGGCTCTAAGCGTCTGCAAAGACGACAGACAGACATTTTATAAAACTACTATTTTGGACTCAGGGGACCTTAAAACGTGTAAACTCATCAAATCCTCAAAATCGAATTTTCGCACCATCACACTACTTTCTCTTTATATGAGAAAGTAAAAATGGAATCGGCGTAACTATTTAGGGAGGACGTATTTCCGGGCAAATTTGTTTTGGTCCACAGTGCGATTAAGTTAATTATTATAATATTAATGCAAATGTTTTAGACATTATTATTCAGGTAAATAGAAACGAATGATTCTATATTCAGACATCCAATTTTTAAAGCTAAAGTATAAAATCTTTTAAAATGAATTAATTATTGTTTGTGTATATTATTGATAATTGAGAAAAACATAAATATACATATATTTCGAGATATTTTATTAGTTGGTATACATCGCGTATTAATTCATCTTGTGTAAGTATACCAACTAAATCAAATGTTGTTGATCGTAAGTCGAAACACTGCTATTTTATGAAAACATTGAAAAAATAACTTCAAAAATAGCGTCAATAGCCCACATCAGTTGAATGGCTCTCTATTAACCCGGACTATTTTCCCATTTTCTCTTAATAGACATGAGAAAAGCTGAGAGGTTTAATTTTTCAACCAACCTTAAGAAAAAGAGAGGGTGTTATTACTTATTACGATAGGTAGAGGATAAAGCGCGTTTAAAGTGATAGAGCGAACCGGTTAGAAAATTATATGACCTCTGACCCATAAAAATGATCCTGAAGAAAGAAAGATTTAGCGAACACCTGCAGGAGGGTGGCAATAGGGTTTTGCGATCTCTAAGCGCCGAGAAAAGGGATGAAGAATGACTTACAAAATTTGATTAATTTAATTCAAAGATAGTGGTCAGTGGTCAGCACTAACTTAGCTAGGGGAGGCTCAGCCTCCCTAGAAAAATATAGGACACCTCGAGACAAAAGTCTGCTGTGGTGTGGTAGTACGTAGTCATTAGGTGGAGCGGTAGGGATGAAAGGACTACTGCCCCCTCGAATATTTGCCAGGGTACACCAATCTCTCCAGCTCCAGGCCAGTCTCCCAGTGTGTTATGAACTGAATCTACAGTCTCCCCTCTACTGAGTTAATATACATTTAACACCCCCTGCCCCAAAATATTCACTTAGATAACCGTTAGTCCGAGATTTTCTGCAGAGATTTAAATATGTAATCGTTTTCACTGAACTACCTTTAAAGAAATCGATAGAGTTCCTTTTTACAAATAATTTTAATATTTGAGTTAAAATAAATAATAAATAATTTCCATCACCCCCTCCTCCTCCAGAAAAGGATTAAGTTAGCCCCCACTGTAATCCCCCCCCCCTTACTCTTCTGGACTTCTATTAGATATTTGATTTGAGTTATATAATATCTAAATATAATGTAAAAAATAAAATATTTAAAAGCAATCAAAAGAGTCTCTTTTCATAAATAATTTCATTATTTGAGTTAAAATATATAATATATAATTTTAATCAGCCCCCCCCCCCCGTTCCAGCAAGGGATAAGTTACCCCTGCCACTATAATCCTCCCTCACTCTTCTAGACTTCAATTAGATGTTTGATTTGAATTATATAATATTTAAATGTTCAACAATGGTAAAATGGATAAATAAAAAAAGCAAGTAGGAGCTTAAAGTAGAGCAAGCTGGAAAAGGCAAGGGCAGGTACAAGGTTATGGTAATTCTCTAGAAAATGCCTAGGTAACTGTGGGAAAATAACATTTAACTTTTTAAAGGTCCGTTTTTAAAGGGAAAGATTTTTTTAAAGCGGGGGAGCTAAGATTTACTTCTTTCTGCCGGTCTTGGCGGAGGCGGCTATTTGATAATTAGCGGTCGAAGTGTGATAAGATCGGCTAATTAAAATAAGACGGAAAACAATGGTTACATGAGTTTTTGATATAATACACAAGAAATGGAGATCAGTGACCGTCAGACTCCTGGTTGAGGGTGTTAGGGAACGGATGCTCTGAGTATTTCTCACACTGCTATGGCTGCGTGGGAAAATCACATTTCGCCTTGAGTTAACTTATCCCCTTTCTTCGTAGCTCTGAGTCTGAGTCTCGGAGAACGAGGAGGCTAGGATTGGCAACACTTGCTTCCCATTGGCCAGCCTGTACACTCGGGGTGGGAGAATCTAGAGCCGCCTCCGACCCGCCTCTAAACTCAGACCCACGTCTCAAAAAAAAAAATCACCACCATTCCTCCCCGGATCTTAAACCCGGAAAGGTCCGCTGACCGGCTCGGCTCGCGAAAAAGTTCGTAAAGTGAAGACTTACCTCGTATCTAAGTCGATTAAAGTTGTAAACGTGAAGAAAGACTCGATTCGAAACGCGAAGTAACCTCTCACTACCGGTTACGAAACTCGACTAGCCGCCCGAAATTGATTATTCCCTAAAAGTTTGGTGTTGGCAAGACTGTCGGAAAATTTCCCATGTGAACAGGTGTTTTTCGAATGTTGTTTTGAAACAGTTACGATTTAGCCCAGTTGCATCTTTAATTATTAATTAATTTATTATTTCGAGTACTCGACTTTCATCGTTATTATTTACCGTTCAAATTATAAATAATGGTACGTATTTAAGTTTGAAGTGTTGCTTTATGTGTAATCAGTTCGGCATTTCTCTCTTGTGTGGACATTCCACGCATAGCTTTCTGTTTTTGTTTCGTTTCTCGGTATCTTTACATTTACTCTTTTTTAAATATTTATTATGCTTCCTTTATTTTAACTATTAAAAGCTCAGTTTTAATTTCCCCTCCAAGTTTATAAAGGTGGTATTCTGATAATCCTCGATCAAACTTCATCCTGAATTATTTATCACCGACTTAAGCCGTTAGATGAAATGCTTTTACTTTAATGTTGAAAGTCGGCGTCTTTTTCAATTTTGCTATTGTTTACAACTTCCATTTTATTAACATTATAAATTAAAAAATCCAAAGCATGGCTAAGTCTTCAATTTTGACAAAAGCAGGCTCACATAACTTGAAACCCCACAACACCTACTGATTTGAGTTATTTTAGATATATTCTATGTGTTTACTTTCCTAATGAACAGATTTTTAAGACCTTAAACAGTCCTTCTTGGGACCAATCTAAATATGCCTAATGATTTAAAATTTTAATTATCTAACTGTGTGAATTTGTTATTACGAATCTATTTAAGAAGTGTTTATTTGCCTGGTTTGATTGTAAGACCACGAGTACTACCTTGTTGTTTAAATCATAAATTCAAGTCAGTAACTGTTATCTTATCTACTTCCGTGTTAAAATATGTCACCACATTGAATATAACAGCTGCAAAATAGTTTTGCTGTCAAAGAAGTTTCTAAGTGTATATTTTTGGTAACTATGCTTCTCTATACTCTGCTGATAACTCAAATAGGATCCGTCAAGATTTTATTTTACTTGTTGTAATGATTGAACATGTTAAACTCTAGGTTCCTTATTCAGTCTCTCATTGACTTTCCAAACCTAATAAATTAAAATTATATTCCAGAATTGAGGTGACGATATAACATAATATTGGAACATAACATTTTGAAGATAAAAAGTTAGAAACTTGCCTATTTGTTCTGTTATTGAGAATAAGATGTTTGTTAGACATCTCTACTGATTACATTTTAAAAATGTCTCAACATATCTGACCAGTTTGAGAAAAGTATGGAGATAATTAGTAACATTGATTTGCCATTTTTGTTACTTTTGTGTTGAAAACCCCATTTTTGCTTTATCTACAAGAGTACATTAATTTACAAATGTTGCTTTTTCAAATTATCATAAATTAAAAGAAAAATATTCATATAAGTTCTATGTTTTAACCAGCCATATTGTAAACTTCTTCATTAACCTTACATCTATCAAGTTGTTCTAGTGATAGTGCTGATAGATTTTTTTATGAATAATCTCTTCTCTGATTTCTTTTAAAAAAGTTAGTATTATCATCAAGTAAAAGAAAAATATTAATCTAAATTCTATGTTTTAACTAGCCATGTAGGAAAACTGCTTCATAAACCGTACATCTATCCAAGCTGTTCTAGTTATACATTGCTAGTTTTTTTTTTATGAATAATCTCAACTGATTACTTTTTTAAAAATTTCAGAATGTATGACCAGTTTAGGAAAAGTAGTTGTGATAGATGAATTAGATAACTATTTTTGTTGCTTTTGTGATAAAAACCCCGAATTTAATGGTGTACATAATTGATCATTTATGATATTTTTCCTATAATGTAATGCAAAATAAGATGTGTTACTTTTCTCCATGATTGAGCTTTTATGTTGAATTCTTATGTTATTTTTTGATATACCCAGTGCATTCGATAAGTCCTGGGGCTGAATTCTTGTATGAGTAACAAGTGACGCTATCTCTCAGACAACTATAGAATCATTACAAGCTTTCTCTACTACCCGTAATTGTTTTGTAGTGAATTATTATTTTTTAGTATACCTACTAAATAGTTGACTGGGATGCTGCTAAAAACCAACATCACATTCACTTGAATCGATGAAACATCCTATAAATGCTTACCCTTGAGGGCACACTTGAGTTTAGGGATGAGCATAGTCTGTTTGGGCCAATCAGGCAAATAAAGGGAGACAATGATAATACATAAAAATGCACTGACTTGTTATCTGACGAGTATACGAGGCAAGACTGTCACCTCCCACTACAAAACATTTATGGGCAGTAGAGGATGCTTCACACTACATTGTTCTATAATTATCTGAGAGATAGCGTCACTTGTTCCGCACACAATAATGCAGTCCCAGAACCTATTGAACCCACTGTGTATTATGAATTTGGTACATAATCAATTTTATTAGGGTATTCCTGAATTAAAAAATATATAAAAAGGCAGGGAAGTAACTTTTAGAAGTAAATAAATATATTCATTCACTAGAAGTACCTCTATTATACAAAATCAATTGTTATTTACTTCAGTTCACCTCTAACATCGGTGAAAGGGCAATAAGTTATATTTAAACATCTATCTCAACTCCTACATTAATTAATGGTTTCCACCACCGAATCCAAATTTTTCTCCAACACTTTTTTTTTATTCAACCTATATTTTTGAAACCTTCTGTTCTAAACAATATAGGCCTCATCTAAATAAAGTTTATGTTGCCCAATTTTAAATATATATTACTTCTGATTATTAGTAAGGTATGTTAGCAAACGAGTTAAAAAATGTGAAACAACTTTTTTTCTGTAGAGTAGTCAAGTCAAGGTAACCTACTATTGTGTTTCAATTTATCATTTTGATTTGATTACAAACTAAGCTTGTCCTTCTTAAGTACTTTAGATGGAATTTAATTTTTTTTTCAAAATATTCTATTAGACATTTTTAAGGAGCATTTCTGTTTATTATTAACCAGTATGTTTTTATCATGATCATGATGTCATAATGTTATTCTTAGACCATACTTTCTATTTGCAGATTATGAGAATGCTGAATTCTACTGCATTTGAGTCTTGGAGCAACAAGAGATAGAAATCAAACAGTTGAAGCATGAGGACAAGTTAATAGGTATCAGATACCTGATGCCTCATCAATACGGCATGACCCACAGCCTGACAAGTGCCGTGGATCGCTACGGCATCTACAGCAGGACCGATGATCAGCGACTCACCAGGGATGCCATGACACGTTACCTCAGGGAAAGGAATGACATGATCGTTGTCATCCTTCACGCCAAAGTAGCTCAGAAATCATATGGAAATGAGAAAAGGTTCTTCTGTCCCCCTCCTTGTGTTTATCTCTTTGGAGACGGTTGGCGGTTGAGACAAGAACAACTGATGAGGGAAGGGGATTCAGAACATGCCGCCCAGCTTTGTGCTTTTATAGGCATAGGGAATTCCGATCAAGATATGCAACAATTAGATCTCAACAATGGCAAACAGTATTGTGCAGCCAAAACCCTCTATATATCCGATTCAGATAAACGAAAACATTTTATGCTTAGCGTCAAAATGTTTTATGGCAACGGGCATGACATAGGAGTATTTCACAGTAAAAGGATTAAAGTAATTTCAAAACCGTCCAAGAAGAAGCAGTCATTAAAGAATGCAGATCTTTGTATAGCTAGTGGTACTAAAGTAGCCTTATTTAATAGGTTAAGATCGCAAACAGTTAGTACAAGATATCTTCATGTTGAAAACGGTAACTTCCATGCGAGTTCTACTCAGTGGGGTGCCTTTACGATACATCTACTAGATGATGATGAGAGCGAAAGTGAAGAGTTTAATGTTAGAGACGGTTATGTACATTATGGTAGTACTGTTAAATTAGTGTGTTCTGTAACAGGGATGGCTCTTCCTAGACTGATTATTAGGAAAGTTGATAAACAGATGGCCCTTTTAGAAGCAGACGATCCAGTGTCTCAACTCCACAAGTGTGCTTTCTACATGAAGGACACAGAGCGAATGTACCTATGTCTGTCTCAAGAAAGAATTATTCAGTTCCAAGCAACTCCCTGTCCTAAGGAACCTAACAAAGAAATGATCAATGATGGAGCTTGTTGGACTATTATTAGCACAGATAAAGCTGAGTACCAGTTTTACGAGGGTATGGGACCAGTTAGAAGTCCAGTGACACCTGTTCCTGTTGTTCATAGTTTACATTTAAACGGGGGAGGAGATGTGGCCATGTTAGAACTATCTGGAGAGAATTTCACTCCTAATCTTCAAGTTTGGTTTGGGGATGTTGAAGCTGAAACTATGTACAGATGTCAGGAAAGCATGCTTTGTGTGGTGCCCGATATCTCTTCCTTCCGAGGAGAATGGTTGTGGGTTCGTCAGCCTACTCAAGTACCTGTGTCCTTAGTTAGAAATGATGGAATTATTTACGCGACTGGATTAACGTTCACATACACCCCTGAACCAGGACCACGTCCTCACTGCCCTCCTGCTGACGACATCATGAGACACACTACTCCACAACACGACCGTCTTCCACCAATTACTGATGTACCCTGGAACCAGCCTTTATAAACAAAAGATCTTACTCTTCACTGACACTACTCTCCATTTGTCAAGGTAACGTGTATACAATCTCTAACATATCGTACGAATCTCTCGAATTTAACAAAGATCAGCTATAGCACAGTAGTTATTTTAGTTTAAAGAACCTCAACAGTTCCTAGAAACTTATGAATTAGAGGACTCATTATTTTTTATCCTTATGTTTTAATATATTAACATCGAAACACCCTTTATTTAATTTGAAAGCTCAATTTTACCACTTTTGAATAAATATAAATACACTGATAAATGCAGGAGATTTATACATATATGATAAAGCTACTTTAAATTTTATCAAATTGTTGAGTTCTATAACATTTCTTGTATCCTTGAGCTGGAAACAGAAGTTGAATAAATATGCAATAACTTTTTTTGCATACAATTGTTACAAACGGAAGTGGTGAATAATTAATGTAGATTAATAGTTTTAGTTTTTAACGATAGGCATTTTAAATTGATAATATTATTTAAAAAGTAATGATAATGAGCGAAATAATATAACATACCTCTTTATTTGTTAATGAGGTAATTTTAAGTTAAAATATATAATAAAGATATTTATTATTTTTATTTGTTGAAATGTCCCTAATACTAATGCTTTGGTTATTTTTTTTTCATGTAATTAATAGTTCAGAATATATAATCTAGTTGTAAATGCATAATATTGTAAGAGAGATTAATGAACAAACTTTTTAATGATATCCCTTATAAAAAAAAATATATATATAAAAAATGTTCATGGCACGCATTCACAGTGAAATATTTAAGTATTAAGCTAAATGTATGGTTTTCCAGTCATTACTTTCTTACAGTAGGATTAGAATTAGAGTTAATTCTGAAGCAACTAGATGATTATTCAGTGACATTTTTGTTTTCCTAGTTAGTCTGGCCTGGTACTCGCTTTGGCGGTACATATACATATACTAAAATTGGAATGATACAGAGAAGATTAGCGTTCATACTCACTTCGGCGGTACAATGTACAGAGGTATGATGTGTGAAGTGGCTGGAGCTCTCTACCACGGGGCTAGTAAAATAGGCCTAAAAGATGACCTAATTGCTAGGTTCGAACAAGTAGTTCGTCCTACCCGTCTAGTACTAGTACTAGGACCTTACTACTACCACTAGTCTGACCTGGATATAAAAATCTGGAGCTCTTATTGGTTTACCTTCCCATTTTTTGGATTTACCTACTCTGTCAGACTCTAATTTTAATCTAACTGAACATGGGATTAAATCAGACTGATTCCTTATCACTCCAAATGTTGATAATTCCATTATCAGCAATATAAATATTATAATCACGAGTAATTCAGTTATAAAATGACAGAGATCATGATGATCTTCACATCTAAGCAAATGTTAAAGGTTATTTCTCCTAATTCCTTAACCCTGACAATAATTTTATGCCGAGTTTAAAAGTAATTTTAGTGATCTTTTGATCCATCGAGTAAGATATATTTAAAAAAAAAAATTTTTTTTTTTAAGTCCAAAGATTTCATTTAACTAACATGCAACATAATAGTACAGTAGAGAGTCTATGTTTACTTAACCGTATAGTTTAATATATTGATTAAAATTAAGCAAGAAACATGAATGTCTTTTATCAATCCAAAATAGAAGATCTGTTAAGTGGTGTGTAGATGAATTGGGTTAGTTTCATGATGACTGAGACATGGTGACCATGTCTCAGTTGTTATGTTAGTTTTTTCCTTGAGCTGGGGGCATCTTTAGCTTTTTTCAAAACCTCATCTTTAAAAACCACATTTACTTTCCTAAAAATGCTCACAGCCCTGAGAGTAAAAAGCCAGAACAACTAACTACTGAGACATAGTTACCTTAGGAAGACCTTGAACGTTATCATGAAACCAACCCTGCACGTCTACAACACAATAAACAGATGTTTTATTGTGCTCATCAATAGAAGACCAATTACTTACCAATTAATTAACATTTGACGCATTTTTTTAAATACAGCAAAACCCTTTGCTTTTATAAACCCAACTGACTTCATAGCTTCAAATGCCAGCCAAAGAAAATGTCAAAAATTTTAATGATGCAAACATTTCAATAATTTGTTATATGAAAATGTATATTATCTAAAAATATATAAAAAAAAAAAAAAAAATCAAAGCTTTAGTGCTAGGGAACTTTCAAAGAAACTTTCTTGATCTTATAATCTCGTCAATTAAAATACTTTTTACTAATAATTAATTTGACGTATATACCCACCGAATTAGTTTTAAAAAAGTTATAACACTTTTATATTGTGTAACTTAGTTTTTAAGTTTTATTTTATTTTTGTATATTTTTTTTTCTTTTTTTCTAACACCAGTACCACCCTTTTCATGTACTCTATCTGTAAATATTCTTCATTTAAACTTCTATTTATTTAATTTTTAGTGTGTATTTTTTTTCTTTTTTTTAACTAGGAGTACTAATTTTTTAGGATTAACAAAATATCAAAAGCTACAAGATGTATTAAAGATCCAATTACTGTTTTCATCCACCGATGAAAACACTTAGTTATACTCTTAAGATTAGAAGTAAACTTATATAAAGTATCATTAAATAATAACTTACGATTTAAGGGCCATTTAAAATATTATCAGTTACACAGGGGATTACGGTCCATTTACAAGGAATCATCAGTTTTTCTCAAGTTTTAAAAGGTTTATTTTTAAAGTGAAGAAATATTGAATTCAATTGGATCTTTAATCCTGATTTTTACATACTTTCACACTCTAATTTTCTTCTCTTTCTGTACCTTTTTTTATTTCTTTTCTTTTCAATGTGCCACATTTATTATTCTATTTAATATATTTTTTTTTAATCTTAACTAATCACATAATATTTTGCTTTCGTTTATTTTAAATGCTAACAAACCAAAGAATCTTCTTTTTTTAAATTTTAGATTTATAATTCTACATTTTCATTATAAAAAATTAATTTTATTTTTATTAAAACAATAATGAATTCCAATGGTACGTTAAATTGTGAAATACCTATAATTAAAAAAAAATTAAATAAAACTACCAAAGTTTGCTTGTAAATTATTTTTTTAACTGTACATAATATCATAATAACAATCACATTTTAATAAAGTTATTGATGAATTAATAAAAATGAATTATTTTTAATCTGTAGAATATTGTATATAGAAATACTGTGACAATAGATTATAATAATAGAAGTATAATAATGGTATTAAGGATATATTTTGTAAAAATAAAAACTAACTAAAAATGTATAGTCAAATTTATTTTAGTAGGTAAAAATAATATATGCTGAATTTATTTTATCGGAAAAAATATAGAGCTACTTAATTAATAATTTAAGCATGTAAACTGCCAAATTTTTAATGCTTCTAATTTCGAGTAATGCGTCAGTAAAATTGTGTATTTTTAGAATGAGAAATAACTCTTATTTAGCTTTTTTCCATTTTATTGTTCCCCCTATTTTAATAACATTTTAATATTTCCTGCATTTTTTGGAACTTTGTCATTCTGATCTTGTAGGATGTTTAGCAAACATCACTAGGAATTATTTTTTTTTTTTTTATAAAGAGGATAGGGACCACCTAAGTAAGTCTGTTGTAAAAAGCTCTTCTCTCAACAATAAATGCAAATTCAGTGCAGTCAAAATATTTCCTGTGGTATTAAGATAAAGGTTTAAATTCCTCATTAGGTTTATCTTTAAACCTAAATCAGATTTAAAGTATACTTCAGCTATTCCATCCCTTTAAAATGTCCACTGATAACCAATTAAATATGTATAATAACCAATTACATCTTCAGTGTTGGCGTGAAAAAGAAGAAAATCTCATATTTTATAAAAAAAATGTTAAAGTAAAAGAATCAAATTTAGATTTAGTCTTCTGTTTCAATTTTTTTACTCCCTATTTCTTTATCCATCCGAACTGAAGATGAACACTTATTTTCAAAAAACGGCTTTGCACAATAAAGTTATTCTTGTTGAAGAAATGCCATTATTTGCGAATAAAACTCAGAAATAATACTCAATCAGTATATTATGAACTAACACTCCAGTTAATATTGAATGGTTTTACCGACTGTAGTTTGGCATAATCACTGGTCTATATTTAATATTAGATAATGATTCAATTTTTAAGTTTTTGGTAGTATTCATACTACGGAAAGTTTAAATTTAAATCAAATAATAATTATCATTAAAAACGGGAGACATAATCTAATTGATTGTACTAGTTACAGGTACTAATTGGGTACTTTAAAATTATAAGCTTTATTTCTCGCTCTAGTTCTATTATCGTAAATGTCGATTCCTAGACTTGTGGAAAATTGAAAGCTTAATTCGAGACTAGGTATCGTTAACGACAGAGGAAGTTATTCTCCAGTGTAGCTTAGTTGGCTAGAGCGTCTGTACTGGAAATATTGGAGGCCCGTGGTTCTAATCCCGGTGCTGGGATTTTTTTTTCTCTGTATGTCTCCCGTTGTTAATGATGATTAACTTATGCACAATGAACTAAAGTAAGAACAGTCATATTTCAGAAGTAGAAAACGCAGATTGTGAGATATGTAAGATGTGTGACATTGTTACTTATCACATTTGGGAACTAACTAGGTTATCAAAGTCAAATTGTATTATATATATTACACTTGTTTTCATAATTAAAATCCTATTACACTATAAAAAAGTGTTTTAACTACACTTTTAACTTTTATTATAATCCATTGTATCTTGATTTACAGTTAAAAAATATCTAAAATATACTAATTGCCTAATATACACATTTCTATATTAAATTTAAATACATAGAAATATTTATATCTAATGTTAAAGCTTATTAAAATATCATTGTGCATATTGTACAGAGCTCTATATTTTATCCACATTAACTTCAAAATTAACTTCATGTGGTAAGAAGTTATTTTTGTTAGATTATATTTTTATATTGCTCAAGAAAAAAAAATTGTTTCTATTTATTTATTTTTGTAAAAATGTTTTTGTTTTATCTGTATCTGTTTCAAATTAAAAATTCCATTTCTTTTTTGTACTATTATTTTATTTTAAAGACTTGCTGGTCAATTTGTATCAATTGGATATATAGACTTTATAAAGCTCCTGTAAATATTGTTTAAAAGTATTTTTTAAAAAAATGTAAATAAAATTTATTTTTAAAGTCACACTATTTATTTATCGTGAATGATTTTTTTTAAAGTTTAATTTATAACAAAATATTTTTATTTTACCTTGTATTTTTGGTAATTGGTGAAAATAATGTTTAGTTTTGGTAATGAGTTTTTTTTATTATTATGAAAAGTTTCTCAGTTTTTTTTCCAATTATAATCCAATCCAATATAATTGTGTAAATTTTATGTAAATAAGTGTAGGTTTTGTAAAACACACTAGAAGAACGATGTACATAATTATTCATTTTTGTATATATACATAGATATTTTTTAATATTTTGTAATAATTCTTTTTTGTTTTTTGTAAGTTGTGAAATCAAATTTAGATTCTATTTATTCTAATCTGCCATTTTTTATTTTTTTTTATTATTATTATTATATTTAAGATGCTATCCAAAAAAAATAATATAAGTTAAAGATTTATAAGTAAGGGCTCTTTTTGGAGATGTTGCTGATAGACAATGAAATTTAAGTTTATTCGACTTTATTTATTTTTATATTTTCTACTCTTATTAAGAATAGATCCATCTTAAATAGAAAAATAGATGCTCCCACTATAGGAAGCATCTTTAGGGTATCGACTTCAAGTGAAAAACTGAAATGACTACTGGAGGGATAAGCTATGTTTGCGATTTTATTGGGTATTCCTGGGAATGTCCTAGGTTGCCTGGGATATTCCTTTGGTGACTATTTTATTGGTAAGCTATATAAGCATTAACCTTTCTTCCAAATTCACATTTTAGCCATATTTGTTTTCAACATAACGTCCAGGAATGGAAATCTTGTAGTACTAGTTACATATAATTTCCTCTCTTCAAGACCATTAAATTGATGTATAACATTTTATGCTGAATAACAATTTTTTTTTTTTAAGTCATCTGCCATATTGGCTGCCATTTGTCAGTATGAAATTTACAAAAATTATACCGCTGTCACAAATCATGAGACGCATTTGTACCAGTTTTGTTTTTAAATTGATCAATTTTTATGCCAATTATTGTTGACAAACAAGCACACACAAACTTTTTTAGGTCCAAGTCTCTGAAATGCAGAACTCACTATGCTCGATCAATTATTATTTATTAAAATTTTAGTAGCTGCTTCATTAAAATGTGTTTTAAACTAAATAAACTAGGCATCACTTGACTCTACTAACGTTAAAGCAAGCTTACTGTTATAAATTAAGACAAAAGTTCATGGTGATGTATCATAGTTGAAGATGATGAGTATCTAAAAACAGTGTGTGGAATAGAAAGGGAGACCATAATATGTAGTAGGTAGTGAAGTGGTGTTTCTAGTTAGCCTTAAGAGGCTATTTTATTAAAATATATTAGAATTTAAGACTTTATTTAAAGAAAAAATAAATATATAGATCTGATTTAATAGATTAAGTTGTTTTTATCAGTTCCTAGCTGTGTGACTGTTAGTTTTACTAAAAAAAAAGTATTTGGAAAAAAAAATTGTCTCATTGAACATATTAAAATTCCAATTTTAAACTCACGTTTGTGCACAAATGTGTGGAGGGATAGCACTACCCGATTAACTTAGCCTGAGTATTGATCAAATAAATTTTTATACAAAATTTCAACTAATCGATCAACTCAAATTAATATAACTTAACCTATTAACTATTTGAGAAGTTAAAAATCATGATTTCATTGTCTATTACGAAAAATATCTAAATTAATCTTAAATAATGATAGAGATTATAATATATATATATATATATATATATATATATATATATATATATATATATATATATATATATATATATATATATATATATATATATATAAATTAAATGTATTTTTTAATTAAACCTAATTTATACAATATGAGCCCTTACTTAAAAAGCTATCTATGTAGAGAAAAAAAATATTTTTTTGTGATATTGCCAAAGGAACTACGCCATGTATAGACTTTTTTTTTCCTTTTTTTAAATTTTCTGTTCGTACATTTTTTATTTTTAAAGAATAATACTCATTAGTTTTTATAATTTGTAATCTGTAGCTCTTTTGGGACCATTCTGTGAATATGAAATAAATAAATATTTAAAAAAAATATGTATAACCTTGTGTTATTTTAGAGATAAAAAAAAATTATATCTGTGCGTTAAGTGATAAAAATAAATTCTATTACCTATGAAACAAAGCAATATCTGGTAGACTTTATAGTAATAGTAAAAAAATAAATATATAATATATTATTAATAAAAGAAAAAAATGAATTAATCACTTTGTACGAAATCAGATTAAATAGATATGTTTTTTATATTTACTTAGTTTCTTATTTATTATTATTTTTTGATTTGCGACTTATGGTTATATTTTATTTGTGGACCTTAGCATTATACAGTAATATATTGAGAATTAAAGGAGAATGATTAGAGGTACGGAATTTTCGCAAATAAAAAACAGAAATTTCGCAAAAAAAAAAGAAGTTAAGTTCTAAAATTCGCATAAACTACATATATGAAATAAAACTTTTTTTTTATACACTTAAAATTCACCTTTCGTCTTAATTAAATGAAAGCATTGTTGTTATTTTAACAGTTGATTCTGTTAGATTCGATCTTCTGTCAGTAACGACGACATTACATTTGCTAAAAAAGAGTTCTGCGTCTATGCTGTTAGTTGGACTCCAAATTAATGCTCTGTAGCGCTGCTTCATCAAAGGTTAGAAATCAGCATTTAGTAGCCCACAAAATGTCCTTAACATTGGGATCTTCATTCCTGTCTATTGATTGAAGCATTGAGCTCTTTTAAGGAAGCGCTCTGAAGAAAGGAAGATTTGAGAAGCTTTCGAGTAATGTATTTTGATTTAAGGTGGTAACACTTGCAATACTTCAAATTGTTATACAGTGATACCTCGGGGTAGGCCGAGCTTCTAAGATGGCACCGTAAACTCACCTAGCCTAGTTATTTCCAAGCTTATGCTGCAGCAAATGCCGAGATGAAACCCTCTTTCGTTTCTGACTTTACACTGTATACATACAATGCCGTTGGCTTCTTAAGGCAATTGATAAATTATAAGATTTATATATATATATATATATATATATATATATATATATATATATATTTCTTTATCGTTCCCAAATTTTGTTTGTTAAATATATTATTATATTAATTGACAAAATGGTTCTTAGAGAAGATATCTGACTGCGGCGGCATTAAAAACTATTGTTTGTAAAATATGTATGTTACGTAATTAATAAAAATTATTAGTATTGTAATATGTACATTTCGCAAATATAAGCAATTTTCGTGTCTATTTCGTAAAAACGAAAATTCCATACCTCTAAGAATGATACATGCCGCCCTAAGGCTGAAGACTGGATCTACAAATTTTTACATTTTGAAGTTATCTTATTACTTAGTTGTGTTTTGAAATTATTTAACTCAAATACCCATAATAAACTAAGATTGTGTGTTATATTACTGCTTTTTAGGTATAGATTATTCAAAACCAACCCATGGAAGAAGGTAACTTCAAACTGTTAAAAATTGGAGAACAGTGTATTGGAACTGGTGTCTAGTTCTTCTGAAAGAAACAATGCCAAAAATTTTGTTAATCCCAACATTTCAAACCTATTCTATGTTGCTAATAACGCTTGTATTGACTTAAAGAACTCAAATTGAAAATAATCCCAGAAATAGATTCCAATTGTAGGCATTTACTAAATCTTAGTTGCAGTATATTCAGCCTTAAGAGTCATGCTGTAAAAGCCTATATAATGTAGAATTTATGAGTTTCTGAGATTAGCACAAAGTTTTACAGTAGAAATGTGTTTATGAGAACGTTTACACAATTGTTACTATTTTTATATTTATAAAAAAAGGCTGCCAAATAGTGCGGCACATAATCCTATTATTCGATGAATGGTCACATGAATATAAAATGTGATTCGATTTGCTTCGGGGTCTCATTTATTTTTATTCAATATTAAATGTGCGCAGAAGATTGAAATTCATATGGGACCAACAGTGACATAATTATGACACCCACCATCCTAATTTCTTTAAAACAAAACAGATGAGCTTTTAAGATATAGAGGTTCACAAAAATGTTTAATGGTAGATACCAGTCAAAAACTGTTCTCTAATTTCTGAAATAGATTCCGTTTAGGAATTTTTGAATTTCAGAGATAACAAAATGTTTGTTCTTCACAATGACCACAATGAAATTGCATTAACACAGCACAATTCATTTCTAATTAACAAGCTTAGCTCCTGTTTTTATTTTTAATATTGAGGTAATTTAATGCTAACATTTTCTATAAGCTATTAAAGAGATAAGTCTACAGATTATCTACTAAAAGAATTAAGGGCTCTTGTAGTTATTAAATATTTCGATTTAATAATAACGAATATAGAAACAGGCGGACAAATTGCAACAGTTGAAATCTAAACAATGATAACAGTGTTGTTGACAAAAAGCCGGTGTTTGAGGTTCCCATGCCCTTTACACAATGAGGAAGTATTGACCTAAGACTTATTACATATTCACATAATTAAACACCTCGTAATATTATCATCATCACTATTGAATAATATATTAAAGAGACCTGGAATGTAGACATACAAAAATCCTAGCGATATATTTCTTTTTAAATAGTTGTTCATAATAAATTATTTATTATGAATTTATACAGATAATAATTAATTTAAATTAAACAAACTAAATTTACATTCACGTCAAGCCAGAATGCAATTAATTTATTAGGATAAGAAATTCAGTTGTAAGCTTAACTTTATTCTAAATTATAAAAGAATGTTATTGTTAGTTTGCAGTTGACCTTTGAGTTAAAAATGTATTAAATTGTAGGAATAAATCTAAATCGTTCTATCTTCAATTATTCGATGAGACAAACTTTTTTTTTAGTAAAATTAACAGCGATACCTCTATGAAGTGAACTTATCAGTCTGAGATAACTCAGACAAACTTTCTCATATACAAGTTCATAAATACTTAGCCCAGTATGTCCATTTTTTTTTTTTTTTTTTTTTTAGGTACATTTAATTATTATTGAACAGTTTATCAAAATTTATCATAAAAATAACTTCTTCTCGACGGGGAATCGAACCCGGCCTCTCTCCGCATTGAAAGCTATTTTCTCAGGAGTAAGATTTTCCCGGTAAAACAGTTTATACCATTAGATTCGTATATAAATGGACTAGATTTTAGAACGTAGGAACAGTTATTGAGTAATCATTTTTTTTCACAGTTTTTGAGGGGTAGAGCATCATAATTTAGGGCTAAAATTCATTTCTCGATTTCACCTAGCCATAAGCTATTTGTTTGCACACAAAGTTGGTAACAAGCCACATCAGTTTCACAGAGTCCATCAAGTCAAGTTCAAAATCATGACACAGAGTTAGAAGCCTCAATATCTAATTGATGTCCAAATTAACTAAGCCTAAAATAAAACATCGAAACTTCTATTAGGTGAAAGATTACCAGTTTTGTTTAAGATTATTATATATACAAAAAATATTGAGAGCCCAATATTGCAGACTTTAATATCATAATAAGGGATTATTCGGTTAATTACTAGAAACCTTCTCTTCTATATCACCTTATTATTATCAAGCAATCTAAAATTCCTGAAATAGGGTGGTTGAGAAAGTAGTGTAGAAATTTGACAAAACGTGGATTTAAGTTACAAGAATTACAAGTAATAATCCCAACTGGTAGATCCCTAATTCTATACAAGGAGCAATAGAAATTAAATTAACGAAAATTATTGATGGTGCATTTAGACTTATTGACTGTTGTATCAAAACTATATTCAAGTGGAAGTCAGGGTCGATTAGAAAGAGCTTGCAATATTTGAGCAAGAGTAAGTTTTTTTTATCCACATACCTCAATAAGTTGAAAAAAAGGTAATTCTAATCAGTTAAAACTAGTGATAATCTAGGCGGAATACCAAGCGATAAGTAAGGATTAGCATCCTTATTTGAAAGTATATTTTATAGGTCATAATAGTTTTTCAATTGCCAAGAGTTTATGAGTGAGAAGGAGCTCACACTGTTTTCTCACTTCCTTAGGAAAAGAGGTAATTATAACCAATGCTCAAAAACACTACTTCCTGTCCGTTCCTATATTCCTCAAATTGTATCTCAAGGTTTCCTTGAAAAGTTATTTAACAGAAAATGAATTCTTTTAACAAAAAGGATAATCAATCCTTGGTGTGTGTGTGTGTTAAAAAGATATGTGTTAATGTTCTAAAGGCAGCATAACACCTGGCAAGTGCTTGTTGATTTTTTTGCAGAGTACTTACGGATTTTTATTAAGTACTCGGTCAAGAAATTAGAGCAAGTGTGTATCCACTATTTTGGCCAGATCCGTTTGTTTGCTACTAGGTCGCGCACTGACTTTATTAACCTTAAACTTACATTAACCGAGTCATTGGCCAAATGCACTTAGCAAGTGTAATGCACCCTTTAGTTAGAACTAAATAATAAAATGTGCTACAGTTCACCTAATGTGTACACCAGTACACCTTAATAAGCCAATATATAGGAATACAAAATATATATATATATATATATATATATACAAAAATAATAATTTTAAGGTATGCTACTAAAAGAAAATGTTTCCATTTTTATTCTTTATTCTAAAAAAGGTTAAAACATTTCACATTATAATGAACAAGACCGAAATCTCCATCTGCTAAATAATTAAGGAACTAACTTCTACTTGCACCAATTTGTAAAAGTACTGTTTTGTACAATGTGGATGTATAACTAAAGATACAAAAATTTGAGTTACCTATTTTTACAGTAAACTTTTCAATTGCTAAAACTTTAATATTATTTAATTTGTAGTTGAAATTGAGGCCTGTCAGATTTCTTCTATAATAGCTTTGTTACTCCATGAGGATATATTGCTGAAATCTTCCAAAAAAAATTAAGTCAGCTGAGAGGAGAAAGGTGTTTTTTCCTTGAAAGCTTGTAATGGTTTTCATGATCTAATATCAATTTTTCCACACTGGAACTTTCTTTTATTTATGAAAATTCAGGAACAATTTTTGTTCACACTTATCATTTCTACAGATGAAATTCAAACTGATTGATTGTTATTATAGCTGATGTTTCAACTGGAAGGAAAAGCTTCATAAAACACCATATCAAAGAGTCAATCAGTATGTTGTAGTTACCTGATGTAATAATATACTACATTCAGTGTTGCTGTAAAGTGAAAAGCTTCATAAAACACCAGATCAAAGAGTCAATCAATATTTTGTAGTTACCTGATATAATAATATACTACATTCAGTGATGCTGTAAAATGAAAACATCCAATCAAAAAGTGAAGTTTATAAATTCCTGCTTCAACAGATTAGATGATGTCACAATTTCATGTGTCTAGGTAAAGCTTGAATGGGTTTACAGTCATTATATTAATTTTACAAATAAAATGAAATGTCACAAAATATAAATATTTTATTGGTTAAATAACAAAGAAAAGTAAAATACATAGATTTTAAAAATTAAAACCTCTTTCTTTACAATATTTCTTTCTTTATACAAAATTCCTAAGTTTTTAAATAATGTATTTTAAAAAATATAATTTATTTACATTTAAAAAGTTTGGTATTTATAAGGACAACAATAATTAAATAATTTAACAAAGAAAAATGATAATATTTTATATTTATATAAATTAAAATTCATCAGATACCTATATAAAATAAATATAATAGCATAATAAAACAAAAAAAAAAAAAATAATAATAATAACTTAGCAGAGCTCATTAGCTTCAATGTATTATTTTTTAAAAAATGAATGCTTTGGAATTTTATAACAAAGCAAATAAATAAATAAAATTAAAATAAAAAAGTAGCACATGTTATTCAAGGGAAGTTCTTATCATTCCTAAAATATTATTTAATTGTCGTAAGCAAAATCAGTAAATAATAGGAACTTCCCTAACGTTTAATAACTTTTTAGGACTTGAAAGGTAATTGTTTGTGATGTTTGTTTTATTGTCATGGTTGTTATTTAATCCTAAGACTCCTCTGCTTATTCATATTACTTAGCATGAGAGAGATATAAGAGGTCAAAAGGTCATCCATTTTGTACCCAAGTGAAGTTTCGCAGAGCAGTTTGGAGCCTCTCACCAAGTTACCAATGGTCATGTGGAAGTAAGTGTTGCCAGAAGACCAGTTTGATATCCTTGTAAATGGATGTGTTACCAGAATGTCCTGTTCAGTAAATGAATTACTTATTAAAAATTACATCCAAGAAAAACAGGAAGAGGAAACATAGTGTGACATGATTTTATAAAGTGCCAGGTTACAATTAGTCATACAATTTTTAGATGAATAACAATATCAATTTTTATTAAACAGAGGTTAAGTATTGGATATAGAGAAGGACAGGAAGAACACAGAAAAGGATAGTGATTTGATTTTAGATTGGTTGTAAAAAAAAAAGTTTTAGACTATATTAGTGTTTCTTGAATAGCCTAATGCAATTATAGCTCGAGGAAAAGCTGGAGAGTGGTGCAAAGGATGATAAAAAAAGCCATAAGATATCAGCAAAAAAGGGAATAAGTGTAGACAGAAGGCAGAATAAGAGGATTTAGAGAAGCCAAGTGAAACCTAAAATAGAGACCTAAAATATCAAATGACACCTAAAGATTTGATAATGAAGAACAAAGAAGTGTGAAAATGAATAACAACAGGAAATGGAGTAGCAAAGAGTGGCTGACAAAAGGAATGAGTGGAAAGTATTCAGAAGGATTTTAAACGTGGTTTTGATAGTTATAATTTATTAAAAAAAAAAAAGAACAAACCATTAATAGCAATAAACATAAAATGGAATGAAAAAATTAACGTAGTTGATATTTAGAAAAGAAAAAAAAATATATCAAAATAGATAATCAAACTGTTATCAAAATTGAAGTAAATATTATTATCATTGGTTAAATTTAATTTAGGAAGAAAGATACCTAAAATACATCTCATCGTTGGCATGAACTTCATGACCTTAGATTTAGCTGAGATTCCACTCCTAGTGGCAAGGTAATTTATTACTTCATAATTTATTATTTTATAATTATAATAATTAATTGCTTTGGTAATTTAGTTTAGTTTTATAATGTTTATTTTTACAAGAAGGTGCATAAAGTTAAAATACTCGTTACTTTTTACTACGTTTTTATTAGCTTGCTTTCTTGATTGTTTGTTTGTCCAGTACAAATCTTGCAATCGATTTTTAACTAACTTCCCGAGTAGCTAGACATTTGAAACTTTGAAATGAATTATTTTAATACTTTTAGCCGTCTTTCAGTAGAATTTAATTTGTTTTCAGCAAATTTTAATGTTGCCTGCGTGTAAAGTTAGTTACAAGCTGTATGTAAAGTTAGTTATTTTATTTATTTTGACATGACCCATATTTACGGTCTTTATTTTGACGGGTTTCAAATTTATGATTTATGACAGAAAATTTAAAAATGTAGAATATAAAAAGTTCCTTTTATCTTGTAATTTATTATTTATAGTTGTAAGCAACACTTATTGTTTTAGGCCATTTTGAACATATTTTGAAAAATAGAATATTATTATTAAATTATGTACTCACGTCGTAATAAAATGTTTTTTTTCTTTAGTAACTCAATCAAACAAAATTTTAGTGAAGTGAAATATAATTAAATAAAAAATAAATAAAAAATAGATATATGCTACATGAACCTACTATCAATAATTCGGAATCAGTAGATTTTAAAAACATTTAAATAAATTGCTTAAAAATTTCCTTCACTTTCTTTTTAGAGTAAAAAAAGAAATATCTTTCTATTGGGTACATTAAACAGATTTTATTTTAAAAGTAAAAAATCTTTTCATTTCTTTAATTGAAAAAAATCCAACAGACAATGGGCTTAATGCTAAATGAAGAGTTTGATTATAAGTTTAAGATTAAAGATAAATTTAACCCTCAACCAATAAAAATATTTATAATAATAATAATAAATTAAGGATATAGAAAACAGCAAATATTAAATAGCTCCCATCAAATGAAAGCTTAATAATAAATGTATCATGTTAAAAGATAACAATGGTCATACAATTTTATACCAAAACCAAAATATATAAAAAATACACATAATATTACCTTAGTTTGAGGATGTATAAGACTAACTCCATGTTTGTTGATGGCAATCAGAAGCATTTCTGGATAATTAGGTTCAGTAGTTTGTTTCACTTCAAAAAATGCAGAGCCAAATGTAGGCCACCTGTAGATTATCTTGAGGAATGTGATTTTGGCATCTTCAGGACTCATACCTAAACAAGTTTTATAAAAACATTAGTCAAATAAAATAAAAGGAGAATAAAATAATTAGTTTGAACATATAACAATATTTTCAAATGGACTGCCAATCGGTGGCACATAGCTTCCTCGCATCCCATTCACGTACTGTATTGGTTTTATGCTTTTTTTTACAAGCCATTATTGTCTAATTTGTTTAATTGTTTCCCCCCTTTTTTTAATCTGTCAAAATTGTTTTAATTTTTTTTGAAGTATCAATTTAGCAAAAGTTAAAGAGCGCAGACAGTTCAAATTAATCTTGGGATATCTGCGGATTACTTTCGATAAACTGTAAAAGTTTCATACAAATCAGATAAGTACTTTTGAAGCTATAGGTGTAAATAAATGTTTGTGAGCATGTGAAGAGAAACAAATAAGCGCAGAGGGATGAAACTTATATGGGACCAACAATGGGCTAATTATGACCTACCATCTAAATTTCATTAAAATTGGTCGTGAAGTTTTTAAGATATGTTGGTTCGCAAAAATTGAACGACAGACAGACACGGAACCAAAAATGTTCCCTGATGTCTGAAACGAATTTCTGTCTTGGAATTTTTGAAATCGGTATCCCTAAAATTTTTTTTGTTCTTCGAAACAATCACATAGCTTCCGTTACCTTCGGTAAGCTCGGAAACAAAAATTAAAAACATCAAACAAAAGCCCAATCAATATTACCAGCAGAGCATACATTCAACCACAGCAATATAGGTACATTGTAAAAATATGCTGATATTTGTAATGGATTGGTGGCAAATGGTCAGTAAGGGGTTAATTTGTCAGGAATTTAAAAAATGGGAAGTTCTCATAATCTACCAGCACCTTTAACAGTTTAACTGGTCAATCAAGAGTCCATATGATTTTATTTCCTTTAAGCTATTTAATTTAGACTATTATACACCAATGGCTTATCATGGAAGGAGGAATAAATAGACTACTTTTACTCATGAATCACATTTATCAATAATACCTTCAATCATAACCAATATTAGTTGTGTTTGTTACTTAATGATCAAAGAAATTCTAATGAATTTTGAAAGTCTCTCCACAAAAAATTGGTTTCAACAATGAGAGAGAGGGCTTGGACACAGGAGCCAAACAGTCAATCTCCTGTAACCAAAGTTACTATCATAAATTAGACTCAATGAGTCTTCTTTCCCTTGAGCCCCCCTGAAGGAACAACTTTTGGAATGGAAATGATGATCTGAAAACCATGTCAGCATCTCAGTGGTAAGAAGTTTGTCAGATCAGGTTTAGACCATGGACTGGCAAGTGAAATCTTAACTTCAGTCTGTTTTTAAGTCCTCCAGAAGGAAAAAAGTTCACTGCTTTGAAGCAAGGAGGTTAGGATCAAGATTTTCAATAATAGTTTTATAATTTAAAAATTGAAGCCTTGACATTCCAACACTTAGTTATCAAAATGGTCTCATAATTGCCACAAAAAGAAACACAAATAAAGCCTTTCAAAATGCATTTTTTTCCAAATATTAAATAGCACTCAAACTCCACACAAACCATGCTTAAAAATAAACAAGCATTCAATACCATATTATTTTTCATTTTGTTGAAAGGACTATCAGAGACTTGAAATGCAACAATTAATACAATGCTGTGGCAATTAAACATGTTTAATAGCCTGTAAAAGTATAAGAAAAAGGAAAATCAATGCACAATTTCAATATTATATATTTTAACTATAAGTTATAATAAAAAAAAAATAAGAAATGCTAAAAATAAACTTTACCTGCATCTTGAATATAAGCAGCGACAATTGCTCTTTTCCATTCAGCAGCACTTTGGATTTTAATTAGATCTGAAGGAATCAGCTCTCTAATCATTTGCCTGAAAATAAAATAAAACAAAATGAACACATAATCAAAGAAAAAAAAGTATATTACTCCTTATTTTCTATTTTCAAAGGCTAATTTTTTGAAGATTTATATTGTTATAACTTAAAAATATAGAGGATTAAAAGCAAAATGGATAATAGTTTGGTTCATTAATAAATGTTACAACCAAATTTAAACTTAATTTAATAATTAAGTAGTAGTAATAAGTGACCCTCGGTGGCTCAGAATGTCCGGGTTCGATTCCTGATCAGCAAAGGGCATCTTTTTATTTTACCTTATATTATTATAAATTAGAAATATATACTATAGTCTAAAATTCTTTGTCTATTAAATTCACAATAATCTTTTAGTTAAAGCATTCATTTTTAAAGAAAAGAAAAGAAATTGTTCGCAGTATCTGGAGTAATAGGAATATCACATGATGGACTCAATCTTAATTACATTATAATAAAGTACTCACGGAATAGCTTGTAATTCTTGTTTACTTTCACCAAACCTCACACGGTAAACAAGAGCTGCTAACCTCGAAGCTTCTTCTTTTGAGCATTTATGATAACCTGAGAAAAATAAAACATAAATTATATTAGTCTTAAGTTCTAATGCATGCTGGAAACATTCTTTTAAAATGCCTTTGACATTTTTGAATGACATAACCAAAAAAAAAGAAATAAAATATAGGCAATTTACTGTTATGAGAAATCAATCTAAGATGAATTGTTCCTCAGAAACACATTCACAGCAATAAATCACTTCAAATTATCCACCAATAAATTAGTCTGTACAATATCTTAAAATTATTCCAAAACACTAACCAACAGTATGTAAAATAAATTACAAGTAAATTGTTTAATTTACCAATAGTTTTAGAACACTCAAAAAAACATAAAACATATATTTAAAACATAACATATTAATAATAATATAAAACATATTATTTAAAACATATGTTTTCACTAACATATCCACACAATAATTTTATAAAAACATGTTGTTTTTTTTTAATTTAAGAAATAATTATAGTGAAAGTATGGCTTCATTGCACAAAGAAGAGTAAAAAATGTTTAGAGAGGAGTCAAAGTGGATTAGATCTTACAAAAAAAACTTGATGTCTACAAACAACAGACTATTAAATATAAACGGCATCCAATAAAGTGTCTATCGGAGACACAGAAGAAAGAAGATTATAATAATAATTTAAAAAAAAATATATCAAAAAACAATTCATTTTCTTCACATAATCTTCATTTTTTTAATTTTACTACTATTTTTTTAATTTTATATTTTTTTAATACTCCTTTTGTAATAATTGTAAAATTAATATTTACCTCTTAATAATTTTGGAAGTTCCTGGTGGAAGTGGAAAATCAAATCGGCATTCCGATCTTTTCCAGGTACAGTGTTGGTCCAAAGTTTCTTCATGAAAAATACTTGGTATGTAAATTGTGGCAAGGTGCCTAAAATTAAAAGCAATTACATTTCATATTAGTTCATTTTTAATCATAAACAAATTAAATTAGCCATTTATCATTTAAAAACAATTAATGAAGTGTAATTTAAAACCTATTTAATAAAAATTACACAGTCAATAATAAGATAATAATAAAACTAATTTACAGTCTCAATTTAAAGTAAAGTTAGTGCACCATTCCAGTTTACTAAATATTTGATAAGTTTAACCAAACTGGATAAACAAATTGCAATTAATAACTATTTCAGCAAGGATAATGATGATGAAGTTCTAACCATTCTGGTGGTACCATGTCCCAATGATTCATTCTGGGTGTTTGGGCCATTTTCAAAGGATTAAATGTTTTCTTTATAAATAACAATATTAGGGTAAAATTGTTACTACAAGTTGTTCTAAAGAAGTGTCAACATTAATTGGTAATTTATGTTGTTAACAACATAAAATTAACTAATATTTACTTCCCTAAAATAGCTGTGAGGCTGCTAAGCAATGTTGACGAATGGTCTCTACTAGAAGACCAAGTGCTTCATAATTTGTTGCCAGCTATTGAAGTCTTTACAATAATAGGATGAGGATAGCAATAACATGGACAAGGCCTAAGTTTAGGAAGAGTAAATTAATACATCAGTCCTAATAAGACTGCTATCCTAGAGTGACTAACTGTTATATACAAAAAACAAAGCCTTTCCTGAGACTAAAGCTTAAAAGCATGTATAATGATTGAAAAAGCAACCACAAAAGTGACCATTTAAAATTGATCAGTTCAAGCATGTGGTAACGATACGCATAGGCAATCAAAGCAACCATTATTAATTATAATTACATTATATATTTACTCAAGTAAATCACACAACACTTTTTATAAATATTTTAACTTGATTTTGAAATGCAGAAAAAAGTGCCTACCATCCCTTGATGGTCTTGCTTTCTTGATCCAATCGGTAAGATGTCGAACAAAGTCAAAGAAGAAATCTGTTTCAGGCACTGATATGACCTTATCGGCAATTTTAACAAATAAACTGAAACCTTCACATGATCTCAGATTTAATCTTTGGGCAATATTTGCACAGAAATCTTTGGCTCTAGTCGAAGAGTCTACTTCAAAAGCCTGTAAAAAGAAAATGGAAAATATTATACCCTGATTTAACGATGACACATTAACAATAACTAAAATTAACAATAATAAAATATTACTCCATTTTCATTCAGTAAAGGGGTTTCTTTTCAAGTAATGAAATCAAACAGGAGCTACAAATTCACTAATTAAATTATTTATTTGTTCACAAGGTGAAATTAGAAAAAAATAAAGATTGACAGCATCATCTAGTTAAGCAAAAGATCTCAATTTTGCAATCTTTTGACTACTCCTTAGTTTAATACTCAAGCAATAATAATTTAAAATAATTTTTTTGAATACATAATAAATTATTTTTAATAATTTATTTTTTATTCTACCCTATTGCTGTATAGCAATAGTACTACTATTAATTGTTGTTGTCTAGCTCACACAACTACATTACAATGTCAGCACTTTTAGGAAAAAAAAAACAAACAATAATAATTAGTCAATATCTATAACATTATACCTCATCAGTGTCATCAGGAAAATAAACTTTATGGAATATCTGGGTGGTTTTATGTTGGATGGCCTCTACTTCAACTTGATGAGGAGGATACTTCCTCTGTCCATTTCTAATGGTCTTTTGCAGCCTCTGAAGAGAATCCTGAGCTATTGGGTGCCTTCTTGTTCTTAAGAATAAGCTTAACTCCTAATAACAGCCGAAAAAGAAATACAATATGCTACATATTCTCAGTAAAAATAAGGACTACACACAACAGAATTAAAAGACATGTCTTACAAGTCTTAACCAAGTTTAATTTGAACTTAAAAAGTAAAAAAAAAAACTGTGAATTACCTTGAGTAAGTTTTGACTGCAAGCAAATAATCCAGTTGCAAGCCACATGAGTTCCCATCCTCTTTCTTCACTCAGACGATTCCTATTATCAGTAAGCTGTCTCATCAACTGACAGTAAATTTCATCTCTAAGGATTTCCTGAAAAAAAGACAAGAAAAGAAAAAAATAAAAAACTTTAAGATAAGTGTGTTTTAAAATCAAGTGGCTAGGGCATGCAATACAAACAAAAGTTGATAGAAATAAGCAGTGCTTGATTTCTAGAAATTGAGGTGCCGGAACTATAACCTACCCTCTCCCCCCTCCCCCTATAGAAGGGGGGTCCGGAGTCCTACCCCGGGAAAATTTGAAAAATAAACGTTCAAAAACAGCATTTTAAGCAGTGCAAATCTTAGTGCCGATACTTTTTTTTTTTATTTATCAGAGAGAGAGGTCCCGGAACGCCGTTCCGCCTCAAATCGAGCCCTGGAAATAAGTTAAAATCAGGACTACTCAACCACTAAAAATAAGGTCGTTGAATGAAGCTGAGAAGGATTTACAGACTCTGGAATTGGGATTTATAACTAGAAAATTGCAGCCCGGTAGAGAATTTTTTTTAACCCAAGGTTGAATCCAAATTGACCCTGAAGGCTCGGGTTCAACGCCTGAAGACAGATCACCTATGTGAGTCCATTGAGCAAACCTGGCATCAACAGGTTTATTACAGAATGGGAGTGGATCGGCCACTTCACACATCCATTTAATATGATCAGCAGTGTGAAACATGCCTGTTGCAATGTGAATCCCTAGGATTTAAACCATTGCCAGGTATACTAATAATAAACTTGGTTTCAGGCGAGTATGCTAACCCCTCCCCTACCCCAATTCCCTGAAAGACAGAGTTAGATGTCAAGCAAATGTAAAAGAGGTCATGTTCCACCTAAGACTGTAGAGATAAACCTTAACATAAATTGAAAAGAAATTAATAGTAAAAGCACTAAATTTGGAGAACATGTTCTTTAAATATTAGATATTTAGATAATCAATGCCCTACAGTAATATGAATAACAAGAAATTGTTCATTAAAAATGGGACAACAAAAATAACAAAAAACAAATTTAAAAATCTGCAAGGGTAGAGGTATATGTCTTAACCATTTAAGACTTATAGCGGAGATGGGTCTTAGGTCAGCTCAAAGAGAGCTGAAGTAGCTTTAGTCTTGTCCATCTACCTTCTCAACTAACACTTCTGGAGATGTAGGATTGTTTGCAACTGATTGTACTACCTTCAATATTAAAATGGTTTTTGTCTAAATCACCAAGAACAGTGCTTCGCTTAGCCCTGTGTTACATTCTATTTGCTTCTATATCATAAAAGATCTTAACCATTGATTTCAATGGTATAAGAAAATGTTAGAAAACTATTAATTAGAAGGGGAGAAGAAATACTATAGTCCACAGGCCACCATAAGAAGTGAGTCGCTGATTGATAAAGTTTTCTTACCTTATGGAATCGCTTATTTATGCCGTGTCCACCGATGAATTGGGTATATGGCAACTGGGCGCTGGGCCATTTCTTTTTTCTTGACATGCCAAACTTGCCCTTCTGCGGGAACATTGAAAAGAGATAGATAAAGTTTTGATTTTCACAGGATCGTTTAATTCAATTATTTCAAAAACAGTGGTAAAGGTGGCCACCAATACGAGTGGGCCGTTTTCTTTTCAATGTCCCCGCAGAGTGATATGTTTGGGGCGGTGGACACCCCAAACGGCCCACTCTTATCGGTGGCCACGTGTACCACTGTTTTTTAAATAATTTAATTAAACGATCCTATGAAAATCAAAACTTTATCTATCTCTTTTCATTGTTCCCGCAGAAGGGCATGTTTGGCATGTCAATAAAAAAGAAATGGCCCAGCGCCCAGTTGCCATATACCCAATTCATCGGTGGACACGGCATAAATAAGCGATTCCATAAGGTAAGAAAACTTTATCAATCAGCGACTTACTTCTTATGGTGGCCTGTGGACTACTAGTCGAGAGTGGCAGGGTTCCAATATGGTTGTTTTAAAACTTATATACATTAAGGCAGAACTAAGACTGCCTCTTTGAATCTTTGTGTTCTAATTTAGAACTCTAGTGCTGGAGGGTTAAGTAGAGAAAATAATATAGCAAATTTATAAAATGCTGTAACTATCATAAATTTTTGTCTATTTTTGTTTATTTAAGGTGTTCTGCTAATGGCCAAAACTTCTAATAAATAAGTATATTTATTAGAAAAAAATAGGAATATCTATTGATAACTACTTGAATTTTCAATAAATATTATTAAAATGTAAGATTATTAGAACTAAAACATTAGCTTTACATGTTTAAGGGGAGATTCAAATATTTGATCGGTGTATTCATTTCCAAGTCTTCTTTTGGCTGGTAAATCACCGCAGTATTTCAATAAGGCTGTGAAAGCATAGCAGGCTTCTTCCGCTAACTCCTCCTGAGAATTTAAAACAAAAAATATTAAAATTAAATTAAGTGAAAATTAGAAAACGATAAAAGAAAAGTCAATAAAAATATTAATTATTTTAAAATGTTGCCATATGGTAACTCATTTAAAATATACACAATGTTAACTTTTAACAATGCAATTTTTTATTATCCTTATTTCATATAATGAATAATTTATAATAAAAATAAAAAATCTTAGATATTTTTCTCACTTACACATATATAGATAGTTAGAGAAAGCTTAGTTAGGATTATTTTTCTTTAAATTACTTTTTAAAAAAATACCATTAACTCAAAAACTATGACTTAGGTAGAAATGCTTTAAAGAATAAACTTTAATCATTGCAAAGAAAAGTATGAACTTTGAAATAAAAAGAGAAATGACAGCAACAAAATTGAGCATACGTTGTTGGGGCCATGTCAGTAGACAAAACTAGAACCAAGGCATGGGATCAAACCAATGGCCTTAAAATTGATTCATAGATAACCAAGCAGAGGTGACTATTGACTTAGGCACCACGGCTACTCTGAATCCCTATTTATAAATAAGGGCCAATAAACAGAACCTCCATCATAACTCAATAGTCAGCAATGAGGTGCATTCTATCTATATTTCTAATAATGTTTAGAAGAATATAATAATGCATAATTTCTTTTAAGAAATCAAACACAGGGGTACTCCTTCAATAATAATATTCATAATTTTGATTCCCAGATATTATTTGACTTTCTTAATAATAATTTAACTATATATGTATTAAGAAAACATTAAACTAATTTTTATGATTTTTTTTCTTTCTCTATCTAAGAATATAATAATTACAAGATAAAAAAAACTTTTTATATACTAGGTTTTTAATTTTTTTGTCATAAATCATAAATTTGAAACCCGTCAAAATGAAGATCGTAAACATGGCTCATGTTAAAACAAATAAAATAACACGGATTTTTTCCGAACTAACTTCCATACAGCAAAATTTGCTGAAAACGAATTAAATTCTGCTGAAAGATGGCTAAAAGTATTAAAATAATGCATTGTCATCGTGTTCTGAGCTATTCTAGTTTCTACTTGCAAGTTAGTTAAGATTGCAAGATTTGTACTGGACAAACAAACAAACAAACAAGAAAGCAAGCTAATAAAAAATTAAATGTTCCTCCTTCTTTCATTTAGAGGCTCAAACAACACTGGAAGCCCAAAGGAGAAAGAAATTTGAACTCACTTTGCCAGCAAGTTTCCTAAGGAGAGGTTGTTTAATGGGTTCTCTAGAATGTCTCCATAATTCTTCAACTCCACCTCCACGTCTAGCAGCTGTTAGAGTTAGAGCCTTAGACATGGTTCTCTTAGCTGGAGGTCTGTAAGAAAAAATGTACAATTAGTGTAACAGTATACTACAAAATAATAAATAAAATGACATCTGAAGGAGCTAGAATGACAGTGAAGTAAGTTAGATAAGAGAGATCTGGTTAGATCTGGATAGTAAGTTAGATAACTGTGTATCTGGGTAATGTTTACGCAAATCTAATAATTTAAATATTAAAGTAAATCATAGTTCATCTCCTTGTTTGCTAGATATCAGCGTAAGTTTCCCTATCAAAGAAAATAATAGTTTCCTGTAGAAATAAGCTTACTATTAAATTTAATAAATAATTAAACACAGAAGTGTTTAATTATTAAGGATTGCAAGGATCACTCAAAAGTAAAAATAAAAATTTTGGATTTACAGATATTTCAGATTTTATTAATTATTTATTTCTGGTATTATACCTAGAAAAATAAATATTTTTTAAAAACCCAAACTTTGATTTTTAATTTTTTCAAAACCTGGCCATCCTCAATTTCTATTAATTCGCAGTCATCCACAAAGTTATAATTATGACTACATTCACTACTATTTTAACTCCTCATCTAATAAATAAAGTTCACATCCTTTCCTTGTACTAATAGTCCAGGATGATACAAAACATCAAAAGGAAATTAAAGTTTGAAAGTATGAATACCCTGTCGGGGAAATATATTATAGGCATCCTAAAGTGGCATCCCAGTTCTTGTGGTTTGGCAATGAACTGAACAAGTTTACTCCTGAGTTTTATTTAGCATGAGTAAGATCTGAGAAATTTCAGTAAAAACAACTAACTTAGTTGTATTTACAACTATATTATAACTATAACTATTACTTACTGTAGACACTACATTATTTAAATTATTCACGTATTCGATATTTGGCTACATTTTATTCTTCAAATTTAAAGAAACAACCAAATTCAATACAAAGTTGTTTTTTTTACAATAATTTAACTAGTAAAATATATTCTTCACACAGTATAACTTCATCAAGTAAATATATACATGGTGTATCCATGTGTAAATATACACATGGTATATGTAAAAAGTTAATAAAACAACATATATTTATACCAACAATTGATAAAATTTAAGAGTTTATTTTTATAACTTCATAAAAGTAAGGTTTGTATTGAATTATTGACTATTTGTTGCAATTACATTTCATAGCAAAAGCTGAAAGAGCGGACATGGCATAATTAGAAGGTAAACAACAAAAGATTTAATGATAATTAAGAGCTAACTAACCATGACAAGGTTAGGGGTTACAAGTTCAAGGTAATTAGTCAAGTTTTAAACTTTCACTCCACAGAACTACCTTCCTATGATCTTTTATTTATATAATCAATTCCTTAAATGAATTGATTAAAGGCTTTTAGTTTTACAATTTCTTTGCAAAAATTATTAATGGAGTTCTAGGTTTTCCGGTGACTACCCTGTCATAGTGGATGAGGGCTCTGATGTATCACCTCTTGCGGTGCACATGAGGTGCACCACAAAAGACAGCCTCTGTGATTTATTTATTAGTATGTATTTGAGGCTTTTTATTACTTGGCAGAATATCATAATAAAAAACTTGAATGAAAACACGAATCAAATAATTTAATAATTGCACTTGCTTTAAAGTGACTAGAAAAAAGTTATTTGTTTCTACAATAAATTATATTGTTCTAAAATTTAGAGAAACTTTCTCACACTGAATTAACAAGATTAGTTAACAGCCAAAAGAAAAAATATCATGTTAAAGAATTTGTTTGGCTCAAAATATAAATATATTATACTTAAATTTGTTAACTCTGTACTTTCAGCTACAATCATATAACAACATTTCACTTTTACAATAGAAAAAAAAAAATTACCTAAAGTGATCAATGGAGTATTCCATAAGTGTATGAGGTTTCTCTCTCTGGTCGACACCATTGAGATGTTGAGGAGTTAATTTACGGCCATGCTCAGCTCCTTCCAGTGAAAACAATGCCTGCAATGGAAAAATTATTAAAATATATAAAATTAATTAAAAATGGGCTTGCACATACATTTACAAATGTTCAAAATATTGTTAATTAAAAAAAAAAACTAAATATTAAAAATTAAAAAAATGTAGAGAAGCTTTCTTTCTTTAATCATATAACCTTAATGTCACGCATTTTCACATCAAATGTTTTTTTGTTTAAAAATTATGAGCCATTAAAATTATTACTGCAAAGAATTTGTATATTATAATAGAAAGATGTTATTTATATAAAATTGGAGTAAGTTAACAGTTTAAATTATTGAACTTAATACAGTTTGAATGTTAAAAGTCCTTTCTAACAAAACATAGCCTCAAAATAAAATACATTTCAATAGTGCTGGAGATTGACAGTATGGAAAATATTTAAACAAAAAAATAATATTTTATAAACTGTTAAAAACACTCATAATTGAAATTTAATTATATGCTTTAAAGCCTGCAAGGCAAAATACAACTGATAATATAATTTTTTTTTTATTATTGTGACAAAGAGAGTAGCACTAGATAGAAACAAGAGGAAGCGTATGAAAAATGTGTACAGCCAAGTCTGGCTTTATAAAAATTAGATTATGAAATTGAAGTATGTATTACTTTTTTTTTTTTTATGTAAATACTAATATTTATATTTTTTATTTATAAATGTGTGTAATTAAATTTGCGTTAGTGTGCTCTGCTCATGTACCTAAGGCAACTCAAAACCCGAGTAAGGGTGCCACGGCGAAATGCCGATTTGAAGAACTGTATTTCTTTAATAAATGGTTATTATTATTATTATTATTATATTGTAACAAAATACAGAAGAAAACTATTAGTAATTTATCAATCCAGAAATTCTCATATATATATATATATATATATATATATATATATATATATATATCATTACTAAATTTTAATGGACCATCAACAATGTCATATATAAAAAAAATATCACAGTGCTTTGTTACAAATATCAAGTATAAAATTTATATGATTCATCAATTAAGAATAAAATAATCAAAAGTAATGATATTCCAGAGCAAATAGTCTAGAAGGTTCTGAGAAGACAAAACATATGGTAAATTTAAACATTTATAAGCCTGTAACTAAACCATCTCAAACCCCTCTCTCCCCAACTTATATATTTTTTGCCTCTCAGAAATTTGCTTTTTCTAAACCATATTTTTAATGATAATTATCTCTGATATTTTTAATGGTAAGTATGAAATAAAACTTTACATGTTGTTAGGAAACGTTTTAAACCTTATTTAGGTCATCTTCAGTCCTTTATTAACTAAACAATAAATAAATAACCAAACCATCGTATCAATTACAATTTCCAATATTACATAATTAGATTTAAGAATGTTTAGCAAAAAAAGAACTATCTATATAATTTTAAATTAGTAGCGATCTATAATATTAAAATCTAAATTTACATAATTTGTAATAGTAAATAACAATTTAATTTACAAACACAAATTTAGATTTTAATATTATAGAGTGCTACTAATTTAAAATCATATAGACTGTTTACCTATTATTGTCTAATTTATGTAATTGTTTCCCCTGTTTTTTTTAATATTTCAAAATTATTTTGATTTTTTTACATGAATTAAAAAGTATCAATTAAGCAAAAGTTATAGAGCACAGACAGTTCAAATGAATCTGGTGCTATTTGCAGTCTACTTTCGACAAACCATCCTAATTTCATAAAAATCAGACGAATACTTTTAGAGATATAGGTGTAAATAAATGTATGTTTGTGTACATGTTAAAGAGAAACAAATGGGCGCAGAAGGTTGAAACTTATATGGGACCAACAATGGGCTAATAATGACCTACCATACAAATTTCTTTAAAATTGGACGTGTAGTTTTTAAGATATGTTGGTTCGCAAAAATTGATCGACAGACAGACACGGAAACAAAAATGCTCCTTGATGTCTGGAACGGATTTCTTGTTTGGAACTTTTGAAATCGGAGATATAATATATTTATGTTCATCTGAACGATCACATAGCTTCCGTAACCTTTGGTAAGCTCAGAAGCAAAAGAGAATAGAGTAATAATGTTTATTATAAAGAAAGAAAGAATAAAATAATTTATATTAAGTAGAGTCCAGGTTGATGATTCTTATAGCAAGAGTGATCTTCAGAGAGTTTGAAGGAAATTACTAGCACTTCAATAAATAAAGAGGAGCTTACCATTATTACTTGCATGATAATGAGGATAGCTAAACTGGATTTAGATGAATCAGTACCAGCAGAAGGACTAGAATGGTATGTTTAGTGAATTAAAATAGAATTTGGCTGTTTTATTTATTTTATCATGCACAGCCCTTAAGTTGATAAGGATATGACAACAAGGTGTGAATTATCCAGTTATCCCCTTATCATGTCATCATAATTTATTACGTTATTATCAAGATCAAACTTTACAGCACTATATTATAATAATCTAAGATATTAATATTAAAAATATGTCTTAATGCCAACAGGTTTTATGAATATTCTAAAGTTTACAAAATCTAGCATCGTTTATATTTTAACATAATAATCCAAAATGAATATCACTCAACCACTTTTATTACATTGAGATAAGATATAACGATAATTAACAAAAGTTATAAATCAAAAGAACTGACAATGTACTTGTAGAGTTTCACAGGAGCCATATACCAGCAAGTTAACAAAAGGATAAGGACTGAAGCAGTGGATGTGAGGGTGTAGTAAACAAGAAGGATATGGTCAGAGTTAAGATGATGAGGGAAGTGTTGGTAACACTGGGGTCAAAAGTAAACTAGAGAGGGAGTTCTATTCAGGCGATGTGCCGCGACTCCACTGTCTGTACCAATTAAACATGCAACAGCGTTTTTCCTAATGCTAATAGCTATTAGACTTCATGCTTGCATGGTTCCTGCCCAACACATACTCAAGGCCATTTTGTTTCCCCTCTCCCAACCACTCATCTCTTTGTGTTTTTCCCCATAAAAAAACAAAACAAAAAAACACTATATACTTGATATGATGATTTCTTCACAATGTCTCTAATCAGTTTGCAATCAAAGCCTTTTTTAATTCTTAAAAGAGAAGAAATAAGAAGAGGATGTCCAAAATAAAAAGAAGAGAGGTAAAAAAATAAACTGAAGGAGAAATGGATAATTACAAAATAACCATTATGTCTTATTAACCAACGAAAAATGTAAACAAGATAATTATGATAGGAAAGATGAATTAATCAGAATTACAGTAAAAAGATTAAACGACAGAATTATTAAGGAAAAAGAGAAAATAAATACAATTAAAAAAGGATAGGAAGTTAATAAATAACTTTAAAAAAAGGCAGGATGTAACCATTGTAGGGAGGGTAAAACTCTCTGAATACTGAGCATGTATCATTAACATGTATTAGGGAAACGGAATACTTTTATTTTCATTCAAACATTCATGGCAATTCTATTTTTAAATTTCATTGTACAGGTAGATTGCACAAGCAAATGCAAATAAAGAAATGGAAATGACACAAATAAATGTTGAATATATTTTTTCTAAAAACTTTTATTTTTCATTTTAATATGTAAGGTCGTTATAATAATAATGGCTTTTAATAAATATATAATTATTAAATTAAGAATAAGCTAATTTTTTTTATAAACTTTTTTTTTCAATCAAATATTACACACACATTCAATGGGCTCATTCAATTAACCAGTAAAAAAAAAAAGATATATTTTATTTCAACAACAGTTCTAAATTTTAAATAAGGCTTTAACTTTAGTAACAGATAAAACTTTTTAAAAAAAATGGAGTTACAAAGATAAAGGAAATACAAGGAACAGAGGAGAAGTGGGTAAATTTGGCGACAGAACAAAAAATAATTTTAAGAAATTACAAGCTCATCTTAGAAGCCTACTAAAAGAAGTCTTTTAGTATAGAATCTAAGATGTAAATATGATATTTTAATAAAAATTACCTTTGTTTTATAAAACATAGTAATTGTTAAAAATATTAGTTTTAAACCATCTAAAAAAGAACAAGCTTAGCCCAAAACTAAAAAGAAAATGTTTATTATTACATTTAAAAAAACTTATCAGTTAACCTTGATCTTAAACTTGCCATGTATAAATTTGTGCTAAAACATATATATACCACATAAAATAATTAACTGTAAGCCATAAGATAATTATTTATTCTTTAATACAGAAAGAATAATTAAAGCAGACTAAGTGAATTAATTAAGGCAAGTTGAATTAATAACAAATAACTTGAAAACTAATTATACATGGAAAAAAAATTATACAAGGAAATTAATAATTTTATGCATCACTTCATTAAACAAAAATATGTTTTTTGTTGGACTTATGTAATTCATTTTTAAATTTAGTTATTCCCTCCTTTTTTTATATTATCAAGAATTTATAATGTCTTAAGAATGTATTTTGTTTAATAGTAGAGGTTTATTGATTACTAGCCTTTATCAGCTTCATGTGAGCTCATACTAAGAATCAGTGGCTGTTTCTCATTATCATGTTGGCCAAGCAATTAAGTAAAACACGTAAATAGTATAATTTCCAAACCCATCATAAAATAGAATCAGGACTTCACTATACATAATTCATTCCATTATTAAGAATGAAATCACAGTTATGAGGCAATTAAAAAAAAGTCAATGCAATCAAATTAGTTTAGAATTAATTATTTTAAAGAAATACCCATGAATATGTAAACAGTATACGTATGATGATATTAACCGTACATAAGTCAACAAAGTAATAAATAGAAAACAGTTTTGTTTTGAAGTAAAATATAAATAACTGGGATAGAAATAAACAAGTAAGGCGCGCTTCACCTAATCGCCGGTTTCTGTACGATTAAGTTAAAATTATTAAGTATAAAATTTTAATAGTTGCATATTCTTTTTCTGCACTTTAAGACCTTTAAATTCATGTATAACATGTCATGGTGACTAAAAACATTTTTAGTCGCCCGCCATATTGGCCGCCATCTTGAAAATATAAGGTATGCAATTTTAATAGTAGCATATTCTTATTCTACATTTCAAGACCTTTAATTTGATGTATAACATGTCATGGTGATTAAAAACATTTTGTTTAGTCACTCGCCATATTGGCTGCCATCTTGAAAATATTAAGTGTGAAAAATCAAAAAAAGTGTCCAGTTGTCACAAATGCCGAGATGCACCTATGCGCCGAATTTCATGTTCCTAGCTATAGTAGTTTATGAATTGAAACAAGCAACGGACAGACACCAACAAACAGACAGACAGACAGGGCCGTTATATAAGGTTTCTTTTTGTACTTAGTACAGGAACCTAAAATGTTCAAAGTGTGTCTTCAAAGCCAGATAGGTGCTCGCTAAGAAATCTTTTTATGATTTAAAATCTTGATTCAAGATGGCAGCCAACATGACAACATCTCCAGAACCAATTGTAGAACCTTGATATTGGAAGTTAACTTCCTTTTATAACAACAAACAAATTTTCTTCAAATGACGTTATTAAAATTAACACCTTCTTTACTTCGTATCACATATTATATTGTTTTTGACGGATTTCTTAGGTGTTGATTGAATAAATACTCAAAACTTGTTAGTTTTCATTTATTTTTTCCCTTACAAAACGTTTCGACCCTTCTTTATGTTTTTTAAGGTCATTTTCAATCTGTTTTTCCTAAAAATGAAATGCAATAAAATTTATTAGTCAACTCCTATTAATATCTTACAATTTAAAACCTTAACTATTATTTCAATTTCGACTTTTTTGAAAACCTTAATATTACTAGGCATCCGCGTGGCTCTATCATTGAAGCGAGCGTATTGCAATGAAATACTGAATATTGAAATTTATTAATCACGATGAATGTCATAATAGAAGATAAGTGGAAGAGGGTAGTGTGGGGAAGAGTGGGGGTACTCGGTACAAAGCTTTACATCCTAAATAAACCTATACACTATACGACTATAACAATCTTAACCACCCGCGGTAGCTTTTAAACAATTATTATAAATGTATCTCTTCACTATGCAAAGACTTCTGCTTGTATCAAGTTGAAATTTTGCATGCCTGTTTCAATTGTGCATTAGATGGTGTATATGAAGTTTTATTAAAATCGTTACGTTAGAACGTAAGATATCAGTAAAAAGGTTGTTTTCTCTATTATAAACGTTTAGGTCCGCTTTAATAGTTTTAGCGATCTTTATTAATTCATAGCGGTGTCGCTGTTGGTTTTAGTAAAAAATGTTATTTGAAAAAAACGTTCGTCTCATCGAATAGATGATGATAGAATCTTTTCCCGTCCTGAAATTCCAATTTAATTTTTGTACCTCTCGTTTACGCGAGCGTTGCGCGCAAACTTTTGGACGGATCACGCTGTCCAACGAACTTAGCCTGAGTATTAGTAAGAGGAACATGTATACCAAATTTCAACTAAATCGGTCAACTTTTACTCAAGTTATCGTCACACGCGTAAACGTTACTGACAGACAGACAAGATGCATATTTCGTTAAATGTAAGAAGCTCGCTTCAATAACAATTCATTCTAAAATTAACTTACATTTACAGGTACATTTTTGATGTCAAAATTAAAATTCCTCCAAGAGAGTTCGTCATGATAATTTAAATTAGAATTTTAAAATAAAAGTACACTAGGGTCCAAGCAAAACATATAAACTACAATATAGCTACAAATTTATTATAAATACATTTATTATAAATGTCTTGTACCATGTTTTAATTTATTATTATATAGTTAGTGTACTTTTATTTTAAAATTCTAATTTAAATTATCATGACGAACTCTCTTGGAAGAATTTTAATTTTGACAAAAAAAATGTACCTGTAAATGTAAGTTAATTTTAGAATGAATTGTTATAATATTAAGGTTTTCAAAAACGTCGAAATTGAAATAATAGTTAAGGTTTTAAATTGTAAGATATTAATAGAAGTTGACTAATAAATTTTATTGTATTTCATTTTTAGGAAAAACAGATTGAAAATGACCTTAAAAAACATAAAGAAGGGTCGAAACGTTTTGTAAGGGAAAAAATAAATGAAAACTAACAAGTTTTGAGTATTTATTCAATCAACACCTAAGAAATCCGTCAAAAACAATATATTTGATACAAACAAATTTTGTGAAAAGATTTTCAAATCAACTATTTTGATACAAGATTGCGGCCACACACGAATTTGAAACCAAGTCCTTCTCACTATGTTTATTACAACTTCTTTGAAACGCTAAAATAGGATAATTGTATTTGGTAATTTATAAAATAATATTGATGTCTAAGAGGAGAAATAAGGGCTAAGTAGAAAAAGTAAAGTCATGCACCATGACTTAACCCATTCAATGCGGGTGGATCCATGCCGTGCTAACGTGCCTGGCGGGTGGATCCACAGTGGATCCAAGCACCTTCCTTTCAGCCCATGCCTTGAGTAGAACCATCTTGCAAGGCTCCGTCAGGCACGCTGACGTTTGTTGTATCCACAGGGGATCCAATTTTTTTTTTTTTTTTTTATTATTAAATTATCTTTTAAAGATTCTATTCAGTCACTAAGGTAGGTTCATGAATTAGATTACTCATTCAATGTGTTAATGAGCGAATTTTCAAATAAATCTGCGAATTAAACTATGGCGTTTTTATGCTATTTTTGACCCAGAATTGTCAAAATTTGACCCCTAAATGGACTCCAAAAATGCTGGCCAACGAACTCATCCTTTCTTTTGATATTATTGACATTTTAACATTTGATTGAATTTTTAAGTGCACCTAGGGTGAGATATCGTCTGGAGTGACACATACATACATAAATAAAAAAAGTGTTAAATTTCAGGAATCAATTAAGAATGGTCTATAACGGATTGCCATGGAGAAAATTTTCAAAAATTCGTATTACAACAATTTTGAAGCCATTGCAATAGCTTAGTTTTTTTTTGTTTTTTTCCGCTAAAATAGGGGAATTAAACCTTGACTAATTTCTGTCTGAAATTGGGATTTTAATACGTGGGAAAGGGCTCCTTTTTAGGATTTAATTATATTAATACAAGATAAATTCCATGTCAACACAAATGTGATAAGACACCGAGGGAAGGGATATACAAAAGGAAAATTCCTCTGTAACTTACATTGTGAAGCCAGCTTTCCAACACTAGGGTTCATCTTCAGAGTGTGAGTTAAACAGAAATGTGAAAAAGAAAGAGTTGCTGCAGGAGTTAAGACAGAGATGTTAATCAACTCTTAAGGCCCCCATACACGGTCAAAATGTTGGCGCAAACATTTTGACCGTGTATGGAGCTGTTTGATGTTTTCGCAATCATGATGTTTGACATGTATGGCCTAAATTTGCTCAACATCAGGTTTGCGCAAACATTTTGCGCAAAATGTTTGATCATGTATGGGGGCCTTTACACTTAATTGTCTCCAGCTACTAAAGTCCCGCATACACGTTATGTATGCACGGCTGTTTGATGTTTGCAAAAAATGTTTGATCGTGTATGGGGGCCTTTAAGGTTTAAAGCCAGCTTTGGAGCCACTATCTTAACTTCTTGTTAAATAACACCACTCCTTATCTATACTAAGTATAGACAATATAATATCTTACACAATCAATAACTAAAATAAAAATTAAGTAAAAACTTACAAGAATATCAGGAGGTGGTTGGGTAAGTGCTGGTAGAACGTAGACAGTCTCAGCGGGGAAATCACCTCTTTGTGCTGTTCTCTCACATCGCCCCACGCACCAGCCACTGTTCATAACAGTCTCCCCTGTTGAATCCTCCTCAAGCACTATCAGGTCCCCCTTGGAGAAACTAAGGAACGATGAGCCTTCCCCTGCGCATTGGATACCATTCAAATTATACTGCAGTTTCGACTTGTAACAGCAACTGCAACAATAGCCCACCAAAACACAGCTCGTCCGTCCCCCGGTCAATTAAACACACAGTTAACAACTAACAGCTAATCACTTAAAGTTAGTCAATCCATTGTTTCACCTTCAGTAGAGTCTCAGTACTTAAGTTAATCATTATTCTTTAAAGTAATAGTTTAGTTGTCTTATTAATAGTATTACTGAGATGGATGTCATAATACAATTTTTATTATGTCCTGTTGTAAGTCCATCGGTGTTCATAACAAAATAATACCAGTAAGATTGTCAAGACGGAAGTCAAATTATCTAAACCCCTTCAATTAAAGTTAATATCCTAAGATTGGCAGTCGCTATCACAAATCAATATTGCTGATTAGAACAACCAATTAAAAAACAATTATCAAGCAATTAAATTATAGGTGCAAAATTAAAATAAATTTTATAGCTTCACATTGGCCAAGGAAGATGAGTAAATGAGTAACTTCATTATCATTTATAAATAATGGATATGAAATTGTTTGTTATTTGTTTTAATTATTTTACTCTACATTTTTTTGTAAAAAAAAAAACAAAAAAAAAACTTGACTAATATAAATTGATACAAATTAACTAAATTAATATCTGTTGAACTTAAAAGGAACAAGGGTACATTTTGACATTATTCATCATACAATCATACTCAAAGATGATAATATTTCATAAATCTTGAAAACTCAAAGATATCTACTGACAATTTGGAATCTTTTACAAGGACCATTCTCAAGGGAGTAGTTCCTGAGTAATATTTGTTATTATATATTAATTACTATTTAAATTGACCAAAGTATTTTTTTGTATCTCTGGTTTTTACATAAAACAAAAGTCTAGGTATATTTCTGTACATTGAAAAGGTAAAATCTTGACTTTAATTCTTACAAAAATATCATAGACAAGATTCAAAATATTGCAAGCATTATTCAACAATGTTATTTATTTTCAAGAAATGTAAATAGCAGTTAAGAAATGGGGAGGAATAAGGCTCATTGAGGGGGCTAAATCAGTAAGAGCAAGGTATTATGACTCTCTACCAATACAATTTGTTATCTAAACAACAGTAAATTTCTGATAAGTATATCATTATAAATAAGATATCTTTCTAACAAAACAATTTTGAAACAGGATCTATCTATCCCCTTAGCCAAAATCATGCATTGAAGTGCATCTATATCTAATAAAATTAAAGTACCTGGAGCTTTATAGTCCTGAAGTGCAATGACAAAACTTGATCTTTTCTTAAGGCCCTCTAAGAAGTAGATGACCAGGTCCCTGATATCTTCTGCATTTGGACTCTGAAATGTGAACTCCTCTCCCCTCACGGTACATAGAGTAAACGTTTGAGTAAATACTTTATTTGTCCTGAAAAAAAATAGATACTAAGTATATAGCAACAGAAATTTAGGGAAATACACGGAGGTAATATAGGGTTACCTTAACCCCTTATATTAGTTTAATACCATTAAAGCAAAGACACCCCAAACAAAAACAGAGTGTGCAAATCAGTAAATATATAATTTTTATACTAAACATTGTCTAGATTGATAATGTATAGTACCAGCTAATATTTCTATGTGATATTTCTATTTCACATGATTGACACTGTGTAATACAACAATAATAACAGATAACTAACTTTTGACTAGAAACAGTAGTTATTTCGGGGAAAGACAGCTCAAGAAGAACTTGTTCTTGGTCATCTACTACATAGACACCGGTCCAGTTAACTGCAATGATGACATCATTCTTTGGCAGATTGGGACCTGTAAAACGGATATAATTTTTTTAAAAGTATAGGTAATAAGTATCATTGTGTGATATATTAGTTTATGTTAACTTACATCCAATTATTAAATTTTGTATTGAAATTACTACTATGCTTACAACAATGATATAAATGCAAAGCAACTATTAATGCGGTAACAGATAAAACAATATTTTTACTCCAAGAGGATGTCCCCCAAACTCCAATTGAAAGGTTTGACACTAGACCTCACATACTGTAATAATAGGAGATTTATTTATTTATTAGTGAACTCTTAATGGAACTAACAAGGCCAGCAATTTATAAAGTTTTTTTAAAAATTAAAAAAATGACATTGGCCTTCAAAGGTATCTTTAAACCAATTAAAGTCAATAGTAGAAATGTGATAAAAACAATTATAACGGTATGGCAGCTATTGCAAGTTAAATTAATATTAGTTAATAATTGAAAGCTCTATAAAAGCAATTTGGTTTCCAAGGCTGATGCCTTGTTTATTTATTTATTTTTTTTTGTTTTGTCTTTTAAAATAACAATTAAAACAAATTAATTTTACACCAAAATTTTCACCATTTATCTCACAACTCAAAATGTATCTTACCAGAATTTCTGTAAGCTTCATAAAATCTTGAGAATAGTAGCGGCCACTTATATTTAGCATAGCTAACTATGTCTTCTTTAACTCTAATGTGTGACACCATTTCCTTTAAATAATAACTCTAAAACAATAAATAAATAAATTATTATATTGCAGTAAATTATTAACACAGAGTCCCTAATATTTATACATTAAGACCAAGTGTTAATTTTTTTTTACATTAAGAAAGCACGTTGGCGGTAGACCACATTTTGGGAATGTGGTGTTTTAATGTAATGTGGGTGTTGAATCACTTTGTAAGCGGTACTTAAATATTCATTCTCTTTAAAGATTTCTATGTTCATATGTACCCACACACACACTTTTTTGGTATTATTTTTTAATTTATTTTATTATTAAATCATTAATTATTTGTTTATTAATTATTAATTCATTATTATGACTTGTGTCATAAATGTAGTTGCATATTTTATAATATTTTTTTCTTTTCATATAAGCATAAGCTTCCTTAGTTTTCAAAACATCTCATCCAAAATATTCAATTCTTGTAAAATAGGGCAAGTGGATTGTATCCTCGCATTTATTTAAGTTACACATACAGAAGCTGTTCAAATGTAATAGTTATCCTAAAGCTTTTAATATGGTTCTTATGAAATCTAAACTATTTATGTCAGTTATATAGTTCCAGCCAATTATTTGGAAATTTAGATGTTTATAATGATATGCTTCTTGAGGACTGTTGCACTGCACATACTGCTTCTTCCAAGGTTTCTTTTTTTTTCTCTAAGCTTGCTATACAAAGCTGGTTTTAAGAGTAACAAGAATGAAACCCCTTTTATCAGACACTTAAAATGTTCACCCCTAATAACTTGGTAAATGATGTTGATTTTTGTAAAATGACAAAAATTGTAGAGACTACCTCATATTGCTTCTTTCTGTAAATTAAAATAAGGTTATATGCAAGCAAAATAATTAAACAAATTGATAACACTTGGTAAACTTAAATTACCTTTTTATAAGCTTGAACAATGAGTGTAGCCCATCTATCAAGTGATTTTTCAGGATTAGTTAAACAATAATCTGGGATATAGTTGGGTAACAAGCCAAATAATCTTTCCATGTTCAAATCATTGCTGAAATCAATGTAGTATTGTTGAGCTGATATCATAGCTAAATCCTCTTCCTAAAATATAAAAAAAGATCATTTTAAATTTAAAGATATCACCAACTATGTTATATTTATTTGAATATAAAACAATTGTAATATAGGTATCAAAAGAGCTACTCATAATGAAATTAGTAGCAGTTACCAAGAAAGTAATGCCTAAGAAAGATATCAGGACCTACCCAATCCTTGTAGATATCTAGAATTGAATCAGCTACTTCATCAATTATTTAACATATTTTCTCATAGCAAAAGAGAGAGAAAAAAAAAATTACCGTATATATTACAACTGGAACAGCCTGGTATTATTAAAGACAATGTTCTTAAGAACTTTATCATACAAGAGGGATCCTATTATTTCTTGTCCCACTGGTACAATAGTTAGGATGAATAATGTTGCAATTCCAGAGTTAATTAAAAGTTATAAAATCAATTTCAGGCAATATGATAAAAAAAAAAAAAGCAAAGCAGGCATGCGTAGCAATTTTAATACTAATATGCAGCTGCAAATGGTTAACAAATGTGTTCCAAAACACATGCAATGTCTTGTCATTACTTAAAATTAAAATCACACTCTACAGGTAGATTCATGTATAGGAAGAAATGTCTGTTTTATCCTTTGGTAAATAATTTTGTAGGAGCATTAAGTCATTTATTCATTGAACTTGACACCACTAACACCCATCTCAGTAATCAAAGCTAGCTCCAATTACTTCAAAAACTACTTTAATAGCAAGATTAAAATTCCTCACCTTATCACATCGGTACTCTCCAAATTTAACACCCCTAACGACTTGCTGGTAAATAAGGTTAGTTGCTACGGCATCCTCAGTTGGCTCATGCCAAGGAGCAAATATCTCCTTCCTGAAGAACAAACGCCATGGAGCATTACGTTCCTGTGCACCTTGTTCCTTGGCATATTGTTCACACTGTGATATAGCATCCATCACATGATCACCCCCACTACCAAGAGATGAAACCTAAAACAACAAAAGAGATATACAGCTATATTTCATGCAATTGTGAAATAAAATATCAAAATCATAATTAATAGCTTGTTACCTTGTCAAAGAGTGCAATATAAAGTGAGAAACCAAACTGGTCCTTAAGAGATATTTTATCGGAGAGTTGGTTGCAGAGTTCTCTTGCAGTTGTAGCAGAATCAGCCAGTAAAGTCTTAGTATTCCCATCCATAAATGTTATTGGCAGCATTATAGGTTTTTTTGACTTAGTTGCCTGAAATTTCAAAATATAACAATAACTGAACATTAAAGAATAAAAATGAATATTACTTAAAGGAAACTGAAGTTCACAAATGGATTATATGAATGTAAGATGACAGAGATCTGCAAGATCTCATAACAGAAAAAAAGATCAACTGCTCAATTGTTAAAAATATATATATATATATATATATATATATATATATATATATATATATATATATATATATATATATATATAATATACTTATCTACAAGGAAAAGCAGTCTTAAAGATTTCTTGGAAAATACACTGTTTTGTGAACAAAGTAACACATAAAAACTGGAGCAGTATTTCACAAACTTTTCAGCTTAACTTTGTATTTTCCAATGGTACATTCCCGTCAGCCTTTAAGATATCTTTAATTTGTATATAGGGACTATACATATTTAAAAGTAGGTGTTTATTTTATTATGTAGGTGTTCAATTAGTAGTCTAACTTCAGAATTAGAAATAATATAAATAATAGTTAAAAATAGATCTTGACATACCTGAAGTTCAAGCCAAGATGGAGGTTGATTTCTTGTGCCATTGTTAAAAGTACGTTTGAGCCTGTCATCGCAGTAAGGTGCATAACCTGGAGGTCCTTCTCGAATAAAGGCTCTCAGATAATTAACAAATTTCTCACTAGGAGCAAAGCAGCCAACACAGAGGGAAAGAAGAATCCAACCCCGAGCATGAGATGACTTTGATGGATTGTTACTTAACTGCTTGCAGATTTGACAGTATATTTCATCCCTGTAAGAAATAATAAGAAAGGTTTAAAAATAATAATAATAAAGAAATATTAGGTTCATTGAAGATTATAATTGATCATAATGGGAATAATCGAGACCATGGGATCAGTCATATGTAATTCTTGGTATTCAGAGATTCAAGGATAGATAAAAATAAATGGTAGGTATGTACCTGGAAACATAAACTTAAATTATTTTAAGTGAATGTAATCTTCAATAAAGGAACAAAAGGAAATCCATGGCAAGTATAATCAGAGATGGCAAATATTAATGGAACCTCACAATAACAGACTCTTCTATAGAGGAAAAAAACTACAATACTCATACTAAAAAAATGTTGTGATTGTTTTCTGTAGTTCCAAGGAAGAAGAGTCATTGTCTGAATTCAACAAATTTCCGTTCAATACCATCACCTGATGATTCTATGAAATTATACAATTTACCTCAAGACCCTGCATCTGTTTCTGTTTTGTTAAACCTATGTTTAAGGTCATTTTTTATATGAGGTATAGGTAATAAACACTCTTTACAGCTAACTACTGTACTTTTATTGGCAACCGTGTTAGCATTATTATTTGAAATAATAATTAGTTATATCAGGGGTGCCCAAACTTTTTTAATCAAGGGCCACATTGTCAACATTCAATTTTTTAGAATTTTACCCTCATGTTTATGCTTCCTAGAAGAACACCATTTTAATAAAGTTTTTTTCTGTTACTAGCCTAGTTTTACTTTGCAGAAAATAAAACACTCAAATATATATTAAAATGATTGTAATTAACCACACAAGTATAAAAATACAACAATAACAGTATGAACTACAAAAAAATTAGTCTTTCATTTTACAAAGTTATTAATCAAAATATCAAGTTTGTATGTAACTTAGCTTGAGTGAGATGGTTGAAACTGCTTTGCACTTGAACTTAAAATGTCTTTCCACTTGGTTGTACCAATCATTAATAACAATTTTAAGTGTTCATCTATGAGGGAAGACCAGAATTTTGATTTAATGTAATTCATTTTTGAAAATGTTTGTTCGCAAATATAGGTCGAGCCAAACACTGAGAACATGGTACGAGCAAACATTTTTAAGTTTTTGAAATCTTCATTGGGCAAGGCGCTGTAGAATGGCAACAGATTTCTGTTTTCCCCATTCTCCAATGTTGCTGGGCAAAATCAGCTGGGCTGTTCGGCATTAGGAAATTAATATATTTTAGATTCTCTGAATGCTTGTAAATTCTTCGTTCTTATGGCAACACGGCAGGCCGCGGGCCACATACAAACGGCTCACGGGCTGGACTCGGCCCGCGGGCCGTAGGTTGGGCACCCCTGAGTTATATAATAGACTCATAGTAACGGATAACCCTTAGCCCCTATTAGTCTGTTTTATTTTGTTTATTAAACACATAGTTGCTACTACTATTTTGTTCTACTGCATAACCAGAACTGATAATATATCACACAAAATGTGAATCAAATTAAAAATATCAATATCTCAATTGTTGTTTAAAGAAAAGACATAGATAATATAACTGAGTTCAAAAGTTAAGTAGCCAGTATTAAATCGACACTTAATACATTTGTACAGAAGAAAATCGTACTTACAGCAAAAAAAATTAAATAATAGTACAGTACCTAAGCTCTGCTCTGAGAATTCCATGTCCTATAATGAAGTGGAGTTTCTCAAGATTGGACGTTGGCCTAGCTTCAAGCCATGATTGGTAACTGTCAGCAGTGTACTCATCATCCTGAAGTCTTCTCCTTACATCTTCACCCAGCTTGTTCTTCTTTTTCAAGGTTAAACTCACCAGTTTGTGCCTTATACTGCGAGGCTTCTGCTTCATAAACGCCTCCTGCAAAGTAAATCCCATTAGGTTATTTCTAATTCATTGGTACAAATAGGATTTCAGAGGGACTAAGTTATTTTAGAGGTTTAGTTGCAACTATAGAATTAGTTCTTCCAGAACAAAAGATATATTGGGGAAGGACATAAAAAAAAAAATCTACCGGTTATCATGTAACTTACAGGATCCATTCCCATGAGCTGAGCCTCTTGGAACTCCTTACTTCTAATGAAATTCCTTCCAAGAGTAGCTGTTACTTTAGACATGACGGAAGTGTTATCTCGATCCATAGTGTGGTATTTAGGTTCAGGAATATCACCAGAAAACCTCAAGATGGTGATCCAGAGAGCTTGTGCAGCCTGAAACGATAATAATGTAATAACAAAAATTAATATATATTAAAAAGGACTAAGGCTTAAGTAATTGTAGATAACAATTAATGATGCAAGCATGTAAAAAATACAGGACATACTAAGCAAATAAAAATGAGTCTAATAGATTGAACAAAACTTTTTCTCATATTTCTGTCGATACTGCATTTAAATCCAATAATAACTCATTTTATTTATTTTTTTCTACTTATAATAAAATTAATAAGTGTTCAACAGGTGGTTGTTAATTTTTTTGGCTTTAATTGTCAATATAATCACATTTATTTTCATCAATATCTCAGGAACTAGATTTTTCCAGGGAAAGTGAGTTATATGGTTAGATTTGTATTTAAATGGACTACATTTTAAATTTGTATTCATTATTGTCAAAACGGTTTTCGAGAAATGATTTTTTTCACGGTTTTTAGAGATTTTGGGTGGTAGTCCACCCAAATTTTGAGCTAAAATTCTAATGCCGAGGATATCACATGAATTCCTTTATTTTCTAAACTAAAATTATAAAATGGTTTTGAATTAAAAGTTGCTTTATTAATTTAAAACTGTAGTAATGAATCCTTCAATTGCATATTTGTTCTCTAGGCTTATAAATAATATTTAATTAACTTTAAAAAATGTTTCTAATAATCTGACAAACCTTTGAATATAATTCACATATAAAGTAAAGTGTAATTAGAATAATAGAAAAAATATGATGAACAATGTCAACTTTTTATGAATCAAACCAGATAAAAATTAAAAATGAATCCCAATTTTTTATGAATAAAACCAGATAAAACTTAAAAATGAATCCCAATTAGTTAATTATTAAACCTTAATAGCAAATTTCTATTATAAATTAATTAACATGATTTATATTTATTTTAAACATTAAGTTGAGTGTTATTATTTGGTGATTAAATTTAATCTCCTGGCTTTATTTAGTATAAATAAGTTCCATATCTTAGTTTAGCTCTTCAAAATTTAATTAAAAACAATCTAATCATAAAATAAAGGATATACATACATTGGAACACCCATTTGATATCCAGCTACATATGGGAAACAGTGCAGTAATATTACAGTCAGAAGTCACAAAATGTGAACTATCTTGCCTAAAACACGAATCCTGGCTTGGTGGATAAGTACTCTAATGGGGCCACATCCCTTAACTAAGTGTTCAAGGTTTTAATCCTTAAACGGATAGTCGATGAAAAAAATTGCAAAGCAGTTTTCAACATCCTCTTTAAATATACTGATACTCTTTAATTTTAAAGAGATAATAAAAAAAGGATTCCAAGGCTTAACACAAATTTATCATAAATGGAATCAAGATTGTTATCAATTTAATCTTAACCAACAATCAAGTAATTATATGATCTTACCAGTTGGTCTCCCTGTGTATGAAGAGGGAGAAGAGGGTGTTTGAGTGGTTTCCTTGAGTATTGGTGAGTTACATTACCCTGGAAATAGGTAGCAGCAAACTTCTGAAACTTAAACTCAGATAGATCTTCTTCGTCTTCTTGTGTCATCTGAAGGGTACTTATTATCTCCTGTTGATCATCTTTGGCTGTTGGTAAATCCTATTACATAAAAGAACAATATAAAAATAAACAATATAGAAAAAATCCAATAACATAAAAATAAAATCCTTACATATAGAAGTAATTCGTCACAATGGTCATTGCAAATAAAGAGAGGGCTTCTTTAATCCTCATTCGCGCGCAACTAATTTATTAGGCACAAATATCCACCGAATAAGCTGTCTCTTATTAATTGATGTTTGAAAAGTTATCATATCACTGGTGGAGTGAATAAAACAATGTGAATTAACAACAAAACATGGACTTACATTGAATACAGAAGTCTCTCTTGTAGAGTTCGGTGCTTCACTACTGGAATCAGGTAAGAAATCAAACATAGCTTCAACCAATTTACTGTCATCAACAGGTTCGTCTTGTTTCTTGGCTGCATCATTGATTATATTCTTCTTGATCTCCATTCTACGCCTATCTTCCACCTCCTGCTCTATTTCCTTCCTCTCTAGTTCTTCCAAACGATCCTGCAATATGGAAAACATTAGTATTAATCAAATATAGAAGTAAGTGGGCAATTTTTTAATGTGACCAAAGTAGGTGCTTAATGGGGAGGCCACAAATATTTTTTGGGTGACTGTTAGAAAATATTTACTTTTTCTACTCCCTAAAGTTGAGCCTCTAGACTCTAGACATAGAGGCATGCACGTGTATCCTATATTAATCAGGACACACATGCAGCTAATACAATCAACATTGGAATATGTTTTACCTCTAAGGGATTGAAATCATCATATATGTTAAGGCGAGTGTTGCAAGAATTGGAGGCTATAAAATAGTTACATAGTTAGCTTAATGGTTATTAAAAATAAATGTAAGATACAAGAGAACAAAATAAAACCTCCCAATTCACTATACGAGTTTTGTTTCAATTATTATAACATATAGGAAAAGAATGCAGAGGGATAGTGAACCCATATGGGCCAGTTGGTTATCCAGCTCTGATTAAAAAGTGTCCCTACTAGGCACCATCAGATTAACCTACGTGAGTAAAATAAAAGCTAATAATAAATAACCAGTATTTCAGAATAATGAATTTAATAATTCAGTTATTGTAAAGCCTCGTTCACACGATGACATTAAATGTCGCGACATTCAATGCCGCGACATTAGTGTCGCCGAGTGTCGTCGTATGAACAGTAAATGTCATGGCACTAAACGCACTACAACTTGACACTGAGTGTCAAACAGTGTCACGGCATTAAATGTCGCGACATTAGTGTCATCGTGTGAACGAGACTTAATAATATGATAATGCATTTAAAATAAATAAAATAACTCTATAAAATCATAATATATATAACTATAGAAATTGAGGACAGTGAGGATCAATCAATCAAAAATAAAATAAATATACAAATTAAATTTTTTTGGATTAACTCATAAATCGTTAAAATGTATTTCTTTCTTCAAGATTACAAGAATGTATTCTATGAATAAATCTTTGTATTATTCCTTGAAGAAGGAAATACATTTTTCCGAAATGCCGGTAAATCCAACTTCAATTTGTACTAGTCAATAACCACAATTAACATTGAAACTGTCATGAATCAAATTTGCCCTGTTAAATTAAATATACTTATCACTATCACCAATCATAAATAATCTTGGCCATCTCAACAAATAAATATGGAAGCTACATCAAAGCTACGTAAATGTGACATCTAAAGAGGTAACAGGAAAACAAGAAGAGATAAGGAATACCTCCATATGACTTGGACTGGAAATACAAAATAGTTAAGAAAATAGTAAAAATGCCTAACTTAGATGGTTTAGCCACCTCCAAACAATGGGGCGGCGATAGATTGCCTATAAGAGTTGTGGAGGCAAGATGTGAGGGAAGAAGAAGGATAACATGGACAGACAATGTCGTATTTGGTCTACACCCTATGAAAGATGAGGACTCGACTAGTAGTAGTAAGGTACGGGTAGGACGAACCACTTGTTCGAACCTAGCAATTAGGTCTTCATTCAGGCCCTTTTTTCTAGCCCCGTGTAGAGAGTTCTAACCACTTCACACCATCATACCTCTGTACATTGTACCGCCGAAGCGAGTATGATGTGATCATTAGTGAGCCATGTAAATCAGAGTATCACGGCGAGGGATTGAACCCCGACCTCCTGATCCATGGATGCCTGAGCAGACGTGGTTTAACCCACGGTAGCTCCCTTAGGACTCGACTAAGTAAGTAAAACCAACATACCCTGTAATGCCTTTCAGCAATTTCTTTAGCTCGCTTGTTACCAGCTTCTTTAAGCTCTCTTTCTTCAATTTTCTTGAGTTTCAGAGCTTCTAAGTGATTTCTATGTTCAAACTGCAACAAAATAATTTAAATTAACATACATTCAAAATTTGTTAAAATTTTACTTGCAGATAAAATATACTACACCTACTATAGTCAAATATATAAAACAAAAATCTAATATATAAGAAAAAAAAGTATATAATAAAAAAAAAAAACATTTTAAAGCCAACATGCAATCAAAATTCAACTCTAAATACTTACAAGTAGAAACTATCCATAGTTACAAGAGTAATCATAACAAACAAAATTAAATTAATAATTTACAGTAAATTTAAAGTTATGCAAACTATAAATACCAAACAAAAATGAATATCTACTTCTAAAACGTTAAATCGTAAGGGATTTGTATTTTCAAAAATTACTTTTCCTGACTTATAACTATTTCTTGGCTTTAGAGTGGCCAAAGGCTGGGTTATTTCCACTTAGATCCTAAAAAGATTATATGGTTCTTTTGTGAAAATTACAGATTTATTTCTTATACTGGTCAATAATTGTCACTCGATCATTCTCCCCCTGTTTTGGAAGAACTGCACTTCCCTGTGACTCAGTTACATTAACATGGTTTATCTGCTATCAACTGGTACCTTTATTTTATATCATGTTAGTTTTATTTTATTAAATACAGGACCATTTGAACCATTAATTTATTTTATTTTTTCCAACATTTTGTCAAACACAAGGATCTTTGAATCTAAAATGAAAAAAAATTCTGTTTGTAATAAGATATTTATGGTTGACTAAAAAAAAACAACAAAATATTCATTGCAGAAGTTAGATTTCTGTTACCAAACTATTTTAGATTTTTAAATTACAAGGAATATTTCTAATTAGATGAAAAAAAATTATATGATTAGATCAATGAACTAAAGAAATAGATACTGCAAAAATAATTACATGGGGGGAATCTAGCAACTAAAAAAAATGAGTAGATAATAGTTGACTACTCTAGAGTTAAAATAAATAACATGAACATATTTCATTAAGTCTAAAGGCCCCCATACACGGTTAAAATGTTTGAGCAAACATGATGTTTGTGCAGACATTTTGAAGGTGTATGGGGCTGTTTGATGTTTGCGCAAACATGATGTTTGACGTGTATGGCCTAATTTTGCCCGACATCAGGTTTGCGCAAAATGTTTGATTGTGTATTCGGGCCCTTAACTGATTGTTGGGTTGGTAAATATAATTAATAAATATACTAATAAACTAACTAATTTAATTCTTTAATTAATCTTTAATATATATAATAATAAACTAATTTAATTCTTTAAATTTGGATTAAATTTCATATATTAAAAATAGTTAATTATTTATAAATTGTTTGCTTTTTAATTTAAATAAATAGGACAAAAACCACTTACAAATTAAGTTTTAAGTTAATTAAATATGTAGGGAATTAACTAACCTTTAACTTAGCAAATTTCCTCATAGCTATGATCCTTCTGACGTTTGCTTGTATCTTGACGATGGCCCACATTTTCTTTCTGTACATTTCCCTGACTAGTTTGCCCCGAGCACGGGCTTGAAGTGCAACTATGTGACCTCGTAAGTGACGGAACTGTAAAAATAAATTTCATATCAGTCAATAAATAATTTTTAAATTTGACGTTAAAAGTAACTAATGATGCTGGTCGACAATAAAAAAATTATGGACTCTTTCAATATTTAAGCTATAAGCTTATTTATTATTAAACTGCTCCCAAAAAATTTAGATGATTTGCCAAAGATTTTGAGGTTATATTAATAATTGATTACATTGATAATTATATTGATTAATGCTAAATAAATTTAAAATGTCCACCGAGGATAGATAATTCCAATTAAGTATGAACTTAATCAATTTTAATTGTAAATTCTAAAGTTTTCAAAACATTATGGCTAATTGAGATAGACTGGATTTAAACCCATAAAGTGGATGTATTCAGTAAGTAATAAACATTTATAACAACCGTTTTGACCATAAAATAAATTTTGCTCTACTAATTTTCTTAATTAAATAAAATTAATTAAGCTCTATTCTCCGTTCCTCGAGTAGAACCATCTTACAAGGCTCCGTCAGGCCTGCTCACGTTTGTATCCACAGTGGATCCAAACATTTTTTTTTTTTTATTATTATTTTTTAATTAACTTTTAAAATTTTGTAAATTTTATTGAGTCAGGTGGGTAAGTTCATAAATTGGATTACGCATTCAATGGGTTAATAGGATTGAGAAATCAGTTTGTAAACTGTAGCTGACACTATGAATTCCTATGAAGATACTTCTAGTGTAGAAATTGAAATGTCAGGACCTACATCTGTCAAGATGCAGCAGATTTTGATCATACACCAGATGACTTTATAAACTCTTAGATTAGAGATTAGACACAAAAGAAAATTTTGAACTTCAAGTCTAACCACAGAATAAACGTTCAAAAAATGTTATACTTTCCTGATTAAAAATTATATTCAAAATGGATAATTAAGGATTTAAAAAAAAAAAATCCATAGCTTAAACAATATTCTGTTTCATGATGGAATCATTGTTGCACATAATGGTCACATTTAATCTAAGCACCGAACTTAAATAGATTTAACAACAAGTTTAAATTCGGATGGTACTACTTGAGTTACATTATTCAAATAAAATAATACATAATCTTCAAGCATATTTTGTTTTAACCAAATGTAATTTACCCTGTGTGAGAGAACTCTAGAGCGAATAAGAGCTTGCAGCCTCATGTAGCCAACCCTCATACGAAGATATCTCCTTCTCTGAGCCCAACCAGCCCAGTATTTCTGGATGATCATAGCAGCCGCTCGCATCTTTAAATATCTAACGCAAAGCAAATAATAAATAAATACAATAATAAAATAGTAACAAGCAAAAAAACATATACTATTTCTTACTAAAGAATCTAATAAAATAATTAAAGTTTGTTTGTTTGACCAAGATTTTTGCAATCCTGACAGTGGAGAATAGATTATATCAATGAATCAAATTTAATCACCAATAACAAATATTGAATACAGACCTGTTAAAACTGCTCTGTTGCCATTTTAATATTTAGTAGAACATTAGCTAAACATTGTCCAGGGATGTTTTACATCAAATTTTAATGGCAGATTGTCACTTTGAGAAAAATCAGAATTTATAAAATAGGACCCCACTTATTTGTTCAACATTAAAACACTAAACCCTTCAATAAACAAGCAATAATATATTAACTTGGGTAAATCTCATTACCTCCTACGATAAACCCAGCCTTTGATCCTCTTTTGAAGTACAATGATGTTTCTAGTAAGGACTCTGTCTCTCTCCTGTTCAAGGAAAAGATCATGAGCATCCTTAAGGAATACTTTTGTCGCACCAAGCTGGTAATCTGATTTACCAAGAACAATAGCACATATTCTTCCTGTCGCAGCTCTGCAGTCAGTCTAAAAAACAAAATAATAATTTAAACACTAGGTCAATTCTTCAAGTTGAAAGGGGAAGAATCCCAACTCAATTTAAAAATTGAGTGTTACATCAGAAAAGTCAAGGCGGCTTTCACACCAAAGTAGCAAGTTGCAGGTTGCATGCGTCCTAGTAACACCAGATTATCTAAGGAGTCGAGGTAATTGAACGAGAGCCAACACAGAAGATGCAAGTGCGACGTGCATCTTCGGTGTGGAGGCTCTCGTTCAATTACCTCGACTCCTTAGATAATCTGGTGTTACTAAGACGCATGCAACTTGCGACTTGCTACTTCTGTGTGAAAGCCGCCTAAGGTTATCAAGATAATCTCAATTGCATCAATTTAACAGTATCCATTGTAAATTAGTAGTTATGTAATTGAAGATATGAATATATTATGGTTCAGTAAAGTTAATTGCCTAGGAAAATTAAAATACCCAATATTTATATTTTCCAAAATTGACTATTTTAGTAGATCAGATTTTGGACACACTAGTTATATCAAGTAATTTAATTATAAGTTAAGTAATAGTGGAGTGTAGTGTTGGTCAAGTGCATGATTTGATAAGCTTCCCACTGTTTTTGTGCCACAAAAACAATACTATTTTTAATCTAAACAGGTTCATTTAGTCGCAAAAGTGTCCAACTTTATCTCATGTTATACATCAAGAATGTAAAAAAATAAAAAAAAAAGTAAAAAATTGAATTACCTTGTGAGAAGGAGGCATTCCAGGTATGAGGAATCTATATCTCTCAACAAAATCCTTAAACGAGTGCCTTATAGGGTAACCCGCTCTTCGTATCCTGATAGTCTCCATCATACCTGAATACCTTAACTGCCTACAACACAGACCGCGGTCAAACATCTGCAACAGAAAATACAAATACTTAGTAAAAACAATTTCAAATAACAAAATTATCCATGCTATTAAATCTTATATAAAGGGATGCTGACTTTTTAAGAGAAAATCTCTGCAATAGTATATCAGTTGTTTACTATATAGATAAACATCAATAAAGTAAACACAAGATATGTCTCAGGAATAAGCAAGGTTCTTGTTATGTGAAGGGTTCACCCATTCATTGGTAAGATTTTGAGAAGCATATAAGTACAATGTGCTGACATCCATTTTATCTATTATATTGTTTTACATTGAACAGGAAACTGGAAGCAAATAATTTAAAGACAGGCAGAATGACACGTATACTCCTTCAGGCTTGACTGTCTGAACATTCTCTGAAGATTCTCATTCCACTTGAATTCAGGAAATACGTATTTCAATTTTTTTACTTTTAATTACATTTTCTAGAGCAACACATTTTTTACCAAGTTTCTCTAACCTCAATTTGCATGAAGCTAATGTATATTTATTGCATTTTTACCTAACCACTTCTACTAATTAATTATTAATCAATCATAAACAGTGAGCTTTTTTAATTCCTTAATAGACCCATCTACTCAAGAAAAGATAAATTATTTAAATAAATAATTACCATTGGTTTTTTAGCTTCATTTGGTTTGATACATCTAATAAAGAATGGCTGGCAAGTAGATAGAGTTCTCATGAGAGAATCAAGTGATTTCTTAAACTGAGATGAAAGAGTCGGTGTCCTTTTCCTCGTATCTGCGCCCATGTTCACATCATTTGAAAACAATTGCTTCAGGAACTTGTTGCTAGAGATGTGAATCAACTGGAGCAGATCTGCATTAAATGTATCTCTATTCTTCTCAAGAAAGCCTGAAAGTAGGGAAAATTCAATATTAATACATCATACAAGAATAAAAATACAAAAGAGAAAAAACAAAACTAAAAAGGGTTCAAAATAATTGAAGCGAGCGTAAGTGAGCTTCTTACATGTCCGACGATAACTTGAGTACAAGTTTACCGATTTAGTTGAAATTTGGTATATTAAGTTCCTTTTACTAATGTTCAGGCTAAGTTCGTTAGACAGCGTTCTCTGTGCAAGATTTTGCGTGCAACGTTCACGTAAACGTGAGCTACAAATGTAGAATTGGAATTTCAGGACGGGGAAAGATTCTATCATCACCTATTCGATGAGACGAACATTTCTTTCAAATATATAATAATATCAACAAGTAATCTTAGTATAATATAAACATAAAGTGTCATAATATGATTTGTTTAAGGTTTGCAGAGTGGATTTTTAATAATCAATCTATATTAATAAATAATTTGCTAACAGTACTTATAGAAATTCACAACGAAATTTACCTCTGGTATCATAGAAGACAACGCCAGCAAAATGGTTCAGACCAAATGAAGTGTTGATGTCTGATTTTGGTTTCAAATAGTTGATATGATTACTATGAGTCTTGTGCAGTTTTGCCAACATTGTTTGGTCAGTTCCCTAGAACAAATAGTAAAATGTATAAATAAACTAAACATAATAAGAAAACGAAAAAAATAGTCTGCCAATTAGTGTGGCACATAGCTTCCTCTCTTACTTTAAGGATGTTCAGCTTTTACAGCCTATTATTGCCTAATTTATTTAAGATAAAACTTAAAGGGGCTAACAATGGACTATTATAACCTACCACCCATAATTCATTAAAATTGGACAAGTAGTTTTTAAGATATGTTGGTCCGCAGAAATTGAACGACAGACATTCGCGGGATCAAAAATGTTCCCTGGTGCCTGAAACTGATTTCTGTCTTGTATTTTTTTAAATTGGAGACATATAAAAATTTCATTCTTCAGAATGATCACATAGCTTCTGTTACCTTTGGTAAGCTCAGAAGTAAATCCTTAAAATTACAATTCTATTGAACGATACAGAGTAGTAATCATCGCCTAGTAACAAAAACCTTGGATCTAACAAATTTCCATTAACATAATTAGAACTTCCATTGGGTCCTAGGCAACCACAAGAATTATCTCCTAGATGTATAGACGAGCAGTGAAGTTACTTGATTAGGAATTAAGAGTCTTCCCCCTAAAAGAAATTTTATTATACTACTCCGGCTTTCACTAGTGATCATCTTTCGTGTACTGAAGTTGACCAAAAGTGGTTGAAAGCCTGCTTTGTACTTACATCTTTTTTCATTCTTAACAATCTCAAAGCTTAAAAAAAATCATTCTTAATTCTTCTTGTACATACTTACATCTGTCATAAGCAAAAACAAATGTTGTCAGTCATTTTTTATTTTTTTTTTTATTTAACAAAAGAGATATCTTGTTCATTTAACAGGTAAAACATCCATTTTTAATCATGAAAGGAACAAGCGAAAACATTTCAGTAAAATTTAAAACAATACTCTAATTATATTCTGACACCAAATACATACAAATAAATGCAAAAAGTAAAGTTTGTTTGGCAAACAAATAGATTATATTATTTTATTTAATAACAAAAATGTTATTTATCTTATTATATCTTGATTCGTTTTCTTGTAATTCTAAATTCTAACTTTTAGTTTTCAATAGTAATTTACAGTTATTCAGATACTTGGAATTGCACTAGATGATTTTTTAATTAGCTATCCTTACAGATATTTCACTTCAAAAACAATTTATAAAAGACCCCTTTTTTAACCTTAACATTAAACTTCACCCTAAAGATAAATCAAGGGACAAAGAAGGGGGGGTGGGGGGGTTTACAAAGTGAGGCATTTTAGCATAACATTTCTCTTTTTAATCCTTTTTTGGATAGTAATCAAATATTTCTCTCAGACTAACTTACACAGGCTGATAAAGTAATCTCAAAGATCTTTCTAGGCAAAACTATGGCTCTAAAATGCAAATCCTGTTTGGGGAAACAGGCATTAAACAAAGTTAATTATATAAATTATTTTCTCTATACCTTAGGAAATTTGGATTCTTCATCGATAAGAGCCATTATGTTTAGTTGTTTGATGGCAATTAAATCCAAAGCTTCTTGGTTATCAACAAATTCAATATGCCGCCAATTAATATTCTCATTATTATACTCTTCTTGTTCTAATTTGAAGATATGTTGAACGAAAAATTGCTGAAGGTTTTCATTTGCATAATTTATACAAAATTGTTCAAAACTGAAAAAAAATAAAAAAATAATTAATTAAAAAGATTTAAGTATAAACAAGTAATTTAAAAAAAAAAACAATTTATAATTTTTTCTTAATCCAATAATTTCAAATGATTTTTGTATTGTCAAGTTTCAGCTTTCTAGGTAATTGGAAAGTAGATAATAAGATTTGGAGGCAAACAATAAACAAGTGATGTTGAATAAAAGAGTGTAAAAAGCCTATTATTATTAAAGAAGACAAAAAAGATAGTTCATAAATAAATAATATTACAATCATTGTAAAGTATGTGGATTTCACATACAAGGGCAGTACATTTATATTTGGACAGTATATTTATGTATAATGTACAAGTTGGCCTTAGTGGGCGGTCATTCTAGCCTAGGGTCTGACACATACTACGTTTCCATGATGTTTCAATACGGGTTGAATACAGTTCTTGGATCCAAACAGTCCATGCAAACCTAGATTCAATACAAATTGAATACAATTTGGATCCAGATATGATACACTAAATTCTGGGATCATATCTGGATCAAGTCTCATGGAAACACCTGAATTCGATTCTGACAAGCGCAGAATGTGAGTGTGAGCACAAATCAAATCTGTCAAAACAACAACAAAAAAATACAACCTTTATTTGTAATTTTTAGTTTTGTTTTTAAAAACAAACATAACAAACCTGTTATAAAAAGTGAAGGTTACAAAATTATTTATAACCTTTATCAAAGTAACCTATTAAAAGTTTGGTGTATTGAATACAGATACAATAAAACTCATGGAAACACCTAACTTGTTAAATCCCATATCAGGATTCAATCCGTGATGAAACATCATGGAAACGAAGTAAATGTAGAGAGATTTAAAGTATTTTTTTTTTATTTATTTTTTATGTTGCCAAAACTCTCTCCTTACAACAAGACCAGGTTGTATTTTGCTTTAAGGCTCTACCGCCCTTTGAGGTTAGGAAAAACAGTAAAATTACAATTATACTGGTTCTAAGCAAGATATCAAAAATCTAATCACAGGCTTCATTCCTAATTTTAATTCTGCACAATTTGAGCCCTATTTCAACTTCCTATGATAAATAGTACAGGCGCCATTTCAATACGAGTTTTATCGTTGTATTGAATTAGATTAATTAATTAATTGATCATAGGAAGTTGAAATAGGGCTCAAATTGTGCAGAATTAAAATTAGGAATGAAGCCTGTGATTAGATTTTTGATATCTTGCTTAGAACCAATACAATTTTCAATTTAATGATTTTTCTAACCTCAAAGAGCGGTAGAGCCTTAAGTAATAGAATATAATAGATGAACCCTTAAGCCCTTGGCAACAGGCTTAATTTTATAATAATTTGAAAAAAGTAAAATGAAGTAAATTGATTTAAATATCTATTTAGATAAGTCATTATAGTTACTTGAAGACCAACAAATCAAAACAAACATTAATTTTTATTGAAATATATTTGGGTGCCTTAGCTTAGCAATAACAAACCATTTTGAGGTGAGTCGTTGCCGACGTCGGGACACTACTCGATTATATAAATGATATTTTACTTTATTTTTAGTTTTTATGAATACAATCTCTTTTTTGCATTATTATTATAAACTTATGATCTACATATTCTAAAGATAGTATTGTCCAAGAAAAAGTATAAACTAAATCTACCAATCAGTAAAACATCTTTGATGATCAGCTGACCTAGATATATCCTTACAATAGATTAATCTAATATGAATTCCAGTAAAACCACCCAATAAATAGATATTTTTAATAATTTAAAAATAAGGTAAAGGCAGCCATACACATGCAGGGAATCCTCAAGGATTTACCCTACTGAACCCTGCTCACAGATAGAGAGTATTTCCTTAAGGAAAAAGCCTTTGGGAACACAAACTTCGAAAATCGTCAACTCAATATACGCCCCATCTGACTATGTAGTTTCGGCCTAAAAGCCGCCTCCACATACGTCTGGACTATTCAGTCCAAACCTGATTTCCTTAATTTTACAAAACACTTGCTATTTTAATATAAACAGAAACAAGAAGATAATCTAAAAAAATATATCTGAAAATAATGTTCACTAGAATAAGAGAAATATCACTTACCTATTAGTATGGAAGTTTTCAAAGCCGAAAATATCTAATACTCCTATGGCAGTGCGTAACACTGCTTTTGGTTTATAAATAGCGTTATTTATTTTATTAACAATATATACAAATAATCTACCGTAGATCCCTTTGACGAAGGCATCTCTTACATCTACTGACTGTTCCCTTGATAAGGTGGATACCTGAAACACCGAATTTTTATATCTTAAATACAAATGAATAAATGAAAACAAATATAAATATGAGAGAGTTAGTTTTATCTACACTTTAACGGTTGCTAACTTAAAATTTAAACAAATATAAATTAAATAAAAATTAAAAAGTTAATTTAAATTAAATGGGAAGTTTTAGTTTTCTTATGACAGTGTTCGGTTTATTAAAACTTGTTCCTTACATTATATTATTATATTCCTAATAACATCATTTATTATTACTGTTTTGTTTCAGAAAAAAACATTAATTTTACTTGAGTTCCAGGTCAAAAATGCCTGTATGTGTAACAGTACAACAAATTATACACACATCTGTTCATTGTAAACATAAAAATGGATTATTAAAAAACTTTAGGATGTGGATTTTTATTCATTTAAATGGTCTCTTTTTCATTATTAAAGTTTTCTTACAAAAAAAAAAACATTCAGACAAACTTTCTCATTTAGATGTTGATACTGTATTAAAATTCCATAATATCTCATCAAAATATTTTATTAAAAAACAAATTTAAAAAGCGCTCAACAGGTAGTTGTTAACTTTTTCATTTCGATTTAAAAAAAAAACATTTTGCCTCGGGGTATTATTTATCTGAGCTTATACACCAAATTTTATCAAAATAGGCCTAGTAGTTTAGGCTCCATGTATCTGCACAGACGAGATGAATATTTTTTAAAAATCCTTTTTTGGACTATGGGGACCTCAAAACATGTAACTTCATCAAAACACATAATATTTATTATATTCATAAAACTTTTTCTTTATATGTATATATACTACGTATGTGACAGTAAAAAGTAAAAAAAAAAAATGGTCTGAGACAACTCACACAAATTTTCTCAGTTCGTGATTTTTAAATTTTTCATAAAAATAACTTCTCTTCAGCAGAAAATCAACCCCAGCCTCTCTCCGTCAGCGCTTAAAGCTAAAATGGCTTATATTGTTAGATTTGTATTTAATGGACTACATTTTAGATTTTTTTTTATCAAAATATAATTTCCTCCTTTATAGAGTTTGGGGGGTAGCGCCCCCAAATTTGGAGCTAAAATAAATTTCTCGATTTCACCTTGAGGCATCATTTTTCTGAACATGTATAGCAAATTTCGTCAAAATCAGCCCAGTAGTTTAAGCTCCTTGACAGACATTTTTTAAAAAGAACTTTTTTGGACTCAGGGGACCTCGAAACGTGTAAATCCATCAAAATAGAATTTTCGCACCATCACAATACTTAAAAGAAGATACACAGAAAGTAATAAAGTGTATAAAAGATACTTACGACAGTTTCACCATGGGCAAAAAGTGTTTTTCTAGTGAGTGCATCAATGAGTGGCTGTTTAGGAACTCCTAGAACAGCTGCAACCCTGGACACATTAGACAGATCTGGAATCTCAGTAGCATCCAGATTATCAATAACTGCAGCCTGAAAACATTCATTCCATATAAATTAACAATTTAAGTAAAGTCGTGACTACTAAATAATAATGATTTATTCCCTACAACACTAAAACTCAAAACAAGTATAGGCTGAGATACATGCAGCATGTGATTACAAGACAGCAACTCGCTATATCTAACACACAAATGCGGGGGTCACAACAATTCAATTAGGATCTAACTATAGATCCTTACTAATCCTTTAGTATGAAGGTATTTAACAGAAGGTATTTTTTACTAAGATACAACAAAGTAATATATTTGAAGTTGACTTTACAAAATTGTACCTTGTAGTTGATGTTTCCAGTGTGTAGAATGGTAGCTAAAAGCCTGAGTATTTCCCATATCTCAGCGTCAGAGAACAGCAGTACCTTCATGGCACTCCGTATATCTGCAAACTCAGCTGTATCATCTCGACCTTCACATGTTGTGCTGTTACCCTGCAATCACCAGATAAAACATTTAAACAGACCAAAAAACTAAAACTAATAAAAATGGCAGCCAAGAATTTCTTATGAATGTTGATAAAATGCTGATAGAATAAAATAAATAGAAAAGAGGAGGCAGAAAGAACAAGTTTTCGAGAGTTGGTGGGGGGGGGGGGGGGGCTAATACGATTTATAAACTAATGACTCTATGGCATCAGGACCAATCACTGTCATGAAAGTAGCTAAGTGGTTGTCAAGGCTTGTATTGTCAGTTGCTGTGCCATACCAATTAAAAGTTTCTAAGCTCACTTATCCCAAAACATTAGTTGTAACAATGTAAGTTCGTCACGAACTTGGTTCGTTAACCTCCACACACAGGGGAACTTGGTTCTTGCAAACCAAGTTTGCAAGTATATAGGCCGCTTAACACAAAAATATTTGGAAAATTAAAACTTTTTTGGAGGAAACAAAAAGACCTACACTTACCTATTGAACCCTCTGAAATAATTTCTTCATAGTAAAGATTAAAATTATTTCCTACATAGAGTTAGACTACAACTAGAGCTGAAAAACTATATTTAATTCTCTAGTTAACTTACATGAAAACCAGAAAGGGTTTATCTTTGGATGAGAGTTACCTGAAAAAATCATCTTTGAGAGGAAGAATATCATGATATTTTTATTAAAAATTAAATACCAGTGTCTCTATTAAATACCATTTCTCTCTTTAGAAAATCTTTAGAAGGTACACAAGATCACTAAATGTTTATGAGCTTTTTTTGGCATACCACCAACAGGATTTGAATAAGAGGAAAAAAAACACCAGCATATTAAAAATTCACAAATAAACACTTCAAGGGTTCAAGATTATACATAGATAAATGTTGGATTTAAGTGTAATTTACATTACACTTCCATTTCAAAGAGATTGTTTCCCGACATGTTTTTCGACCTTCTCCTGAACTTCTTCACAGGGGTTTATTTTGAACTGTTATCGCCACAAAATAAAAATAAATATTTAAGGATTGAAGAAAAGCTGAGTATTTTTATCTGAACTACACATCAGTTAGTAAATAAAAACCAGTTATTAAGTAATAATTATATAAAGTATTTAGATAATCACTTACCCCCATTAAATACTTGTAGTTCTTGGCTTCAGTTAATTCAAGCTTGTTCTTTTCTTCTTTGGATAGTCCTGCAAGCATGCAGTAGAATACATGGTAGTTCCTTTCATCCTTTGACTGGGCGACTATTCTAGACTTTTCAAGAAGATATTGTTCTATCTTGGCACCTTCTATCACACCAGATTGACTGAAATGTATATCTATGTACTTTCCGAACCTCGATGAATTGTCATTCCTAATTGTTTTGGCATTACCAAAGGCTGTAAAACAGAAATTATTCAAATTAAAAAAAATATACAAATATAACAAAACAACTGATATTAAGTTTAGCTTTAAATAAAATTAATACCTTCTAATATGGGGTTGGCTTCTAGAATTTGTTGCTCTATCCAGGAATGTTTGCCACTGTTAGCAGCTAAATATTGTAAAATAAGCTTTGTGCTTTCAGTCTTACCAGCTCCACTCTCACCACTTAAACATTTAAAACATTATATAATTAAACGTATCATAATATGAAGTATAAAATATCTTCAGTAAATTTGCATTATAAAAAGTTTTTATAATCAAAGGAGATATAATTAAGGTAGGGTTTACATTCTTCACACATATGAAATGGAAAATCAAATAAATAAGTAATGCAAAGATAATAACAGGAGTAATAAAATAATAGACATTTTTTAAAAACAGATAGACAAAATTTGACTATCTGAATTAGTTTCACAACTCTTGCCTAAGGGAACGAAAACAGTGGAGCCTAGCTGGTCGCTTACAGGCCGGAAAAATTGACCCGTGCTTCTTTATGGGGACGAACACAGTGGAGCCTGGCAGGTTACCTGGTTGGGTGCAGTAAGCATAGCAGCAAGCTAGAAGAATTCCTACCTCGATTGTTACATAGCTCTATGCGAAGTAGATTGGCCTCGAGTGTGGGTGCTGAACCTAAAAACAAGCTGCAATGTGTGTGCGACCCGCTACATGCTAGGTAACCAGCTAGGTAACATGCGACCTGCCCTGCTACCAACCAGGCTCCACTGTGTACGGACATGTATAAAAAGTGTTAAAGAGCCCACATTCGAGGCCAATCTACTTCCCATAGAGCTTTGTAACAATCGAGGTAGGAATTCTTCAAGCTTCCTGCTATGCTTACTGCACCCAACCAGGCTCCACTGTGTTCATGTCCGTAAAAAAGCACGGGCCAATTTTTCCAGCCTGTAAGCGAGTAAGCGACCAGCTAGGCTCCACGTGTTTCTACCAAGTAACCAGCTAGGTAATATGCGATCTGCCCTGCTATCAACCAGGCTCCACTGTGTTCGTACCCTAACACATCTGTGACTGTTTTTCTTTTAACTTTATATTTTCCTGGCCCAATGAGGTTAAAAATCCAGCTTTGTGTAGAATAAAACCTTTTTATGAGCTCTAAAATATCCACTTAGTCAAGAGAAACTATTTATGTTTAATGAAATGATCAAAGTATAAATTATAATAAAAATCCTGAATATGTCTAAGGAAAGTCTAGAGATGGAAGCAGGTGTTTTAAATTTCTTAGTAACATCTATTCTTCTTAGCTTCTTAATTATTGTCTCAGGAAAAATAAGATTTTTGAATCTTGCAGTATAACTGATAGTAGATCAGAGCATAAGTTATCTTAAAAAGGTAGATATTAGGTCAGCTAGCAACAATATCTGACATAAGATAAGGAACAAATGAAAGATACTATAAAGGGCATGAACACTTCCAAAAAGTCATTGCTTAAACCTAGAAGAGGTTAGGCTAAAAATTCCCAAGAATTATTGAATTAACAGCAATACATTTTTCAAAGACTAAAACAAAAATATCAATAAAATCATTTAACAAGGCATACCTGATTACAATACATTGGTCCTGCCCGAACCTCTTCATGTGAGTATATGCATTGTCACCAATGGCGAATATATGCGGTGGAAGTTCTCCTATTTTCCTATCTTTATATAATTTTATTTGATCTCCCGTATAAATGGGCAATATTTGGTAAGGGTTAACAGCCACCAGTATTGAGCCTGTATAAGTCTGAAACAAAAATATATAATTTTTATCCAACAATAATTTTCTATATTTTAAATAAAATCTTTAAACTTAGAAAACAAAAAGTTCAATAGTATGGTGGATAATTTCAATTTTGAGCTGGTGGCAGGTTTAACCAGGGTTGGAAAAAACCCGGGTTTTATGGAAAAAGCCCAACCCACCTGGGTTTTTTAATAAAACCCGGGTTTTTCTGGGTTTTTATGGGTTATTTGGGTTTTTTAAAAAATAGTTATTTTTAACATAGAAAAATGTTTAAATGTAACAAATCTTATTAAAATGACAAATTGTGTCAAGCAAACCCTATAAATAAGCATGTAAGTATTAGGTTTTTTCTACGAAATAATAATAATAACAATAATAAAATTAATAATAATAATAAAAATTGGTCCAAGACAACTCAGACAAACTTTCTCATATACGAGTCCATAATTACTTAGCCCATTTATTAGCTTTCGTATGTAGATTTAATTATTATGGTACATTTCATCAAAATATGTATATCATAAAAATAACTTCTCCTGGGCGGGGAATCGAACCCGGGCTCTCTCCTTTCTGGGGTTGACGAGCGAAGCGAGTAGTGGGCGGAGCCCCCTAGTTTATATTATTTTATTTTAATAATATTATAGTAATTTAATTTTTCAGTAAAATACCTATTTATAAATTTACATTTTGATATAAATAAAAATTGCTTTTGCCCAAGAATAAAATAGAGAATTTTGGGAATAAACAGGATTTCAGAAGATTTAAGCCATACAAAGCTCAAAAATAATTTATAGTTATCATCGAATTATTATATATGTGATATTCTGCATATTTTTTAGTCTCACAGCTCTTGCAATCACACAAGAATACTTGATATAAAAGAATAAAATATTTTTATTATATATATTTTTTAAAAAACCCACAAAAAACCCGGGGAAATTAACATGGGTTTTTTGCATTTTACCCGGGTGGGTTTTTTAGTATTCCCCACCCAGGTGCCAACCCTGGGTTTAACTCATAGATGCAGATCTATAAGCTCCCCACAGAAGTGGCAGATCTGTTTATACTCCAAAATAGTAAAAGCTAAAGCAGCCCCTACACGGTCAAGCTGCTTGATCAAAACATCGCGTCAAGCTGATTGACACGACCTTCAAGCCGCCTTCGGGTGCATCAAGCATACCATCATGTCTTTTATCATCAAGCATTTCATCAACACTCATTTGTAGAGGAGTTTTCGACTAGTGAACTGCTCCTCCTGGACTGTAGTGAATCAGTATTGTGTAGATACCATGGTTTCGAATCAGAATTTGGGGTGTCGAGCAGGTGATTGATCAAAATTGCTTTAGACTATCAAGCATTCCGTCAAGCCGCTTGACTCATTAAAACTATACATCAATCTCCGTCAAGGCTTGACTCAAGCATCAAACGGGTCCCTAGACGATCAATGATGCTTGACACCATTGCTTGACGCGCTGTTTTGATCAAGCGGTTTGACCGTGTAGGGGCTGCTTAACATTTAACATATTTGGTTATAAGTGGACTGATATTCAATAACTTATTATGAAATGTTGGAACACTAGTTAAGTATTGTTCTGGAAAAAGAACAGAAAATAAAAATTAGAACAAGATAATGGTTACAAGTGGAACCACCACCTAACATAACTGAACCAGGTGATTAGAAATAAACTTCAACATTAATATAATATGTAATCAATAATAAATAAAAGAGAGAGAAAAAAAATGTTACTCACATAAATGAGATTCTCGTTATATCTAATTAATAGATTCCTAAGAATGCCTGCCTCATGGAGGTCGCCCAGGGAGATCATGTCTTCCACTCCCTGAACGGAGGTGGCATGCATGGCTTTAATCTTCCTCTCGGGCGTGAGCCAAACTTCCTGAAATACAATTTAAATTTATCATGAATATAATGCGGCATTAGGATTCAATAAGATTAACTAAGACTATAGTAAATATCAAGCATAGCGATGCCTCTAAAGGTTTTAGTATTGACCTAGTATAGTACATCTGGTTTCATTGCCACATAAGTTCTACACTAATGACTGCATCAAATAGACAAGTGAAGTAGCTTAATGTTCAGATCTAAAATTAAATAAAGTTGTATCAATTTGGATTTTAAGAATGAGAGAGCAAAAAATAGTTTAAAAAAAAAACCAAAATAAGTAGTAAACGAGTAAGCTACCCATAGAATGAATAATAATTTTAAATTTTGTACAGTGGCTAAAAGAGCCCTTAATATTTTCCATTACCTCTCATGTCCTCTTCAACAAATTTAAAAGGTATAAGAGAGATTAAAATGTGATAGCAATATTTACATAATATAAAGATTGATAGGAGATTAAACCACTCACAAAGCTACATATTATTTCTATTAATTACTAAAAAAAATAATTCCAGAGGCTTAGTGGCATTTATTTGGACAATACAATGGGGCTGAGAACAATAGAGGATGGACTATAAATTAGTATGTAAGTCAGGTTCAAGAAGGTTCCATTGAAACCATAAGTGCATATCTACTTACGGAGAATGTTTGACAAGATAAACATGAATGAAAATGACTCACTGCTTTTTATTTTTAATTCATAAAAATCCAATTGGGGTCTGGGATTTCAAACCTATACGAGTACATGGGTAGCACTTATACTTATTGTTGACATACATGTAGAGTTTACAAGTTTAACTGATTAAGTTAAGTAAAACTTATTTTATTATTTATAAAAGAACTGACCAAAAGGAGGGAAATACCAAGAGGCTTCTTATCTAATTAGAGCCAGGACAATTTTAAAAATCAATATCAGTGAGTCCAAAAAACAGATAATAGGTTTTGTGATTTCCACTGTTTGAAGCTTTTAATAGTCCTAGTGACTTTCTCTTTACAGGGCTTGTAGGAGATTTTCCTCAAAATTAAGTGACTTTAGTGACTATTTTTTTCAAAATAAGTGACTTTTAAGTGACCTTTTTTCCCCAAATAAGTGACTTTGTGACTTAATTTTAAGTAAAAAAATATTATTTTAGTTACTTTTTGTTGTATAGCACTGTTAAACAAATGCAATTATAAAAATTTTAGAACAGTTTTTTGTTCATTTGATTTTGTGTACCGTAACTGTACGAAAAAAAAAAATAATAAAATAAAATAATCGGGTACGGGGTACCTCGGAACTTTTCCTCACTTCGGAGGCCACGTCCAATGCGCAGCATTGGACATGTATACATTGCTTGGATGGGTGACCGTTTTGAACTGATTTTATCATCATTCTTTAAAAAAAACTTTTTGGTGGGCTTGTTTGTCATACAGAGAGGTACATTCGTGCCAAATTTCAACTCAATCAGGACCATTTTCGATTTATTATATACGATTTTTTTAAATTGTTGCTGACTCAGCAAACTGCGTTCAAGATGGCGGAAAAAGTTGATTTTCCAGGCAGCACCATTACAGATAAAGACTGATTTTCTGCCAAGTTACAACTTCTAGGTTAAATACCTTGGGCGCTACAATGATAACATACACACACACATACATACATACAGACGTCATGCTGAAAACCACTTAGGAGGTCTTAAAAACACCCAAAACGGATAATTCCGTTGAAACCTCAAAAAAAAAGTTTTTGGTGAAAACAATACTTTTCCTACTATAGGTTGTGAGGAAAAGTAATAATCTAGTGCAACTGTTACAAACTTTATCATTCATCACAGTTCAAAGTAGGCCTAATATAAAATTTATAGTTTAAAGTCTTGAGCTTACAAAATCCCTTTTGAAAAAATCCTTGTAAGCCCAAATAAGTGACTTTCAGTGACTTTTTTTAAAATAAGTGACAAAAAAGTGACTCTCGTCAAAATAAGTGACTTTAAGTGACTTTCAGTGACTCACTACAAGCCCTGTCTTTACCGCCAGAAATAAATTTTCTTGATAATTGTCATTCTTCTTTACAAAATAATTCAATAAATTCATTTGAACTCTTTGACTCATGCAGCTGGGAGACCATTTTTCCCTACTTTAAGAACTTCTTTAAAAAAATATAAAAATAGTAAAAACAGAACAATCTACTTTCTTAAACTCTTTCGCTTAGTGGTCCATATAGGGACTACCCCAAAATGCCCGTTAACACCCTAAGTAAAAATTTTAATAATTACAAGATAAAAAGAACTTTTTATATACTACGTTTTTAAATATTCTGTTGAATCATATGTAATGTTGACAATATAAATTGTATTGTTATAATATAATGTTAGTGAAAAAAAAAAAAAGTTTCTTTTTTACTGTCATTCAATGTTTATCTCTTAATAAAAAATCACAAATTTGAAACCCGTCAAAATGAAGATTGTAAACATGGGACATGTCAAAACAAATAAAATAACTTGTGGATTTTTTCCAAACTATCTTTCCATACAGCAAAATTTGCTGAAAACTAATTAAATTCTGCTGAAAGATGGCTAAAAGTATTAAAGTATTGCATTGTCATCGTGTTCTGAGCTATTCTAAAAGTTTCAAATGTCTAGCTACTCAGGAAGTTAGTTAAAAATCGATTGCAAGATTTGTACTGGACAAACAAACAAACAAACAAGAAAGCAAGCTAATAAAAACGTAGTAAAAAATGAATTAGTCCTTTGGAGGACCACCTAGCATTTAGAACATAGAGCTTTTATTATACCCGGGTGTTAAAGGGTAATTATAAATTTATTTCAAACATTACGTTTCTGAAATCTTGCGACTAAAAGAGAACTACAAGCCTACCCAATTGTCAACGTAACACCAAGATCAGAAAACTTCAGTAGTTTTCCAACTTAACGACAAAAAAGAGAAGAGTCATAGGTTGTAGACTGCTCCGGGTGACCACAGAAGTAAAAGAGAACATGAATGTCAAAGTGAAACCATCAATATTGATTGGTTTTTTCACATCTAATGATATTCAAACTATTTTCTTTGAGATATGCAAATTCTTAAACTTCTAAGTATTAACAATAATCAATAAGCAAAGTAAAGAAAGTAGAAGTGTTTAGAGAACAGCTTAGTGTTTGTACAAATCTTCTGTGTACTTATTATTAAGCAATAGAAGGAAGAACATTTGCTTAAACTTAAAATCACTAATGATCAATTAGAAATGGGGGATAGAGAGATACCTTCAATTCATTCTCTAATTGACCTTTATTCAACCAATTGTTGAATTGTTGAATTCAGTTGCTTTGCTTTGGATTGCAAGTGACATGATTTTAACAGAATTAATAATTTTTGGTGCACTTAAATAAAACAATTATGTGACTTATGCAATTAAAGACTTTTGTTCCCGGCTGAAAAGTGTCACCTCACAAGTGATATCCCTTTGTCTAATAGTAGAAATTGGGCAGGAGCCTCATATTACATAAATACACTGAGGAAAGTTGTGGCCACATTAAAATAGTTTATTCTTTTAAGAGGGACCACTACCAGGCAATTTAAACTAAACTTTTAGGTACTATAGATTTCTATGAACTAGTATATATATAATATATATAAAATCAAAACTGAAATCAAGTAACAATTCATATGAAAAAGTGTAAACTAAAGATGTGTAACATTACCTTTCCGTCATCATCTTTGATAAGTATTCGTTTTCCTTCAGCTGATACTACACGTGCACCGATCGCAACATCAAATTCTCTACCTGATACTGGCTCCACCCATATGTAATCTCCCTGTAACAGAAACAAAAATAATATAATAACTATATCAATCAGATTTAATGGTAGGAGTACAATTTTATCCATCTTTCGTTGCTGTCCCCTTCAATTTTCAATGATGTTTTCTTTTAACTGAGTCTTCAGGGGTGTAATAAAAAAAAACTAAGTCAGGGACAGACTCATGTATTCTGGTTGTTTGTTATATGTATATACACATATATATTTTTTCTAATTTGTATTATGGATTTTCCAGCTTGAAAATGTCCCAAATGGAGACAAAATCACAAAAAACTTAGTTGATTTTTTGTATTACACCCCTGAAGACACAGTTAAATGATAACACACGCACACACATTGTACACCATTGTACAATTTTATTATACATTAAAGGATTTCTCTGAATTCTAATTCTTGCTTGAGTGAATCGACATTCTCAAATACTTTCAAAGGTCTGATTGTCTTTATATTTTGATATATTTCTTTTGAACGCTTAATAAGTGCAATATGACAGGCGAAGTCGAGATAAACTAACAGAGTAACAAGTTATAAATAAATCTCTCCTATGAGGTAAGGAGACAACAAAAATAAAAATATTAATAAGAAATTTGTAAAAAAACAAAAGACCGTTTTTGTTCCTGTTTACATTATAAAAACGGTTCAACGCTTTTGAAAGAATCCGAAGAAAATCAGATCTACGAAAGTTAAGGTTAGAAAATAAATCTAAGAAAAGGATAGTAGGGTAATTATAAGTAGAAAAGAGTACCTAATAAGTTTTAGTTTTTATATGATTAATACAATAAAAAATCTTAAAGTATGATAGATTATACCTGTACATAACAGGAAACAGAAGAAGAAGAAAACCAAAACCAAAGGTCAAAGACAAAGAACTCATACAGATACAGAAAATCTAGCGGGAAAACGGAAAACGTGTAAAAATTGTAACCGGTAAAAAGGAAAAACATATGGAGTTGCGTGCGCATTAGAAGTTTTCTTCTCTGTTACAGCACAGAAAGCTCAAGTGTCAATTATTCCTTAAGTAAGCAATAGTAATAAAAAAAATACTTTTTTTTGTTTTTTTTATAAATACATAAGTAATACATAATTATATTGATCTTAAGATAATCGCTGATCACTGTAAAATAAAAAATGAGTTGAAAGAACTATATATTAACTATCGTCTTTCTGCTCTCTCTTAAGAAAACGTACAGCGTACAATACTTTTCATTGTTCCGAAAGAAATGTGCGAGATATCTCTCGAGAAGAAATGTGCGAGATAGACGTCTCTAAGAGACGTCTATCTTATAATTTATACGATTCGTTTGCTCGTCTATACTATAAAGTTAGTTTTGGCGGAGAAACGTCTTTCTTTAATTCTAATCAAATGACTTTACAGCATAGATCCATCTTGGGCCAAAAGAAATCCTGATTCCCAAGCCCAAGATTTTTACGAATATTTAATTTGTCTCACGACAATTAAAAGGATTGTAATATTGTAAAAATGGTGCGATTTTGAGTCATTTCATAATACTACATACATTTAAATGGACTTTTGAAATGGAGGCCTAGAGGTATTAGGGAAAACCAGGAAGAATAAGTGATACTGCTAACAACTAAATTTCAATTTTATTAAACAAGGTTAACCACTATAAGTGAAAAGTTGCAAAACAAAGGAAAATTTTGGTTGATGCTCGAACTAAAGATCAGATAATCATTACCAAACAGACTAAGTGTTTTCATAATATATTTAAATGCAGGACTCATGTTTCTGACGCAAATGAGTAGGTATGAACGATAATAGAGTACGAGAAGATTAAGTATACATCAAGGTTATTGAAAAATAAATTATAACTAAAGTTATACTGAATATTTATTAAGTCCTTTCTGCGTTTGTTTTAATTTGTTTTGAAAAATATGAATGGAACTGATTAATCTGCTAACCCTATTTTCTTATAGTTTTGCAAGAAAATAACAGTGTAAGTAAGTAATATTTTAAAGAAGGAGACAAAGAACCGAGGGCTGTGTAGGCAGATTAATGAGGGCAGTAGTCTTAGTCCTATGTTCTAGAAATAATGACAAGGGTAATAAAAATTGTTTAAACCAACCAAAAATCATACGTTGAATGAATAGTAATATAATAAACATTTACATGCTGCCAACGTGGTTTAACGCAACTTCATACGGGATTCATAGAAACATTTACTTTTACAAACTTCCTTCGTAAGTAAGTTTTTGATTACTAGTAGGTAATGTTCATATTCACTGAGTGAAATTTCTAATAAATTCATTTATAAAACGCGAAATTTTATTTTAAGAAGCCTCTGAAATAAAAGGTTGATTCAAGAAGAGTATTCGTAAAGTAGATATATTTTTCTCCCTTGCTTACATCATTACAGCGGTTCTGCCAATATATTATAGTATGTAGTATGTATCGATGAGATCATGGTGCAAAGGCAAAGATGTGTCACCATTGCGGTCATCGAATCAGATAAACTGGTGGACTATGGTTTCAAGAGTCTTATACATTTAGATCTTTATTAAGGTTTAAGTGCTTTTTTCTCCTGTAATACATATTTATATTTTAAGCTATAATGATATTATACATAATAAATATTTTTATTTTTCATTCTTATACACATGTTAAATGCATAACTCTTCATGTTTGGTTAAGAAAAAGAGGGAACTTGGAATACAATTTACATATTAGGTTACCAAATTTATTCAAGCTACTTTTGTCAATGTTTATTTAACACTTAAGTTTACTTCAGTGTTAATAAAGGTAAATAAAGCCTAAATATCAGTTAAGAAGAGGGAGTACTGCAAAGAAGATCCGTTAGTTTTTATCTCTACATTAAAATACTAACTAACTCATAATGTAGAGCTGTATGTAACATGTACTAGAATATTCAGAATTCAGAGTAAGTATGAAAGAATTACATGAAATCAGAACAAGTTATTAATAAAACTTAGATATACTTCAACCGTGTTTCACTGATTTCTAATGTTTCTCTTGGGGGAAAAAATGTGTTAACGGTAATACATAAATAACATTTTATTCTTCTGGAGCAGTGCTTTCAACCACAGTGAAATAAAATAAAGTCGAGTTAAAATCTCGAAAACGGTTTCGACGATGTTCATTTAAAATTATAACAGGTATTCCATTAAATGCGGATTTAACCACATACGTCGTTTCTCCGGTAAAAATCTAGTTTCTAGGATATTGATGAAAAAAAATCTGATTTTGCTGAAAATGAAAATATAAACAATCACCTGTTGTACACTTAAAATTTATTTTAATAATCAATTAATTAAAAACGATATTATTGGAATTAAATTCAGGCGTACAATGTATATGAGAAAATTTTGTTTGAGTACGTCGTAAATAACATTTGTTAATTGCGCAGCTTTAAAGTATCAAGTGTATTATAGTACATAACGCGTCTATTACGGAAAGTAGCTTTTTCCATGCGAGTGTGGAGTATGCACCCGAGCGACAGTCGACAGCTTGGGTAGTGGTAGTAAAACCATACGAGCAAAGCAAAATGCAGTTTTCGCACGAGTTGCATACCGTACTTTATCTACGATTATTGGATTTTAATAATAAATACAGAAAAAAATGTTTAATAAACTTCCTGTATGTAATTTCGTATTCCTCTTTTGATTAAGATGATAAGATGACATTAATTCAATAGTTGTATTTAGTGCCGAATTAAATATTTCGAGAGGCGTATTATTCTCCTAATATTTGTCATAATCACTTAAATCAATCATGGTTTTTCACTAAAAACTCGATATAAACAGTTATTTCAATTAAACTAACAGCAAATTAATTTTGTTAAATGTAAACAAACTCCCTACTCGTGCGTTAAGGTGAAGAATTCTTTTTATCTACTTGCGGCAGCAAAATGAGGTTATTGAACTGATTTCGGGCAGAGAAATGTGATTTAACTGCCTAGGCGGTAAAATTAGGAAAATTTAGATGCCTAGGCAGCAAAATTTTTATTGTTATAATGTTGGCAATAACAGTTTATACTATTATCTCTATCTTATAACATTATATATTATAGTTTAATAAGTAAAATTTAATAAATAAACGTTTTAATATTTAAATAATTTGTTTATATTTGTTAATTCTGTTAAATAAGTTCAATGAATAGTAGATCTTTAATTAAAATTAAAAAAATAGCGGAGTCACTGGCCACACTGCAGCTTCTTGTTAACATCCAACATCCATATAATTATTATTATTATTGTTGAAGTCATTCTAGATTAGACTAGCTACTTTTCTTGATTTATCCTAGTTACTTCTTTTCTTTTAAGCAGTAGAAGATATCTTTAATACTTTTAGTAATTTGTTAGAAAAAATATAAATAAATATTTTATATTGCGTGCATTATTCATTCAGAAGTTATGTATGTTATAAACGTGTGTTTTGTATTTTGTTGTTATAGCTTCAGTTTGCTATTCACAATTATTATTATTCCCAAGCTTCTAATTTGATTTCTTTATCCAAATTATTTTAGTTAATACTTATGTTATTATCTTATTAATATGACACATAGTAATTTGCTGTTATATTAATAATGATAGTATTTTAGCAGTTTCATTTTTCTGCCGCCCGTAGATAAAATATTGTATGCAACAAAAGGCAGCAAAAGAAACATTTCTTCCTCGTTTATTCTTTGCCTGCCTCGGCTTCGCCTCGGCAGTCAAATTGGTAACTTACCTGCCTCGGCAGTTAATTATCATAGCCTGTCCTCGCCTTCGGCTCGGAGGCTAATCTAATCACTCGTCAGTGAAATTCCATTTTGCTGCCTAGTTACATAAATAACTATTTTTTACCGCACTAGGGCGGAAAAAAGAAGAATTAAAAAACACGCAAGCGCAATGAATATAAGTACGTAAATAATAATTTTCTACACATCTAAACAGAGGTACAATGATTACACAAATGTACAATTTTTTATCAATCGTAGATAAAATATATTTTTATATTTCCTTCATTTTATCCCAGTCCCGCTCTTCGAAGACAATTTACGTTATTTGGGAATGAAAAAGGTTGGAGATTGCTGATCTAGAGGTTTAGTTGAAAATTAATCCGAGTTTTAGAGATAAAGATTTTATTTCGGAACTTTCCGTTTAGGGAGAATCATTACTGACCGTGAAAATATATATAATTATGTCTAATTGCTTATATAAAAACGTTTCATGAATTTAGCATGTACAGTTGTACAGTGACGATGATTGACTATTTTCACGATCACTTAAAGGCATTGATAAGCCTAAGCATGATCAAGTACACCATTATGGTACATTTGAGTCTCTCTAATCCGACACATATGGGACCATGCCATGTCGGCTTACAGAGAATTGCCTGATTACTGGATTTTTATAATACATAAGTAATAATTATTTAAGAGAATCAGCCTATTTATTGATAAAACAACTGCATTTACAAAGTTATATAAAGAATAAAGAATGACTAATGGTTTGTTTTTGTTTACCCTAGTGCCTTCTTGTTTCCTAGTTTCCCCCTCTTTTATTAATCGTATCTTAACAAGGAAAAAGGTGAGGGGAGCCTCAGCCTCAGTGTCGGATTACTGGACGTGCCGTACTGGCGGAGTCTCGGACTAGAGAGACTCAACTTCACTACATAATATCTAGTCACCAAGCCACATCTAGCAAAAAGCCTACACCTGCATATTATCTAGCGAGTATACACCTACTAGAGGTCGACCAAGAAGTCATGAACACGGGAGAAACGGAAAGCTTAACTTCGTTTAAAATCGGAACTTCCGAGTAGTGCCGAAGTCAGTACAGTCGGGTGCTAAGACAATACCCATTCCTAGTTTGTATGACATGCCCAGTTATAGTTATGTCAAATCTCACGAATAAAAACAGGAAGGTTTCCAATCTGTTAGGTTTCCTGTTTTGTTTGTTTTTATACAGCACGAACTATAGTCACAACTCAGAAATAAAGTGGAGGAAAAAGAATATCGATTTAGATTTAAAGAATATTATTATGAATAATAAATAAATAATAATACAAAGATATTATCGTATATTATTAGTGATTTCTTATCAGGTACAGTGTTGCCTGTTACAAAAAATATAGAAGCAGTTATCAAAAATAAAATTATTAATAACAGAAGAACAACACTGTGTTTTTTGACCGTGGTCTATTATATCAAAAACTGACTATACATGGCGACACTAGCGCACTCCTCTCATTTCCATGACTTCTTGGTCGACCTTTTTTTTCTAACATGTATTTAACTTATTTAAAAATAAATAAAATATTTATTCTCATTTCAATAACAAATATATATTAACAGTGGCGTAGCAAGGACATTTGAGGCCCCCCCCCTCCCCCGCAAGAAGTTTTTGGGGGCCCCTCGCCAAATAAATTGATGAGCAAAAAAAAACAAAAATTGAAATTCCAAGAGTCGATTTTTATTATGCTCTGGGGTCCCCATTGGCATTTGTACAATAATGTTGAATGGGGACAACCAAAATGAAAAAATTGTATATGAGAAGGGGTGTCAAAGCGTTTTGATTGTCCAATTAATACCATAACTACATCAATGCTAGAAGAAAAAGGAATTAAATATATTTGCATGATGCATGATCCTTTTGTTGGGTGCAGCAAGTCTAGGTATTTTATGATAGTGGTCAATTGTCTAGATTTAGATTTAAATTAAAACATATTAATTACCTTTCAGACATTGAAAAATGTATAATTTAGTCATGAAAATAACTACTAGTTAGTTAAACATTTTTAAAAATAAGTGAGATGTGAAACAACAAAAAAGTATAAATAAATAGTGATTCACTTTTACGACAGTAAGATAAAATTCTTTCTTGATCTTATACGTAAAATACTATTTAATTAAAAATTCCTTTAAAAAATAAAACACAAAATTCTCTTACAGTTTTAATTATTTTAATGAGCTGAAGTTACAATAGTTAGCTCACTTCCACAATGTTAATTATTTTGCTAAGCACTAAACTTTAAGCATGATTTGTAAGCTATTTGAAACCATACAAATCGTTTTCCCGGGAAACAAATCTAGTATTCAAGACAAATCGCATGCAAAGGAACTACTTAGGAGAATTAGGACTACCACAATAAATACAGGTTCACGGGAAAGGATACTGGTTAATGGGGACTGCCACAGTAAAAATAAGTCCATTGGAAAGGACAATATTGAGTAGGGACAACCTCAATAAAAAAAATGTGTATGCTAAAAGGCGGTCTCTCAGTGTGGTATAAGACCGATTTTTGATTAGTCTTCTTTGTTTTAAAAAAGCTTTAAAAGAATTAAAAACAAAATCTGTCCGACACACTTGAACAAAACTTTCTCATATTACATAGTGATACTGTATTTAAATCCCATATTATCTAATTTAATAAATTTTATGAAACATATTTAAAAAGTGTTTAACAGGTGGTTGTTTACTTTTTGTTTTCAATTTTCAGCTTTTCGAAAAATAATAAGTAACTTAGGAATTAATTTTGAACAAGTGTTATCTTATAATTTTTATTCTAATTGCATACAAAATAATATAAATAAACAATTTCAATTTAAATCGGCTATGTAGTAAAGGGCCCATCTGTACAGACTACAGAATGCAAACGACGAACAGTTAAATAGTATATTATGTTACTAGGCTGTGAAGTGAGCACCTTGGCAATATTTACTTGTTAATATAATTGCCGCGGCAGTGCCGGATCTAAGGGGGGGCTGCGGGGGGCAAGCGCCCCAGGCGGCACGCCCGGGGGGCGGCAAAACGAGGTGGAAAAATAAAATGATAAATAAAGGAAAAATAATAAAAATTTCACGAAAAAAAAAAAAAAAAAAAAAAAATAGGTGAAATGTAATGTTTTTAATTATATGTAATCTAATTACAGTTATCTAGTCCAATCTGATATACCCACCCTTATTAACTTCGTTTACCCTTTTTTTCTTTACAGTTGATGTGAAAGAAACTTAAGCATATTGAAGTTTTCAAAAAACTATTTAAGAAGTTCGATGTGTCAAGAAAGACTCAAACTGTTAACGCAAATAATAATACTATTAATACTTTTTGGAGTCCATTTACGGGTCAAATTTGTCAAAACTGTGTACCAATTTTTTTTTTTTCACCCATCCAAATTCTAAACCAAAATTTTTCTATATTATCATAATCCAATAATACGCAGATTTCTTTGAAAATTCGCTGATTAAGTCATGGTGCTGACTGGTCTTTTTTATACGAATTATCACGCTTCCTATGGCCCGGAGACAATAAGGGAAACTTCGGAGCGCATTATTATCCAAACGGTTCGTTGTATGTAAAAAATTAACATATTGTTTCTTGTGTGAAATTTTAGATTCTTAAATTTTGACCTGATCCTCAATGGTCTCCGAGTCAGAAGAAGCGAGATATTCACAAAATCACGTAAAGAGTCGTGCAAAAACAATCACAATGCAAGTTATAGTAGAACTAGGTTTTTGCTTAACCGTTCTTTGTACGTAAAAAATGAATGAGACCTTTTTTGTCGGAAATTTAGTTGTTTTGCTTTTTAATAATAATTTTAATTTGTCTCCGAGCCATAGGAAGCGAGATAATTCGTAAAAATACGTTGAATTGATATGGCACATCCCTTCCTCGCATCCTATTACGTACTTCATCGATTTTATGCATTTAAAGCCATTATTGTCTATTTTGTTTCATTGTCTCCCCGTTTTAATCTGCCAAAATTGTTTGGATTTTAACCCAAATTAATGTATCAATTTAGCAAAAATTAAAGAACTTTAAAAGTTTTATACAAATCGGAAAAGTACTTTTGAAGCTGGAGGTTTAAATAAATGTATTTTTGTGCGCATGTGTAAGAGAAACAAGTAGGCGCGAAAGGTTGAAACTTATATGGGACCAACAATAGGCTAATCATGACCTACCATCCAAACTTCATTAAAATCTGACGAGTAGTTTTTAAGATATGTTGGTTCGCAAAAAAAGTAACAGACAGACATGGACCCAAAAGTGTTCCCTCATGTCTGAATCTGTCTTGGAATTTTTGAAATCGGAGACCTAAAAATTTGTCGTTCTTCAGAACGATCACATAGCTTCAGTTACCTCGGTGAGGTTGGAATCAAAAAACATCAATAAATAAACAGTAATTTATTGCCAATATTAACAAATTAATATATTACATGATATGTAATACAATAATAAAACGTAAACATTTTACATTAACTAATTTAAATAAGTTATTACATCTATTTGAAGACCAACAAATCAAAACAAACCTATATTATTATTGGAATAAATATGGTCGCCTTAACTATGGAGCAATAGTCAAGTTGATATTAAAATTGCTAACTGGGATTCCCACTTACATTTTTATGTGGGATGCAAATATAAACTATTTTTTTGTTTGTTTATTTGCATACTTTAATGGATGTTTGTTTATATGCTTAGTTGAGACTACTTGATTCAGTTGCTATATAGGAAGTTGTGAAGGTATTTCATAATGAAACTGGAAGAATTAATAGCATAGTATAGTGTTACAGGTAAAAAAATTTTTTTTTAAGTCTAAAACCCGATTTAGATACATAGTAAATGTTTCAAAAATTAGATAATAAATATTTCAAAAATTCTGCAGAAATAATTTTAAACAAATTTTAAGTTGCTGTTTTAGCTAAAAAAGCTCTAAAAAAAGGTTCTCCAAAACACCTAAAATTCACCATTTTAAACCTAATTTTCTAAAATTTTCCGAGGGAGGCCCCCCGAACTACCCCCCTTTGGGCAGGAGGGTAACCCCTCCTAATGGATCTAGAAGAATTAATAGCATAATATAGTGTTACAGGTTAAATAAAATAGAAATTATCATTATTAATTGGTATTTTAAACGCAATACAGAATAATTACTGTAGTTTTAGCTGAAAAAGCTCTAAAAAAAAATGTTCTTAAAATTCACCATTTTTGCACTTAATTTTATAAAAATTTCCGGGGAAGGCCCCCCGGACCCCCCTTTGGATTTGAGGCTAAACCACCCAAGCCCCCCCCCCCCCCCCCCCAAATTCTACTGCTAGATCTGCCCCTGTGTGGCAAGGGCGGCAAAATCTGCTTTTGCCCCCCCTAAGAAAAAACCTAGATCCGGCACTGTGCCGCGGTAAAGAAAAAAAACTTCACAGTCGTGCAGCATATGCTATTTTTTCCGAGGTAGCAGACAATGAAAAAAAAACATTAAATATTAATGAATATAATTATAACAAATATTAGTGCATACTTAAGATTTTGAGAAAAAGAAAGCTTAAAGAGGTTGCACTATAAAAAAGATAAAACCCATTGACATCTACTGGATTTTAATCGTACTAAGAAGCATGTCTACTTGATTGCAGCGCTAAAAACGGTACTTTTGATAACTACTACTAGGATGTAAACAATTTTTTAAATACAGATTAGGACTTAGGAGTAATGAAAAGATTTTTAAGTCCACGTAGAGGAAACATGGATTTTAGCTGTTTTTTAGGCTCTAAAGTTACTATTTCACAGCCTACCACGGAAAGTAGTATATTATGTTACTAGGCTGTGAAGTGAGTTTTTTCTTTACCGCGGCAATTACATTTACTGTCGAGCGAGCGAGACAGTAAATATAGCCAAGGTAAAGAAAAAACACTTCACAGTCGTGTAGCATATGCTATTTTTCCCGAGGTAGAGGACAATGAAAAAACATTAAATATTAATCACTAATCAATGTATAATAATAACAAATATTAGTACATACTTAAGACTTAAAAATGGAACCTTAAAAAGAGGTTACACTATAAGAAAAGATAAATAAAACGCATTGACATCTAGCGGATTTTAATCGTACTAGAATCATTTCTACAAAGACTGCAGCTCTACTAACGGAAGTTTTGACAACTACCCGCCGGAAAATAAAAATCTTTTAGTTCCTAGGACGTAAAAGATTTTTTCTTTACAGCTAGGAGTAATGAAAAGATTTTTAAGTCCACGTAATGAAAAAATGGATTTTAGCAATATTTTTTAGGCTCTAAAGTTACTATTTCACAGCCTACCACGGAAAAAAGTATTTTTTGCGAAAAATTGGGTCAAAAACCCCCAAAAACACAATTTTTCTGAACTTTGGGCGCATTTTCTGGGAACACTGTACGTAGAGGAGAAATGTTGACTTCAGATTCGGATTAAGCAACCTCGAAAACATAAAAATTAGATAACATTTTCTTGGGACCCAAAAGTCCGTTAAATTTTGCAGGACAGTGTAATTAAATAAATGCAAATGCCCCATCATGGTTGATGATTGTTCAATGACTTCCCAGTCTAATTGGTTTTGTCTACGTTTATTTTCTTATTTGTTATATGTACCTTTATTTAGCATTGTTAGTCATTACTATATTTAGTTTCTATTTAATATTACTTAGTTTCTATTGGCTATGTTTTAAATGTATAGATAGATTCCAAATACGATTTGGAGAGTATTATATTCTTAGTAATGGAATTAAAGATGTGTAATATAGTCCTGATTTTATTCCTAGACTAGAAGGCTTTGGAAACAAACTATTTAGGAATTTAATTTAATTGCTAGGCCTAGCATGAGCCCCGCGCGGAGCGCGGGGTGAAAGCTAGTATTAACATAAAGTAAAGAGGATTTGATTTTCTGGAATTTATTGCATTGACTAAATTAATGGATTTAAAAAAGAAAATGATAGAGAAATCAAAAAAGTGCCAATTGGACACTAGCCAGAAGAATCACTGATCGCTATGTGAAGGGTAAATTGAGTCACTAGTTGATCACCGATCCCCCTCCCCCATCATTAAGCTCTATTTAAAATTCGTCAGATGTATCACTGATTATTAGAAGTATGAATTTGACTATTTGACAGTCACCACTGGAGACTCATAACTCCTATAAGAAATGCCAGTTTTACAAAATTTCTATCAGAAGTGTCTCTTTGGAACTCAACAGAAGAGTATAGATCCCATGAGGGGTGTCATATTGACTTTTCCCAGTAATGGGACCAGTGTCCCAAACCTAATAAGAAGTGCCATAGACTTTTCCCAGGAGTGTGACCAGTGTCCCAACCCTAATAAGGAGTGCCATAGTTTACTTCTCACAGGGAGAAAAAAATTAATCTGAGATCATATCTCAAAAATTTAAGGAAGCTCCAGAATATCTAAAGCAATGTAGATTTCACCGGAAATAATAGTTATTAAAAAAAAGCTAGGATTTAAAAAATGAAAGAACCCTGTAATGTAAGTAATAAAACGGCTACACTTAGTATACAATTTTTTTTTTGCACAATCTTTTGAAAATCTTCAAGTAAAGGAACACCGATAAAAATAGATTGCAATAACATTAAAGATAGAAATACAATGAGAGAAAAAAAAGTTCCATTGTATTCTATACTAAACGTACATTATTTCAAAATATTTTACGTAGATATTTTAGGTTTAAAGTAACACTTTGTACGATGTAGTTTCAGGTATAATAAAAGCTGTGCGTCTCTATTAATGTGTTCATTGTTACCTGAGAACTAGTCCACGTCGAACTTCGTTCTCTTCCTTTAAATCTTTTACTTTCGCTTTTTCTTAACATTTTTCTACCTTAAAAAACTTGTATTTTCGAGAACTGTTATGTTTATTTTCTTAATTTACTTTATAGGTTAAAAGATGTTTGGAACCTCTAATTATTAAAAAAAATACATTAGCAAATCTAAACAATAAAAAATGTCACATGGTCTTGACCTAACTTTGAGGTAATAAGTTATTTATTTTAACTTATCAAATTATCTTTATTTATTTGATAGCGTTCAAACGTTTATCGCAGATGTTCAATCACTCTTTATTTAATTTGTATTAATATATTTTAATTTTACTTATAATAAGTGTAAAAGGAATAACACAAACTGTAACTCCACGTAAAAGTTTTACGTGGAGAGACAGTTTGTGTTTTTCCTTTAAGATGTGGCCTCCACAGACGCTCCCATATCATATAATATAATACGTGTGTTTAGTTGAAAATTAATGTAGCTATATGTTTTGTTGAAAATTTTGCGCATAAAAATCTGTTTTCATAAAAAACTATGTAGATATCAACAGTAAATTTAATACAAATTAAGGATAATTAGGGTTAGTCAAAATAAAAAAAATAAGTTGGATTCATTGTCCTTTCTTAAAAATGTACTTCCTTCTTCAAGGTATAAAACATGTCGGTAAATCGCACAACTTTGATTTTTACATTTGAATAATTCCTCGCTATTCTCAATTTCTATCTTGGGAGATTGACCTAGATTTACTTTTATATTTGATTATGGATTAATTTTCAATCTGTCAAAATTTGTTTTGATCTTTTATATGAATAAAATGATCAATTTAGCAAAATTTAATAAGCGGAGACGCTTGAAATTAATATGAGATTATCTGTGAGCTATCAACCACCAAACTATCCAAATTTCTTAAAAATCAAATCAATACAAATGATAGAGGCATTAATAAAAAAAAAAGGTTCGCGCATATGGAAGATGAAGTAATAAAGGCGAAAGGTTGAAACTTATATAGGACCAAACTTATATAGGAAGAAATTTTTTATAAAAAAATATTTCGATCTTCAGAACGATCACAATGGTTCGGTAAGCTCGAAAGCAAATAGAAGGAAACAGGCCGACTGACCCACAGACAGACACTCGACAAAAAATGTTTCCTGACGTCTGAACTGGATTTCTGTCTTGGAATTATTTACATAGGAGACATAAAAAAAAAATCGTGCTGCAGAACGATCAATTAAATGAGTTTTTTTTTATAACGATCAATTGAAAAATGAATTATTTTTGAATTTATCCGGTCCATTTTTTTTTCAACATTTCAACGAAAAATCATTTAAAACATTGTTCGCAAAAAAACTTAAAACGGTTTTTAATTCATTATTTATGTTGATATAGGCAAATAATGAATACGGGGTCAAAGTAATGAAGAGTAAAGTAATTGTGGTTATATACAGTTTTGCCATATTTTCATTTAGAAGGGGGGAAAATTTGGGGTATTAGCAAATTATCTTATCAAAGAGGAGGGGGTATAGAAATAAGTGGGAGGGATAGAATCTAGATATTCTCGCATAGAAGAATAATTTAAATGTTCCTTGATGGAAGTTTATAAACTTATCAAATTAAAATAACACACCCCGTAGCAAAGCACGGGTATCCAGCTAGTGTGTTAATAAAAGCAAAGCATTACATCATACCTCTTAAACACCAATAATTATTATTAATAAATTAATTAATGTATTTATTATTAAGCGTTTAAAAAGTATTGAACTCTCCAAGACAAAAATACCTATAATTATTTTTTTTTTTTAATAATTAGGTATCTTATTAATTAAACTTAAGTGTGAATAAAAAATTAAAACATGTAATCAATCAGATAAGATTCTACAAACAAGTTAAATTATAAAAGTATATTGATAAATATTTATCAATAAAAATTAACAATATCATGAGATAAGAATAAGATAATAAAAAAAGAAGCATGTTTTTAATTCATTTGTATACATGTATCATTATTTTTATTTCTAATTACGATTAATTTGTTGTTGTAGTTGATAAATACAAATATTGATATATAAATATATAATAAAATTAACCATAGCTCAGTATTGTGATTAATTAAACCATTTTTTCTTTTTTTTTGACATATATCAACGAAAAATCATAAAACAGTAAATATAACAATCTATAATATAGTATGTTTATTTTAATTTTAACCACACATTTATTTTAAGACAATAGAAACTTTTATATCAGTATAGAAAATTAATTTAAACATATCAGTTTTTAAAAATATGTTAATGGTATCAATTTAAAAAAAAAAAAAAAAAAAAACATAAAAGATAAGACTGTTTAAAAGTATTATGTAATTTATATTCATTGTCTCTGAGAAGTCGACTTGTTTACATTGTGATAACAAACAATAAATTTGTTATTTATTTATTTATAATCTATTTATAAAGTAAATTTACAGAAGATATTGTTTAATTGTTAATTTTTTGAAGTTAAGTGGAAAATAATGTTTAAAAGAATTATACACGTATATAATGTGTAACCTCGACATAATTGTTTTTGGGAGGTTCGAGATAAAAAAAATATACAAATATATATTATTAAAAGTCTAGTTTCGAGATGGGATATATTCATAAACGAATTGGCCTAAACAAGAGTATTTTATACTTAATAAAACCAGTCTAGTGCGCTTAATGTGAGACAATTATTTGATAGAAAAGGTTACAGCAAATCAAGTAACCTTCGACTGTGTTTTTCTCCAATGTGTAATAGCGACTCATCATAGAAGAGGTATAGTTCAATAACCAAATTGTATTTGTTACAATTGATGTTTTTAAAATTTTTCAATTGACTTTTAGAGTCTCCTTATAACCTACACAGGTAATTTGGATTATAATCATTACATATTTTTCTTTATATTTTTTTTTTTATGTCTGTAATTTTTCAGTTTTACTTCACAATTATTTGTTACCTTATTGTATACCTTTAACCTTTGTTACCTTATTGTATACCTTTAAATTAAGTTTGTCACTTGGTTTGTAGATTATCTGACGAAGGCTACTTTAGAACAGCCGAAACTGGTCAATTGTAACAAATACAATGTTTTTGTTTGGTTATTGAACTACCTCTTCTATGTCAAGTAACCTTGCCAGATTCTTAAGATTAGGGCAAATTCTATTATTTAAGGGCATTAAATCTTACAATCACTCAAAAATTATACCCGTGTCATTAGTAAATAATAAATGTGTATGATTCAGTAAATTAAGTTAAATGATTCTGGTACTTCTTTAGATTGTTACTCCCCTATGTTTTTTTAGAATATAAAATGACTAACTAAATAACTATTAAGACAAAGGGATGTTTAGTCCAATATACTTTGGGACAAAGGAATATCACACTTCTGTTATTTTTATAAAGGGAGTAACAATGTAAAGAAGTGCCATGATTCGTATATGATACAAAAGAAAATCACAACCTATAATAAAGGTAATAGCCAAGAAGATGCTCAGGTAGGGGCGAAATATAGCTAATATTCAAATAAATATTTAAAAAATACAGAAAACATTAAAATAATGTTTTTAACATCCCTAATAACCCACTAAAATAAATCATACATCAAATTAAAGTGATTAAACTGAAGAATAGAAAAACACAAAAATCGTAAAATTATAAATTAAGGTTTACGGAGAATACTCTTATGGAAGAGCCATCTTAAATTATGTCCAAGATCTAGAACTAGAAGCATGTTTAATTACTAAAAGCAGGAAAGTAATTTAAAAAAAATTAAAATAGATAAATTTGCTTTAGATTACTCTAAAGGTTTCTTTTTCTTATACTTTTTAAAAGTTTGGAGCCTTAACTAGGGTTGGGACATCGATGTCGATGTATCAAAAACATCGATGTATCGGACTTTAAAAAATCGATGTTTAACATCGATGTTGATCTTTCGATGTATCGGTCAACATCGATGTTTTCCTGAAACATCGAAAAGATCGATGTTATCGATCCATCGCAGCCTAAAAAATGGACGACAACTAAAATGGGGGGGCGAAAGGGAGAGATTTTTTGAAAGTGGTGACTTTTTTTTTTTTTTTTTTTTTTTTGCTCTTCAGCTTGGAGGACCGATGTCGATGTATCGAAAACGTCGATGTTTTCTTTCGATGTTATCGCTGACATCGATGTTTGTTCTTTCGATGTCGATGTATCGAAAACATCGTTGTTTGCCTATCGATGTCCCAACCCTAGCCTTAACTATAGAACCGATTCCGATGAAATTCGGAATACACCTTGGGGAGGTGCCTCATGAACTGTTAAACAACAATATTCAAAGCAAACCGAACTTCACCAAGATAAACTAGATTTTTACATAACAACAACTCTTTATTATTACAAAATATTTAATATAACAATAGTCCAGGAGATAGCGTGCAAAAAAGTGTCTGACCAACATCAAGCTAGAATTTTGTGTATAAGTAATTCTTTTGGTGCCTTTTAAGAATGTGTGGTCGGCTAAGTTCGTCTGCGGGACATAGCTTGGCAATAGGCATTTTGAAAAAAACAAACCGGTGCGGTGGATAGCGGCCATGTCCTGCCCTTTTTGATGGACAATGTGATTTTCCTGATCCTGAGTACGAACTTAGTTAGTGGACCAATAAGTTGATGGTATAGTTTGTCACTAAATAGGTTAGTTAGTCAAATATATTAATCCAAATCAAAGAGGTCACCTATTAAGTGACAAACTGCCATGAATTTGATTTTTGGTCTACTACTACTATCGTACTCAGGACCATGAAAGTCACATTCTCCACCAAAAAGAGCGGGTCATGACCGCTCTCCACCGGTTTGTTTTTTTCAATTGCCTATTGCCAAGCTATGTCCCACTAGCAGACGAACTTAGTCCACCAAATATTCTTAAAAGGCACCAAAAGATTTACCTATCCACAAAATTCCAGTATGATGTTTGTCAGACACTTTTTACTTTCTCATATAAAGAGAAAGTATTGTGATGGCGCGAAAATTCGATTTTGATGGATTTACACGTTTTGAGGTCCCTGAGTCCAAAAAAGTGGTTTTTAAAAAATATCTGTCTGTCGTCTGTCTGTCTGTCTGCGTAGTCTGTCTGTGCAGACGCCTGAAGCCTAAACTACTGGGCAAATGTTGGCGAAATTTGACATTAATGTTCAGAAAAATCATACCCCGAGGCGAAATCGAGAAACGAATTTTAGCTCCAAATTTGGGGGCGCGACCCCCCCCCCCCCCCCGGTTCCGACGATTTTGATTAAAAAATTCTATAATGTAGCCCATTTAAATACGAATCTAACGGTATAAGCCGTTTTCCGGGAAAAATCTAGTTCCTGAGAAAAAGAAGCTTAAAACGCGGACGGAGAGAGCACGGGTTCGATGAAATGTTCAATAATAATAATTATTAATTATTATATTATATTTAATTATTAAATATAATATATAATTAAGTATTATATTTAATTATGGAATTTAATTAAATGGAAAACACCGGGCCAAATAATTATGACCTCGTATATGAGAAAGTTTGTCTGAATTATCTCGGACCGAACTAAAATTGTTATAAAATAAAGTATAAAAAAGTACAACATACCAAAACTATAAGTTTCTTCTCCCTTTTTTTCAAATTGGAGATCATTATAACTAATATTATCCGTATAAATTCACTTGATCATAATTTAATACATTTTTATTTAGAGAAAATGCTTCAAAAACTAGATTTAAAACTATTTCAGAACTAGAATTCTTTCACTATTTACACGGCTAAATATGCTACTAAATTCTAAATCTTCACTAGAAATGATTCAATATTTATAAATCTAAATTTTCTATAAATTAGAAATAAAAAGTTATTAGAAAAATGTTATCACGAAAAAACGATAAAATGATTTGTTCATTGTGCGAAATGTAAATAACTAATTATTTTTATTTTTATTATTAGTTAATGAAGAATTGAAATGTACTTTATAACATAAGTTTTATTTAGATCGAACTCAATGAAATTTTTTTTCGTGTATATTAAAAAACCCCGAGTAAACATGACAGCATGTATCGTGTTTGATAACTTAAAGATAACTGAAACCCAATACAGACAGGTGAGAAGCGAAAAAAGCCGCTTCAGGGACGTCTCTTATCGTTCAAAAAAAAATACAGAATGAAAAAAAAAAAAATTACACAATTTAAAAAACCTACGTCACAATTATGAGTCGTTTGGGGAGGGAGATTAACTTCTGTAATCAGCCGTTTAAAATCAACGTAAAAAACACTTAATGATTACTTGTACCACGAGAATTGACAGTAGTAATTGTCTATTGGCATCTCTTAAAGATTGTATAATTTCAAAGGTTAAATTAAAACAATACTAAGACGAGAATATAATAATAAATGCTAAATGACGTAATTGTACATAATGATTTCAATAAGAGATTGAATTTTTAGTGGTTGATTGTCGTCAGAACGTTTTCCGTTTTATTAAATCTTTTAATTTTTTGAGTTGATAACAGTAAATGAGAATCAATCAAAGGTAAAAAATAAACAAAAATTATAAGGATGTAGAAATGCGATAAAAAATGTTGTGATAAAACGGATGCTTTGGGGATATTAGATGGATAAGAATAGAAATCAGTAACAAGGATAATTGAATTTTTTTTATTATTAAATATGATAAATAAATCAGGATTAGTATAACTCTGTAATGGTAATGTATGTCTATTGTCTAAAATATTTTTGAAGAGATAATAACATTTTTGGGGCCGTATGTTAATGTATTAATTTAATAACGTTAAACGATTTAGCGAACGTAACTTAATAGAAATAAATGTATACAAAAACTAGCTAAATTCCCGTGCTTCGTCACGGTGTGATTATTTTTAATTTTTTAAATTGATAGCTTTATAAACTATTAAATTAATCGGTAGTAATTAGTGATCGTAAAAATTGCTTATCGAACATCTAGGAGCTAGTGCTACAAAATTTCATGGTCATGAGATTAGTGGTTACAGAGAACAGTGATGGTAATAAAAGTTGATAAGTTAGTAAGTCAGTGAAGTAGGAATATTAAAGATTAAGATCCTAGGACTCTTATGTGTATATGTTATTTGTCTATATAAATACATAAATAAACCTTGATTTACGAAATCCGACTTAAAAAGTAAATAATTAAGAATTTTAAAAGTATTTGTGGAAGAAGAATTTTAAGAGTTTAATCTTTAACACTTAATCCCCCTGATTCGCCACTGGTTCATCAATTAAATTTCAGCATCCTCTTTTTTTACTTCAGACCTTAACAAGCTATTTGGGTTGGGATAGACCTTAAAAATATCTAAATATAATTAAATAATTTTACATAATAATACGTAAAACATCATAATTTAATTTTAAAATTTATAAGAATATGAAATATAATTTACAAGAAAAGAGATGTTAAAAATTCTACTATACTAGTATGTACTTCTTATTAATAATATTATTCCGAGATCTTCCAAAGAAGTTCAAAAAATAAATATATATCGATATTAATATTACTATGGCTCAAAGATCTCAGTTTTAATGATTACTCGAGTATTCCATGTCCATGCTTGTAATAAGTGTTTGAATGCCATTTGTGGTCAAGTGTTCAAATGCCAAATCCTCTTGACCTTTCCAAGAATATGAATTCATGTTTTCTTTTTAAATACATATTCGTTTATATAAGAATAATTTTTTTCCGAATACTTGTTGAAATCAATAAGGTCATTAGATAATAGAAAAAAATGAAACAATACTATACTGGTATGTGATGTGTGATGTTAATTGATCCGGTCAATGGATGTATAATAATAATAAGTCAATAGGCCTTGTTATAGAAAATTTTTTGTCAAAGGAACTTAGTTCAAAAATTCATTTAATGTGAACTAGGTTCAACTAAAAATGGGTTATTTTAATATCTACGATAAATTAAACTCCATACTATTTTTTTAGATGTTATTTTAATACCTATAGTTTTTCGTGCTGAGAATAAGCAATTTTATCGAAATAAACAATTTTCTGGCATCAATAGAATTTTATATTTGTAGTCTTATGTATGACAGTCTTGATGCTTGTAAGAAGAATAAATAGAAAGTTCTTAGCAGCAGTAAAAGTGGCTTACAGCTGCCGTCACGTTAGGGCACCAGATAGTAGTTTTCAAAACAATTGGGCACTGTTGTTGCTATAATGGAAGGTTAAACTACAATATTATATAGTGTTGCCGTATTTAAAGTTTTAAAAAATTTACATAGGTACATTAATAATTTATTAGTAATACGTTATATACCTGCTTAAAGTTATGTTTTCATTAAATGAAATTTTGAATTTCGCGGGTTTGAAATAATTCAATTTGCGAGTTTATATATTATTTTAATCTGTTGGTCTGAGGAAAGAAATATAGTTTTTGCATTATTTTAGAGCTCTGCTAGTTGAGCTGGTCTAAACTTTGAAAGATATGCTACCTTAAAAGTTGGTGATTTAAAGTCTCGATAAATAGAGAGTATATAAATTTAATTTATTTTACGCGCGTTTATTGGGAAGAGTGTATTTGAATTATTTATTATTACAATTAGGGTATAATGGGCAAAAAAATGCATAATACACCATTTTTTCTCGGCCTATTCATCGCAGGAAAATTATATGTCCGAATTCTTACTTAACAATACAAAAAGCTGAGGAATCCATTAATAAAGTCTACTGTCAATTTTGACGAAAGCATGTATCATATTTTATATATTATTATTATTAAAAAGAACCAGGTATTTAATAACTATAAGCCTGGGAATTATTCACCTGATTCCCACAGCGGGAAATAAAATATAAAGTCGAATGAAAGTTCATTTTGTTAATAATTAATTAAACATTCATAATAGTCACATTGATAATAGTGGTTATTAAACTCTTTCTAGATAGGCCGGAGGTTAATTTTAGAAAATCAATACTACCTTATAATTATTGTACAACTCCTTTCTATAAGATTACATATATTATAGAAATGTAAAATTCAGATTGTTACGGTGAAATAAAAAAAAAAAAAAAAAAAAAAAAAAAAATGAAAAAAGATTTCCTTATTCTTCAAAAGGTATTATTCAAGGTTCTTTATGATTTACAAATGTTTGAACTTACACTATATACATTTATTAGTTAAGGTATTGCAAGTATGAATGCTTAGTGCAGAAATTGGCAGTTCACCCTATATATTTACTAATAACATAAAAACGAAAGAGAAGATATATATAGATCAATATTCAAGTAGACAGGTAGTAACTAAGCAATTGTGCGCAAGTAAAAAATAGCAATACAGTATAGATAAAACAAGTATTGTTCTGGGACACAATGAGTACCGCAGCTCAATTCGTGTTGGTTTTCACAAACAAAAGAAGATGAATTGTTTGGCTCCATAAAGAATAGAATTGGGTAGATTAAGGTTACAGTTAGTACATTGGTCAATTTCCAAGTATTGAGCTGTTGCTGGGAAGACAAAGGCGGTGCAGGGTTATTGTACCTAAGAGAAGTACAGTACAGGTGTTCTGACTGCGGGCTGGGTGGAACTCCCGGAACCACGCAGGCTAACTCTGTCCACACGACCATTCCACTAAAACTATTGCCTAATTCTACCACTCCATATTGTGAGTTCAACAGACCGCGTTCTTTGGGCTTACTCAGAAAAGAAAACATTTAGAAAGCATGTTTTCTGTTTGGTCTTCCATGTAAGATAAAAATAATTATCATTAAAACGTTGACTTTCATAAGCCTGTTATAAAAGAGCTCACTAGTAAGCAAAAGACTACAGGAAGTCTTAAGACATACTTAATTACGTACTTACCCATAAGAAATTATTTTGAAAGCAACTTGTAAGATAACATAAAATAAAGACACAGTACATTTTCATATTCGAACAAGTTGACAAAAAAACTAAGATCAGCTCCAGGATTTTTATAATAATTATGTACCAAAATTGTCAGGCTAGAAGCATAATACTATATAGTTGAAGGAGTTATATAAATCGGAACTATTCCTTTCATACTACCGAATAACAGAGAATGAACTGATTTGGTTCCTGGTAATTAGTTTCAAGATTTTTAAGGAATTACCATACACCTAACACCCATATAGTTAAAAATAAGCAACATTTACTGGAAAGCACTGAATTCTAAATTTGTAATGACCTAAAGCAACTAAATTAAGTGGTCTTTTGACTACACAAAAGGTTGAGAACATATAAGTGGTGAAATATTGTGTTTATATTAAAAAAAAGTCCGATATCAGGGAACATTTGTGTTAAATAAAGACTAATTAACATTTGAAGATGCGAAAGAAAGAAGGACGGAAATTTTTTTTTTTCTACCCATTTTGAGTTCTAAGCTAAGTTTTGCTATGACATTTTCCGTCGCACCGAATATATAGTCCATACTTCCATCGACTAGTTCAAGAATTAGCCACTAGGGCCACTTGGTATGATGTTTCCCTTGACAACTCTAACAATATAAAAAATGACACATAATCCCTTTTTTTGAACACCCCCTCACCACAAATGTTGTAGAGGTCGACTTAGCATAAGTTTAAAACTTTCCAAACAATACCTAATATAGTTATAAATAATACCTAATTTACCGACAATTTAATTTTAAGCAAGCGAAATAGCGTAAATAATTTTCATTAGTGATATAAGTGTTTGGTATTATATACTCCTTGACTATTAAGAGAGAATACTTTCTTTGTAAGACGAAATTCAAGGAGACGATTCAAGTTATTTAAATATTAACTAATACGTCAGTTTAAATTTAGAATATTCAAATGTACTAGTATTCACGCCAACAGTTAAAACCTTAGAGGAAAGTGATCATTAAAACGTCATTGAAAATGACGTTTTTAAAGAGTCGACCAAAAGCGAATAAAAGGATTAGGGGTAATTTGGTTGAAAGGACCGAAATTATATCCAGGGCTTCAGCTTCTTAATATTTTCCTATTTCCGGCCATTTAAGTGGATTAATGTAAAAAAAAAAAGGACAAAACTAGTTTAGATAAGAAGATATAAAGCCAAATACAAAAATTGGGTACGCGGGGTACCTCGAAACTTTTCATCACTTCGGAGGCCATTAAAGTGGCCTCTCCTGTTGCGCAGCATAGGGCGTGTGCAGTACTTGGATAGGTGACCGTTTTGAACTAACTGATTTTTTTATTATCATTTTCCAAAAATATTGTTGTACGTTATTTTTGTATTAATTTTATTAAATTTATTTAATTATTTTAATTTTGACAAATGTAAACAAACTTTGACGTTTAATAGAAGTATCGCACTAATTAATAATTATGTTCGCTTATAACTTTTAAACTAATCAATGGAATTTCATCTTTTTTTTATATTTGTTCCTTATTTAACCGGTTAATTCCAACGATATGCTATATGTCAAAAACGTATTTATTCTTTCGGTATTATTAACCGCCAAAGTTTTAAAATTCAAAAATCAGTCCGAGACAACTCAGACAAACTTTCTCATATACTAGTTCATTATTACGTAGCCCAGTGTTTTTCATTATTAGTTTTCACGTGTACATTTAATTATTATTGAACATTTTATCAAAATGTATCATACAAATCTCTTCTCCTGGACGGAATTACATTTTGAAAGCACATATTTAGCCATTTTCTTTTTGTATGTTTAATGTTTCATCTAATTGTAACATCCTAGTGAGCCAGTGAACCAAGAACCATGTCAATTCTTTTGTGATGCATTCGAACAAATTATGTATCAGACTGTATTAGAGGTGTTACATGTTTCAGGTCAACGATAGTACATTATCTACCCCTAAACTAATTGGATTATCATAATATATGCATAATCATATGATAAACATCGATAAAATTGAACTTTACAAAGGCACATTGACCGTTTATATAATCAGTGACAAGTATTTCTAATCAAGGTTACAAGGACCGTATCTTCAATTTACTCGAATATCCACGTCATACAAAATATTTTCATTCAGAATTCTTAAAAAGCATCTATCTTAAGTGTATTTAATGAGCACTCAAAATATACCTGATGTAGAAAACAAACAAAAGAAATATCCGAAAAAAAATACTAAAATAAAAACGTCTCGACACCTTTTGACATTGAAATTCCATAACGTAGGTCATAAACATCAACACTCTTGTAAAAACAAAAACAAAACTTGGCAAGGATAATTTTAACACGGTAACGGTAATTAGCTCACGGGTAACAAAAATGTCAAATTCGTTAACCTGAATAATCGGCCCTGCAATTTCAAGATGGCGGCCATTTAAAAGTTTGTTTTAACTGTAACATTTTGGCCGTCTATTATAATAACATTTTATTCATTTTTATAGTCTAAACGCAATGAAACAAGTACGAAGAGTCTAGCCCAATGGCCCAATTAGTTCCCAAGAAGATAATGATTTTTAATATTTTTTTTTTTCAAGGATACATGGCGCAAAGATGAATCGGTACAAAAGTAAAACCAAAAATATATTTTTACTCAGGAAGTCCTACTTTTTTACTACGTTTTTATTAGCTTGCTTTCTTGTTTGTTTGTTTGTCCAGTACAAATCTTGCAATCGAATTTTAACTAATATCCCGAGTAGCTAGACATTTGAAACTTTCAGAATAGCTCAGAACACGATGACAATGCATTATTTTAATACTTTTAGTCATCTTTCAGAACAATTTTATTCGTTTTCAGCAAATTTTGCTGTATGGAAAGTTAGTTCGGAAAAAATCCGCAAGTATTTTTATTTGTTTTGACATGTCCCATATTATTTACAATCTTCATTTTGACAAGTTTCATATTGATTTTTTATTTAGTCAAACGTAATATATAAAAAGTTCTTTTTATTTTGTAATTATTTTATTTAATACCCCTCATTACGCATAAAAAATAACCGTTAAAAAATTTCAACCCCCTCTAAACTTTTAGGGTTTCCCTATAATTTTTTTGTATTTAGAGTTATTGTTATTACCATAACATAACTGCAAAATTTCAAATTTTTTTGTTGGGTACTCGGAGATCAGGTGCGTTACAGACAGGTGCAGGTGAATCTGTCTTGCTGTCAAATCCTAAAAATTGTGTCTCTACAACTTGGAAATTCATTCCAACTGTAACATCTAGAATATTTAAGCCAATTATATTTAATATCAAAAAACATTATAAACTATACTTTGGATAAATTATGGAATTTACAATTAAATTTTTATTTTATTTGTCAGTCAAAATATACATTAATAAACAATATAACACTCTGCGGTTATAACTCTCGAGGGGTTGCATGTACACTTGTTTTTCATATTATACTCGTAATTACATATTAGACTTCTATACGTTCCTAGCACAGTATAAGTTTTTTTAAAAAAATATAAGCAATTAAAAGTAATAAAAATAAATTGAACATACCCGCGTAACGATAACCATATCTCGAAATAACACCGCAGGTTAGAAATCATATCCCTGAAACATAAAACATATCATATTAATTTTAATTAATTTATAAATCTTATTGTCTGATAACAATAATTATAAATAGAAAAGTACCGTAAAATAAAATCATTAAAATAAATAAATTATTACATTAATATATTTTTTATGAGGCAAAATAGAAAATCTGAGTAGTTCAGCTAGTATCCATGACTACCTCAAGGTAAAAGGAAGACTCCATGGTTTATGTTAATAGGTTTAATCCAGTAAGTAAATAATATAATTATTATCAGAGATACATTTTTAAAATAGTTTGCTAATTTGAGTGACTCATAGCTTCCTCGCGTCTAATATTGGACAAAGAAAGTGTAAAATTTATTTTTATGCAATATAAAATTGGTACAGACGATTAAAATTAATACGGAACCATCAACGTCAATGGGCTACTTTCGACAAACCATCCAAAATTTGGTAAGTATTTTTTAAAGGTAAAGGTGTAAATAAAAAAATGTTTGAGCTCTGTAATAAATACTATATACTATAATCTATATACTACTAAAATATCAAAACAGGATGTGTAGTTTTTAAGATGTGGTGGCTCACAAAAATTTTGAACGGTAGACAGACACCGAGACCAAAAATGATTCCGCTACCCATCAGCAAAAAAGCAAAAAAAAATCTGTAATTAATAGGCATTACTGTTACTGTCCTTGGTCCGAATGAGTACACTCAAGAGAAAAGGAATACTACGTTGCTTGATAAATGCGTTAAATGTTAATAGGTTAAATAGAATAAGTAAGTTTAAAAATTATCAGATATACATTTTTTAAAAAATAATTTTAAAGAATTTTTTTATTTTAACTACATACGTAGCATTGACTCTAGAAAACACAAAATAACAACAGCAAAAATTGAATGCAATGAGAAATGTGAAACAGTTATTTTAATTTTCAGGAAGTAATAAAAAAAGAAAAACATTTACTTTTTCTTAACTAAAACAACATAATTGTAAGACAGTACTATAATAATTTAGCATAATAATTAGAACAAATGTAAGTAAAAGAAAAAAGTAGAAGAATAAGATGTAGATATTGTGTTTACAAAACATTGTATGAAGAAAACGAGTAGATAAAATAAAACAAGTCAAGTTGAAAAAGTTTTGTTTTAGATTGTTATCGAAAGGTTAAAGTAAATCAGGTGAGAATACTTAAGAAGAACAATAGACGAGGTGGGACGTTACTATGCAATGGTTATAGTGCTATAGAACAGTATACAGTAGTCCAGAACCCTGACCTCTAAATTACTTGTTAGCCAAGAGATAAAATTAACACTCTACTAAGTTTAATAAGGCAAACAAAATAATGAATAGCTAATCTCTATGAATGAATAGCTAATCTCTATTGAATACTATTTAAAATACAGCGACAATAATTACTTGTAATTTAACTGCTTTGCATTAATTAGCATGCAGAGTTTAAGTTATGTTTAAGAAACCCTTTGCATAGTTAACTGACAAACCGTTCAAGATGAAAATATTCACGTCACTTTATGACGATCTCTGCGGAAATTACATTTATAAGATGCTTTTTTGTGGTGCCAAATTCAATTTCTTGTGCCTGTCACCTCCTTAGTCCTCATAGAATACTTAAAAGGTTAAATTATCAGGGTGGGTAAAGTCAATAAATTAGAATCTAATGATGACTACCTGCTTGTAGTCATTATTGACCATCTTCAAATCCAAAAGAAGAAAATCATAGGAGAAAGTGTCCAAATACCGTGACTTAATTATATTCATTTAACTATTATGATTTTGCTTCCGAGGTAACGGAAGCATTGTGTTCACTTTTGAGAACGAAAAACTTTTATGCCTCCGATTTTAAAAATTCCAAGACAGAAATCCGTTTCAGACATCAGGGAACATTTTTGGTCTCGTGTCTGTCTGTCTGTCGGTCTGTGTGTCCGCGAATTATGAAACGTGCGACGATAACTTGAGTAAATGTCAACCGATTTTGATGAAATTTGGTAGACATGTTCATTTTACCAATGCCCAGGACGAGTTCGTTGGACAACGTTATCCGTCCAAGCGTTCACGAGCAACGCTCGCGTAAACAAGAACTTCAAATTTAAAATTGGAATTTTAGGTCGGGAAAAAAATCTAACTTCATCTATTCGATGAGACAAACATTTTTTTCAAATATAATTTTTTAGTAAAACCAACAGCGACACTGCTATGAAGTGTTAAAGACCGCTAAAACTATTAATACTTTTTACACAATAAACAATATAACAATAAAGTACATGATAGGATGCGAGGAAGCTATGTGCCACACTAATTGGCAGTCTATTTTTTCTTGAATTTAACTAATGCTTTAAACCTAGAATTTTAAAAATTTCATAATATTATTTATTATGGAAATATTATAACTATTTATGTCAGTCAGACAATGAATGAGTCAGTTGATGGTTCAGTTAATTTTATAATTATAATATCCTCCTGCAAATACCCACTAACCCCTTAGCCCACCCGACTGAGAATAATAATAACTATTAGAATGGCAGAAGAATCAATACTGACTGAGTTAGATTCATGCTTTGATTAATATAGAGTTATTGAGTAGTAGAGACAGGTAGAAAGTTACAGTTAGATTATCATGATGTTCAGTGCTCATTAAAATGTGGATTTAAAGACAGAACTCTGACATACCGTGACGAGAACTAAACGCAAACATGAACTATAACAATTTAAAAGTTTAAACCACTTAGTGACCACTCTTATAATCTACCTTCTAACTTCCGTGACTTGCTTGTTAACTGAGATTACCTTCAACGCATTGCTCTGTACACAGTTTAATGTATTTTGTACGCAAAGAAAGCTTATAGAGTGTACCGTTGTATGTTAAAATTAGAGGACAAGATCTGACACAAGATAATGAAAGTAGAATTTCCTCTAAGGACAACATGATAGACGTCTTTGAAGTATAAATAACAAAGTTTTACGACATTTTGACGTTTGCTTCAAGACAGGCTCGAAATGTGCTCGTATTTATCCGCTTTTTATTTTTTAATGCACTTTTACTAACTCATACTGTCTATCTTGAAAAAAGCTTAAAATCTGTTCTTTCTTTTTTCAAGTCCTTTATATAAACTAGTAAGTCGGTGCCAGTCATCTGTCGTCAAAATCTTTCGTAGGTATCGACTCTCTTCCAGTCAGCCAATCGAGCTGAAACTTGGCACACAGACTCTGCACGAATACAAAAAAAAAGTCTATCAAATTTATTAATTCATTAAAATTAATATTAATTTATAAATCAAAAATTAATTTAATTAATATAAAAAATATAGTGTCAATTGGTGTGGCACATGGCTTCCTCGCATTCTATTACGAACTTTATTGATTTTATGCTTTTACAAGCCATTATTGTCTAATTTGTTTCGACCGTTTTTTCAATCTATCAAAATTGTTTTGATGTTTTACATGAACTGAAGTATCAATTTAGCAAAAGTTAAAGAGCGCAGACGGTTTAAACTAATCTGCGGGTTATTTTAGAAGTTTCAGACAGATCAGATAAGTACTTCGGCAGCAATAGGTGTAAATAAATATATATTTTTGTGTGCAAAAAAATAGCGCAGAAGGTCGAAACTTATATGGGACTAACAATGGGCTAATTATGACCAACCAAATTTCATTATAATTGCACGTGTAGTTTTTAAGATATGCTGTTTCACAAAAATTGACAGACCGACAGACATACACGGAACCAATAATGTTCCCTGATATCTGAAACGGATTTCTGTCTTGGAATTTTTGAAATCGGAGACCTAAAAATGTTTCATTCTTCAAATCGAGCATAAATAAACTCAAAACCTAAACTGCCTAAGTAAATAAGCAAAAAGTAAAACCCTTCAATTTCTTCTAGTATTAGTATTATGCGTCAAGTTTAGTCACTTAGTTTAGGAATTATTTAAATTTGTTAAGCTTTATGCAACAATAAATTTATTATATGTTTTGCAATTGCAAAAAAAAAATCATAATGTAATTGGGTCGAGTAGAATAATGTTATTTGAATTCACATATTTACAAAAAACGATTAAATAAAAAAAGGTTTTATTTATTATGTTCATCAATTTTCCAAGTACATCGATCACCCGATCGATCGATGAACTAAGAAAATTGATTGGAAAAAATTGGTCTGTTAAACCCTTAACAGACCAATAGAAATTATTTCTTTTATATTATTATTTAATAAGAGCTTCATATTCATTAGAAGAGTCAATCAGCGAGGCGCTTATGATATTCCAAAGAAAATAAATCCTGAGAAATGTATTAATAACTTATGTTGAAAGTCAAATTAAATAATATTAGGTTTATTATTTGCTGGGGCAAAAAAATAAATATATTTTCTTGCAAATAAAACAAAAAAAAAAACTATTCTTTTCCTAAACCATTCCCTTACATAAAGGTTACACAAAGAAACAAGTAATATAAAATTGTAAGGAAGAAGCATGATCTTTAAATAGTTTTATGTATTCCTTTTGTTAAGCAGATGACAGTAAAAGATTATGATACTCTTTTGTTATGTGTTTTATAAGAGAAGCTGGTTTGAAAACCGTGTATTCTTTTTAGAAGTAGAGTTAAGGTGTTTTACTGAGTTGCGAGACCAGAGGATGTCCATCTCTATGAGTCGAGGCGGTACCTCCCCGGTCTATGGAAACCGTTACGCCGGTCATTACCGCTTCCACGCAGGAAATAATTCCTTTTCATAGCCCATAGCCGTATCCACCTTGAGGAAAACCTACAGGTAGAGCCAAACTATCAAACAGCCGAGCTGCTACTGTCCAACCCAAAAATCTCATCTACCATCATCCAACAATTTACAATATACTTCAGTATTACACGATTTAACAACACACTGTTAAATAATGATTCCTTTGTTTTCTCATAGAAAGAGAGTTTGGAGAAAACATGAGACTTTGATAAAAATAAACGCTTTAGGGCAATCTATAAAAAATTGACTTCTTCAAGTCTGGTGTCTGTGTATGCCCATTCTCACTGGACAAAATTCTTCTCAGCACGATATCTGCATCTATTTATAGCTGTAAAATAAAAATTAAATTAAAAGTATTGCCGCAACGAGCTGAATGTCATAAGTTTTTCAACTTAAAGTATTAACGAGAATAAAACTCAAAATAACAAAAATGATCAGTTAGTTATCGAGAAACGCAAACATTTAATGCAGACCAGATTCAGAAATATTGAACAGCCAAGAAATAGTTAGATCGACTATATGTATGTCTAATCTATTTATATTAAAATATTGATTGATGTCCCTTCTCTGAACTGTTTTTTTTTTTTTTTTTTTTTTTTTTTTTAGTTTTTGTTCTGACTGAGCTAGTCAGAACTAAACAACTCTATTGTAACACGATCTTAAGCATTTTAAGGCTAAACCGCTTACTAATTTATTAACTCTTTATGTCTAAATAGAGATTTCAACCTTAGTGTCAAGTACATAAATACATTACAATATTGAATACAACAATATTGTGACATGTCACATGTGTCTTTTTATGAGACGCACTGCTATGTGTAATATAATAAAGTTTTAAGAGTAATGCTCCTTTGTTTAAAATTATATATGAAAAGAAACCAAGAGAGAATATTACTGGTTAGTCTCCTAAATAATAGTTACTCACCCTCTTCATATAATTTTATAACAATGTAACTCAAGTTCTTCCATAAACGCCTCTGATTGAGGCCTTAAAAAGCCGATTCAGCAAGTATGTATTATTTCACGTGGAGAGACAGTTTCTTCGAATCCATGAAAATGTTTATAATCTACGTGATGGATTATAAAGTCTCCATCTTATTGAGTTCATGGAGACCATGAAATGATTTTGATTTTAATATAGGGATCATTTGAAGCGAAGTCAGTCCTTCATAATACTCGAGTAACTAGCCGATATTTTATTTTTTATTATACCATTAATAAAAATAAGCTACTTACTTAGGTTTGATAACGAACTGCTTAATTTTGTTCTTGGATTTTTATTATACAAATGTTCCACAAGCTATTGGTAGAAATTAAGTTAATTGAGATTTGAGCATTATAAGAACAGCAAGAATACCCAATATTTAAATTACACTGATTTTAGTAGACAAACTATAGTTATAGATTAAGGCAGTGAACCCGCATTGAATATATATTTTTAATAGTATTGTAATGAACTCAGTTTAAAAAGCAAATTATTGTTATCATAATGTCCAAATATAATTCTATATTACGAGTACGAGATTACGTATCCTATAACCACGGCTTACAAAAAAAAGTCGGGTTCAAAGGTAATTAAACCATTTATACAATGTTATAAGAGTATGTATGCAATTACTTATAGCAACAGAAGAGAAAGCTAATTCGGATCCCAAAAACCATCTAGAATACGCGCCTATTAATTAATACCTCCTGAAACGCACATCATTAGACAGATTTACCTTATAAGTACTGGTATCGTATTTTACACCTCAAGAATAACTAACGGAAGTTAATCTTTTACTCAAAATAACAAAGAGAATTTGCGCTAATTTGTTAGTCGATAAAATAAAGGTAAGATATAATTAAATTATTTATGCATTATGCATCACAATACACTTAATGGTGTACAAGCCAAGTAATAAGTACTTACAAGTTCACTTCATGATCATTAGAGCCAGTTGAAATTCCAAAACAATGGTACGTTGTACTATCAATCATAATATACGGATATTATCAATATGCCGCAGCATGGTTCGACAAACACCTTAATGAATAAATTGAGATAAGTATTAGGTTAAACAAAAGTACAGGAAATCGAAAGGAGCCAACACTATATTATATTTAAAAAGATTTTTAATTCTTCATTGGTTAAAAACAGAAAAAAATATATTAGATAAAAAATTAACATAAACTAACCGTCTTGTAAAAGAACAACGTCTTGCAAAAACGTCTGCTTGTATCAGGTTGAAATTTTACATGCCTGTTTCAGTTGTACATTAGACGATGTGTAAGAAGTTTTATTAAAATCGTTACGTTAGAAAGTAAGATATCGATAAAAACGTTATTTTCTTTATTTCAAACATTTAGGTCCGCTTTAATAAATTTATAGATCTTTATCACTTCATATCATAGCAGTGTCGGTGTTCGTTTTATTAAAAAAATATATTTAAAACAGTTGTTTTTCTCATTAAGTAGAGGAAAGTAAGTAACTGGCTTCCATAATAACATTTTTTCCCGTCTCTTTTAAGCTTACGGTTACGCGAGCGTTGCGCTCGAACGCTTGGGCGGATAACGTTGTCCAACGAACTCACTCTGGGTATTGGTGAAATGAACATGTGAACCAAATTTCAACTAAATCGGTCATCTTATACTCAAGTTATCGTCATCGGTAGATTTCGTGACGCTTGGTTTTGTGACAGTCGTTTTTCCGGATTCACTCCCGGGCTCCAGAACATACTATAAGGAACTTCGTCCAAAAAGGTGAACAATTAAGTTAGATAGTGACTTGTAATGACATAAATAATAATATCAATAGAGATAAAAAAAAGTCAGGTAAAAGAATTAACTTGTTTTGTTTATACTTTTCTACACAATCTTATCAAAGATTCATCAAAAGCCATTAAGTTTTGCTTGAGGAGGCTAAAAATAGTTACATGAGTGACAAACAAGAAGCATATTGAGAATGAATATTACGAGTATATTTAAGAGAATCGATGGCTTCACAACGCTGCAGAACGGGCGAAGTAATTTCCAGAGGTAACGAGAAAATAGCGGTTACTTTCAATAGGGCAATAGGTCTAGAGATGCAGCAAGTCAAGTAGGGTGAAAGGATACCGTAAAAATTGGCTTTAAAACAAAATAAAAAGTAACACTAACCTTCGAGAATGTCACAGAGAAACATCGCCTTACGTAATCTTCTTAGATATCTGTAAACGCAGCGGCGATAAAATGAGAGCTTGACAGAAAAAACTTGCGTCGACCTTAATTCAACTCTTTCCGCAGTTTGAAGGGAAATTATGTGATAATCTGGTGCTGATCAGGTTGAATGTTGAGCGTGTCCAGTTTATCCAGGTCGGACGTACGGCGACGCTATTGTCCGAAGCCGTAACTAAAGCTCCGACCACGTTGTATCGTGAACAGACGCCGTCTAAGTCTCCCAGTCTGAAGACGATGTCTGTGAGAGATCGCGGCTGACATATTTCTAGTAACGAACTAACCAAGTCTCGTGGGATTTCGGCATAGCGGCATCACGTTTCAACCATAAAATCGCCGATAAGTGTAATCCCATCCCCGATCTGAGGTATTACAGGTTCCGAAGAAAACCATAGAGTACACATTCCAAGTTATATTTCCTTACAACCCAATCTCTTCAGTACGACGCATACATGAAGCCAGATTGAAGTTCAATTAAAACGCTCAGAGGGCTGTTTCAAAATAAATATATCTTCGAAAACAGTTTCACGTCATAAGCACTTTTTAATACATTTTTGAAAAAATTGTTAAATAATATTATTGAATACATATAATCTTAAGAAGAATTCTCAAAGAACCGAATTAGTTATATAAAAGAATCCCTACTAGTTAGTATTCTGTTTTAATCTTCTTAATAAAACTTTAACACCACTTTTGAATTATAGTTTCAACACAAAGAGGGGTTAATGCCGAAGTGTCCGTCTGTGAGCAACTATAATAACGAACAGTAAAGAAGCTAGCGTAGACTAAACATAAAAGATTCACGAAATATTTATCGCCAATAGTTTGTCCCGATAACTCACCTATAAGCCCCGATAACTCACCTATGTCTTTTTGGCATTAGCTGTGTTAACAGCTTTGCAAACCTTTTCTAACAAACATATTATACTGTAATAACTGTCGTAAGTGAACCTGGGGGAGTAAAAAATCCCCTTTCAAACGTATAAGCACAAAACTGGTATCGCTTTTTTGAATTGAGTTCTAGTTATAAAATTAATTGCACGATTATATTAGATAGCATGTTAAAGATCACTTTTAGAAGCAACATTTTAAAACGAACATTTCCGATTATTACATTAATGCTTTCTTTAGTATACAAGTACAGTACATAAGTATAATCTTACCAGATAACACGATTAAGAGAGTAAGAAACGTCATTAATAATATTTAATTGTATGGCGATCATACAAATAATAGGTACGAAATCAAAGCTTTCTTAATTGAACATAATTTTTTATTGCACTAATAAAATTTGACAAACTGCCATGGGCCAGATCAGATCAATGTGGCAACTACTACTATGTGCATTCTTTTATCTAATAGTATCAGTCTCTAGTTCAAATGAATGATGAACTTTAAGAAGTGAACAGGGTCATAATATATAGGTGTGAGATAAAAAAAAAGGTTTTTTTTGGTGGTAGTGTAGTCATAATTAATAATTAGTTGGTTCTATGAACGTGTCTTACAATTCAGGAAGTTAAAACTCATTATCAGTCAGTCATTCAGATAAAAAATCTGACTTGATAACGATTTATTTTAAAGTATCATTATATTATCATTTATTTTAAAAAGATTTTTTTTATTATTTTAGATTTCTTATCAATGGAAAGCACTATGGAAATCTTACAGAAACAGATGCTGAACAGTCTCAAGATATAATTCAAGTACACAAGTGTTGAATAGAAATCGTTGTTATAAGATTTCCTTTTATTTCGAATTGTCCTTTCCTTTAATTATACAATAGACAAAATGAAATGACCAGAAGTTGTCTCACAACTCTATTGAAGGCTATTGTACTCTTTACAACTTGCCAAACAAAAGGGGAGAAAAAAACCAAAAACTTAATTGAATAAAGCAAAAGTATGACGCCAGAAAAGACTATCTTTCATTACTCATTCCTGTGCGATTTCTGAAGCGTTGCAGTTTCGGCCACTTGACTGCACAAATTAGGATTCTGTTAAAATTAAATAATACACCGCTGTAGTCCGATAATTTTATTTTTATTAGATAATAATATAAAAAAAACTAACCGTAAAAATATATAAATAATACACTACTTGCGGAACTGCAATAAAATAGTTATACATTTAACAAAAAAACTAATGGTTGATAAGTTTAATACAAGCATTAATTTGTTTCGCGGAAAGTTTAAAAGTAAGTATTTCTAGCAGTGGCATATCCACGTGGCCCCTGTGCCCCCCCCCCCCCCCCAGACCCAAGTAATAGAGTAAAAAAAAAAGTAATAAAGTAAAAATAAATAATACCGCCGTATTTTTTTTTTTTTTTTTTAATAGATATTTTTTACATTCATCTCATATTCAATTTCACCTCAGAAAAGCATAAAAACGCTGCTTTGAGAGGTCATATTTTAAAAATTTTCGGAGGATGGCCCCTGACCCCCCCCCCCCCCCCGCCATAAATCCCCCCTCCCCCAATAAGTAACTGTAGACGACGCGTTCTGAAACAGTTGTTGTTACTTGGGCGCGGAATTTTTTTTTGTTGAAAAAGGGAACACAACAAATTGTTCTTTGTTTTTTTTTGTGGGGGGGGGCCGTTTCGTTGAATAAGTAGTTCCCTTTTCTTGTTACCACTACGAATATACCCCCCCCCCTCCATCTAAACTGACTTAGAATGTGCCCCCCCCTAGACTTAGCCGCAGGATACGCCACTGCTTTCTAGACATACTTTAAGGTAATTATTACATGCTTGAAATTATTCCTCCTATTATTAGCTGATAATGACTATATTTTAATTGATAATCGCTGAATAGATTATTTCATATTTAACAAAGTTTTAGTTATGAACAAAAATATGCAGATAGTGTAAAATAAATCTATATTCCATACTCTATCAATAAGATGGGCAAAAATGCACCGAGAAACTAGGAATTAAACCAAGGATTCTTGGCTTACCATGAAGCTCAGTAGGATGGTCCCGGTCGCACGGTAAGCGAAAGTTCTTTAGTCTGATTCTCAAAGGCGATGCGTATTTTTCTGTTTTTCTCCTAGCTTCTTTCAAAATTAAGTACTGATTGAATTCCCTAGACATTGTATGAAATATCTTCAAAAGTATTTTAGGGTCAGTAGCCAAAAACCAAGGATCCCTATTCCTACCCTTATCTGTCTGTCTGTCCGTCCGCCTGTCTGTAACTCTATGTTAAATGCTAGTTATAAGTTATAATGCTATGTGAAATAACCCAATTTTTCTTTAACGGAAATGCATTATGTGGGGTGTGGAATGAAAGAGGAGGACGCTCTAAGTTCAAATGTATATTTGGTTTGGTTTCTTTACCATAAATACATTTACTAATAACCGGCCGAAGTAGAGTTCAATATACAGTAAATAATATATAGTAAATCTAATTACCGAGGAGGTAAAAGATAATTACCTCCATTCTAGGATTAGGATTGCATATAATGTTTTAGTTGAGATACGTATAGATAGGGAGGGTGGCAAAATACATAAGAAGGAAAACTCCATCAAAAAAAAATAAATAAGCATTATTTATACTCCAGCAATAAAATATAAATACATATTTATAAATAATTATGTTTATAACACATAAATTACATTCAAAATAACAAATAATGAAATATTGAAGAATTATATTAACAAGAGAAATCGTTTTATTTAAGTCAGATATTATAAATAGATTTCAAAACAATTTATCAATCCTTGTCTTGTTGGTGAATCAAATTTAAACCATCAATAAAATAATAACTATCATTTAGCAAAACCAAAATATATTTGAACCACGTTCATAGCTCTACTAAGACTTATCGCAGTAGAAGTCAATAACAAAGGCTGAGATAGGTCTAATCGATAAAACGGAATTGTGTAATGGAGGAACCGTGTATAAGAGATGCGTTTTATAAATCATTTTAGTTTAAAAGGAACAAAGATAATAAAACGAATCATTTAAAAAAAAAAAAAAAAAAAAAAAAAAAAACCAGAAGTAGTTGATTTTCAATATACATAATTTCTTTCCAATATGAAAGCATTTAATTATTCTACATTTTTTTCTTAAAAAATTACAAAAAAAGAAAGGGGAAACAATGACAAGTAATTGAGATATCCGTTATGTCTCAACTACAATAGGAATGAAATTCGTGGTACATAGAACAATGAAATAAAGCTTATTATATTTGCTTTGAATTTTCACTACTAATCTAAACTGTAATACTTTTCGACCAATCTAAACCCCTTTCAGCTGTGGATCTCAGAGTTATCCTTTTCTAACGGTCCTTACTATTGAGTATAGTATGCGATGCGTTTATTCCCCGTTATATCTCATCTACGTTAAACCATGGCGAGTAGCATTCAGACATAAGTATATTCTTTGAACTAGGACTAGATCGTGATTCACAGATACATTTGGTCTGGAATAATATGTATGAGTTTTTATTCCTGTAGATTATGCCTAATATAATATATTTATATTAGGAATTCCTGAAGAATCATAAATTAGATAATAAAAAAATCGGCCCGAGACAACTCAGACAAACTTTCTCATATAAAAGTTCATAAATACTTAGCCCATTGTTTCCCATTTATTAGTTTTGTATGTACATTTAATTATTGTTGAACATTTCATGAATATTTATCATAAAAATAACTTCCCCTGCGCGGTGAATCGAACCCGGGCTCTCTCCGCCCGCGTTTTAAGCTATTTTCTCAGGAACTAGAATTTTCCCGGGAAAACGGCTTATATCGTTATAGATTCGTATTTAAATGGACTAAAATATAGAATTTTTAGGGGGTAGCGCCGCCAAATTTGGAGCTAAAATTAATTGCTCGATTTCACCTCGGGGTATGATTTTTCTGAACATGTATGCCAAATTTCGTGAAAATCGGCCCAGTAGTTTCGGCTCCAGGCGTCTGCACAGACGACAGAAGACAGACAGACATTTTTTAAAAACCACTTTTTTGGACTCAGGGGACCTCAAAACGTGTAAATCCATCAAAATCGAATTTTCACGGCATCACTATACTTTCTCTTTATATGAGAAAGTAAAAAAAACTAGCTGGATTGCCGTACTTCGCTGCAGTTTTTTTTTTTTATTTGATGTATTTATAAACTACCGTCAGAAACATTAAAATCTTAGAGAGAACCTGGGGAACTATCTACAAAATTGAATGGTCGTGATGAGTAAATCAGTGGTATTAGGATATTATATGGATAGATTATTGTAGTTAAAATGTTGAATTTACACGAAGTCTAAATTTCAAAGTAGCAAAAAACCAGACATTACTAAGAGATCTTAAAATCTTAACACAATCTGTACTCTTTAAATTTTATCCCCCATAAGTATCTACGTTCCATGTTAACTCCAAGTTAGAGATAACTAAATTCAACATTAACAAAGCACCTACATGAGAATAATAAAGAGGAGTATGCTAATTTTAAATACAATATAATCAAACATAGGAATTTAAAAAAAAAAGTAACATAACTATTATAGCATTAATACTTTACTAGCAGAGTAACACTAATCGATATGTGATGAAGAAGCTTTAACGATAAAATAATTCTGCTTATAAAAGAACTTTTATAAGCATTTTAAAAATTTAAAATGCATTTTTAAAAATTTATATTAACAAACTATCTGAACACCAATAAAAGGATCAAGTCAAGTGAATCAGTAAATTTTTACTGCAGTTATCAAAAGAGAGCTTGCTGTTAAAAGGGCGCATAGTTACACTATCTTACACATTTCAACTTGTTGTCCAACCGTGTCTTTCAACCTGGTTGAACAACTGCCCATGCCCGTACACACTCCAGCAGTTTGACACAACATTATACTCCACCGACCTACAATTTTTATCAAATTTTGATGCTTAACTTGTGGTTCGGTCTCTCTCCTGCCCATACACGGTCCAACTTTAACTAAAACACAACCAATTTAAGTATGTAAATGAGGCCCTTTAGAAAGATAAGTCATCATGGTATTTCTTCTTCAACAAAGAATAGCACAATATAACAGTATCCTTTTCTTTTTTTTTTAAGTTTTTGGTAGTTTTCATATTACGGAAAGTTTAAATTTTAATTTAAATCAAATTATAATTATTATTAACTACGGGAAACAGACATTGAAAAATACACTCCAGCGTCGGGATTTGAACCACGGGTCTCCTGTATTTCCAGTACAGATGCTCTTACCAAGTAAGCTACGCAGAAGAATGATTTTTCACTGCCGTAATCGATAACTAGTCCCGAATCCAAGCTTTCAATATTCATACACATTTAGACAGTCAATATTTATGACATTAGAACTAAACCGAGAATTAACGCTTATAATTATAAAGTACTCAATTAGTACCTGTACCTTGTACAATCAATTCGAAATTAGATTTTGAAGTTTTTGGTAGTTTTCATACTATACGGAAAGTTTAAATTTTAATTTAAATCAAATTATAATTATTATTAACTACGGGAAACAGACAGTGAAAAATACACTCCAGCGCAGGGATTTGAACCACGGGTCTCCTGTATTCCCTTTATTTATTTTTTTTTATAATATCTTATCTGATAACAAACATCTAGTAAAGAAATTATAAGATTGGCTTACCGGTGTAATTATAAAGATTGTAATCAATGATAACCAAGGTCAACAGTGTTTATCTATAATTAAAATTTTCACTGTTATTGCCAAATAAACTAATCACGTTTACATTTCAACATTTATTATTTTATATCTTTGTTAGTTTAATATTATAAAAACGAGATAATGTACAGCAGTATAGGCGGTGGGTTGAAGGAGGAACATCGCTCAGTGATGAGTAGGCGTCATCGGGGCCATCTTGTGGTAGCTAACAGCAAATAACAAGCTCCCACAGTGTCTTATTACAATGAGAAAACGTCAAATTACCTCTAGAAATTTTCTCTAATAATTCCTTCAAATAATAGAGATATATTACAAATTTTTAAGTTTTAGGTAGTATTCATACTACGGAAAGATTAAATTTTAATTTAAATCAAATTATAATTATCATTAACTACGGGAGGCATACAGAGAAAAATAGACCCCAGCACCGGGACTTGAACCATGGGACTCCTATATATCCGTTACAGGCGCTCTAACCAACTTGTAGAAATAGATAGAACTTGCTAGACTTGTAGAAATAGATTGAAAGCTTGGTTTCGGGACTTGGTATCGGTAACGACAGAGAAAATCATTCTCCAGTATAGCTCAGTTGGTTAGAGCGCCTGTAGCGGATATATAGAAGACCCGTGGTTCAAGTCCCGGTGCTGGGGTCTATTTTTCTCTGTATGTCTCCCGTAGTTAATGATAATTATAATTTGATTTAAATTAAAAACAAAAAATAAGAGATATATTACTTGAAGATATATATGTAGTATTAAGTATAATGCAGCAACAAACGCTATAGGATCCGCTCAAGTAGGGTAGGGCGTCACTACTCGCATAATTCCAAGTGAAAAATCGTAATTTAATGAAACAGACTAAATCCAAGAGAAGGAGCAAGAGCAAAGTAAAAAAAAAAGTTAAGAAGTCAGAGGCAATTTATGCTATGAATTTCTTTAAAAGGCCTATAAGAATTTTATTGGAATATTGAGGGAAACCAAAGCCCAAAGCAGCGTCAGCGATTACTTAAGGTACCAACAGGTCAGAAGAAGTGCATATAGCATACAAGTTATATGTATTATTTTCCACACGCAAGGAAAGACATGGTTTGCTGCCATGAAATTATAGCAAATGTGAAAAGAATGCATCAAAAGCTATATCAAATGAAGTAGTAGACGATCAATACGGAAACATACTCAAATATGAACAAAAAAATTATCCATTAACTTCGACAAAGATTTGATCACTTCTCTGCCGGTGGAAATCTGTTATGCCCTTTGCCTCAAGCCAACTATAAACTAAAAGGATATTAGTTTCGCTAAATGTAAACAGCTTAAAGCTATGGCATAGTGTGATATACCTGTGGAAAGAACATAAAAGTTAACTGCTCAACGACGAAGTGTCAATATCAAAAATGTTTGTCGTAAAAATTTTGTTGATAGAATAAATAAAGTTTATAGTTTCAAAAGGTTTTAATATCTCACTGAAAATGTAATACAATTTTTAATTGGATCAATTTTCTGAGTCAAAAATAATTAGGGCAGGCATCTTATCACGAATTTAGGTTATAAAAAACGGTTCAATATTTAAGTAGGTAGATTTAAAAACCATTCATTATATTAAGGAACCATAAAACGGTCTAGACGAATATGCGAGTATTTATCTTAGCCTTAGTTAGTGGCAATACTAACTAGAAGCAATATAATTATGGTCTGGTGCATTATGATCAACTACATTATTTTTCCTTACCGCTGTATGGATGCCTTAGGCAAAATGCAGCCTAATTATTAGAGATTAAATACCATTTAAAGAGTACAGTTAAATTGTCTAATGGCAAATTAAAACAAAGGAAACCAAAATTATAACATATTAATTCAACAAGATTTCTCTAAATGGAAGTTGCGACACATAAATCATTTGATTTATTTAAGTCGTTATTGCAAAAGATTTAATTTTCTCTTTAAAGATACTCAACAATCTTAATGTTTTTAAAATATATTTCTTTATCTTAATATTAAATAATATATAAGAATTAGATATAATAATTTATTAATGGAAACAGAATTTAATACAAGTATAGAAAGACTGTCTAGACAGTCAACACACTAAGTCCATTTAAGGGTAAAACAAGTCGATGAACATTAAATAAAGTCCGGCTAAAATGTCAAATTAATTATAAGCTTACTAAAACTTTCTTCTGCAAATTCTAAACCACATATTATATATTTTTATTTTTTCATTTATTAAAAAGTTTTCTAATTATTAGTTTAATATTAAATAGGTTTTATCTCCATATTTTACTTTGTTTTTTAGAAGAGAAAGGTACTCCGACTCCGAGGCGGAAATATTTAATTTTGAGCCTAAAATGTATCTAGGCTCATAAAGCGATTATAAGGGGAGTGTTGTAATAATAGTCCAGGAGATGGCGTGCTTAAAGTGTCTGACTAACATCAAGCTAGAATTTTGTGTATATAAGTAAATCTTTTGGTCCTTTTTAGGGTCCGTAGGCAAAACCAAGGACCCTTATATTTTCCTGCGTGTCTGTCTGTCTGTCCGTCCGTCCGTCTTTCGCCTGCTCTCACGGTTACACATTTTGTCAGATCACAACAAATTTAGCATATATGTGTATAGTAGGTACCTTCCCTCACATTTTAAATGTAGCGACTTAATTAAAATATTTTTCAAAAAAACAAGGGTAAAGAAACTTAAGGTCATCAATAGGAACTACTTAAACAATACAGTGTTGCCTACGGACCCTTGCTGAGTGCTGACTAGCACACACTTGACCTGATAATTAAGAATATGTGGTTGGCGTTCGTCTGCCGGACATAGCTTGGCAATAGGCATTTGAAGAAAACAAACCGGTGGAGAGCGGCCATGTCCCGCCCTTTTTGGCGAAGAATGTGATTTTCATGATCCTAAGTACGGACTTTTTTAGTAGACCAATAATCTAGTAATAAAGTTGATGGTAGTTTGTCACTTAATAAGGAACAATTAAGTGTAAAAAGGAACAATTTAAAATACCCCCCCTCCCCAAAAAAAACCTCAATTTTAGAGGAATTAACATATAGTGGGTCGCGGATACACAGTTTAAGATAACAGCACGAAAGAAGATAACAAATAACACAAAGATAAATGAAGAGAAAAATAAAACAACAGAAACAACAACAATAAGACATAACAAAGTTATGATAACAATATTGATTTTTGGGCGACAAAAAATTTGTTCACAAACTTAGTTTTATAATAAGAAAATTCATACACATATGTAGTATGTAGCTCTCATTCTCATAATATACTTTTAAGTAACATGATAAACGATTGCTATTATTATTATTATTACAAGTGGAAGTCAATGTTGAAGAACTTTCAATTTGCTTTTTGAAGCAGAGCTTGTTTACGGTTAGCGTAACTATGTTTACGAATATAATAATAAGACTCTCACCACGCGTGTAAACTGGGCTCGAAAATATTTATTACACTTCATTCTAATAACGAAATCATTCATCTTGGTCGGAACTTAGCCTCCTCTATCCATGCGAAACAATAAATAATGAAGGAACATAATAGAAACAAGGAAGTCGACATTAAGGCAATATAGAAAACATTGAGAACATTTTAATGTTAAAAACAGGATGAAGGATGGTACAGATGAAACTACAAGAATGGAATTAGAAACAACCATCTGAAGGATCCGCCCTGAGATTCAGGCGGTTCTATCAAACCATTGTGTGCAAATCAACCTACTATGGGAGAGAAATGTTTCTTTTTTTCGTTTCGGTTTTTTTTTTTTTCAAAAAAAGAATACACTTTCACTGTTATGATCGGAAATGTCTCAGAAATGTCAGTTCCCATAGTAATGAATAATGAAAAACGTTACTTTTTTCCTCGATACATTAAGAAGTAAAAGCAGGCGTTAAATGTGCGAAGAATAAATCCAGTGCGAAATGTTATAGTATTCAGGTATTAAAATGAAAGAATTAAAAAAAAGTAACAATATTGTCAGTTAGAATGCACGGGACAAGGCCGATAACTTTCATTATACTAGGAGGAAGAATTTTTGTTGTATTAGTTCATTACCCAAGCAAATTATAAATACTTTTAGATAGACAATTTAAAAAAAACAAAACAACAAACTATAACGATGTTATTATTATTATTATTCGTCTTATAAAGGAAAAACAACATTTTTTGAATCTGAATAACGCTGAAACTCAAATGAAGAGTGTATTATCACACCACAATAAGAAATGTAATAATAATCAAATTAAATAAAATTATAGTTTTAGTGGAGAAGCGTAGCTCGTAATCACTTTACTACTTCTATATACATATACAATCACACCAAAACTTTGAACCATAAATTACACTAGAATAACAAGAAGTTCATATAATACCTGCATGAACTTTATACAGAGTTTAGTAAAACTTTTTTATGGGTATAAAAAAAGAAGATAAAGTCATAAGACATACTTATTTATCAGTGTGAAAAAATTGCTATTTTGTCTATAATGTAAAACTAACAACTAAACTTTCAAATTAAACATTATTTTAAGTTCCATATTTATTTTACTACTTTCTAAGCCTTATCAGTTACCTGTTCTATTTCCACTTCTGATTATGTTTTCTGTTTGTTAAGTAGATAGCAACATTAAAGACAGTCTGACAGACTAAACAAAATAATACATACCCAAGTATGGGTTATTTTGCTTTTGTCTGTCATATTGTCTTCAGTGTTGCTATCTACTTTGTAGTTGTAAACAACTACATAAGAGGCATTTTTAAAGTATTACCACGATTTGACTGTCAGGTTGACTTAAAATGTCCTAACTAATTTATAAACGTTCAGAAATATATGATTTTAATTTTTTTAGTTTCCAAAATCAACAATAATAACAATTTACAATATTAATTTATATTATTAATCAAGAGGTAAAATTGAAATTGGTGTTAACATAATTTTTGTGTTAACTATGACTATAAGACCATATGAAAACAAATAAATTTGAGCGTAAGGTAGAGTGAAGCTGTTGTAAAAATAAAAAGTACATTTCTTATCATCTCAAAATATAAACAGAATGCCCTAAGAAAACCTATCCGTGAAAAAAATGCCAGCCCCCCCCCCCCCCCCCAAAAAAAAAAATCAGCCTATTAAAGTAGTGATATCTACATCTACAAGTCAGCTATTTCTTTAGTCCATAACCTCACTTCACTCCTACTTTCATACGACATTGACTGGGAGATGGCGACAAGACTAAGACAGGGACCGAAGAGATCTATTGAGCAAGATTGATTTTTCTTTCTATTCCTTAACACTTGCCCAGTTTCTGAATGAGGAATTAAGCAAACTTGGCCGCAATGTAGATATATATCACTACATTGATGGGATTACTATTTTGGACGAGGGTCTGAAACTTTTTTCTTTCTCCTGAGTTCTCTCCTTCCCATTACCCACGTAATTCCTATGAGACTACACATTATACTGATGTTTTATGTCTCATTCATTTTGTACTGAAAGGTCTACCACATTGCAAAAGCTGTGAATTTTGTATATCCTCAGCTTGAACATTGACTGGGAGATGGCGACAAGACTAAGACAGGGACGGAAGAGACCAATTGTTGACGGAATCTAGGTATATTAAAATTTGTATTCGATATAGGAGCGTCTATTTCGATCTAGGACCCAGGATCTAATAGTGTCTATGTCTAGTCTTAGGTCGATCTCCGATGCGATAGACTCATCTCCCACTAATTATGTTTTATTAATGTAACTCAATTTCTACCTCAATAAACACTGATGATGGCCTTATAATATAAAGGCTGAAAAGTTGCCATGTATAATAAACCAGTATAAATTAACGTGTAGGGACAATTTATTTTATTCCTTTAAAACTTGTGTTGGAGAAGTTTCATTATAGACTAGTACCTTCTATAAAATAGAAGGAGGAATAAAAATTCTTAAATAGATAAGTCTTCAGTTCGTTAATTATGAAAAACACATGGAATAAAAAATAAATATGAACCAATGAAGAACAGAGTTGAAATAAAGAAGTCTCTCCGCGTAAAAAGTATTTAATCAAATTCAGAGCAGCTTTCAGCCACTATAGGGCCATCATCAGGGCCGAAAATTGAAAATGTTAATTAAAACAATAAGAAGGGAATGCAGTGAGTCGTGAGCCATACCAACCCAGCAACCGGTACAAGACCTCTTTGGAGTGACACTCTATGATGAACACTAAATGATGACCTCCACTACCGCTTTATATCTTAACCAATAAAGAACCATTAATTCAATAACTTATTCATTCATTTTGATACTCTGCCTTTTACACATTTCAATATATTAATTGCATAAATTTGTAGATATTATAATTACAGTGAAATAAAAAAAAAGGAAAATAGAATTTATAATTATACCTTAATCAACCATAGATGTGGATTTAAACAGAATTAATTTGTTAGCCATACCTGGAAAAAAAGAAAATAATACATTAGATTCTTATTTTATTAAAAATGCTAACATCCAGTAAAAATAAAATTAGGGTTAGGAAGTATAAATAAATGTAATTACAATAAAGAAAAATATTGCAATAAGGGATCAATAGCCGTATTTGCAGTCTAAATTATTGAGATAATTTAAAACCCAGAAATATGGGACTTTCGTTGTTTTTCACTAAAGATCACATCTTACGGTTATAATAATTTACAGTGTAAATTATTATAACCTATAATGTTAGTTTGATAGAGACGTATAAGAAAGGGCAAAACACAAGTTAACAATAATAGAATTTAAGAGATTATAATCAATAATTAGATTAAACAAACCTGAACACCTGTTCTAGTGAGATATAATTATAAGAAAAAAATGTGTATTAATTGAACACATAATTTGATTAGTAGAGCAAAACTTGGTGATAATGAATTTTATTCTGTTTCTTTTTACTAACGTTAACGCTTATCTACATTCGATATATTCTTTCTTTACTAACACACAATAAAAAAAAAACACCTTGCGTCTCACGGTGTCTTTATGACGTAAATACCGACTTTATTGGCTTGTGCAAACTAGACTTCGACAAAAAGAGTTGATTGTAAAGTTGACAAGTGGCGCCATTGTGTTGTGGTAACTTGATGAACCTTTCCAATTTTCCTTTTCTATTAGAAATGTCAATCATACCCTGTTGCAAGGATCAGGAAGTGTTGTATGGAGTGTGTAATGCATTATACGTTCAGAATAGGAATAAGCTTGTTATAATTGGAATGCAATTTCCAGTTTTACAGATAGACGAGATAGTTTTTTTTAATTATTACAGAAAAAAACTTTTGTCCTGTTTCTTTTCTTAAAGTACATACACGCTAAACCATTTCTAATCTCTATCCTTTTATGTAGCCCAGTAATATTTTGTCTAATTTAGTTGAAATTAAAAAAAAATATATGTGTGACTCTCACGCATAAGAAGTGAAACTTAACTGGAGTTGATTTACCTGTAAAAAATTTCTCCCTTGGACGTTTCATCTAAGCTAATTTACTCTACCTCGCCTAAAGAAAATTCACTTAAAAAAAATAAACCTCCTTAAATCTTATCTCCGCAGCACAGGACTCAATGTTCTCTAGTGGAGAGATACACTTTTAGATGTTAAAATTTTAAATGATTTATTATAGAATTATGGAATTTATGTACTAAATGTTCTTTTATGTATCAATCTTATTATTTAATAAAGGTTTTGAAAAGAAAAAAAAAAATCAATATACAAATTAATTAATCAATCCTACTGAAGATGCGCCAAGAAGTGCGGTATCAAAATATCAGGACTTATTATTAGAAATTTTACAATAGTTTCTTTAAATATCTTTGTTAATTCGAGTATTCCTGGAATAACCTTGGATGAGGAGGAGAATAATTGATACACTAACTTTGTTTCTGATTACTTAAACCTAGATTTTGTGGAAATAATTAAATACAGAAGATTGTATAGATTTTTTTTTTCTTCTTACAGTTTACTAATTAGCCTGAATAGTCGCAACTGTTTCAACATAAAAATTTCGAATGGCAATGTGACGCTAAAATGAAATATTATAATTCAATACAGGATTAATAAGAAGTTTTAGATCAAACTGAACTCAGAATTGAAAGAATTAGCAATAAAAGATATTGATCCCATGAGTCAAATATGTTTATCAATATTTATTAATAGCATTGGCAATATCTTTTTCAAAATATTTGTTGATCCAAAAAGAGATTACCATTATTGGAAATTCATCTTTCAATTATTGCTAAATACACTTGGTACAATAAAGAAACTTTTGGCGAGGACAAGTCATTCTTTATTACTGATAAGTGATAATAAAACGATTTAAGTGGTAAGTTGTACAAAATAACTAACGAAATAAATAATTTAACTTCTACTGACTCACTCTACAGATCAAAATACTCAGCAACATCTCTGTGGTCACGTGCTTAAGCCTTAGGTAATATTTTGGTTTTTCCTTCGGCAACAGTTCTTAGAAAGCAAACCCATTAATAGTTCGAGGAACTTTAAAAACCCTAACAAATGAAATAAAATCAGTACTACACGATAGAATAAAAATAGTCAATTGAAGAAGTATATTATAATTTAATAATAAAAGCATTCTGCGAAAATAGTAACACTCTAAAGGTGAAACAAAGAGGATTGCTCTTCAATACTTTGGCATATGCTAAGTAGTTGGATGATATATTCTAAAAACAAAATATAATTTTCACTCCTTAGTACAGTTTAATATCTTCAAAACAATAGCTCTCATATTTATTTAAAAAAAAAAAAGAAGTTGTAAAATTACATGAAAAGAAATATAAGTATAATGCAAGTGAAATGCGTTTAGATAATTAAAATTAACTGCTCAGACAGTAACGTATATTCTTACACAATTCAGTACGATTTTTGTTTAAAATTATAGATCTACTGTGTTTCAAGTGGGATTTTTCGCACACTTTACTTTTCACCATAATAATGATAAATTTTAAGTCGATAAATTAATATTTCAAAAGACAGTGTAATAAAGAATAAAAAACAAGCCTAGAAACCATGCAATTATATTTGGTAGAAAAATTTAAAAATTCTTACAGCAAATTTAGCTAATAATAGATTATATTAAGAAACTATAAGAAAATAAAATATATAAAACCAGAGAGGAGAGAACAATAAACTAGACGAAGAGAAAACACAAAGGGGACAAGTTAGAAGAATGAGGTAAGTAGTAAAAGAAAATAAAAGGTGTATAACTGTAATCCCATGATTCTTAGTAACCCCAAAAATACTTTAACCTCAAGTCCCATGAAGATAAGAACTTTCACTTGAGAAAGAATCAAACATTCCAATCAAAAACGTTCCCAGATAAAAGTAATCATGGCAGTTGCTTTTAAAAACGAAATCAATTACTTTCTGTAATAGGTTGTTTTGCTATTATACAACTGACAACTATTTACACTTAATTTTTAAATAGTGACTCATTGCTCTGGAGATTATATTGAAAATAAAAGGCTACGTTGAGAGTAGTTTAGCGGACTTGATCCAATGTTTCAGACGTTACAAGATTGAGTTGGAAATTAAGATTTAATCACAACTCATCTCAAAGCATCAACAGTGATCACGAAAAGATGTTGGTCCAATTGATTATGAGATTAAACAATTTCTGACTTTAACATGTTTGAAAAGCTTAAATATCTAATCTATGTAAACTAAATTACATAGCAGTGGCGGCGATTGGACTTTGGAAGTAGGGGGGGGGGGGGGGGGGGGGCGAGCCTGCCACACCCGGGAGGTTTGGGGGTATGGCATAGGGGAGTCCGGGGTTTTTAAAATGTTTAAAATCTAGGTGCAAAATGGTGAGTTTTGAGAGTATTTGAGGCTAATTTTCAAGATGGTTCATCCTTGGGATTTATATTTGAAATTTAAAAGTTTTGTAAATAAAGTTTAAACAAAATTTTATGTCACATTTTTAAAAAGTTAACAGCATCATAGTAGGCCTACGCCATGACTAAAAGTAAATTAATGCTCATAACTTAGGCCGTCATAAAATAACATGATAACGTCATGAAGCAAAATTATAGTTTCATTTTTCCAGGGGGGCGACCCCCCCCCCCCCCCCCCCCATTTTCCAGGGGACCCCCCCCCCTACTTCCAAAGTCCAATCGCCGCCACTGCTATGTAATTTAGTAGTAATTATTTATTGAACTCAGAGTATATTTGACCAGATTTATAGAAATGGAATAACTGAGTTCCACGTACCCTTATTTCTTATTTGAGGGCAGGACTTAAGAACGTGCTGTAAGAAACCTACAAATAGTCAGCTTGCGTGTTAAGTTTCATGATTAAGGAGCTCTTACCCTACTTAATAATAGATATTTTAATCCAGACTCTTGTTCGTGTCTTGATGAATTATTTCTATGAATTGAGTCGTGTAACTTGAAATACCATTTTGTCATATGATTCATACTTCATAATCCTATTAATTTGTCACTGGTTCCATAAATTAAATCGAATTTAATTAGATACTAAGTGTTCTTACAGTTATAAAAAGTACATAAGAGGTTCAACAGCATATATTTTATCTGCCTCATTCATTATTCTGGAGGTATATATTTAAAATTAATTCCAGCTATGATAAATTTCATTCTTTCATATTATGAACTCTAGCTTTGATATATCTGCTTCTTTTGAATACATTTTTTTAATATAGATAATACAACCTTTTTTACAACTAATTTAAAAGTACATAGTTTTATAGCTCTAACGAAAAGAACAGATTTCTTTGAAACCCCAAATTAATATTGAAAAACAATTTAGTAAAATACATTTGGCTTTTGGCATTAAAAAAAAAAAAAAAAAAAAAAAAACGGTCCGAGAAACTCAAACAAACTTTCTCATTTAGATGTGCTACTATTTTCATCAATACATCGAAAATTAGATGTTTCCTAGGAAAACGACTTATATCGTTGAATTCGTATTTAAATGGGCTACGTTTTGTAAATTTTTAAGCAAATTCATCGTTTTTCGCAAAGTGCTCTCGGCACCGTGGAGGAGCAATAATTTTTTTGTCCCATTCTTTCAAAGTTTTTGGAGGTAGCGCCCCCACAATACTTGCTCTTTACATAATATATAATACGTATATATGGGAAAGTAAAAAGATCTAAGTGGCAACTTTATTTGGAGATCACCTTAAGTAATAAGGGTTCCTTTAACATTTTTATCAATATTGAAAGTAAAATTGATCAAAATCAAGCAAATAGAATCATAATCTTCTCAGCAAAGAAAAAAAAACGAAATTATACCAAGTTGCCTTACAATAATATGATTAAAATATGCGATACGTTTAAATTTCTCAGGATTAAATCATTTCTTTTAGATTATAAAAAAGTGTGTGGGATTGATAAATACACTTTTGTTTGCTTACTGTCCACAATCGAAACCAAAAACTTCCTATATCATTATTATTATGAAGACACAATCGTTTCTATTCCTATATTTAAGATGGAAAAAGGAAACTAATTCGATAATAACTGCTCTCTTAAGATTAAAACCTTAGACCATCAAAAAAACATTTCCAAAAAAAAGAGAAATTGGGGGAAAAATAGCATAGAAATGTTAAAAAAGAAGACAATAAGGCTAAAGAAACAGACAGAATCTTCTCAAGACTGACAGAAAATATTTTTTCCTGACAACCTTCCAAAATTAACCCGTGGCATCCTCTTCCGTGTTACAACCAGGACGAAAATATACATAACTATAAAGATATTTCATAACTCTATGTCACATCTAAATACTCGTACAATTCTGAAAATAGTTCTATAAAAAAAGAAAAAAAAAAAAAAAATCAGTAGAATTGTTCTGGTACAATGCGTGAAATAGTGATGTAATTTATTTTTTGCTATTATGAAATGGAACAGAAAAGGAAATACAATTACGAGATATATTATCGTTATATGGGATTGAAAAAAAAAATCATGAGAATAGAATAATACATATTAAAAAGTTTGGTTCCTTGTTATGATATAGTAAAGAACAAATGCCAAAGCTGATTTATAAGCTTCTTCTCACGTTCTATATTATAATATAATAAATAATCTAGTTACGAAAATAAATAATAATAGTACAACACATTAATGAGATATAGAATAAGGGGAAAAAGCTAGATTATGTTAAAACGGAAATAAAAATTGGGGTGAATAAAATATAATAGTATATAAGGAATATTTTTACAGCAATATTACTACTATATTTATTTAATAAATGTACAATGATATTAACGCAACTAGTACGTTAATATCATTGTAACATTTAATTCCAACATATATTCCGTAAAGCTGTAAGTTAAACAATATTTTTATAATTTTGCAGAAAAGAAGGATGATAAATAAAAAACTTTCTTGCAATAAGTCAAATTAAAAAAAACTTTCTCAGAAGCAGTGTAGGATTATAAATTAAATTTTCAATTAACAAATATTAAATCACATTTCCTATAAAGAAGGTGAAAGTTGGCATACCTGAAGGTATTTTAACTGAAGGCAGTACAAATTAGTCACGGATCTAATAATAGACTTTATATTCAATCGTACAATACAATTTATAATCTTAATGTCTACCGGAATTGCAGTACAGAAGTGAAGTATGCGCTATCAATTTCCCCATTAATAATAATATAATAGCTATACCGATATTGGATAAGTAGTTACAACTTGTTTTCAATAAGATATTAAATAAAAACAACTAAGTGCAGCTTTATGAAAAAAAATAAAATAAATAAAAATCTACTTTCAAGGTAACGTTAAAAATGATAAAAAATAAATTACCATGGATAAGATAAATATATAGTGGCATGTAAAAAATATAAAATAATAAACCAAACGTAAAAAAAATTGTGCAGATAGTGAAAGCTATTTCTTAAAGTAAATAGACTTATTTTCTAAATAATGATTTTTCAAGATATCAGTAAGTGCTATCACTGGATAGTTTATTACATCATGTTCCTTCAAGCCACATACTCTTAAATATTTATTGCTTATAACAATTATGTATTGTAGTTGCAGTATTCAAATAAAAGTTAAAAAATAAATAAAATAAATAAAGATATGTATGTATTAGGCAATTCAGGTATCATGTAAATTATAAAAAAATAAATGATTAATAAGACAGATTTGTTCCTTACAAATTACGTTCTAAAAACTTTTCTCATAAAGACTTCGCAGTAGTTATTAAGTATTTGAAAGTCGTGTTGTGTTTGTTCTTATCTTTCTTCACTATATTTGGTTGCTATTAGAAAACTTTGTACAACACTTGCTAAATGTTGACGATTCTAACTATATTGACATTTTTCGTGATAAAAAAAAAACGTCATCCACGATGATGGTGTATGATCCACCATAGTGCGGACCATGGACCATGTCGATCCGAAGTCATATTACGCCAACAAAACTTTTCCTTTTTTCGGCAGGCAAATCATATAGGTTCGTAGATAATATCTTCTTGTCTATTTAGGACCCAATTAAATAGAGGCTTCTTTTCTACGGCGGTGGATGCGAAATGTAGGTATTAATAAATTTAATTTTTCCCTTTTAACTCATAAATGCGATACATTCAAACTGAACGACATTTTTTGAGTCCATACATGGTGGATTTTTTTTCATGTTTGTATGCAGTGGGTGTTTCGGGTTTCAAATAGCAGGTTCACCATTGTAAAGTTCCAAAAATGCGATTTCCCATGCAAAATAAAAAAAATAGTCCTAGACAATTTTCTCATATACGAGTTCATAATTACTCAGCCCAGTTTTTTCCATTTATTACTTCGAGTTTTCCAAGGTTCATTTAATTGAACATTTTATTAAAATTTATCATAAAAATAACATCTTTTCGGCGGGAAATCGAACCCGGCCTTTGGGCCTTTTGCTAACCGCGGTTAAAGCTATTTTATCAGGAACTAAATTTTTTACGCGGGAAAAGGGCATATATCATTATAATAGTATATAAATAGACTACATTTTATAATTTGTTAATACAAACGTCGGTACTGTTTTCAAGAAATTATTTTTTATTTTTCACGTTTGTTTCAGAGTTTTTGGGGGCAGCACCCCAAATTTGGAGCAAATTTATTTCTCGAGTTCACCTCCGGGGTATGATTTTTCTGAACATGTATGCCAAATTTTGTCAAAATTGGCCTAGACAAACCACTTGCTGGGACTCAGGGGACCTCAAAACACGTAAATCCATCGAACGAGGCGAATGCCGAGTGAAACCTACTCCATATTTGCCCCGCCATTCGCCTTTGGATTCGACTTGCCACTGGTAAATGCAGAAGAAAGTTTCTTTTTTTTGGTTATTTTTGCTTCCGAGCTTACCGAAGGTACGGAAGCTATGTGATCGTTCTAAAGAACGAAACATTTTTAGGTCTCTGATTTTAAAAATACCAAGACAGAAATACGTTTCAGACATCAGGGAACATTTTGGTTCCGTGTAAGTCTGTCGGTCTGTCACCAAATTTTAGCTTGATTTTTGCGAACTGATTTAATGAAATTTGTATGATAGGTCATAATTAGCCCATTGTTGGTCCAACCAGTTTCAACCTTCTGCACTCATTTGCTTCTCTTCCACATGCGCACAGACACATTTATTTACACCTATAGTTGAAAAGTACTTATGTGATTTTTATGAAACTTTTATAGTTTATTGAAAGTAATCCGTCCAAGTTTAATTTGAACCGTATGCGTCTTTACCTTTTACTAAATTGATACTTAAATTCATGTACAAAATCAAAACAATTTTAACAGATCAAAAAAACGGGAGAAACAAATTAGATAATAATGGCTTGGAAAAGCATAAAATCAATAATGTACGTGATAGGATGGGAGGAAGCTATGTGCCACACCAATTGACAGTCTATTTTAATCTAAAATTATTTAATTTTTGTTGTGGTTTTGACTGTCAATCAATCAATTGTTAAAATAAAATTAACATTTATTTGATTCCAGTGTTTTACAAAGGCGATGTTATTTGAATTGATCGTGTGATTTCATTGATTACTTAAAAAACATCATGACTATGTTCCAGGAACATCTCGACATAATTTGAGTGCAATATAGATAACTATATTTTGCATAAAAAAGTTCAGGAAGATTATCTCTTACACGATGGATTCTAGTGTTATTTCACAAAACCCAAACAACTAGGTTCGACTTCCAGAAAGGAGAGACATGTTCCATTATACTGGCAGTAATGTGGATGATCTGAAAAATAAGGCTAGTAGTTATAGTGCCTGTACGTGACACCTATTTATTTCCTTTCTTCACTATTGATTGAGAACGAGCAACCTAAAGCCGACTCCAGAATCAAGTTATATTGATGTAAAGGCGCTTGCTTTATCTTAGAACCGATAATATTTCGCACCAATTCTAACACTCATGTAATCTTCTGCTGTCGAAAAGAGCGTAAATAAAGAAAGAAAGTTCATTCCCCTCATTTTCAAAGACGGTAACTTAATTACCTATATAAATAATGTGACATCGAAACAACTTCGTGTGGAGATAAACTACTTTAAATATTTCTTGTACTTCCTCAAACTTTAACAGCTCGTGCATTCCCCTCTATACGCTTAGTAGCTTATAATTACTATGCCTTCCAAAGTTTTAAAACTAACATATTGTCTGAGTTCGATATCTTATAGAGATGTGAAATATTTTACTAAGATTGATAAGTGTGTAACCCCATATATTTGACTTAAGTCTGTTTAATAGAACATTAGGATAAAATAATAATTAATAATAAAGACGAAATAAATAATTATGCCAGTTCCACGAGGCAAGAGCACAAAAATCCAGTAAATGTGTAAGATTATTTAATTTTAAGAGAGAAACGATACATTTTGAAATTGTTTCAATAAATTTGCCAAAATACAAAGTAAAAAACATAAAAGAGGATTTAAATTTACTGTGAAATTTTAAGCTACATGAGCATTTTCTTAATCTGTAGAACCCTCATTAATTTATAGTTCCGTATAAGAAGAAACGGAGTTTTAAAGACAAACTTTACGAAAGGTACAAGCTCTAAGTCAAAGTATACAAAGAAAACACACTTAGGAAGGATACCTATACCACAAACAGGTTTGTACGAGTATACTTAAATCGTGGGTTAAGGAAGATTCCTTAGTCTGTGGTTGGTCTTAAGAGTCCTGTCTCGAACGGGGCATGTGGCGTGGACCTGGGTGAGACGGTACAATGAACACCCCTTATCTCTCGTTCACACATGAGCAAACTCTGAGTATCAATCCTACTTGGCATTTCCTTTTACATCCTGGCTTTCACCTCACACAGGACTTATGTCTTTTACGAAACAAAAGGATATGGTCCTTTTTTTCATACTTTTTATAGCCAAATTTAGAGGTGAGTCGAAAATAAGTGAGAGCGGATTTATGAGGTACAATGATGATAATGGTTTTTAAGACATCCTACACTAAACAAGGACAATAAAATAAGCCGTTTCTTTTTTTATCAATCCCAAATATTCCTTTAAGGGTTAGATTTCGCAGAAATATACAGTATATCTGTGCCCACTTTAAAGCCCAAACAATGCTTAAGCCTTCGAAAAAAAAAAAAAAAAAAAAATCTTTAGCAGCAACTCTAACAATAAGATGGAATAACAAAAAGAAAAAAAAAATTCAAAAGAACAAACAGACTTAAATAAATTCATTTTTTTTAAATCTCAAGAAAATTCTCGTATTCAAAGGGCAGTTTGATATACTGAACACTAAAAAGCGTAGCCTGTAGGAAAGTAAAATCATTTAAATTACCTACATGAATATTTAATTAAAAATAAAACAATTGCTGATCATGAAAGAAAGCGGCTGAAAACTGCCTGTGTACACATTTGCTATTACGTATCCTAACCATAAACTAAAAATTTTCTAATTATCTAATTATTCAAAATAAAATCTTAGCTCCCTAGTTATAAAATTTATAGGTCCTCCAAGGATTATTTGAACCCAAGGAACAATGAATAGATACATAAGGTTAATCATTTCGCTCATCTCGCGAAAGAGGCACGCGATATACTACTACTACTAAAGGAAGTATAAAGAATACTACCTCTAGATCATTTTATTTTCTTTATCTTCATAAGTATAATAATCATAAATGAAAGTGATACAAAAGTGACAGTACATAGTGACAATACATTGAGTTAAACAATGTAGCAGCATATTAACTATAGAGTGAACAACGCATATTAATCACAACAGAAGGAAATATCTTAGTATGCAGTACAGAGAATGCATACTGAGAATGAATATTAGTATGCATAGTACTAGAATATTCATATCTCGACTATGCTTTCCCTAGTATTTTCATATCCTATACTAGATGATAAATGGATAGGTGTAGCGTATAGTTTATTCATGAATATGCATTATAACATTTTAAGATTACCCAACACATTACCTGTTAATACTTATAAAAGAAAAAATAAATGAAGACCTCCTACACCAAAGGAACTAGAGAATAAAACAAAGTTCGTTTAAATTTTTAAAAAATTTCTTTTTTTAGTACATATATGCGATACGGTGAACACCATAATATGTAAGTCGAAGAAATCGCGTCTAGATAAAATAATGTTTTAATTTTTTCTTCCTATATTATTATATACGAGCCGTTAAGCCCGGGGTAAAGGGCTTAATTTAATATTAAGAAAATAAATTGTATTGATAGTAGTTAAACAATGTATTTGTACATCTCACAAATCATATATAACAAATTAATAATAATAAGACAAGACACTGTCAGTGTCACACCCCCTCTACTTTAAGGTTTGATATCTGTCCACTGGTTTTAGCCTTCTTCCATATCGACTGAACCCTGGACGATGTTGGGGTGCAGCTTCTTGATTGGGGTCATCTTGTTCGTCCTGATTATTTTGATAGATATTGCAGTATAGGCGGTAGCTCCTCTTCTCAGGTTAATACTCGCTGGAAGAAGCATCGAGCGGTTTCTTCTAATCTTCCCTTCAGCAGTAGAGACCAAATAACTTCTAGGCTCAGGGAGCACCTCTCGTATAGTTCCATACTTTTTCATACCTCTTATCCAGACACGAGTGCCTACACTTAGAGATTTAAGTTCTACACCACGATGCCGAGAATCGAATCTTTTCTTCCCTGCTGCCTTCTTTGCATTAGGCTCCCTTCTTATCTTTTCCATGTCGGCCCATTTAGGAACCAACTTGAACAGGTTAAACAGCATGCCTATTCAAAACGTTTAACAAATAAAAAACCTGCAATATATAATAAAAAAAATATATAATATGAGAAATCAGACGGAAAATGAAAGTGGATTCAAATTATAAAATTTCGCGGAAACTAACAAAATGAATTTATTAAACGCATTTAAATTTCAACTTACTACTAGCAGTTAAATATCATCTAGAGTGGTTGAACCACTTTAAAGGATAGTTCCGAGAGGAAAAAATGCAAATTAGGATTAGGCTAAAGTACATAGTAGAATGAAGTGAAAGTGACAATGCCTTGAACATTTGTAGAGGATACTAGGTACTTAGCGTGCTTATGGAGATCTAGTTACCGTGATACCGACCAAACAAGGAGAAGTAGAGAAATCGTCTTAAGCAAACTCACTTGTCTTTGAGTATTTTCTAGAAGAAATGCCGACAGTTTTCAAAGAAAGTTGGAACAACTCTATTTATCTTAACTTATCTTATCAAGGGTAACAGACGTTGACTGAATGTTACAGGGGACTTACTGGATTACAGCGTTAATCCCATTGGATTACAGCGTTAATCCTATTAGATTACATATCTTGGCTTACCAACTAAGTTTTACGCTAGAAGTGTTTAAGTTTTTCTTCAAAACTGGTTTATTTTTTTATAATTAAACTCTTTGAGATACACTTGAAGAATTGATTCACACACTTTCGTTCTAACTAAACGTTTATACTATAAAACTGGTCCTTTCCGTTCTTCGAATTTTATTAACTATTAATATTGGTTCATTAAATATATTTTTTATTTCAAAAAGTCAATAAGTTAACTAAGTAAATAACTTACTTTTTTTAAAGTCTTTATCTTACCATTGAATTCACCTTATAATGAAATACAATGAGATAATTTAAAACAATGCAAGCACGCTTCTAAGACCACAAGATGATCACAAGATATATTAGATCTGCAAGAATATCATAAATCTAAAGAATTGTTAACAGATACAAATTGCTTATTCAATTTAAAATGGTCGGCAAGCTGCTGTAAGGAATTAAACTAAACAGCTTTCTCCGACAGAAGACCAAGTGTCTACAGTAGAACAATAAAAGCAATACTCTAAGATAGGTATAATTTAAATATTTTCTTTTCCGTATCTTGAATCTCCGGAGGATCTAGAATTTTAACGGTATGTTTTTTATTAATATCATCTCCGGTGCACTTAGAACTTCGTTGGGATGACTTTTACTAATATCATTTCCAGAGGCCCTAGAACTTCATCGGTATGTCTTTTACGAAGTCACAATCTGAAGATCTTATATATCTTAATCGGCAAGTCTTCTACTCAAACAGTTCAACCTCAGGCCATAGTCCGGTATTGGAAGCCACTGCTCTTGAACAATATATGCAGATAATGATCTTATGACATAAACAATACGTAATACCTAGCTGAAAAATTGTTGAGACTTAAAAAAAACAAAAAAAAAAACATTAATTTCCAATGTAGATTCAAGAATCTCGGCCGTTATCAGATCAAGGGAACCAATGGCACATCAATTTTCCCAACTGGATCTAATATTATGAGTTAAATGATGGGTGCTCGGAAACAATGACGGTATGCTCATAAACAGCTCAACCAACAGTTGGAATTGAACGTTCCGTCTCATTGATTCATAAATATGGACCTGACTAGTGAGGTAACTGTCTCTAGGCATTAGACTGTAAACAGGAAGTGCGTAAACAGAAACTATTCATAAATATTTAACAAAATATTAATTTTTAAGAATTTCGTAGACAGACAACCCAACTACAGTGAATATATAGATCAAAGATCAACATATCCACATACAAAAACTTATAAAGACACATTCAGTTACTTCCTCAAGTCGTTTTATTTCTGTAGAAAATTAAAGGGAATCCAACTTTTACTAAAAATAATTCACATTCGATGGTTGCTCGCAATAACCATCAAATTATCATTCTAGATTAATAATCTAGAGAAAGAGAGTTTTTCTTTAGTTTTTTGTTTATTTAAAATCCTAAGTAGCTACTACTGATTGAAGGCTTATACACACTCTGTATTGAAGTTTAAAGTTACATGAACCATTTAACAAAGAACTAAGTAAATTACATAACAAACTTATAGTTTGCAGTAAGTATTTTACTTAATTTGTTAGTTCATTTAATTCCACAACGTGAACATATCGATTTTAACTAGACCGGTTATGTAATAATGTTTGGTAGAACACCAAACCAATTTATCTTACAAAGAACGTTTTTAAAAAACAAAAACTAAGATAATCCTTTTAATACTAGCTATAAAAGAGTAAAAGCAAAACTGTTTTAAGAATCAGTTTGTTCAAATAGACAACAAATAATTGCACAAGAATGTTTCGTTGTGACGTCCTTGAAGCTAAGAAGTCTAGAAGTAAAGAAAGTAAAATATGATATGTTTGACTCGCATATGAGGGGAAGCTTAAGAGCAGATGAAACCTTTGCTGTGACTCGACGTATACTCAGTACAGTCTAGCAAGGGAAGCCTAGAATCGACTTCCTTGTTTAGTTTCACACACATTATGCAATTCTCATTCCGATATTATCAATCAATTCTACAAACAAAACAACCCAACCACTTAGGAACGCAAACACAGCTTTACAATAAAATATTAGAATATTTCCATTCTTATTCCAATATTAATCAAGTCAATCAAATTCTACAAACAAAACAATCTAATCACTTAGGCACGCAAACATAGCTTTAGAAAATAGTCATTCTATCAAAGTTAATGAAGCTTCATTACGCCTAGGCTTTAAAGTCACGAAATCCGTCACGGGCAGAGTGGAGTGAGATCGAAGAGACCACGTGTTATCCAGAAATGTTGTTTAGTCAAACAACATTGCTTTTAGTTTAGGTACATACATAGTCTTTTAATTTTCTCTTATACCTACATAGTTTAAACAGAGATGATATTTTGATGCTGTGAACATGCAATTTTAAGGTATAGAAGGATTGATTTACACGTCTTCAGTTCCTTTTAAGTAAAATAAAAAGTCATCATTTAGTCAAAAACCATCAGCTAGTGGTTTGTTAAGACACAAGGGACATAAAATACGGGAAGAATTAAAAAAAATTAGTATGTTTATTCATCTGAATTTTTGAGAATGACCCCAGAAAAGTAATACTCTCAGGATAAATAAATAAATGTGTTTTAACTCTAAATTTAGGGGTTATGCAGATTTCACCAGAAATTTTTTAATGAAAAATGAAAAAACAAATATAATAAAAATAAAAAAATTGGTAAGAATTCTCCCCCCCCCTCAATTTTCTCAAAGTTTTAAATACTTGAGTACGATTTGAGCTAAAGACTTCGGGGTAGATTTATTGCGATTGGACAATAAAAATGCAAAACTTTTGTTTCACGTCATTATAGTAAACAGTTTTTAAGTTATAGCTAAAAAAAACTTTTAAATGGCCATCATCCAAATGGTAGGGGCCGATTATGCTGGTTAACGAACTCAGTGTCAACGATACTGCTCAAGGACCCCTTGGGTAGGAAAGCAGTACTTGGAAATATTTTTTTTTACTGGTAATAGTAATAATAATAAAATACTAAATTACTAATACTAAAATTGTTAAAAATGAACCAGTCGACTAATATTATTCAAATAACATACAAAAATGGGAAAAAAAGAAGAAAAAAAATCAAAATGATGTACTTACTCACTTGAAAAAGATACGACGAAGGTGATAGAGTAGAATAATGAAGATGAGGTAGTAAGCATGTGCTTTACAAATAATCGTTTCGACAATATTTATACCCGATTTAAGTTGTTCAGTGTGTTGTACCGAAATTACAAGGAAAAGGAATTTTTAGGTGAGTTTGTCCTTATAATAGCTTGTACTTTTGTGTATGAATAAATTATAATATTTTTAAGCAAATATATAGGTATATATATTTATTTTTTAATTTATAATAGTGCACTATTACAAATGCACAAATAATGTTATGAGATTTATATAGCAATATGTATTAGAGTTTCGCCAAAATTGAATTTAGGAAAAACAGACGTGAGGAGAGTACAGATATACTATACCGCTCCCCACGTCAGAACAATAATAATATCATCGTAAATTTATATCTAATATAGTTCAAGCAAATCTCATTTTTATAATTAATTAAACTTTAACGGAAATACAATTAAATTAGAAAATTTAATTTGTAAATAAACAAAAGTAAATTATAGCAATAAAATACTCATTTTAATTTACTTCAACTTTTTATTAAAAAATACACAAAGAATATAAGCTCAAAATCAAATAGCTGAAAAAAATTTACAAAGAATAAATTTGAAATAGTTTATTAATTAATGTGTAATTGACTAAATGAGAGATTAATGGATAATCCGAAAAAAATAATTTTAGTTTTTAACGGGCTTTAAAATTAAACTAAATGATTAAGTTTGAATTACAGTCATAGTTAGATAAAAAGGTTCTTAATAATTAAATTAAATTTTAGCGTTAAAAATTATTTTCTTTTAAAAAAGCTCTTAAACAATTTAGAGATTATTATATTTTTAATTAAATAATTTTAAAATTAAAGGTACAAGAAACCAAGAAAAACTTAAAAAGCAATGATAGTGTGACCAAGGATAGTTCTCATACGATTCGAAGAAAACGACTGGCAGTAACATATGAAAGTACATTCGTTATGAACCAGCGAATAACCGCTTTCTACAGATCTTAAAATCCTACCTACCTATTTCGAAGTAAAAAGATCTAGAAAGAGAATGGGAGGGGAGGGGGAGATACATTCAAGTACATATAAGATATTTGCGATCTTGAATAAAAAAAATAAAGTTCAATTAGAAATGATGATAAATGAAAACAAGATCTTTACAAGTAGATTCCTGAATATCCAACTAAAGACTCAACTAACTGGTTCAAATGTAAAAAAAGAAGGGGAAAATCAAGATACAAAAAAGAATTCCATAAACGAAGCTACATAAGCTGAAACACGGCGACTGGTCTACAATGAACTTTAAAAAAAAAATATGAAAATTACCCTCTTAGAAAACAGTTATAAATCCATAAAAAAAAAAAAATAAAATAAACGTAAGCTCAATACTTAGTAATCATAATTCTCCTACACATAAAATATATTTACTTTTAAAAACATGGTTTCATTTAAAAAGCTTCGGCAATAATAAATAAATAAATGAACTTGACTAAACATGAACATAAATCAAAAAAGTATTAACTTTTTCCCTACTTAGAGTTTACTTTCCATTTGGCCATGAATTTTAAATGATAATAATAAAAAATAATATTTTCACTTTTATTTATACAACTTGAGTTAAATATTTTATATATATTTCTTTACAAGGTGACTATTGAATGAAAGTAAAACATGATATGTCATTAAATAGGCGTGGTTACTGGATATGATATTAAAAAAAAAGTTAATGTTACCGATAGACTAAAGGAAAGTGATAGAATGTAAATACTATAGGCAGATAGTAGTTGTAACAACTAGAAAGTTAAGTAATTGAAAAAAAAAAAAAAAAAAAAAATGTTCAAATAGAGTCATAAATTTTATTATTTTTCATAATAATTATAAATAATAAACAAACAAGTACATGGCTATTAGCAAGGATTTTATTTTCCTTTTTTTATGTCTTAATAAATAAGATGCTTCCCACAAGAAAATGAATCAGAAAATGTATGTATCATCTAGAAATCTTAATTAATTAGAGTTTAATAGCACATTACGCGTCTAATGCGGAAAGTAGCATTTTGCATGCGAGTGTGGAGTTGGCACCCGTGCGACAGCGAGGGGTAAAACCACACGAGCAAAGCAAAATGCAGTTTTCGCACGAGTTGCGTAACGTACTTTATCTACGATTGTTGGATTTTAATAATAAATAAAGAAAAAATATATTTAATGAACTTCCTCTATGTAAGTTCTTATTTCTCTTTTGATAAAGATGACATTAATTCATTAGTTGTATTTTGTGCCTAATTAATTATTTCGGGAGGCGTATTATTCTCCTCATTTTCGTCTTAATGACATAAATCAATCATTGCTTTCACTAAAAACTCGATATTAACAATTACTTTAATCAAACAAACAGCAAATTAGCTTTGTTAAATGTAAACAAACTCCAATAATCGTGCGTTAAGGTCAAGGATTCTTCATTTTTACCGCACTAGTGCGGATAAAAAGAGGAATTATGAAACGCGCATGCGCAATGAATACAAGTACGTAAAGAATCACTTTCTATAGACTTATACAGAGATACAATGATTATATTTCGTATCAATCGTAGGTAAAAATATTTCCGTTGCAACTCATACTAAACCTTCCAATATACTAGTGATACAGTGCATCAAGAACTAGAAAAACGTAAGTTTTTTAAACAAGAAAAATTTACATTTTTGTCTTATACATGCCATATTTCTTTTCAATAAGGCTACCAGGAAATATTATTCGGGAAAAAGCTTAAATATTCTTAATCTACCTGAAAAAGCATTAAACTGGTATATTACATGCTGCACATATAAGCATTAACTTTTTTTTAATTCATTTCAGCTATATTTGTTTTCAAAATGCCTTAAAAAAATTGAAATTTTGAAATAATAGTAACATATTTTTTCCCTACACTTCAAGACCTATACAAAACGATGCATAAAATGTCATATTGAATAGAAAACTTATTGTTTAGTCGTCCGACAATATTGACCCATCTAGAAATGATTAAGGCTGGCATTTTAATAGTTACATATTTTCCTAATCTTTAAGACCTTCAAAGCGATTTAAATCTGTCCATCATATTGAAAATATTTAGTGTGAAATTTAAAAAAAAACTATAGTTGTCACAAATTGTGAGATGCCCCTGTGTGCCAAATTTCCCAAACTTATAATTAATAATCCTTAGTGTTATCATTCATTCACTATAAATAATCATTGCTTCAAATATCATTCCTTAAGTCAAAATTATGACTTTAATAGCTTTCTTCAAACACTCAGAACAAACAAATATGTAGGACAAAATATCATGAATATACATAAGAGTTTTTTAATAAGTTAATTCAAATAAATAATCTCGGTTGAATCGTTTAATATTCAATAGTATAACTATAAGAGCCCATTACAAATTAAATAAATCAAGTAGATAATGATTTTTTTTTTTTTTTTTTTTTTTAAACGAAGTTCACGTTTTTTAACAGGCACTTCAATGAAAAAAATATATTCAGAGAATTATAAACGAAACACATGAAATATTTAACCTTGAATAAAACTTTAAGAGAAAGTAACCTCGCTCAAGTATTTCTAACCGAGTCTAAGATACAAATGGGTTCTAATCTTTCTGTTAGCTTTATGTGATATGGGTCTCCTAAACACGAGAACATAATATAGACAAGGAAAAAATCTACAACCACTAAGTTAAAATCCTACTGCAGTCAATCATTTTTCTGACATTATTCTAGAGAATTAAAATATATATGTGACCGAAGGGGGGAGGAGGGGTCAAGAAATATTGGGAAGGGGGGGGGGGGGGGGGGGGGGTAATACTAAAACAATTGGGCAAAACCACAACTTGTATGTACTTTTTTAAGTATTCCCCCCCACAATTTTTCTTGACCTTTCGGTCTCATATATTGTAATTCTCTAGAATAATGTCAGAAAAAAGTCACAAAACATTTGTCATACCACTGAAAAAGTAATACAAATACAAAGACTTAATATGAGGAAAAATCTTTTTTTTTCCCTTATTTTTCAGTTTTCTTAAAAAAGTAAGGTCAACAGATTTTTATTTGACTTTTGATTCGTGTTCTTCATAGTTTAGATATTCAAACGCCCAATATTTTTTTTTTTTTTTTTTTTTTTTACGAAATTTTTTTGGGCGAACAAATGGGTCAAAAACTTTTAAAAACACAATTTTTACGAACTTTAGGTGCATTTTTCGGGAAAACTGTACGTATAGGAGAAATTTTGACCAGACTCAGCAACAAAAATGCTTTAGAAAAGGACATTTTCATTCTGAGGTTTGTTTTGCAGATCAGCGTAATTTGGGTTTCAACGAATATAAAGATCTACTCTGAAGTTATATCTTCATGTCTATTGTATTATTATTACTTTTATTTTATAGAAGAAAATTTCATCGTGCTCTTAAATAGAGTTCACCATTTTTTTTAAGTAAGTTACTACACTAATTAGAAAATGCAAACCCTCAAAGCGAAATTAAGAAACTAATTTAGTTCAATGTGAAATATACAAGTTTAAAGATAAGGACTATAGGTAGATTAAATTATAGAACAAAAAATCGGAAACATTTAAAATTGACAAACACTGACGTGGAGGGGTTCGAATCCCAGAGGTGAAATATGTTTTACACTGATAATCACAAGAGGGACATAAAATGGTAAAAAGAGTAAGCTTGCTTCTATTTATTCTCTATTTGTTCTTTTATATTATCAGAATTCCGGATTGAAATATAAGGGTTTATCGAAACCTAGGAGCAGAGACCTCCTTAATAGCGAGTTTGAAATAGAAATCTATGAATAAGAAGGAAGAAGTGATTAAAAGATCAAGAGGTACAATTCTACGAGAGCTGGTATTAGGATGTGCTCCTGCATTAATTATTTTCACTTCTTCAGCATTAAATTACTGTTTACTGTTATTCAGTACTATTATATCTCATTCATTATTCTTTTAAAAGCATGGTATCATCAAGTATTGGAATCTTACCAAGACCTTCAACATATTCTTATTACTAATACTTTAGTAACTAAACCTCCGTTCTTACACATAACCTTCATCTAATATGAGGTATAACACCTAATTAAAAGGATCTTTAGGCTTCCATCGAGAAATTAGAGTCAATGAAGAAAGTATATTAGGGATAATTCATCGTGTATGATCATGATTGTACTTCAAGCGAGCAAATTATACATAAAGAAATGAGAAGGTACCTACATTTTCTATGCACTTCTACAAAGTTATTTAACTTATTTTCTAAATCAAGTTTGTTTACTTATTGATTAGCAGCACATTTTACATTCAGCTATTTGACATCAAATTAATGAATGAGTTGTGGTATGATATTATTTCGTATGGCACTTTATATGTTAACTTCGTAAGGCCCTTTGTGCTTGATAGCTTTATTATTATTATTTTTTTTTTTTTAAATTCACTAATAATTGTAAATGGCCTATTTGATGAAAAGGAATATGGTCTCTTAAGTATCTGCTAACCAGTTTTAATTTAAAAATAACACAACAAGTATAAGAAATGCAGTATAGTCTTCCGCGAATTTACCTTGACTTCTAATATAAATAATGTTATACTGTATATTTTATTGTTGAGCAATATTTAACAGTATTAACTGCAAAAATATAAGGAAGCATTAGATAGATTAATTATAGTTACCATATAAATAAAGAATATGAGTTTCTATAAACAGTCAGTTCCATACTAAAAGTCTATAAGATTAATAAGGTCCACATTTAAATTCCTTTGCAAATCTATATAAGAGAATTCCGAGGACATAAGTAGTTTAATATGTTGTTTTTATTTTATAACGCTGCATTAAAACCAGTTACTTTAAATTAAAAGCAATGCAATAAGGGGAAGAATGTAAATTACATAGGTATTAATAAAGCCACGCCTCGTTGAGAGATTTTCGACAGGGACAAGTTGTTTTATGTATATGCATATAAATATGTTAAAATAAAACAAGTTATCATATGGTTAACTTTTCTGGGTCAAAACTCAAAATAGTTAACGGTACTTTGAGTTTTGGAATCAATTCACTACGAATATAAAAACATATGGTCTTTTAATTTGTTATTGAGAGAAATTTTAAATTTTATTTGTAAAAAAGCATGTGTTCATATTATAACTAAATATGTTTTATTTACTACATTAATGTAACTTTTGTTTTTACGAGTTTTGATTCAACATTTAAAATTTCACGGTGTCTTAATTTCTGGAATGAATTTATTAATGAGTATGTATTTAAATAAAACATTTAAGTCGTTATTGAAAAGGTGTACTAAAATCACCTTCGAAAAAACAAATTAACCTTGCAATGATTCATAGATAAAATACACACAGAGAATAACCTTTAACCAACAAATAAAAAAGTGTTCAGGACTTAAGAGAAAACAATAAACTTAAGTGTAACAAGGTTGTTATCTTAAACGTCCATTCTCGCTAAAGATATTGGTATTAAGAGCAATAAATATCAGCATTATAAGTATAAATACAAAAAAAAAAAAAATAATAATAATAATAAATTACAAGCATTAGATAAAAGAAAAATGTAAAGTGTATTTTAATTTATAACAACAAATAATGTTTCACGACAAGCTGAGGAAGCGCAATAGGTTAGGGTCAAACAGATTAAGAAAATAAATTCATGTTAACAAATGCTAATATGAGGCAGATGTGATAAAACGCAGTAAAAGAACCCCGAACCATTTGTTGTTGAAGACAGGTGGAATATAGCACATACATTGTTTTAAGTAGGTCGTGGGCAGTGATTAAAGCTTCAATTAGTTTTAGAAAATAAAGTTCGCTTCATGTAGATTAAATGAACCGAAATAAAACTAATTACCATAGTCAATGCCACTGTCGGTAAGTTGAACTTGAGTTTAGGAGAGTGAGGGAAAACATTGTCACGAATTAGATAGTCAATCTATATGATGGAGTTTGAACTTCGAATGTTTCTCTGATCATTATTTAAAGCTAATGAAAAGGATAAAAGACTATGAGGACGATGTGGTGCCCTGGATTGTTACCGAATCCACCAGTCAGTTCCTGAACAAAAAAAAAGAGGAAACAATAGCAAAAGCCATGAGGTACAAGGGCGGGGCATCCTGTGTTCGGACCTGAATCATTTCCTGACCGGACACAAGGTCTGTACAAACATGCGATATATTATTGTTTTCCACACAGGCATGAGGATCATTGGAGAAACTAAATAATACAAAAAATAGTGGACTGTTTCTTTCCATGTCTGGCAATGAAATCAATGGTCCCTACACTTTTCTGATTATTTGACTCCAAAATTTATAATATTTATTTTCTTACTCCTCAGAACTACACAAAAACACAACTATTGGGCGACGTAAATTATATTCTAAATTTAGAAATTAATTTTTCCTCAGACTCTTAAATTCGTACACAATTCATTGATCAAAATGATTCTTGAGCCGGACGCCAACATTGTGTCTAAAATAAGACAGGGGACATAATATATGCGATAACAAATCTCTTCAATGAACTGATCCATTACATTATATTATTAAAAAACTAATATTGTGTTCACACCAAAGAGACACGGACGGAAGTTGTTTAAGACGTGTTGTTGTCTTTGTTCCTTATCTTTACGTTGTGGAAGCCTCTTCGCATTCCTCTGTTTTTAATGAAACTCTATCCATGTTGTCTAATTATTACACTAAACCCCTTCATAATTATTGCTTTACTATTTGTATGAATCCGATAATTATTATTCATAGTCACAGAAGTGCCTGTTGAATGACCTCACTGTCTAACAATTTTCTCAAATTGATCAGGAATTTGAGAAGAATAACTCTCATTGTCTTAATGCAACTGTACCTTTCTTATAATCCACAAGCCTCATAAATGGTATATATACCTCCTCTAATTATGTTCACACTACTCTAAGTATTTTACCAAAAACATTAATTCTTCGAACTGCCTAGAAACATTAGACATGGCTGGATTCACACAAACGCTCCCGGCACGCTTCAAGTCTCTTCAAATACTGTGTAAAAGAATGTTTTATTGATATAATTGTATTGTAATGAAAAATAAAAAAAATAACTTAAAATAAGGCAATTACGTTTATTTTATTTCAGAAGAAAAAAAATCATTAAACTTAATTAATTGTATCTTATCTATAGAGGAATAATTTTAGAGTTGGTATTATAAATTACATGGAAAATAGAGAAACGAGTAAAAAGTGAACTACATCAAGGCAGTCTTCATAACGTAAAACTGCAAGGAGCAATAACCATCTAAAAGGAATACAAACGTTAGGTCTATTAGCAAAGGTACAATATAAACAATCTACACTTTCTTCTCCAGAAATATTCAACGCTTCAAGAAATTAATACATAGAACATAGATCCTACTAATATCTCCTGATCAGTATAAGTATACATGGTGACGTCACCTACAAAACATATTTTTTTTTTTTTTTTAAGAAAACAAAACATCGGTCCGAGACAACTCAAACAAACTTTCTCATATACGAGTTCATAATTACTAAGTGTTTTCCATTTATTAATTTTCGAGTTTTCCCAGGTACATTTAATCATTATAGAACATTTTATCAAAACTTATAAATATTTTATGATTTTATCAAAACTTAAAAAAAAAAAAAACTTCTCTTTGACAGAGAATCGAATCCGGCCTCTCTCCGTTCTTGTTTAAAGCTATTTTCTTAGGAACTAGATTTTTCCCGGGAAAGCGGCTCATATCGTTAGATTTGTATTTCAATGGACTACATTTAATAATTTTTCTACATTTTTATTTTCACAGTTTTTTTCGGAGTATTTGGGGGGTACCACCCCCAAATTTAGAGTTAAAATTCATTTATCAATTTTGCCTCGGGGGTATGATTTTTCTGAATATGTATGAAAATTTCGTCAAAATCAGCCCAGTAGTTTGGGCTCCACGCGTCTGCACAGACGACAGACAGATATTTTTTAAAAACCACTTTTGGACTCAGGGAACCTTAAAACGTGTAAATCCATCGCATTTTCGCGGTATCACAATACTTTCTCTTTATATGAGAGAGTAAAATTCTGAAATTACAAAGAGTCATTCAATAAATAAGAAGAAGAGAAGGAAAAAGAATTATACAAAAAAATAAGAGAAGATGGCGGCGACGTTGAGGAGACCAAGTGGAACCTTCACACTTGACTAAAACAAAAGAAGAAATGAAAAAATGAAAAAATAACATTAAGAAAACTAATTAGATCTAACGGAACAGCAACTCGACTTCTTCAAAATCTACAAGGTAACAAGACACAAAAATATTGATAAATTCTATCAACAGAGTTTTTATTTCAGCAAAAAAGGAAAAACAATAGGTAATTATTTTATTGGGGGTGATTCAATTCACCAACAAAATGGATAACAACATTAAACAAATTCTAGGAAGTTCGAAGATATTGGGTGTAATAAAATTAACAACATTTTAATGTAAAATAAATTATTGGATAGACGATAAAAACACTAGTCGATTTCCTAGGAACAAACCATTATACAGATTCTTTTATGGGTTCGTAAAACTGTCTTTATTTCTCTCATCTACCCTAAACATTAGGTATTGAGTGAAAAATCAATAAAACCAAGTTTATTTTATACCAAAACCAAAACCTTCTACAAAGTGAATATGTATGTTTAATATTATATTAATACTATTTTAAATAGAAGAATCTACCAATAAACACATTAGATTTAAAGAAAGTTTGATATTTTTATGCGAACGTAAAATTAAAAAAAGCCGACTCTAGATAAACCAGTCACCGATGTCAATGAGGGTGTGTATTGTGTATCTTAACTCATTTTACTGTCTTAAACAGTTTTTTCTCGTAAATAATTGGTAGGAAAAACTCGAACAAAAATTCTCATATTACATAGTGATACTGAATTTAAATTCAATAAAGTCTAATTTAATTAATTTATTATTAAACATATTTTAACGAGAGTGTTCAAAAAGTGTACCTCTCTTTACCTATTTTCAGCAAAATCAGATTTAATTTCATCAATCTTTCAAAAATTAGATTTTTCCCGGGGAAACGACTAGGGTTAGCTTCGTATTTAAAAAAAAACGCCTTAAAACCGCCTTAACTTTCTCTCTATAAACACTACTTATAAGAGGAAAAGAAAAAACAACCAAACCGTTACATTTGTGTATAATAATTGTAGCTTTTTACTATCCTTCATTTTTATTTGACGACATAAAAAAAGAATTTAATTGCCTTAGTGAGGGTAGTGTCCAAGGCTGTAAAGAGGACAAAGGTCAAACACCAAAAGAAGAGTTAATAATTAAAATATTCGGTTGATTTGGCATTCTCTTCGGAAGAAAGTTATTAACTTCTATATATTGTCGTAAACACAGTTATTTTCGTAGCGTAGTTTGTTTTATTAAACAGGCTTTTAGATTTAATTGTACCTAGATTAATCAAGCACAGCTACATCAGAGAATAATGATTGATCCATAATAAATAGAGAGAAATATTAGTAATGGATCTTTTAATGTGCTATAATATTAAAGATTACTAACAGGTAAAATTACATGCAGTACTGCAGGCAGTCGAGTGCAAAAAGCGAAGTTTTTTCCACATATTTTCTGCTCTTGAGCTAGGCTAAAGAAATGCATTTCCTATTAACATAGATAGTCACAATACTAAATAAAACAATGCAATTACAAGTCCCTTTACCTGATAATAATTAATATAAAAATGCCATTTTTCAAAACTGGTCTTATTTTCAACTTTTTTTTTTTTTTTTTTTTTTTTGGGGTTTCTGTATTATTCGCCTTAGTTGTATCTATGTGCAACATTTGGGGAAGATTGAATGACGGTAAGTGGTTCAAAATTGGGGTAATAGGTGTGCGATGAAACTTAAACAGCAAATAAATTTGACGCCATTTTGTTTTTTTGTTTTTGTTTTTAGGTTTCTGTATTCTTCACCTTAGTTGTATCTATGTGCAAAATTTGGGGAAGATTGAATGACGGTAAGTGGTTCAAAATTGGGGTAATAGGTGTGCGATGAAACTTAAAAAGCAAATAAATTTGACGCCATTTTGTTTTTTTGTTTTTGGTTTCTGTATTCTTCACCTTAGTTGTATCTATGTGCAAAATTTGGGGAAGATTGAATGACGGTAAGTGGTTCAAAATTGGGGAAATAGGTGTGCGATGAAACTTAAAAAGCAAATAAATTTGACGCCATTTTGTTTTTTTGTTTTTGTTTTTTTGGTTTCTGTATTCTTCACCTTAGTTTTATTTATGTGCAAAATTTGGGGAAGATTGAATCACGGTAAGTGGTTCAAAATTGGGGTAATAGGTGAGCGATGAAACTTGATAAGCAAATAAATTTGACGCCATTTTTATTTTATTTTATTTTTTTTGGTTTCTGTATTCTTCACCTTAGTTGTATCTATGTGCAAAATTTGGGGAAGATTCAATCACGGGAAGTGGTTCAAAATTGGGGAAACGGAAATGTGCGATGAAACTTACAAAGCAAAGTAATATAAGACCAGTAAAAATAGCATACGCTGAATGATTTTTCTTTAAACATTGGAGATGTTATTTAATTTTACGACTCTAATTATAAAATAAGCTATTATCTTCAAAGCTTGATAGTTTTTTATTCGAGTTATATTTACTGTTTCTTTAAGTAGCAAACTAGTATGAGGAAGCTCCTAGTTAACTCCTTTAAATAGAAGCCTATTCGCTCTTAGAGTTAAAGGAGGAATAAAGAGTGAAATGGTAGAAACACTTAAGGTGTCTACCTCGCCGTTACGGTACCGTTCATTTCCTTGAAATTAGATACTTTGTAATTAAAACCACATTCTTTTAAAAAGATGTTTCACCATCCTAAAGATACCTATAACAACACAAATGAAGACTAAAACCGGTTTTAAGTTGCCTCTTGCTTCAAAAAGTAGTGGCACAAAATAGAGAAATACTTTTGATTCTACCGTAGACGCATAGTAATTAAGTTGAAGATAACACAACACTTATTAACCCTTAAATACTAACGGTAATTGGATAGCTGGTATTACTAAACCTTCGTCGATTCGACTAACATAAGCAGAAAATACATTTTTTGGGTTGAAACTACACTTTTATAAAGATACTTATTAAATCTTTTAGTGAGATATACAAACATTTGATGACAAATAACTTTGTAGGAACATCAGAAGAGTCTGACATTGAGTGAACATTGATGCACCAGGTCCCATGCCCCAGGCCAAAAGCCCTAGGCTTTGCTAAGTGCCCCAACCCAAGCCCCAGATCAACGGACATTGGTCTCTGGCCCAAGGCCAATTACCCTAGGCCCAGGCCCATTGCCCCTTACGCCTAGGCCTATTGTTCTTACCCCAGGCCCATTTTCCCAGGCTATAGGTCATTCGACGACCAATTAATTCCCTACGTTTATTACTAAACTTTAGTCGAATCGACGAAGTAGCTTTGACGGGAATTTGCCAGAAAACGAGTGTATGCTCAAAAGGACTATTACCGCTACACTAGCAGGTGTGTTACTAACCAGTGCAAGCACTGCAGAAGGATGGGGTACCACCATCGCATACGAGCGTAAAAGGTTAAGGTTCAAACTGTGCTCGTCGATTCGACTACCATTAGCATTCCAGGGTTAACTTAGAAAAAAACCGTATTTATTTATTTTTATAGCTAGGGTCAGCAGTCAATACTTCAGTCATAACTAAGAGACTAATTCTTGAAACCTAAGTCTAGCTGATACAACTTCTAGTTTAGTGAACACATGTCGAGTTTATTTAAGACACGACAAACTATTAGCGTTTAATTTACCTAGAATAGACCTCACAGGGAATTATTGTTGATAATAATTGATTGTTGATAAAATGGTTAATAAACCATTATTTTACATTTTATACGATTTTGATAGTATTCATACTACGGAAAGATTAAGTTTTAATTTAAATGAAATTATAATTATTATTAACTACGGGAAACAGACAGAGAAAAATACACTCCAGCGCTGGAGTTATTATTTTACTTTAATTTTTACGCAAATTGATTCAACACATTCTCAACTATTGCAGCAGTATTTAACAAGGCCAATCTAATATCAATGAAGCGTTATACAATTTTTATTGAAATAGAAATAATTAGGGGGAAAACCCCGATAGAGATTAATTTCAAGTAAACGGGAAATAAAAGTTTTTTAATAAATAGTGTCATCCAGTGTCACAAATCTTCAACTAGAAATTCCATAAACTAGTCTAAGAGTTTTCCGAGAGAGAAAATATATTTAGTAGATGAGATGAGTGAAAAGCAGGAGCTGTATGAGTGACGGGACGGCGGTTCTTGAGGCTAGTTTAGTCGAGGTCAGATCAGGTAGCGTCAGGTACCGTTCCCTCACTAATTAGCAGCTGCCCCTCCTTACCTGATCATTGCTATGGCAACTCCACTCAGTATATAACTCATATGGTCTGAACTCAGCAACAGCATGCCAACTAAACAACTTTTACTGTTACACCCGACACACCATGTAATCTTTGTTTAATTATTATAAACTATATGATCGAGTGTTATGCATAATACTCTTGTATGATGCATATATGATCATGTACGAGTATGCATTTTACATGCACATACATGTCACATATATTAGTGAGTATAGGCAATCATACCAGAGAATAAGAAAATGCACCTTAGAACCATTTCACCCACATTCAACACAATAAAAAATCGGTCCGAGGCAACTCAGTCAAACTTTCTCATATACGAGTTCACAACTACTTAGCCCAGTGTTTTACAGTGTTTTTATATTAGTTTTCGTATGCATCAACATTTAATTATTATTGAACATTTCATCAAAATTTATCATAAAAATAACTTCTCCTGGGCGGGGAATCGAACCCGGACTCTCTACGTCCACGTTTAAAGCTATTTTCTCAGGCAGTAGATTTTTCCCGGGAAAACAGCTTATATCGTTAGATTCGCATTTAAATGTTGTTGATTAAATTAAAAATTAGAATTCTTTAATCAAAATCTTCGGAACCGTTTTCATTTTAACGTTTTTTCAGAGTTTTTGGGGGGTAACGCCCCCAAATTTGAAGCTAAAATTAATTTCACGATTTCGCCTCGGAGTATGATTATTCTGATCATGTATGCCAAATTTTGTCAAAATCGGCCCAGTAGTTGGCTCATTGATGAATGTGTGTTAAGAGTTTTTCAAAATCAGAGTAAAATTATTTATTCTTCTCCTCTTTTGTGTCATGCATGGGATTTGTCCTTTCTAGGCAAAGATTATAAATAATAAAAAAAAAACACTAAAGAAAAAGTAGTGTACGGCAAAAAAAAAAAAAAAAAAAAAAAAAAAAATGCATCCGAGATTACCGAAGGTAACGGAAGCTATGTGATGGTTCTGAAGATCGAAAAATTTTAAGGTCTCCGATTTAAAAAAATCCAAGACAGAAATCCGTTTCAGAAAACAGGGAATATTTTTGGTTCCGTGTCTGTCAGTCGTTCTATCGATCTCTCGCTCTATTTTTGCGAAGTAACATATCTTAAAAACTACAAGACCGATTTTATTGAAATTTGGATGGTAGATTATGAATAGCCCATTGTTGGTCCCTTATAAGTTTCATTTACACCAATAGCTTCCTAAGTACTTACCTGATTTGTATGAAACTTTTATAGTTTATCGAAAGTAACCCGCAGATAGCCTCAGATAAATTTGAACCGGCTGCGATCTTTAACTTTTGCTAAATTGATACTTTAATTTATGTAAATAAAACTACTCCCTTCGCTCGTCGAAAAGCAGCCGCTGCCTTGAACCTTCGCACAATTTGACAAATTTGTTTGTTTACAAAACTTTTTTAATAATATAGATTGATAGAAATAAAAACAATTTTGACAGATTAAAAAATCGGGGTAAACAATTAAATAAATTAGACAATAATAGCTTGTAAAAGCATAAAATCATTAATGTAAGCGATAGGATAATAATGGATATATATGTATATTGAAGTTGGTTCATTTAGTTGTTCCTGATGAGCAATGGAGACACTTGATTACGAATGAAGAAAGACGTCTCTCCACACCTAAAGTAACTTTGTTGTACAAGACGTCATACAACCACTAGTCTTCATCTTTAGGCTTTAGGTGAGATGAGTCGAAATGCGTAAGAGAAAAAAACTAGTGTAGGAGTTGAGACAGAGGTTGAAATCAGACTTAACTCCTACACAGATTCTTTAGTTACTTTAGTGAAGACTCGTTTATTTTAATTCTTAATATATTTTTTTTTTTTATTATTTTCACATAGTTTTTATCGATTTAAAAAAAAAAATATCTATAAATAAATAAGGCGAACCAGAATCAATTATTAAATAAGTTTATAAGTTATAAAAAAGCAGTATCTTTCCTATACAATACCAACCATTAAAAATGGTAAAGAAATACTGAGTCAGAGATATTTTCAATATTATCGAGCGTATCTAAAAAAAAAATGGTTAGAAAAGAAGAGTTGATCAATAAATGATGGATATAGAACATCCACTCCTAAGAATAAGAATAAGGCAGAACGAACGCTGCATTACAATTAAGCCTAGGCCATTTGAAAAAAACAATACTACTATAATCGATAAAATGAAGTGAAAAACAAAACAAAAAACGAGTTAAAAGTACCTGAGTGGAGAAAAACGTAATTTAAAGACTTTTTATTATACATTTATAAAATATAATTGATAAAAAGAGTACATATAATACATAAAATTACATAATTCTATACGCAGATAGTAACTAAACATTATAGCTCATCAATAGGTTATTTCTCCATTTAAGATCTCCTCTCCACTTTAAGAGCACTCCTGAACTGTGAAGAGAGGACATTTTTTAATACTTCCTTCCGTAGCTGAATCTGGAGTAGTCAGTTAACTTCGGCTCGAAGCATATGGAGCTCCGAATTATCCTTAATAAGTAATTTTTTTCAGTAAAATGTGTTATTAAAAATTACTTTTTTTTTATGATTTTTTTAAAAAGCTTGTTAAAAGCGAAGTTATGAATATTTGAATACGTAGAATTATTCCAAATGTATTTCTTCAAACATAAAATTAAATTAATCTTTCCTAAGTCAATTTTGTTGTTTTCAAGAACTATTATGTCGTTATTTTCTTTTTCAATTTTATTTATACATGTAGTAGGGTTATTAAAGAGTTAGGAAAAGGCGTTATACCTATGCATTATCCATTTAAACGAGTTTTTTTGAATAGACAAAATCTTAGCGGTACTATTCAAATATCCTAGGAATAAAGCTCTGTTAAGTGAGAAGAAACAATTCAATTGAGATACTTCTAGAAAAGAGTAGAAAGAAAGAAAGCGTTTGTATTTATTAGAGAGTATTATATTTGTGTTTTAGTCAGGTAAAGAATAGATGCTGAAGAAGATGCCTCCCTGAGGCAGGGATGCGTGAAACTTGGGGCACGGACCCCAACTACAGACTGAGACCGTATAGTCCTTAGCATCCCAGGTAACAACGTCAATGTAACCTGCTGTAGAAAAACACTTGCTTTACCTTCATCCTACACTCAAATCACACTATTCAAACACACAGAACACAAAAAACCGAATTATCAAGCTATTCAGTAAAAACTCACCATAGAACTATGTAGGTTCTTTCAGCAGGTACAACAATAGAACGTAAACGACCTGTCTCAAATACTTAAAGAACAAGCACAAACCATAGTAACATAACATGACTATAGAACAAAATGAGTTAATTTTGAAGTCACAGAATCTGGGAGTGAGTAGGTCGAGAATGAGTGTACGGAAGATCTTCATTGATTTCGAACATATAATCACGACCTTATTTCACCTCCATTTGTAGCTCTTACCTATTCCTCAAAATATGCAGTTTCATATGCTTAATACAACTCTGATGATTAAAAATAATGCAAACACCTTATTGTCAAAGGAAAATAATAAAGTAATTAATAAAACTCTATGAAGTAAACACAATTTACAACAGAAGTAGAGCGTTTTGAATCTTTGTTTCCAAGAAAGAAAACTAAAGATATCAAATAATTTAAGTAGAAATCAGTCGCAATTTATGGTTTAATAGTAGTAGTAATAGTAGTAGTGGTGGTTTAATAGTAAAATTATTCTTTAATCCACAGTGACAAATTTAATTTAAATCCATCATACAATTTATTATAATATAAAAGCATTTATATGTTAAATTAAAATGCCATCTACCACTACTTTTACCGAGCTTGCTTTATTTAATAAAAGCAGGTATGCATATGCATAATATTGCGAGACGCGGGTCCTTAACCATGGAATAGCTGGGAAAGAGGCGATCCCAATGCATTGTATAATTACATTACCCTTTCAAGCTTCATAAGGATCCAGCGACTGCAATGGTATGGCCACGTTAACAAGATGGGAGAGGGCCGCCTAGCCCAGCGAGTCTTCCAGGCCTGGCCATGCTTTCGGCCGAGAGGAAGACCCAGAGCTCGGAGGTCGGATAGAGTGGAGGAGGACATCCGGCAGGGGGGACGTCAAATCAATTTTGAGAGGGATGTCTGGAGGGGCCAAGTGGTTTAGGCCAGGGACCACTGGATCCATCGTGCCATTTGAAGAAGAAGAATGGTTAATTGCCATTAATTAATAGAAATGTTATTCATGGTATATCAAGGAAAAATCCTAACGTGTCGCAGGGCCGATTTAGAACTGTTGACATATTATCAAATTCAAAAGGAAAAAATGTATTTTACTACATTTTAATACAATCTAATATAAAACTTCTAGTACTCATTTACTTGGTTACCAAACCCAAATTACTTTAATGTGTAAATATCCCCTTGTCTTAGATAATTAGACTAATCGATATTGTCACATTTGTTCCAAAGTTCTTTGGACTAAATATCCCTTTGTCATAATAGTTATTTAAACAAAAAATATCCTTATAAATAGTAAACAAATATAGGGTGAGTTGCCAATAAAATTATTACCACGCCACATGGCACCTCATTTAGTTATCCACCCATATGGGTAAACCAAGTAAATTATTATCGAACTTCCTTATTCAAATATGAAAATAAATCCACATTAAAAACATAACTCATCCGATTTGCACGGCTAAAATCATTGTATCATACTGTTATCACTTGAACACAACGACTTAAGTGGGGGATTGAAGTTTCTTACGATTCGATTCTACTTTAGGAAGCATCTTGAGGGTGGTTGATCATCGCCACGATTACTCAAAACAACGAACAGAATTGACTCATGGAAAAAAGCTGTGTATTTTTATTCTAATTCTTGGTCAAACAAAGAAACCAAAAAAGAAAAAACAAAGAATAAAGCTAAACAAAGAATAAAAAAATATTACATATTGTTTCACTTGTAAGTTACTAAACTGTATATAAATCAATCAATAAGAAGAAAAAAAAACCTTATTGATCGACTAAATGAAGCAATATCCTCTTTCAAGCCAAACCTCAGACAACTTCCACACTAATTCTCACACTTTTCAACACGCAGTTATAAAAGCCTATAGTCAACGCATGAGTTAGTGGTCAGGTAATGAACTATTACTTTCATATCATAAGAACGAGCATAACTAAATTAAAATATCAGATAACACCATAATTTATTTTCGGCTAAAGAATAATTAATGGCTGGGAACGGACATTGCAAAGAACTTAGCCGTTCTTTCTTCACAGAGTTCCTTCTTAGCAAATGCCACATTGATTATACAAATTAAAAAAAAAAAGAAGAAAATTCAGCAAATCAACAAAAAAGTAATAAAATAACCAAAGAGAAAAAATACTCGTAAATAAACTATGAGAACGAAGAAAACATAAAATAAATTTTAAATAAACTGATGTCAGAAGGATATACGTTTTAAAATTAATTACTTAATTAAAGAAATTTTGTTAACTTTACTTTTTGTTTTTAATTAACATGTGTTACATAATATTTTAATTATTTAACAATAGATGTTGACACCACACAACCTTACCGCATAAAATTCAAAGTGAGTGAATTAACTATTTAGTGTAAAGAAACGATATACTCGAATATATACAATGTGGTTTTTTCCAACGCAAAATGCAGAAACTTAGCTATTAAATCAATTCACTATGATTAATTCCGTTAATCATACGCAATCTTAAAATATTATTAACATTTTATGAAAGCAAATGGTCATAATTAAACATGAATATCAAAATAAAATCAATTTTCCTTGCTAGATGAATGAATTTATAAAATTCATACTGAGGTAGTAGGTTAAAAAAAATCAATTAATAGAGTATATTATATAAAACCTATTTTGGACAATGGTTAAAACAACAAAGGAAAATTTTCCTTCCCATTCGAGTATATTATTAAAGAAACTTCAGCTTCGGAGAAGGCAGAGACTGTTAAAATCGCAATTTAAAATATAAATTTAAAACCACAACTAATCTTAAACTAAATTCTAAATTTGTATAATTATTACTTCTCTTGGTATATTTTTGGACCAAAGAAAGAAGTATAAAACCTAACAATCCCATATAAGTAATTATATTGACCATATAAGTAATTATAGTACTAGATGGCTGAAAAAGTGTAATAACGGACGAAATTAATTTTGCATACGAGACGTTTCGACCCTATTAAAGGTCATCTTCTGTCATGGTTTATTAATCTGCAAATACAATTACCACAGCCATTAAACACAGGATATGTTAAATGCAAACAAAACTGGTTACTGCTGTTATTCTATCATATTGTTTTTAATTTTTACGAGTTTTGTTAATGTTAAATTATTATAGTATTGTTAGTTAAATAGTTGTAGTTGTTTTTAATGTTAAATTATTATAGTTAATTACGAGTCTAGTTATATGTCAAATGTCCATAATTTAGTTGCATTAATACACCATTAATTTTAAATTTATATAAAAAAAAGAATTGTTATATGTTTAATGACTGTGATAATTGTATTTGCAGATTAATAAACCATGACAGAAGATGACCTTTAATATAGAGTCGAAACGTTTCATATGCAAAATTAATTTCGTCCGTTATTACACTTTTTCAGCCATCTAGTACTTATAATTACTTAAATACGAGAATAACAAGGGTGTATCACATTAAATTAATATCAATAATTTAATTAATTGTTTATACTAAAAATCCAATACCACAATAAACGAAAAGCTATCTGTATTTACTTTTGCTCATCTGTATTCCATCCCATAATTTAGTACACTGAGCCAAGTAAATAATCAAACAAAAAGGAAACAAGCTTTCAGACCCAGAAGAACTCCAGCTCATTGACACCTACCTAAAATCATTTGTATCAATAAAACAGAACCTCATTCTTCCTTTTTTCCGATCGTTTAAACTCCATTAATCTCAATCAGTCACTTAAATAGGATCTAACTTAACAATCCCTATCTTAATACATTCCGTTGAATTTCTTTGAACAAATTAATTCGTTTCCGAACTATAAATCGTTAAGGGTGATCTATAAACGAAGTCTGGAAAACTATCCTAAAGAGCCTTGTGTTTAACATTATTTACTGTAAAACATATGATATTATAAATAAAAATAAAACAAATAATAAGTAGGAGCTATATGAAGAACATACGAAAAGATATCCGATGGTGCTTAAGAAAATAATTAATTTTCGCATAGCGACGAGAATGAAAGAAGAGTTAGGCTTAGACCTTAGAATACATAAGATAACAGTTAACAGTTTTTTATTAGTAAAAAAACTACACCGATTTTGTTTGTTTAAACTAAATACATACTACAAAAAATGTAAGATCATTTTAAAAACAATCCTTAATATAATAAGATTGTTTTAGGGCTGCTCAGGGACGATGAGCCAACAAGACAACCTTCTAATGAGGGGCCGAGAAACTTGGGACCTTGGAATGTTTCTATAGATTAGTACCTAAAAGGTATTAATAGTTTTAATTTTGATTATAATGCTGAAATTGTTTTTTATTGTCGCCCGTTGAATACATACAAAATGTTTTAGTAATTTCACCCGAAATTTTGAGATGAATAACTACTTCGTTATACATTTTCTTTCAGTAAGGAAAGTAAAGTGGTAGGACAAAACAAAAAACTTATCCAGAAGAGCTAAAAAGCAATGGACAAATAATATTCTACATTTTCCAGTATGCGGAGAAGGCAGCTACTAATTTTGGAATTAAATAACAAAGTTGTAAATGCTATAATAAGTATTGAATTTTAAAATATTTAGGAAACGCATCCAGATACATATCTGGATTCGATTCCTAAATATTTTAGGGAGAATGCCTTAAGCGCCTATTCTTGGACTCACTGGTTAATAAAATGGCAATGAGATTAGTAAAATAAGCTTAAGCCTGCTAAAATGAAGCTGTAAAAGTTCTATATAAAATGGCCAATCCAGTGATACTATTTATATAAAACAATTGAACTTTTGGCTTGTGTCCACAGCTTGTGTTGTTATTAATTCCACTAGAAAGAAGCCCCAATTAGGTTAATATCCCAGGTCGATTAAATAGACTTGATTTTTTACGGCTTCTTGTAAATTAAATAAGTTTCTCAAATAAAACAAAACACATTTAGACTTTTAATTTTTTATTCGAGCAGGTTATAACTCTCTCAGGCATATAACATAACAAACTTTCTCGGAAGTAAGGATTAGTTGATTCTAGCCAATATACATATCTTACCTATCTTTAGTCTTCGAAGCAAACATAATAAAACTTGACAATACCATTAAACACAATCTGACAATAAAATACTAATCCCAATTTTCATTTTGAATTTCACGACTCAGCTGTGAAATACAAATATACTTTTTATAACTTATTAATAAATATGTATATCATTATTTTTTGACAGGATATAAAAAAAGGATATAGGATGTTCAAAAAGAGACAGAAGATGTTCAAGGTGGGTTCTGAGACAACCTACATTAGGAGAATCCAGGGCGTTACGTTATTTTTATAACTTTCTTTCTTGGGACGGTCTCCTTCCTCCAGCAGGGGCTTCTAACACCCGTGTTTACGACCGCGACCGTCAGCAAAGATAAAATTATTCCACGGCCACGGCCTAAGAACCATGAAGAACAAAACTACCACCCACTCCATCCAAGACGTATAACAACACATAAAATATAACCTAACAGAAATTCCATAATACAACATTAAAGTCAAGCAAATATGAAATAAAAATATTACGTGTAAGAAGAATAATAATTGTACGTAAAGAAGTATAAATTTAAGTTCGGAGTAACAAAGTAAAGTTTCGAAACAACTTATTTCCTTCATCAATAATAATAATGAACAAGTAATAAACGTTAAACGATTAATCGTGATTGTGTGCAATTGCGCATGTATTTGACTACTTTTAATAATGACATTATGCCACTGGGACGTGTACTATAAAAAAAGAGTCGGTAACATTATTCCTACTTATAGTGCAGTCATTTGGTGAAAAAAGAGACCTATCCAGAAAAAAATACAGTAGTTTTTTTTTAAATGTTTTTTGGGGTGGTGAATTTTGCCACCTCGTAAAACTGATGCATTCTGAGAAAAATGCGAAAAACTGTTATTTTTTAAGTTTGAAACTTCCGGACTCATACAGAAAATTGTATGCGTATACAAAAGTAAACTTCATTAAATTGCCTACAATTTATGTGTCTTTAAGTTGTTACTTTTTTCTAAAAGTTTGTAGTTTTACAGTTTTAAGCGAAACCTCACAATAAAAACAGGTGTTTAGCCAATTTTGAATTTTTTGTTAAATTTCAATGCGCTTTAGCGCCTAAACCGTTCTTTCAACAAAAACAACTTAAGACACATAAATTGTAGGCAATTTAATGACGTTTACTTTTGTATACGTACACTTTTCTTTATATGTGAATGTTTCTAACTGTAAGCGAAAAACTGAAAAAATAAAATGTTTTCGCCTTTTTCTCAAAACGCACCACTTTTACGAGGTGGAAAAGTTTTTTGGTTTTTTTTCTATTGTATTTTTTCCCCCGCCAAAATACCATCTGAATACCATTATGGTTTGCGTTTTCTTTCACATACTTCACATGTCATGTGCACATACAGTCGTGAGAGTTATATAAACAAATTTCAATAAAAATTGTGAGAAAATTTTGTCATTCAAGATAACAACTCTATATCTAACAATCAAACATACATACATTTATAAAAGTTAAGGTAAACTGCCAAGACTGCGTTCGTGTACCCCAAGTTGCCCAAGGTACGGACCCTTCATCTTGATTACATTTTTACACTATCAAATTCTGAATTTATTATTTTATTCTTGTTTTGAAAAAAGGAAAAAGATTAAAACTTATGGGTTAGTCATCTTAATGTAAAATATGAAACTAGACTGCCAATTGGTGTGGCCCATAGCTTCCTCGCATCCTATCGCTTACATTAATGATTTTATGCTTTTACAAGCTATTATTGTCTAATTTATTTAATTGTTTACCCCGATTTTTTAATCTGTCAAAATTGTTTTTATTTCTATCAATCTATATTATTAAAAAAGTTTTGTAAACAAACAAATTTGTCAAATTGTGCGAAGGTTCAAGGCAGCGGCTGCTTTTCGACGAGCGAAGGGAGTAGTTTTATTTACATAAATTAAAGTATCAATTTAGCAAAAGTTAAAGATCGCAGCCGGTTCATATTAATTTGGGGCTATCTGCGGGTTACTTTCGAGTTTCAATAAACTATAAAAGTTTCATACAAATCAGATAAGTACTTTTGAAGGTATAGGTGTAAATAAATGTATGTTTGTTATATATATATATATATATATATATATATATATATATATATATATATATATATATATATATATATATATAATTTTACTTGTAAATTTTATAATCATACATCATTTTAATTATAAAAGAATAAATAAGCATAGGAGATACCTCACTCAACAGAGATTTGTTCAATAAAGATTTGCAGAGATATTGCACGTAAGTTAATGGTATATATTATTTCTTGACATAAATAAACATTGTCAACTAAAAATAGACTTGGAAGACACATAATCTACAAAAATAAGATCATATTTATGCGGTATTTCCATATACATTAAGAAGGCTCTTGAGATAATAGCTCAGAATGAATTTAAATAATTTCAAGATAAAAAGAACTTTTTATATACTACGTTTTTAAATTTTCTGTTGAATCGTATGTAATGTTGATAATATAATTGTTATTGTTATATAATATATAATGTTATTAAAAAAAAATAGTTCCGAATTTATTTACTTCACATAAATGACAACCATCCAGAGAGCTGATCTTAAACCTATAAAAGGATAAATCTTTGTACAACGGATCTCCCCAACACCAAATCTAAGCGTGCCATCGATATATTTGAAATAATATAATCGATAAATAATATAATCGATATTTCCTGTTTTGCTGTCATTCAATGTTTATCTATCACAAATTTGAGACCCGTCAAAATGAAGATTGCGTAAATATTGGATATGGCAAAACAAATAAAATAACTTGCGGATTTTTTCCGAACTAACTTTCCGCACAGCAAAATTTGCTGAAAACTAATTAAATTCTGCTGAAAGATTGCTAAAAATATTAAAATAATGCATTGTTATCGTGTTCTGAGCTATGCTAAAAGTTTCAAATGTCTAGCTATTCGGGAAGTTAGTTAGAAATCGATTGCCAGATTTGTACCGGACAAACAAACAAGAATGCAAGCTAATAAAAACGTAGTAAAATAAAACATGCTCTTTATACAAAACGGAAAATCGTTAACCTACATTAAATATTAGCCCAAACTCAGGTTTGCCTCATATCTCTGACATTTTGTTATTTTCCATACTTTTTTTACGGTTGCTATTGTATGTTTACAAGGTAAAGCTACAGGTATAGCTATCTCAAAAACACAAATTATAACACCATAACTTATAACACATTAATAATTAACTAGGATATCAACAGTTATAATATTCAGGTAGAATATTATATTAATATGATTTCAAATAGAATTAACGACATTTAAGTTTAACGTGGAAACAAAGAGGAAAATTGCAATAAGCTAACCTGTTTTGAGAGGAAAGACTAACGTGAGACATTTGTGGACAAGTAAGAGTAGGTGGAAAATTATTGAGGAGTCGGAGAAATAAATTATTTCAGTTATGACTAATGCCTACAGAAAGAAGATAGGAATATAGGTATTAGACCACAGAACAATTAAGTACTCCGTTGATGATGTGTGAACCAACTTTCATCAAGTTTAATAAACAATATTACAAAAAGGTAAAACAGTGAAATATTTCAGGAGTGAAAGGAGACAATGTTCAATAAATTAACTCATAAAAGTTAAATACAGCTATATACTGAAGCAATCCTCTCATTTCGAAATTTAACAAACATTTTATAATTCTTTAATATAAATTTAAAAATATGTAATCTTAAGAATAAGTTAAGTAAAAAGTATAAAGTTTGTGAAAAGCGATCTAGACAAAGTTGTAAAGCATGAGGTAGGTCTAGTCACTAGACTAAGATGTATAGAGCAGTTCTTGTCTTACACTTTTAACCTTGGGTCTAGACTTGAAGGTAAACAAAGAACCCTACCACAGAGGTCAAAGGACAAAAGCATTTCTCTTGATTTCTTTTCAAGAACACTCACTCTTGATTTCCGAGATTGATATCTTATGTTCCAATGTTAAGTCAGCTGACTCATATATAAGTAGTTGAAACAAAAGTGTATATTAACTTTGTTGATGTGATAAACGTGAATGAATTCCATTATCCAGTTGGACAAACCAAAATAGTGAATAATACACACACATCACACATATTCCTAACAATAATAATAATAATAATTAAAAAAAAAAATTCAAATCTCTGTAGTTATGGTTATCTGTCACTAATCTCTTAACTTAATCTCACAACAATTTAATCTCCTTACAATTTTTATCTTTAGGTTTTATTAGAAATTAATTTATTAAAAGCATTATTCATTAAGAGCTGAAATTATTAAGAGTTTAACTAATCAAGTAAATTAATAATTTTGTAAAATAACCAAGATTACTTAATAGTTTCAACGAAAAAATATTGCTTGAATATATCCAACAAATCTAGTTACAATCATATTACAAACTATACCAGTCTCATTCCTTAATAATAAAAATTAATCTTTTTAGCAAATAGTTATAGATAGAGCACTTTAATAAGAAATATTCCAAGTAAAGGAATAAGTCCCACAAAAAAGATTTGTTTTTCATAATTTAATTATAACGTCGCTTTTATAAATTGTCTAAAATGAATTATTGATTTATAAATATTTTTTATAAACATAAACTTTAAGTATTTTGGGTTAACGTGAAAATCATTAACATAATAACTACATAGTTGTTTTGGGAACAAAAGGAAAACAACTTAACCTTTATTCACAAATTTTAGGTCAAGTAAAATATTAATTTCGTAATATATTATATATTACGGAGTGCACTCAAAGAGCACCTGACTTCCCATGGTATTATTATATCTGTGACTTGCTTATGCATTACATTTATAATATAATAACTTTAATTAAAATAACAGCATCCACTTTAAACATTTTTCTTAAAAGCAAAAATACAGATTAAGGTAGTTAGTGATTAGTTCAAAACTACGAGGAAATAGGAAATAGGATACATATATCCTTTAATTTCAGTAAATTTAAGGCCATTGTTGTATTATAATGTTGATGCCTTACATCTTGACACAAAATAAAAGAAATGACCATAAATTTACATTTATCCCTCCGTATTACCTTATTTCTATTTATTTATTTTTTTAAATAGCATGCAGCAATGATTAGAAGATTAAGTCTAATATTCTTAAACGTAGCGTCAATTCAAAAGGATGGAAAAGTTATTTGTTGTTTTTTTTTAGTCCTTGGAATATTGGTAACACAGAATAGAGCATAATACTCAGGCAGATCGCACAAAACGATATTAAAAGATTATTTTTATCAACATTGATATCCAGGATTTCAACGATATTACGTTAAATTGATTAACTCATTACATTATTTAAATGCAATCGTAAAACAGTATAGCCATCATAAAACATGAAACATGATTTTTTTTTAATAAAAATACGTGAATTTTCATAGATGATCTTAAACTCGATAAGTAGTAATGAGATTCAGTTATTACAAAGGTTTTATTATACACAAACAATAATCTCTAATGATACAAAACATAAATCTCTCTTAATTTTATTAGTTTAAGAGGAATTCACTCGCCAGTTTGACACGTAGGGCTGTTTATTAAACAACTTATTTTTTTATAAGTTTTTCGTGTAACCATTAAAAAATTATGTTAAAATTCTAAAATAAAGAATTATTGAATAAAACAGAGAAGGAAGTTTTATAGTTAGTGTTCTAGAAGATATTTAATGTTATTACTTTTTCAAGGTAAAGTTTTCTCGGGAATGGTATTTTTCATGATAAGCTTAAATTACTTAGGTAACAGTTAAAAAAAAGATAAATTAATTATCAAATTATTTTTAAAATTTTATACTCTATTACTTATTCTATAGGTTTATAAAATTTTTGTACGTTACAAGACACGAAGATTCCGTATCCGGTTCTTGTTTAACCTGAAGTAGGCTACATATTCGGATGAACAAGTAAGGTCAATTAAAAAAGAAAGAAGTGGAAACACATAAATATTGTAGGGAGAAAACAATTTTTACAACCTATAACTAAAATCAAGCACGGTGCTTTAAATGTATTAATAAAAAGTAGGTGAAGTTATCTAAAAAAAAAAGTAGGTTGGCTCCGTATTCATAAAGGATACCGGTTCCAGAAGCGGATATTTGGGAAGTAAAGACTTGGTCCTTAAATAGGACTTCTTTTAGAGTATTTCAATGTGTTATTTCTTCAAATGATTTTAGAACTTATCAAAAGAATAATAATTGGACGAGTGAAATATGTTGTAAAGGCAAGGTAAGGATAATGGGTTTGTGGACGGTATCGAAGAACAGAGAGTGCAATGCCCTCCACGTCTTCTTCGGTACCTGAAGACGAAAGGATTAAAAGTCGAATAAACAAGAAGAAGTAATCAATAAATAAACATACCCAATCCTCAAGATGGAATGGTCAAGTATCAGGAAGCTATATCCATTGGCAGTACGAGTTATCACCTCCGAGTTTAAGTTAAAGAAATTGAACAAAGAGTAGAAGAAGATAGGTGTAGAGTGGTTAGAGGACGTGGACAGAGCGATGTCGGTACGGTATGACCGGTCACACACGACTGAAGACTTGCACTTACCGAGGACATACAGCTCTACCTTGCGGCCGTTACCATAACAACACCTTTAACAAACTTACCTTAACTAACTACAGGTAGCGCCACTATCCAAATACTTAATTCAAACTCAATCATTTCCTTTTACAACTGATGTTAACTGCTCAATAACCTCTCACTTGCACTTACAACTCAGTTTTATCTAGGTACTTAATAACTTTTTCTCAAACTCAGGTCAATCCTTCAAGCTTAACTGGGACTAATAACTAGGTTTCTAGAAACAATATAGGCCAGGGCTACAAGAAAATAAGTAAGAGAGATCAAGATAATCTTGAAAGCCTAATAAATCATTTCAAAAAGCACAATATGGAATTCAAGGGAAAGCCAACAAGACCCCCTAACTAGAAAAATCAAACATTTAATATATAAAAAAAACTTCTAATAAACTAGTCTCAGCACAAGAACATAACACAATATATTATTTTTATTTTCCAAACAGCTTTCAGTCTATATGAAATCATTATTAATCTCAAATATTAATTAAATAGTAAGTTGATTAAAAACGATTTATTTTATTGAACGAGCGAAGTGAGTTCTTCATTCAGAGACGGGATTTGAAAAGTTTGTGTGTTAGTCTAACAATAACTGAAGTAAAAATTGATCAATTTAAACGAAATTTGGCACATAGATGTATCTCAGCATTTGTGAGAACTGTATAGTTTTTTGTAAATTCCACACTAAACATTTTCATAGCTATGGGCGTAGTACCGGAAGTGTGGAAAGCGGCTAGGGTAGTTTTTATCCCTAAGCCCGGCAAGAAGGACTACACACAGGCTAAATCCTTCCGACCTATAAGCCTTACGTCCTTCATGCTAAAGACCCTTGAAAGGATAGTAGATAAATACATAATAGAGGAAATTCTACCCAGAAAGCCGCTGCATGCCAATCAGCATGCATACTCAAAGGGGAAATCGACAGAAACAGCTCTCCACGCGGCCACTTCTAGGATAGAAAAGGCAATGCACAAAGGAGACTACACTTTAGCCCTCTTCTTTGATGTAGAAGGAGCCTTCGATAAGGCAAAATCTAGTAATATAAAGGAGGAACTGACGCAGAGGAATACTCCCCAGGTCATCATCAATTGGATAATATCCTCCCTAAAAGGGAGGAAAGTTAGTTCATCAATGACCGGCACTAAAGCATCTAGAATGGTGTCAGGAGGGTGCCCCCAGGGCAGCTGCCTCTCGCCACATCTGTGGTGCCTGGTGATGGATGGACTAATGAGGAAAATGACCGAGGAGGATATTTATTTGCAGGCATATGCAGATGATGGACTAGTCCTGATCAGAGGCAAGTTCCTAAGTACCTGCTGTGAAAGGATGCAACGAGCTTGTAGGATAATTGAAGGATGGTGTAGAGAGGTAGGACTCTCAGTCAATCCATCAAAGACTGAGATGATAATCTTCACTAGGAAAAGGAAACTTGTGGATTTCAAAGCTCCCAAACTCTTGGGGCATGAGCTTACTTTGGCCAACGAGGTAAAATACCTAGGTATTACCTTAGACCAAAAACTAACTTGGAAATCACACTTGGATAAGGTAGTAGAAAAGGCTACGATAACCTTCTGGCAACTTAGACGAGCAGTAGGGAAGGCATGGGGACTGTCCCCGAAAATCCTCAAGTGGCTGTACACCGCAGTAATTAGACCTAGGATTCATTACGGATCCCTAGTGTGGTGGCCTAGGACTGAGGTTGCCAGCTCGGCTAAGGGGCTTAGCAAGGTCCAGAGGTTAGCCTGCCGTAGTATAACAGGGGCCATGAGGACTACACCTACGGCAGCCTTGGAAGCCTTAGTAGGAGTCCCCCCTCTCCAGCTATGGATCAGAGGAGAAGCCATCGCCTCGTATGTCAGACTAAGGGACAATGGACAATGGCTAGGTGAAAGGTCCGTTATAGGACACTTGGATATAGGAAGGTTCGCTGAACTTAAGGTCCCACTTACGGGGATCAGAACTAAAGGAGTGGACCAGCAGCTTAAGCTGAAAAGGAGATATGAGGTAGAAATCCCACCTAGAGCCGATTGGGAATCAGGAGAAATTAAATTTGATACAGAGACTCTGGTGGCATACACGGACGGCTCAAAGAGTGAGAATGGTATGTCAGGTGCGGGACTTTACTTAGAAAGGTCCGGCACCCAAGAGAGTTTCCCACTAGGAATATTTACCACAGTCTTCCAGGCTGAAGTCTACGCCATCCTAGAGGTGGCAAGAAGGCAAGAGGTGGTAGAGGCGAGAACTAAAAAAGTAGTAGTATGCTCGGATAGTCAAGCAGCACTTAAGGCACTCTGCGCTCCCAGTGCAGACTCAGCACTGGTCAAAGAATGCCAAGAGGCCTTAGAGACGCTTGCAGAGTTAAAGAAGGTCACTCTGCTTTGGGTTCCTGGACACACAGGGGTTCCGGGAAATGAAAAAGCAGATGAAATAGCAAAAAGGGGTGCCTCCATGCCATTCTGCGGACCGGAGCCCGCTATTGACTGGTCCCGAGGGCAAACTAAATCGGCCATCAAAAAGTGGATCTGGGAGGAAGCAGGGAAGGCGTGGACAAGAACTGAAGGATGCAGGCAGACCAAGATGATGCTGCCTAAGCTAGATAAAGGGAAAACCAGATGGCTCATGGGACTGAGTAGACCCAACCTAAGAAAAATGGTGGGGGTCTTAACAGGTCATTGTCAACTAAATAGACATCTGGCACTATTAAAGATTGAAGAGGATCCCACATGTCCAGTGTGTGGCGAAGAAGAGGAAACAGCCTACCACCTGGTGGGAGCTTGTGAAGGACATGGGAGACTACGCTTTCACACCTTAGGATCAGGATAGGAAGTAAAGACTTGGTCCTTAAATAGGACTTCTTTTAGAGTATTTCAATGTGTTATTTCTTCAAATGATTTTAGAACTTATCAAAAGAATAATAATTGGACGAGTGAAATATGTTGTAAAGGCAAGGTAAGGATAATGGGTTTGTGGACGGTATCGAAGAACAGAGAGTGCAATGCCCTCCACGTCTTCTTCGGTACCTGAAGACGAAAGGATTAAAAGTCGAATAAACAAGAAGAAGTAATCAATAAATAAACATACCCAATCCTCAAGATGGAATGGTCAAGTATCAGGAAGCTATATCCATTGGCAGTACGAGTTATCACCTCCGAGTTTAAGTTAAAGAAATTGAACAAAGAGTAGAAGAAGATAGGTGTAGAGTGGTTAGAGGACGTGGACAGAGCGATGTCGGTACGGTATGACCGGTCACACACGACTGAAGACTTGCACTTACCGAGGACATACAGCTCTACCTTGCGGCCGTTACCATAACAACACCTTTAACAAACTTACCTTAACTAACTACAGGTAGCGCCACTATCCAAATACTTAATTCAAACTCAATCATTTCCTTTTACAACTGATGTTAACTGCTCAATAACCTCTCACTTGCACTTACAACTCAGTTTTATCTAGGTACTTAATAACTTTTTCTCAAACTCAGGTCAATCCTTCAAGCTTAACTGGGACTAATAACTAGGTTTCTAGAAACAATATAGGCCAGGGCTACAAGAAAATAAGTAAGAGAGATCAAGATAATCTTGAAAGCCTAATAAATCATTTCAAAAAGCACAATATGGAATTCAAGGGAAAGCCAACAAGACCCCCTAACTAGAAAAATCAAACATTTAATATATAAAAAAAACTTCTAATAAACTAGTCTCAGCACAAGAACATAACACAATATATTATTTTTATTTTCCAAACAGCTTTCAGTCTATATGAAATCATTATTAATCTCAAATATTAATTAAATAGTAAGTTGATTAAAAACGATTTATTTTATTGAACGAGCGAAGTGAGTTCTTCATTCAGAGACGGGATTTGAAAAGTTTGTGTGTTAGTCTAACAATAACTGAAGTAAAAATTGATCAATTTAAACGAAATTTGGCACATAGATGCATCTCAGCATTTGTGAGAACTGTATAGTTTTTTGTAAATTCCACACTAAACATTTTCAAGATGGCGGCCAATATGGCGGATGACTAAAAAAAATATTTTTTAGTCAGCATAATGTGTTATCGTTTTAAAGGTTTTTTAGAGAAGGGAAGAAATATGTAACTAATACAATTTTACAGTTTATATTTTCTAGATGGCGGCCAATATGGCGGACGACTAAACAAAAAGTTTTTAGTTAGTTTGACATGTTATACATAGTTTTAAAGGTCTATAAATGCAGAAAGAGAATAAATAAAAATAACAATTAAATTTCACACACAATATTTTCAAGATGGCGGCCAATATAATGAAAACTAAAAAAAAGTTTTAGTCTGCATGACATGTTATACACATAGTTTTAAAGGACTTTAAAGTAGGAAAAGTGTAAATAACTATATAAATATTTAACTTAATATCTCACAATGGTGGCCTGCCAAAAAGATTGGGGACTAAAGAAAAAGCTTTAGTTAGAGGTCGACCAAGAAGTTATGAACACGGGAGAAACAGAAAGCTTAACTTAGTTTAAAATCGGAACTTCCGAGTAGTACCGAAGTCAGTACAGTCTACTGGGTGCTAAGCCTACTATACCCAGTGCTAAGACTACTATACCCAGTCGGCTGCTACTAGCAGCCGACTGGGTGCTAAGACAATACCCATTTCTAGTTTGTATGACATGCGACCTTATGTCAAATCTCAAGAATAACAACAGCAAGGATTCCAATCTGTTAGGTTTCCTGTTTTGTTTTTCTTTGAGAGACATTGTTAAAGACTGAGAAACAGAGCCAGGACGGGTTATCTATCCATGTAAGACTGAAATGGCTGACATGGTTCCTTACTACACCCATACAATTATTTTAAGTATTGCAACAATGGTTTAGGAGAAAAAGAAAATATTTCTACTGCACTCATTGAGCAGTGGATTTCACGGAGAGTTATATTTTTAGCTTTACAAGCTTGAATTAGGTAAAACAAGGTTAAATTTTCCGTATCTGGCCCAATTCTTTTTTATTGTCCAATAGTGGTGCTGGTAAGCTGAATTAATTTTGTAAAGTCGATATTTCCACAATTACTTTTTATTTTTAATGATAATGCCAATAATTATTTTTGCTCTAATTTTCTGAATCATGTTGCCTTTCCAGCTTAGAGTTTTCTCTTTTTTTTTGTTGTCCCACTGTCTAAATTTATCCATTTCTGTTGTGAATCCCAGTTCTTCCTATAGCTATATATACAATGGCAAAATGGACCTCTATTGGACAAATCAAACATTTCTGGTCTTCAGAAGCAACAATTTAAACAGCCCTTATCCCTATGAAATATCCTTTATTGTCTAATTTTTTAATATTCTTTAGTTGGTTTCTTTTGATCCTCTCTTACACTCACCTCTATTTACTTAAACCACCAGAACCTTGACCCATTTGTTTCAGGCTATTTAAGAGTATAGTTCTTAATTCCAGTCCTAACAAATAGCTAATCACTAATCTCTCTTATAGTGATTTTCCAATACGACAGCATCCTGCTGATTACCTCAATACATTGATGTACTGCATTAATGACTTATATCTTAGATGGCCTCTGAAACATCAATGAAATCTCTCACCTTTGGTACTGAATAAAAACTTTTTCCATAAAAAATGGGTTAGAACTGATTTTAGAACCCCATAATCAACTGTGAGAACATCAACTGGCCAAAAATGATCTAACAATAATTTTTAAGACCCCAATCTAATCTTTGAAAGTAATAAAATTGATTTGAAGTTTAAACCCCCCTCTCTCTCTCGATATCAGGTAACAGTAACAACGTTTAAAACCTAGTAATATTATATTTCCATTAATCATTAATCCGAGCTTCCCCTGTGATGGTGCCCCATGTTTATTTTCAAGAATATTACAACTAGTAGTATCCAAGTGGTGGACCACTAACCTGGGCTGGGGGAAATCCTGATATGTTCTCATAGAATCCTCATCGTCTGAAATTGGATTATTTTTCCATTTTGTACTGGTTTTTCTTGATTCTTGCATGTTGTTCATTCTGTTGACTCTCTGGGTTTTCTTATTGCCTTTAATTTTTTCACCTTGTCGCCAAATGTTTAGAATAAAACATAACTTCATTAGAACTCAACAAGAATTGTAGGTATGGGAGCGTCTATGGAGGTCATTCTTAATGGATAATAAAAATTTGCCTCATTTTATTTGTTGACAGTTTTTATGTAATTCTGTGTTTCCCTCTAATTATTGTGTATTATTAAGATTTCAGTACTTTGTCTAACTTTTGTTTGTTCTAAGGCACTGATGATGGCCTTATAAAGGCTGAAAGCTGCTATGTAATTCATAATAAACAAATTAGCCAGTTAACGTGGAGAGACTTTTTTTTTTTTTTTTTTATCCAACAACAAGAATGTCTACTTTACACTCCCATGACACAAGTGAAATCTTACAATACTATCATAACATAAAATACTTGGTTAATCTGGAGACGATACAGACGATAAAATCACTTGGCACCATTTACACATTTGAGAGATTACGCCCCTTGGTCAAAACAGTACGTTCACATGAGACCCCGCCCACTTTTCTTTGGCAACCCACAAGTGGCTCTAATTCTTCAGTTTTACCAAACACTCCCTACATTAAATCAATGCTCATAATTTGTAAAAAGGAACAATTAGAAAGGTCAGTACGACAAACTTGAACAATCAAAACAAAAAAATCAAACAAAGTCAAATACAAAAGTTTTTAATAATAAAAGTAAGAAAGAAAAGGAAAGGTTTAAAGTGTATTTATAACATGTTAAACATACTTATAGTAAATATATATCACACTATGTGAAATGACCATTACCTGACTTCAGTAAGTACATGCAATTATTCATTATCTACAATAAAGAATCAGATTGATATTAATGTAAGTAATATACATACATAGATAAAGCATGGTTGTATAAACATGTATGTTTATATAATTATTAAAATTAAACTGATTTCTATGAATGTAATTTTAGGTATGGACTTGGGGTATTGTCCTTCATAGGATGGACAGGTTTAGGAGACTTAAGGTGCATAAGCATTTGACAAATTGATGGTTTTTTGTTTCAAAACAATATTATTAGATCTTAGCAAATGTAAATGGTAAGAATTGTGATTTTCCAAAATGTTTTCCAATTTTTTATCATTATTAATCGAAAAGAGTAGTGTAGAGATTGAGATTACTCAGATAAATAAAAAGGTTGATTGTTGTGGTTATTTCTGTTATAGATCCTTGATAATGACTCAGGAATGAGTCGAAATATAGCAAGGAAAATGAGATAGGAGAGTTTTTTACATCCCTAGTGACCCACTATCAGCAAAACTTAAAAATTAATATTACTAATTAACCTACTTAACATGTGACATATGCCAATAAATTGTTAATATTTTAGGTAGAAATTGAATGAAAATTGGAAAGATTCTAATTAAAATTTCAAGAATATAACCAGTAGAATGTAATATAACTTCTATTCAATCAGGTAGGAGTAGTAGTAGTTGTCTAGTACTTCCTACTAGAATGGATAGGACCGAACCTCTTGTTCGAACCTTGCAATTAGGCCATCACTTAGGCCCTTTTTACGCCCCTGGTGGAGAGTTCCAGCTACTTCACACATCATACATTTGTACATTGTACCGCCGAAGCGAGTATGGTGTGGTCATTAGTAAGCTATATAAGCGTGCGTCAAAGCGTGGGGGAAGAGTCCCCATAAAAGGTGTCCCTCGCCCTGCTCCGTCCTCGAACCATAGATACAAATTACATCATCATGACACGGATCAGACCCACATCAGAGTGTGGGAAGAGTCCCCATAAAGGGTGTCCCTCGCCCTGCACCGTCTGCGATTCATTGATGCAATTCAGAGGGGATCGAACCCACGACCTCGTGTTGCCTCGACTTAGTGATAGCTGAGCGAGCGCCTTAAGACGCTCGGCTACCCTGGCTCCCCAATCAGGTAAGTAAAGTCAAAAAAATATTTAAATGTTAAAATTAAATGTAATTGTTACCCTTTAAAAAAAATTTATTCCAGCTTAAGAATGACCCAAGGAGGGGGCGAAATATTGCAAAAGTGAGCTTTTTAATTCCTTAATAGACCCAACTACTCCTAGATTGAAAACTACGAGGAACAATTTCTAATTTACTCAAACATAATATTTTCTCATATTATACAAAGTTATACTGAATTGAAATCCAATAATATCTAATCCAGTCAATTTTTTGTTTATGAGCTTACCAGAGGTAAAGGAGGCATTGCCTCCAAATTCTAAAATCCCTAAAAAGAAATCAGTTGCAGACATCAGGAAAAATGCGTGGTCTCCTATCTGTCTGTCAGTTAGTCCAACTTTTTTTGCGAACCAAGATATCCTAAAAACTACTCGTTGATTTTTAATGAAATTTGGATTGTACGTCATAATTAGTCTATTGTTAGTCCCATGTAATTTTCAATCTTATGCCCCCATTTTTTCATACATGCACACAAAGTTATATATTGCTTCCGAGCTTACCGAAGGTAACGGAAGCTATGTGATCGTTCAAAAGAACGAAAAAATTTTAGGTCTCCGATTTCAAAAATTCCAAGACAGGAATCCGTTTCTGAACATTTTTGGTTCCATGTCTGTCTGTCGGTCGTTAAATTTTGCGAACCAACATATCTTAAAAACTAAGCGCCCAATTTTAATGAAATTTGGGTGGTTGGTCATGAGAATCCCATTGTTGGCCCCATACAAGTTTCAACCATCTGCGCTCATTTGTTTCTTTTCCACATGCGCACAAACATACATTAATTTACACCTATAGCTTCAAAAGTACTTATCTGATTTAAATGAAACTTTTATAGTTTATCAAAAGTAACCTGCAGATGGCCCCAGATTAATTTAAACCATCTGTGCTCTTTAACTTTTGCTAAATTTATACTTTATTTCGTGTAAAAAATCAAAACAATTTTGACAGATTAAAGAAAAAAACGGGGGAAACAATCAAACTAATTAGACAATAATGGCTTGTAAAAGCATAAAATCAAGAAAAGTATGTGGATAGGATGCGAGGAAGCTATGTGCCACACCAATTGGCAGTCTATTTTTATTAACTCTTAATTTGTAAGGTTTGTTGAATGTAGCCTACAGATGGCCCATAATAATTTAAACCATCTGCACTAATTAAATTTTGCTTAATTGGTATTTTTATTCATGTTAAAAATCAAAACAATTTTGACAGATTATAAAAAAAGGGAGGGAATTATATAAATTAGACAATAAAAGGTTGTAAAAGCATAACATCATTAAAATAAAAATGCTTGCATACGAGTCTGCAAGACAGTGAGACATTTTTATGTAACGCTTTTTGGTGTCTTTTTTGGTAACGTTTTTCGAGTTTATGAGCGTAAGTAAACAGATTTAAATGTCAAAAATTCCGCAGGGGCGCCGCTGGGAGAGAGAAGAATTCGGGGCGTAGAGCCAGTTACAGCGCAAGGTAAAAATGTTAATCATTAAGCTGCTAAGCCCGCGGGGAAAAGGCCGAAGGCTTTCTCTACAACCCTCTAGACCAGTAGTTCTTAACCTGTGGTACGAGTACCCCTTACGGGTACGCGAAAATGTGTAAGGGGTTTGTGATGAATTAAAAAAAGGTTTTTTGTTTACTTTTCTGTCTAATAAATAAAAACTTTATAGTAAAATGTCAGTTAAAAATCTTGTTTGGAATTTAAATGACCTATTTACAGCTGTTTCTACGATGTTGCAATATTAGCAGTAGTGTAACAACACTTCATCTAATATAAATAGAATGTTTTTGTGAAAATAAGGGGTTGTTTTTAGAGGATACCCACAGTTAATTATACAAAAAGGGGTACGTGGGTTGAGAACCGCTGCTCTAGACTAGACTTTACTAAGTGTAGTAGAAGAGCACTGGGCTACAGGCTATAGAGTGGGGGAGACCCGAAGGCAGCCGAACCTTCACGTCCCGTCCTCGGTTACCTTCGAGTCCGTGGTAGGGGAAGGTCCTACAGCTGTAGACTGGATTGCTAACCTCCTATAGGTTTCTAAATCCCTGTCACACTTTTCTGAGTTTTTAGGTAACATAACACTTTTTGGGGTATGTTCCATAGCCTAAACATAAAAATGTCAATATAGAAGATAGGACACGGACAAGCTAAGCGCAGGTAAAGGTATTAAAAATTTACAAAACTTATGCAAATTGTTTAATTTTCCATGCCATTTTGTCAAAAAATATCAACATTTCTGCTAGTTACTTGCTTTTGTACTTCCTGGGAACGGATTTTTTTTCCCATTAATTTATGTTTTTCTGGACTCAGATATGCATGAAATTGCATCGGAATCGTTTTTCTAATTTTTATTGTTTATAAACATAAAAACATTAAGATGCACCATGTGCGTCATGCAGCCACAGAAAGGACAATTTATCACTGAAATAGGCATGACCCGCCATGTGCGTCTGGCGGTTTACTGCAATATTATAAATATTATTATTCTACTTTGGGTAATTTTATTATTCAATATGTAAAAAATAACAAGTTTGTAAAATTATTGTGTAATTGAAACATGTAAAAACTTGGACCTTGCTAATTAATTATTCAAAATTATTGATATATTATGTATGAAAAAATATATTTTTTTTTTCACCCCAGCCATCTAAAGTATTTATTTCAGAGATTAATATACATCAGAAGAAAGAAAAAATGGGAAGGGCAAAATGTTACAAAAACGGTTTGACGCAACAGGTGCGTCATGAATGTGGACTGTGGGTGTCATGTCATTTTGAAGAAATCATGTTTAAAGTTCCCCGTCGAAAAATCTAAACATGCCAAATAATAACCCTAAAAATTCGTAAATACACAAGTAATCCTAGCCAATAACTTACTTTTATCAATAAAAAAAAATGCTGTATAATATACCTTATGGAGTAGCGTGATGAGGGGCCAGAAAAAAAGAGATAGCAAAAACACGCAGTTCTAAGATCATAAACAAAGAAAACAAGAACGACTCACTCACAAACGTTGGACTAGTGTACTAACATGGCCACCCCTCTTCCAAGCTGATATCATTTGCCAGAGGCCAATGATAACCCCACTCCTTTTTTGGAGAGGCTTTTTTACTGTCCATGGAGGAATCCATGGTGGGTGTCATGCAGTTTCTCTAAACAGACAATATGTGACGCACATGGGGCGTCCTGCCGAGGTAAAGGGTTAAAATCCCACGTGTAGTTTTTTAAGATATGTTGGTTCGTAAAAATTGACCAACAGACAAACACGGAACCAAAAATATTACCTGATATCTGAAACTCATTTCTGTCTTGGAATTTTTGAAAACGAAGATATAAAATATTTTCGTTCTTCAGAAAGATTACATGCTGTTCTTCTGCTGATTAATAATTTCATGTTCACAATACCAACGAAACCCTTTTTACGTGAGCTTCAATGCACAACCATTTTATTTGGACAAAGGGGCCTCAAATGAGTTAATCTATCAAATTATTAAGGTCGAATTTTCTTGCCATCACAATACTTGCTTTTTATAAAGACATATTACGTTTATGACAAAGTAATAAACGACAGTAAAAATCAGACGTAAAAGTTAGATCAGATGCGGCAGATTCACCATATTATTAATATAAATGGTCTGGGCCAAAAATATTGACGTTTGGAGAGCACTGACGATATATTATTAAGATAAGGTAGCCTTTGTTCTCTTATGATGGGGTTTCTAATAATATCCAATTCTAAATAGGTTCTCGAAAAATAGGTTCTAGGGTATGGAAATAACTGTTATTCAACAACTGCACCATTAAATTGTCAGAGATAGAGAAGTTAAGTGTTAATTTTTTCAATATTTCTCAAAAAGTAAACTATAATACCTTTAACTATTGTCACATACCTGATAAATGGAATCTGAAAGACAACTCGATTGAAGTTTACTTTAAAATGATTCTTCCCTCGTCTTATGAATGCTGAAAGAAAATCTATTTTCAAAATTGCAAATTGTAGAAGTTACTTTTACAGCACAAAATAACATGTGTAATATGATCACGGTTATAGATCTGTACATTATATTCACAATCCTTTAAAAGTATAAGAAAGTAAGTAAGTAGTATAAAAATAAACAATTAATGTCAATGTCCAAAAACAAGCCAACAAATTTCAAAAAACTATTGCAATTTGCAATGCAAAAATTCAAAACAGAAACTTCAAACTTTAACCAGATTTAGCGCGTGCGCAGTACTTACTCCTTTTTGTTTTCTAACAACTTTTTCTGTTTAATCTATGGCCTAGGATTTTTAATGCATTTGCAAATGAAAAGTTTAAACATGTTGCGTTTGTAATAAACATATTTTTTTAAAAATATTAAACATAAATTAAATAAAACTAATGGAAAATGTATTAAATATTTTAAATGTATCTTTGTTTAGTTTTCTTTTTATAAAAAAGAAATAGTACAACACTGAGTCAAACATGCAGCAAGCAAAAGCAGTACAAGGAAAATTTAAAAATACGAGTTTCGAGTTCCGAGTTCCATGGTTCCAGCCAGGTCCAGTTCTGTAATTAATTTTTGTATATTGTTTTGTAAGTTAGGTTGTCCAAGTCCCGAGTTCGAAGTCTGCAAGAATTCTATGGATCATAATCATAAGTTTTGTATGATCTATAATTGGCAACATAAAAAATAACTTTCGCGACCGGGGTTACAATTGAAATTAACTTCAAAATTGATGTCCAATGACTTCATAAATTTAAAAAGGTAAGATAAATTGACGTAAGACTCTACTTGAATGTAAGATTTTAAATTAGTGAATAATTCTTCTGTAAAATAATTAATTTCATGAATAACAAAGCCGCGTAGGAAAATTGAGTAAAACCAGATTAGTTTACCGTTAGTTTTCTATTCTTTTTCACTATAGTTCTTAAAATCGGTTCGACCTTTCTCCAGGCAACCTGTATTTAGAAGGGTATTACATCTTCCATCGGCATACGCATATTTTTGGAACAGTTTGTTATAGTGTCCAATTCCAAACACACGGTTTTGACCAGATTACACTTGAAAATTTCGATTTATTGAAGAAATGATGCCCTTACAGTTCATTAAACAAAGGAATATTATAACCTATAATACACATGAGTATACACATGTTCCTTTGTCACAATAGTGATCAGAATATGTAGAATAAAATAGTGTGTTGCGGGCTTAGCAACCGTATTCTTTCTAAAGCAGTTCCAAACTTAATAATCTAACCTAATTAAGCAATAGATTAATAGTGATCTATTTTTACTATTAATTGTATTTAATCTATTATTGTAAACTCTAACTGAAATTACGGTAAATATGGACTGTACGTGCCACCACTTTGAGGTTAGGTGATAAAATCCCCTCATATTAAATTAAAAACCTTAGTTTTGTGTACCCTTGAATTTTCTTTAGCCGCTCCACACTGCTTCGTGGTGCTCCGCTTATTTCCTGAAGAAAAACAACCCTCCTATATGTAAACCAGGTAGATGTCCAACTCAAAGAAATTTTGATGACACGCACAATACGAATTAGCCGAAATTACAAAATAACCTACTCAATACAGAAAAAGCTGGGGATGAACCAACTTTTCTCTTTTCATAATTTGGTAGCCATCATAGATTAATCTGATGCATGTCAAAAACACATATTATTAAACTGGCTTAAGAAAACGATATATGGATAGATAAGAAAATTGGAATGAGGTCCATTGATTTGAATGAATATTTTTTTGCGTAACGAAAAGAGTTTTTTAATGAGCAGGGAAAAAAATAAGAGGTACACACTTTAGCAAAAATTGCACTTAATTACAATGTGTGCATTACGAGTTATGACTTGGCAGTGTGGGAATATTTAAAAAAAAAAATAGGATGGGAACCAATGAAAGGTCAGGATTTTAAATTCTAGGTTGGACCAACTAAGCAAAGAAAAATGTCACTGGCCCCATTCCTCCCTTCGGCCTAGTGGCTTTATTTATTTCATCATATAGGTTGGCTGAGTGACAAAAGTCTCAACTCATAATGCTCAAACTGTAGGTATAATGACAAAGCTTACACAAATAAACATTTTTCTTCTTTCCTTTTGAATCACTGGAGCTAAATTGTTCCTTTTATATTATTGCCCTAACCTTGTGTTGACAATGAAATAAAAATGCATCTCACAAATATTTTGTTATTACTTTCTAAATGTTTAACTGTTACATACCTGGAATTTGAATTAAGAATAATTTTCTACCATGCTGAAGGTACTGTTAGTATGAACAAGTTGCATGAGCATAGTTCAGCTCTACTATAGTGATCCAAGGAAAATTAAGTCCTGTCAATGTTGTTCCTATGAATGTATGCTAGACGTTTTTTAAATTGATCCCAGTTTAGAAAAACTTTTATTGGTAACTATTAAGATAGTTTTTCATAATTTGATATCTAATAGAGGGAATTTCCCATTAAACCCAAATCTGCATGTTACTGTTGTCACAACAGTGTTGTGACTATTAGACCATTTTGAGGTTATGTTTAGCTTGTTCTGTTTTTTTTTTGTAGATGATTTTTTTTTATTGTGATTATTGTTACTGCACTGCTCTCTAGGAGTGGCGGTCCCATTACCTATTTCTATTTTAATGTTGTCTTCCCTCCACCTTGGGCTTGCCACTCTGTTGCCCTTGGAAAGCCTGCACCAGAGGCTCATACACTTCTATACCTTTATACTCGTATGTTGCATACACAAGTAATTCAAACTGTTTTTCTTCTCTCACCTATGTTTTACTTCCTCTGTCCTCTGTATGCTGTATTATCATATAGTTTTATATGGTGGAGCTCACAATAAAACCTTCCAACAACTGTTCTTGAGTGTAATATGGATCTGATAAAGGATTGTTTATCACATGGACTATTGAATTATGTGGCCTGCTTGAGAGTCTCCTGATAACCTGTTGATTTTATCAACAGGTTATAGACAGGATAATTTTGATCATCATCTCACCATCAATAATTTTTTAAGCCTAATATCTGCTACCTAGCTTTAATGCTCCACAGCTAACAGATTATTCGGCCGACCTGTTTAATGAACAGGTCGGCTGAATAATCTGAAAAAACTAAAACTCTATTCATTACACAGAATAAAGAATAATAATATAATATTCAATTACATTAATGGGTCTCATTCCAATTTGCTTATCCATCCATATATCATTTTCTTAAGCCAGTTTCATAATATGTGTTTTTGACATGCATCAGATAAAGTATTTTGGTAAAACTGAAGAATATGAGGCGGTCTATAGAAAAAATGGCGGAGCCTCACTCGAATGTATTTTTTGACAAAGGGATATCAACTCTCCTATGAATAAATCATACATATATAATTTCTCAAATGTTTATATCCTACAAATGTACTGTTTGACAAATGAATATTATCTCTCAAGTGTATAAATCAAGCTAAGTTGTGCCGCCAAGCGATTCTCAACCGTATCATCTCCGTTGAGCCAGTATTTTTTATAACAAATAACAGGTTTTGGCTAATTAAATAGCCAACTTCCGAGTCTAAATCAGTTGTTCACACTAACATGGTCAAATCGAATGACCGAGATACATATCAATACCATGCTACTGTGAACAACTAATTAGGAATCTGAAGATGGCTATTGAGTAGGCTAAACCTTTTATTTGTTATCACACATACTTAGTGTGTTTTATCCCATTTCAAAATGATGATCAAATATCTCTCATTGGAGAAGTACACGGTTTTACTAAGATAGGAAATGTCTTTAACTCATTAAGTATGGGAAAAGTTTTTCATCTTACCCAGACCTTCTGGAAAATTTCTCATTTTTCCAAAAAACAGGACACTTTCGGAAACCAATGGGACACCTTCAAAAGCTTAATATAACGGGACAGTCCAGGTCAAAACGGGATGTATGTTCACCCTTTCCCTGAGGTAAACTCAAAGCTGAGTGATCTGTTGAACCTAGACCAGATAAGAAGGCTTTTACTGCGTTAAAAAAAATGAAATTATGCACAAATTACAATTAAAAGTATGATTTACTTAACCTCTATTACACTTGCATGTTTAGGCTTGTGTTTATAGCCCTGAGTTATATGGCTCTTTAGGAATATAATTTATAAAACATTAAGATTAATATGAAATGAGTTTAATTATACAATTAAAATTAGGTGAGAAATGGATACCTAATTGGCATATTTTAAATAAAGTGTAGTATGAAAGCCTGAAAAGGTTTTCCTGATAACATGAAATTTAGTTAATTTTTATTTATTTATGATTTCAGGTTTTTTTTTCCAAAAAGAAGATAGGGTAGTGCTTTAGGTGTGTTTGTTTTTTTTCTAAATTTCAGTGAGTTATGTTTATTTTTACTCAGTGCGTTTTGAATTATTTTTACTCTAAAGTTTTAGCTATTTATTAATAATACGGTTAGTGTGAAAATACTTATTTTATTTTGTGCTGTGCTCATTATAATGCTGCCTTCACCTGCTTTCACCATTTCACTATCAGCCATTTGTCTGCAGTACTTCTAAAATAATGTATGTATTTACCTAACATATTATAGCTTAAGCCTAGTACACACTTCTTTGTTCGGATTCATTGTCACAGGGTTAACTCCTGGCTGAATCTGCGAAGATGAATCTTAAATCTGGCATGATGCAGGACTGAATATTTGAACTCCATCTGAAATATAATTCCCTAACTCAATGCTAGAATCTGAACAAAGAATCCCTGTGTGTACTAGACTTTAGAATTACATCTAATCAGTCCTTACAGCCATATCTAGCTAAAATTTACAATCTTTATCTTAAGAAGATCTAAGATTTTAAATCTTAGGTTTAGGTATTGAGCACATTGGACTAACATGGGCCGTAAATTTAAGATACGAGGGAAGGAATGAGATCACATGCATACACACCATAAGATCGGCTTCCTTCTTTTCCCGCAGAAAGGTCGTAAGCTGGATTCATTAAAGAAATTAGAAATAATAAAGAGTCAACCAACGAGAGGAAACTTGACAAGAGAGGGGATGGGTCACTACTGATGAGGACTCTGGTTTCGATTCCAACTCGAATCAGTCTTACGCTGATCTCTGCCATGAAATAGACTCACCTCTCACTTATTATTTTTTTATCGATGTTACTCAATTTCTTCCTCATCGGAAGGCTATTTTATTTAATAAGTTTTTATTAACTCTCTACGTTGCTTCCTTTTATTGATTTATTTGGCTTTTTCAATGTATTTTCACATATTTTATTATTTAGTTCCTGTTAACATGTTATTTGCTCTTTTTGATTGTTAACCTTTTGTTCCTAATTTTTTTTTTCTATTATTAATTGTTATTTAAGTTTTATAGTTTTACTTAGTTCATTATTTCTTGTTCGGTCTTAGGCACTGATTATGGCCTTATGAACGCTGAAAGGTGTTTTGTTTAATAACCAGGTTTTAATTTACGTGTAGACAATTTATGTTATTTCATTAAAGGAAGATTTTGTTTTTATATACTTTAGGGATATTTTTTTAACTTTTTCAAAGAGACAAGGCGGGGGGGACTTCTTCCCCTTCGTGACCCGGATTTCACCTGAAAACCAAGCTGTTTATTACGAGTCTACCCGCGGAAGCCTATGCACCAAGTTTTTCAAAGAAATTTAATTTCTAATATGCATTAAGAAAGAAATAAACAGCAACAGTTTTAGGTTTATTTTTGTAATATTATATCCTCTCAACATATTATGAGCGCTTTCACATATGGCTGTACACGTACACCCTCTCTCTTTTTTTGGAGGTATTGCAGCTTGTAAATTGGCAAAATTCTTTTTACTTCAGATATATTTATAATAGTCCAGGAGGTAGCGTGCAAAAAAGTGTCTGACTAACATCTAGCTAGAATTTTGTGTATAAGTAGATCTTTTGGCGCCTTTTAAGAATATGTGGTCGGCTAAGTTCATCTGTGGGTCATCGCTTAGCAATAGGCATTTGAAAAAAACAAACCGGTGAAGAGCGGCCATGTCCCGCCATTTTAGGTGGACATTGTGATTTTCATGATCTTGAGTACGAAATTAGTTAGTAGATCAAGAATCAAGTTGATGGTAGTTTGTCACTTAATAGATTAATCAGTCAAATATTACTCCAAATCAAAGACGTCACCTATTAAGTGCATTTACTACTTGTGCATTCAAGATATTTTCAAACCTATAAATCTCCTAGTTGTTATTGCTCATCAATTTAAAATCTTAAATTGAAGTCTTAATATTTACCCTATACTATATTACAGTATTTTATATGATTTCCTTTAATGTGAAATCCCAAAAAGTTGTTAATATTTTACCTGTAACTGCTAATATAAGTCTGTGCCTGATATCTGAGTTACTTTCTTAAAGCTGCTGCATTTGTACTCTCTTTTTTGTGGATAAAACTCTAAATAGAAAAATGTTAATTATTTATTATTAGTTAATTGTTCTATTTTCATGGTAAATCAAAATAAAAAAACCTAATTGATCAAACATATTGTCAAAAAAGTTGGGTACAGGGTACCTCAGATCTTTTCCTCACTTTGGAGGCCACTAAAGTGGCCTCTCCTGCTGCTTCGCAGGGAGGAAGCAGCATTTGGCGTGGTCAGTACTTGGATGGGTGTCCGTTTTGAACTAATTGATTTTTTTATTATAATTTCCCAAAAAAATTGTTATAAATTATTTTTATTTATTTTATTTCATTAATTTAATTATTTGAATTTTGACAGATGTAAATAAACTTTGATATTTAATAGAAGTATCCCACTAATTAATTATTATTCTCGCTTATAACTTTAAGAATTTTTATTGGGTTTTTTATATTTGTTCCTTATTTTTTACCGGTTCCAATGATATGCTATATTTTACGTATTTATTCTTTCGGTATTATTATTAACTGTCAAAGTTTTAGAATTCAAAAATCAATAACTTCAAAATGGCGGCCAATATCAAAATTAAATTTGGTGGAGTTGTTTGTCATACAGAGAGGTACATTTGTGCCAAATTTCAACTCCATTGGATCACTTTTTGATTTTACAATTTTTACTGACTCAGCTAACTGGGTTCAAGATAGGGATTGATTTTCCGGGCTAGAAGTAAGGACTGATTTTTCTGCCAAGTTTCAACTTTCTAGGTTAAATACCGTGGGCGCTTTGATAATGACTCAAATACATACACACATACAGAGGTCATGCTGAAAACCACTTAAGATGTCTTAAAAACACCCAAATAAGATAATTCAGTTGAAATCTTGAAAATAAATTTTTGGGTGAAAACATAACTTTTCCCTACCATTGGTGAGGAAAAGTAAAAACACTATAACATTGGCTTTTACTTAAGTTGGTCATCATTGAATGGGTAGTTAACAAAATTAAAATATCTATTACAGTGCAAGCCCTCATTCTGCCCTCAACCTGTTACCTTGGGGCTGAACCCACGGCCGGGTAACAAAATGGCCAGTTAAACCAAATTTTTCTTGTATTAAGCTGATAAAAATAGATAACATTTAAAACATTTCAGTACACTGCATAGCAATAAGTAAACTGTTCAGCTAACTGTTCGGCAGACTTTTGTTGACAGATATATTCACCAAGTGTTAAAAATAACTTTTGTCTTTAATATACTAATTGTGACATGAGTGTCACAACTCGGATGAGGATTTACCCCTAGCTGAGCGGCCAGTTAAATTAATATCAGGTCAACTGAGACTAGATAAGAGGGCTTCGTACAGAAAGCAATTATGAAGAAATGGGTATAAGGCCTTAAGGATCTTGTCGAGGTAAGCAGGTACACATAAGGATTTCAAGTACAGGGTTATTATAACAAATCTATTGTATTGTATCACGGTTAATTATGAAGTTTTTTATGGTATATATGTAGTTATTTTAATTAAATATTTGTAGAAGGATAATAATAATATCCAAATGAAAAAATAACTTTAACTAGAGATGAAGGATGAAGGCCCTCCAAATCTAGATTGGTTGCATATAATCCAAGCTAGATAAGCATTGTCAGATTTATTATAATAGTTAAGAGAAAAAGGAATTAATCATTATTGATGAATAAAAGATTTTATTCACTTAGTTACAATTTTTAATGCTGGTAAGGTTTTATTGCAGTCTGTTGTCTCTTTGATTAAACCACACAGTAGAAATCACCTAAAAAATAAAAATAGACTGTGTCACTGTTTATAATGAAAAAATTAAGAAGAAAGTAATTAAATAGGGAAGGAAATTAAAAAAAAAAATCTTTTTATTACCATCAGAATATATTATTCAATCAATATTTAGATAATTCATTAATTTTTATAACTAAAACTAAAGCTTATTTTAACCCTTTCAAACTATTTGGACACAATGAAATCTTTACAGTTCCCCTTATCTTTTTACTAGTATTTTACTTTCTACAGTCCTATAGCCCGAGGTGTGCTTTCGCTTCTCTAATAACATCTCTATTCTTCTTTCTTGCCTAATCTGTTTCTCCAACTCCTCATCTAAACACTTTTAGGTCTTATTCATCATCCTGAAGCCACTTCTTCCAAGGTCGTCCTCTTCTTGGTAGTCCATTTATTTTTCCATGTAGTAGAGTTTTAGGCATCCCGCCTTTGTCCGTCTTTAAGATGTCCCAAACCATCTTAATCTTCATGCCTTCATGCCTTTTTCATGCCTAATCAAACAAGACTTATACAAAAGAGGTAGGTTACGTCTAATCAGGTTATATTTATGTTTTTGATTTCTTGTATTTTAGGGTTAACCACAAATAAATTAAATATTATTCAGTTAGTCATTTTGTAGTATTATTAAACATTTGAATTATTATTATAGTTACATAGTTATAGAAAGTCATTATAGAAATCAAATAAAACAGTTGGAATTGATGAATTGCACATTTAATTCATATTATTTTTTTTACTACAAGATGTTATAAAACTTTTTCTTTTGCTTTTAAAAGTCATTTTTAAAATTAAAGGAACAAAAATTTGTAAATTTAGTTATTAATACCTAAATAAATAGATAAATCGAAATCATAGGTTTTATTTGTGTTGATTTTCTCCCTTCTAGAGGAAAAATCTTGTACGTACCACGGGAGCAAAAAGTCATAGTACCCTCGCTATAATTAACTCCCTCGGCTATGCCTCGGGATTAAACTTCATGGTTCCCTTGGCTGCGCCTCAGAAACCAACTAAATAACTCCCTCGGACCTGGGATTTAGTCCCTCATCCTAGACCTGGGATTTAGACAGTATGGTTCCCTCGGCTACGCCTCAGGAACCAACCAAAACGCTCAGGGTGTAATGACTTTGTTTCCTCCCTTGGTGCATAAATAACTATTACAACCTGTTTCTCTTGTTATCTTCCATATTACATTAACCCAGGTTGCATAATATATTTTCCTGAATAGTTTTCTTTCAAATATTCTCAACAAGTTTTCATCAATATTAGTGAGGTTCCACGTTTGTCCTCCATAAGTGACAACTGTTCTTATTAGGGTCATGCAAATTGATAGCTTGGCCTTCCTTAACACTAAGTCAGACTTAAGCAGTCTCAAGTTAGCACAGTAAGCCCTGTTTCCTGCTTCTACCGGTACTTATCTAATTTAGGATTCCAGAGGCAATATCTTAGTTAACATAATCTTGTTCACCTTTTATACAGGGTGATTCAGGTTTAAGTTTTAAGATAAAAATAAAAAAGTTTTTTTTTTTTTTTTGACATATCATATTTAGGGTCCCAGTGAGAGTAAAATAATCGGTCCAACAAACTCAAACAAAACTTTTTCATACACGTACTGATTCTTAATTTGACTTGAAGAATATTTTAATTAATGGATTTATTATTAAAAATCTCCCAACATACACTAAAGTTTGATCTTGATGCCAACAGCAAGCACTATGGTCAAGCGCTTGCTTTGACAAGGAGGTCAAGAGAATATTGACATCACAGATAGGGTTATCTTTAGGGAACTTTGAATTCTTCTAGAGTGCCCTAAAGGACAGAACTTCCACAAAAATAACTTTGAACCTCGATTACTCAAAATAAAAAAAATGTGACATGTATTTTTCCACTCCTGGTTCTTTTTTTTTTCAGCTTGATTATATTTTTATTCCTCTCTATCACTTACTAAGAGTATCTGTCTTTTCAGGGACAAAACTTAATTCTTACCCTTTTCTTTTATTCAAGAGATCCCTGTCTCAGAACTTGAGTTTGTTTTCTACTGGTCATCAAGATCTTAATGTGAGCATATAATATCTTCATATGCAGCAGGAAACATACTTTGGATATCTTGGCCATTTTGCCATCTTGATTTTATTTTTAATTACGTGTTAATAATAATTTATATGAATCATAAAATATAAAATTTGGAGATAAAGACAAATTTAAATCAATTTCACCCCTGTGCAAGTAGCTAAGAAAAAAATCAAAATGATATTAACCAAAAGATAAAACTGAGATTTCAGAGAATATTTATTTTTTGAAAACTAAAGAAAAAGAAGAAATTGTTATACTACTCGGAATCTATCTTGCTATCTATTTAAAAGGAGGCGAAATAAAAATAAAATAATAATAGTCAAAGAAAAAATGCTTAACTCACTGGAAATAATACTTTCAATCCATCCTAGATAAGCAAATACTCTGGTGTTTACGGAAGGGTAGTTGAAGGCACATCCTCTGCCATAGCTTAGAACACCAATTAGCATGTACCTGTTATAATTTGGGTCCACCCACAGCACTGGACCACCTGAATCATACTGAAAGAATACTATAATTATAAATTTTTCACCCTTCAACATTTTCATTTAATCTATTTTTTCTTTAATAATAATTTAAGAGAATAACTTCCTGTTCAGCTATCCCACATAAATTAGCTGTATTATTTTAAAATAAGAGTAATTACCTGGCATGCATCCTTGTTTCCTCCAAAAGTGCAAAGCTCCCCATACGGATAAACTTTGGCTCCAAATGTGGTTTGACAGTCTGTAATAGGAACTACTTTTACTGTTGCCTTTTGTAAACGTTCTGCTTTTGCACCACCAAATTCAGTTGAGCCCCAGCCTAAAAATCAATCAAATAAGTGATATATATGAGAAAATATTTTATGTTTCCTTAAAAGAAAATTAAATTAAGTATAAATAAAACAAAACATTATGATGATACAGGGGGCTTGATGTTCTTTTTGCTCTACTCCTAAGGGAAGAGTTATAGTTTTTTACTTCTAGTTATAACTTTATGCATAGCATTTTTGTTTAATATTTAGTGTTTTGTACCAATCAGAATAAATAAATAAAATTGCACCACCGGCGTACAAACCATTGAAGGAACTTTCTCTTCGTGAAAGAACGCTTTAAAGCCATCGTTAGTGTCAATAAATAGTTACATTATCAAAATAAATAGAGTATGATATTGAAGATCAATAAAAAACTAGTCACTTTTGTAACTTAATTATAAATTGTTATGATCCCTTGCTTTGCAGATTGTGTAGGTTAGCATTGAATTAGGGTGTAACCCAGATAAACAGCCCGGACCAGGGCGGCGAGGGATAAAGCAATGTTGGAGAACACCAGTGGTGCGGTTTTAACCGATAAATACCAGAAAATGTTAACGAATTCCTCGTGATGTGGCAAGTAAGTCCCACCACCAACTCCCCCAAAAGTGCTGCTTACCTCCCTCTGGGGTGGGTGGATACATGCAGGCATATTATCATCTGATAATTGAGGAGACGAAAGAAGTGGATGACCTGCGTCAGCTTAGCTCCCACCGCCTTGAGGAAAGAGGAGGGATTCACAAAGGCTGTAGGATGTGGGACCCACCCACATAGTTATGGGCAGTTACCCTAAGAGCTGTGCATGGCGGACCCTCAACAGGTTGTACGTCAGGTCAACTACCCGACCATGGAAAAAAAGCACTACTTATGAATACAGCAACCAACATATTTAACCGGTGTGTTAATGATATCGACAAGAAAACGGAAAAGGAAAACTGATTTACGATTTGGATGGTGGAATGTGCTCATTAGCAGACTGAGTAGTAGACTGAGAGCATTCAGAAATTTGAAGCAAGAAGAGGAAAAATAAATTATTGGAGTAGCAGCGCTCCAAGAGATTCAGGGCAATACAAATACACTTTATTTTACAGTAGCCAGGAACCTGAAATTTCGGTTCCTAATTTTTATTTAACAGAAAAATATAAAGTGCAGTTTTAGGATTTTTTTTTGGATTGATGGCAGGAGATCTTATACGTATGAAAATGCGTCTATTTTATGTATTCAGCTTATGCGCACATGTATCGACTGCTTTTTTTCAATACTGATGAGCAAGAAAAGTTCTCAATTGATAAACTGTTGGAGAGGACTTATTGTGCTGTCATAACACATGATGTGTATAGGCAAAAGATATCAAGGACTAACGCAGTAAGAGCAGTATGGACGCGGAAAATAGCAGTGGCGCCATTTATTAATGACGAAAGGGCAAGTGAGTGCTTTCCAGAATAAAAGGGCACATAGACGCAGATGTGGAAGAAAATTGGCTTAGAGTAAACAAGGCCAACAGAACTCGTACTTGGCATCAAAGAAAAGAAAATGAGACCAGATTAGTACGCTGAGGAATGTCAGAAAGCGGGAGCTAGGAACTTCGAGACAAATCCGAACAACACTCAAAGATTCTCAGAAGAGAAAGAGAAGGTGAGAAGATTGTGCGGGAGAAAGCGAAACTTTGAAAAATTGCTGTTTAATGGGTTAGTATTGCAGGAATGGTGAAATGAGACAATTGTATGCCTAGCTGAAAGGAATACGGCTAATAGGAAACTCATTAAATTGGTGAAGATAACACTGGCAGAAACTCACACTAATAGTAGTACCTTGAAGCAGTGATGAGAAAATCTAGCTTTTGCAAACGATATCAATCTACTTGCAAGTAAATCCAGTGTTTTCTCTCGAATCCTGAAATTCTCGATTCCTTGAAATAGGCTGGAGCTGGAAATTAGCCAAGGTGAGACCAAGTAAATGATCAAAAGCCGGAACAAAACTGGTTGGAGTAATAACCAGAAATCCGATTGGTACCAGAGAGTCCAGAAGTTAATAATCTTAGGTGGGATAATCACTGAAGATAATGAAGTTTCAAAGGAGATAAAAGCACAAATTGCTGCAAGCTGCAAGGAGTAAGTGCCATTACAGTTTCATTGAGCTGCTAAGGTCATCTTTAGTGACCAGACCGTTGAAACTCATGGTATATAATTCCATTATCAACAGTCAAGTAGTCACTTATGGCTCTGAAACGTAGACGCTAGCAAAGAAGGATAAAACCCCTATATGTACCTGGGCGTGGTAAGTGCTTAGGATGATAAATGGGGCTGTGAACGATGATAATGACTGACAAATTAAAACAGGCCTTCAATCATCAATGGCATTAAATCAAGTAAACTAAGGTGGCTTAGACACGTACAGCATATGATCGAGAAAAGAGTTCAAGGAAAGCTATGAATTCAACACCATATGGATACTGACCGACCATTAGGACGCCAAAGAAAACGATGGTTGGAGTTGTGGAGGAGGACCTTCGGATAGTGAAGGTGCGAAACTGGAGAGGAATTGTGCTGTCACAAGACAACTTGCGGACAAAGGTCCTCCAAGGGCTGTAGTGCTGCCAGGATAAGTAAAAAAGAAAATTATAAATATTATTTATACCCTCGCTTTTTTTGCGTATAACTCAGTGTTAAGAATGGTTTTGTAAGAAAACTAAAATCTCTGATATTTTAAATTAAAACATTTTAAATCTGATATTTATCAAGTAAAATTGACCGTGGTTGCTTTATTTCTTACCGACAACTTGAACAAGCTCTCCTACATGTGTTTCAGGATGGTTAAATGGCAGACATGCAGGTCCTACCCTGGAATTATAGACAAGCCTTTCACCAATCCGTAATACTGCTACATCATTAGTTGTAGTTGTAGCGTCATACTGAGGATGAATATAGATTTGGACCACTTTTATTAACTTGGTCGAATTTGTCTCCTTCTCTGAAATTGAAAACAAAGGATACATTACGAAGAGAATGAGAAACCTTAGCAATCTTAATACAATCTGACCTTATGTTACAATTTAGAAAATTATTTTTCAATAATATTCTAAAATATTTGTTGGCTTTTCATAATTGATAATCTCTGACCTGCCTCTTTAACCTCTCGGCTTCTATTTCCCTTAGTTACTCAGTACTAAGCATTTGTTCTAATTGTAATTGTAGTAGTAATATTTATTTGCTTCGTTACTAGCATAATTTTCTTTACCTTTTCTGTATTATCTTTTAAATCGCAATTTTCCAATTCTTTGGAACAGTCACCAACTGACTGCTTGAGTTCCTTAGGTGTGCTCTGATTTAGCACCTGCTTAATTTTTACCTTGTATGTTAATATATTATATAATTTTTCTAATTCCTTCTGGTCTATAAATTCTAGAAGCAGACAATGGTAGTTTATAAGTTCTAGGCTTAGCCAGTGGTTTAAGTTTTTGCCAACTACTATATTAGTTTACTGTACATATTATTCTCTTATGTTTTTTCGTTCTACTAATACTTGCTTGAAATATTTTTTCTACTCTTTTGGAGGGCTAGTTACTTGTTATGTCTTTCTATCTTATTTCTCCTCACACAAATAAATATTTTTCTCCAGAGCATTTCCGTTAATGTGTCTTAGCTGTCGTGGCATATGCTATTAAATACTGTAGGAAAAACCGTAAATTTACCTTGAAAAATCCTATCTTTATTATAAGTTAAAATTATTAAAACCTAATGTTAAATAAATTGTATCTTGACGTCGCACCTTGAAATGATTTGTTATTGCTAAGCTAAGGCAACCTCATTTATTCCAATAAAAATAAATGTTTGCTTTTGATTTTTTGGTCTTCAAATAGATATACTAACCTATCTATATAGATTTCTAAATTAATTTACTTAATTTTACTTTTCTTTCTAATTATAAAATTTAGCCCGTTGCCACGGGCTTAACGGCTCGTACTTTATAATGCATATTACACTTTTAAATGCATATATTATTATTATACCTGTAGCTAAATCGTGTTCTCCAACAAGGAGAGCAATGTCGTTTACCTCTCTTCCCTTGAGGCAATGAGCTGCAGAAACTGAAAACCTAAACAAAAATGAAACATGGCTATAGAAAAGACAGATCTTTCAAATAAGTAAAGATCAAAACGTCAAATTTCTATAATTATATTGATATCTGCCAAAATCTGCTTTCTAAAATTAGATACCTATAAAAATAGGGAAATTTATGAAAATTGCGGTAAAAAAGAAGGGGTTGAACCCAGCCTGGGCTCAATGAAGCTAGGAAGTTAATATGTACTTAGGAAACGGCTTTACTTAATGATGTAAGTAAATAAAATATATTGCAAATTTCAACCCAGGGTTGTTACACGATAACAACATTTCTCAATTAACAATATTTTTAAATGCCTTTTAAATTTATTTATAGGTAGTCTTTTTATTTTAGGGGGTAATTTATTAAAGCATTGTAGGGCCATGTTATGTGGTGAGTATTTGTGTCGATTGGTTCTGCAGGAAGGTAAAACTAAGTTGTCCTTATTCCTTGAATTAAAGTGGTGGATGTCTGAAAATTTAGAAAAGTTTCAAAGATTGTTTTTTACAAATATGCAAGATTCTGTTATAAAAATACTGGGGAAACTTAAGATATTGTATTTTTTAAAATAATCTTTGTAGGAGGTCCTATTATTTAGATGGAAAATCGTCCTAATTATTCTCTTTTGCATGGTGAAAATTCTTTTAGATTCAGGTTTATTGCCCCATACCAAAATGCTGTATGACAAGAAAGGGTAAACTAGCCCGTAATATGCAGTTATTAAAGTCTCTGTGCAATTATATCTCCTTAAATTTCTAATTACGAAGAAAGCGCACTTTAGTTTTCTTAATACGGATAGTAGTTCGTTTTTATGTTGGCGCTTTAGACGTTTGTAATTTATATCTAGATTTGCATCCCCTAACTTATCATAATATGTTGCACGGACAATATTACCAGATTCTATCAAGTTTCTTGTGATCCAAGGTTTCGATTTATTAGAGATAGGCTTTATTTTGGTTTTAGGAAAAGCAATATTAAAATTCTAGGAGAAAATATCATGGAAAGCTTTAAATTTGTTGTCATCTCCTGAACTGGAAAACACTTGAAACCAGTCCACTTTACGTAATAAATAATAAATTAAAATAGTCTAAGTTGCCCTGAGTGAAACGTCTGACAAATATTGAGTCTTGTTTGTGTAGAGAGGTAAACAGGAGGAAGGGTAAGCCGGAACACTTGTCCAGAGTGATCTGACATACCGTTAGTTATGGTCTACCACGACTTGATGAGGAAGCTCCAGTAGGTCTTTACTTATAACTACATAGTCTATAGCAGATTCGCAAGTAGCTGTGACTCGAGTAGGTTCTAATATTAAATTTACAATTTCAAAACAGTCAAACAAATCATAAAGGACTCTTTTCTCAAAAGTATCAAAACTAGAGTTAACATTGAGAGAAAAATTTCTGCTTTTTCTGAGAAATAAACATTTAAAAATGCTTATCCAGTTGTTAAAATCAATTAATAATCAGGGAGGTTTGCAAAATATATTTTATCCTTGGAGGGCATCTATAGAAATAAATTTTAATTATTCGTGAGATAAATAGAATGTTGTAAACATTCCACAAACGCCCAATTATTATACCTTTCAGTAACAATAGTAGCTCCACAGATGAGATCCCTAATTGAAATACTGACGATTCCAGCCATAAAGGGAAATTCATTAATTCCTGTCTCTGTACCACCAACAATCCTTGACTAGAAACAACACAATTTTCAATTAGTAATTAACTGAATACAAATAAATTAAAATAAGTTGGATTGTAAAAGATTAAATCGAAACATATTAATATAGTGTTTAGATCATGGAGGTCTTCTACGGTAGTTCAAGAAGTTCAATATCATCTCAGTTTATTATCATCTCTGAAACTTGCTAGAACATCCTTACAGCGGAAGAAGCAAAATACCAAACACATCTTTCAATAATAATTAAGTACACACCCAGGGGCGGTCCTAGGGGTAAGTTTTGGGGGGGGTAATCAATATCATTGTCCTTATTTCCCCTCTTCTCCTCAAAATAATTAGAAAACTACGATAGACGATCTTATACATTTAGAACCCAAAATATCAAGCCCCCCCCCCCCCCCCGAATAAACTTGAAGTATTGCATAAGCTCCATAAAAAACCCCTCTAAAACCAGAAAGGGGACATTAGCTCTTTAAAAAAACTGATTCCTAGTATAGCTACTCTTACAAATATAATAAGAAACAAACAGTTATGAAATAAAAAAAAATTATTGAACATTATAATAACCTTTGCAGATAATAAAAAAAAGATCATAAACACAATATTCTAAGATTAAAAAAAAATTAGATTAATACTTGTGGATTTTCCACCCTTTTGATAAATTCATTAGCTTTCTGTACTGCTTCTTTATGGTATAAGTGGTTATTATGAACTTCCAAATCCCCATCTTTGTCAAGCAGTTTTGAATATTTTGTTAATGGATTTTTAACCAATTTATTTAAAGGCGTGCTTTTATTAACGCCGCCTAATTTACTAGAAAAAAATACGCAATATTTACATAGAATACCATTTAAAATTCTTGAATATGTTAACCACTGATAATTGTTGAAATGTTTTTGCCCTAAATAGCACTTAACGTCATTTCCTTTTTTATTGTGAATCGAAAATTGAAATGTAAAGTCAGCATTAGGCTTCCAAGCTAGTTCAATTATATTTTTTAAATCAAAGTCCGTTAAATTTTTAAATTCATTATTAATGTAATGTCCTATATCTATATTATTACCTTGTACTATTTGCTTGGAGGAGGAAGAATTGGAATCATTTTGTAGAGTTGAATCCTCACTCATATTCATATTCACATTTCTCACTTTAGTGTCACTGTAATTGTTTATATCTGTTTAAGTTGGAATAATCGAGCAGCGTGGACGGAGTATTTATCCATAATTTACGAACACAATTAAATCGCGCAATTAAACAAAAATTAGCAATAAAACAACAACAAATTAGCAAAAATTTTCAACAAAGAAATAATTTTAACAAAAAGAACTACAATAAATAAAATATTTAGACGTTTTAAATGTAAGGGTGAAATAATTAAATAGGTCTGAACAGTGATAAGTCAAAGATAGAACTAAAATAAAAATAAATTATTGTAAGAGAGATATAGAGGGGGTAGGGGGTTAATACAAACAAGTCACATATACATATATACCACTACTTATAATGGTATAACTCCTTAACTATCGGATTCGGTGCTTTCATCTCGAGTCGGTCTTTAAGTCTCATCAAAGTACCCGAATGCTCCACTCCCTATCACCTAGTAGCTGCTTATCTACACTTTCAGCAATGTCCCCTTTTTTTCTTTAGTATTGTATTAGATTATTAAAAGATAATACAAAATATATATTATTTAGAAATATAACTTTGTTATCTGTTATCTTTAAGTCATTTGGTGTTTTCTTTGAGGTTTTTTTTTATTTCTCCAAAAATCCTGGGGGGGGTAATTACCCCCATTACCCCCCCCGTGGGACCGCCCTTGTACACACCCTAAACGAGTAACCACAAGCACAATTAGGTTGAGTCGGCACAGATGTTGAAATATTATAGGCTCTTATAGTGCAGGAAAATCTACCACCCGGAGAACTGAAATAAAAATAAAAAGTGATTAATAATTTGAATATAAATATATATATATATATATATATATATATATATATATATATATATATATATATATATATATATATATATATATATATATATATATATATATATATATATATATATATATATATATATATATATATATATATATATATATATATATATATATATATATATATATATATATATATATATATATATATATATATATATATATATATATATATATATATATATATATATATATATATATATATATATATATATATATATATATATATATATATATATATATATATATATATATATATATATATATATATATATATACACAATTTGTGTTAGTGAGAGACACCAAGGGATGTGCCACGCAAGCGTGACACATAGGAACTGTTCCAACATTAGACTATACGTCACAAAGCTGTTGGCTCGGCATTACGCCATGTCCTGCATCGTTTCGTCGCGTCCGACTCATCAGGGGCCCGACGATGCCCACCCAACTCTGGACCTATACTAAATCAAGAAGATCAGATATAGGGCTTTACCAGAGACGAGCGTGCTCTCACACCGCCATTCTTGCTTGGCTGGCAAAACAAAACAGCAATGTAATACCGTGTTTTTGCACACTGCAATAAGGTACACAATTTGTGTTAGTGAGAGACACCAAGGGATGTGCCACGCAAGCGTGACACATAGGAACTGTTCCAACATTAGACTATACGTCACAAAGCTGTTGGCTCGGCATTACGCCATGTCCTGCATCGTTTCGTCGCGTCCGACTCATCAGGGGCCCGACGATGCCCACCCAACTCTGGACCTATACTAAATCAAGAAGATCAGATATAGGGCTTTACCAGAGACGAGCGTGCTCTCACACCGCCATTCTTGCTTGGCTGGCAAAACAAATCAGCAATGTCTATGTTGGAACAGTTCCTATGTGTCACGCTTGCGTGGCACATCCCTTGGTGTCTCTCACTAACACAAATTGTGTACCTTATTGCAGTGTGCAAAAACACGGTATTACATTGCTGATATATATATATATATATGTATATATATATGTATATGCAGTACAAGGAGATTTCTTTTTAAGTTGAAAGATTTTCAGGAGGCAATGGTATAGCCAGTAATACGTCAAAAACCACAAAACATTTGTTTTGCTCGACATAAGTTGACCGCTGTAGGAACAAAATAGTCTTAAATTTTGTTAAAATACTCGCCGCAGTTTTAAATGGAGTTACCGTGCTAACTTTTGTTAGCCTATTTCTATAAACATTTTTTATGTAACTTAAAGAAAAGAGTACATTTATACTTTATGAAAATTAGTTAGTTAACTAGTACTTACTTGGGAGCAGCATTAATTTGAAAAGTGAGTATAGATCCACTTGAATCATGGTATATTTTAGTTCTTCCACAATAAATAACACCATCGTTTGGATTCTCTGTGTCTGTTACAATTATCTGATCATTGCAAGTTACTCCATTCTGAAAGAAGAAATTATTATGGTGAATATAAATAAATAATGAATCATAAACCTGTATTTATTGTGGCTGTCTTCATTCTTTATTGCTTCCTAGCTTGTAGCTTATGTGATTTTTTATGTCTCCGATTTCATAAATTCGATGACAGAAATTCGTTTAAGACATCAGGCAACATTTTTGGTTCCGTATCTGTCTGTCCTCCAATGTTTACAAACCACATATCTTAAAAAAGTTTGGATGGTAGCCTATTGTTTGTCCCATATAAGTTTTTATCTTTTACTCCTTTGTTTTTCTTGCTCATGCACACAAACAAACATTTATTAAACACCTGTATCTTCAAAAACTCTCCTGCTTTTAAAGAAATTTGGCTGCGTAGGTGATTAAAATTATTATGGGACCCTCTGTGGGATACGTTCGACGTACCATCCAAATTTCTTAAAAATCAGTTGTTCTTTTAAAGATATATAGGTGTAAATAAATGTATGTTTGTGTGCATGTGGAAGAGAAACATATAGACACAAAAAAATTAACCTTATATGGTACCAACAATGGGCTAATAATGATCTACCATCCAAATTAAATTAAAATCGGGAACTTTTTCGAGTTTTAAAATTAAAGCTATACAAGCTAATGTAAGTAACAATGTTAAAATTAATTTACCGGTGTGAAATAATAAAAAGTAGAAAAACGGCTATAAATTTTATAAACAGAAAATGTTATTTGCATTACAAAAAGTATTTAAAAACACAAATTTTTAATTTCAATAAATATCTCATTAGGTATAAAATAAATAAATATGAATAAATAAATCCATGTAAGGTTTAACAGTGCTATTCTCTATATTTATTACTAGTTCTTGAGGTGGAAAGTTTTTTTTTTTTTATTGCTATTATAAGCTTTTTAGTGCCTACCTGAGGTATATCGACGACAGGACACTCAAGACTTATTCGTGCATATTGGTTAGTAAAAGCTCTCCAAACACAGCTTGATGCAGGCGGGTATTTACCTGTCGGGTACCCTAACAGAGACAATAAGTAAAGAATTATATCACAATATAAATAAACAAACAAATGACAACAGTATATTATTAGAAGATAAAGAAAACAGATACACTTATATAAAATACTTCTTCTAACTTAGTAGAGATTTTTTTTTTTTTTTTTTTTAAATTAGGTAATTTAAAAAAAAAAGTTTATACCCGTTAGAGGTGGTTATAAATGCTAAAAATCTACAATAGTATTTTGCCCAAGCGGTTACCATTAAGGAAAATTAAGGCAAAAGAATGGGTATTGTTAAATCTCATGAACGAATGGTCATATTAAAAAGAAAAATATTCCTTGTTCAATTCTCTACAAATACTCATGACATTTTAAAAGGAATTGTACTCAATATTATCTTATACTTATAACGGACTCCTAAAGGAATTTTAACTTCGGTTTATGGATCATTCATTCTATGGCTGAAATGTCCCTAAAAAAAAAAAAAATAAGAATATTGAAGTATTACCAGTTAGATGGAACAATCTTTAGCAATTTTGTCCCCTTTATGACCAATTACCTAAGAGCAACAATAGTAAAAGGGAACCGCAATCGAATAAGACTAAAAAATATTTCACCCAACCCAAAAAAAACGATTCTTTTACATTTTGAAACCCAAAAGACAAAATGTTTCTACTTTTATTGCCCTCGGCTTACCAAGCTATTAAAAATGAATATTATCCTTCAACCTTTAACCATTACATACCTGGACTTTGAATTAAGAATGATTTTCCACCAGGTTGAAGATATTGTGAATAGGAACACCCAGATTGAGCATAGCACAGTCCTATTAATGACACGAGCAGAATAAAGAATCTTTGCAGCATTACTCCTGAAAATACAAGAAATCATTTTCTAACTGATTCTAATTTAAGTTTAGTCAGAACTATTATCAAAAAATCTATAGTTTATAATATAGTTAATATGCCTCTGGAGCCATGTATTATATAATATAATCACAATATAATATATAACATAAAATAATTACATTTTTAATTATATATATATTAATTTTATTTAATATAATCCTTTATTTTTAATTTATAATTTTTATTTATATATTTTTTTTAAAATTAGATTGAATAATTAGAAATTATATATAGACTTAGAAATAATCAATTTATAAAATATTATGCTTATATATTTTTACTTTAGAGGAACAAGACATATGATGAATCTGTGTAAGAAAGACATTTAACACAACAATATATAACAATTAATATCTTTAAACGCATAAACAGCAATCATGTACAAAACATTATCCCAGTAGGTAATATTTGAATTTAAATGACCATAACTCGGGGAGTTTTGGACGAAAATTGTTTTTTTGTTTGATAAGGATTTTACCGACGATTCTGACATCAAAATTGACGCTTTTCATTTAAAGGGCCATTCCAAGGGCACTTAGCTGCAAAATTTAAAAGGAAACTACATACTTCTGGAAATATTAGGGGCATTCCCTCAATTTTTTAATTCCTTGCACTTAAACAATTAACTTGAAAGCATTAATTTAATTTGTAAGCCAGGATGAAATCAGTGTGAAAGCCGCCTAAGAGTAGTAAAGCACTATACTGAACTAAACTTTCCCTTTTTACTTTCTCATACAAAGAGAAAGTACTGTGATGGCGCGAAAAATCGATTTTGAGATTTTGATAGATTTAAACTTGTTGAAGTCCCCTGAGTTCAAAAAAGTAGGTTCTAAAAAATGTCTGTATGTCGTCTGTTCAGACGAGTGGAGCCTAAACAACTAGGCAGATTTTGACGGTCAGAAAAATCATATCCCGAAGTGAAATCGAGAATGAATTTTAGCTCGAAATTTGGGGGCGCTGCCCCCAAACACTCTGAAAATAGTTGGAAAAAAAATTTCTTGAAATAGGTCCGACATTTTTTATTAAAAAATTTTTAAAATGTAGTCCATTTAGATACGAATCTAGTCGTTTTCCCGGGAAAAATCTAGTCTCCGAGATATTGATGAAAATAAATCTTATTATGTTGAAAATCGAAAAACAAAATTTTTTGGGATCATGAAGTTATAGTTAGAATGTCAACCCCCGTTGACACGGTGATAGTTGGCGCGATAGTTGCGGTCACGACAGCAACTATCGCATCGACTATCACCGTGTAGACTACGTGATAGATTTTGTCGCGATAGAACTATCTGCCATCACACTATCTCGTCTGACGAGATAGTTGAGTGTTCTATCACAGCAGTCAGAGTACTCACGCGGCAGATTTAATGAACTACTACGCTAGATACTAGATGCTGATTGGCTTATACTTTTTTATCACGTGATAACAGATTTAAAGGCAACAAATATGATAGCTTGCTTCACATTAGATATCAGATTTTTTTTTTTTTTTTTTTTTTTTCGACAATATGAATATTCCTTTTGCTGTGTGTGTGTTATAATTTCACATTATTAGTACTTTCGTCGAGTGCGGAAAGTAGTATTTTGCATGCGAGTGTGGAGTTTGCACCCGAGAGATAGCGAGGGTGGTAAAACCACACGAGCAATGCAAAATGCCGTTTTCGCACGAGTTGCGTACCGTACTTTATCTACGATTGTTAGATTTAAATAATAAATACAGAAAAAAATAAATTTGCTGTATGTAAGTTCGTATCTCTCTCTTGATAAAGATGGCATTAATTCATTAGTTGTATTTTTTGCCGAATTAATTATTTCTGGAGGAGTATTATTCTCCACATTTTCGTCAAAGTCACTTGATTCACAAATTGTTTTTCACTAAAAACTCGATATAAACAGTTACTTTAATAAAAGAACAGCAAATTAGTTTTGTTAAATGTAAACAAACTCTCTAATCGTGCGTAAAGCTGAAGATTTCCTCTTCTTTACCGCACTAGCGTGGTAAAGAAGAGGAATTATTCAGAACTATGAGCCGCGCATGCGCAATGAATACATGTACGTAAATAATCACTTTCTACGCATCTAAACAAAGATATAATGTTTATATTTCGTATCAATCGTAGATAAAATATATTTAATGCTTTATTTCCGTATCCAAGTAAAAAATGTAGGATGTGGATGTAACATTGAGTGCAAGACAACAAGTTTTGACGTATTTTAACTCTCACCGTGTAAACTGCACACCTCGGCAATAGTTGTATCGTAGACTGACATGATAGTTCTATCGTGAAAGAACTATCACCGTGTAAACGAGCCTTTAGGCTGAGTTGTGTCGGACCGATTTTATTCGCTTAATCTGTCATGAGCATTTGTGTACTTTTTAATTTTATTATCGCAGTTTATTCATTGCAGTTCTTTTTTTTTTGTGAATTATTAAGAAAACATTAACAATAACAATAATTTATGATAGCTATAACTATTTTTATTATGATTATTTGATAGCTTTTGATTATATTTATTTATTTTTTTTTTTATATTATTAGATAATAATTAAAATATATTAGCAATAATTGAAATATTTGTAAATTAGGTACTGATTTTGTTTTTAAAATAATTTTCTTATATTATTATTTTTTTTTATTATTTTTTTTTTTGTAGTTTTAGTCCCGTTCAACAGCTCATTAGGTCATTACAGGACGGGGGTTATCCGGCCACTTTACTTATCTAATCGATGAGATCATCAGTGTGAAACATGTCTCACCCCGCTGGGATTCGAACTCACAGCCGGGGTTTAGACCTTGGTTTCAGAGTCGAGTGTGCTAACCTTATATTATTTGTTTTAAATTATTGTTATTTTTATTTCAAACTATTTTAGATATACTTTGATTAATTTTAGTATTTTATTTGTTATCCACTTAATGAAAAAAAAGTATATTGGCTTATCATTATAACCTCAAATGGTTTTTTCAAGTTATTAAAGCACTTGTTTCGTGCTTGACGCTTACCGATAATTACAGATATACAGTAGTAAGCAGTAATTAAAGTATTATTAAGGCGTAGGTATTGATTAGTGGCATTTGTTAATTTTTTTTTTTCGTTCTTTAAGGATTATGTTATAGAAATTAGATTATAAACATATTTTCTAAAGCTTGTTTAAAAATAAATTTTAATTAATTAGCTACAGCTAAGCACATACTTTACTGTACTGTAAATATACTCTGTACTGCTCGACCAGAAAAATAACCTGCGCGCGGCGAAATTTTGAAATTTAGCTCTAAATTTGGAGGCGCTGTCCCGTAAAAAAAATAACTAATCATAAAAAAACTTTGTCCCTTAAAAACTGTTTTGACAATTTTATATTAACAAAATAAAATAAAATGTATAAAATAAAATGTATTTAATTTTAATAGAATAAACCACATTAGTTGTTTTCGTATGAAAAATATATTTTCCGCAATAATAATTTAAATAAATTTTTCTCCACTGCAGTGGAGAAATTCAGTGGAAATTCAGTGGAGAAATTGCGGCGCGTCCTTAAGGACAGGTGGGGCTATGCCCGAGAAAAAAAAAATATATATATATTTATTTTATTTTATTTATTTAGAAAAGAAAAACTATTTAGCTGTCAACACAAATAAATACATACATTATATATATATAGTGTTAGTGTTCATAATCGTAAGTAGTATGTAGATCCAGATCGTTTAAAATAAGCAGTAGAAAAGCATAGCATAGAAATCTCGCGGGGGTAGGAGGTAGGAGGCCAAGGTTATTAGCGCGGCAAGCCGGGCAAAACGTTAATGCCTTAGGTTATGCCCGAGCGGTGGGCCAAGGGGTAGGGCATGTTCAGCGCGGAACATCCCCTACGCGCGTCTAGAATCGCGGAAATATCAAGGGGTATTGGGTATTTTTATACTTTGAAATAGTGTGTTGATTAATTGATCATGAGATCAAATGCAGCATCAATTAGCTGGTTTCCACTTGTAAAGAAATATTGTTCCATCATAACTTTGCAGATATTTATGAGGACTTACATTAGCAATAGCAACACACTCAGTGTCCCAGTGTCGTAATCGTAGCAAGATTCCCCTGCATGACACCTCCCCCCCCCCCAGGTGGGCTTGTGTAGCCCACCCAATTAAAAAGATCACGCGCCGCCACTGCTCCACTGACATCGAAATCGAAAAGTAAACAACCAATTATTAAACACAAAATAAATATACTCTGTAATAAATAAAATTAGATATTATGGGATGTAAAATTAGTATCAATATCTAGAAGGAAAATGTTTGTTCAAATTTTTCGGACCTACCTCAATATTTTTATGCTAGTGCTTATAAATATTTCTTTATAAATAAATAAAAAGGGTTTTGCACTTAGAATTTCGTGGTAATTTAGTTAAAGTATTATAGCGTAAACGTAGGTCAAACTAATTATCCGATTTACATGAAATTTTTAAAACATTTAGCATTTTATATGCTTAGGAAAATCGAGAAATGATTTTCTCTATGTGATTAGTTGGGTCTATTAAGGACAGTGCACCCAGTTTTTTTTTTTTTTTTTTTTTTTTTGGGGGGGGGGGGGCTTAAGACGACCCATCCTTAGGTCATTCTCTAGCTCACTAACTAGAATGGCGTTAGGTTTTAAAAAATCCTTACCTATATTTTATAAACTTACTGGTTTTTGTCATTTTATCCTGAATCACCTGAAATTAAGTAATCTTTATTTAATTTTTTATTAAATATTTTATTCTTCATAGTATATTATTTCTTCTACATTTTCTTAGTTTTCCCAATCCTAAACTCCTTACTATGCTACCATCTTCTCATATGTTAATATCAATTGTACCTGTACCTAACTACATCTGACTGCAATCAGACCTCAATGCATTTGAACCTAAGAACAACAACTAGTTTTAAGGATTTTTTAAAACCTACAGCTTGAGAATTATCTAAAGAGGGGGCTGAAAAATCGAAAAAGTGGACCTTTTAAATTCCTTATGGCTTAACTACTCAAGAATATAAACTGGATGGAACAATTTACTAATTTTATAAAATTAATCAAAGATATAAAATTTAAAAAATGATTTAAGTTAAAGATAAAAAAATTAGTAATTTGGGGGCGCTACTCCCAAAACTCTGAAATAACATGAAGCAAAGTAATTTATCTTACTTTTGTTAGTTTAATTGAATAATAGTATTCGTTGTGACTATTCAATAAGAAACTACTTCGGACCCCCTTATAACGAACATCTATATAACGAAAATATCTATTTAACGACATTTTTTAGGTCACACGAATTCTCTACATAAAAGAGTTGCTATAGATATAATAGAAACATTTTCTGTCAAAGTCAAAATGGTGGTGTTTTTGGATATCTTTATTTTCTTAAAACCATTTTTAGGAGTTTCTTGCTTTAGCACTTCGTATGATTTAGCGAATTCTATCTCCATTAGTTTAAGAGGAACTCATCTTTGCAATGTTTAGAGAAATCTTTTACTCTCAATTTACAATTAGTTTTGAAAGTTTGTAAAGCTCTTGACTTTTTAACAGCATACTTTAATCAGTGTACAAATGTCTAAAAAAACACTCAGAAAAAATTAATTTATTCCGAAGCTTGGAGAAAGGAATGAAGAATAAAGAAGTATCCCTAAATATAAAATCGCTCTGACTTCTGTTTCTGCAATTTTGAAAAACCGGGATTTAATATTTAAACTAAACGAAACTAGTGGAGATTTTTTTTAAATATCTAGAGATTCTATGAAGAGGAAGATGAAGCAGTTCTGAAATAGGTGAAAATGGCAGAATTAAATATCTTCCTCTATCACGACTACTATTATTTTCTCTAAAAAAATATATAATTAAAAAAAAAATCTCTATAAATAGCGAATTTTGTTTTCTGGAACCATGGATTTGGTTTTATGGAGGTCGGACTGTATATTGTTATTGTCCCCTAGGGATGCAACAAAATCTTGTTAGCTAGTTGGTCTCTACAAAATTTTCTCTTTTATATCATTTATATTTATTTATATGTATTAGTTTCATTTAAGTTGAATAATTATTATTTAACTTATTACTAGAAGGTTCTAGTACTGATATCTTTTTTTTATTCAAATTTCATGTTTAAATCTATATTTAATACAAGTAAATAATAAGAAAGTAAGTGAGAATAAATAAATAATAAATATTTACCTACAATTTATTTTCTTGGCTATTTAATGAACTATTAAATTAAAAGTAAATTATTTAATGAACTAACCTTATTTAATCTAATAGTCCATGCGTCTAAAATTAATCGATGGTGTTGTCTCCTGGTCTGGGCCTTCCTGATTTAAGACTGAAACATGGACATCATTACCTGTGTCTTTATATTTTATTTTATTACACGAAAATGCGCTAAAAAATTACAACAAGCTATGATAAGGTTTTTACCACTACTTGTTAATTGCTCATTGATAGCAGCTAGTGTAAAAGGTTACGATGTTTCTTAGTATAGTATTGTATAAATATTTATTATCAACAATATTTTCCAGTTTATTAATTAGAATATTTTTTCCTTGTTTTGGTTTTTCATGTTGAAATCCATTTTTTTTTTTTTTAAATAAGACTATTTTAAAATAAATAAATATTAAGAGTACATAATTTGAAATTACATGTCTTGAGTGATTTGATTGACTTTACATAGTTTTCTTAGGGTTTCGTTGGTAAAACCAAAAAAAGAAACCCTTATAGTTTCGTTCATGTGTCTGTCTGTCACTCTGTACGGTTCCAATAACTTTTGATTAAAAAGAGATAAAAACATGAAACTTTCCAATATTAAAGATCGTTTTGACGCGCACACAGGAAAAATATAGCGAAATCGAAATTATCAGCTGTTCAAATCCAAAATGGCGGAAAACTCACGTCATGTGAAAAATTTTTTTTTTTTTAAATTTTGAGTGGGGTATCAAATGAAGGGTATTAAAGAGTAGATTACAAAAATATATACCATTTAGTCAAAGTGTTTCATTTTCGGCGCCATTTTGTCAAAAAGCATCGACATTTTGCGTGTCGCCCCTCCCCCTCCCCCCCCCCCCCCCCCCTAAAACCGTATTTCCGCTGTTACTAAAAATATAGAAAAATTGCGGTCTGGTGGGCCATAGAAAAAATAAGATTAGAAATTTGATCTGATTTACTGGGAATCCAAGATGGCGGATAATTCATGTAACTCGAAAAACTTTTTTTTTTAACTTTTGTGTGGGGTATCAAATGAAGGGTATTAAAGAGTAGATTACAAAAATATATACCATTTAGGGAAAGTGTTTAATATTCGGCGCCATTTCGTCAAAAATCATCGAAATTTTGCATGTCCCCCCTCCTAAAATCGTATTTCCGCTGTTACTAAAAATATAGACAAATATGCAAAATGTGTGGTCTGGTGGGAATCCAAAATGGCGGATAATTCATGTAACTCGATTTTTTTTAAATTTCGTGTGGGGTATTCAATGAAAAGGTATTGAAGAGTAGATTACAAAAATATAAAAATATTTTTATAATTTTATTTTTTATTGTATTTATTTTTTTAATTGAAATATATAAAAATACAAATGTCCCCCCACCAACTACCCTATAACGGCTATTCTTAAAATTTTGAAATAATTCTCTCTTATACCCTATAGTGGACCGATGAATATTTCCGGTAAAAATTAATGTACCTTTTCGTTATTACCGATAAAAAAACATTGTGACCCCCCGGGGGATTGAACCAGGAACCTCTTCCTCTGGTCATGTGAAAATTGTTTAATTTTCTGCAGTTACTAGAAGTATAAAAAATATGCCAAGTGGTCTGCTGGACCATAGGAAAAATTAGAATAGCAATTTTTAACTGATTAACTGAGAATCCAATACGGTGGATAATTTCCACCTCAAAAAAAGATTTTTTTTTGTAATTTTGTGAGGGGTAACTAATTAAAGAGTAGATTTCAAAAATGTATATCAACTGTTAATTGTTTTATTTTCCACGCCTTTTGCCAAAATGCATCAACAATTTAGCCCCCCCCCCCTCCTTAATATAACTAGTTTTATGTTAAGGATACCAACGAAACCCTTTTTACGTGAGACTTCACGAACAACCATTTATTTATTTAAATATGTATATTCCTAAAATGATCGGGTTTCTCTACAAATATTTATTAAATTTGTAGTAAAAATTATTGTCCTGAACTATTAATGAGTAATTATAATCTGGAGATTTACTTTATTATAATATAACCAATCTTGGAAAGGAGGATTACTAGATTCAAATCAACTAACTTACTTGTTTTGAGATCTCTTAAATGTTATGGATTTACGATACCTACTAACCAAATTATTACCTAATTATTTTTTCTAAGATTTCTTGAAGATTGTGGATTTACGATAATAATATTAATTTTTACATCATCACAGTATTTCATTTGTGCATCTTGGAGGAACAGTGGGGGCGATGGACATAATTCTAACAAGTCGCCATTTTTCATTTTTTATCTCCCTCCTCTAAAAAAACAGCGGACTCATTGTTAATGTTTTTTGTGAATTAACAGTTACAAATTGTACCGAAAATGCTGATTGAACTAACTGCTAATGATTTTGAAATATCTACTAGTTTGATTCTATATGACTTGGTAACTCGGTTGTACCTTAGAGCTATATTTAATTAATACAATATAGCGTCCGCAATTAATGAGCCATTTGATTTCCGATTTGATAGCTCAAATCTCACACTAATGTTCTTTAAACCGAGTATTTATTATTTTATAAATTCGTCCTATTTGCTGAGAATATAAGAGTAAACTTTTCCTGAGGGCTGTGTCACGTGACCACTTTTTTGCAAGTTTGTTTTTGTGTTGCATTTAGTTTGAAAGGCCTCAATTTGTACTTAAGAAAATAATAATGGAAAATACACTATACTCTATACCCGTGTTATATTTCGTTGGTTTAATTTATATATGGGGGAAATACAGTGGCCTTCTCTTGCTGCTTCCAGTGCCTCGTTAAAAACCAAGCCGACGGCCACGATGCTGAACCCAACAAAAAGAAATGATATCCCAACAATAACCTAACCGGGAAAAAAGGGCCAATTGGGAAATAAGGTTTCGACCCCTCCCAAAACGTCAGCCTTTCACAGGAGTGATATATACTATACATTGTGACAAAGTCTGCTCGTTTTTTATCCATCACTTCACTCCTACTTTCATAAGTAAGACGGCTCTTTTATTTTTATTTCTTTAACACTTAGCCAGTTTCTGAATGGCGCATAAAATATCAGTATCATGTGTAGCCACGTAGGAGTTACGAGGGTAATGAAGGAGAGAACTCAATAATACCTTTTGTTTTCTACGTTTTTAATTTTCCTTGATGTCTGAAACGGATTTGTCTTGAAATTTTTGAAATCGGAGACAGATAAAATATTTTCGTTCTGTAGAATGATCACATGGCCTCCGTTATTTTCGGTGAACTCGGAAGCGAAGTAGGAAAAATCTAGTTTTGATAGATTCACGGAATTAATTCTGATTTAGCTTAACAGCGAAAACTAGATGTAAAATTTAAGCACTTAATAATATTTTATGTTTAATAATAATCAAATTAGACGAAATATATTCATAGAGAAAAAAAGTCAAATATATATTATTTTTTATTATATAATAGAAAATAATTACGCTTATATGTCTTAATATTTAAATAAAACAATTATCTTCTGTTTCACTTTTTCTATAATATTACCAGCATAATTCGAACAGCACAGATAGTGTAAGCTATAAACGACCTTAATAATTATGCAAAATATACAATAACCGATTTATTATTCTTGACACATACATAATAACTCAATTTTTTTTTTTCAAACCTATTACAATTATTTGAATGAAGATATATTTACCACTGATAAAGGGTTAATAAATATTAGCGATTGGAAACTGGCATGCTTATTTCAAATTGTATTGCAAATATAAAGAAAGATTTTACAAAAAAGTATATGAAATTATTATACTTATTTATTTAAGTAAATTAAAAAAATTGTCAGGGTATTATTATTTTACGATTTTATTATTATTCCGTCACGTATTCTTTCTGATTTTTGTAAGATTTTGGCATTATTTGTGCACATTTTTTATTTTGTTGTATTCAACTGTGTTTCTAGTCTTTTTTCTTGTTACGAATTATCCTTTCATTTTGTTTGAGCAAAGAAAGCAGTTATTTTTTTAAATGTTTTACCATTCTTTTGTAATTTATGCGTATTTTTTGGATGTACTGTTTGGTAGCCAACAGAGTGCGCCAACCTGTAATGTTTGTTATGTATGACCAATGACCATGACCAATCATTCTGGACATATCCTGCTATCTTGCTCTAGGGCGTCCTCTTGTTCTTCTTCTGCCAAGTATTGATTTTCAGCATTTTCTTTCGTATCGCTGGATCTAATATTCGCTTTGTCCCCACCTACTTAATCGTAAATGTTAATATGGAATAAAATATTGGCTCTTACAGTATTTTTTACTCTAAAGGCCCCCATATACGATCAAACATTTTGCGCAAACCTGATGTCGGGCAAATTTAGGCCATATACGTCAAACATCATGTTTCCGCAAACATCAAACAGCCCCATTCTCGGTCAAAATGTTTGCACAAACATTTTGACCGTGTATCCTTTAGTATCAGGATGATGACTGCCAAACATACTGCATTATTATTTCTTTTATTTAACTTTACCTGTCTTCAAATCTTGTAACCTAAATTTGATCCACTTCCCGACTACCTAGAATGCTAAAACTTGCACAAATTATGTATTTCAGATGACAATAATACAATTTTCAGTCATTAATTAATTAATTTAGTTGTTTTCTATTGAAATTATTGAATTAAGAAAATATATAAAAGAGTGCCATTAACATTTTTTTTTTTTTTTTTAATTTACTTGTAATTTAAATAAGTATGTGACAGGAATATACCTAAAATACATAATATATACCTAGTATCTAGCTCGAGCTCGAGTTACTTTTAAGTAATGTTACGATATTGTATGAAACTTTTTCAATTAAAAATGTTATATCTTCAACGACTTCGTCGATAATTGCTAGCACAACGTTTTAAGGTCAATTTGAGGATTATTATATATAATATAACCGACTTTTATAAGTTTTCGTGCGCGAAATGTAAACTTTATCTACTATTTGTTAACATTTGATACATTTAAACTAAATTGCTAACACGCTAATATAATTACATTAGGTAGTTTAATGTTTATCAACCATTGCTATAGTCTAATTTATTTCTATGTGTTATGTTATCTACATATTCAATTATGATTGGGCATTTTTTCACTTGATTAAAAGTTATTATTATATTCAAAATGCTATTTTAGCTTGTTGTGAAATAAAGAAAGGCGACATAAAAAAAAATACAATTGAACATATTATTTGTCTAATTTTATATTTATCTTATTTTGTATGTTTATGTACTCTAGAACAGTGGTTCTTAACCTTTTGGTAACCACGGCCCCCTTAAAATCTCCAAATATAATATACCTAGTACCTAACTACCTTTCGTGGCCCCCCGGTTAAGAACCACTGCTCTAGAAGGTTCTTATTTTGTTGTGATGTTGATTCTTATACATACTTGATTTTAGAAGTAACCTGTTCTATTATTTATTTCTACAGGAGCTAGATTCTTGTAAGAAATCTTGTGAGAAAGATAATTTAGATTTTTCATTCTAATATTAGTAGTATTGAAATTGATGTTTTTGCACGTTTTAAAGTCCCTTGAGTCCAATATGTCGTTCATAAAATATTTGTCGTCTTGCGCAGACGCATGGAGCCTAAACTTCTGATTTGAATACGATGAATTTTGGCATACCTGTTCAGAAAAATTGCACCCAGAGGCTAGTTCGAGAGAGTTATTTAAGCACGAAGGGAGGAACAAAGTCATTACCCCCTGAGTGTTATTTTTTTGGTTCCTGAGGCGTAGCCAAGAGATTTTATTTTACTTTTGATTAGTTTAAATTAGGGTTTTCGTTAAAACTGTTTCCCTTCAAACTTTTTATGACTTAATAATGTTAAGTTCATTAAGTAGGACGCAATTATATTGTTATGTCTCCCAGGAGAAAACAAAATCTTGTTCTGTACTGGGTCTCTACAAAATGTTCATTTTGTATGCTAAAATTTATATTTATGATTGCTGGATACCGTTCGTTCGCAACGGAATGTTTTACTGGGGAGATTAATTTAGATCATTTATGTTATAAATAATTATTACACGCATTAAAATATTCATAACTCCGTGTCACAATGTACTTCTTTTTCCTTTGTGATAATTGATTTTTTCTTACTCTGTTATTTAGATTATAAATTAAAACAACATTTTTCGTTTTTCCCTTTGAACTCTCGACACATATATTTATATTAAATTTGACTTAAAATAAAAAACTAATAATACAAGACAAAAAAAAAATTTGAACGCAAAACAAAAAAATCGGTTCGAGACAACTCAGACAAACTTTCTCGTATACGAGTTCATAATTTCTTAGCCCAGTGTTTTCCATTTATAAGTTTTTGTATGTACATATAATTATTATTAAAAATTTCTCATAAAAATAACTTCTCCTCGGCGGGGAATCGAACCCCCCCATAATAAACTATGTTTCTTCTCTTATCGCACAATGAGCGACACTCCGCCCGATATTCTTGCTCCATTTCATCCATTTGTAATGGTCGAATTATGAAAACAGGGCGTGTCAGGACGCCTTTTCCGGTCCTAAATTTTTCTGTCTGTCTGGCTTTTCTGGTTTGAAGCTTTTCTTTGTTTCCTTAAATGTAAGGAAAGCAAAATGGTTCGGTGTAAGCACCTCAACATCTTCCTTCTCCTACGTAAACCAGGGGTTATGTAACTGATTATAAGTATAAGTTAAGTGTTTGTTGTAGTCCTTTTAGTAAGTCCTATTAGTCTCTCATAGGCACCCCCTGCCCATCGAAAATATTTAGGTGTGAATTTCCTCGTCTCTACTATAGTTTTCCTTACTTCTGCCTGACTATGAGAAATTCCTACATGATATAATTTGTTCAATGATTAATTCAGTAACTTTTCCTTCTTTAGGAAGAAGGATAGGAAATTTATCCCCTAGATATAACTAGCATATTCAAATGTACCCCTGCAACAAAATAATCTCTTGTTATCTTATGGTATTATTCTTATTTTTTCCTACATCACTAAACATATTTTTAAAATATTTCGATTGAACCGCTTTAATCTAAATTGTTTTAGCTCTATTTATTTCTTTAGAAAATAATTCTTTTCCTCCAAATTTATTAACTTTATTAAATTTATCTAAAGCTCTTTAGCACCACGCCGTAACTGTTAATAATTTTTTCAAACTTCTGAAATATTCTATTTTTAATTTAAAAGGCGTATCTACTTTTTCCTTTATCATTAAAACAGTTTATCATTTTTTTTTTATCCTTTAACATTTATTCTGGTAATTTAAGATATTTTGATCTAATAATTTTGGGCCAGTTATTTGGCTTTTTAACTGTTGCTGAAATATTTCATGATATTTCATATTAACTTTTTGTCTCCAGCTAATCTTTTGAATAATGACTTAAAAGTCTACGTAGTAGGCATAATTTTCTGCTACTATTTCTTGGGGCGTATAATCTCTCCATGACCACGAGATACTATAGCTTCCATGATCATCTTGTTTGATACTTTTTCAGATTTTTGAAGCGCTTTATCGTCATCTGTTTCATCATCGACTTCTTTAATATGTAACACATCTAGGTTCCAGAAAAGTGTTAAGTCAAAATTCTTTTTCAAACATTAGTGATTTTACCACATCACACGCACTAATAATGAGTACATCTTTGTCTCTAATTGCCAATAAATTAGCTAAGGGGCTATTTTTTGATTCTGTTGATGCAATATCACTGTCAACATCCATCCAACTTTAGAATTTACTTAATATAATCTGGAAATTACCTCTATTTTTTCTTAATTCAAAAAGTCAAAATAATAATCATTTCCAATCAGCAATAAAACAAATTCTGGATTCTCTGCAAAATTTAAATATTTATACTTTTTCTTTCGCTAATTCTAAACATTTATTTAATTATTTACTTTTAAAATGTTTGCTGTAATATGTTTGTAAGTTCCGTCAAATTGTTTAATAGCTAACTCCACTGTATTTCATATAAAATTTGTTTATGTTTGTTTTTTCCTAATAGATATATCGATAATTTTTCTTGATTGATTTTATTTCATTTTAAATCCATGAATAATTCTGCAGTAACATAACATCTATGACTTCCACTGTCAAAAATGAATCTTCTTACGACCGAGTTAATGGTTTCACTATCACTTAATTCTACCGTGGCCGTTTGTAATTAGACCGAACTTGTTATTTTAGTTAATTGACTAGTGCTTGGTTGTTCACACTCTTCATCTTTATCTGGTATTCCACCCTTATCTATACTTAATGAGGTCACAACCTTTTTTGTTTTAATTACTTTCGGACATACGCTCCTATGATGTTGAGCTTTTCTTCATTTACAGTGAACACGCTTTTACACGATCTCGCACTATGGAACTCCTTTAAACAAATAAAACATGAACCTTTTATTATTTCTTTACGTTCTTCTATAGTTTTATATTTAGTACACTCATCGCTCCAGTGTTCTGCCTTAGGAATCTACTCTTTGGTTGACATACTAGTTATGCCTATGCAGTTCGGTTCTAGAGAAAATCTTTTTACTATCGCCCGAATCCGACAAATGTTCCTTTTTATTATTTCCAAAATTATTACTATTGACATTTACTTTTTATTTTACTTTGATTACCTTATCAAGTCTTTCTCTAATTATTTCATATTCAGTGAGTATAGATAAACTGGAAGGTTGGTTTTAATTCAAACTCTTCTAAATGTAGTAAAATTTGTGTCGGAAATTTAGATTTAATAAGTGAAACAAAGCTTAAATTGTGGATTTTCTCCAAGACCTTCTAGCGCTCAACAGCAATTTTCTATTTCATCTAGTTTACTGCGTAATCGTAATGTAGGGTTATTAGATGCCTCTAAATTACGAAATTTTGTATATAAATCTTCAATTACCCATAAAACATTTGAGTATCAATTTTTTAAATTATTTTATGGCAGAATCATAATTTTGTGTTGTTATAGTTAGTCCGGCAATACAAGGAGCTGCATCTCTTACTTGCTCTTACTTTAAGTTACTAAATTTATTAATTTTATTTAAATTTGGATTCCTATTAATAGCTGAATTGAACCTTTCCCTAAATTTATACCATTTTAACCTATCCCAATTGAATTTAGGTAATTTTAATTTCGACAATTTTATTGGAATTTTATGACTAATATTTGTATTTTTATTACTTGGTAATGAAATGTTATTGACTATTTGATTATTGGATTCTAATGATCGATTTGATTCCTAGTTATTTTTTTATATTATACTATTGTCACTTCCTAATTCTGTTACATTTTGATTAGTTATTTGTCTTACTGCTTTACGATCTGCAGCAAGTAAGCTGCTTTTTATTTCTATAATTTTTTCCTCAGCCTGAAACTGAATTTCTTTATAACCCTCTATTTCCTCCTGATATCTTCGGAGGGATTTCTCATCCAATACCGAAAGTTTCTCTAAATATCTACATATTTTATAAATGTTTCCGAATAATTAATTAGTTTTTCTAATTCGTATTCCCAACTTTCTTAACTGCTGGGTCGTTTAATAAATTGTTATTTGTTTCTATCCACCATCAATGCTATTAATTTTGTCTATTAATCTTTTCTTTACCGGTGCCAACACTTTCCTAGTGGTGCCAACTTTAGTGGAAGTCATGCTCAATATCAAGAATCCTCGTCACCTATGAACGAAGAAGAATAAAGGTACTTATCGAGCAATGTGCACCACTCATACTAAAATCCTTTTAAAAAACAAAAACAAAAAAATAGATTCAGCATATACGAGGAAGTGGTCACGTGATCTCTTAGACAACTAAATTATATTTATTTATTTCAATTCCATGATTTGATTTATTTTTATTTCCTTTTTTAATTTTTTGGTAGTATTCATACTTCGGAAAGTTTAAATTTTAATTTAAATCAAATTATAATTATTATTAACAACGGGAATTATCTCCCGTTGTTTTTTCAAGTCACTAATTCTTACATCTGAATTGCTAATAACAATAATGTATTTTGGTTGCAGCAATTTAATAAAATTTAAAAAAAGCATTTGGAAGGCAGTGTTAAAAAAATGTTTCCACAATCTAAAATACAGCGGTGTTGAGATATTTTTGATTTTTCCCCTGCAAGCGCAAGCAACCTCCCCCCCCCCCCCCCCAAAAAAAAAAGTAAAAATTACTAAGAATTGTTAGAAAATTAAGGGATAAACTGAAGAATAATCAGTAAAAATTACTGCTAATTGATGTGGCACATAGCTTCCTCGCATCCTATACAAGTACATAACTAGTTTTATTCTTTTACAACACATTATTGTCTAATTTGTTTAATTGTTTCCCCCGTTTTTTTAATCTGTCAAAATTATTTTGATTTTTTACATGAATTAAAGTATCAGTATAGCAAAAGTTAAAGAGCACAGACGGTTCATATTAATCTGGTGCTATCTTCGGGTTACTTTCGATAAACTATAAAAGTTTCATACAAATCAGATAAGTACTTTTGAAGCTATAGGTGTAAATAAATGTATGTTTGTGTCCATGTGGAAGAGAAACAAATAACAGCAGAAGGTTGGAACTTATGTAGGACCAACAATGGGCTAATTATGACCTACCATACAATTTTTTTATATATATTACATAGATAAAAAATTAATAGATTAATTTAATTTAAGTTAATAATTATTATTTCACTTATTGCTGGAAGGTTCTAAGTTGACCCATTAAAAAAAAGAAATCTAACTAACAAATTAATTCTGTGGCGCAAAAGCCCGTTGAAGAGGCTAGGCTAGGCCTGCCAATTCGTATTTAATCAAAGAAGCTTTATCTATTAAATTGATTATTTTCTTCTTCTTATTTTCGTATAATTATTTTCAGTTTATTGACGTTTTGAAAATGCTTAATTTTTTTATAGGTTGATAACGTGTCATTAGTCTATGTTGTCAGAATTTAAGAAATTGTTGATTATCCTAATTGGATTTGTAACCACGAATCCTATTAGAGAGAAATACTTAGAACATTATTGATTTCTGTATAAATTACGACTTCCAGAATTATATGTATGTTCGCTAAAGCTATAATTAAACCATTAAATTTGTCGTTCTAATTTATGTCAGTTTAGCTTGAAAGTCAAAAAAAAAAAAATTCTCATATGCTTAAGTAGTTCATTTAGAAAGTAATGCATGTTTTCGATTTTATGATTTCAATGGATTTACGCGTTTTAAGGTGCCCTGAATCCAAAAAGTTGTTTTTCATAAAAACAACTTTTTGGATTCAGGGCACCTTAAAACCCGTAATAATAATAAAACGCATAATTTGGTTTCTATTCAAGCAGGACTGAACCCAGATAAAATTTTAATTTAAAAAATGTTAGCGTTTTCTACCTATTCATGCATCGACCCGGAGACGCAATGTTTATGTATATTGTATATAATACCTATATATATTTTAATTTGATAAACATTATTGTACGTGTGGACTATTCAAATAACCAATGAGACCATTTAAGTCATTTTCCCGGGAAAATCTAGTTTCTGAAATAATGTCGCCCTAAGATAGAGGTTGGGGATTATCACAATAGGTATATATATATATATATATATATATATATATATATATATATATATATATATATATATATATATATATATATATCCATATATATCCATAAGAAAAGAAGCGGCTGATTAGGATAAACATAAAAAATAGCAATAAACATAAAAATTCTCAAATGTATAAAATGAGAAAGATTTTTACCGAGTTGTCACGGATTATAACCGATTTATTTTACTATTCAAAATTCGTTCCACAGCTAAGGCTGTTTAGTTATTTTTATTATTATATTTACAAGGCAATTGTGTTACCTCTGTCAATAATTAAATATTATTCTATCCGTAATCGTTGAAACAAACAGTTTATTATATTCTCCAACTCTTTTTTATCTTTCTACTTATGTTAATTTGAATTAATACTTTTACTGACTATGTAAAATTGCTTTCATTTATAATTTATATTCTTGAAGTTTAAAGAATTTTAGTTAAGCTAATAAATTAATGCATTATTTTCTCTTATTTAGGAGTTAATTTCAACATAAAACAAGTCGGCAATAATTATATATCACTCGATTTTACTGTGGGGGTATATACAACAATAAATCATATCAAAACATGTATCACACGTTAATAAACTTAAAAAAAAACTCACGAATTTACCTTACATAAAGGCAAGTAACACACGCCTTAAGTTATTTAACATGTACATTAACTTCAAAACATTTTATCTCAATTACAACATTCTTACATTTATTTTATGTTTCTACAATATTATCGCTTTTAAAATATTTTTCTATTTGAGATATCAATTTGTCTTATTGAATGAACATTTGCTTTTTATTTTTAGCGTCGATCTTTATTTTTTACTTATAGCTTCAAACTATAAGTCATTCTTATCATATCATTCAAACGTTATACCTGCCTTCACTAGAATATTGTTGAATAACTTTGGAAAGTTATTCATTGTTTAAGGTATAGTTCGATTAATATTTTAACGACTTCTATAAATTATTACCAATAATCTTACTAACTAATTTTTAATTTCTCATATATGCAGTATGTTTAAAGAGAATGTATTGTTATATTTTTATGGATTTTAAGGTTCCCTGAGTTCAATAAAGTTGTTTGTAAAAACATATGTGCCTGCATTTGAGCAGACGCGTGGAGCTTAAATTAAACTACTGGACTGATTTTAATTTAAGTTAGGGTACGAATTCTAAAATGTAATCCAAATATGAATTTAACCTTATGAGTATTTTTCCCAGGAAAAATTTAGTTTCCGAGGTATTAATGACAATAAATTTAATTGCAAATTGTTAACTCGAAACAATTAACAAATGGAAAACACTTGACGACATAATTACTTACTTTGTATAAGATAGTTTAATATGAGCGGAGTGATTTTTTATTTTAGGTTTGTTATAAGTAAATATATATCTATCTGCTTACATAAATGTAAGCAGATATATATATCATTTTTTTCAAAAGTTAATTTTGATTACTATGTTGAACATTTGCTTTTAAACACTTAAACAGTATGAAGACAGCTTTTTTTATAAGTGCATTTATATCAAGTGCTTTTTATATGAATGATGTTAGTATATTAGCAATTATCTTCATGTTTATTTGTTTCGGAAACTTATCACTTAATAGACTATTACTCGTATTATAAATGCAATTAGTTCCAAGGAATAAATACAATTTTAATGAATAAAGAAGCTTTTTTTATAGCCATTGGGACAAAATTGGAAAGGGCTTTTACTCAAGGGCATTTTCGTAATTTGTTTATTGGTAATTAATAAATATTTTTTTGCATTGTACGTAACTTTATGGTAGTAGCATTTGTCGCTTTTCATATATTATTTTTATTTTATCTTCATCCACAACCAGTTTTACAAATTAAGTTATTTTGGATTTACATATTTTGTTAAATTTGTTTTACCCTCTTCGCACAAATGACCAATTTAATCCGGGTTTTAATTTTTTTTTCTTTGGTGTTCACAAGAAGTAATCATTAAATGTTTATTTTTCTTACCTTAAATTAATATTATTACAGAGATTTTTATTTATTCAAACATTCCAACTCCTTGTAACATTTTTATTATTACTAACACTATTTTTAATTTATTAAAGATCAATTATTAATGAAAAATGTATTAAAACTAATTTATTATAATAAATTTTATGTATCTATTATTACTTTTTATAGTATTTTAAATTAGTTCTAGTTCATTTTATAAAATGCAATTCTTTAAAAGACACCAAGAAAAATGTAAAAGGATGCTACAAAAATTACTATATACACTCTACACTATAAGTGTTAAAAGATTTATTTAATTTTAAAAAAATTGATAATATTATCAGTTAATTTTTAACCTTCATTTATAAATCTTCCACAACCTTGGCATACAATTAATAAAAACCTTCATCTATACTATTTGAGGTTCCTACGAACTAACCCAGTTTCTACTACCATAAGTATTACATAATTACTACGTTCACACATCGTTTTGAAAGCGTTCCGGATCCAATTCGTTTTCAAAACGATACGCGTTCTTACAACAAAAAATAGAGGTGATCGAAATATTTGTTTTCGAAATCTCGTAACGGTGACGTCACGAGTAAAACCTTCTTTCTTGTTACCCAATATGTCCGCGAATTTTTACATTTTATTTACAAGTTATTAAAAGTTTTTACAGGTTCTTTATAGTTTTAACTTTTTTTTAAAAACGTTTTTGCAGTTAAAAAAAAACAAACAGAAGCTCACGAAAACAAAGAACTTAAAAAGTGGAAAAGAGTAAAATAACCTGAAACCTCGATCCCCTCCACGACCTGTTCACACGAGCGTTTTGAATTCGATCCCCCGTTCCGATCACGTATTTTTGGTGGATCGGATCTAAACCGATACGATCCGTCGATATCCGTTCTTACAGCGTTTTGAACTAGCGGATCGTTTTCAAAACCGTTTCCAAAACGATGTGTGAACGTAGTAAATATTTAGATATTTAGATTATGCTCTGATTCACATTTGTTGCTAACTTCTGGCTCTGAAGGCTAAGCATCTAAATATCTGTTTTTTCAATATATTTCTAATCAGATTTCATCTGTTGGTACATTACATGAATAAAAAATTTAAGTGTTATATTACTATATGCGAGTGTTATTAATTATTATATTGCGTAATTAATTATTTTGTTTTATTTTAAAATGCGTTTATTCATGATTCTTTTTAATGAATGACAATTATTTGTTTAATAGGCCAATATAGCTATGAATAAAAGCTATGTTTAATAGCTTATATGAAAATGTGATAAAACTTAATTTATGCTATTATGTTTTATCTTATTGACAATTGCATGTGAATTGTAATCTACTTCGCATTAAGTGGTAACGCAATGTTATTATCTATATATTAGTTAATTAACGTCTAAAAGAATATTTCTTATGCCTATATGAACTGAACATTATATCCTTTGTAAATTTGCCAATCTCCTTCCTTAAAAATTACTATTATCTAGATGTTTTTGGTGTGAAATTTTATTTATAGCTGGAAATAACATGGATCACCACCGTTTTTTTGGTTTTAAATTAATTTTTAACAATTTAACATAGAGTATACTTCAATTTAATTCCTGTTGCTCCATGCGGAGCGATGGACTGAAAAAAACAACCTTCCACTCAGATCGGTCAGTGGCTACTCTCTTTGTTTTGCTCCAGGTAGTTTCCACTTTTCTAATTGCCTCTCAAACCGTCCTTTTCCAGTTATCCCTTGGTTGACCCGCAATCTTGTTCCTTGCAGGTTCTAATCAAATGCAATCCTCTCAACACCCTGTTTGGCTTTCTATGGCTATTTCATCTGTGTGCTATTTCACTTATCCTAAAATCTTGGAAGACCATCCTTTTTCTCTCCTACTCGTAAAAGGTTTGCGTTTTCTATATGCATAAAAATAAAATTAAAGTTTTGGCCCTATGCACATTGATCAGATTTTAAAAATGATTGGATAATTTTTCATTTCATACATTCCGAAAACCGAATCCGCCTTTTTTCGTATATGTATGCATGTATTTATGTGTGTGTCGGTTGCTACCAGTCCGACTTTATAGGTGTAAAACTTTTGGATTTGAGGTGTGCGCAAACATGTTGCGCTTGTTGAAGGCGTGGTTTCATCGACAAAATATTTAGTAGAACAAAAGTTGCAAATATTTTTATTTACAAAGAAAACAAAAACATTTTCATATCAAAGTCGGTTATTGATTCGCACCAAGGGAGGAAACAAAGTCATTACGCCTAAATAATTCGAAACCAAGATTTCAACGGAATCATCAGTTTTGGGTAAGACTATTTAAGTGGTTTTTAACTGGATTTCTGTCTGTCCGTTTGTGTGTGTCTGTCTGTGTGTGGCACGCATAACACCAGCAATTATTAAGCTAGAGGTTAAGTAGAACTTGGTACAAAAATTATAAAAAATCTATCAGCTAAAAGAAATTAAAAATTGAAACATTTTCTATGGCGCTGAAATTTGCACCAATTTTAGATTTTTATAAGACAAATAATTTCCGCTTTATTTCGTTTTGATATCTGCCGCCATTTTACAAATATCGACTTATGAAACTTTAACGCTAAATAATTTTGAAACTAATTCGCCGATTGAGATGAAATTCTCTCACTAATTATACCTCTCTACAAGATAAATAGTTCCCCTATATTTACACTAAATAACTGCCACCATTTTCGTATTATTTAGAAAGGAAAAGTTCCGAGGCACCCCGAGTTCGATTTTTACGTTAAATCGGGGTTTCTCTTTATTTGGTTTGTTTTATTGGTTATTTATGGTGCCTAATAATGAAATGGAGGATTTTTTAAAAATATATATATTATATGTATAGACTCCAAACCGCGATTGGGAGGGTTATTCTTAGCAATGGAATGCGGAATGAATGATGTGTATAGTATAATATAGTCCTGATTCTATTATACGAAAGTTTTGGAAACTAAACTCTTTAGGCATTCCATTTAATTGCCTACATGATAATAAGAAACATAGCCACTGACACCTAGTATGAGCCCGCGCGGAGATAAGTTTACTAAATATATTATAAGATCTTTATATTACTAGTTCACACACGATGGTACACTACGGTAGGATGGTAGTGAAAGCATTGTTATCATTCTGATAAAGGGAATTATTCTATGTATCCGAAATTCATAATATCCTGGACAGAAATCCTTTCATTTTTAGTCTCGTAGCTGCCTGTCACTCAACATTTTTGCTTACCACCGTAGCTTAAATACTACTCGTCCGATTTTGATGAAATTTGGATGGTAGGTCATAATTACCCCACTGTTGGTCCAATATTCATTCATATAATTAGTATGATATTATACTTATATAACTATTCCCAAATCATTTCGTAATTAATTAATTATACCGTCTCCACAAATTTTGTATTGCTTAAAAATAAGTGTGATTCCATTTGGAATCGAACCAGTTCTAACCTTGGGATCACATTATTATATACTCGTCAATAATGTCACATAATTCATCCAATAATAGGCCGCGACAAAACACCCCTAACACACCCCTAACACATAATTCGTCCAATAATAGGCCGCAACAAAACCACTTGAATTCGCAGAGTATTTTTAAAATTAAAATTGATCAAGTTAATTTTTTTATTCGACTTCTATAAATTATACGGATATGGAGAGTTTGATAAAAGAAAATTTCTATGTGCGATAAATCGCTTTATGTTAAGGTACTTAATATTGTATATTTCCTTTGAATTAACTACCATTATTTGTAATCTATATTCTAATATCTGTGGAACATAATAATATGTCATGTTAGTTTTATAAAATATTGACTATTATTTATAAATCTATACCCAATATAACTTAATTTATGTCTTTCTTGTTTAATATCTGTTTCCAGTTATTTGTTTAGCAAAATAAAGGCTAAACGTTGTAAACTTAAGTGATATACACATTTTTTTTATTACTATTATAATCAGCCCTATTTATGTAATGCTCTTTTAAACGAACGATTACAATTAAAATTTACATGCGTTGTCTTAAATTATATTGCGGCCAAACAACGTTACGATTGTTATGCTTAACTATCGAAACCATTGAATGGAACCAACTGGTTCTTAAGTTCTTTTTGACCACTTAATTATCATATATATATATATATATATATATATATATATATATATATATATATATATATATATATATATATATATATATATATATATATATATATATATATATATAAAATGAGGATATCCCTACCGTCGATACTTGCTTGATCTGGAGATCACTGGACCGGTTTCGGCTAAACACCATCATCAGCAGAGTCGAAGTCTCTCGTAGCACTCAACACTCTTATCGAGTCTACATGAGAGAATGAAGTTCATGTAGACTCGATAAGTGCGGCGTTTAGCCGAAACCGGTCCAGTGATCTCCAGATCAAGCAAGTATCGACGGTAGGGGGCTAATTCGGATTGTACGTGCCCCAGAAATATTTCGTACTTTTTTCTACTTGATTTGAGAGAAATTATATATGTATGATTTGTTCATAGGAGAGTTTATATCCCTTTGTCTAAAAATATGTTGGAGTACAACACAAAAGGGTACACAAAATTAAGGTTTTTAATATAAAAACGGGATTTTATCACCTAACCTCAAAGTCGGGGCACGTACAATCCGAATTTACCCGGTAGGGATATCCTCATTTGATAACATACGAACTTGCGGTAACAACTCACAATTCGATAAATATACATATATATATATATATATATACATATATATATATATATATATATATATATATATATATATATATATATATATATATATATATATATATATATATATTATGATAATTAAGTGGTCAAAAAGAGTCTCTCGTAGCAGACTTCTGATGATGATGGCGTTTAGCCGAAACCGGTCCAGTGATCCTCAGATCAGGCAATTATCGACGGTAGGGATATCCTCATTCCATATATATATATATATAATATATATAAATAAGTGTTTCTTTTATGTTAAAAGATTAGTCTTCTCCATTATAAAAACTTTTCAAGATATAAGTAAACAGTCAGAGACAACGTAGACAAAAAAAAAATAAAATGTTTGTAATTGTTCGTATTATCTTGTAGCTATTTTATAGGTAGATAATCATTATGTATTCTCTATTCTATTAGGAAGAATAAAAAAATATTTACTTCCCTTTAAAGCAAAACTGATACATTTAATTAATATATTATATTAAATATCAGAAAAGGTGTCTTACGTTGAACGATGCACTCCTATCTCGTTGAGACCACAGACTGAAATGTAAAAATTTGTTTTCGGTTCTATATAATTATTTATTCTGTGTTCAGATAATTTAAGTCTATCGGAGTGTATATATATATATATATATATATATATATATATATATATATATATATATATATATATATATATATATATATATATATATATATATATATATATATATATATTATAAGTTAAGTATAAGTTTATAGATTAGAGAAAGCAATTATCTATTTGTATATCAGTTATGTCAATTATTCTTTTTTCAAATTAGTAGACTTATTCCGTATTGTATATTAATGGTTATATTATGATTTGTTCATTTTTCATGGTTATCGTTATATATATATATATATATATATATATATATATATATATATATATATATATATATAAATATATATATATTTAAATCAAATTATAATTATTATTAACTACGGGAAACAGACAGTGAAAAATACAATCCCGGCGCTGGAGTGTATTTTTCACTGTCTGTTCCCGTAGTTAATAATAATTATAATTTGATTTAAATTAAAATTTAAACTTTCCATAGTATGAAAACTACCAAAAACTTAAAAATTGAAATATAAAAATTGAAAAAAATATCAAAACTACAAGTTAAAGATATGATTAATTTGTTCTGCCGTTGGTTAGTATTGTTCGTTTTGATTAGGAAATTATTAATTTGATTAACTGACGTATATTCTTATTACTCTGTTCTTTTTGTTATTTGGTTATACTATATTTATGAAATTTCTGTAATACATGCCTAAGTTTTTACTTGATAATGCTGTTCGCGAATTCAATAGTAGTGGAATAATTTCTTAATGCTCGTTTACATTATCTTTTATTAGGGCTATTCGTATTTGAAATATTGTGCGATGGAGATCCTTTGTTGAAGCCCAATGTCTATCCTATATGTATATATGTAGGTGAATTAATATATATATATATCTCTGATCTATGTTTGCCAAATCTTTTAAAACAAAATATGATAGAAGATAAATCCATTTAATAGTGTATTTAATTATGGAAGAAGCCTAGAAAAAATAGGGTGGAAATGTGAAAATGTACTGAAAACTAGAACTATTATGCCCTTGCATTGAAGTTTTGGTTATGAACAACCATGGTTATCTACAAACCATGATTCGTTTTGAGATTGTTGTGATATTACAATTAGTATTTTTGTTTTTATTATGGGGCCTCTTCTGTGGTAGAATTATGAATATTGGAGGCACTATTGCAAATAATACTTCAGTTATGTGCGGCAATGTTTAGGTGAAATTGTGACATTGGAATTCGTATCCAGAATGAAGAAGACAAAGCGATTTTAAATATCATTTGGCCGGAAGTATGCTTTTACAGTGACTTAAAAACGTATTATTTACATTGCATTTTTTTATTTCTTAGTTATGATTAATGATTTATTTAACAATACATTATTACTAAATATATCCTTCTATATTTCTTACTCTGCACCCATGCATTATTTTTGAATTTCAAATGAAATACACCCGATAAATATCATATGGCCGGAAGTATATTTTCAGAGTGACGGCAAAAACTTATTCTTTGCATTGCCTATTTTTTTATTTCTTAGTTATGATTAATGATTTATTTAACAATATATTTTTACGAAATATACCCTTCTATATTTCTTACTCTGCGCCCGTGTATATTTGTAAATTTCATATTAAATACACACGAATTCCTAGTGATTTGAATATACCCACCTGATTACTGGACATCCGAATCCACTAGTGTGAATACAATATAATACATCAATACATGTATTATTCAGTATACACTAAACATTTTATTATTATTTTTGTTGTTTTTATTCAATTTGTTCACATCATAAATACACTAAAATTACAAGCAACTGCGCTATTTTCAGTATTGCATTGTTCAATGAGACAAGTAGTTATTTGAAGGAAGTAATTTTACATTTATTTACAATTATCTTAATCGAACTGAATTGAACATGGTACCGTTATCGAGAATCTTGACCTAATTGTTTATCATTTTAATCGTCTTGTATTAGTTCTAAGTATCGTGTCAGTATTTGTTACAGTTTTCTAGTATCTATGAATTACTTTGTTAAAATAGTTTGAAACAAACTATTTTTGCTTGAAACAAGCTAAACAAATGCAAGAGTACTAAATTATGTACCTACTTTAAGTAGAACTTCAATTTCAATTTTATAATTTTTATCTGAAACATATCTGACCCATCTAAAAATCAAACTGAATTTGTTGGAATTTGCACAATTGTTTTAGATCTATTTCTAATATATTTATTTTTTGGTTTCTGGGAGACTACTACATATATAAATATATTTCTGATCTGTGATCACTATCATTTTTTTGCAGGTAAATAAATAAAACGTCTGCCTTCAAAGGGCCAGGGGTTTTACAGCGTCCTTTCACGGGATGCTAAAGTTAATAATAAATAAATTTTATATAAAAAGTGTTTTATAAGGCAAGTCAAAAAGTTATTTCATATTATTACGAGTGGTTAAGAGAACTATTATACTATTTTAGTTTATTAATCAATGCTAAATGTATTAAAATTATATTTACCTGGTTAAATGAACTTTGTATCCCTCCAAGTTCTGTTTTTTAAGCTCGAATATTAGTGGAATAAATTTTAAATGCAATTTGTGAAAATAGTTACCTGATTATATATTATGTCTAACTAAAACCAGTTAAAATACCTAATGCACTAAACAGTAAAGTTAAAGTATAAACGAACAAAAACAATCAAATTTTCGAAACCATTTAAATTTGTTTTTATCTGATAAACTAATTTATTAGTCACTTAATGTAACTTGCTCTCTAAATTAGGTGCGTAATCTTACACAATTTGGAATTTTAGGCAACAGCAGTTCGCTAATATATCCAGCCATGAATATAAAAGGTCGTTTACTCCCTCGGATCACAATGAAAAGAAATATTTTATTGTGTTTCCTTAAAAATGCAAACATCTGTTTAAATATTTGTTTTATTAATATAACAGAATGTAGAATGTATTATAGCATCAGTGTGTTATTTACCATGTGAAATAACGGCCCACAGAATAAATAGTGTGAAATATAGAAAACAAGTAAATCTCTTCCTCGAATCCTCTGGGATTATAACGGATCGTATTACCCCGTGAAACTGTTATTACACTGAATTTATTTTTTTAATAATACGCTTATTGTGTTTAAGGCCATTTTGACGAGACTCCAAATGGAGGCCCTAAAAATCTCCTAGACTAACAATATTGAAAATTTTGAAACTCAATTATATATTAATTCTGGACTGATCTCACTTAATATAGACAGACGTATCTCACTTAATACACAGGGTGACCAGCAATCAAATTTCATAACGAAACTGGTGCATTCTATGAGTGTAATGCAACAAAAAATATCATATAATAGGGCATCATAAGAAAAGGGCATATATGCCCTTTTCTCAATTGTTCTTGTGATATCGATTTATTTCTCTTTTCAGAGTGTTTTAAAAACATTTTCAAAAAATGCATAATATCTCAAAAACTAAATGAGATAGTGGAATCGAGCTAATAGACAACTTTAATGAGCATAAAAATCCTTTTGATAATTTGAAACTCATTTTTTTTTTAATTATCAGCTGCTAAGCATTTGTCCCATAAAATTAAAAAAAAATTGATTTTTTTATAATTCTACCACGAAAATAGAGAGGTTTCTACTCTTAATTTAGGGATGTAAATAAAAAATGTGGCGAATTCATGAAGAACTTTTGCTTTTTATACGCTTTCGAATGATAACATTAAAGTTTAAACCCAACTGACTAATTTTACTACGTTTTTATTAGCTTGCTTTCTTGTTTGTTTGTTTGTCCAGTACAAATCTTGCAATCAATTTTCAACTAACTTCCCGAGTAGCTAGACATTTGAAACTTTTAGAATAGCTCAGAACTTGAAGACAATGCAATATTTTAATACTTTTAGCCATCTTTCAGCAGAATTTAATTCGTTTTCATCAAATTTTGCTGTATGGAAAGTTAGTTCGGAAAAAAATCCGCAAGTTATTTTATTTGTTTTGACATGTCCCATTTTTACAATCTTCATTTTGACGGGTTTTAAATTTGTGATTTTTTATTAAGAGATTACCATTGAATGACAGCGAAAAAGGAAAAGTGAACAAAGAAATAAATGAATTGACGTATGACAACCAGGTGTTTACACTTGTGTCCTAGGAATCGGTTTAATTTTTCTGCATCTGTACTTCTTTACTTGTACACATTTTTCTTGGTTGGATTCGGTGTTGCCGAGATTCGTTGTCCTTTTATAGGTTTAAGATCAGCTCTCTATATGGTTGTAATTTATGTGAAGTAAATAAATTCGGAACTATTTTTACTTTTCCTCACTACCTATAGTAGGAAAAGTATTGTTTTCACCAAAAAATTGTTTTTTTAAAATTTCAACCGAATTACCAGTTTTGGGTGTTTTTAAGACCTCCTGAGTGGTTTTCAGCATGACGTCTGTATGTATGTTATCATCGTAGTGCCCAAAGTATTTAACCTAGAGAGTTGAAACTTGGCAGAAAAATCAGTCCTTACCTGTAGTAGTGCCGCCCGGAAAATCAACTTTTTCCGCCATCTTGAACCAAGTTTTCCGAGTCAGCAAAAATTAAAACAATGGGAATAAATCGAAAATGGTCCTGATCGAGTTGAAATTTGGCACGAATGTACCTCCCTGTATGACAAACAAGAAGTTATCAATTTTTGAATTTTTAAACTTTGACGGTTACTAATACCGAAAGTATAAATAGGTTTTTGACTTATCGCATATCGTTGGAACCGGAAAAAATTAAGGAATAGATATAAAAAACCGATGAAATTCCATTAATTCGTTTAAAAGTTATAAGCGAATATAATTATTTATTAGTGCGATAATTTTGATGACGTCAAAGTTTGTTTACATCTGTCAAAATACCGCCAAACTTCAAATAGAATATAGGTATTAAAATAAGGGTTTTTTTTAAGAATGATAATAAATCAGTTAGTTCAAAACGGTCACCCATCCAAGTACTGACCACGTCCAAGTGAGGAATAGTTCCGAGGTACCTCGTACCCGATTTTTTTTCACTAACATTATATTATAATAAACAGGTCAAGGGTCAAGTGTGTGCTGGTCAGCACACAGTGAGGGTCCGTAGGCCACACTGTATAGTTTAAGTAGTACCCTATTGATGGTGTTTTTTAAAATGCTAAAAAGCTTACTTTGAACTATCCTATGGGTCTGATATTCTCAAAACACATAAACAAACTTCGGATAAATTATTTTTTTGCCACTGAACCGGACTACAACCATATAAATACATCGAAAAGACCATAATTATAAAAAAAATCGTATTTTGTCAATAAAAAATAAAATAATTTTTTTTTCGAAATTTCCAAAAGGTGGTATCTTTACGTTTGGTCGAAGAATGTTCAGGAATTTTTTCAGATTTTTTGCGCTTCACGTAAGCGAGATAGAGGGGGGGGGGGGAGGCACTTTTCACACCCGCTTCAAACTCGCCTACGCTCGCCCTATCAAAGTTATAACCAAAGAATTATATATTTTTGTAATCAGCTCGACGTACCCTTTCATATGATACCCCTCACGGTGTCGAAAAAAAAGAAAAATGTTTAACCCTTAAGTTTTTTTATGGTCGCTATATTTTTAAAATATGGGGGTAGGTACAAGACACATACATGCCAAATTTCAAAGTGATCGAACGAAAGATGTAGCCGTGAGAGCAGGCGACAGGACGGACGGACAGACACACGCAGGAAAATATAAGGGTCCTTGGTTTTGCCTACGGATCCTAACAATGACAATTATATTATCAACATTTTTATATGATTCAACAGAAAATTTAAAAACGTAGTTTATAAAAAGTTCTTTTTATCTTGTAATTATTTTAATTATGGTGGATTGAATGTTACCAGACGTGAAATGATTCTGACTGTATCTCAACCAATTCTCGTCCAAATTCAAAAAAGGTTTCCCCTAAGTCTATTTTTGATTGGTTTTTAAAAATAATATTTAGTTGTTAAAAATGCATATAAAAAAAAAATGTACATATAAAATAATATTTTAAAATTATTAAGCCATACAATACATAAGTGCGATTATGGTTTAGTAGATATCATTCTTTGTCAGTGTAACTGTATACTTTTATACATACGCATACATATCTACGACTTTTTTATTTGTGAAGAATATTACAACTTCATAAAAAAAATGTTACAAGTAACATTGTTAATTAAGTTTACTAGAACATGATATCATGGTGGGAGAAGCAACTCAGTAGTTGTACTCCCTAGCTTGTTTGTGTAAACATAAACATAATTTCTTATGCATATACATATATTTTTTTCCTTATTGCAAAGGTGATCGCGAGGCCACAGTCTTTTAGGACGGCGAGGAGGGTTACTTGGTATCGTGCGGGAGGAGAGGGATTGTACTAAAGGATTGAGATAGGAAGATAGGGAACTATGAAAAGTCTGATAATGGGAATCTGCTAGGTCTCGAATGAAGGGAACATTAAAGTCATTGTGGAGGATTAGGTTGGAAAAAGGGAGTTTATAAGATAGCGAGAGTTTAAGAGTCATTATTTAGAAGTCTAGTCATTAGATTAAATCGTGTGTTAGTCTGATGTCGTTTTTGTTTTGTGTGTGTAGCCCAAGTCAGTCTTCTATCAAAATGTAGTCCTAGATAACGGGTCTGCTCTGACTGAGGAATAGGAATTTGGTTGAGAGTGACTGAAGGACATGTTGCTCGACGTAACGAAAAAGTGGCATTACACACTGACTTACACTTTAACGTTCGTTAATTTTGATTCTCCATTTTCTCAACCAAGGGCCAAGGAGATTTAAGCGATTTTGAAGTTAGTCTGAAGCTTTGATAGGGTCTCCGTGGGTTGAGAGGATACTTTTGTCGTCGGCTAATGTGGATAGAATTGTGATAGAATATTCAAGAAGGTCGGAAGTGTAGACGGTTTAAAGGAGAGGACCGAGGATGCTGCCCTGGGGGACACCAGCCAGCACAGGGTAGGTTTTGGAAAAGGATTCGTTCTGAGTGACTTATAAGGAGGTATGTGAAAGAGCTTCCTCAGCAACCCGGCGAGCCAGACCCGATCAAAAGCTTGAGCTCGTCTAGAAAGACGCCCGAGTAGTACTGTTTCCGCTCATGGGTGGAAGATATGATATCAACTAGGCGATGGCATTGTTGGATGGTAGAGTGAAGGGATCTAAATCCTAGTTGATGATTCGGGAGAACATTTTGGGACTTTGGTTCTCAAGGATTTCTCAAAGTTCTCAAGGATTTTCCCCATTACTGGGAGTAGGCTAATGGGGCGATAGGAAGATAGGCAGGTTTATTGGGTTTTAGTTTTAGTATCATTATTATTATTACTACGGAAAATTTCGAAAAGATAGGATAATATGTGGTGTGAAGGACAGCATTGTATATGTAGGTTAGGAAAAGGATTCCTTTTTACTTTCTCATATAAAGAGAAAGTATTGTGATGGCGCGAAAATTCGATTTTGAGATTTTGATGGAGTTACACGTTTTGAGGTCCCCTGAGTCCAAAAAAGTGGTTTTTAAAAAATGTCTGTCTGTCGTCTGTGCAGACGCCTGGAGCCTAAACTACTAAGCCGATTTTGACGAAATTTGGCATGCATGTTTAGAAAAATCATACCCCGAGGCGAAATCAAGAAATGAATTTTAGCTCTAAATTGGGGGGCGCTACCCCCAAAAAACTATGAAAAAACATGAAAAAAAATTATTTCTCGAAAACGGTTCCGACGATTTTGATTAAAAAATTCTAAAATGTAGTCCATTTGAATACGAATCCAACGATGTAAGCCTTTTTCCCGGGAAAAATCTAGTTCCTGATAAAAAAGCTTAAAACGCGGACGGAGAAAGCCCGGGTTCGATTCCCCGCCCAGGAGATTTTATTTTTATGATAAATTTTGATAAAATGTTCAATAATAATTAAATGTACATACGAAAACTAATAAATGGAAAACACTGGGCCAAATAATTATGACCTCAAATATGAGAAAGTTTGTCTGAGTTGTCTCGGACCGATTTTTTGGGCAACCGTTTTCGGATGGATGAAGTTAAGATCGTAACCGGGAGCTTTTCGGGAAGGTAGCTGTTTTTTGGAATAGGCAAAGATTAGAGAAGGGGTGAATGCTATAGGAGGGGGGGGGGGGGGGGAGTTGAAGAGGAAAAAGGAGTTCACTGTATACTTTGTCAGTATGTGTTTGGTCAAAGATGTCAGGATGAGGTTTAAAAAACGTCTTGTAAATAATTCAGCTTTTTCTTCATTAGTCTTCGCCCAGGAATTATCTTCTTTTTTAAGTGGAGATGATATGATATTATCTGAAGTTATTCTTTTAGTTGCCGTCCAAAGTGATTTGTCTTTTGTCGTCAGTTCGTTAGTATAAGCAGTGAAACGTTTGTTTTCTAGAGTCTTTATAGCGTCCCTAAGCTATCTTGATAGTCTGTTGTACGTTAGTTTGTCAGTTGGTTATCTGCCTCTTTGCCATTTTGCTCTTCCTTACGTTTAGAAGAAATACGTTTTCTGATATTTAGCGGAATGTGCATTTTGAAATTGTAGTTCTGCTTCATGTCAGTAGATTCCCAGATTGATGACTGAATAGATCTTGTTATTTCATGGACTGCATCGTCGATTTCCTTAGGCGTCTTAGAGATATTTTTAGTTTGATTTGTTCTTCTAAACGTGTCCTAAACTTGTCCCAGTCTGTATGTCCGTTCACTAATGTCTATCGGGAGAGTTTTGGAGGAGGAGAGGAGTCAAGAGTAAGGAGAACTGGGGTGTGATCTGATGATATATCATATTGGTTTGAAATAGAATTGTTAAAAGGAGACAAGGACGAGGTGATAAAGAATCTAGATCTAGTTGGTCAGGAAGAAGATTATGCTGATAAAGAAAATATGTGAAGTTGTCAGGAGAAAGTACACGGAAAGTCTTCAGAAAGAGGTATAGTAGTTCAGGAGTTCTGCACCACGGTGATTGCGTGCTCTGCATCCCCACTGAGTTAGCTTAGCGTTGACATCGCCACCTGCTATGAACCTATAGGATCCAAGGATTGGAAAAGGATATCTAGATCTTGGTAGGATAATATTTTACTGGGAGGACAATAAACGGATGATATCGATAATGGGAAAGGAGTGAGAGGTAGGGAAACGGTTGTAAATTGAAGCGATTCTGAAGAGATAAGAGTGAGCTTTATTTTTATGAATAAGGACAGCAGACCCACCACGAGGTGTGTTGTGTTATCCGGATGATCTGCCCTATATGTAATGAAATCCCTGATGTAAAATTGTGATGTTGATGTAAAGTGTGTCGGTTATCAATGCTATGTCAATGCGTTTTTCGTATAATAGTATATCAAGTACACCCCTGTGTTGTGTAAGGCCGTCAGGATTCTAATTGAGAATCACAAGGGATTTATAAGTAGGTGTGGGATTCATGTTGATAGAGCAATAAGTTTAATTTAATTAATACCTGTCAAATTTCAAAGATTAGGAAATCCACTAAAATATTGAAATGTATATTATATTTTTGAACTGTTTACTCAAACATTCGCATCACTTATTGGTCTATATTTTGGTTAACCATTTTTGAAAGTTTTAGTGGCCCTTTAAATAATTGGATATATCTAATCTTTTTGGAATCATAAATGAGCTTTTCATAGGTCTATGATATAGTGTTCCATTATAGGTTTAGGTTACTAACTTTTAGATTTCATTTTCGGTGGGTCGACAACCATCCCCCAACCGATATTTCTTAAGACACCCGGAGATTCCAACACACCAACTATCATACTCAGTAATTAAAATGTATACTGAAGCTTAGTCAAGTCCTTACAAACAGATGCACGTCAAAATTTACAAAATCTCTCTCGAGGTTTTTTCCTATAATAGATTTATCTCTGGCTGCGTACCTCCTACGCTCTATAATGTGTCCAGTTTCTTTCAATTAAGATTTAGTGGTTTAAAAACTATAAGTATTTAACTAATGAATGTCACTAGGACGCATTTTTTATGTCTAGCGTAGTCAAGGGAGGCCACGTCCACCCCAAATGTATTTGTTTAAAAAGTATTAACCTGGTTTAGGAAAGCCAAATTGACAGAAAACAAACCTCAATTGTAAATGACCATGTACTTGGAAAAAAAGTTAACACTCACAAACTTCTTAAACCCTTCTCTCCTGTAAAATTTTGATAACTAGACGCGGTCGCATTTGACCTTTAAGGCTCATATGTCAGTATTAGGGATACAAATTGGATAATGATGTTGGATTATAATTGCTGAGGACTTGGCTCATGCCAATTACTACGCTGTAAGATTTTATTGCTAACACTCTTTAGGTTAAACGAAGGGCCTATCGCTTTTTAAAGCTTTATGCATTTTACACACGTATTACTAACTAAACTACTCCACCAATAATTTATTATCAATGCATGACAAATCAAATTAAAATTCAAAGAATAAAAATTGTTGATTATTCTCAAACAGTCATAGCTGAACATTCTATATAGGCTTTACCAAATCCCGTTTCGATACATTTGAATTTCGACGTTTCCTTGTCGATGGTGAAAGCATCTTCCGGGGTCTTGAGCTTTCTGCATACTTGTAACGAAGCAACAAATTGATTTGTAAACCGTTAGTACCTGTGACGTTCGTTACCCCTTGCTTTGATCCTGGCTAAGGCTAAGGAGTTTACTTGATTCCAAGGATTAAATATTTTATTCAGTAAATGCATTCATCTAAGCTAATGGATGTCTGTCATTTGGACATTCGATTATATAGTTGCAACGATACTTTTATAATTTTTACTTTATAAGAATAATTTAAAAAAATCTTGATTCACTTATCTTTCTGCCTTAGCTTAGCAAGACTAAATATTGTCAAAAATGTCATGGGCTTTACACCTAATAAATCATCATATCAATCATTCCCATTAGAAAATGTGGCTACCTCATGTGGTACCATTTTTGCTTAAAATAAAGGAGCACTTGGAAATAATCAATGACTCAGAAGTTATAGCATTCTTTGTAACACATGCGAAGAGGAAATTGTTCTTTTATTTCCGCTAAAGGCTTGTAATTCTGTCTGTATAGTCTCTATTCATAGATTATATGTTTTGATGTCACTTTTTAAGTGAGATATGTAAATTAAAAGATAAATAGGGTAAAAATGATAAAATTTAAAATGTAAATTTTTAGGAACTATATTTAAAAAAATGTATTTGTTTTGTTTTGACTTTCATGTAAAAAAAAGAATAGATTAATAATAATAATAAAAATACAATAAATACGAATTGCACAGCACAGTGTAAAATAATAAAATGAATAAGATATGCTCAAATATTATAAACTATTTACAAATTATTATTATAATTTAAAATCAATTACTGTACTAAAAATACACAAATATAAAAATAATTTGATTTTTTTTCTCAAAATAAAGATTCATTAATTAATTCTAAGTATTTCTTTTTTAAAACAATAATGAGCTTTTTATTCTATTTACTATATTTCTTTAACATAATAAATATGTAATTAATCATTAAATTTCTATGCTCAAAAATGTATGAGCAACAACAAATTGTAATTTTTAAAATATATAACATTAAAATTGAGTTGATAGAAAATCGAAATTTAAAGAATCATTCAATTTTTTAAAATATCACATGTGAATGTCTTATTTGTTATAATTAGCTAAATTCCATTTAGGCTATGGTTTTTTTTAAAAAAAATAAAAATATATATTTATATTTATAAATGCAATAATATTGTGTAATGTACCCACAAAATTTTGCGTACATTTGATAATTGTAAATATATATATTTTTTTAATTTTTTTTTTTTAAATATCACAAATGAATGTCTTTTATTAGTTTTATTTTTTTCATTTAACAAAAAAAAAGTCTACTGTAAAATATATTTTTGTTTCGAACAATTATTATTTAAAATTTCTATTAGTTTAATGAGCAAATAAAACGTTTTTATAAATTAACATCCTTTTGTAAAAATTAATTCAAATATAATAAATATTCATTTATAAGTTACCAAAGTAATCATGAATTAATATTAAAAATAAATTGTTGAATCTCCACGATTTATTACTTAACTATAATTATTTATTTGTTTAAGTTGCTTTTTTTGTAAATGTAAAACCAAAAAAAAATTTTTTTTTATTATTATCTTTATTCATTTTTCTGAAGCCTCATCTTTAGACCGTTAAGTTCTTCTGAAATTTTCTTTGGTGTGTCGTAAGGAATCTGTTCTTCGAAGTATTTGCCAATTTCGCTTACCTAGAACAAAGAAAAAAAGAAACGAATAAGTAAGTTTGCAATTTTCATACATTGATTTAGGTTTAAAAATGTCAAGTAACGTGAAGATAATCCTAGATGTTAATTCTAAGGTTTAACAATCTATAGATCTTAAAGTGTCAGAGATGTTTGAGGCTCATTATAACTAGGTGTGCAATGCAGTTGGTCTGCTTGCAATATTGAGCTGAGCTTGAATTTTAATCTTAAACAATAAACTGCTGTTCGGAAACAATAAGCTGAAATTGGATCAAAAATAGTAATATTTCTAATTTTTAATTAAAAAACATTGTTTTCCTGTTTTTATTTTACCCTCCTCTTAAATGAAAATATGACAAAAGTGAACATACCAACAATAACTGTACTCTTAAAGAGCTTTTTTCCAACTACATGCATCATTAAGGGCATATACTATTTTAACTTCTGTACCCCGTTCCTCTGTGTACCAATTTGAACCATTTCAGATTTATACCTTCCTGTGGTTGGTCACTATGACCATGCCGAATTTCGATCGGTTCAGCCGTTCAGGAGGAGTATGTGTCCAATCAAATGCAAAGTGTAGTATAAGAGCTTCGCTCAGCTCAGTCATGCCAAATCATAGCACTAGTCTTTTTTTGTTTAAAAAAAATCTATGAAAATTTACTTAAACTCTATTTACCTCTTTGAGCCAGAAGTCCTTGGGAGCGGAGAGAAGCTCCTTCATGTTTGGTTTCTCCTTGAGATCATCAATTGCAATCGAATCTTCTTTGGGAACATATCCAATTGGTGTTTTGGTCATAATGGAGGCATCGCCTTCAATCCTCTTCAGTATCCAATCCATCACCCTAATGTTATCACCGAATCCGGGCCACATAAATTTACCCTAAGAAAAAAAAAATATATATATATTGTTTGTATTTGAAACAGAAGAAAAATAAAATATGTATGTCTTGAACGTTTGTTTTTAAATGAACACATTTTATGACAGATATTATTTTAAATTTAACTTACTGCGTTGTCCTTCCTGAACCAGTTGACGTGGAATATTTTTGGTAACTTTACACCGGGAATGTTCTCCATTGAGAGCCAATGTTCAAGGTATTGGCCGAAATTGTAGCCAAAGAAAGGCCTCATTGCAAAGGGATCGTGCATGATGACTTTGCCCTGAAAAAAAAAAAACAAGAATTTAAAATTAATATACGTCTTAAATTAAAATATATAGATGTAATATTTATTTATAAAATACTTGACATGTTTGATCATAAGAAGCTGGCCATTACCTTGTGTTCAGCAGCAGCAGTTGCTTCAGATCTCATACTGGCACCCATGAAGACTCCATGAGACCAATCGAAGGCTTCATAGATTAGTGGTACTCCTTCTGGCCTTCTTCCACCAAACAATATGGCTGAAATTGGTACTCCGGCTGAATCTTCCCAGTGAGGATCAACAATAGGGCATTGGCTCAAAGGTGCACAGAACCTATAAAACAAAATAATTTGTTTCATGAATATGATTGACTACTATGCAGTTAAGGAAGCGTTGTTATAATCTCAGTATATCATAATAATTGATTGTTAAAACAGTGGCAGGAGAAGGATTCTTCTCACAGATACTTTACCTTGAGTTGGGATGAGCAGCGTTAGTCTTGGCTGTGTCCTTGTTCCAGGCTCTGCCTAGCCAGTCAGTGATGGTTACTCCTTTTTCTGGTTCTGGTAATCCTTCCCACCATACGCCTCCATCACTTGTCATAGCAACATTGGTAAATACTGTGTTTGCCGTAACTGTTGCCATAGCGTTAGGGTTGGTCTTACTAGATGTTCCAGGAGCTACTCCGAAGATTCCAGCTTCGGGATTAATAGCATGAAGCATTCCAGTCTTCTTGTCGAACCTGATCCAAGCGATGTCATCTCCTACACATTCAATCTTGTAACCGGGAAGGGTTGGTAACATCATGGCTAAGTTGGTCTTGCCACAAGCTGATGGGAAGGCTGCTGCGATGTATTTCTTCTCTCCATTTGGTGGTGTAATGCCAACAATCTAGAGGATTAAGAAAAAAACATTAGAAAAATCGAATGACTAAAATATTATAATTTACTTTCATCAGCTGTTTTAGGCAAGCAATTGCTTCGATAACTTACCAGCATGTGTTCAGCGAGCCATCCTTCTCTTCTGGCTATCGTCGAACCTATTCTCAAAGCGAAACATTTCTTTCCAAGCAACGAATTTCCACCATATCCACTGCCATAGCTTACGATCTTATTCTGCTCAGGCCTATAAAAGCAAATAAGGAAACCACTTAGTTTAAAAGATAATAGCAGCTGTCTTCTGTTAGCTGACTTAATTTAATTTAAAAAAAAAAATCTATTTAATATTTATTTTATTTTCTAATAAGCGATATGCTTACATGTGGAGAATGATAGTCCTTTCCGGGTCGCAAGGCCAGTGAGGCAGCTGGTTTTCTGTCTGGCCCGTGCCGATAGAATGCATTGCAGTCACCAGGTTGCTGTCGGCAGAACCGGATTCCTGAGCGTACGTCAGCTGCTCTAATACCTCTTTACCAATCCTTGTCATTACTCTCATTGAAACCACGACGTAAGGAGAATCCGTTACTTGTATTCCAATCTTGGATAGAGCCCCCCCGACTGGTCCCATCGAGAACGGTATCACATACATGGTTCTATCTGTAAGTGAAAAGGGTATTAAAATTTGTATAAAAATCTTAAATTTAACTTATAATATAGATGCTCAAACCATTCATTCTTTGAAGTAATGCGGGAATACGGTAGTATAAAATAAAAATTGTAGATAGAATGTAACTGACCTCTCATGCAGTTAGGGAAGCGTTGTTCAATAGCCTTTTCCGAATCTTCAGGTGACAGCCAGTTACTAAGTTGACCCTTGACACCTTCCTTGGTTATAGGTTTGCTGTCTGTCATTTTCGGTGTTGAAATAAAAGTCTTGGATTCAACTCTAGCTACGTCCCTTGGATCCGTCCTCGCCAACCAACTAAAAAAAAAAAAATCCAATTTAGTAACTTTGTTTTTATTAAACTGTTCGATCTAGTTACGATTTTCAGTATAATTTAAGTAAAAATCGAGGGAAATATTTTTATCATATTTCATAGGTTAAATTTGACGTAGATATTTTACTAATCATTCGTATCTTTGATATCACCATATTTTTTTTTTTTTTGCATTTTTAAATGATAATTAATTTACAGCTCTGTTCATTTGACGAAATTAATAAACGAATTGATGAGTTGTATATCCATCCATAGTAAAAATACAATGACGTCAAAATAATTAAGCAAATATAATTTGCACAAAACCATGAGACAATTAGTTTTCCACACATATGTTGGAACATTAAATTGCGAATTTGTTTTAGTGATATGTTATCAATAAAATTGTAGTTAGATAATAAAAGTTGGATCAATAAAATAATAATTTTAGAATATTGAAGGCCATGAGTAAAAGTTCTCAGTTTTAATTTTCAATTTAATTTTTAATTCTATATAAAAAAAATGGTATAAAGAAATATGAAAAAAATAAACTAATATTTTTATAAAATAAAATCATTGTTTAGAAATAAATATTGTTAATAAATAAATGGAACTTAATTTAACTTATTATTGTGACGATAAATGTTAAATATTTATGAGAGTTTAAGTTACAAGTTTACCTTGAATTTAATAACGGGTAATTTGTACATTTCTTGCTGGATTATAATTTTTATAATAGCAGCCAACGAATATATCCGTGTTGCCATTTCTTTTGCAATTTTTTTTCGCTCTCTTTTTAATACATCGTGTTTAAGACGACTTACTATAAGTTCATTTAATATAATATGACTATAATCTATATTATTTTGCCTTATAGGATCTTAGTTCAATAATTTCTTTAATATGCTAGAAACGATAAATTTTTTATCTACATTTTTTTTGCAATATTTTCATAAATTTGATAATGGCTTCCAGTTAAAAACTGCCTTTTGATTAAGTTATATTAATTCTTAATTATTGTTTCTTACCAGTTCTTATATTTGGGCAATGGCACGATGGTCTTGGAGTCCTGCAGTTTTTGGAGCAGCATCTGATTTTCCTTTTCCGATCCATCACAGATGTGGATGTTGGATGGACAACAGAGTCTTGCTGACTCCTCAACGAATCTTCTCACCTAATAAAATAAATGTAGAAGTTGTAAAATTGATTTTTAGAAATTGGATGATCTTATAATCTCTGAGATATCAATTGGAAGGGTACTTTAAGATTTAGAGAAGGTATTATTGGTTAATCTTATTGAAGGAGGGAGTTGATATTAAGGATCCAATAAAATTAATCTCATATTTAAATTTAACCTTAAGGAATTTTCTCTTGGAAATGCTTGTTAAAATCCAATAATATCTCCACCTAAATTGAAAGGAAGATTTGAGTTCAACTGGAGAATCCATTAACTTAAAAATGGGGCAACTGGATATTGTTAGAAGTTAATTGTTTAATGCACCACACACTGGCTGCTGAAGATTAGATCCAACTAGACAACAAAATCAGGATTTTAAAAGAATTATATCAAAGATGGAATTTGTCGGTACCTTTTCAGGGAGAGAGCTGACGGTGAGAGTTCGTATGGGTGCTGAAGAAAGTAGCACTCCGCAGTTGTTAAGCAGGGCCTGCTTACCTTTTAATCCACCTACGAATCTGTAACAAACACGCATAGTGATTACTTTTCATTGATAAACTATGCAATGATTGCTTATAATAGTTTTGGGAGAAGTTGTTAATCATATAAATTAGGATTTTAAGTATATATTTAACATGAATTATCTAAAAATGTAATGTCTCTAAAAGTCTCATTGCATTAAGTGCCTATATTTTCATCTAAAAATTTGTTAATAAATATCACTTACATATTTATTATCCCTTTTTTGTTTCCTATATTAAAGCTCTATATCCCAACAAATTTATAATATTGTTATATTTTTTCAAGTATCATAAAATTACCATTCGCGTCATAAAGTATGACTAATTGGTTGTGAAAATTATCCCTATGAAGTACTTTAGTAATCCATTCCTCAATGTTATCGATCATAAGTAAGCTTGTATCTTTTATGTACATCCATTCTAATAGCCCACTTACGGCTAAACTGATAAGATATAAGCATATAGCTCGCGCTGCTATAAAACACTTATTATAATATTTTTTTAATGTATAGGAAAAAATATTAAATTTATTCGATATCTGATACTTCTTTATTAACTTTTTTTAACTACCTTATTTATTATTAAAGGTAAATTAATATCCTTATTGCATTAACATCTAAATTGATATTTGCCACTTAGCTTATTAAATCATTTAAGAAATCACCTCACGTCTGAAATTTATACTTTTTTTACCTTCAAAGTTATCAAATATTTTAATCACTGTTGCTTCTATTTTAGTCATTGCTGCTTTTATTTTAAAATTATATTTTTAATAAAAAGCTAAATTGCCTACTTTAATGTATAATGTCTTAATGCCTAATATCATCACTATTTGATATAATAAAATCAGAAAAATAAAATTAAATCTGATAAGAATAAAAAAAATATACCAGATTTTCTATATTGTTAGAATAAATAAAATAATTACTTTTACTCGAGAAAAAAGTTTAAATATTTTTTTATCCAATTCGAATTTTATCCAATTTTTCTTTTAATTTTTAATCAAACGTTAAGGTTGTTCCTCTAACAGTACCTCCTATTGTACTAGTTCACTATAATTAATCTTTTGTTTATGAAGAGATCTTTTGTTTAATGATTTTTCATGATTATATGTTAAGGTAAACTTTACAGTCTAAAACCTTCTTATCGAAACTACGATAACATAGACAGGACCTTTATGCTTCTTTCTCAAAAATAAAAATATGCACTGAATCTTAGATAATAATTTTAAACTGAGACTTTAATAAAAATTATAGTGTTTAGTATATTATTAGAATATTAAATTCTTAATTTAGTGTCGATATTAAAAATGACCGCTTATTAAAATTAAAGAATAGTATAAAAGGAAATATGAACCATTAAGTCTGCAGTATAAAAATATCGATCATGAACTTCTTCCGATTTTTTTTGCAATGACAAACCTGAAGAGATTTATACATTGAACCTCTTGGTTTTAGTTCATTTTTAATTTTAATACTTTATGAATAGATTAATAATTGTGAGATTTATGGCATAATAATGTTAAATAAAATAGTGTTTTTTAAAAAATGTTAGTTGATAATATGTGCATTTGATGAACTTCAAACGTATAATATTCATTCGCTTGAAATATATTTCAAAGATAGTTAATAATTCATGTACAAGAGTTCTTCGTGATAGATATTCCAAATTCATATTCTCTCTCATGTTTTGTTCTGAAAATTAGCACAGTTGCGTGGGGTTGGAAATGAGTAGGTGGGGGGAGTTTAGTGAGGTCATGATTCGTGACGTCGTAGACCTATCCAAAACCTTCTACTATTGACCCCAATGTTAGGCGTCACGTTACATCAATACATCTTCGTATATTCTAAGTTCTGATGTAACTTAAACTTAAAATTCTTACAGCTGAAACCACGACTTATTTGTCTTTCTCTCTTTCTCTCTCACTCTCTCTCTTCGCCCTGTCTAAAATAATTAAATAGGAAAAATTAACTTTCATTTGCGACCTAAATAATGGGATGGACATTTTTAACACCTTTTAGATTCAGTTATTTTTTAAGGCTTCTCTTTATGCAAAATAATCAGTACAACGTTAAAGATCGACGTACACTAATTTATTGTTAACTAAGCCAATTATTTTTCCCCATAAGTTTATATTTAAATTTAAATAAATGTTATACATAATAAATATTGCTATTTATAGCAGTCAGACTCCCTGAAAATTTAAATAAATAAATGTTGCAATTTCTAAGCATGTATTACAATTATTTGAATAAATTAATTTAATGAATTCATTTAAAATAAATGTATGAATACTTATGTACTTCATTTAGGTAAACCTTAATTATTTATTCAATAAATATTTGTATATATTATTTAAATATCATGGTATAATGTGCTATGTCACTCACTTTTTTTATTATTTAATTTTTTGGGCTTTAAGTATAGGTAGTTAATTTGTTTGCCTATATTTGTTCAATTTAATTCGACAAAGAAACTTATTTGGGTTTTATCCTATCAATCCTTAATCTCCACTTTTTATTCTATCGTTTAGTAAAATTCGTGTCAATTTTTAGTCCTTGTTCAAATTCATTGATCAAAAAGTAGTAGTAGTAGACATGCATATGAGTTAAACATTTCATTTGTTTTATTGTAAACATTTCATTTGTTATTGTACCTAATTTGTTCATGAGGTCTACTTTGTTTGTGTATACAATGAGCATGTTTATACCCTTTTACCAGAGTGAGTAATTCGAAAATTGAGGAATTTTATGTTTTTTTTTTGTATAAAGTCATAGCCTATCTATATAAAAATTAATGATAAATGTACACTAATTAAGAGCACTTTTTTTACAAAATTAGATATACGTTAATCATGTACCTATGCCATGTTATTGTTGTGCTCATACCGCAAAATCAATTGGTCATTCCGTCATAAAAATACCGAAAAATATGCCCGTATTGCTTCGTCGTATTCATCGTCTTCGTCTCCCATTTGTAACTTTTAAATTTTCATACACATTTTTTCAAAATCTAACTTATATAAAGTTACATGATATTATAAAATTAAAGAAAGATACATATTAATTTATGCCATAATTTAACATTAGATTTGATTGACACTGACATTGACTTATGTTAAAATAATATAAGTCCATTTTATTGAGATACTTATTTTTAGCTTATGTTTTTAGTTGTAATATTCTTATTATCTAACAAATAGATTTATTTATAATACAGACAGCTATAAATATTGCTATTAGCTATTTATTATTATTATTATATTTAGCTATAATATTAGTATGTTTTTTGCAAGCATAGTACTCGTCAGGGAAACAAGCGGGAAGGAAACTTGCTGAATATTAAAATATAAATGCTGATCGTTTTTAAAATTGTTATCTGATGTTAAATATCAGGTGACAATAGTTTAAAAATATGTTTTCTTTATCATCACTATTTACTATTGTGAAATTTTAAATATTGCTTATTATAAAATTAGATTTATTTTTTGACGCTTATATTCTTCTTAATTACAATCATTATTGTTTGGCAACTAAACTGCAGAGGAAAACGATTCACCCGTTTTATACATATATATATATATATATATATATATATATATATATATATATATATATATATATATATATATATATATATATATTAAGTAAAAATATTTGTCAAAAATTGGGGTCACATTAATACATTAAACTAAATTATTGAAGTAAAAGGAAGCGAAAGAGTAGTTAGTTTAAGTATAATTTCGAGAAAGTTTAAATTATAAACCTGAATCAATTCCCAGACCAATTAAATCATTATATATTAATAGGACTTAACATAAACATTAAAAGAAACCGGTCAGTTTCAAAATCTAATAATTTTTCTCGTTTCATCATGCTCGTTTGTTGTGCAAAATTGGCGCCTTCCATGCCAAATAACAGGGCAGTTGCAGAGCTAACTTAATCGGGTAATTTTTAGTCCTTAAGTAATTTATAAATAATCTAAAATTTCATTTATAATTATTATAAAATTTAAAATTGCGTCATAGTTACTTTATGTTTGTTAATTATAATTAATTTTAACATAATAATTATTTTTTATTTCCCATTTATTGATACTAATTTTGTCTTATTTGAATGAAGAATTGGATAAATTTACTCTGCTATGATGTATTTATTTACATTTTATTAGTGTAAATCGATTAAGAACATTTCCTGCTTAAAATTTTACAACTTTTTGACTCTACTTTTTCTAGATTAGAAGTATTTTTAAGTTAAAAATAGTTTTTAGTTTTTTAAGGATAAGATTTGGATGTACAGGTAACAGGGACCTATTTAATTTTAGAAAAATAGATTGATTGAGCCAATTTGTAAAGGTTTCCTTCTACTAACTTTAGATTTATTTTATTTATAGTAAGTAATACATGGTTTAGTAAAAGAATATTTAAGACATCTATAGTTTAGTATGAGGAAAATGTGTGTAAATATTGTGCCATATCAGTGTATGTTTACCTGATACTATTCAGTATTATCAAGTTAGTCATGTGTGCAAAAAGTAAGGTTTCATAAATATGCTTTGCTTAACTTTATTCCTATAAGTACTTCAAATATTGTCTTCTTTAAGTTATTCAACAAGAAGAAGAAATAAATAAATTTATAAATGAATTTTTTGTTTTTACAAACGTATTTTGAAGGAATTAATTTGAAACTCATATATTATATTAATATTGGTTTTCATTAAAGTACAAGACATTATTTTATTTTAATATGTCGAAGAAGTTTACCTAAATCAACTTGCAATATGACTTATTGTATAATTAAAGCTGAACAATTAAAAATGTGTAGTAAAAATTTAAGATATGAACTAAAAAAATTATATTAAAATAAAAAAATAAAAATATATTACTACAGTTGAAATATCTGGGATTTAATTAAAATTTGATTTGCAATAAATTCTGTTATATTGTAAGTAATATAAAGTGATGTATAAATAGTTGAAGCTAATGTATAAGTTAGTTAATACTTGCTTATTAAATATATACTATAAATGTTATAATAATAAGTAATTTTATATATGTTTGTATATTTACTGTCTTTAAATGTATTAGTGATGATATTTTACTAACTATACATTTCATAATATAAGTAAGTTTTTAACTAGACTTTAGTTACAAATACTATTATAATTTTATTGTTTTTTTAAAATTAATTAAATGAATAATTTTTATTGAAGTTCTATGTATAATATTTAAATGAAATATAATAGTTAAAATAATTACGTAAATATGAAAAAATAACTTACGGATCTTCGTGGTTTGGAATAAACTTTTTATCAAGAAATTCAGGCATATTGAATTATATTATTTAAAATAAGAAGAAATTAGAAAATTAAAAAATTTATAGATAGTTAATACTGAAAAAAAAGTTAGAATTTAATATTTAATCATTTAAATTTGAAATTTAGAGAAGAGAAAAGTAGTTGAAGTTAAATGTGTGAGTTTATGCTAAAGGTAGTGTGCCATTGCCATTGGATGGTGTGTGGGGTGTGATTGCTACGAGCTGACGTTCCTGACTTTATAGGTCCCTAGTTCTTACCGGTACCCGCACGGAGCGCTAGCGTACAACAGACACACCTCCTCTCTTCGTGACGTCACGATATACGTCACGAGGCATCAGGTTGACCCCTTAGACTCTTAGACCCTGGGTAACTAAACATATTTCCAATCGATATAGATAAAAAAAACAATTCCCCACTACCCACTGGTAAAAAGAAACTCCCACTTGAAACTTGAATTTTCATTTTTAATAAACCACTTGATTTATAATATTAATCTACCAATATTATGGCTTTTGTTTGAACTCGACTCATTTTTAATGTGTTTATTTTTTATATGCAGTTACAAAGTTCAAAGTTTCACTTTTATTAAGGAATATAATATTATGTACTTGCTATGCAGGCTGAAATTGATAGAATTGCAAAGACAAATCACTGGTGTTGGGTAAAAAGGGCTTAAGTTATGACCATAAGGACTTAATGTACCCTAGTTTTAAGTCTAAAGGGCTTAAGTGGGCCTAAAATAAATAAATAAATTATATTTATTTAAATATTGAATTTCACTGTTAAGATAGTATAGTGATTCAGGAAGTAAAAAATACTTAGACAGGATTTATAATGGTTTTTCAAAAGTTTGGTAAATCACCCTGAAAACTTCATATTTCATGACTTTGCCCTTTTTACCCATCACCAGTGAAATTAATATTGAATTTGTTGCAATCCTTAATCATCACCCGTATTCTTTAATTGGTAATAACCAACCTGACCTAACTCTCCCATAAACTAGAGAAACGCAGATATCATCTATCATAAGTGCGCAGATTTCCGAGACCTTCTTATAAGTCTAGATCTTTCGAAGGATACTGCGTCAAAGTTTTTGTGAATCAATTTGACAACCCATTTCAGAGATCATTTTGAAAGATTTGCTTATGATTAGAGTCAGTTTTATAATGACCTTCATCTTTAGCAACTTTCATAATTTAATTGCAAAATAAAGTTTATTGTTCTATTATTGCATGTCTACTAATTTTTCAAAATAGCAATTATATTTACATATGATGTTCATTTTACTTTTGCCTTAATTTATCTGTTTCTCTCTCTCTCTACCGTTGACTCAAAAATCCAATTTGTATGTTTGTACATAATATTACTCTACTTAATAACCCTCATTCAACCTTCTTTAACTTCTTTCACTGACGCTTGGGTTTACAACGAAAGTCGATTCTTTTTTTCTTCAAGCAAACTAATTTCGACATTGATACGTTGAAAGGTTCAATTTACATATTTACCTATACAAACTTTTGGGGATGTCTTCTTTAGTAAAGTAATTCGGATTTCATTACAGGTAACATATTCCTTATAACAACCTTAAATCAAATATTTTATTACATACCTTTGTTTTTATTTAATAAATTATTTATCTACCATCTTATTCTGTGGTTGAATTATTTTGTCGAAGAAGTTGGTGTTGCTCTTGACCTTCATGTTGCCCAAGTTTTGTGGCTCATCTTTATGAAGCTACTAGTAATTTCGAACAGGCAGTTATTCGGTATAACGTTCTTTGTTTATACGTCTAAATATCTTCATATTTCTAAAACTCCATCGTTGCTCAAATCCCGGTCTCATTGTCCTTGGCATCCAAATTGGCAAATTCTTCTATCCTTGACCTACTTTAAAAATTTGCTTCGAATTTTATTATCAAGCCTCTTGAGACTGAAAGTGGTTCTTAACAGAATTTGAAACGTTCTTTGGATCGAAAGGTGAGACAGCCTATTATTATATTTGCTGACACTTTTGAAAATTTATCGGCTCTTGATATACCAATTATTCGTTCCCAGCTGCGATAGATAATGAAACTTTTTATAACCTTGAAGTTCTCGGAAAAAATGTTGAATATTTTCTTTATTTTTGTCATTATATTGAGTCTTAGTCTCTCTCCTTCAGTCAATTAAGGTCATTTTGGAGGAAACAAATGGTTTCTCAAGAAACTTAATGGGTTCTTTTCACCGAGTTAAGCTTTGTCTTTGTGGCTTCATGTCCTATCTTCCGCATTATGAAATTGAAACACTTTTTTAAGACGAACTTTAACTTGCTTAAAGACAATATTTGTTCCATAATATTGTAAAGCTTGATCCCCCATTTCTTGTCTTCTCCTTAAGAGGAAGGATTCAAATATTCAAATGTACGTACTCTTACCAGAAGCACTTCTTAAATGAAACTGGCTAAAGCTAGACCTTCCTCCTGTATTTATAAAACATGAGCTAACTTTACTCTCACCTCATTATAAAAGTGACAACTATTGTAGACTCGTAAATTTTTAACGATTGTAATCCGTTTTAACACCATCCAATTTCCCTACACCTTTTATATTTAAATGTTTCTTGACCTTTATCATCTGAACAGTTATAAAAAAAATTGGCAAGGTATCTTATATTTTGAGTCAGGTTAGGTGGTGTGATGTGATGGTGTGATGAGTTAAGTCTTATCTCAACCGGTTACAGCGAGTATGAGGGGACAGCCCATGATAAAGAGTAGAATGTTGTCCTCAAACTTCCAATCTTGGACAAGTTTTATTAACTTTTTTCTCTTGTACTTCCACATGGAGGCGTCGAGCCAAGTCTTGAAGGAGTGGTTATCATTATACAGCAAGCTCAAGGTCGTACCCCGGACCTTCCCTTTACTCCAGCTTTAACGAGTTTCAAATATTTCTCATTTTCTTATTTTAAATTCAACCGCCATCTTTTATAAAAAAAAAAAGATATTCCTAACAAGATTTCAATAATGACTTTGTAAAAAATACAACTCCCCCCCCCCTCCTCATAAATAAAAATAGATCTTACAATAAATATGAGGTTTCTTTTATTATTATTATTATTATTATTATTATTTAGTATTATCAATAGTGTATTTGACTCGATTGGTGTTATTATTCTATTCTTTAGTGATAGGTCTTATATTTACCCACACAATTAGAATTTCTCTCATATCACTATATTTTTTGACAGGTAGGTTTAATTTAAGTTTAAAATTGTTTGCTCCTTCAAAATGAAAGATGAAGATTGTTGGATGATATTGCTTTGGGTTTGTCAAGACTTTCTATCATGTCTAATCTGATACCTTTGTCGCAGATATGTTTAATTTTCACTTTATCCGAGGCAAAACTAAATTAATTTCATCATTATTTTGGGTAGTATCGTTCAGTTGTAAGCTTGATAGCTCTTAATATTAGATAGGGATCTTTCAAAAGGGATTAAAATCTATAACATAAGATTAGAACAATTCAATTCTTGATTGATAATTATTGATGAAACATTAAATATAATTTCATCCATATTTGGGATTTTCATAAAAGGTTTTTTTTAATCATTTCCGTGTAGCGTCAATTTAAAAAGATTAATTATTTTAAAACATCAAGTGACCCTTGACATTAGGGGTCATTTTTTCTCAGAAGTACTACAAATAAATATTTGATAGATTATGCATCAATCATAATGATTTTATTGTCCGAACTCAATTTGTTTTATTGAGATTGCATCATTTCCTGACTTTATATTATTAATTGATTCATGGAATAGAGATTACAAACACATATGAATATAGGTAATATAACGTAAAAGAAAATATTGTATCATAAATTTAAAACTGTTCACTGAATAAAATTAGTTTTTTAACTTTTTTGCCTTTTAAACAAAAACGTAGTTATATGTGATATTAACCCGCGTTGTCTGTTTGTCATTGTATCGAATGACTAAATATATCTAGAGATTTTTTGTTTTGTAACTATATGACCTTTTCAATACTCAAGCCTCCGAAATAAGTCTGTCAGGTCGGTCATTCTAATATTAGATTATTGTAGATTTCTTGACGTGATTTAACACTCTATCTTAATTGAATGTGTATTTTAAAATAAATTAGGCTTATAGGAAGATGTCGCAGTGAAGTTATTTCTATAATTAGTCATAAATACTTAAAAAATTAAATTGCTAAAAAAGTTATTAATATTCCAAAATCATTTTGCTTCCGAGCTTACCGAAGGTAACGGAAGCATTGTGTTCACTTTTGAGAACAAAAAAGTTTTATGCCTCCGATTTTAAAAATTCCAAGACAGAAATCCGTTTCACACATCAGGGAACATTTTTGGTTCCGTGTCTGTCTGTCTGTCTGTCTGTCTGTCGGTCTGTGTGTCCGCGAATCGTGAAACGTGCGACGATAACTTGAGTAAATGTTGCCCGATTTTGATGAAATTTGGTAGACATGTTCATTTTACCAATGCTCAGGTCGAGTTCGTTGGACAACGTTATCTGTTCAAGCGTTCACTCGCAACGCTCGCGTAAACGTGAACTTCAAATTTAAAATTAGAATTTTCGGTCGGGAAAGAAATCAAACCTTATCTATTCAATGAGACGAACATTTTTTTCAAATACAATTTTTTAGTAAAACCTACAGCGACACCCCTATAAAGTGTTAAATATCGCTAAAAAATGTTAATTTTTCTTACACAATAAACAATATAACAATAAAGTAATAAAACTTTAATGTTAATATAACAATACAGTAGATGATAGGATGCGAGGAAGCTATGTGCCACACTAATTGGCAGTGTATTTTTTTTTATGATTTTCCAACAGTTCCAATTGTTGCGAATTTTTGGATTCACTCTGATTGACCAATCATCCAAAATGATACAGATCAACACGAGATTATTTAGAAATCTATTTAAAACTCAAAAATAAAATCTGTTAATTTTGACTACTGTTTAAATAAATAGTAAAACAATTTTTTTCAAAAACAAGCTTTTATCTTGGGCCATCCGCCATATTGTATTTAGAAAGAAGGCATTTTATTTTTCGTATTCATCTCAGCAAACCCTTTCATTTGATACCCATATCATGGGCGTTCTTAAAAAATAAATAGTCCGCCAGCTTGGGCTGTCCGTCATATTGGATTTAGAATGACGTCACTTAGCTAGCCATGCAATGTCATCTAAACTAAACCTGTATGCAAAATTTCAATGCAATCGGTTGAGGATAACTGCTTTAAAATTCAGTTGTAAGATTTGACCCGAACATACAGATATACATACATACAAACATTGCAAGTTAAATAAAAGCTTGTAAAATTAGAACTCTAGTTCAAAATTGAACCAAATTTGCTAGCTTTTGCATAAACTATAATAAGAACAGACTAACCTATAAGCTATGAATGAAGTCCAAGCACTAGTTGCTTGTTCTCCAACACAAGTTCTGAAGTAATGTAAGTACGGATTGTGACGGATGATTCTAGATACTATTCGAAAAGATCCCATTACTGTTCTGGTTAATGTTTTGATTCATTTCCACAGGAGATTATTGCAACAAAGGGGAATAAGCTAACTGTGTCCTAGTCTATCTATAGTACTTGGTTGAAATCCGTCGTTATTTCTCAAGAGTATAATTTTAAAGTCTATTTTTGTTCAATATATTTTACTGTCGTGAAAAATAAATATAGCTTGATAGGTAAGAGTCATTTAAAAATCGAGAGTGTGGATGATTTTAGTTACTGCAGCACCTTCTCATCAGAGCATTAGATCTGTGATGCTTAGTAATATGAATATAATAAGGGGAATCTGTGTCGAAACGTCACTTGAAACCCGAAGTAGGGGCAATGACTGTTGTTCCAAAACCACTTATCATCTACGTATTAGATCTTTGCTGCGAAGTAATCTGAACTATAAGTAGTCCGTTGTCTAGCGGAAGATGCTAGAACGTATGGTGACGTAACATGGCAGAGACCTGTGCCCAGATGTGGTCGTCCCTGGAGGTTCCCCAGGCCAATGCCCCTGTGTTCATTGCAATACCTCCCGCTAAACTTCAATTCACTGCCCATTTTTCTTTATCTAGCCCTTTATGTAGATGGTTTGCTTCATTACTGTCAAGTTCAATCACCTATTCTTTATTGTATCAGGTGCAAACAATTGTATTCAATTGAATCAGCCACTAAAATAAGTTATATTTAACCAGATATATAAACTTAATTGTAAATTGGCATTTCAATTTCAAATATTTATTGATGTGTGTTCAATGCTTATATAATATAGCTGTTGTTATCAGATATTAAAAAAACCTTTAGAGATTTAATCATATCAGATAATTTTTCCATGTGAAGCCTCGTCTACGTTTTCCGCAAAAAGACCTCAAACTTTAACTAGTAAAAAATAATAGATATTCAAAAGAAAAAAAGGTCTAACGTAGAAAATCTGGCTTGAAATTATTTCCATCCAGACCCTTACTAGTAGGTAGGGCCAAGCATAGGAAAACTTAAAATGAGTTATCAGTCAAAATACCACACACTTTACCTAAATAAACATACAGAAATAGTTTCAAATGGGTAGACACCAATCGTGGATAACCATAAATTGCGTCGGACTAAAATTGCTAAAAGTATATAAACTTCGACTATTCAACAAGGCTAAAAAATAGACATATAATGGTAACTTACCATTATATGTTTATATTGTGGATATATATATATATATATATATATATATATATATATATATATATATATATATATATATATATATAATATATATATATATATATATATATTAACAATAATAATATCAATTAACGTTTAACTAACGAAAAAGGGAGAATCTTTTTTACACGAATTAAATCAACTCAATATATTTTTTTTTTTCACACAGAGTTTTTTTTTTTTTTTCCAAGATTGTTTTTTAAAGAATAAAATATTCTAACACTTCCCCTTCTTAAAAAAAACAATCTTTTTACAATAATAAGATTAATATTTATCAGGTGGCCTGGTCTCCTCGTAAACCAATCTCACGACAAAGTGCCATGAGCCTAGGCTTATGAGTAGGCTTGGTCAACACATCAGCTAGCTGAAATTCTGTGCAGACCTTTTTCACTTCTAGGTCACCCTGAAGCACCAGTTCACGAACAAAGAAATGTCTTGTTTTTATGTGCTTGGTTCTTTTATGGTATTCGGGGTTCTGAGCAAGTTTGACTGTTGCTTCGTTGTCTACATGAAGCTGAGGAACACCTTTCAGCTCAACTAGATCTCGCAGCAATCTATCTAGCCAAACTATTTCACGCGCAGCTTCACTGGCGGCAACCACTTCGGCCTCTGTTGTTGATATTGCTACAGATGTCTGCCGCTGACTCATCCACGAGATTGCTCCTCCTGCATACAGGTTTACTACTCCTGAAGTAGAACGACCTGTGGTGCCATCTCCTCCATGGTCTGCGTCGCTGTAGCTTTCCAGTATACCCTGCTTGTAGTCAGGTTTGTAATGCAGTCCATAGTCAGTTGTGCCCCTTAAATAACGAAGAATTCGTTTGACTTTGGTAAAATCACTTTTTGAAGGATTTTCTAAAGTTCTTGACGCAACTCCTACTGCGTAGGCGATGTCTGGTCTCGTACCAGTGACCAGATACATTAGAGCTCCAACAGCTTGTCTATAAGAAAAATGTTTACTTTCATAATTTTCTTCTTTCCCTTGTTGACAGCTGTTTCCAAGAATAGGTGTTGCTACTGCACTACATTTATTCATGCCAAACCTCTCCAGTATTCTCTCTGTGTAGGCTTTTTGATGCAACTTGATCGATCCATCTTCTTTTGTTTCGATCTCTACACCTAAGAAATACTTTGCTGGCTTCTTGGCAGTAATTTTAAATTCTTTTTTCAGCTCTTCCAGGAAATCATTAACAGTTTCATTATCGGTAGAAGCTATGAGGCCATCGTCTACATAAAGAGCTAGAATCAGTTTCTTTGATCCTCTCTTCCTAATGAACAGACAGGGATCTGCTTCACTTCGTTGGAAGCCTAACTTAAACAGATGGTCGCTGATCCTTTTGTTCCAACATCGAGGTGCTTGCTTGAGTCCATACAAACTCCTGGTTAAGCGACACACTCGACCTGACCCATCGTCAAATCCCTCGGGCTGTTTCATGAAGATTTCCTCATTTAACTCACCGTAAAGAAATGCGGTTGAAACATCAATTTGTGTAAGTGACATGCCTTCACTAGCTGCCACACTTACCACTGCTCTGATGGTACCGGCCTTGGCAACTGGGCTAAAGGTTTCTTGATAATCCACACCTTTCTTTTGTGTAAACCCTCTAATTACCAGTCTTGCCTTAAACTTGTCGATTGTACCATCAGGATTGGTCTTCACTTTGTAAACCCATCTACACGAAATAGGTTTTTTTCCTTTAGGTAAATCTTGTAAAACCCAGGTTTTATTTTCTTGAAGTGACTTAATTTCATTTTTCATAGCTTCCAGCCAATGTTTCTTTCCGTCACCTGTAGTAGCCTCTGAAAAAGTAGTTGGTTCCATCAAGTCCACAGCCATTAGCATGACATAATCTTTGAATTTTTCGGGCCGCTGCAAGGTACTTCGGTCACGAAGTCTATCACCCCAGCTTGCCTCTTCTCTCTCCCCTAATTCAATGGATTCACTGTCATCTAAGATAACGTCCTTCGGCTCTTCAGCTTTTCCACTGACCGACGTTTCTGGCTTCTCACTCTTTTCAGACAAGATACGATTATTATCATCACGTTCACCTGACTCACCTATAACTGATAGATCGATGTCTTGATACCGAACAAGAGGTTCCTCATAAAATTTGACATCCCTTGATCTAATGAGTCTGTTGTTTTCTTTGCACCAAATACGATATCCGTCATCGTTATCATAACCAACTAACATTCCTTTATATGCTTTCTTGTCCATCTTTTTCCTCTTTGCCTTTGGTATATGAGCATAGCATGTAGATCCTATAATTCTAAGATGTTTTAGATTTGGCTTCTTACCTGTCCATAACTCCTGTGGTGATTTTTCTTCTACCCTGGACGGTCCAGTACGGTTTAGGATGTAGCAAGCCGTGTTAATCATTTCCGCCCATAAGCCCTGAGGAATACCTCCGCGTGAATGCATTATAGCCCGTGCTGTTTCGACTACGAATCTATTTTCACGTTCACTACAACCGTTTTGCTCCGGTGTATAGGGCATGGTTAATCTATGCTTTATACCTCGGGTCCTTAAGATGTTTCGAACTGCAGTGTTATCAAACTCGCCACCATTGTCACTTAAAATCTCTTTAACAACATGTCCTACTACTTCAACTTCAGCTAGCATCTGTTTCAACTTCTCTGGAACTTCAGACTTTTCTCTAATAAAATAAATGTACCTAAAGCCACTATAATCGTCTTTAAAAAGTACAAAGTATTTATACCTGGATAAAGATTGAAGAAATGGTCCGCAAACGTCTGTGTGAATCAGTTCACCTGGTTCCGTTGCTCGTTCTCTAGTTCCAAATTTCAATCTGTGAGCCTTTCCATAAATACAGCCTTCACATAATTCACTGTCAAGTTTCAGTTTTACTCCTAGTTCCCTCTCAACAGTTGACTTTACATGACGCTTATTTTGATGACCTAGGCGCTCATGATAAAGTTGAAGTAACGAGTTGATCTGTACTGATTTTGGTTGGACATTTGTTAGATTAAGTTTGAAGAGTCCACCGAATCTTTTCCGTTGACCCGTAACTACTACTCTTCCTTTGATTTTTAATTGACAACTTTCTGGTGTTGAAATAAACTGGCTATTCTTGTGTTTATCTTGCGACGATAACACAGAAAAAAGGTTTTTTCTAATGTTTGGAACATACCACACATCCTCAAGATCAATGTTAGAGCTACGACCTAAAACTTGTGATATTACTTCAATCGTGCCTTTCCCTACTGCTTCTACACAATCTCCATTAGCCGTCATTACATTATGCGACCCCGCGAACGGTGTAAATGATTTGAAAAGGTCCCTCCGATTGGTGATGTGGTTTGTAGCACCATTGTCAGCATACCAGTTATCTGAATCTTCTAGGGTAAATAATTCAGATGTTTCAGTGCTAAGAGACTGGCTTACACTAGAGTTACCTGGCTTTCTTGTAGTAACAGATTTCGCAGGCTTTGCTGGTCTTCCATCAGCCTTCCACTGCGCACACTGCTTCACCTTATGTCCTGGTAAAGAACAATAATGACACCGTAAACCTGAATTAGACGGTTTCTTGAAAGCCTTCTTACTTGCACACTGCTGTTGCTCTCTTCTCGTAGTAACCAGTACCTCCTGACTGTCATTAGTACTGCTGTCAACTCTGCTTTTTAGTGCCCGCTCAAACGCGCACAGTTGATTCGTTAGATTCTCCACGGTTCTCTCTTGTCTTGCCATTAACATCCAACTCGACCGAAAAGAAAAATAATCTTCTGGAAGTGTTTCTAAAATCTTACAGATCAGTAAAAGGTCGGGTAAGTCACACTTACTGCTCGGCCCGTCTTTGTTTACTTCTTTCTTAAGATCGTTCCAGATATTCTTCAATCTTGACATGTGACTTGCGATGTCATCACCAGGTTCTCTCTTGTAACTGAAGAACTGCATACAGAGGTCGTATGCTTTGTCCTCTGATACCCCGTCGTATAACCTGTGAAGTTCAAGCCATACATCCCGAGCTGTAGCAAACCTCATAACTTTTTTCAATGTGTCCTCACTCATGTTGGTCGTAAGTAAAAGAAGTGCCGTACACTCTGCCTTGTTGAACGCTGCTAAATCTAAGTTATATTTAGCCTTTAATTCAGCCGTTGCAGAGTCATTTGGTTCTGTCGGTCTCTGAGAGCTACCTTCAAGTATTTCCATAGCTCCACAGATGCTCCTTAACAGAATACTCACTTTGAACTTCCATGTAGACCAGTTCGAATTACCTTCTAAATTTCCAATTTGGATTTTAGTAATTTCCATTTTCGAAATTTTGACACAGACCGAATTAGAAAAAAGTTAAAAATAACCGAAACCGAAAGTTAAACTTGGAATGCGGGTGAGACCATAACCTATTGTAGTAACAATAATAATATCAATTAACGTTTAACTAACGAAAAAGGGAGAATCTTTTTTACACGAATTAAATCAACTCAATATATTTTTTTTTTTCACACAGAGTTTTTTTTTTTTTTTCCAAGATTGTTTTTTAAAGAATAAAATATTCTAACAGTTTTCAGTTAAGTTATAACTGCATGAGGCTTTGCTTTCATTACATTTCACTCTTTGCTAGAATACCGATAGATTTAACTACTCTAAATATGATTGGAGAAAATATATCACTCTTTATTCCTAAAGTGAATTACATCATATTGTAGTTATTCTTTCTATTATGAATTTAACAATGATTCGGCGCTTCTATCAATTACTATTTGATTATCTAAATTATAATTAATTGCCACAACTACATAATACGATTTATAAAACGACCTTCACTTGTAGGGGCTGGTCCGAAGAACAACCAATAAATTTAATTACAATTCAACCTCAGCAATAAAAACATATTGGATCTAGTAAAGAATGACGCAATTTTACAATACATTTTAATTCTTCCATAATCTTTGAGTCTCAGGATTATTAATATTAATAAAAATATCTTGTGATTGAGCAATTTAAAAAAAAAAGAAACGCAATTATAGTCAATCTTATACTTTACTTTGGCGAATGATTTATAATTTTTACCTTTCCTCTGTAAATTATTAAATGTTTACTTATCTTTAATCCTGTCATCTGAGATTATTTATTGTACATCTTGATAAGTAAATTTTGAATTTTTACCAAGGTAAATTACTATCTCTTGATTTTTATATTTTAGTCTCTTTAAAAATTCGATTGGAAAAATTCTTACTATCTATATTAAATCACATGTTTCTATAGTCTGATCCACTCGTTATCATTTTAAATGATAAAATTGCAATTAATATATTGATTATAAAAAATTTTGAAAAGTTTTTGAACTCTTAAACTTTAAAATTAATTTTAGTATATCACACTAGATTAAAATGATCTTAGTATTTAATTCTTTTTATTTTAATATATGTATTTAATTGATTTTTATAACAATAAAAATAATTTGATAATAAAATGATTTTATGTAATATCTTGTCTGTGAGCTCAGCAGAGTTCATCAAAAGACAATTGTTTCTATTCATTATTGATATATCTCTTTGACCTATATTTTATTTTTCTTAGATAATATGATGAGCTGGTCGATTTTATAGACCCGGATTATTATTTTTTTATTTTTATTATTTACCCATTACCCGGAAGGCATTCCGTGACTGAAGTTATTACGTCGTACTTGTATTAAAAGAAAAAATCATTTAAAGATCCTTAAGATACTTATCAACCTTTTGTTTATTGATTTTGTTAACAAAAAATTAGATAATTACATTAAGGGTCTGTTGTAAAAACTGCAAGTGTCTCTATCTATGAAAAAGCGTCCTTTTATTTGTCGAGTGGTCTAATGAGATTTTGATTGGATAATTTGGTTAACAGAGGGGTCATATTTGTAAGCAATATTATTCATATTGGACGATATTTGGTCTACTTTAGACAAATCATCCAAATATTCAGATGAATACTTCTTAAGATATGGGTGTTAATAAATGAAAGTTTTTGCGTATACGGAAGAAAATCTGAAGTTTCTGAAATCTTTTTTACTATACGCTTGCAATCTTGTCTATTATTAATTGTTTGAGGAAATCATATATGTAGTGATTATATATGCACAATCGCCTTAAATCTCTGACAGATGTTCATTAAAGAATACAATTGTTTTTAAATAATAAAGCAATGATATTTATCACATTGATTTTTAATTTATTTGTCTTCAATGATATGTTTATGGTAAACGCAAAAGTTGATACTATAGTAAACACATTATATACTTTTTAACTCTGACAGCTTGGGAAAATCTAGAAAGAAAATGGGAGGAGAGTGAATGAGAGCTTGAGATTTTGGCGGGTAATAGGTCGGGCAATGACCTATTACCCGCCAAAATCTCAAGCTCTCATTCACTCTCCTCCCATTTTTTTTTCTCAATTTTAGAGTTAAAAAGTATAATGTGTTTACTATAAAAGTATATTTACTCTCGTAATGAAATACACTCGATTTGACCCCTAACTTAATCTGCTTTCCGCATGTACAAGTCAGAGGTTTCATTGTGTAATATTATAATCTTGTTAAAAGCTTACCAATAAACTCAGGAAAATGTATAGTCTACTAGCAGATTTATCTGTCGATATTATTGAAGCGAGCTTCTTACATTCAAACTATGCATCCTGTCTGTGTGTATGTGTCGATAACCTAAGTACAAATTTTGGTGAAATTTGGTATACTCATGTTCATTTTACCAATGTCCAGGAGGAGTTCGTTGGACATTTTAAATTGGAATTTTAGGACGGGAAAAAATGTTAACCATCTATTCGATGACAAATATTTTTTGCAAATAAAATATTTGAGTAAAACCAACAGCGCCGCTGTAAAGTGTAAAAAATCTCTAAATTTATTTAAGCGGACCTAAACGTTAAATAGAGAAAATAACGTTTTCACCAACATATCTTACGTTCTAACGTACCGATTTTAATATAACTTCACTTGAATCATCTAATAATCTAATGTACTATTGAAACATGCATGTAAAATTTCAACCTGATACAAGCAGAAGTTTTGTGCATCATTTTATTAAGGAGACAATCTTGAAAAAACTAAATATGTTTTCTAATGTGACAATCGACAATTAAGCTTTGAACTTTCATTTCTCTGGAAACATTTAAAGAGAAAGGCATTTGACAGATCAATAATGGAAATTACAGTTATATAATAATGCCATTCATTTATACCAGTTTTCAGTAATTATTTGGTTAATATATCCTTATCCCTGTATATTGAACGTTTCTTATTTAAATTAGTTTTTGTACTGGAGAATAGTCCTACCTTTATTAGGGTTCCGTTGGTAAAACCACAATAAGAAACCCCTATAGTTTCGCTCCCGTGTCTGTCTGTCTGTCACTCTGTACAGTTCCAATACCTTTTGAATTAAAAGAGATAAAAACATGAAACTTAGCAGTATTAAAGATCGTTTTGACGCGCACACAGGAAAAATATAGCGAACTCAAAATTATTAGATGTTAAGATTCAAAATGGCGGATAATTCATGTCATGCAAAAAAATTGTTTAAAATTTTGAGTGGGGTATCAAATTAAAGGTATTGAAGAGTAGATTACAAAAATATATACCATTTGTGGATAGTGTTTAATGTTTAATGCCATATATATATATATATATATATATATATATATATATATATATATATATATATATATATGTATATATATTACATAAACATTTAAAAAAAATGTATTTCTTATTGTATTTATAAGTCGAAATATACAAAAAAGCCAATAAAACCCTTTTTGTGTGAGACTTGGGCACATCCATTGAATTATATATTTTTTTTAAATAAATTATTATTTTATTTTCTCTGTCGACAGTATTAAGGGTCACCGTATCAGTTACAGAACTTCATATATAAGCTACTTTACTCATCGGTCATTAGGGTAAAATGCGTATCATAATTCTGTAAATTGAACGAAGAAATAAGTCTTTGGACTGAAGTTTCATGGAAGAACGGCTAAACTATCTTGAGATCCCTTTTAGTCTACGGTTTGCTTCACCTTTTGAAATTTCATATGGCATATATTACCGGGAGTACTTCATGATAAGAAGTATTACTAATAATATTGTAAGCACAATAATTATAATATTATTTCTCCCTTATAAAACCATTTATTTTTATGAATATCGATTATAAAGTGTGTATAATAATACACACATTTGACGTGTTTATCAGTATCAAAGATATATTGCTGCAACAGGAAATTAAAGTCAGATCTGATTTACAAATGGCACATATATTTATACGCCTTTGCAATGATTCTTATGAATTAAGTATGGCTATATTAGCATAAGGTCCAAGAGATCGAAGCCATTGGTATAATCTGCACCAGACTGAAGTAGGAGGAAGAAGTATACTTAAGTGATAGGTGATAACTGATAACCTAACCTGAGGATTATTTTTTATTATCAGCAATTGTTTCTAGATAAAATTTGCATTCATTTCATTTCTTATAAACGTCTAGTGTATGACTGCCAAAAATCTTGGACTGCTTCAATACTTTTAGAATCACTAGTACCAAAATAAGAACGTAACATAAGTTTGAGTGTACAAAAGAACATTCTTTGCCTTTTGTGACAACTTAAAACATAGAAGAAGTATGTTTTATCGATCATTTAAATTCTCTAACATAGATATCATCAATTGTTGTTAGTGGTAAAAACAAGTTAAAATTTCTTAGTTAGTTTTCTCTATGTGAGCTTTAAAAACGTCTAAGATCTTCCACAAACATTTTCATTCATATGCATTTTGCTAAGGAGCTAACCGCTATTCTTACTGTGTCAGTGTGCAGCTTTATTATCGAATAAATGGAGAATTTCTATATATTAGAATATTAAATCATAGGAGACTTGTATCATTGGTGTAAGAAGTAAGCTTACTAAAGTTCAATAATTTATGGTAAGAGGATGTACGTGTACGGGTACGGCTATGAGGTTTCCGTATTTGCTTAAACAAATTCTACTATTTAATACTATATTGCTTGCATTGTGGAAATATCCAATTGGTTAAAACACAGTACCCTTTTAAAGAAGGCCTGAATAATTGCCCTCAATGGAATTTTCCATACACCTCTTATAAAGAATGTTAGAACCTGAATAGTGTTAAATGAGTTGCAGTTGGTAGGCGCATTGCCAATGCTTTATGTTAAAGTGAGATGTGAAATAGAATCGGGAGCATGCGATAAGGTATTCACTCAATCGAAGCGTGTGGAAAGATCTGGAAAAAACTGGTCAGACTCTCAGGTAGCTGCGTTTTGACCTTACGGCTTTTAACCATTCCATCTAACTTTCACCTTTCTTAAATTTAATCCCTAGTCATGCCAGGAAGTGGCGAAATCTAGTAAAATTGCTTGAAGAAAATATTAGCTCCTTCTATGTAATCTCGAAATCTGCAATTTTCAAATCTTTGATACCTTTAATTTAAAGGGGCTATAACGAGCAAAATTTTACGGCAATGTGTGGCTGGCAATAATACCTGACTACATTGTATAAACATAAAAACATTGCCGGTAATATGTTGGTTGATATGGCCCGGCAATATTTCTGTATAGTATAATGCCGGCAACTGTTGCCGGACTATACAGATTATATTGCCGCTCCATACGAACATTTTGCTAGAAAAAAAATATATTATCTTGATTTTACGCAATGCACCCCGGCTATTATTACCGTAAAATGTTTCCTTGTTTATAAGGCCCTTAATTCCAGTTCAAGTATTTATAAGACCAATTGATCACTGTTCGGAAAAATTGCGTTTTTTGGAGTTTTTCTGACCCAATTTTTTGACCAAAAAAATTTCGTAAAAAAAAAACAAAAAAAAACAAATAGACTGCCAATTAGTGTGGCACATAGCTTTCTCGCATCCTATCATGTGAATACACTGCTTCCGTTACCTTCGGTAAGCTCGGAAGAAAAATATTGGGCATTTGAATATCTTTCAACTATGAAGAACACGAATCAAAAGTTAAAATAAATCTGTTGACCTTACTTTTAAGAAAATTAAAAAAAAAAAAAAAAAATCGATGTTTCCTCATATTGAGTCTTTGTATTTCTATTACTTTTTCAGTGGTATAACATAAATGTTTTGTGACTTTTTTCTGACATTAGTTGAGAGAATTTCAATATATGTGACAGAAGGTGGGGGGGGGGGGGGGGTCAAGAAAAATTGTGGAGGGGGGAATACTAAAAAAAATACAAACAAGTTGTGATTTTAGAGGTGGTTAGAGGATTTTTTTAAATTTTGAAGTTTTCAAAATGTATGTATGCATGTATGTGTGTTTGTTTTTGGTATGGTCAACAGATTTTTTTTTACTTTTGATTCGTGTTCTTCATAGTTAAAAGATATTCAAACTCCCAATATTTTTTTTTTTATTTTACGAAATTTTTTTGGGCGAAAAATTGGGTCAATAACAGCACTTTTACGAACTTAAGGCGCATTTTCCGGGAAACCTGTACAGAAATACTGAAAGAGGGAGAAATTTTGACTTCAGATTCGGACTCAGTACACCAAAATACTACAGACAAGGACATTTTCATTCTAAGGTTGTTTTTTTTTTCAGAACAGTGTATTTTACCCTAAACATGCGCGTGAATAATTAACTAGTTATTTATTTATTATTTTTTTTTTTTTTGGAGTAGTTGAGTCTTTTAGGGTATAATAAGTACAAATTTACTTTTTAATTATGGCTATATTTCGACCTACTTGGTCATCTTCAGGCCTAAAACATCGAAACATCATACACATGAGATTTATATAAACAATTTTTACAATATTATTACGTCAAAAGCTACAGTAACTAATAAATTAAGTTTTTTATTGTAATCGATTTCAAATAAAATATAAAAAATAATAAAATGTACAACATCTTACCTAGATTGAAAATGTAAAAAATTTTGTTTTTGCGTCATATGTTGGAAAGAAAGTTATTATCACCTTTTTGGTTCGTCATTTACAATAAAATACATCACATCATATCACATAACATTAACAATTAAACCATTAACATTTGTCGAATAAATATTTAAAAAATATAATAAATTAATAAAAGGCATGGTAAAAGCGGTAACCTGGATGTAACCTATCCTATTTTAATTAAATAATATATTTTTATTTTACGTAATTATTAAAAAATATAATTTATAGTATTATTTTATCCGTATGTTTTTAATTAAGAACTAGTTTTTGTTTAATTGAAATTATTTTGGTTCATTTATTTAGTTATTTCTATATATTTGGCGGGAATTATGAATTTTATAAGTTAGGTATATAAATATGTTTTTAGGAGTGAGATCATTTTGTTTTTAGGATTGCAGAATAAAATTTGTTAATATCTTTGGAGTCAGTTTTGAAATTGATGGAATTATCAGAAATAGAGATATATGCAGCCTCAAGATATTTTCTTTTGGCAACATTTCTTTTTGTATCTAGAATTTCGATACTGTCTTTGTCTATCTGGTGGTTTTCTTTTGCTGTATGGATGGCAATCGCTGTTTTGCCATTTTTTGACTGTATATCATAACAGTGTTGTTTAAGTCTATTTTCTAGATTTTGAGTAGTTTCACCGATATAAACATTATCACAGTCTTGCATTTGATTTTATATATTACGTCGGTTTTTTTTTCAATTTATCGGTTTTATCTTTTAGATTGCTATGGAACTTATCTTTTATATTATTTACGGGCTTTAAACCAAACTTGATGTCATTACAATCAAAAATGTTAAAAGTTTTTTGAATATTTTCGGTTAAACCTTTTATATATGTAAGGGATTTATGATATTTGATATTTTCTAATTTGTCAGTTTTGGTAGAGTTAGTTTTAGCTATATGCCAATATTTATTTATTATTTTAACATTGTTGTAATGACATCAAGTTTGGTTTAAAGCCCGTAAATAATATAAAAGATAAGTTCCATAGCAATCTGAAAGATAAAACCGATAAATTGAAAAAAAAACCGACGTAATATATAAAATCAAATGCAAGACTGTGATAATGTTTATATCGGTGAAACTACTCAAAATCTAGAAAATAGACTTAAACAACACTGTTATGATATACAGTCAAAAAATGGCAAAACAGCGATTGCCATCCATACAGCAAAAGAAAACCACCAGATAGACAAAGACAGTATCGAAATTCTAGATACAGAAAGAAATGTTGCCAAAAGAAAATATCTTGAGGCTGCATATATCTCTATTTCTGATAATTCCATCAATTTCAAAACTGACTCCAAAGATATTAACAAATTCTATTCTGCAATCCTAAAAACAAAATGATCTCACTCCTAAAAACATATTTATATACCTAACTTTTAAAATTCATAATTCCCGCCAAATATATAGAAATAACTAAATAAATGAACCAAAATAATTTCAATTAAACAAAAACTAGTTCTTAATTAAAAACATACGGATAAAATAATACTATAAATTATATTTTTTAATAATTACGTAAAATAAAAATATATTATTTAATTAAAATAGGATAGGTTACATCCAGGTTACCGCTTTTACCATGCCTTTTATTAATTTATTATATTTTTTAAATATTTATTCGACAAATGTTAATGGTTTAATTGTTAATGTTATGTGATATGATGTGATGTATTTTATTGTAAATGACGAACCAAAAAGGTGATAATAACTTTCTTTCCAACATATGACGCAAAAACAAAATTTTTTACATTTTCAATCTAGGTAAGATGTTGTACATTTTATTATTTTTTATATTTTATTTGAAATCGATTACAATAAAAAACTTAATTTATTAGTTACTGTAGCTTTTGACGTAATAATATTGTAAAAATTGTTTATATAAATCTCATGTGTATGATGTTTCGATGTTTTAGGCCTGAAGATGACCAAGTAGGTCGAAATATAGCCATAATTGAAAAGTAAATTTGTACTTATTATACCCTAAAAGACTCAACTACTCAAAATAAGTGTTATACATTAGGGACTAGAAGAAAGAAAACCCAAAATTATTATTTTTTTTATTTAATTATTCTTTGTTATTCCGGGGAGATTTAGTATTAGTTATTAATTTTGTTTTACTCCTTAATTATATCTTGTTGAAAAGCCTGTCTCCCTACTTATTGGCTTTTTACTTTCGACTAATTATTTTAGAATAATATTTCAATAATTTATTAACAGACTATGTACGTTTTTATCGAATTCCATCAGTCTCCTTAGATTCCATCTTGTCTTAGGTTATAGATTAATTACAATCTAGATAATTCCGCCTTGATCTATAAAAGGAGGACTAGATCGTTCTCAGATCTGGATTTGCATTTTTTGCTCGATCCATTTTTTCCCAGTTGTAACCCTGAATGGATATAATCTGCGACGTTGCTTCTCCTTGCTTATATTCAGTTTTCACTGGAAACAACTACCTCCATCCTACGTGGCGATCTTCCAAATGTAATTCGGTCCATTTCGTTGAAGAATTGATATTTTTACACCAGGAAGAGAATCAGCTGGGCCAAGGTCAAGCCATAAAACATCATTTTGGTTTAATGTGAATTTTTCATAGAATATCTCAAGAAGCACGATTTACATTCTACTATGTAATTTGTTGTATTTTCAAACTTTTAATTTTAAATTTAAAGTTGGTGAAGTTGATGAAGTTTTCATATTTTTTTCTTGTATTGAACTTGTACGTGTCAACGAGATCTTAAGAAAAAAAATCTTAATTAAAAAAAAAAAAAAAATATTTTGAGCCTGTGTTTTCTTAAAGAAATCTATAGACTAATGTAAATTATGAAGTTTTAAACTCACGATAGAGATCATTCAATAGGAATGAGACTTGCTCGTGAAATGAATAATTACTATACGAGTATGTATAAATTATTAATTGGCAATCGGTTTCCTTCGGAAGATCTAGGCCTAATAATTACAACTAGGCTTAATAATAACTAATTACTGTGTTAATTATACTCTGTTGATACCTGATAATGCTTCTGAAAACAAATGCTTTGATTTCTAATAGATGTCCACTTACTTTTACTTTACTATGAAATTACCAATGTAACGTATACAATATTATATCTACAACTCCATTAAACACTCGAATGAATATTTAAAAATTAATTTCTCTATTTGATGTATGGTGTTGGATCCTTTAGGGTAATAATGCAAAACCTCTTATTTACGTGGCAACGCTTCGGCCTAGCCGGCCATTCTCAAGCCTAAAAAATATACTTTATTTAGCAAAACGACATAATATACATATATCTAATTCAAATTCGGAGGAAGTTGAAGAATTGGTATTACGTCGTCCTTCCATAGTGAAACTAAGTAAACGATTAAAGAAAGTGGTGATGTCAATTACTTTCTTCCCACTTATATTCCACTTCCAATTACTTATATTACCACTGGATGATCCGAGCAACCAGTTGGGAAGAAAGTAATTGACATCACCACTTTCTTTAATCGTTTACTTAGTTTGAGTTAGTAGTGAGTTACCTAATGAAAAACAACAATTTGTTATCAATCGATGTCATTCTGTCCTCTATGTACTCTGGATATTGCCCATTATATAAATAAAACTTTTAAAGTGTACTCTAGAAAAAGAAAAAGAAATTACGTTATCTTACAATGGGTCCAGTTTTTAAATGAGATCTAACTCTTGAAAATTATAACAAATTGTCTTAGTCATAAAATAAAATATTTGATCTTGTTGAACAAATGCAATTTAATTCTGATTTTTAATACAATCCAAGAGTTGAAAGATTTATTAGTTTTTATTTTATTTTTTAATAATTTTTACAGAAATTTTCCAGATCAAAATTTCATCACAATGTTAAAAATTCCATTGATTATAGAATGATAAGTGACGCTGTAAAAAGGAGGCTTGTCCGAATTGACCTCTGTCTTTTCAATCAGATTTCTTTTGATAAGAAAGTAATAAGATGTTGGCTTTATCATTAGTAATTAGATATTGGATATTTTGACCTGTTGATATGATAAGGATGATAACGTCGACACCGAGACGTTTGGCAAACTATTGCCCTCGATATGATAACAATAATCAACAATTTTCTTAGAATCATAGATCTGTATAGCAAAATATGTTACATAGTTGCGTAAGATTTTTTTTTATTTTTTGGCAGTTATAATCTTAATTTGATGTAATGTAATAAAAAGTAATTATTAGTCATACTTATGACTACGAATATTTCACTTGAATGATATGGTAATTTTTGCCTCCAATTTAAATAAAATCCTGGACAGAAATCCGTTTCAGACGTCAGGGAACATTTTTTGTATCGTGTCTCTTGGTTAGTCCGTTAACATTTCTGCTAACCAACATATCTTAATAACTACCCGTCCGATTTTAATTTGATTTAGATGTTAGGTCATAATTAGCCCATTGTTAGTCCCATATTAATTTCAACTGTCTGCGCAAATTTAATATTACTTAAAGGCCCGTTTACACGCTCAAGCTATTTGCAAAAACCTGGCTTGTACAAGCCAGTTTGTGCAAGTAAATCGTTGCGTGTAAACACAGGCATGAAGTTTGTGCAAATTTCATTCAAGCCATTTGCACTAACTTGCGCAAACCAGTTTGTGCAAATGGCTTGAGCGTGTAAACCGTGCTTTTAGAATGAGTTCTTTCTCGTTTGTGCAAACTTGTTTTTACTAGTAACTTTATCGTTAAAAGTTATCAACCGATTTTAAAGAAATTGTGATAGTTTATCTTAAGTTACCCAGAGATGGACTCATATTAATTTCAACCGTCTGGGCAAATTTAATATTACTTTAATAATTGTGGCCCGACTGAGAATCACAACAGATCCAACTAACATTTGACTATTCGTCCATTATTTTGACGCGAGAAAGCTCCTTAGTATGGTACATACCATACTAATTGACAGAATTTTTCTTTTTATTTTCTCGTAAGTTGTATAAATAAAAATAATAGCATATAAAGTATTTTGGTAAATCGAAAATTCGGCATAACAGACATGATACATAACCAAAAATGATAATAACCTTAACAAAGGATCGTAGGTAAATCCATCATTCCTTGCTTTAAACATCTTGGTAAGCCCATGATCGTGTTAAGAAGTATAACTGAGAATTATATGCCTTATTAGTTACCTAAGTTATGCTTCTCCGCATCTAAACTTTCAGGACGGTGGGAATTCCAACAAATATTTTGAAGTCATAGCTTAACATAATTATAGACCCTACTTTTAGGAATAGAAGATATTCCTGTTTTAATTGCTCCTTGTTGATAAATTAGTTACAACTTTCCCATAAAATCTAACTGAATAAAAAGAAATTGTGCTTTCCACTTTCTTAATCAAAATTCTTAATCATCCATCAATTAGTAAAATAATATTTCAAAGCCTCATTTACTTATAATATTAAAGTTACAAAACATCCTTTTTGGGGCTAGTTACACAATGCATGAGGTAGGTGATCTTTAAATAGGACATTGAATGTCGTCGTATCTATCTTTAAATACACATTTCCAGTTTCCGCTTAGTTTTTCTAATGTTTTTTCATGTTTTCATGAAAATGATTACTGATTCTTAGAGAAACTTAATTAATTTATCCTTTGTGAAGCTTTAGTAATTTTATTATTTGGGCTTGGATCATAGTTTAAGTTCTTTGATCATAGTTAATTCCTTTTTCTTAGAATGGATTAGTGTCCTCAATTAGAATTAATTTAAATAACTAATTTTATAAACAAGAGGTAATATTTAGTAAATTTTAGTGGTTAGATTGATACGTTAGCCGTGTTTTAGTTTTTTTAAATTTTGGACTGGTTTTTACTTTCCCTTAGACGAATTAGTTATATAAAGAAAGTATTGTGGTGGCGTAAAAGATTTCGAGATTCTGATTTATTTACTCGTTTGAAGAATGTATCATTTAAGTTCAAAAGAGTCAAAAACTTATAAGCCGATTAAGAAGGTTCATACTTCGCGACTAAAATTTAAACTTATAATTATTTTTCCCTTTTTTCTAATAATTATTTATAAAAGTATTACTTTTTACTTTCTCATACGCATAGGATAACGTATATAGAGAAATTATTGTAATGAGGCAAAAATTTAATATAAGATTTTTACGGCTTTGCACGTTTTAATGTCCTCTGAGACCAAAAAGTGGCATTTAATAAATTTCTACAATTTTTAGTCTATGTAAACGCAATGAGCTAAACTAATGGGTTGATTTTAATGAAATTGAGCAAACATATACAGAAAAATCGAGACTTTTTTGCCCTAAATTTGGAGGCGCTGCCCCCCAAATGAATATAGTCCCAGGCCACCATAAGAAGTGAGTCGCTGTTTAATAAAGTTTTCTTACCTTATGGAATCGCTTATTTATGTCGTGTCCATCGGTGAATTGGGTATATGGAAACTGGGCGCTGGGCCATTTCTTTTTTGTTGACATGCCAAACTTGCCCTTCTGCGGGAACATTGAAAAGAGATAGATAAAGTTTTGATTTTCATAGGATCGTTTAATTAAATTATTTAAAAAACAATGGTACAGGTGGCCGTTTTCTTTTCAACGTCCCCGCAGAGCGATATGTTTAGGGCGGTGGACACCCCAAACGGCCCACTCTTATCGGTGGCCCCGTGTACCACTGTTTTTTAAATAATTTAATTAAACGATCCTATGAAAATCAAAACTTTATCTATCTCTTTTCAATGTTCCCGCAGAAGGGCATGTTTGGCATGTCAAAAAAAAGAAATGGCCCAGCGCCCAGTTGCCGCATATACCCAATTCATCGGTGGACACGACATAAATAAGTGATTCCATAAGGTAAGAAAACTTTATCAATCAGCGACTCACTTCTTATGGTGGCCTGTGGACTAATATCCCTATTTATTCTAAAAACAAATATTCTATTATTTATTCCATTTAAGACGTATTTAACAATATAAGAAGTTTTTCCGGGGAAAGTCTAGTTTCCGAAAAATTGGTGGAAATAAATCTGAATCAGCTGAAAATCGAAAACAAACTGTTAAAACTACCACCTGCTGAAATAGTACATTACGTCGAGTGCGGAAAATAGTATTTTGCATGCGAGTGTGGAGTTTGCACCCGAGCGACAGCGAGGGTAGTAAAACCACGCGAGCAATGCAAAATGCCGTTTTCGCACGAGTTGCGTACCGTACTTTATCTACGATTGTTAGATTTAAATAATAAATACAGAAAAAAATAAACTTCCTGTATGTAAATTCGTATCTCTCTCTTGATAAAGATGGCATTAATTCTTGAGTTGTATTTTTTGGCGAATTAATTATTTCTGGAGGAGTATTATTCTCCACATTTTCGTCAAAGTCACTTGATTCACTCATTGGTTTTCACTAAAAACTCGATATAAACAGTTACTTTAATAAAAGAACAGCAAATTACTTCTGTTAAATGTAAACAAACTCGCTAATCGTGCGTAAAGCTGAAGAATTCCTCTTCTTTACCGCACTAGCGTGGTAAAGAAGAGGAATTATTCAGGACTATGAGACGCGCATGCGCAATGAAGACAAGTACGTAAATAATCACTTTCTACGCATCTAAATAAAGATATAATGTTTATATTTCGTATCAATCGTAGATAAACTTATTTATATGTTTAATAGTAAATTATATAAGTTCAGTTTTTTTTATGTATATGAGAAAGGTTTGTTGAAGTTTGTTAAATCGCTTTTTTGTTAATAATTCAATCTAGAAGCCAATATTTATTCCTAGTTTAGAAATTAATTAGTTAGTGCTCGGTTTTTTAGGTTACTGGAGTGAAATAACAAAATTTTAAGAATTTTTACTCCATATTTTACCTTCAATTTTTAAATCATGTTAACTTGTTTACATCTAATAAGGTATAGGAATGACCAAAGAAACACGGTTAGACATAAACATAGTCACAGTCATAGGGAGTATTTCACAGGGTTAAAACCACCATACTACCAATTATAACTGTACTCATGTAGGAAATAATTACAAGTTTTAAGTACATTGTAATATCGTTCCATTAAAACGGGCAATAGTGAAATCAACAAATTAATAATAATAATAATTACTAATGACGTATTTATTTTGAATAAAAAAAATTATGACGTAAATTTGTCTTTTCCCGTTTATATGAATTTGTAAAGACTTTGTAAAAGATAGTGAAAACTTTGTATTATTTTTTTCTCTTCTTTTTTGGCAATGGATTTGTTTTTAGGTGTGTTTGGTAGTTTTACAGTAATGGTGGTTATATTTTTAGCTTGCAGATGTCCGAGATGCGTGGGACATGAGGGGGGCTTAATTCTTGTTGTCCTTGATAAAGTTAACAGTCAATGCCCTTGGCAAAGTCCTGGACTTAGACGCTCCTCTTTCTCTTGCCTTAGTGACGTTAAAGAAGGAGAACAATCAATAATTGAAGTGTTAATTCACTTCCTAGATAGACTAGGAATGAAAGATCAAAACATTGAGTTAAGGTTTGAAATTTCTCACTTGTTATTATTTCTAACTGGTTTCAACCTTGAGATGTTGGTAACTGTACAATCTAGCGGCATCTCAAGTCTCGATGTACGTTGGCAACAGAGAGGGAGAGGGTCTTTGCGTAAATGATTGTTACATTCGCGGTTGCACATATTCTGTAAATGCCATTATTGTCTAACACAAGTAATATATAATTTATAATTACTACAGGTTTTGTGAAAAATACAATGCAGCTATCAAATAAATTATTGCTAGTAATATTTCTTTCTGGGTTATTTTGAATATTGTATGTTTCAGCAATTTCACATTACTACATGTAAAATGCACATTACAACGTAAAATTAAATTAAAAAATCTTAATTTTTCATTAAGACATTTCTATGTCCTTTTTTCTAACGCCCACACTTCCTTTGAGTCATGGACCAATTTTAAGTTCGCATTATACCAATACACGAGTAATAGAGAAGATGAACGACATCAGAGAGACTATACGTTTATAACTTTCGCAGAAAAACGCGTATGTAGAGTTACCTGTGTTTAAAACATATTGCATGGTCGGTCTTTCTTATAATATAAATTATTAGCAGTTGAGTCTGTTGATATGTATTTGATCAAAAAATGATCAGAAAATCCCGATTCATTTAAAGATCGAGCCAAAAAGTTTATAATGTTCATATTTTTTTTTTATAATTTATATTATTAAGAGGAAAAAAGAGTAAAGAGGTATAATTGCACCCTAATAACCAAAAGTTTTTGTGGGATTGATAGCAGCGGCGTAAGAACGATTTTTATATCACTTCCCGGGCGAATAATATTGTCATTTCTATTTATGATATTCGCAATTACAAATAACCTCTAATACGTTAAGTTAACATAGAACTCAACTTACATTTCCGCATACGAGAAGGTCAATGTAATTACGCCCTGCATTATCATTATGAAGTAATTAAAACGTTGTTGTAGCAATAAGTTTATATGATAATCCCTTTTTTTGGTTAGATTTTAATTGTTTAGACACGCACACACACACACACAAACACACACACACATAATATATATATATATATATATATATATATATATATATATATATATATATATATATATATATATATATATATATATAATTTTAATTTAGATTATTAGTTGTCTTAACTTACTACTTGTATAATTAAACATGATAAATAATGTTTATATTTACATACATACAGCTATTTTCATTGGTTTTCTAAGAAAATTACTGTCTTGATCATGTAACCTTGAGTAGTCTGGAATATTAAAACTTCTACGATCATTAAGGTATTCTTTTTGACTGGCACGATTAGATACAAAAATATATTTAAAACCTTACTCAGGACCAAAACGAAGTAATCAAGCCTAACCACTATTAGCCAAACTTACTAATTACTTAAGTATTTTAATTTGATATAGAGAAAAACCAGTAGTTTACACAATAAATATATTTGGGGGGTCCCAACTTGACCTTGAATGACAATAAGCGGGCTTAGCATTCCCCATAATTTATTAATGCACCAGCTGGATTCCCGACTGAGATTATACAGTATGCGTTGTGTATTTCTTTGAATTACCAACAGGATAATCGATAAGATAAGACTTTATACCTTTTCAATAATTAAATAAGGTTTAATGCTGTAAAATGACAAACCTTTTTAGAAGAAACTACATCCTAAACTGAACAAAGCACCGCACTATATGGCATACTAATTATGATCGGTTTATGATCAAAACGCAGATCTTATGTCGAATAATTGTAATTTTCCTCCCGTGCAGCACTCCTTTGCACACAAATTTAAATTCCTAGTAATCCCACAACAAATCCTATCTTTAAAAATCCCCTAGAGACTGTAAAACTTTATTAAACTTAAGCTGTCAGACCCTCATGTATTCGGTTGAAAATTAATTGTTGTGATCATTACAAAGCAATGTCACTTATGTAAAAATTCTCTGTCCAAAATGCAAAAAAGTGGATCAGGAAAACATACGAGTATCAAATTTCCATCAAAAAGAAAATCTTACGCTGTGAATTACAAATAGTCAAATACAATATTACTTTAACATGTGCTGCGGGATTGCATACTTACATTTTAGGTCTTTGGCTTGGGGGGGGGGAGTGCCCCGTGCCCCCCCCCCCCCCCCCCCTGGACTGTTATGGATGTAATCATTTGGATTCAATCATCATTAATTCATTTATTTACTTGTAAACAAGCAATAGTGTGATCACCCCTAGTATAATAAGCACAAGATTGTTCCTCACAATTGGTGTGAAGGCAAATCTAAAACTGTTCTTCTTTCGAAAATCCATGTTCCAACAGACTTTGTATGTATGTATCTTAATCATTTGATTAATTACCAACCTTACTATTTTGTTTTTAAAAAAAAAAACTTGAGTTGTTAGTGTTCAGAATTATAGTGTTTATTGTTAGTCTTTTTTTTTACTATCGTCTTTCAAATGATAGCATATCATATATTTGTCCCCCCCCCCCCCATGCTCCAATTGCTTTCGCATTATAATTTCACGGCCTCGAATATTCTTAAGTATGTATAAAATGAAGGGTTTGCTACTTAATTATTTGTGACCTAATTCATTTGACTTTGACAGCTAACTCGTGCAGAAATTTGATAAAGATATCTTTTGACTATGAAGTTTCATTTCTTCTTTGTTTCTTATAGCCACGAGGTTTTTTTATTCAATGATATTTAGCGCATTCTTATTAAAAGATATCATAATCATTTCTATTCATTATGATATTCAATAAGGCAGGTCTTTGCTAGTTATAATCTAAACTATATGTATTAAGTGCAAACTTAGTGCATCTATTTTAAAATAAAATACCTAATTGATTATTGAATAATTGATTATTGTTCCCTTATCCTACTTATTCCTTATTCCCTTCCTAATTATTTTAAATCAAATTATAATTATTATTAACTACGGGAAACAGACAGTGAAAAATACACTCCAGCGCCGGGATGTGAACCACGGGCCTCTATATTCCCAGTAGAGTGTATTTTTCACTGTCTGTTTCCCGTAGTTAATAATAATTATAATTTGATTTAAATTAAAATTTAACTTTCCGTAGTATGAAAACTACCAAAAACTTAAAAATTGAATTCCTAATTATTATGATTCCCCCGATGGGGAATCGAACCCGACCTCTCCCCTAAGTAACTGGTGATGCTGCGCATAAGGAACTCGCGTAGAAAAATGTGAATTTTGCTGTTAGTTTCCAATATGACTACCAGGAAACATTTTTCTAGGTAAATACATATGTTTAATCTACCTAAAAAGAGCTTTAATAGCCATGTTACATGTCATGTAAGCTTAATCTAAATGTTTGAAACTTCCTGCCTTTCATGTTGTCTCTGCTCTTTTAATCATATATAAGTATTTAAATCAGATTCCATGGTTACTCTTCAAATGATTGTAGTTATAAATTCTAATTGTTATTTACACGAATTTAATTTTAATTTAATTATTATGCTTAAATTTCATAAAGAATATAATGTCCTCTGTATATTTATTTATTATTGTTATTAAACTCAAAAATTGATTGATGGAGTTATATATTTAATAAATTTATATTTATCTATTTTCCCCCTTTCACTGTCTTTAGTCTGTAATACTAGTAAAAAGTGCAGTGGTTGCACGTCACGTGGAGCGAGGGGGCTCGCCTCCAGCCTGACGGGTTGTAGCCTCGAACCAGCCTGATAATATTTGAAACATTGCCCAGTCTTACATTATACACTAACGCATGACGCAACTGCCAGAACCCGTTTCGTCAATCTACCTCTTACCTTAGACACACCCCTCAGAATTTGATATTTATTCTGTATTGTCAGTTATATTCTTAAAATAAAACACTATAACTAGGCTCTTAATGAAGTAATGGAGTTTATTGTTATACTAATGTTTTTGTATAATCGTATTAGAAAAGTCTGCCAATAATTGCAGCCAATAGTGCCGAAATTGGCCGCCAATTAGTGTGGCTCATAGCTTCTTCGCTTGTTGTTATGCTTTTACAATTCATTATTGTCTAATTTATTTAATTTTTCTCCCTTTTTGCTTCTGAGCTAACGGAAGGTGTATCACTCTGAAGAACGAACTTTTTTAAAATTGTTTGGATTTTTTACATGAATTATTGAAATGAATATGGGATAATCTGGTTACTTTTGACAACCCACCCAAATTTCAATGAAATGAGTACTCCTAAAGGTACTGGTGTTAATAAAATTAAGTTTGTGCACGTGTGGAAAAGAAACCAATGAGTGCTGAAAGGTTATCATTATATGGGACATGGGACCAACATATAAAGTAGTGGTATTAAGTTAAAAATGTTAAACAAATGACAGGCACGAGACCAAAAATGTTCCCGGATGTCTAAAATGGATTTATCTCCAGTAGGGAGAAAAAGTTATGATTTTGAATTAGTTTAGAGGGACTAAAGTAAGACTTTTTATCTCTGAACTCAAAAAGTAGGGAGAAAAAGTAAAAGTAGGGCGAAGAAGTAAAGTAGGTCAAAAAAGTAGAGATTGCAACTTAATTATTGTATAAATAGTAGAAAATGAATGGCTAATGTAATGAAGTTGTTGAAATCAGGTTGGCGACACTGCTTTTTCGACCTTGTTTACCTTTGTTTATAACCTGCATCTATTAATAATAACCTTCTATTTGAGTTTAATTCCAATTCTTATTTGTTTTTAATGTTGAATTTAAAAGTGCTATCTAAAGTGCTCTAATGTTGATGTGCTAATAATTATTGTTATTTATTGAAATAATAAATATAAACTGTGCAATGGACGAAAATGTGTATTTTCTTCCTACTGGAGATAAAATATTGTATGTACCTCGTGAGTAAAGTGCCATTATTCCCTCGGCTGCGCCTCGGGATTTAGGGAGCTTGGTTCCTTCGGCTTCGCCTCAAGAACCAACTTTTTCGCTCCGGGAATAATGGCTTTCTTTACTCCCTAGGTGCATAAATAACAATTCCTTCTTGGAATAATTCATTTGGGGACAAAAAAAATTCTTTCGGCAGACCAATCACATTGTTTCTGTTACTTTCGGTAAGCTTGGAAGTAATAATATGTCCTACACCGTTACTGTACCGTATATTAAATATTTCCTAGCATTTATTTTAATGGTAATCTGATGAACATTAAATCTGCTGAAACGAAACCATAAATGTTCCCTGATATCTGAATTGCATTTGTGTTTGTTTAATTTTTTTTAATTTGAATAAAGACAATATGGCGGCCCAAACTGTAAAATAACTCAAGATCGTGCACTATTTCTCTTATATATCAAACTTGCCAAAACAATAATAATATTTCATTTATTATTTGAATTGTTTATTTTACTTCTATCAATTTAAATATTTATATAATAACTTCTTTGACGTAATTTGTTAAAGATATTTCCTTATCTCTCGTTTATTTCTCTTCTTCTTGGAAAAAATATTTTAAGATAATGGAAGATGGGAAAATTTTAGCAAATTAATAAACATTGATTTCTCTTTCCTTTCTTTTGGTAAACACTATCGAAAACGGAATAATCAAAACACTGACAAATTGTTGCCATTGAAAAATAAAATAAATAAATAAAGAGATAAGTAAACTATCATTTTTTATAGTAGGAAGTTTCGACAGATAGTTTAGTTGTAATAATAATAACAAGTAAATATTTACGAATTTTCAATATTTTTGATAGTTTCTGTTGTTTTTTCTTTACTATTCTCATTTGCCTTTTTTATCATTTTAATTGATTGATTACTTATAATTTGTATTTATTCTTTCTACGATTTTAAATATAATCAATATACAATTTTAACAATTTTTTCTTCCGCTCTCACCGAAGTTAACTGAAGCATTGTGATCATTCTGAAGAAAAAAAATTTTCTGGACAGAAATCAGTTTCAGACATCAGGGAACATTTTTGGTGTCGTGTCAGTCAGCCATTTAACATTTTTACGAACCACCATATATCTAGAAAATCTTCAAATAAATTGGAATGTTGTTGTTGGAATCTTTGAATTGTGTTGGGATTAAGGAGTGGGATGTTTCGTCAAAAGTAGCCTACAAATATTCTCTTATTAATTTTAACAGAATGTACACATTTAATATTGAATAAAAATAAGAGTGACCAAACTGGGAATCGAAACAAGTAAAGTTTCAACCACACTTTAATGTCCATGGAATAATTCGTCTAGTTTATGGGACGTGAGGCTATGTCCTTCAATAATTGGCAGACTACTTTATTACATTTTTTTCTCCCAATTCAAAATGTCCTTAACAAACAGTCATACCTTTCTTTCGCGCAGCCATGCAACCTGATTTTGCTTCCGAGCTTACCGAAGGTACGGAAGCTGTGAGATCGTTTTGAAGAACGAACATTTTTGTATCTCCCATTTAAAAAATTCCAAGACAAAAATCTGTTTTAAACATCAGGGAACACTGATTTCTGTCGCTCATTTTTCGCGAACCAACATCAATGTAAGTGTTAGCATAGTGTGTGATGTGAAAGACTACTACTAGACAACTACTAGTGGTCTTTCACTCACTATACTAACACTTACACTGAAAATAATCTAAATTTCGAAAGGTGTATATTTGATTATATAAAATTGTGGTGACAATATTGTTGTGTAACTTTTTATATTAACCTCTCTAGTCATAATAATGAAGTGGTACCTCAAAATCTCAGTCAAAACAACCAATTATTATTTAATATTTCTTAAAAACTACTTGTACAATTATAATAAAATGTGGATTTTAGTGGTAGATCACAATTAGGCTAATGTTGGTCACATATAAATGGCAACCTTCTTCATCCATTGTTTCCTCTACATGCGCACAAACATACATTTATTTACATATATATCTTCAAATGCACTCATTTATTTTTTTTTAATAAAGTAGTATGGTTTGTCGAAAGTAGGCCGCAGATAACCCCAGATTAATTTCTACCGCTTGCACACATTAAATGTTGCTAACTTGATACTCTTATCCGTGTAAGAAAACAAATAATTTTAATAGATTTAAAAAAGGGGAATAACAATTAAATAAATTAGATGACATGGAGTTGAAAAAACAAAACATATATAAAATATGCGTGGAAGCTATTGCCATAGTTATGGCAGACTATATCTTATTATACTTTATTTACAAGTCATCTGATCTTTCACCCTGTGGTAGAATACGAGAAAACTATGTGCCGCACTAATTAGCCGAATTTTTATTCGCGCAACAAAACTGTACTAATATAAGCATAGTTTTTTATAAATCCAGATACTTTTATAAATATTGTATTAGAGAATGAGGGCTGGCAAATAGTAACGCCTGGTAATAATGCCAGTAATAATCAATTTCATAACATTTCTTTAGTTTTTCTTTTACCAGATTATTTTCAGTATTGTTTGTTTGAGGAAAGCGTTAGTGATAACCAAAAAGTAAAACAATTTTATTTTTCAAATTATTTTTATCGGAACCTTGAAATTTCTCTATTCCTACGTATCATATATAATAATTACTGTTCATAAGATACTTTAATATTAGGATAGTAAAAAAATTATTAACTTGAACACACAAAGCAGACAGACCATCAGGTATATATTCTATCAGTTAGATGTTACCAATTGCAAAACCTCCTTACTGTATGTTTACTAATTCGGACTACAGGAGCATTTTGAAGTATCAACTTTCCAGGAAAAGCCAAAGTTTAGTACTTTTATAATCACTATCCCCCTCCTTTTTTTCATTGTCTCATCTTATCTCTAGGTTGAATTGAAATATATTTTATTATTAAGCTTCAGAAAATCAATTTGACTCAATTCCCCTTATTTTCTTACTTTGCCTCTACTTTTCCTCTTATGAGTTTGAAATTTAGTAATCCCCATTTTGGCAGACATCAATTACCACCATATTATACAATAATTAAATTTCAGCGTTCCAAAGAAGTAGTGATAATTATATAATAGTGAGAGAACTCCACTCTAAAAAATCATTTTGCATTTAAAACAATATACTATCTAACTATCTAATAGTGAGAGAACTTGGTTTCAAATATATACATGTATGTATATGGCCTCTATCATTAATCAAAATGGCCGATCGGAAAAGCCTTGCATTAAACTTGTTCCAAATTTGCAAGATTAGTAGTGCAATTATTATCCACAAGTGTGTAAAAAAACAAATTTGTTTGCAAGGGTGATTTATAAAATATTGTTCAGCGTACTAAATATGTGATAATTAATTAAGTTTTTGTACCTGCATACTCTCATATATGGATGCCCTTCTAATCTTGACTTTTTTCTGCTAGAGCTAGCCATTTAAAATTAAAATTTATCAATATTATTTGGTGTTGGTGGTTTGCCTGCCTCTAAAAATACGATAATAGAATTTGAGGTGTGTTTCGGTCAAGAATGTTTAAGAGGGTAAGAGCTGTAATATTGTAATAAAAAAAAAAAATTGTATAAAAGCTGTAATATGACTTTGAGATGTGTTTGGGTTAAAAATATTTAATTGAGGGGAGTTAAAATATTTGGCCCGAAATTGTGTGCTGCAGATATTATTTGTTGAAAACCTAATCCTCAAAGGATTAACAGAATAGATGATAATAATGATTTTTCTAGTGTTAGATAAGTAGTAGTGTTAAAACACGAAAACAGTTAATCATTTACAAACTCTACACTTTAGTGAGAATCGTTATGGAAGCTTAGACAGCTTATAAGCGAACTATTTTTCTCTTAAATATGAAGTTGTTCCGTTAGCATCCAGAAAACGACTGAAATTTCCCTATTTCCACACCATGGTTTAGAACAGTAATTTAAATTCATTATTACAACGGATTAGACTTTAAATTAATAAAAGTTAACTAAAATGTGTAATTTAATCAAAGGGATTTTTATTTGACCAAATCCAACGTTATTTCATTTTTCTTGACCTCGTTTCGTGTAAAAGAAATTATTTTCCTCTAATTTCTAATTTCCTGAGTTAATTTGTTCTGGACAGTATTATCTTGTCTTTTTAATTTCATCCAAGCAGTTTTAGTGTTAGAGTTATAATATATTCTATTATCATTATTCGCTTGAAGGTCACCACAGCTACGTAAAGTTTCGCTCTGTTTGAATATAATAGCTGTATATTTACTGTTATTTGTCTTATCATTTTAATTTAGCTTCATTTATTTAAAAAATATAGTACATTACGCGTCTAATGCGGATAGCAGCATATTGTATGCAAATGTGGAGTTTGCACCGAGCGACAGCGAGGGTAGAAAAACCACACGAGCAAATCAAAATTCTGTTTTCGCACGAGTTGCGTACCGTACTTTATCTACGATTGTTGGATTTTAATAATAAATACAGATTTTTTTAAATAAACTTCCAGTATGTAAGTTCGTATTTCTCTTTTGATAAAGATGACATTAATAATTCATTAGTTGTATTTTGTGCCGAATTAATTATTTCGTTTGGCGTATTATTCTCCTCATTATCGTCATAATCACATAAATCCCTCATTGTTTTTTACTAAACACTTGATATAAAGTTACTTAGAATAAGTAACTTTAAATAAAGTTACTTTAAATAAACAAACAGCAAATTAGTTTTGTTAAATGTAAACAAACTCGCTAATCGTGCGTAAAGGTGAAGAATTCCTCTTTTTCCGCACTAGGGCGGAAAAAAAAGAATTATGATCGCGCATGCGCAATGAATACAGCTACGAAAATAATCACTTTCTACGCATCAAAACAGAGATATAATGTTTATATTTCGTATCAATCTTAGATAAAAACTCAAAACTATCTGATATTTTTGGATATTTATATTTTACACATTTTTTAAGTAGGACAAGCCCCAAAAAGATATTTAAAGTTTTAAATTAACAACCCTTACTGAAGAAAACTTCATTAGTGTTAAAAAAAGTTAAAAAAGTGTTGGTTATTGTGTCTTTAGCTTCTAGTATTCAAATAGTGTTTCCAGAGAGACATAGAGCTACTTCATCAGCTCGTTTAAAAACCAAGGGAATTCTGTCATTCTCAATTCTCGTTCTTTTGTGCCCACTTCATGTTTAATGCTTAATTTACCCTAGCATTTGATTTCATAAGCTCCTTAGTAGTACTTGGTCTGGCTTGTCAAAGGTACAGCCTATCTTCTCTAGTTTATCTACTATCTACCCCATAATTTCCAAATCAATGCCCAAGTATCTGCTGCAAACTTTTTTTTTTCGGACTATATGTTTATTAAAAACTTTTATTTGTTTTTATCTGGGTAAATTCAAAACGATTAACAGCCTAATTTTTGTTTTATCACAATTTTATGCAGAATGTCAAATCATTAACTTGCTCCTTTTAGGCGGTACAGATGACATTTTAGATTTTATAATTATCTGACGAAATAAAATTGTACAACTACATAATATGTATTTTGTTTTGTACTCTAACATTAAATTAATTATGATGCAACATATTATTCAAAGTTGAAAAATTATCATCAGGGTAAGATACTAAACTGTCTACTTGACGAGTCAAACTACAACCTTTTTTTTTATTATTGCATCTTTTAATTAAACTAAAAGTCTAAGCATAACCACATATTTTATATATTTATGCTATTAAGTATTATCTAGATACTAATGCTGCTCTTTTAAAGTAATGCTCTTGTAATTGTAACATTACTTAAAAATATTGCTAGAAGTTGTCTCATTAAATGAAATTTGTTTTAAGAATTAAGCAATAAGGTGGATTTAAATATGACAACTTTTTTCACCTTCTAGATTTGTGCAACTTGTTTACGATCTGTTTAAGAAGTCGCGACAGTTGAAGCTCGCTGAGGTTAGGAAATTTCAGAAGCCCCACTGTTATTATCATGTCGTAAAAATGATTATTGCTAAGTCCCAGGTGCTTATTTTTACCTGCTTTTTGCCGTCTAAGCGGGCTTGGCATCTTATGACGTCACGAGCCGAGCCCACTCGGTATCAACCAATGAGAAAGACACACAGTCGAGCCCCCTGTATTTTACCCAAGGCCGACAAGAGACCGTGCCTACCCCACGACCCCACGTCTCCCAATACTGCAACCTTGACAGCAACCACATGTTTCTACATACAACCTAACCTCTCTACTCAATTATCCAAACACAATTTCACTCTTTATTTTCACCTTCTTGTATAAAATTTCAATTTATAATTATAATATAAAATCAAGGAATGTAGGAAAAAAGTAAAATACAGTCTTTCCTGGAATTGACTTTTATCTTAAAAATTATCCGCAAAAATATTTTTTTTAAATTCGAGAAGGTTAATAATAATTGTTAACGGCTAATCCAACTTTATAATTCAGGATGAGCTGAGAGTCGTTGACCGATGAGGGAGAGAGAATTACTTAAAAAAATATTTAGTATTAAGTAGCTTAAAATAGTATTTATTTTGCATAATAGGACATAACAAGTAACATAATATGTTTGATGCAATTGTTCTGTCTTAAAATATTCTACTTTAATATGAATTAACTAATGTCTTTACTAATACAAATAATAAATTAAGACATTCAAACCGAACAAAAACTTTTATTTACTACTTATTATAACTTTTACTGTAACTTTTATTTATATAATTTGTAAACCCACTTGAAAAAGCCATAAAGGATAAATAAAATTCAGCTCCGGAGTCATCTTAATAAAGACGAATCTATATAAACAAATAGCAAATTTGCAATAATAATACTTTAAGAAAAAGTAGACAATATTTATGAGTAAAGTTATCAAATTATTTTATCTTTTCAGTGGAAGTCTATTTATAATTTATGAGTAATTTTACCACATACTATCCAGTTCGAAGCGCTTCGCGCGCCCTTCTGACTAGCGATTAGTATTTGCTGTAATGCTTCGGGGGCTTCGCGCCCTCAGAAGCGCTTAATATTAAACCATTAATTGTAATTTGATGCTAACCCGGTCAGCAATATAGTTAAAATATAGTTGTGCCCTTCCTTTCACTATGCATACTTTTACAATATGATTGTCTTGTCTACACGATAAACATTTCTTTTCCTCAGCGAAACAAATATTCCTATTCTAACGAAGAAATTTCCCACACATAAAACAATCCCTTCCCCTAACTAAACTAAAATATCCTAGTAACAGCCTTATTTGGTGTGACGTCGTCAATTTCTTCACGAAGTTGTGGCCGCGACAAGTCTACTCACATCGTTCTTTGAAATTTTCGTATTACGTAGCTGTGCACCTCCTTCATCTGCCCGCTCTAGTGTTTAGATTGTCCAAAGAACTTCCTATAGCGTAACTGAAATTTTAGAATAAACTCTTGTTTTTTCTGCTGGTTCATTTCGTCTGGTTTAATCCTATTACCAACTGATCTCGTAGACGCTCATTAAGTCCTCGTATTTCTAAGTATTATTAATAACTAAAACTAATAATATAGTACACATTAAACATTTATTTATTCACATACTTGAAAGATGTCAATATAAATACAAAAATACTTGTTTGTTTTGATTCCTTGTTTGTTTTGAACCTTTGCAATGTCTTCACATCGCGATAAAATATATAAGGGGATGGAATACGGAAAATCTGACGACAAAAGCGTAGCGGACAAATGTAGAGCTTTTACCTTTACCTATAGGGCGACGAGGAAAATGTATCCTCCCAGAACAACTGTTGATAGATATAGTATCCTCCCAGAACAACTGTCAATAGAAAAAGTATCCTCCCAGAACAACTGTCGATAGAAAAAGTATATCCTCCCAGAACAACTGTCGATAGAAATAGTATCCTCCCAGAACAACTGTCAATAGAAAAAGTATCCTTCCAGAACATCTGTCGCTAGAAAAAGTATTCATCCTCCCAGAACAACTGTCGATAGAAAAAGTATCCTCCCAGAACATCTGTCGCTAGAAAAAGTATTCATCCTCCCAGAACAACTGCCGATAGAAAAAGTTCAACGTTTTAAATGTATAGACAGAAGAAGAAGATTATATTATCCTTATAGAATCTGTTAGTCAGGCTTTTATTTAGATTTTAAAATACGCCAAGGTAAAATTAAGCAATTATTTATAAGTTTACTTTTTTCTATTATTAAAGTAATAAATTCTGTTTTATGGCTCCTGAAATGAGAACACGTTCTCCTTTGAGCTATTTCCAATAAGAAAACAAAAATTAAATATTTCTTTTGTTGAGATATTATATTGTAAAATTTTAATACTTCCTACCTTATTGTTGCCACATTTTATTTAAAAGAAATTGGAAGTATATTCATTCTGAGGGACATTTTGAACAAGATAAAAACATTGCAAAACTATACTTATATGGGCAATCAAACAAGAAAGTATCGTAACCACTCATTTAATCACGTTTTGTACAAATATGGCAAAAGTAAAACGATTAAAAATTGCCTTTAAAATGCAATGATTAATTTTTAAAAAAATAAAAAAAATAAAATTCGATACCCATTCTACGTACGTATATTAAATAGAAAAGTAACTACTACTGAGTAAATTTTATTTCCCATCTAAAGATCCTGGTATTGATTCACCCTGCTTATATTACCAAGTTATTAAATTACCTCTTTTATTTATCTATCCAATAAGAAAACTCGTTACGTATAGTAAGCCACCTGCTTAAGGTATTTTAATTTAACCTATTTACTGTATATTGAAGAGTTATATTTCTAAAAATATACCTAACTTATGAAAATTAACAACTACATATATTCACATCCCTGCTTAGAATAACCTCTTTAAGTTTTTATTGACAATAAAATATTGAATTACCTAGATAAAGAAATAAACGGATGACCAAATTGACATTAAGTCTTTAATAATAAATAAATTGTAATAGTTATAATAACAATTAAATAAAAAATAAAAAATATAAAATAAAAAAAATTTGCTATGTTGTCCGCTTCTTTGTCATATTTATCTTTATTTATAGAAATGAATACAATGCACATCTGTTCGATCACTGCATACCATATTGTGACATCAACACATTTTAATCAATAACCTAAAATAAAGTATAATAGCTTAAGAGCTTATAAGATAAAGATTTTCTTTTTAGTAAGTAGATCACATTTGCACACATGCGCTTTTTCCGCGTGATAAAGCTAACCAAATCCACCGTAATCTAGTGGACAGCTTGCACGTGGAAGGGTCATTAATTTAATTATCCCCTCTTATATATATAAGATCCTCAATGCCAGACAGTAATAATAATACTAATATATTATGACAAAATGCCATTATAGTTAATAAATATAGTTAATTTCGCAATATAATTCTTTAGCACAATAGAACGTTGACAACAAGCTTTCTTTTATTGTTGCTATAATTAGATTTTAAATTGCCATATGGAAAATTTATTTAAATTAATTATTATTTTACGGATTATAAATATTAGAGTTAAAGTGTGGGTACCACCTTAAAGTGGTACGAGGTCGTGGGTTCGATCCCTCGCCGTGATGCTCTGATTTATATGGCTCACTAATGATCACATCATACTCGCTACAATGTACAGAGGTATGATGTGTGAAATGGCTGGAACTCTCTACCACGGGGGTATAAAATGGGCCTAAAAAATGGCCTAATTGCTAGGTTTGAACAAGTGGTTCGTCCTACCCGTCTAGTATTACTAGTAGTAGTAGAACTAGGACCTTACTACTACTACTAATATAATAGGAAATATAGATTATTAGTAGCATATGGTTAAAATTAAGAATTATTTGTTACCTTAAACAAGTGTTTTATATGAATTATATTTAAAGTTAAAGTGGATAGTAATTATTATTATTTTATTTAATTTCTGACATTTTTTTATGTTTAAAAAAGCTTGTATAAACTTTCATTTATGGATACCACAACTTGTATACGCACAACCGGCCTGATGATGTCTCTATATAGGGACGAAATATAACCTATTTTATATATGAAATAACGTCTTCTATATTTTTTCACCCCTCACCACCAAACAAGAAAATCAGCATTAAAGTTGAAAATAGCTTTGAAACTTGGAAATATTCTCGTGCATAATAATTTTTAGTTAAACTGAGTTCGATTCTGAAATTCAGTCCCTCCAACAAGTGAATAAAAATCAGTAAAATTAGGTTTACTTGGCAACGGCATATTTACTATTTCCAAAAAAGAAAAAGTTCTCTATAAATAAAAATCATTATGCTGAGCCAGCAAAAACTTGTAAAAATGTCCAATTTCCTCTAATTTGCATCAATTATACCTTTTTATAAGACAAACATTTCCGCAGAATTTCGTTTTGGTATCTACTACCATTTTGAAATATATCAACTTTTAAACTTTGAAACTTTAACGCTAATTAATGTCTAAACTATTTCGCCGATAGAGCTGAAATTCGCACCAATTATACCTTTCATATAATATAAATTATCTATATATATAAAATTCAACGTATGTGTGTGTATGTTCTTTATACAAAGCTACAGTTTTAGTCCATGAAAATTTGCACGCTTGACCTTCAAAGCCAGGGGAAAATCACTGTCTACACGACTTTTCGAAGTTTAAGTTTTGGTACACAGGGGTACCGGGTACAAGTAATGAATACGGGATCAAAGTAATGAATACCCTTCATGATGCATATCGTTAAAAAGCTCTTTAAGAGTACAATAATTGTTGTTTTGTCATATTTTCATTTAGGAGGGGGGTAAAATAGAAAATTATAGCTATATATTATTTAAAAAGAAGAGTGTCTGTATGAGGGTATGTCTTTATACAAATCTACAGTTTTATCCCCATTTGATGAATATTTACACGCTTTTCCTTCAAAACAAGGTGAAGGTCACTGCCTACATGAGATTACGCTATTAAAATTTTGGTACACAGGGGTTACGGGGTACAAATGTCAAAGTAATGGATACCCTTCATGATTCATATCGTTGAAAAGCAATTCGGAGAAAAGTATTTGTTGTTATGTACATTTTCATTTAGGAGGGGTGTAAAATGGAAATTTATATCGATATCTATATAAAGCCGCGCATGGCTAACTCAATCACTGACTGAATACCCTTCATGATGCATATCGTTGAAAAACGTTTTAAGAGTAGATACAGTAATTGTTTTTATCTACAGTTTTGTCATATTTTCATTTAGGAGCGGGGTAAATTTTGGATATTTGAAAATTATCCAAAGAGAAGGGGGTATAGAAATATGTAACTCATAGCAAAATAATTTAAATGTTTCTTGATGGTAGTTTATAAATTTATCAAATTAAAATAACACTCCGTAGCGAAGCACGGGTATCCAGCTAATTATTTTATATTTTATAAGTAATATCTGCCACCATTTTGGAATTATTTGGTAAGGAAAAGTTCTAAGACGCCCCTCGTCCTATTTTTTTATAAATGATTAATACATTACATTTATATTTACATATGCATTCTTATTGATTTATATTTTTATTTCTAAAAACTTGGTAAGAATTAATATATTTTGTCCAGTAAATAACATTCTTTAGTTGCTTGGGAGTACACTAGAATCTAATTCATGTAATACCATTACGACTTATGCTATATTTGAACAGGTTTAACCATAATAGCTATTGTTCTGTTGACGTCACTAGTCTTGTTAACTTTATTTTTAATTGCGTTATACGTTTGCAATTTTTTAAAGTAGATACAACTTGTTAACTCCAGTTTCTTATCTTAAACAAAAAATAATAACAATGGTAGTTTTACCAAGCTATAAAAGTTTATCTAGAGGAATTAATGGATGTTGTTAAGTGTCATAAAGCCTCAAACTATTTTCTTGGAAAAAAAATCCTTTTTTTTATAATATTGATAATAGTTCTATTCTATTGGTTGTGTAAAATATGATAATAAATAAAAGTCTATAGCTGTTATCGTCAGATTATTTTTTCCCCCATGTATATTATGCAACGTGTGTTCAATTCATATATGGAAAATTCCAAGGAGTCACTTTTATGGTTTGTGTAGCTAAGTCATCATTTATGAAACCTGCCATTCAGACTGATTGTTTAAGAACAATGAGTCTTTAAAAATAAAGCTGATGTTTGAAATCTGTTAATACTTTTCAATAGGATCAAATTTTTTGGTTTCGCTTGCTATAATTATTAAAAAGAGGAATTAGGTTCAATATACTTTTACTTATATATTTTTATAAAATGATTGGTTTTTTATATTTATATGTTTATGTTTTTCAATAGACATGAACATTTAATCTTGACTAGATAGTTTAAAAGTTAATTAGATGAAGATCGGGCTTTTCTCGGTATAGTGACTTTTCAATGTGAGTCAGTGTCAAAATATGCTTTTAATTTTTAGGGTCCTTAGGTAAAACACAGAACCCTTATATTTTCCGTCGTGTGTCTGTCTGTCCGTCCGTCCGTCCGTCCATCCATCTGTCGCCTGCTCTCACGGCTACACCGCAGTTTGGGTGGTTTGTCGAAACTAGCCCCCAGATTGTCTCAAATAATAATTTCCACCATCTGCACACATTAAATATTTCTAAATTGATTTAATCAAAGAAAAATAAAAATGTTGACAGATTTAAAAAAATGTTAATTAGTGTGGCACATAGAACGAAGAATGTGGAGAATATGCCCATAAAAGACAACATCTTGAATCAATATGGCAGATTGTAAACAAATGGAACCAAATAAGAAATAAGTGGAACCAATTTATAAAAATTTGTATGGTCGTTGGCACAGAGGGTTCAGAGGTATTTTGATGAGTCAGAAAATCAGTCGGTCAGTGGTACTAATACAAGGGATTTAGTACCTATGACCTATAGACCTATACCACTCATGAGAATGAGACGACATCATGGATCATGACCCCCCCCCCCTTAATTTAATTGAATTCTTGGCACTTCTTTAGATTGTTACTCCCTTTATAAAGAAAATAGAGGGGAGTAACAATCTAAAGAAGGTGTACGGAATGTTCTTCTTTAGCCTGTTACTCCTCTTATAAAAACAGTTGAGTGATATTCCTTTGTCTCAAAGTACATTGGACTAAACATCACTTTGTCTAAGTATAGTTATTTTGTTAAAGTCATTTATTGTCTAAAAACACTTAGGGGAGTAACAGTCTAAAGAAGTACCGAATCCTTTTTTGCTTTTCACGAAATCAGCCTGAGATTTGTTTTGACATCTCATCTTAAATTCCTCGTCCAAATCCTTTTGTGGTCTTCCTCTCCTTCTCTTCATTCCGAATGGTTTCCATTCCATTCATAGTTTGCTCCAGCTTTCTTCCTTTCTTCTGATTACGTGATCAGCCCACAGCCATTTTCTGCCGTGTACAGTTCCATCTAATATCTATGAGGCATGAATTTGAGTGCAGCCACTTTTTACTTTTCCTATCTTTTCTTGTGTAACCCATCATATAGCATTCCCTGTTACGTTCAGTGACTTTAAGCTTGGAGATCACTTGGCGAGTTATCCTCCAAGACTCACAACCATAAGTAAGTACTAGTAAGTCAGTGGACTCCCACAATCTTTTCTTTAGCTTTAACTCTGCATTGCTTTTGAAAAAGTCTCTATTTCCTAAAAAGACTGAAAGGTGACGGAATGTTCTTCTTTAGACTGTTACTCCCCTAGTAAAAACAAAAGTGTGATATTCCTTTGTCCTAAAGTACATTGGACTAAACAACCCTTTGTCTTTATATTTATTTAGTCAAAGCCATTTATATTCTAAAAAAAACATAGGGGAGTAACAATCTAAAGAAGTACCACAAGACTTTCCATCCAGAGTTTACTCTTATCTCAATTTCTTGCTGTTGCCAATCAAGACTTAAAATATGTCTAAGGCAAGTGAAACTAGTAACCTTATCCAGTGGTAATTCCTGAGAGTTGTTTGTTTCATTTCACATTTAGTAATGTTTATGTTAAGCCCTATTTGCCAGGTTTTAGCTTGCAGTTCACTTAGCATTATTTTTTGCTTTTTCGGTTGATTTTACTATTATTACTTCATCATCTGCAAATTCTATGTGGCTTAGTTCTATATGGTTAAAATGAGACGATAGCATAGATCATCACCCCCCTCCCCTTAATTATAATTGTTTATAACTTCCTTCTTTAGTCAAAACTATTTTTTTAAATGAGAAGTCCGATATTTTTATTTTGGATTGATTAATTCCAGTGTTTAATATCCCAGATGACGTGTATATTTATATTTTGAAGTAGCGATTAATCAGTCTTAATCATATTAAATGATGATGCATGTTAAAAGAAAATTAAGAATTACTGGAAGAGTAATAATTGTGAAGATGGATTTTCCTGTAGAGAGTGCAATAATATTTGTTACTTAGTGAGTAATTGACCAGGCCGGTTATATCTAGTAGTAGCGGTCAGGGCTGGTGGAACCGCTACAGACTATTATGTAAGAGCTTGGTGGACTGTGCTCCAGTTAGGACGAGCCCCCGCTATATACGTACGTACTATGTATGATTCAATGCTACAAATCAATTTCATCATAGTAAAATTCCATGAATTAATTCAATTCTATTAATATTTTTATTAAAAATAACAAATTTAAAAATACACCCTCAACTAAGTCTTGAATTGAAGTCTGAAGAATAGATTTGCTACTACAACTACAGCCACAAAAATATCATTGGAATATAAGTAACACTAACTAAAACCTAACAAAATGGATTTAATATTTCTTTCTGAGACATTTACAAAGATTGATTGTTGCGTAGTAAACTAAATACCCACTTTATGATTTTAAACAGGAAATAAATTTCATCATGGTAAAATACTAACTAAATTATTCCATAAATATAGAATCTATTTAAATATATGCTTAGCTTTTAAAGGAATGCAATTTAAAGAACCTAACTCAACTCTGTAACATTTTTCAAATCATTAAACACTGCAAGAAGGGCGGTTTAGAAAGATTTTGTAAATATGGTCTAAAACCCTGTCTGCATATCTAAGGATATAATCAGTTGCTTTAACAAAAAAAAAAAAAAAAAAAAAAATGAAGTCGATTGAATAAATAATCAGGTGTATTTTATTATATTAAGATTCTATGGTAGATTCAAATCTATTCACACCTAATCCAGATAAGATTTAATATTAAATTTAAATTTGTATTGATATCGCATAGAAATAATATTATTGATAGTGATATATGTATAGTTTACTTAAACTTTAATTAAAGGTCTATTTTTTTTTATATATATGTATATCATACTTTACTAATTAATAATCCTCTCATTTCATTTTAACCGTCACTATAGGGTTACTTGAAAAGTTATTAAATTTTTATTTCTCATATACGTAGTACATATTAAGAGAAAGTATTGTGAAGGCGTTAAATTTAAATTTATGATTTGGTGGATTTACACGTCCAATAAGTAGTGTTTGTTTTTGTTTATTTTTAAAAATGTCTGTCTGTGCTGACAATTTAGATGAAATTTGAAATATTTATTTTGATTTCCAAAAAAGTCATACCCTGAGATGAAATAGAAAAAAAAAAATTTAAAATGTTAACTCTTAAATTAGAAGAGCAGCCCTCCATAAGCCATAAAAACTCGTTAAGGAAAAAATCTCAAAAATGTTAACGTTTTTATTAGAAAAATCTATTTTCTTAGATTTTTTTTTTTCTATTACATCTATTTTGTAGTCATACATTTAAATATAAATTTAACCGTAATAAGAAATTTTCCTGGTAAAAATATATTTTCTTAGAAAATAGAGATAATTGTAAAGAGTTAAAGGTCGGGTTCGAGTCCCCGCTGGGAAGAAAACAGTTTCCATGAAAACCCGAATCAACTAACAAATGGAAAATACTGGACAAAGTAACCAGGCACACACTTTTAAGAAAATTTTAGTACGAATTGCGTACAGAACTACAGAACACATTTTTTAAATTAATTTTTAGTGTTACTGCGTGTTTTAATGTAGTCCCAACTATAAAAACAATATTTATAAAATTTGATTTATTAATTTAATTTTAATGTGTAATTAAATAACAATTTAGGTGTGTAAAAGAGTGTAAACAATTTTAAGATACATAGTTGACGGTTTGTTGAGATAGCGATCGGTATATACTCTAGTGAGTAAATAATAAAACAGCTGTTTCCTGTGTTCTCCGCTAGAAAGCGTTGTAGTCTATATTGCGGGAAGTAATTGTAAAGCGCTTAAACCATAAATGATTTTCTACTTCTTGTTTTTATCTTACTTTTTGTCTGGATGTAATGTTTAAATTACTTAAAGCGTTTATACGGTTTCGTTCGTACAGTTAAATTAGTATATTTTATTTTCAAATTATTTAGTAAAGATAAGAAAACTATCCAAAATAACTTCTTTTACTCAAATTCTTTCAAAGACTTTCTTTTATTCAAATACATAATTACTGGGTCCAATGTTTTCCATTTATTAGTAGTTTCAGAATTTCGTGGCTCAATTTTATTATTATTGAACATTTTGCTTCCGAGCTTACCGAAGGTAACGGAAGCTATGTGATCGTTCTGAAGAACGAAAAATTTTTACGTCTCCGATTTCAAAAAATCCAAGACAGAAATCCGTTTCAGGCATCAGATCAGGGAACATTTTTGGTTCCGTGTCTGTCTGTCGGTCTGCCGCTCAACCAAAATATCTTAAATCCTACCCGTCCAATTTTATTGAAATTTGGATGGTAGGTCATAATTAGCCCATTGTTGCTCCCATTTAAGTTTCAACCCTCTGCGCCCATTTTTTCTCCTCCACATACACACAAACATACATTTATTTACACCTATATCTTCAAAAGTACTTAACTAATTTTTATGAAATTTTGATGGTTCGGTAGCCCGCAGATGGCCTCCGATTAATTTCAACCGTCTGAGCTCTTTAAATTTTGCTAAATTGATACTTTAATTAATGTAAAAAATCCACACAATTTTGAGTTTTAAAAAACGGGGGAAATTAAATAAATTTGACAATAATATGTTTTAATAGTATAAAATCATTAAAGTATACCAAATAGAACGCGATGAAGCTATGTTCCTCACTAATTGGTAGAGTATTTTGAAAATTTACCATACAAATGTAATTCCCCCCGGTGGGAATCGAACCCGGTCTCATACCGTCCGCGTTTAGAACTATTTTCTCGGGAGACCACCATGGATTTAATTTGAGGGGGTATTAGAGTTTTCCTGGGAAACCACTTACGTGGTTGGTTAGATTTGTACTAAAATGGACTACATTTTAGAATTGTTAAATCAAAATCGTGCGAACCGTTTTCAAAAATTATTTTTTTGGTGGAAGTGCCCCCAAAATGTAGAGTTAAAATTAATTTCTCGATATTGCCTACGGATATGATTTTTCTAAGCATATTTACAAAATTTCATCGAAATCGGCCCAGAAGTTTAAGCTTCATGCGTCTGCACAGACTTCAGACAGACAACTTTAAAAACCAACTTTTTTGGACAACATAGAAAGTCTACAATATATTATACTAAATAGCATATTATAGAAAGTTAATAAGAGCAACTATCTTAGTGCAGTAAATTTATTTGTAGTTATTTATTAAACTGCACAACATTGAACTACAAATTTCCAATAGAATTTCGCTTGGCTTGCGGAAACCCGCGGTAGGATTTTTTTGTATTCTGAGTAGGTCATACTTTTTTATACATAAAATCATTTAGTCCTTACAATCTCCGACACTCCGTTCGTTAAATGAACACTAATGACGTATCAAAATCTTAACCGTTTTGATTATTTCAAGTATATTAGTGCGTCGTTACGAATCTATGACGGATTAAAAATACGATTTTCAAGAGGGATATTACGTGAGGGGGATAGATGCGTAAAAGGAAGCCATTCAAATTGATTTAACTCAAAATAACATTAGCCTAATATCCTTATAGTGACTATTTACCACTTGTTATCACCACTCGCTAGCTGGCCCAGACTAGAGTTATATCTATCACTGGGTCAATAACATAGTTTCATGTTCTACCTTCATATAGCTATATATATATACCGTAATAATCAAGTTATGTAAGAGCTATTGAATGACTGATGCAGAAACTATAGGCTGGTAAAATAAAACATTAGAAAATATAAGGATGTTTGTTCCTCCTTCTAAAACTATCTTTATCTCATTACGTATAAATAGTCTGCCAATTTTTGTGATATAGTTGCCTCGCTTCCTATTATTGGGCGAATGTCCACTGATTTTGATATTTTTCAATGCCCAGTGGGGTCAAAATTATTTTTTGAGACGGAAATTTATATTGAACCATCTGTGGGTTACTTTTGACAAAACATCCAAATTTCTTTAAAATAGGATGAATACTTATCAATATATGGGTGTTAATAAAACCATGTTTGTATGCAAATGGAACAGAAAGCAATGTACACAGACAGTTGAAGCTTATGTAAGACTAACAGTGGACTAATTGTAACGTTCACCCAAAATTTCATCAAAATCAGATGTGTAGGTTTTAAGATTTGGTGGTTCCAAAATGTTCCCTCATATTCTCATATCTGAAACGGATTTCTGGCTAGGCATTTTTAAATTCGGTGACATAAAAAAACTTTGTTCTTTTTAATGATGTCAATGCTTCCATTACTTTGTGAAAACGTATTTAGTTATGTTTCATGGTTAAATAAATGCAAACATTAATTATTGTCTAAAATGTGTTTACTTGCCGGCTCTACTACGCCCAGTCTAACGTCTTTTGCGAGATGAAATACAGTTAACAATTAACAAACAATATTAATACTATTAGTATTTATTTAATCTTTACATGTATGTGAATATTGTGGAAGATAAAGATAATTGACAGAATGAGAAATTGTCAACGCTTAAATAGTTATACGCTCTAGTGAGTAAATATTGAACCAGTAGTTTCCTTCGTTCTCCGCTAGAAAGCGTTTTACTAGACTTTTTTTATCCGAGTTAAAATTTCAATTTTTTTAACCTTAAAGTCGTGGATTAGAAACTGCTTAAGACGTTTTAATCAAATGTGTGTTATAATTATTTTTTTTTAATGTTCGCTTCCGAGCTTATATACTGAAGGTAACAGTTCTCAACAGGGGCGTTTCCAGGGGGGGGGGGGGGGGGTCACTTGCCCCAGACCCATTAGAGTATTTTCACACAAAATTTGCAATTTATAAAAGGTCTGAATCTTTTCGGGTAATTTTCACCGCCCAATCATAAGGTATTTCATTATATTTTTAGGACTAGTGCTTATATACTTTATGCTTGATCTTGATACTTTATTCCTGTAAAAACATAACAGTTTTGAGGGAATGTTTTAATAAATTAGACAATATTGGGATGTAAAAGCATATAACATCAATAAAATACGTGTTACAATGCGAGGAAGCTATGTTCAACACTACAAATATAATTGGCAGGCTGTCTGTCTACTTATTAAACTTACTATACTTATCGCCCACATCAGAACAAAGTTTGGAAGTTATCTTTATTTTGTACTTAACCTGCTTGTTCCTAATTTATTTAAATTTGGCCGGGCAAGTGATTAATAGTTCTACATTTTTAATACTATGGAAACGATTAGTATTAATTGATAATAGATTAAAGTAATGCATTTGATTGTATTTTTTGATCAATCGTTGAATAATTTTAGAAAAATTGTTTCCTTTTCTTTGTTCCTTATAGAACCCCAAATGTCTATTTTTCAAAATATTGTATTAGAAGGGGCTAAGCTGATAAGCAATATTTTATTATAAATAATTGATAAGCTTACTTAACTATTAAATTTTAAGTCTTGCATAAATTAAACACTTATTTTAATAAACCACAATAATCACTTTAATTACTACGTTTTGTATTATTATCATGCTGACGTATTTTCATATTCAGCTCAATTGATGAAAAATAATGTAAGTAATAAATTCTGAGGTCTATCCGTATGTTGATAAGTTAATATAGGTAATATTTTTGTTTATCGATAAAAAGAAATAATAACTATAATTGATTTTACAACGTAGGCTCCATAACAACTTTAAATTATATTAATTAACTAGTACTCAATACTGGCCTTAGCTAGTTTTTTACTTTCTCATATATTATGTAGTAATAAATGTATTACTTTTTTTCGTGTGCGTTCTTATAATTTCTTACTCTTCTGCAGCTCTATGTATTTATTCTATCTTTTTGGCATATTCATACATTCTAATAACTAGAGCCAATTCTGATTGCTCTTACAATCTTTTGCTTTATTTGTTCGATCTTTGATTATTTGAATTTCTTTTTTACAACTTATATCTTCTTTAGGAGGTTTAACAAATGTTACATATTATTAAACGTGTTTCTTGCTCTCTTGTTTAATCTCATTCTAGGTTTGATTTTGTGTGCTACTGACTTTATTGAAGTTTAGATTATATGCAGCAGCTTTGTAGCTTTGCTTGATAGGAAATCACCAGTTTGCATATAAATTCATGTAAAAATAAATTATTCTCGCTAAATTAAATGTGGCTTTGGAAAACCCTCGACATTAGGTGTATTTTGGTCTCATATAAATAACACCTTATTAACTAAACTTTTTTTAGCTAAGATCAAAAGCGTCATTGTTTGAGATTTTTTTTTTCAGTTTCAAAAAGTTTATTTCATGTAGTATACATAGTTTGGATTGTACAAGGTTGTAAAGGGGACAATTTCATCCATTTCCAATTTTCTATATATTTACAAAATTTATGGTTACGATATTAATAAAAGTAAGAAAAACCAAATATAAAACCTACAACCAAGAAGTGGTAAAATTTTAAAATCTGTTAAATGAGTTAATCTAGTGTTAACTACACATTATAAATTAAGCTACTAGTTCATGATAGTCTGTGTCCTAAAGATTTATATGATGACCAAAATGGGAATTGAGGTTTATGCTCGCTAAGTTCAGTTACTAAAGATTTACGCTGTATATAATTTTATTTAATAAGGATTTAGATAGTTTAACAGTTACATCTTCAATCATATCGATTTTTGAGATTTGATGAAACTTTTTTAATTTTTGTACGTCTAGGTGAATCGAAGAAGTTTGTTTTGGATAACCTAGTTTTTGCAGATTCGTATTACAGGCGCTGCTTCAAGCAGCATATGCATACGTTATTACAGGTCTGACGGTTACTTTATATATATTAGTAATTTGTTCTTACTAGTGATGGATAAATCCCGGGATAGTTACGGGAATAGTGATTTGATTAAGGTTTTGGATTTTTGTTTGAACGTGGCCCAAAATCGATTCAGGAGTCCTTTCCTGCAGCCCTACGTCCCCCAAGGGATTAAAGGAAAGATGATGACGATGATGTTTGAATATGAGTGGAGCATTGATTGAATTTTGGTCCTACAGTAGCAGCTTTATGATAGGAAATCACCAGTTCTTATATAAATTCATGTAGAAAACTATCATATCGCTAAAGTATATATATCTTTAAAAACTCACTTTGTTCTATTTTGGTCTTGTCGTAAACTATCTTTTTAGGTGGCGCCGTCGTTGATTAAGTTTGGGTTCTAAAATTCTATTGCCACGCAGTTTTCGGGTTTATTGGTATAACCCCGATAATTATAGTTATTATCATTACTAATCTAATAATTTGTTAGTTTCTTTTGAAGAGGAAGGACAATACATTTTTTTCACGTACGATTAAATATCTAAATGAAACTATTTCTACATTTACTTTCATCACGTATTAGATAACTAAGACAAATATTAATGACTCTTCAATAGTCTTGGGTAGAGACCATTTTACTCTAGGGACCCCCTGTTAAATGTAATGAAATATAGGAAAAAAAACTTATCTTTATAAATTAGAAACTAAACTATGCATTTCTATAATTCGTTTCTTTTATATTATTACGAGCCCTTAGGCCCGTGGCGACGGGATGTGATTTTATATTTAAAAAGAGGTAAAATTAATTCAATTAATTTAGATATCAATTTAGATAAGTTATTATATCTATCTTCGTCTGGTCACATCTTGATTATATAAATTAATTGAAGCGAGCGTAAACGAGCTTCTTACATTCAACAAAATATGCATCTTGTCTGTCTGTCTGTCTGTCTGTCTGTCTGTCAGTAACGTTTACGCGTGTGACGATAACTTGAGTAAAAGTTGACCGATTTAGTTGAAATTTGGTATACATGTTCCTCTTACTAATACTCAGGCTAAGTTCGTTGGACCGCGTGATCCGTCCAAGAGTTCGCGCGCAACGCTCGCGTAAACGAGAGGTACAAAAATTAAATTGGAATTTCAGGACGGGAAAAGATTCTATCATCATCTATTCGATGAGACGAACATTTTTTTCAAATAACATTTTTTACTAAAACCAACAGCGACACCGCTATGACTTAATAAAGATCGCTAAAACTATTAAAGCGGACCTAAACGTTTACAATAGAGAAAACAACCTTTTTACCGATATCTTACGTTCTAACGTAACGATTTTAATAAAACTTCATATACACCATCTAATGCACAATTGAAACAGGCATGCAAAATTTCAACTTGATACAAGCAGAATTCTTTGCGTAGTGAAGAGATACATTTATAATAATTGTTTAAAAGCTACCGCGGGTGGTGAAGATTGTTAAAGTCGGATAGAGTATAGGTTTGTTTAGGAAGTAAAGCTTTGTACCGAGTACCCCCACTCTTCCCCACACTACCCTCTTCCACTTATCTTCAACTATGACATTCATCGTGATTAATAAATTTAAATATTCAGTATTTCATTGCAATACGCTCGCTTCAATGATAGAGCCACGCGATGCCTAGTATTGTCGTTGTCTATACAATGTTTACCTAAGAGATCTATTAATAGCTAAACTTTTATATCGAGTTATGCGTTAAGTGAATTTTAAGTTATTTAATACTATAAATATAAATAAATGTTATAATGCGTTTAATACTCAAAAGTAATAACCTCTTCTCTGTGGTCGAAGATTAGGCACGTGGAATGTTTCTTTTTTATCGATATTATTTTCAAACAAGACCGGCTTCGTACATTTTGTCGTTGGTTGTTTACACGTAATATCCGCAATTAGAAAGGCCGAAATCAGTTTTCATTAACCATTAGTTTTGTTGGCTTGGCAAAGAAGCTACCATGTTTGACCATTGGATTTGATTTGATCGTAAAGTTCCAGGGTAAAGTGGAGGGTACGTTCTAAAAATAAAATCAGACCGATACACTACCTTTTACAATCCCTTTTGCTTCAAATAAAGAAAATAATAATTAAAAAAGGGAAATAAAAAGATTATCAATAATTTAAGGCTGAGATGGATGATAATGATAATTTACATTTACTAACTCATTGCACACCTCGACGAAAGATCAAGTGGTGTTACATTAAAAAAAATTAAAATTTTGATGTTAAAGAATTGCTGTTAAAAATATACACTATGTAACTTTCCACTCCATTTCTTTCTGGTATTATTTGCTGAATATTTCAAATCAAACATTGTAATTTATGGGTGGGGATAAGAATTTTAATTAATTCAATGACTTTCTCTTGTCCGAGCCATGGACTTTCTAAAAATTGATTTATTCTATATTAAAGTAATCTTTTGACACAATATTCTTGAAATTGCATTAGTAACTAAATAATTTATACACATGATATGTATTTTTTGTGTCAGAGCTAGAATTATTCTTGTGCGACAATATCTACTATGCATTATTTTTATAATATGTCATAGGTAATAACTAATATGTAATTATATAACAATAAATATTATTATAACATAATTTTTAAATTGGCTCTTTAGTTGAAATTTTTGCAATCTCGTATTTCACTAATATCATTTTGTATAAATAGTTGTATGAGCCCTTTAGCTGGGCTAAGCACTCTACGAACTGTTCCTCTACATATTATTATATCAAATATTCGGTTCTTTAATATTATTTCAGCATATTTATTACTTCAGATTTTATAAATTATTATTAGGTTATAAGAAATTACTGATGACTGCTATAATCAGCAATTAAATTAGGGCTCGGGATCGAACTAGTTAAGATTTTTATTTAATTTTTTTCAAAAGTTTTGTCTAAACAACAACAGTTTAGTTGACTTGTTAAATATTGCTGACAAATAAATAATAAGTTAGCTTGTTTGAATGTTGTGCTAAATATCTTCTTGTGAACAGTTTCTGGTCAACTGGCTAAAATTAATTTCTTGATTTAACCTTAAATAAAAATTGCCGATGTCTCTAAATAATAAAAAATATGATTTTTTTATTTCTTTTATATTATCTATATATTTATATTATTATTATCTCTTTTTTTACTTTCTCATATAAAGAGAAAGTAATGTGATGGCGTGAAAATTCGATTTTGAGATTTTGATGGATTTGCACGTTTTGAGGTTCCCTGAGTCCAAAAAAATGGGTTTTAAAAAGGAAAATTCGATTTTGAGATTTTGATGGATTTGCACGTTTTGAGGTTCCCTGAGTCCAAAAAAGTGGGTTTTAAAAAATGTCTGACTGTCGTCTGTGCAGAGGCGTGGAGCCTAATAATAATTAAATTTTTCTACGAAAACACGAAAACTAATATATGAAAAACACTGGGCCAAGTAAGTATGAACTCGTTACATGAGAAAGTTTGTCTGAGTTGTCTCGGACCGATTTCTTTTAATAAAAACAGAAGAATAAATATAAGTCCGAAGTTTGGATAAAAATTCGTAAAGGTAAAATGATAAAACTAATTGTTTTACAATACAATACAAGAAAAATACTGTTTAATTTGGTTTACATTTTTTATTAGGGGTGTTTATTACGTCTACGTATTTCTGAATAACGTGTCAGAATCAAGGTCTGTTATTCTTAGGAGGCTGGGCTGTTTGAATGAATTGTCAGGAGTTATGACGTCATGGAGCTCTGTTTTGTATACATGGATTGTAGTGTAACAAATTTCCTTATCTACAGTTTGATATAAAATATATGCAACCCTCAGGTCAGAGTATATAAGATAGCATTATCATAGGGATCATTTACTTTTGAAATGTTAACATTTAAATCCATCTTCTTTTTGTTAATTAAACTGAAATTAAACGGGACAGTAAAAAAGAGGAGGAAAAATGAGAAATTGTAATGCTAATTGCCCCTTCGGATTGGACTTCATAACTTATTTTTTATATTTTAGAGTACATAAAATTACTTAATCCTCATTTATAAAGGATTTTAGCTTGCTAGAGAATAACACTCTTTTCTTAATGATTTTTTTAAATGTTTACTTTTTCCAAGACTAAAACTAGATACATTTCAACAACCTAGTTCAAACCGTGTCTTGTTGGTTGTGAAGCCGCAGAAGTGAAAATGGTTTGGCCCCGTAGGAAATATTCTCACGCTGTGTTTTTTAAGAACTATTTCTTCTTTTTTTCTTAATAATATTTATAGTTATCGATCTAATGAAATAACTTTACCCATTAAAATATTAAGTCATTAATAAATATTAAGTCTAAACATATTTTTTGAGTCAACCGGGTTTTTTTTTTATCTTGCGGTTAATTAAATTTACCTACAAAACTTTTTGATTTGATAGAGTTAAAGCCCGTTAGTATGAAAATATTGATTTTTTAACATTTTACTCTGCCGCCTGAGGTCTGTCCAGTTGTGCACACGTGAACCTAAAGCGAATTGGTGAACTATATTTTTTCTAATTTTGGGGTTTTCAGCCGCCTAAAAACTCTATTTAACTTATTTATCACAAACGGTTCCGACTATTTGAACTTTTGTAACTATATAGTCCAATTAAGTACTAATTCAAATATATAAGATCCCTAACGGTCAACTTCTATGTAACACGGTTTTATGGTCTCCACCATAAAACAGAATTTAAATAGCAAAAATAACTTCGACCGTGGAAGTCTTAATAATCACGACTACTTTCTTTACAAGTTCAAACCTGTCTTATGTAACTAGTAAAATCTTGTAGAATGTAAAGAAGGAACAAAAAAATCTTATGAAGATACGTTACATAACATAATCTGAAAAAATATGCAAATATATTTTAAATGAAACAGTTAAATATTTCGATCCCCTTAACCAAGGCAACATTTTTAAATATATTTTAAAAAATGTAAACCTGATAACATAAATAACCTGAACTGACCCTGATAGTGTCAGTTATATATATCTTATATTAATATCTTCATTATTTTATTTATTTATCAATCTATATCTTTATCGATTTACATTATAACATTTGGTTTTCAGGGCTAATATTTGGTATGGTTCTCTTTTTCTTATACATTGAAAAACCGAATCAATGTTTTGGCGAGAGGTAATATGTGGTGTGTGTTGTGTAGATATTTGCTCCATTAAAGACAGCACGTTAAAATTATTATTGTATACAAATAATTATAGCCGCCATCTTGAGTGGTAGTGGTAGCATGGAGAAGGGTAGTTCATCAGGTATATTTGTGACTTTAATATATACGTACCATTTTTTTCTGTCACCTGCGTAACCTTCGGCCCTCAGGTTCGAAATTATTTTTCAACCACTTCCTTTGAAGCATTCTAGTACACCTAGGTTTTACCGTTATAAGTATTTTATAGCGTAAAATTGTTTGTCCAAATAGTTAAAAGCAAGTTGTAGACACCTTTTAGACAGATGTTATATTACAGCCTTTGATAAAAGAAGTAATGGAGGTCATCGTCCTCACGTCCCTTGCAGAACGTTGATGAATATAAAAATACTATAACCACGTGGTAAAAATAATGAACGTTTTAAAAACGACGATTAGTTAAATTTTTCTTTGAGTAATCAACTTTCTTTAGAAATCATTTGTTAAATATAATTTTTCATTAAACTATACCAACGTGGTTGAACTACTTTCCCGCTATTGGTCAATTTCAATTATATATATGGTTTCTTTGCTTCAGTAAACGGTGTATTTATCAAGTAAAAATCTTAATATTGTAAAATTGTCAAAATTGGTCAAAACTCCATCCATCCAGGGTTTTTTACCAAGTGAAAATACTTGTTAATTTGAAATTTAAGATTCACCAAAACAGTCTAGTAATAATATGGTCTATTTGAATTTCATGATGTATTTTATTTTATTCTAGACGAAATAGTTAAAACAATATTATTGATTTAAAATCCTCAATGTCTACCAACTGATAACCATGGATGTAATTATGTATATAACCTTTTTTGAAATAAAAAATAATACAAAACTCATAATTGCTTTCAGTTTCTCTATCAAATATCAAATATAAACCGGCTTCGACTATTATGTTTGTGACCATTGAATCAATGATTTGCTTAATTGAACTCCTGTGTAAATTTAATACTAAGTAATTGGGTTATAGTTTAATCTCCTAAGTAACTGAGATAAAATTTAATCTTCTAAGCAACTGGGTTAAAGTTTCTCCTGAATAACTGAGTTAATATTTACTCTACCAAGTAACTCTTATTTGACAAGCAAAACGCCAGTTACTATTACAATTATTTGCATTTTATCACTCTATGCAACGTAAACTGACTTTTATTTTTTTTATTTCAATTCAGTATGGAAAAGTTCCATCAAATCTTATCTTAATCAGCAAAGTTAAATCAATAATATTGTCAGTTACACATATTTGTTCATTTTCTAAATACATTTATGTCATTCTAATATTGGTTGCTAAATAACTTATTGAACTTACACGATGAAACAAGTAGAATAAGTATTGTCTTATTACCATTTATATTTACATAACTATTAAATAATATTTACTTAAGGTTTACATTTTTTTTTTAGCATTCAATAATAATAAATATCTCTAAAACTTTTTAATTCTAATTCAAAATAAATGCTTTATAAATAAATTGATAAATATCGTTCAATTGATTCGTATTCTATTGTGTTCTTCTTCATTGATTCTTTTATCTTATCAACCCTTTTATACTGCTGTAGAATTTAAAAGAAATATAAACTAAAATAATCAAGTTTAACTTAGAATAAATAATAATATAAAAAAAATTGATGACTCACCTCAGAGGTATAGAAATCACAGTCATGATTAAACTTCCTGGGTTTTTTTTTCTTTAAAAATTTAACACATAAGTATTAAAAAAAACGGCTAAAATATTTTGAATTTAATTTAATTTCATTAAAAAAAACGGTTCTTCCTTTATAAACAAACAAATCGAGGATGGAGTGGGGGTTTAAAAAAATATAAATAGATAATAAAAAGAGTGAAGGAAGAGATCGATTCTTATCACTAGATAAAAATAAAGTAAATATATATATAAGTATAGGAAGGAAAGGTTCAATTGGTTAAAGAAGGTATTGTTATGAAGGGGGAATGTGGCAGAGTAATGTGGAGGTTATAGTTATAAAGAGGGGGAGTGTTATCAGTGCTGCCACCATAAGAGCCGTGGAAATATAAAAGCCTTTCGTAGTAGCTACCAATGACCACGTACACGTGGGTGTCAGCATCAGCTGATTTCTTTTAACTCGCACTATCAGCTATAACTGCAACACTTTGACATCACTCTCAACTAATTTAATCTCATTTCATTCACTTAAATATAACCTTATTCAAACTCTCCTCGATATCAAGCACTTTATATTCACTCCTCCCTACATCAAATTACAAATTTAATTGTTTAAAATGTAATTACTTGAAGGTAATAACAATGACTAATATATATATATATATATATATATATATATATATATATATATATATATGTATATATATTGTCGTGGTCAAGTTATGTTTTAATAAATCAATAATTAATAATGTTACGATTATATTGTATTATAAAAATGTTATTTCACATTGAATAATAAAATTATGAATATTCTAAAAAAATTTAGTTATTAATTTATTAATATTAAATAATTATTTACAGTAATTTATACCTATAATATAGGTTTAATAATACCATTTGAATAATATTCTATTTTAAGTTTCAATTTTAAGTATAATTATTGTATACGGATTATTCCACGTTTTTATTTAACTTCACTTTTTTATTATTATTATTATTACAAGGTTTTATGTTAATGTTTTATGTTGTGTTAATGTTTTACAATTAAATTTGTAATATAATGTAGGGATTTATTTGTACGCTGAGTTAACTTACTTATAGACACGCACGATTTGCTAATAAGATTAGAGTATACAGTTGCAATGTTGTACAACTCTACAATTTATATATAAAAGGATTTAATTACTATCGCGAAACTTTTTATTTCACTATAACGGTTTCGGTGGTGTAAAGATTATTGACGAAAAAATACAGAGAGAAAAAAATTTGCACGCTAAGATCCACTAAGGAAGTGGACTGTGACTGAATGTGTACCGTCTTAAGGTGATGAGCAATGAAGTTAAGGAGAGAGGGGGGGAGACCGTCTCCTGAAGCAGACTCCAGGTAAGAAAGGAAAAGGGAAATCTGCAAAGTGAACGGGCAGCAGAACCGTTAGGTTTAAGGATCACAGACAGGTGAGGCTAATAATTGCAAAAGCTATACCTTAGGTAGACTATACTGAAAAGAAAGACGAGTTGTTTTTTGTACCTACTTCAAAACCTGAAGAGGAGAGTCGAAAAGGATGGTATGAAGACTGCGTAGATCATTTCTTATGTACGTGACGCAGGCAACGTAGGGTTCCAGGGAAGAGTGGTCGACCTTTAATATAGTCAGGATAATAATATAGAGAAACCTTCTATTCGCTTCTTCTCTAGATTCTGGATCATTCCACGCTTTTAGTCAATTCTTTTGTGAACTGTTAATATGCGCCGTTTAACTAAGCTCCCTGCGTAGTATATAGCCTAAACGCTGCAGCTTCGTTTCCTATTGCGAATGGGCTGCTGGCACATGTCTTTACTTAATCTAAAACAATATTTTTTTTTTTTTGTATTCTATCTAACTAATACGATGCACAAAGTATTTGCCATGTACTCTTTATAAGCTTCTATAAGTGTGTATTAACTACACGGAGCAAGTTTTGTATCCTTAAAGTGATAAGTCTATCTTCACAAAAACACACTGCTTCACTTTTGTATTTATCACATATTTACGCTGCAAAAAATATGAGTTGTCTTTATGACATTTGTATGTTTCACTTACACTTACTATATGTGCACAGTGCACATGTGATTGAGCTTTGTGTGTAACAGGAAAAAAAATCAATGTATATAAGAGAGAAAAAAAATTAAAATATTAATCCGTAAAATTTGAAATATAATGTGTGGTAGAATAGATGAACTTCTGTAAGAAATATGTACATGATGAAGGACGTTCCCTTTAAGTTCAACTCCGATGTAAAGAAGGCAAAAGGCCTTTGACTTCCTAAGGCTTTTGAGCGTCCCAGAATTTACCTTCCCCCTTTGTAATTTGCTTTTATACTAATCAAGCATAGCTGGTATGTTATTAGTTGTTGTTAGTCACAACTCCATCTCAATAAGCTTTTTTTAAGGTATTGTTAGGTATTAGAATTCTAATGAGTTTTAAGCCGTACCATTTCTTTTCTATAGCTGAGCTCGTTATGTTATGCAAAAAAAATGTTTTTCTGTAATATTATATGTTACTTACATTCTTTAAACAAAAGTGAAGAAGACGATGTGAGGATAGTTTAGCCCAAATATTAAACAAACGTAGAAGGATAACAACTTTTAATTTATCTTCTTCCCCTGCAGTGCTCATTTTCGAGTTATTTGTGTGAATAACCCCCCAAAAAAATGCATTCCTATTGAAGAAGGCAGTCCTTTTTTGGCAGCTAAGGCCGCCTTTAAGAAGGTAGAAGATAGATAAGGAAGTGCACATCAATACCAGACATTTTCAGAGAATTATATCGAACAGTTTTATCTTAGGCCTTAGGCCGCCTGGCGCCTACTAAGAAGCTAAATAGTAATTTAAAAAATCAGTCCGAGACAACTCAGACCAACTTTCTCAAATACGAGTTCATAATTACTTAGCCCAGTGTTTTCCATTTATTAGTTTTCGTAGGTACATTTAATTATTATTGAATATTTTATCAAAATTTTTCATTATAATCACTTCTCTGAGGGGAATCGAACCCGGCCTCTTTCTGTTCGTGTTTAAAGCTATTTTCTCAGGGCCTATATTGTTCCGGGAAAACAGCTTATATCGTTAGATTCGTATTTAAATGGACTACATTTTAGAAATTTTCAATCAAAATCGTCGGAACCGTTTTCGATTTTTTTTTTTTTCACGTTTTTTTCAGAGTTTTTGGGGGTATCGTCTCCAAATTTAATGCTAAAATTAATTTCTCGATTTCCTCTCGGAGTATGTTTTTTCTGAAAATGTATATGCCAAATTTCGTCAAAATCGGCTCAGTAGTTTTGGCTCCACGCGTCTGCACAGACGACAGACAGACATTTTTTACAGACATACCACTTTTTTTTGACTCAGGGGTGTCAACTCAAAACGTGTTAAAAAATCTCAATATCATCACAATACTTATCACAAAGTTCACAATACATTCTCTTTATATGATAAAGTAAACACACAGTGGGGGGCTGAAGTTGCCTAGGCTAGATCACGAGGTGCAGTCTTTTTAAATGTCTTATGACGCTAACGATTGATAGTTGAATGATATCGTCATTTAGAATATCAATGTTTTAAAACTAAGATATTGTGACAAATGCATACAAATAATTTATTAAATATTTCTAATGAATACTGAATAGCATGAACTGATAGCATCTATTTTACAATGAAATTTCTAGATTAGGTTTTGTATATCCAAACTCCTAGGTTGATTGATGGAAGTCAAAAAAGTGAATTGATAAGTATTATTGTATCATAACAAACGATATTTCAAATCTTTCTTCAATACTGCAATTCAATTATACATTGTCCCGATAAAAGGCAAAGTACTTATCGGAATCAAACATTTCCTTCTTGATATTTTTAGCATTTTTGTTCCATTTAATAACATCAGAATTATCATAACACTTATGATTATTATAAATACTCCGTAATTAATCATACTCTAAAAATAATTAATTATTTGATAATTATCTGACTAAATAAAAATTACAGACGATTATTGTAACACTTGACGAGATACGATTTTATGCCCTTTATTTAATCTTTGATCTACGTCTTCAAGTGTCATTAAAAAATTTCTCCGAAGAATGTCAATATTTATTTTCCGGCTCGAGGTTTTAAGAGCATATATTATGAATATGTAGCTAACTTACTACAATAAAATTAACGAGAGTCAAGGGGAACGAATTCCGGTATATTTAAGCCGTGTCCAGACTGCCGATCCGAACAGAGGAAACGAGCCAAACATTGGTCTCCGCGCATGCTCAGTTTAAAGTGCGCATGCGCATCTCAGAATGGCATGCGCAGAGACCAATGCTCGGCTCGCTTCCTTTGTTCGGTTCGGCAGTCTGGACACGGCTTTAAACTGTACAAGAAAAATAAACACACTTCTGTCTAATGACAATTAAATATAAATAAATAATAAACAAGGCGTTACTATGGTAACTGATGTGGAGTTCGGGACAAATATTAAAAAAACATAAAATATATAGATGGAAAAAAAAAATGGTCCGACGAATTTAACAAAACTTTCTCTTACATACAGTGATGCTGAATTTTAAAAACACTTATTTTATTTAATTATTTATTTTTAAATAGATTTAAATATTGTTTAACTGGTAATTGTTTCGTGTTGTGTGATATTCTTTGGGAAAACGACTTTATATAGATAGATTCGTATTTAAATGGATTATATTCTAGAATTATAGAGGTGTTGTTCAATAATCTAACAACGCCTTTATACTCAGAATGATTGTATCTTAATGAATGAGCGGATTCGGCTACTCTAATGCAGCCTTCTTCAGTAAATTTACAAGCAAAGTAACAAACTTAACTTAAAAATGTATAAGAAGGTGAACATAGATTGTAAATACACATTAAAAAAGGAGTAGGCAAATTAAGAAAAATTAAAAATTGAATTAAATTAAAATAAATAAATTAAATGAATAAAATTAAAGACTGAAATAAATTGAAATGCAAAATACGTGATGGTCATTGTGTGACCTCAAAAGTGCAAGTAGAAGACAGTAAGGCTAAATTAAAGACTGTAAGAAGATTAGGACAAAATGTAGGGAGGGAAATATACCTGTTTAGGTAAAAAAAAAACCTATATATTATATTATGAAGATCACTCCAACTCGACACAACACAAACTCGAGAAGTGGTCAATATAATCAATAAAAACTTCAGATTATCATAAAGCTAACGTTTCGGTGACTAGCAACATGCCACTATCATCAGAGCATCTATTAACATACAAAAATATAATAAAAGAATTAATCAAACAGAACAGACATGAGCCGAAAATAAGCACAAAAAACGGAAAAATTGATTAAAACAAACAAGATGACAAAGAAAGCTTACATGAATTAAGAAGTTACATTGATAATTAATAAACATAATCGAACATAATAGATCTCTTTGACAGAAAGAAGCATAAAATAGTATGACATTTTATTTTCTTTTTATATATTATAATTATAACATAAAGAAACGGGGCAAGATGTAAATAAAGCGGGCTTTGACAGGTTGAAATAGCGAGGACTATCGGCGAGAAAAGGAACTAGAAGGAGGTCGGATAAGCAAGGAAACCCTGCGATCTAGCGGAGAAACAGACATGTATAATATTTATTTATTTAAATATAAGTATATTCACCGTCATCAACCTGATGCTAGAACTAAAAATGTTCTCTGATATCATAGCCCAGTGTTTTGTATTTATTAGTTTACGTGTTTTCGGAGGTACATTTAACTATTATTGAAAATGTATATATAAATAACAATTTATCATTAATGGAACTTCTCTTCTGCTTTAGAGTTAGTTTAGGCTTCACGCGTCTGACCAGACGTTTTTTAAAACCCCTTTTTTTTAACTCAAGTGGGCTCAAAACGTGTAAATCCATCAAAATCTCAATATCGATATTTCGTGCCGTCACAATACTTCTTCTTAAAATGACAAAGTAAAAATCTGTTTGATACAACTCATACTAAATTTTCTTATATAAATATTTCTCCGTACAGTAGTTTTTATTTGTTACTTATTTCTGTGTGTCTCAGGTTAAATGAAATTATGTTTCCACGTGTTATTAAAATATACAGTAAAAATGTAGCTTTTTCTTTTTGTCCCTTTTATATTAACTAAAAGTGTAGAATGAGGGTCGTGAAGGGTAATAAAACGACGTGTGTTTAAAACTTAAGAATGGCTATATTTCGCCCCACTCCGAGGCATAGACTTGCCTGAAACATCATTTTAACTTCAATTTTTTAAGTTTTTGGTAGTTTTCATACTACGGAAAGTTTAAATTTGAATTTAAATCAAATTATAATTATTATTTACTACGGGAAACAAACATGTCTGCTTCCTGTAGTAAATAATAATTATAATTTGATTTATTCATCATTTTAACTTCATATAAAATAATGTTCTTGATTAGGTAAAAAAACTATACCTACATAAATAAACTATTTCAGAAATGAGATCAAATCAAAAAATATATTAAATAGAACCTACCGGTAAACGAAAGTTTGGTTACATGTTTTATAATTTGTCAATATTCATCTATATAAAAATTAAAATCGTCTTTTGAAGTGTCTCTCTTACTAAACTCTAAACTAACTGGTTTAAAAGGAAATAACATAATTTGGAAGAACGTAACAAATAACAATTATAATAATTAATGAAACAAAAATTATCACATGGGAGCTTGAGAAAACCTGAGTTAAAACCTACCGATTACAATTATTTAAAGTTATAAACGCATCTAACACTGAAAACATCCAGATTTACTTTCCTTTTATATTTTTTTTAATAAGAGCTGTTATTATTTTATCCGTAATCTAGCATGAGTAGTATTATTTTGTGTATTATTATAATTTTATTTAAACGGATAATTTTATATTAGGTTTGCTGCGGCAATTATGATTTGATTAGGCATTATATGTTGTTTTTTTATGTTTAGGATAGCCGAGTAAAATTTATTTACATCTTTTGAATCTGCTTTTAGTTTATAGTACTGTTTGTCATGGCTATGTACGCAGCTTCAAGATATTTTCGTTTAGATTAATTTATTTCTGTGTCTAATATTTTATGTTGTCCTGGTCTTTTTCGTGATTTTGGCTTATTGTACGGAAACTGCGCTGGGGACAGCGCAGTCTTGTCATTTTGGGCTCTTATGTAGTATATATGTTGTTTTAATCTGCTCTCTCGTTTTTGCATGGGTTCTCCGATATATACATGGTCGCAGTCTTTACATTTAATTTTATAAATTACGTTAGATTCTTTAAATTTTTCAGTTTTATCTTTAAATTTGTGGTGGATTGAGTTTTTTATTTTAATTTAAATCAAATTATAATTATTATTAACTACGGGAAACTGACAGAGAAAAATAGACTCCAGCGCAGGGATTTGAACCACCTATATTTCCTGTATAGTATTCCAGTATCCCCGCGCTGGAGTCTATTTTTCTCTGTCTGTTTCCCGCAGTTAATAATAAGTATAATTTGATTTAAATTAAAATTTTATCGTTCCGTAGTATGAATACTACCAAAGTTGTAAAATATGTTTTTTATTTTATTAACTGGTTTTAAACAAAATTTAAGTCTATTGAAGTTTTTTTTTATATTTTCAGATAGGCCTTTTATGTATGTGAGAGATTTGTAGTACTTATTATTATCTATTGGGTTCTTAAGGGTGTGTAAGAAGAAGCAGTATACCAAAATTTATTTTATACATTTTATCGGGTAACTATTTTTTTCCCAGTTTTTTATAGGTTATGTTTTTAAGCGTAGGTGCGTGTTTTAAGCAATGTATTTTGTGTCAGTAAGAGCTTTTGATTTTTTGATTAAGTTAAGTACTGAATTACGTTTATGACAGAAAGAGTGACTAGAATGGTGGTTGAGGAACAAACCTTATTTTTATGTCTTTTTCATACCACATAATATAGAGATTTTGCCATCAATTTCTTTGATTAAGGTTATGTCCAAATAATTTATTTCTTTTTCAATGGTAAAAACGATATGTTTATGTTGATTGTTAAATATTTTGAAGGTTTCATCTACATAAGAATTTTTCGTGATTATGATGACTTCATCTACGTACTTAGCTGTGAATTTTGGTTTTTCCTGCAGTTGAGTTAAGGCTTGTGTTATAAGTTCGTTAATAAAGATCCCGCTTATGTTCGTAGATATACAACTACCAATAGGAGTACCGTTAAGTTGTCTATAAAGTTGGTGGTTGCATAGGATATAATTGTTACCACAAATGAGTTGTATTAAGTCTAAGAATGTGTTTTTACATTTTATGTTAGTGTGTGGGGCTATATGTTACCATTTTGATTGTATAATTCTGTACACTTCTTGTAATATATGCAAGACGGGATACTGGTGAACAAAGATTTGATATCTAAGAATATAATAGATTCGTCTTTATTTATTTATAACTAAATTTTGAAGGGCGTTTTTGATATCTATATCATTTTTATAGTCGCATACGGGTTATTTTTACTTAGAAAGTTTAGTGAGGGAGTAATAAGTTTAGTGAGTTTTTCTGTGGGTGAGTTGTATTTTATATGAAGTTAAAATGATGCTTCAGGCACGTCTATGCCCGGAGTGGGGCGAAATATAGCCATTCTTAAGTTTTAAACACACATCGTTTTATTACCCTTTACGACCCACATTCTACACTTTTACAATAAAAATGTTTTCTCCCCGACGGGGAATTGAATCTGAACTTTCACTGATCTCGAATCTTGATTTTTTTTTTTTTTTTTTTAGGAAAACTACTAATATGGTACTACTCTTTACAAGGACTACGTATGGTACCAGTCTTTACAGTGACTACAAAATAGAATTTATTAATCAAAATCCTAGGCACCCTTACCATTTATTTTTCCTATTTTTTAAAGGTTTTTGAGAGGAAGTGCCCCAAATTTTGTACCAAAATTGATTTCTTTATTTCGCCAGTGGATGATTTTTCTTAAGCTGTAGCCAAATGTATTCGAATTCGCCCCTGTAGTTTAGACTCCACAAGTCTGTAAAGACGACAGACACTCTTCATACAGACATTTTTAAAAACCACTTTTTTAGACTCAGGGGTTATGATCCCCGTGTCAATCTATCATAATCTCAAAATAGAATATTTGCGCCATTGCTATATGTTTCTCTTTATTAAACGAGTATAATATTATGTACTACGTATATGATAAGGATAAGTAAAAATAAAATATGACAAAAAAGAAATCTTAATTAGTTTAGAGCTACTATAGTACATTACTTGGATGCAATGAGGGCCTAACTTCCATTCTTCTCCTGGCTACGCTATCCTTCCTGTATAGATACTATAAAATAAAATTAAATGTTAGATTATTTATTATATTATTTATATTACCTTTTTTATTCAATCATTGTACATAGATTTAAAATATTTTAATTTATACAATCACACATAAAGATTTACTCAATAATATTAATTGTCTAACCGCCATAGCCAATGATTAATTTTACTGATTTCGTGAAATTAAATCAAAATACAGGTGTCGAAAGTTTTCGACAAAATGTTAATACTTTATTTTAATGAAATTAGTAAATTGTTTCGTAGTTTGTTTTCAATTCTTAAGAAGTCGGCTCACTTTTGCAGTATTTCGATCCACCCTTGGGCCATTCTTAAGATGACTGATTAGAAGATTACAATTTTTGTTTTAAAAATTCCTTATGTCTGAATTTTAATGATTTAAGTATTTTTCTCCTTTTTATTTATAACTTAATATTTTCTTTATTTCTTTACTCTAAAATGCTCATGAAACTATCATCTCTTTACGTATTTTACAATCCCACTTTGGTACCTGTTAAGGGTGGTTAATTATTTAGATGTGTTTAAATTATTACAAGAAGTACCCAGTTTCCTTAGTGTGTTCTACTTGATCTTGCCAAAGATTTTTTCTTCTATATTACTTTTGCCAAACAAGGGTTAGATATAAGTGTTCTCTGTTCAAAACGATCTTTTAATTATATTACAAAAATCTTTTTGAGATATAAGATATAAAGTACCTCACTATATTATACTAATTAATTTCTACCCAATGAACTCTAAAATGTGAGTTCGTAGGCAAAACCTAGGACCCCTATAATTTTTGAGGTGTTAAATAACAGAGAAGTTCCTCCTAAGTATAAATATATATTTAGTTTCGTTTTTTTACCAATTCATCTTTTCATGTAGTCTCTATTTTGTTTTTCCGAGCTTAACGAAGCTATGTGATTGTTTTGAAGATAGAACATTTTTATGTCTCCGATTTCAAAAATTACAAGACAGAAATCCGTGTCAGACATTTGTTTTGTTTCAACAAAATAACTAAATAATTCTGTGTACTCTAAAGTCCCCCAAATCTCCGCACAATACGTCACAATAGCCCTAAAACCCAAATTAAATATTTTAAATTTTGGTAAAACTGAAATATCGTATTTCCCAAATAATTTTGGCCAACACATACCGAGCGCTCGACGTACTTTCTATATGCCAATCCTGAAGAAAGCTTTATTCCCAAGTACCTATATTCGTTAGCTACTTATATAGTTTCTCCTTTATATTTCCATACATAAGGCTTAACTTTCCCCCCTTTTCTAAAAATTACGTTTTTTGTCTTGTCAAAATTTATTTTTAATCCCTTAAATCACAGTAAGACTCTAAATTTCGAATCATTTTCCCTAGAATAGCTGGATTATGCTACTAAAACCCAATCATCTGCGCACATGAGCATATTGACACATCTATCAAATCATTTATCTTTATTCCTCTTCCTATATATTCTATACAGCAAGAGAGAAAATAATAACGGACTCAACAGACATCCCTGCCTCAGCCCAACCCAGTTGAGTATATTTGAAGATATGGATGTTGGTCGAGCCTAAGTACATAGGTCGTTTTATTATTATTATGTTTATCTACAACCTATACACGTGCTCGGGCCAGTCGCATCCGAGTATTGCTAGAGTGAGCTCTGGGTCCGTCTCGCCGCCTCGTATTTTCGAAAAATCTGCTGCCGCTTCCCCTTGTCCCCGCTTTTCCTTCCTACTTCTCTTTTCATCAACCGACCAATTCCCTACACCAGTGTTTCTCAAAGTGTGGTACGCGTACCCCTGGGGGTACGGGAAGAATTTGGTGGGGGTACGCGCAGCACCGGGCTTTGACTGCGCAGTCAATTTTATCCTGAGAAGGATAAAATGGTTTATGTTGAAGCAACAGTTCATCATAATTTGGTTCCTTGTTAATTATTTTCTTAATTTGGCCTTCGTTTATGTACTAATTTTTTTTAATTTTGCTTCCGAGATTACCGAAGGTAACGGAAGCTATGTGATGGTTCTGAAGAACGAAAAAATTTTAGGTCTCCGATTTCAAAAATTCCGAGACAGAAATCCGTTCCAGACATCAGGGAACATTTTTGGTTCCGTGTCTGTCTGTCGCTCAATTTTTGCGAACCAACATATCTTAAAAACTACACGTCCGATTTAATTGAAATTTGGATGGTAAGTCATAATTAGCTCATTGTTGGTCCCATATAAGTTTCAAACTTCTGCGCTAATTTCTTTCTCTTCCACATGCGCACAAACATACAGCTTCAAAAGTACTTATCTGATATGTATGAAACTTTTATAGTTTATTGAAAGTAGTCCGCAGATAGCACAAGATTACTTTGAACCGTCTGAGCTCTTTAATTATTGCAAAATTGATACTTTAATTTATGTAAAAAATCCTCACAATTTTGACAGATTAAAAAAAAAAAAAAAAACGGAGGAAACAATTAGATAAATGAGAAAATAATGGCTTGTAAAAGTATAAATTCAACAAAGTACGTGGATAGGATGCGAGGAAGCTATGTGCCACACCAATTGACAGTCTATTTTTTATTGGTATTGGAGTATACGCATATTTTATTATTATTATTATTTTTATTCATCCAATTTCTTGTTAGATTTGTTCCATGACGACTAGAGTCGTGGGACAAACTCCAATGATGAAGTGACTCACATATATTAGACCTAACTCCTTGGTTTTAGTCGTTTTATATTAGTTTTGGACAAATTACTTTTTTAAAGTAATAATTTGTAAATATTTGACAAATAGAAAGTTTTTAATTTCTATTTTCAAAAAGGATTAAACCTAAAGGGTTGAAAATGTTCCAATATAAGCGGGAACGAATTATAACCGTTATATAAAAAGGAAGTAGTTTATATTATTTAATTTTCAATACCCCGATTGACACAGAAAAAATAAAATTAAATAATTAAAGACAACCAAAATAGAATTTGATTTTTTTTTAACGAGGGGTACTTAGTGTTACGAAAATTATAGAAAGGGTACACAGAAGTTAAAAGTTTGGGAAACACTGCCCTACACTATTCTACACCTAGCTATAACAGTTTACCACCAAAAACCAGGTATTTTTTGATATTTTATTTATTTCAATTAGTAACTAGCGCACAGCCAGTTAAACCTCGAGAAACACGCTGAAGGTCTGCAATAAGTCCTTCTGGTCCTTCCAGGTGTAAATGTAAATGTATGTTTGAGCGCGTAGAAGATAAACAAATGAGTGCAGAAGGTTGACTTATATGTGGGACCAACAATGGGCTACTTATGACTTACCATCCAAATTTCATTATAATCAGAGGAGTATTTTTTTAGATAATGAGGGGGTATGTTAGCGAGATGCTGTCAAATAAAACACAGTAAAAAAGTTTATGCTAACATTTCGCTAAATTTATTAGTATCATCAGAGCAAGAAACATAATACAAAAAGGTGGAGGTTGACTCTAAGACATAAAGGAATGTTATTGAGGAATGAATGGAGGTGAGGTTGAAAATCCAGAAAATAGGGAAGGGTCAAGCGGATCAAGATTTACTTAGAATTCTAACTATAACAATAAACTAACTAACAATAATGAAAAAGTACTTAGATATATGAAAAACATGGAAACAAGAATATAATGAAAATAGCAAAAACATATATTGTACTATTATTATTTTAAATATGTATAACTGTTGCTCAGGCTTAGACTGTTGATGTCAGTTCTGAAATGTATGGTATTGGGAGTTTTAGGCTATATTTCCAAAACTCCCAATAGTCGTAGAGTCAACCTCAACCTTTTTGTATTATTTTTATTTTATACTTTGTTTCTTGCTCTAATGATACGAATAAATTTAGCGAAACGTTTGCATAAACTTTCTCCCTGTTTTTTATTTGACAGCATCTAGCTAACATACCTTCTCATTATACTTGAACTGTCACGAACCAGCTCAATTATTACGTTTTTAAGATATGTTAGTTCGCGAAAAAATGAGCGACTGACAGACACGGAATCAAAAAATGTTCCCTTATAACATGACTGAAACGTCCCTAATTTCTGTCATTTATTTTTTTAAATCAGAGCCATAAATAATGTTCGTTATTCAGAGCGATCACACAGCTTCCGTTACCTTCGGTAAGCTCGGAAGTAAAATTATTTTGGTAGATAGGTCGTAAAGGAGCAGTTTGAAATACAACTATAAAGTATTTGTGCCTTCACAATGTCACGTATGCTAAGCCTGTGATATTTTTGTGCATTGATGGACGAATATAGAAGAAAAGCTGAAGACACTGCTCTCTAGTGAGAAATCAAACTACTTACCTAACATCATTATTTTATATTACCGCTAGAGTGCAGAAGTAGTACTTATTCCTTCTTTGCCTCACTATAAAACTCTACTTGATTCAACAGATATTGCTTTCTTCAATTTTCTTTTTTTTTACTTTCTCATATACATAGCATATAAAGGATAAAGTATTGTGATGACGCCAAAATTTGATTTTGATATTTTGATTTATTCACATTTTAAGGTCCTCTGAGTCCAAAAAAGTGGTTTTTCAAAAATGTCCGTCTGTAGTCAGTACAGACACGTCAAACCTAAACTACTTGGCCGATTTACAAACCCCCCCCCCCCCCCCCCCCCAAAAAAAAAAACCGACGATTTTCATTAAAAAAAATAAAATTTAAATACGAATAATCTAGTTCCAGAGTTTCAGAGTTATTGAGTTGAAAAGCTAAATTGACACTTTTTAAATGGTTTACAAAAATCGCAGGAAGTACTTACATCCTTAATATCTTAATAACTTGGGACTTAGGCCGCTGCTTTACCGACGGCTTACCGATAGCTTACCGATACCGCCTTCATCGCCCCACATGTCAGTTTACTTTCGGTAGAATCTTGCAGTCACGGGCGTGATTACGTCGTCAGAAGAAGATACTATTATAGCGTGTTACATTTATTTGCGATTGCGTAGAAAATGAGAGAAGTACTTTTTCCATCTTTACATTGCCGAGAATATTAATTGTCGACTATTTGTTGCATCCCAACAACATTCACATGATAATGTAAAATTCCAAGCGATGTATTAAGATGACAAAGCAAACATATCATGCGCTTCTGCACCTTATTGCGCCCAAGTTCACAAAACAAAATCAGGTCCTTTCTAGCATATTCCGGTAATTTATAATTGTACAACAATGAACAATGGATATTTCTTAATTTCTGAGACCAAAATAACATGAATATCTTTCTCCGTTGCCATTTTGGGATGACACCTAGACCACGCTCGAAGATAGTAATAGGAGTATATAAAGCTAGTATTTTACTGCTTGTTCGTACCGACTCTTACAGTAATAAGCTTTGTAATGGGGATTTTCCCTTTTTTGGCAATTGTTTATTGCTTAATTTCGTTGAAATCGGCCAAGTAGTTTTGGCTTCTCTTGTCTGCACAAACTTTTTGCATACACGTTTAGTTTGTATGACAATGCATGGTTAGCTAAGTGACGTCATTCTAAATCCAAGATGACGGGCAGCCCAAGATGGAGGGCTAAATATTTTTAAGCACACCCATGATATGGGTATCAAATATACTTTATTGGCGCAGTTGTAAATAAGAAAAGAACCAATGAAAAGAAGAACGAAGGAGAATAGAACGCGGGAAATGGAAGAGGAAGGCAGGGAAATACTACATGCTGCGGTAAACTTTAAATTATGATTAATATAAGGTAAATAATTGAGTTAACATAAATACTATAAAATGAAAGGGTTTGCTGAGAAGAATACGAATAAAAGCTTGTTTTTTTAAAATAAAATTTGTAATCAACTTATTACAAGCTTTTATTTAACTTGCAATGTTTGCTTGTATGTTCGGGTCAAATCTTCCAACTGAATTTTAAAGCAGCTATCCTCAACCGATTGAGTTGAAATTTTGCATACACGTTTAGTTGCATGGTTAGCTAAGTGACGTCATTCTAAATCCAATATGGCGAACTAGTTATTTTTTAAGCACGCTCATAATATGGGTATCAAAAAAAGGGTTTGCTGAGAAGAATACGAATAAAAGCTTGTTTTTTTTAAATAAAATTATTAAACTGATTTTATGATTAAAGTAAAAAAGAAAAATAATAATAATTAATATATAGATGACGACGAAAATACTACAATTAGGGAACATCGATCCTTTTTATTAAGTTATTATTAGATTGAGACCCCGCCCAAAATTGCATCACATTCTAAAAAAGTAAATCCTTGCTGTTGGCATTTAATATTTAAATGAAATTTTATTATGACTTCTATTGACCTTCAACTCCTCCTTGAACATTTAGTTCTAGTTTACAATTTGGTATGCTATTCAAAGGTTTTATCCTTAGGCGCAATACACTACTTGAGGTTTTATCTTTAAACGAAAATAATTAGTAGGAATAACACAAATTTAAACTACTAAACCAATTTAAATGAAATTTTGTGTAAATTTAACTCTTTATTTGCTTACCAAAGGTAGTGGAAGCATTGTGCTCATTAAAAATATTTTTTTGTGTCTCCGAATTGAAAAATTCCGTGACAGAAATCCTTTGGAGCAATAGTTGTGTCTGTCTGTCGTTCAAATTTTTGCCAACCCACCATATGTTACAAACTACTTGTCCGTTTTATGAAATGTGGATGGTAGGTCGCCATTAGCCCATTGCTGGTCTCATATTAATTTCAACTTTTTTCGCATATTTCTTTCTCTTCCGCATGCGTGCAAACTTTTTCCATTGACACCTATATTTTTAAAACTATAAATATCATTAATATATTTTTCTGGTTAAATTAATTATAAATAGTTGTCCATTTCTTTTCCAATGAAATCATGAAAGTAAAATAAAATATAGTTTCAGTGTTAACGTTGTACAATGATACAGAAGAATGAGGATAATAATAAATGCATGTTAGAGCATATGAGAAAGTTTTTCCGAGTTGTCCCGAATCGATTTGGTAATTTATGACTCCATTACAAAAAGGACGGCTCTGTCTTTTGACGAATCCATTAGTGTGTTCAGTGGCGTAGAACATCTATCGCCTCTTTGAGTATCGAAGTAGACATGTCAATGATCGGACTGTAGTTCCGATCTTTTCCAATCATCGAGTGTACGTATCTTCAAGATGTACACCTAAATATGTTCGACCAATCCTCGTTTAATCTCTCAATAAGAAAATATTATTTGTTTTATGCATGAAAATATTTTTTAATCAAATCATATTTTACTGGGCACTGGGCACTCTAGTGTACTTGGACATTCGTTTACTACTCTATTGTTTACAATATGGTCATCTGGAGTTAATTTGAAATTAGTTTTGACCACATCCATTTGCTACTACAATGTAAATTTAGGTTGCATTGGAAATTCTTTTAATTGTTTTTTTTAATTTTTATTGATTAACAAAACTACATAAATTACAATGTTATTAGTGTTATTATTGACATTGTTGTTGTTTTTTTTTGGCGGTGAATAACATAAGGATATAGTCCATTGACTAATCCTTTTGGCGAGAATAGTTTAGAACGTAAGATAAATATGAATTTACAATTAATTTGTTTTGATCACATCCGGTGGATCTTAAGCCAGCCAAACGATGCGGTATATCCGTCAGGTGAACCTGTACAGGTTACAGGTACACCAGAAGCGTGCGTGCTATCATACCTGTACCGGTTAACCTGTCAGGTATACCGAAACGTATTTAGCCGGCTTTATGTACATAAAGATAAAATAGACTTTATTTTAATTACGAGTAGTTTTGACCACCTTCACTTGCTACTATTGTCTACCATGTTGTTATTACTACCTGGATATCCTTTAATTATCTGGATATTTGGGTTCTTTCCTTATCATGGGACCACAAGAGTCTAGTAGAGTAGAGTCTATATTTGACCTTCTTTACATGGTGTAGTTGGTAGAGTGAGGGTATTCATTTATAAAGTTGTTTCTCCTTCATTTCATTGAGAATTTCGTTCATGTATTTCGCTATATTTTATCAAAACTTTAAATTTTTTAACAACACTGACGCATTATTTACCCTCAATAAAGTTAAATGGTTTGTTTGACAATTACAGTTTTTTAATGAGAGGCGACCATATGTACAAGTATTATAACTCTGTACTTGTACTGCTTCACGTAGTTAGTTTATAGGACCCCTATATGCAGCTATAAACTAAATATTGTTTGATAAATTACATTGTTGTTTAGCTAGGGCATTGGGGGCCCCCCCAAAGTACTTTTTGGGGGCCCCTCGCCAAACAAAATTGATTAGCAAAAAAATGATTAGCCTCTTGTTAATTGTTAGATTAAATTTTGACTAGAGAGGTCAATAGAATGTAACACAACACTATTGTAACCTCAATTTAATATGAATTGTGGTGACAAACTTGTTGTCTTACTTTCTATATCGATGGTGTTGCGCCAAAAGGGCCAATCTGCATTTTGTATTTGAATTCTAAAACTTATAATGACAAATTAATATTTGAATGCCTTATTTATAATTTTATTTATTTAAAATATATTTGGCTTCCTAAGTAATAAGAAACCAAAAATAACCAAATTTATTTTATTAATTATAAATAAAAAAACAAATATGATATTAGTTGCAGATTGGCCCTTGTGGATTTATTCAGATTGGCCCTTTTGGCGCAACACCATCGATATCTAGTCAGAATTATGAAGTGGTGTCACAAAATCTCAGTTAAAATAACCAATAATTTGTTTGAATTGTGATTAAATGTACTATGTTTAGGATACTTAGAGGGTACTAAGTATCCTCCTTAGGAGGTATATACTACTGGGTTATGGGTATATATATACTGTTTTACGTTACTGCTTCAACGTCACTGTTGTTTTAAACAACCAATAATTTGTTTGAATTAAGTGATTAAAGCTGCTATGTTTAGGAGGGTATACTTAGAGGGTACTAGGTACTTAGAGGATACTTAGAAGGTACTAAGTATCCTCCTTAGGAGGTATACACTACTGGGTTATGGGTATATATATACTGTTTTACATGACTGCTTCAACGTCACTCTGTTGTTTTCTCTGATTGATCTTAAGAAAGGTACAGGTATACGTGTATAAATTCAGTTGTCAGCTTTTTACGTTTGCTTATTTATTTACATCAATAAATTACTTAATCTTTTATCTTGGGATATCTTAATAAATTGTCTAGACTTGTTTTGAGTCACTCCTCCTTATGTTTCAAGAGATTCTCAGGACCGTATCAGTTATACCATATGGCTTTATGTAAATTTCTTCATATATATATATATATATATATATATATATATATATATATATATATATATATATATATATATATATATATACACTAACATTCACAAAGGATATAATATCCAAAAATCTACAAATTTGGACCATAGAGAAAGTAAATTGTCTATTTACATCGTGTTATTCAGTTACATTATTATTCAGTTTGATAGAGTAAGCAGAAATGAGAAATAAGGCAGAAGATTGTGAACATATGGAGTGTGATGTATGTTAAGTTATGACTGAATTAGGTTTAGTTTTGGCACGGTGTCCAGTGAGTTATAAACTTGCGAAGTATCAAGGGGGAGAAGTCCCCGACACTTTCACGCCAAGTTTGGTCACATGGTCTTCTGGCCTGGCCCCTGCAACATTACGGACCTTCTTGAACTTATTTGAATATTTTTTTTCTTTTTATTTTAAATCTTCCATTTTAACTCTACATTTTGTTTTTATACTTTGGGTTGGGGTGTGGTTATGTAAACATTTTGGTTTGAAAGAAAAGTGCCTTTTGTTTTGTTCTTTTGTTAGTTATTTAAACATTTGTTCAGTTATATTGTTCTGACCTAGAGCTGAGGCTAGATAAGGTAGAACGGAGTGAAGTTCCTTTGTCCTCAATGCTCTAAACACCTACGGTTTTAGTTTCATAATGGCTTGTTCCTTCAACTTTATGAGTATTATGACTATTTTTAGACGAGCATCCTAACATGGTCGTATACAACAATATTTCCCTGTTTCTTCGAAGAAAATGGTTTCTGGTTGGTTTTGTAAACGCGTAGGTTGTTTTAATATTGAAAAATTGGTTCTTGGATTATTGGTTTTTATTACTAGAAATATTTCCAATACGATTATTATAGGTAAAATACTTAGATATAAAGAAATCTATTATTATAGAAATTATATATTCGAATTAATAATATATCAGTGGAATTAAGGTTTGTTATAACACACAACACTATACCACAAAATTTTGTTGATCCTCATGTGAATGAACCCTCGTGCACACAGATGTTTTCAATTTATTTATATTAGATATATAAACGAATGTTTGTGTTAAAATGCGCTGTATATAATTTCTTTAAAAGACGCAGCCAAAAAAACATTTAGTTTCTAAAAGAAAATCCTTCAATGGTCAAATGGGTAGTATAAATAAAAAAAATTAAGTTCTCATAATTTAATGGTCATTGTCAAGCTTTTCTTAAATCCCTGAATTACTCAACAATTTTATTCTACTATAATTCTCCTAATCATTCATAACAATTTCTTCAAATGTGTGCTACAAATCACTGTCGCATCTTTTAATCTTATACATTCATTACATTGACATAAGTAGGTATGGTGGCCTTGAGAGTGGGGGAGGAGGTGGGGTAGACCTAGGGGGTCAGGAGTGGGGATGGTCTCAAGTGCCCCTATACCTACTGACATGCTATAATGTACTTTTGAAAATTAACGTAGTCATTATATGTTGTCTATGGATCTCACTCAGTGTTCATCCCATATAAATGGGTAGCTGCTTACATTAAGTGGCGACATACTGGTTGTGAATGCCGATTATAAGGTTTATACAGCTAATGGAGCGACATGCTAACCCCGTGTCATCGATTGCATAGTTGATTGCTTTATAGTTGTACAAGCCCTTTGGCAGGTATAGGTCCTCCACGGGCTATTACGCCACTGAGTTATTTATTTTATGTTGTCTTTAAAAGTAGCCAATGGTTGGGTAGATCTGCTATGTTGATACGTGTCAGAAGATTTTATTTTATTTGTATTTAAAAGAAGCAATAGGTATGTTTTCTTAAAGGATTTATTTCATTTGTTTATGTTTGTTGATCTTATAAAAAAAAAAAAAAAGAAGAATTAACCATATATAGTTTATTGTTTGTTGTTGTTGAGTGAGTAGATATTGCGCTTTCTTTATATGACTCGTCTAGAGCTTTGTTTATCTTTTATCGCAGTTTTGTTTACGGGATTAGGTAGATAAGCTTGGCTAAACCAAGGGGGGTCCCCGTTTCTTGTGGAGGTCAGTCGTGGACAGGTAGGCTGTGGAGCAACGAAAAGGGACGTCACGCATTTGCGGATCACCGACGGATTTACGTAGTGGCTGCCACCTACACCCGATAGACCGTTGGCCGACTCCAAGCTGACTCACGCTGGATGTTGCGGAGAACTCGCCGAACTAAGCTAAGCCCTAGTTTTAATTTACTTTTAATATAAATTTGGACTCTTTATAAAACTTCTCTAACGATTAACCTAGGAAATTATAATAATGAAAATAATAACACAGTAACTAATAATGAATATAATTTTAATTTAGAATAAGAACTTAGCGTCCGAAGGGATTACAGTGTTCCTTTTCGATAAAAGGAGCGCACCGGTGTTTGAACGCGGAGTTCCAGACACCACTTGAAATTTTTTTATATATTTATAATTTAATTTTTTGAACTACCCTGAAGCGTATTGCGGGTTGCCTACCCACACAGTTGTAGTCACACTTACTCACTATTCACCTCATCTACGTCCGACTAGATGAATTTACCCTGTTTCACCGACACCTCTATTTTTCCACTCTGACCTGCCTTCTTATTTAATTTTCTTTATTATCTAATTAATTAATAATTTTCTTCAAGTAATTTTCTTATTATCTAAGTAACTTATATTTATATAATTATTTTTTTATTTTATTAATTTTGTTTTGATATTTAGGGGACTTTATATTTTTTGTAATTTTAATTAAGGTCGATACCTTATAACCTTTTATTATTTAACTCAGGGGATTTATTTTTACTTTTAGCTTTTTTTTCCTCTCTCAATTTTAAACATGTATTGTTTAAATATGTAATCATGTGATTTTCATTTATTTTTTTTATTATTATTATGGTTAATTCCTTTTTTTTCTAAACTTCTTCGCACCCCACTCCCTTACTGACCTAGCTGGCAAAACTCACTGTAATAATGTTCTATGAATGAAACGTATGAGAAATTCGCATTCATTGTACTTAAAGATTAAAAATGGTTTATTTATTTGACAAAGAATAGTTATTATAAAAAGCGGAACTAATCCCCCTTATTTATAACATTTAAATAAGCTTATTTCATTCAAACTTAGTGAAATAGGTGTTATGCAATCCCTTTTTTTTATTGTCTAACAGTATTCTAAAACCAATCTAAACTGAGTTAGGTTTTTATCTTGATTCAAGTATTTAAGGAGATTATAAGTGTGGGCGTCTTAGATTATATAGGTCCACCCAAACTATATATTAAGGAATTAAGTAATTAATTTAACCGAATATCAACTCCCGAATATTATCTCATTTTTACTATAGTTTCAATTTGTTGAACGCAGTTTAGATAATATTACTGAGTTTGAAGCCGACTTTATGTATCCTTGTAAAAAAATAAATAAATATACTTGCTTTTTAACTTCAACAATTTATATTTCATTCACCAAATAAATTCACATATCCAGAAAAATCCTACCCCGCTGGTACTTAATCGGATTGTGTTGGTTTGGATATTATATACTTTATTATAAGTCAGGTTCTATCGCAGTTTACTAAATTTGTTTTTGGATGTCTGTATCTATTCTAATGTGTGTATGGTTTCTACTCAAGTTAAAAAGGAAGTCAGTAATGTGTTATGTTTGTGTTTGGTGGAAAAGTTTTGGCTTGTTTAGCCTTATAATTTGTGTAAAATTAAGGCAGACATTTAATATTTTATAGTGCCGTAGGCAAGACTTTTTTATTATCTAGTGACACAGATGGGTATTTTTCAGTAACTGACAAGACCTTTTGAATTACTCTATATTGATTTGGCTTCTTAAAAATTATATGACCCAAATATGTTCAATTGCGCTTATATTTTTCTTTTTAAAGCATTAAAAAAAAAACCAGTTAATTAAATTAATTAAAAATTTCAATTAAATAATGATAATACTTGTTTTTATGAAATAGTCTATATTGAGATAAGTCAAGCTTTGTCTTATCAAAGTAATATTTCGACTGTTTCCGTTCTACTAATGTTTAAGTGAGGCTACTTGTGTGTTTTGGGAAGCAGTACCTAATATAATATTATATTAGGTAGTATATATTATATACTTCTCATTGCTAAAGGCTGTCTTGATGACCCTTAGGGGTTCCTGACTTCTTCCAGATTTCCAACATTCCTTTTTTGGTGGATGAAAGTGATATAGTACTTATACATATTACGAATGTTGGCCAAGCTACTGTCTCTTGTGCAGTCCAAGGGTGTAAGAGATTGCTGTGTCTAGAGGTTATTAGTACCTAAGGGTTAAATCCTCTCCTCGAATCACATCAGAAACAGCTTTGGAACATGTTTTCCTGCGTAAATTACTTTATTCGTTATGATTTGACATAAGGACAGAATAAACAGTTACTATTTGGAAAGATTTGTCACTAGTAAAGATAATCCTAAATATCCTTCATTTGTTAATTGAATGTAGCGCATTATCGCAGAACAATATTAGGCTATCTAATTTTTTGAGATCATTGAAGAGTTATTTTTTGTTTCAACTCAATTTAATTATATAACAGTATAGTCATTACAGGTCTATATATAATTTATTTCTGACAATTTCATCACAATGTATTGATCAGTCAGGAGCTAAGACCAGGGACCGCGGAACCTATTTCAAAGAGGGGGGGCAAAAAAAAAAAAATATATGGTGTGCATTGTGGGTTTAGCATTTTGCTAATAATATTAAACTTTTTTATATTACAAGCACCTCTAAACAATTTTTTTAAGAAAGAGGAGAGGGAAAAATCCAGACGACTAATGAACAGTTTGAAGATAAATGCTCAAGTAATATGTTTTGGTTTGTTTATAGAGGCTAAATTTCTAAGGGAAAAGAAAAATTAATTAATTAATAATACAATTTTCAAACGAAGCAATCCTTTAATAAGTTTTAGTTTTTTATAAAAAAGCGTAATGTTAAACATCGATATCTGTAGAGTATTTGTATTTAAATATATACTTTATGCGTTTATATAAATAATATTGTACTATACATGTAAATTATAATTTTATTTAAATATTTTTAGAGATCAGTAAATGCACATGTTCGATGTTAGTTGTTCTTACTATTTTTGAGTACAATAAATTTACAACAATTTAAGTCTAACGGCAACTTTGTACGTCCAATAGTTCCCGTGATATGGCACTTTAAAAATTGGACATTTTTTCAAAAAATGGAATTTTAAGTATTGCTCTCGTTTCGGGGCGAATATCAGCGTAAAAATGTTAACCTACGAGAAATGTTATAAGGAATGAAGTTTTAGTAAATATAATTGGCTTCCTTTAAGGTCCAATGAAAACTATGAACGTCCATCGAACAACTAACATTTAGCAGCGCATAGTTTACAAGGTATCAACAACTGAAAAAAGTCCGACAATTTTTCATATGTTATGCAGCTAGCACAGGTTTTTCGAAGCTGCAAACTTAGGATCACACTACCCTAACTGGTCCGAACAACATATCAAAAAATCGGAACTACATCAAGCTTTGCGAATTATATAAGTAGGTCTAATTTTACTGGCCTAATATTCCGTTGTTGTGTTTTTCACAATTTCAATTGAATTACAAAGCCTACCGACTTCGTTTTGCTCTTAAAAGGAAGATAATTAAATAAATATACTACAACTTTATTCCTTATGACTTCTCGTAGGGTTTTTTTTTTTATGCCGATAATCGGCCCGAAACGAAAGTAACACTATTTTTTGAAAAACATTGTCAATTTTCGAAGTGTCATATCTTGGAACCTATTGATCGTAGAAAGCTTCAGTTGAGCCTATGGTGCTGCAAATGTACTGTACTTAAAATAGAGTAATAACGCCTAACTTCGAAAAACACATAGTTTACAAGTTATATGGCAAAAACTAAACAAAGTCAGAACATGTTTCAGTTTTTCAGCTATTACGCAGCTAGCACGGGTTTTTCGAAGCTGCAAACGTAGGATCACATTACTCATCACTCTAACACTCTAACTGGTCCGAACTACATACAACCAAAAAATCAGAACTACATCACGCTTTGCGAATTTAATGTCTTATTTTACTGGCCTATACCTATATATTCATTTATTCATCTAGAATAAATAGGTAATTTAACAATAACAGAGGGGGGGCGTTGCCCCCCCTCTGTTCACTGTGGGGGGGCGGCCGCCCCCCCTGCCCCCCCTGTTCCGCGGTCCCTGGCTAAGACAATTTTTCAGGGGCCGATGGCTTCTCGAAGACTATACAAATTCGTCTTCTAAAAATACCTGGAATACGGTTTTAGATTTGTTGTGATCCTATTTCTCTCTCAGTGATCTATGAGTTTATAACTGCACAGTCTGTAATGTCTAGTGTATTGAAGCTTTTAATCCGTTCTTGCGAAGCTGGCTCGCTTGATTGATATTTTGATTCAGTATTTTTATATATTTAAGTGCAACGGGGGAATATAGTGCACTTATGAAAATGTACTTATGTCATTATTTACAGACAAAGAAATTGATTGTGTCTACTATCTATTCCATTTAGTATTTTATAAAGTTTCGAAATTGTACTCTCAAAAGCTTTGTTTTTATGAATGAAACCGCAAATGCGAAGGTGTTAAAACGGAAACACTGTCAGAACTTGAGATATATTCATCTTTCTTTACGACAAGTACAATATCAATTAGACTTGCATATTGTACTGTTTGATCGTACCACGATTTAACCATATCCAGTCAAGGTTAAATTCGTTTCTTGGTCGACGGCCAAAAAGAAAATGTCTTTTGAGGACCCATCTCAAACGAATTAAAAATCAGCGAAGAGAGTAATATCAGACTTTAAGACATTGCGTATAAGGAAATGATTAGGGAGGAAACTTTAGTTCGCATGGGCGAAGGAGTTAGAGTGGAGGTAAGAAAGCCTTCGGTTAGTTAGTGAATTCAGCGTGGGCCAGTTGTGAACTTGAGGGATTCAGGTACCTTCTAGGATAGCCACTGGCGTGGGTTATACCATCCTACGCTATAGTATCGACCATCAGCCAGCCACCCAGCTACACCGGCCTACACTCTCCGCCTTATTCCTTCCCCACTCATGAAAAGATATCCTCTTATTTATTAAAAAAAAACTACTTATAATTACATATACTTTTTTTCTTTTAATTTATTTATAGGAGTGATTTGTTCTTTAATTAACGGATCTGCTTCCGTTCGATGATAGATTTAGTTGTTGTATTATTGTCGGCAGTATTTAAAAAACAAAACGTTTCAGCTTTTGTCAAATTAGTCAAAACATTAAATATCAGAGTCAAGGTCTGCAAAAGTTTTTGAACTTTTAAAAAACGTTTCAATAAGTGTTAAATTGCTTCTGGCTATTGTGTTCCTTATTCCTTATCGCCTACAGTATTTTTATTATATAAAACAAATCATCAATACTGCGATTATTTGATTTTTGATTGTTTACAGAATTTTACCTTGAGAAAATAAATTATTATTTTGCCTGAGGTTGTTATAAAGATGTATGATAGACAAGTTCATTTTGGTTTTATTTGTTGGTACATATGGGCCAATGTTGTATATTAATATAATAGTTGCAGTTTGCCATAGGAATTATTTAATGTAGATATCATCATATCTTATTTATTGATATAAGTTAACGGAAGGTAACCAAGAATGACTTCTGATCAACTTATTTATGAAAAATTAACATCTTTTATAGTCTTGCTGAGATACGTTTAGATCCACACACACTGCTTAATGGTGTCTCATGGATGCATAAAATTTCCTTAGCTTGGTCCCAATAATGTTTGATTATTATCCTTCTTTTGATTGTTATTAGTTTAGTAAGTAGCGCTCAAATTATTTTATTTTTGAATCCACCACTTTCATTACCACTAGGCTATTACTTGTTTCTCTGTACCATTTGTTTGCGCTTCTTCTATTGTAACTCCGAAAATATAATACATAGTATTCTTGTGTTTGTTAACGCAGGAATACTATATTATTTAACAACTAACTCACCGGAGATATACTCGTATATAGGTAAAACTCCTTCGACAACTCAATCACGGAGACGGTCAGCTGTAAAAAAAATACTTCAATATTGCATAAAGCCGACGATTTGACCACTATTTAATGTTGTCATCGTCTGGGAAACTGCAACATACATTAATTATGAGCATCAATATAAGAAGCACCGGCCTAAGCCATAGAGCAAGGTAAATTAAAAAAAACTGCCGTTCTTTTTTTTTGAAGTTTTTTCTTACACCTGACCGTTTCCCTGAATTGAGTTGTATAGAAGGAATCTTGCCTATATAAATATCTCCGGTCGAGTTGAGTTACCTGGTGTGTATACATATAATATATATATGTATATATAAATAATGTTTTGACTAAGTATTTATATTAAATGTAGTACATTACGCGTCTAGTGGAGAAAGTAGCATTTTGCATGCGAGTGTGGAGTTTGTACCCGAGCGACAGCGAGGGTATAGCAAAACCACAAGAGCAAAGCAAAATTACGTTTTCGCTCGAGTTGCGTACCGTATTTATCTACGATTGTGGATTTTAATAATAAATACAGAAAAAAATGTAATAAACTTCCTGTATGTAAGTTCGTATTTCTCTTTTGATTAAGATGACATTAATTGTAGAATTAATTATTTCGGGAGGCCTATTATTCTCCTCATTTTCGTCATAATCACTTAAATCACTTGTTTTTCTCAAACTCGATATAAACAGTTACTTTAATTAAACAAACAGAAAATTAGTTTTGTTAAATGTAAACAAACTCGCTAATCGTGCGTTAAGGTGAAGAATTCCTTTTTTTCCGCTTTTGGGCGGAAATAAAGGAATTCCTCACCTTATCGCACGATTATGAAACGCGCATGCGCAATGAATACAGCTACGAAAAGAATCACTTTCCACGCATCTAAACAGAGATATAATGTTTGTATTTCGTATCAATCGTAGATAATAGTACATTACGCGTCGAGTGCGGAAAGTAGCATTTTGCATGCGAGTGTGGAGTTTGCACCCGAGCGATAGCGAGGGTAGTAAAACCACACGAGCAATGCAAAATGCCGTTTTCGCACGAGTTGCGTACCGTACTTTATCTACGATTGTTATGGATATAAATAATAAATACAGAAAAAAATAAACTTGCTTTATGTAAGTTCGTATATCTTCTCTTGATAAAGATGGCATTAATCTTGAGTTGTATTTTTTGCCGAATTAATTATTTCTGGAGGAGTATTATTCTCTACATTTTCGTCAAAGCTACTTGATTCATTCATTGTTTTTCACTAAAAACTCGATATAAACAGTTACTTAAAAGAATAGCAAATTAGTTTTGTTAAATGTAATCAAACTCGCTAATTGTGCGTAAAACTGAAGAATTCTCTTCTTTACCGCGCTAGCGTGGTAAAGAAGAGGAATTGTTCAGAACTATGAGACGCGCATGCGCAATGAATACAAGTACGAAAATAACCACTTTCTACGCAACTAAACAGAGATATAATGTTTATATTTCGTATCAATCGTAGATAAAAGTCTTTTACCTACGATTGATACGAAATATAAACATTGTATCTCTGTTTAGATGCGTAGAAAGTGATTCTTTACATACCTGTATTCATTGCGCATGGGTGGTTCATAATTCCTCTTTTTTTCCGCCCTAATGCGGTAAAAAAGAAAAATTCTTACTTATCTTCTGTTCTTTTCTCTCTGAAATTAGTGGATCTATTTATAGAATTTTCTGATTTATAAAAATAATTCTCATTACTGTTACTTTCCTGAAATTACCTTACCTGCTTCATAGTTCCTATTTTCTGCTATTCTATACTTATTTCGTGTGTATTGCTGCTACTCTCACGCAATATAACATACACTCACATTCATAGTGCTTATTTTTCAGAGACGTTTCACTGATATAATATTTCTTCATCTAATTATCCACTCTCTTTTCTTATATTTTTATTTTTCTCCTTAGCATATCTGTTATAGAGACATTTGCCATTTCTCCTATTTACTTATTACAATATTAAATTTCAAATTAGTGTACCTGCTTCAGAAACGTTATTATTATATTGTGATATTTATATAAACCTTCATTTTTCATATCCTTTTTACTGTTGCTTCACTAATCGAAATAAGTTTATCCATCTCAGAAAAGTTTCTCTAATCTGTTTTATGTTTACTATAAGAGGTATATTAACTATTGGCAATAAAAATATAGTGTTTACTTTTTTTAATAAAATGTTTTTGTTTTTTTATATACATAAATGATAATAATAAATAATAATAAGGAGCTAATAACTGATGGTTAAGCACCTCAAAATAAATAAATATTAATTATAGAATTACCCTTATTATATCAAATAAAATTCTTGGCTTTATCCTTTTTGTAGAATGTAGATAGTTTTTGTATCCTTTTTACGACCCTCAAGTTTTAGAAACTTCTTTATATTATTATTTGGTGCACACAAAAAAACGTATTTTTTTATTCGAAGCAATAAATTCTTATCGCTAAATAGAATAGAATATTATGGTTTTTAAACAAATATTTCTCTGAGATTTTTTTTTCCTTGAATGGTAATATGAAATGTAAAATGTAAAATTATTTGACAACCTAATTATTAATGTGATAAAAGGCGTGTTTGATCGATATTTTTTTTAGGTGATGGCCAGTTCTTCAAAAATGTAGCGAGCAAAATTCCCATTTAATAAGTTGAAGTTGAGTACAAAATTAACATTTTAGGAATCATTTTAACATCTTAACTCTACATTTAAGTAGATGCAACTTGAGCGTCATGTCGCTCCTCCTACATATAATAATTCCCACCTTTCTAGGAATCCATACAGGATTATTGCTTAGATTTCGACTGTGTAATAATGTAACTTATTGTGACTCTTATCGTTTCTGGTTTCGTTTAAATATAGGTATATATGAGAATATCTCAGAGGCCACTGATATTTCTAGTATCATTGTGATATTTCATCACAATATAAAGTATCACTGATATTTCTTATAAATCTACGAATAATATCGTTGACTAGTAATAATATAAATTTACAAAAAAATCTTTGTTTTTTCAATGTCATATGACTGATATATGATTAAAATTATTTACATCGGTTTCATTTTTCATTCAATCCTATTTATTTATGTGATCTTGCATCATTATTTTGACGTAATGATGTCACATTAGTTTTTAGAGTCTCCGTTTAGAAGAGTAAATGAGTTGCAAAACGAACTGAATCAACTCAACCAGTGTATTTAAATCTAGTTAATGATGCAGAGATGCTCGTTTTCTTTTAAAAGATAAAATGTATGAATGCAGAAAAAACATTCCTAGTGTAATTGCATCTTCAAATGGTTTTAATAAATTCTAGTGTTAGTATGTTTACAATTACATATATCATTGAACGATGTCAAGATAGAATATCTCTTCTTTAATATACTTTCTTCACTAATAAATATATTTCTAGAACATTCGCTCTTTAAAAAATTAAAACAAATCTCTTTATTGATAACTTATTTTCCCCTATATGATTTTTTTTTTTTTTTAATATATTTTATAATTCATTAGGACACTCATAAATGCCTCTACTATCTCTTTATCACTCATTTGTGTACAGCTTTGTAATCTATTTATGCCGTAATAAATTTAAATCTAATACTTTTGGTAAAATAATTAAATTGAAATATTATTTTAAATTTTATTTATTTTTTATGTCTATCTTTTTACTTTCTTAAATATTGTTGAGGTATATATATAAAGAGAAAGTATTGCGATGACTCGAAAATTAGATTTTGATGGATTTACACATGCTTTTTTGGTCACTTGAGTCAAGAAAGTGATTTTAAAAAGAAAAAATCATATCTCGAGGCGAAATCGCGAAATTAATTTTAGCTATAAATTCAGGGTGCTAAACAAGCACCCCCCCCCCCTTATTATTGTGCCAATTAAATATTTTTAATCTTCTATATTGTTTTGTATTTACTAGCTGACTTCTGGTGATTCTACGGAGAGTTATTTTTTTAATTTAATAGGATTATAAACTATCGTTAAGAAACGGATTGGTGAGAATTATGTTAGTACATAATTACTTTTAGTACTTATTAATTTAGTACTTAATTATGTTAGTACTTAATAGACTTGGTTAATTCTTGTAATCGATTCCGGAAGTATCGTGAGTTCTAATTCTTTATATAAATGGCCGCCATCTTCATTCAAGATGGAGATGGAGGATCGTAAAAAAGATTTAGCACATAGAGGCCAAGAGTAGCCTACCTACAAAAGTTGTGATGTGAGGCCTACCTACAAATGTTGATAAATACAGTGGTTTCAGGGATATCGTAATGAGGTAGTTAGTCAGTGCCATTTGGATTTTAAATACACGTACGCACATATATGCATGGTCATAGGTTCATATGGATTCAGAGATGCCGTGATGAGTGAGTGAGTGAGTGAGTGGTATTTGGATTTTATATATAATATACTAGCCGGATCAGTGCGCTTCGCGCACCTTATCCGTCTAGAAGTTGGCGCTGTGTGTAAATAATAATTAAAACAATATAATTAATATATCTTTATTGTTACATAATTTCGTATTTAAGTAAAAGTAGGTTATATTATTTTTTTATGCATTTTCAATTGTTCTATTTTATTCTACATTCAATTTTCAATTTTAGTTACAATAAGTCTATGTAACAAATTTAAGATCTTTAAATCCACTGGAAACTAAGATAATAGTATCTGATTAAATCCAAGATGGCGGCCATATGTTGAAGTGAAAGTACCTTTAAATTTCTACTTTAGCTACCATAGGTCTGTGTAGCAAATTTCAGATCCCTAGGTCCACTGGAAGCTGAGATAATAGAGAGTTATTAAATCCAAGATGGTAGTTGTAATTCAATATGGCGACCATATGTTGAAGTGAAAGTACCTTTAATTTTCTTCTTTAGCTACCACAAGTCTATGTACCAAATTTTAGATCTCTAGGTCCACTGGAAGCTGATATAATAGAGTGTGAATAAATCCAAGATGGCGGCTATAATTCAAAATGGCGGCTATATATCGAAATCAAAACACCTGAACTTTTCTATTTATGGTACACTCTACCTATGTACCAAATTTCAAATCTCTAGGTCAATGGGAAGTAGGAGAATTACTGATGAAAAAATCCAAGATGGCGGCTATAATTCAATATGGCGGACACATATCGAAATCAAAATGGCCGCACTTTCCTATTTATGGTACACTCTATCTATGTACCAAATTTCAAATCTCTAAGTCAATGGGAAGTAGGAGAATTTTTGATGATCAGTCACTGTCACTCTTAGTTTTATATATATAGATAAGCACCTCGACTGTGTTTCCCTCCAAAATCTTCACACAGCAAATTGTAATTGAAACAACTGACCCGTTTCAACTGTTCTGAAGCTGCCTTCTTCAGATAATCGAACAAAGTAATCTAACAAACAAAGTAGCAGACTTATACTTAAAAAGTATAAAGAAAGGTGACATTAAATTGTAAAACAACAATTAAAACAGCAATTAAATAACAATAAGTAAAAGAACAACAAAAAAAAAAATTAAATAAATAGAATGAAAAATACCTGAAGGTAAAGAATCTTTTAGGCTTCTAAAAGAAATTCCAAAATATTAAGGATAAGCAAGGTATATTCTTGCTTTATTTGAAAATGAAAATTACAAACTTAACTACAAAACACTATTATAATAAAGAAGGTTACACTCTGAAAAGTCTTTATTTAGATTATAATGATGTCTGATGTCACTTTGCGAGTGCGTGGACACTGGATACACAATTTGTTTAAATAACCACACATGGGTATTAATAAGGGGTGTCGTGCCCTGAGGGAACCAACCCATATTTTTCTCACTTCCTATCATTAGGGCTGAACTCTGAGCTCATTTTCAGACATGATGGTATGTATTCTAAATGCTAATAGCTCGTAATAAAAGACAAACTGCAAAATGAACAAGCTACTCTCAGTTACGAGTAACAACTTCAAGATTCGCGGATAGTTTACTCTACTTTTTTTTATTCCTACTCATCGCATCATAAAAAAAACAAAAATAAATATACATTATTTGAAGGACATGTATTTATATTGTATGAACGCCTTTATTGCATGTTGTTGTAATATTCAACTTGTTAAGTAGAATGAAGGCACACTTTATACATAATGTGTATATTATATTTTTTTTAAATTTTCTTATTAAGTTTTATTCATAACTTTATGTTGTTTTTTTTATTTGTTTAGATGGATCATTGTTGCGTCTACCTCTCATGGTATCCCAGGAAACCATTTTGCTTTCTCAATCTTAGTAAGTAGAAATATTATTATAAATTAATATAATATCAAGAGTTAAATGGAATTTCGTGGCTTTGTTGTAGAGGATCGCTAAACACTATTTTAATATTTCCAACTTGGCGTCTTTGTATCTGTTTAAGTCTGCTTTTGTCAAGACTTTTTTTTAGCATGGATATGTCTTTCGGGTTGAGAAGAAATTTCAGTCACGCAAAAAATGACATGAAAAACATAAAATATGTGATGCTCTTAAATCTAGTACTAGGAAGCTAGGATATAATAGGAGTTAGCTCGGTTTTCACTTTCTAGTACTATATTTTCAAAGGGAGAGGTGAAAATGCTGGCTACACTGGATTCAATCCCCAAAAAACAAATCAATGATTCAATAGGTTTGTTCCAACCACCAGTTCCGAATCAGTTTCGGATTAGTCCGTGATTGACGTAATGCGCATGCGCGATCATTACTCAGTTGGGAATTGATTCGTGATTCCGTCTTGTTGGAACGCTCCTGAAATCGAACCAAACTGATGTGGGAGGTTTTAGCACTGTTATCAGAACAACTTGTTAAGTTGATCGTTTATGTGATTTTGCGTTCCTGTGCTATCTAAAATACCTGAACTTATTAATATCAAAGGTATGGATGAGTCAATAGTTGATGAAGATAAGTGCCAGTCGCTTAAATCAGGGCCTGATTTAGGCCCCCCTAGGGGCTAGCACATAACAAGGGGGGCCACACCACAAAAATTTATTTTTCTAATGCAAATTATGCTCGAAAGTTAGAAGTAAAACCAACATACGCATAGAGGATATGACGAAAACACATGCACACATTTTAGAAATGTTTATTTAATACATGAATTCACGATTTAATTTTGATTTACGTAATTCACAATTTTTGGGCCTACTGTGGTGAGCCAGCTTTAGTAGACTCACGGCACACACGTATATTTATTGATACATTCCTAAATGATCTTTTGTTTTAGAAAACAAATATTAATCTTAGTCTAGTTAACGAAAGAAATATTGCGGAAATAAATCGGATTCTTTCGATATTTGATTGAAAATGGAATAAGTATCAAAAGTCCACCTTGGAAAATAGGTCCAATTTTTATTTTTTTCAGATCTATCTAGAAAATGTCATTATATGCACAAAAATTCATAATCTCATTCGTACAAAAACATTTTAAAAAGAAGAGTTAAATCGCAAGAAAGGAAAATAATAGGCGAGCGCAATCAAAACAAAAACAATGAAGCGCTACCTTCCGCTCGGAAGGTTACGTTTCTGTTCACTCAAACTCATACTACTAGTCCCTGCTGCCTATCGCTGACTGCTCTGACTGGTTCCAAACCAATCCGTGGTTCAATCAGAGCGTGGATGGAACAGCCAACTAATAGTCAGAGTCAGTCAGAGTTTGAGTTTGGGCTTCGTTGGAACGCCCTGTTCCTAATGCGCATGCGTCGGACAGTTTCAAACTAGTTTGAAGTGTGGTTGGAACAAACCTAATGTTTCTTCATGAAGTGGATAAAATTTCAACTGTATTATCACTGATTTGATTTATATGAAAGGTTATATAAATGACAGGTTATATGTACACTGTATTTCTTTTTATTTTAATCAATATTCTGATTTCGAAGTTAGGTAAATTAAATTTGTTTCCTAAGTTCGCTTCCGAGCTTACTGAAGGTAGCATTTTGACACCCAAATTTTGATATTATTAAATAAGAATTGTATGTCACATATCGCCCCAAATTAACTTCATAGCTTCTTCGAACATTGCTTCCTCTCGTGCCTGATGCGTATAATAAACGTAGAATTACACTTTTTTCTTTTATCACTTTTTTTAAAGTACTTTCTCGATAAATTATATACTATGTATAATATGTATATATTTTTGCCACAGATTTTCCTATATTAATTACATTATATCCTTTTGAGCAAATCGCTCCTTATTGCAACAAGGAATATTAGGTTGCACAAAATAAGGTGCTAATTATTTATTATTACAAAATTTTTAAAACGCGAGGAAGCTATGAACCACCATAACTGGAAGATTTTTAAAATTAATATCTTCTTCAAGAAGTACTATATTCCATAGTAATTTAATAAAATATAAATCAGGGACGGACTGCACTTAAGGGAGTAGCATTGAAATAGAACATATTTGTAATCAATGCTCCAGATAAATTGGGTAAAAATAAAGTAAACCTTATTTAAAATGTATTTATTCTTGATAAAATTTAATTAGGAGGTAGATTCGATGATAATTTCATGGTCATTTGACTATTTAAGACATATGTTTTACGCAGAGTTAACTTACTTTTAAGACAGACCATAAATCTTCTAAGCTTAAAGCTAAGAAGTCTATTAGATTTATTTATTGCTCAACGCTTTAATAAATTAAATATTCATGCTTCGGAGGGCTCTACGGTGTCATTCCTATACATGTAATAAAAATACGTTTATTTCTTCTTATATCGTAAGTAATTTACTAAAACTACGAATCTGCGAATTAATTTGAGATTACTTGCCTTTAAAAGTGGAAGGTAATTAAAAAAAATCGTATATTATTGTTTATTAACCAGGCGAAAATGAAACAAAACTAATAACTTTCTGTATAGTTATCAAAATGTTGTTTAAATTTTCTGATTTTTAAGGCAGTAATCTAATCATGTAATTTGCAGATTCGTTGTTTTTGGCTTATTACCGACGATATTATCACTATACATACATATATTATACATAATGTTATAAAGTTATCAAAACTTTTCTCCACTATTCAAATTTGTCAGTGTATTTATTTTGTTGTAAAATGGTGTATAGAAATGAGAATTCTAATGCGTTATTTCTCGTACAACAATTTATAAATCGATATTAAATTTTAAAATATGGTTTTAATATTTAATTTATAAAAATTGCTTCGGTAAAGTGTTTCTCCAGTCTCGGGAGAAGGTATATGCTGACTATCACAAAATGTAAACACACACCAAAGCAAAACATGAGTCACTTAAGTTTACAAAACGTAATTTATTTGGTCCCCATTTATAGGCTTTCACCTATTGAGTAGAGACATTAGAGACATAGTAGTCAAGATTTTTGATAAATTAGTGCTTAAAAAGTTTCAAGGTAAACAGAAAATATACACTTTAGTTGGTTGATTTTTAGATTTTTTGGCTTAAAATAGCTATACTGTTAAAATCGATTTGCTCTTCAAGTTGCCCCATTTACTGTGTAAGGGATATCAGGCCAAAGTAACTGCACTTTACGCTTCGTTAGTCCCGCTCATGCATGCATGAGAGGCTCAAGGGAATGTGCGTAACCGACTTAAGAAGACATCATCTCATACTTAATATTGTTATTTCAGAACAAAATTTGATTCCAAAAAGAAAAGAAAACTATAAGCAAAATACAAACACACTGAAAAAAATAATTTTTGACACAATGTAAAATAAATAAAGAAAAAAAAAGTATCTTAAAATAAACAAATTCATTAGAAATTCAAATTTTGAAGTTTTGGTATTATTCATACTACGGAAATATTAAATTTTACTTTGAATCAAATTATAATTAACAATAACTACGGGAGACATACAGAAGAAAACAGACCCCCGCACCGGGACTCGAACCACGGGTCCTCCTATTAATCCGTCACAGGTACTAATTGAGTATAATTATAAGCGTTAATTCTCGATCTAAACTAAACACATCATACTTTTTAAATCTGACAGCTCAGATTAGCCATGGGAGAAAAAATAAAGCCACTAGGCCGGTTGGAGGGGTGGGGCAGCATCATTTGTTGGTAAACAAAAGAAGTTTATGTTACTCCATTTCATTTCGCGATCATTTTAACTAACTTTGTCCTTTGTTATATTTTTGTTTGCCTAGTTGGCCCGACCTATTACCCGCCAAAATCTCAAGCTCTAATTGGCTCTCTTCCCATTTTTTTTCGATTTGCCCGCGCTGTCAGAGTTAAAAAGTATGATGTGTTTAGTTAAGTTCTATTGCCGTGAATATTTGGCTTACTAAATTTGTAGAAATGATTGAAAGCTTGGATTCAGGATATTTGTATCGGTAACGACAGAGATAAATTCATTTTCTCAGTCATTTATAAGTTTTTCTTTGAAGAGTTCTTTTACACTTATATTATTTATATTCGTACGTTGAACATATCAGCAATAAAAGTAAATAACGTACGCATATAGTTAAGGAAATGGAAATAAATATAAATACAGGTATAGAAAGTAGGAAGTTGGAATTAATTATTTTATTTACACATTCTTAAATTATAAATAAATATAATTTATTTTCTTTGTTGTACTTTATGATTTGTATTCTATTTATTCACAATATGTATAATTAGGTCAATTAGTATTAGTTTTCTCTGCCATATGTCGTTTATAGTGTTTAAACGTAAGAGTTATTTCTTGGTATAATGTACATATTTATGTATTTGGGAGGGTGGTTACATGGACGGACTATACGTGTTGGTGCAAACAGATACGTGCGGTTATTCGGAGAAGTCAAAGCAGTTTTAGTACGGCAAGTATTCAAGTTTCCTTATAAGAGCAAATGATGTACTTTAATACTTTTTGCATTTCTGCACCGGTGAGTTTCTGCGTCTCACCTACATCCTTTTTTCTTACTTCAGGTTTTAATTCATACTTGTATATTTTTGAAGAAGTATTTTTAGGCCAGGGTTATAATAAAGCGTTGATACTTTTTATGACCTCCTAGATATTTTTTACTGTTCAATATTTTTTTTTTTAGTATTTAGTTTAAGAATGAAATCTGACGATGAATGAAATAAACTTAATGTTTAAATGTCCTTCAATGTGAATTGTAAACATCAAAAGGAAATGACTTCTGGAAATAAAATACGATTTTATTTCTTAAGAAATATATAACAAGGATATAAATTAGTTCACTCAAAAAATATTTTACTATATTAGGGATCATGTGGCTCTTCTTCGAAGTGTTATACTTTTAAATGTTTAAAGTAAATGGAGATCAAGAGTAAATTGATCACTTTACTATTATATCCTAAAATAAAATGGGTTTGTTTCAAGGTTCGACCAGTTAAACGCATTCTTAGTTCTTAAGCATAGGGATCTGTGATCAGATTCTTCATCTTCCGGAGGAGATTGCGTTAGATATTTAAATAATCCCGAAGTTTTGTTCGAACCCATTTAAGATATCATTCTCAAGGGATTTGACGATGAGATGAGGATAAATTAATAATAATTATTTTGGTTCACAATATGAACGTTGCGCGTCGAATGGCGCAAACCGCAAGTCTCTAACTCTTCTGGAAGTGGGTAAACATTAATGTTTGTCAGTGAGCCAGTTAGCCATGCGGCTTTATAATATATAGACATTAATTTAGCACGATTTAAAGTGCGCAGGCGGTTGAAATTTGGCAGGTGCTATCTGCAGGCTACTTTAGTTAAATGTCCATCTAAAATAAAGTAAACATCATACCCCAAGGCCAAATCGGGGAATGAATTTTAGCTTAAATAGACTGCCTAGTGGTGTGGCACATAGCTTCCTCGCATCCTATCACGTACTTTATTGATTTTATGCTTCTACAAACTATTATTGTCTAATTTGTTTAATTGTTTCCCCCGATTTTTTCATCTGTCAGAATTGTTTTGATTTATTACATGAATTAAAGCATCAATTTAGCAAAAGTTAAAAAGCGCAGACGGTACCAATTAAACTGTAGCTATCTGCGGGTTACTTCCTTTTTTTTCAATTTTACCCCCCCCCCCCCCCCCAAATCTAAAAATAACACAAAATTGAACATAAAAAAAAAAATCTACTATTATAAGAGCTTTTCAACGATATACATCATATTATAAAAGATTAACTTTGACATTTGTACCCCTGTAGTACTTTGAGCAAACAAACAATACAAATGGGCATTCATTTAACTAGTAAATAAATATAAATAAAAAACCTAATTACAAATAAACAGGTCAAGTGTGTGCTGCTAGTCAGCATACAGCGAGGGTCCGTAGGCAACACTGTATTGTTTAAGCAGTACCTAAAAAAGCCTACTTTGAACTATCCTAGGGGTCTGATATTCTCAAAACACATAAACAAACTTCTGACAACGTATTTTTTTGCCAGTGAACCGGAATATAAACATATAATTACATCCAAATGAGCTTAATTGTAAAAATAGACTGCCAATTGGAGTGGCACATAGCTTCCTCGCATCCTATTCACGTACTTCATTGATTTTATGCTTTTAACAAACCATTATTCTCTAAAAAAAAAAAAAAAAAAAAAAAAACACAATTTTTTTTCTATTTTACCCCCTCAAAACTAGAAACAACACAAAATAAAACGTAACAAAAATTAATCAACTATTCAAGAGCTTTTCAACGATATACATCATATTATAAAAGATTAACTTTGACATTTGTACCCCTGTACTTTGAGGTACCAAAATTATATTTTTAAAAAACAAACAATACAAAAGGGCCTTAATTAAACTAATAAATAAATATAAATAAAAAACCTAATAACAAAAAATTATTTAAACCCTTTAACCTACAACAAAATTAAAAATTGGTACAAAAGTATACATGTACAAAATTTTTAAAAAATCAACAAATAAAATAGCTTTAATGTACATATCAAACCCTTTAAAATGATATTCGACTCAATATTAATAACCAAAAAGTGGTCATGTGACATGGCACACGGGAAAAAGTTTACTCTCATGTGTTCAGCAAATAGGATGAACTAATGAAATAAAATATACTAAATTTAAAAGCATCAGTGTGAGATTTAAGCGCCTCAATCAGAAATAAAATCGGTCAACTATTATAGAAACTATGGCCATTCAAAGACCATGCAAAGTTCTTGGGCGTTAAAACTAGTATTTGTTAATTTTTTCAAATTGTTTTAATATTCGGAGTGTGTTATTCTTTTAAGTATTTATTGCTTATATACTTGCTATGTATAGAGAGAAAAGTATCGTGAAAAGCAAAAATGATGGATTTATGCAATTTAAGGTCTCTTGAGTCCAAAAAAGTGGTTTTCAAAAAATGGTTCTTTGCAGAGGTGTGGAGCCTAAATTACTGGGCCGATTTCGATGACATTTCGCATTCATATTCAGAAAAATCATAGCCCTGGGTGGAATCGAGACATGAATTTAAGCTTCAAATTTGGGATGCTAACCACCAAAACTCTGAAAAAACTTTTAATTTTTTTGAAAACGGTTCAGATGATTTTGAATAAAAAAAAAAAAAATAAATAATAATAAATAAATCAAATGTAGACCATTTAAATACGAATTCAACTATATAAGTAGTTTTTCGGGAAAACTACGTATAGCCGTATTGTATCTAGTTCTTGAAAATTTTGAAAAAAACCTTTTTTCTTGAAAACAGTTTAACGATTTGATTAAAAAAATGAAGAAAAAACTAGTTCATTTGTATATATGCAACCATATATGAGTATGCAACCATATATGTGTATGCAACCATATGCGTAATTTTCTCGGGAAAATCTAGTCCAAATTTGGGATTCTAACCACCAAAAACTCTGAAAAAACTTTTGATTTTCTTGAAAACGGTTCAGATGATTTTAAATATTAAAAAATCAAATGTAGTCCATTTGTATACGAATCCAACCATATGTGTAATTTTCTTGGAAAAAATCTAGTTCCTAAAAAAATAACTGTAATTTCATAGGTTAAGAGTTCGGGTTCAATTCCCTGCCGGGGAGCAATTAGTTTTATGGCAAATTGTGATTTGTATTAATTGTCACCGGTTTTGGCAAAAAAATTAAATTGTTCCAAAAATTAGGGTTTTTCGCGGAAATGGCAACTTGGCACCTCTGCGGCCCCTGATGCGCAGTGAGACAAAATAATTATTTATTTTAAATTTTGAGTGACGTATCAAATTAAAGCTACTGACGAGTAAGTTATAAATAATTTATTTATACTTTTTTTAAATTTTGCATTTTATATGGGTTTTATGAGTTAAAATATACTCCAATAAAATGCCCTCCCCCCCATCCGAACCACCCTATAAAGGCTAGTCCTAAAATATTTATTTAATTCATGCAAATACCTTATTGTAGGACGATGAAAATGTTCCTTGTTGTCATTACTGATAAAAAACATTGTGACCCCCGGGGGATCGAACCAGGGACCCATTATTTTTTTATTTATTTTTTGGGCCTTCGGCCTAAATTTGTTTATATTTTTTAATTTTGATATAGAGGATGATGGGGAAATAAAAAAAAAATTATTTCATAATATAATAATGTACATGCTTGATAATCTACGAAACCCTAAAAAGTACTTGGATACAAGTTCTTCCCTGTTTTTTTTAAAAAAATAAATTAGCCTCTGAGCAGCTATAGAGTGCATAGCGGAACATTTGTTATTTAGCATTGCTACTTTGATTGTAGAGTGGGTTAATATGTCATTATATAAACTGTAATTCCCATTATATATTGAATCTATACATGGACTATACTCACATTTATCTTTATGGACATAGATTCAAAACTTTTGAAAAAGATAGATTGACAGTGTTCATTTTAATTTTCTATTTTCCTGTAGGTACGATGCATACGCTATCATTAATGTGTATCTGTATGAACTTGAATATGAATGAACAACTTTTTGGCAACTTGAAACTTTAGCAACAATCCATTTTAAATTAGCTCTTACGCTGTATTATTTGGAATGTAAAATAAAAATTATTGATGATGTCTTATTTGTTAATAATTATTGATGAATGATTTAATAAATAATTTCAAAATTATTGGAGATTAAATATATATTATTAAAAGTAAAAGTTTATATTTTAATTACATATTATTATTTGTTTAAGAGTTAAATCATTAACCGTAATATGGTTACAAAAGTTATTTTTTAACTATTGAACTAGAATATTGGGTTTACACACTTTATAAAATGTCCTATTTTGGACCTAAAAAATCGAGGTTGGAATAAGCTATAAAATTCTTTGAGATATCGACTGCCACATATTTCAAGATTCCACTTTTATACCCTTTTTGATAATTTTACTTTTATTTAATTTATAGCCAAATATTATTGTGAAGCCTTTCTTTTTTAATCCTTCAGAAGTTTTCACGAAAAAGGATATAAGTTACGATGCATTCTAAATTTCTTCTTTTTTTTAGACAAAAAACAATCTAAAATACGCGTGAGTGAGCGTAGCTTGTAAACGTGTGACGTGTGGTTAGATTACTCTTTCCATGAACTATAGCCTACACATTCGCCTTTTCTATTTATTTAATTTATTTATTTATATTTTTTTTATATAAATCATAATAATGCTCTTAATAATATTTTAAAGCTAATATCTGAATTCCTCAACGGATTATTTGGGAAGCAATAAAATCATTTATTGGCAAAGAAAAATTAAAAAGACTATCATGCACCATGACGTAATAAGCGAATTTTCAAACAAATCTGTGTATTATTTGCTTCTGATAATATAGGAAAATTCTGGTTTAGAATTAGGATGGGTTTACGGGGTACAAAGGTCAATATAGTATATACCCTTTAAGATGCACGTCGTTGGAAAGCTCTTTAAGAGTAAAGTAATTGTTGTTATGTAAACTTTTGTCATAGTTTCAAATAAGAGGGGGGTAAAATGGGAAAAACGCGTTTTTATGCTATTTTTGACCCTACCTTGTCAAAATTTGATCCCTAACTGAACTCCAAAAATTCATGCCAAAATTGCCAACAATCTCATCCTTTCTTTTGATATTATTGACATTTTAAAATTTGTTTGGATATTTTAAGTGCATTCTAGGGTGAGATATCGGCTAGAGTGACACATATATGTATATATATATATATATATATATATATATATATATATATATATATATATATATATATATATATATATATATATATATATATGCATACATATATAAAATGGTGTTAAATTTCAGGAATCGTTTAAGAATCTAAAACGGATGTCCATGGAGAAGATTTTAAAAAATTTTGAAGCCGTTGCAATATAGCTTAATTTTCTTCGAAAATTCGGTAATAGTAATAAAAAAGATTTAATTGTAAATATTAACAGAGAAATTATATTATTATATACCAAAAAGTAAAAACAGAAAATTTAATAAAATTATTAAATATGTATTTAAATGACCTTCTAAAAAGAAACAAATTAATTTTTAGTCCCACGTTCTCAATTATATAGGTGTTTATAATTAATTTAACTGACGAGACTCGTTGACAAATAACCTTTAATATTTAGGCTTAAAATGAGTGCTTTTTTTTAAGAGATTTATTACAAGGGACTACCAATATTAAGTTGATAGGTAAAAATGTTTCTTTGATTTTATTTTTGTCAAATAAAAATCCATTCAGTAATAAGCGACCCTCTAAAAAAAACAAAAACATTTTGATGTATATTTCGAAAGCAGTGCTTAACAATTCCGTCTGTAGTCTTGAAAATTGTAATTTAAACAGCTCTTTACAAACAAAAAGCGTTAATCCCTAGCGGGGTCATATTTTTAGGGTTTTGTTGATACAAAAAAAAAAAACATTATAGTTTCGTTATTCACTCTATACGTTTCCAATAACTTTCAAATCAAAGGAAACTTTGCACAATTGAAGATCTTTTTACAAGCTTTTATTTAACTTGCAATGTTTGTATGTATGTTCTGGTCAAATCTTGCAACTGAATTTTAAAGCAGTTATCCTCAACCGATTGAATTGAAATTTTGCATATACGTTTAGTTTGGATGACAATGCATGGTTAGCTAAGTGAAGTCATTCTAAATCCAATATGGCGGGCTGTTAAAGATGGCGGACTAGTTATTTTTTAAGCATGCCTATGATATGGGTATCAAATGAAATGCTGAGAAAAATACGAATAAAAGCTTCTTTTTTTAAAAATATTTCTTTTTATAATCAACCTATTTAATACACAATTTGAAGTAAATTGAGTAAAGGCCCATTTACACTTTGATAACTGCAAGTGCGAGTGTTTAGTAAAAACACTAAACCCATTTGGACACCATGTGTTTAGTGTAAGTGTTAAGTAATTTTTAAACATATTTTCACTAAACACTTGCACTAATCAAAGTGTAAATGGGCCTTATAGCTATATCCATGAGAAAGTTTCATCCTAATGTATCAGACCGATATTTATTAGATTTATCTACCAAAAGGTTTTAGTGAGTGGTTATGACCGCATTTTCTCTAATATTTACTGGACCGATTTAAACGGGGTTTTAGCTGTCTTACTCAAGCAAAACAAGGAAGTTTCCACAAGTTTTATGAAAACCTACTCATCTTTCGTTTAACGAATTATTTAAATTATAATATTTATGTATATGACAATGCTGTGAATTGATATGATTATTATATTATTTTTTATGGGGAAAAATATAATATATGATATTCATAAAAATATCTGTGTGGGTGATATTATATGACAATATAATTTATTTTTTTAAGTTGGTATTTTCAACTAAATCATATTTGAACTTTCAATAAAAGAAAATTACGATGAAAAAAATTAAATTTAAATTATATATTTTTATGTGTATTTTAAGAACATAAACAATCTACGGAATCATATTATTTTATAATCTCATTCAGTTTCTACATCTAAACATTACTCTCTTTAGAGGTCTTTTGAGTCCTTTGACACAACATTAAAAACATAATAGTAATACTCTATAATAGCTATTATTGCAAAGGGTGAATATCGAGATTTTAAGTTAAAGTTCAAGCTACAAATAAAAAGTACAAGTAGGTATATTTAAAAATGTCGCATTATATAAGAAACTAATCAATAACTATGATATTGACTGCTTACTGAATAGAATCTGAAATATTTCCCTTAAACTATACTTTTGTCCTATAAGTTTACTCAATAATTTGGATTATAGTATATATTTCCTGTTTCTTTGTTGAAAAATGAAAATCTAAAGAATTAGCCTAACTTTAAGCGGCATCATACATTTGCATGATCCATATACATATATATCCCGGCTAAATCTGTCTAACTTATTGTCAGGCCTGTCGGATAGCGTGTACTCGACTTTATACTAAACTAAAGAGAATAATTAAAATAACCAAATTGAACTATGATAATTCAATTATATCATTCAAACTATTAGGTTTTTATCATCTTTTTACTTTCTTATATATACGTAATTATATATTATAGATAGAGTATTGTGATTTTGATGGATTTATACATTTTCAGGTCCCTTGAGCCCATAAAAGTGTTATTATTCTTTTAAAAAATGTCTCTCTGCCATCAGTTCAGACGGTAGGAGTCTAATCTACTGGACCGATTTCGAACAAATATTGCATACATGTTAAGAAAAATCATACTTCGAGGCTAACTCGAGAAATGTATTTTAGCTTTTAATTAAAGGAGCCGTCTACCTTCAAAAACTCAAAGTAAAATATATCTCGAAAACAGCTCCGATGAATTTGATTTAAAAAAATCTAAAATGTAATCAATTTAAATATGAATCTTACCAAATTAATCGTTTTCTGGGAAAAATCTAGTTCCTGAGAAAATAGTTTTAAACTTCGACTGTGAGAGGCCGGATTCGATAGCTCGCTGTGGTGGATTTTTTTTTACAGTAAATTTGAATAAAATGTTTAATAATAATTAAATTTAACCGCGAAATATTTAAAGACAATGTATGTAAGATAATGTATGGAGAACACTGAATCAAGTAATTATGCACTCGAATTTGAGAAAGTTTAGTTTAGTTAGGGACAGGGTCCTTGTAATATTAATAGTTTTTAGGGTTTTGTAGATACTTCTCAAAACCCTTATGCCGAGGGTGATGTGTCCGTCTGTCCGTCGCTCTTTGGTTCATAGGGCCCGAACCGTTTAAGCGAAAGTGCTGAAATTTGAAACACTGGTGCAACTTTTTGACCCAACCACAGGAAAATTATATAGAAGTTCAAAATTTGATATGCGCATGCGCAAGTCGAAAAAATGTGATAAACTCTAAATTTTTTATTTTTTTTAATTTTTGAGTGGGGTATCAAATTAAAGCTGCTGAAGAGTAGGACACAAATATATATATGCTTTTTTAAATTTTGCATTCCTTATTGGTTAAAAAAATCAAAATATACCCAAAAAAAATTCCCCCCCCCCCCAACCACTATAGATCGGCTGGTGCTAAAATTTCGATATAATTCATGCTAATACCTTATTGTGGCGCGATGAAAATTCCGGGAGTTCATCCTAAATTTTCAAAAATTGCCAATTTTGGGCGCGAAAAAGTGAAGTGTGCCCAAAATTTTATTTTTTGAAAATTTTGAGTTGGGTATCAAATGAAAGCTGCTGAAGAGTAGGACACAAATATATATATGCTTTTTTAAATTTTGCATTCCTTATTGGTTAAATAAATCAAAATATACCCAAAAAAAATTTCCCCCCCCCAACCACTATAGATCGGCTGGTGCTAAAATTTCGAAATAATTCATGCTAATACCTAATTGTGGCGCGATGAAAATTCCGGGAGTTCATCCTAAATTTTCAAAAATTGCCAATTTTGGGCGCGAAACAGTGAAGTGCGCCCAAAATTTTATTTTTTGAAAATTTTGAGTTGGGTATCAAATGAAAGCTGCTGAAGAGTAGGACACAAATATATATATATGCTTTTTTAAATTTTGCATTTCTTATTGGTTAAATAAATCGAAATATACCCAAAATACATTCCCCCCCCCCCTAAACCCCCTATAACGGCTGGTCCTAAAATTTCGAAATAATTTATGGTTATACCTTATGGTGGGGCGATGCAAATTTCCTGAAAAATGTAATTTATCTTGTCTTTATTACTGATAAAAAACATTGTGACCCCCCGGGGGATCGAACCCGGGACCCTTGAGTTCGAAGACAAAAAATCATAATTACATAACGGGTATGCTTACTCATCTACAAAACCCTAAAAAGTACTTGGACGCAAGTACTTCCCTGTGATTTTTTATTTATCAGTTTTATTAATTACCGATTAAATAAAAAATAAAGTTATAAATAATTATAATTATTCTTTTATTAATTAAATTGAATAATTTATTGTGTAAAATCTTTAAGCCCTTAAATGTAACTTACTTTATCGACTATAATGATTGAGCCTGGTGAAAATCAATCCTCTATCGTTAGCCCAGGGTTACTTAATTCTGTGGCCAACAAATGTTAGTTATACTTCATTTAAAATATTATTATTTAATAAAACTGAATATTAAAATTATTTGTAGTGAATTTAACTTTTTGAAAAAATATATTATAAAATATGATTAAAGAAGTTTATCCTACTTCGGTTACTTTTTCGTAATTAGCCTTTTCATATAACTAAAAAAAATCATACTTTAAGAAAATTATTTATTATAAAATATAGAGATGTTCATTGCGAATTCAAACTTACTTCCATTTGAAATTTTTATTTTAATTGTTTTCCTATAATAGTGAACAAATTTTATTAAAATTAAATAATTAATACCATACAAATAATATTAGTCGCTATTTAGAACTTACTAGAAAAGTTATGATAAAATGAAATAATATTTTTCAATTAAATTTTACAACATACTTGTCGCTAATTTTAACTTACTAGGAGAATTGAGGTACGATTTAATTTGTTTCGTTTTAAAACTTTTCTTATACTGAATGAATCGAAATAAAATTTGATAATAATGTTTAATTTAAAATATAAGTTGCGGATGCTACGTTAAATGATTTTACAAACGATTTCAAGAAGCTATAGAATCTAACCACTGTATCTCTGTAACTGTTCGCGTCAAGTTTTTTCCTTTAATGGTTTTTTCGTAAAAGGTTTTTGAACTTAATTTTTTGTTCTTCTTCCAAATGTCTAGGGTACTTTGTCTTATTTACCCCCTCCCCCTATGACGTAGCGACATGTCTGAAAGACATGCCCTTGTTTAGCTAAGGACGGAGACAGGGCGGTAGGCTGACGCCGCTAGGAGAAGGCCTGCTTGCGCTAGTGAGTCAGGATACTAGCGCAGTGGTGGGGGCAGCAGAACCGCCGTGTTATCTGCCCCCACCACCCCTTACCCCCCTGCTCTCAGAGAGTATACCTTGCTCGCTAAACCCTAGGAATTATCAGAATCAACTCAGCTCTCGTACCAAGTGCATCAGCAATCGTATATTTTGTAACAATACTACTGTAAAGCAACCAAGTTCAACATGAGGGAAATCGTACACATCCAGGCCGGCCAGTGTGGTAACCAGATTGGAGCCAAGGTAATTATACATATTTTAATTATTTAAAAATATAATTACATTTTCCCTGTTTTCTTCTTATTTGAGATAATTTTCCCAATGAGAATTTACTTTTTCTTGTAATTGAGAAAAATAAACTACAAATACCGTTGTTTTTATCATACAATAACATTTTTATAACTTCGTATCACAAAACAACTTTTGTGAATTTCTTAATTAAAAGTAAAAATTTTTGAAATGTCTTTAAATCCCCCACCAACAACCCCCCAACCCACTCAAATTAGCATTGTATTTAGTTCACCTCTAATTGATATTTGATTTTTCCAACTCTACTATTCAAGGCCAACTAAAATCATTTATCTCCTTTCCTTAAAAAACGTAAATCAACAATTTCAATTCTAAATTTTGACTTTTTAAATATTATAACTTCATATCTTTTGCTTCATAGAACTGCATTCTTCAATTGTGCATTAATTCAGTTACTAAAATTCATTCAGTTAATCAAATAAATTCAACAATTAAAATTATTTGATTAATTTGAATTAAATTTATTGTATTGGTAAAAATATGTTTAAAGTACAAAGCCTGTGGAATATAATGTAATCTATAATTTAGTCCTTTCTGTTATTAATTTTATCCTTAATTTGACTTTATGGATAATATTGGAAATTAAATTTGAACAGTTACACTCAAATTTATTAAAATACATTTGTACAAGAAAAAAACGTACTTTTTATCATCTTTTAATCCTAATGCATTTGTAATGCCGGCCGGTATTGTTTTATGACTCATTCAAGGATAAACCTTTACGTTGGCTTTCATTCAAGTTTTGTTGTTGTTAAATAATCAATACATACACTTTAAAAAAAAAAATCTTTACTATATCTTCAAACTACAGCTGTTATTATTTATCAATAAATTGGCTAACATCCTTCATTATTATTACTCCAATGTCTAGTAATAAGAGAAAGAAATTAATGAATAATTAGTAATAAATAAATACTGTTCTTATTCCACAGGCTTTATTAAATTATTATTTATTTTACATGGATGTCTAAAGGGTCGTATGTAAATATTTAATAATGTTTCAATTCAAATGTTTATGGTTTTAGAGTAAAAAGTTAAAATTTTCTTCGTGAAAAGATTAAAAAATATGGTACTTCTTTAGATTGTTACTCCCCTATGTTTTTTTAGAATATAAATGACAGACTAAATAACTATTAAGACAAAGGGATGTCTAGTCTAATGTACTTTGGGACAAAGGGATATCACACTTCTGTGTTTATAAGGGGAGTAACAGTCTAAAGAAAAACATTCCGTACACCTTCTTCAGGTTGGTACTCCCCTGATTTCTTTATAAGGGGAGTAACAATCTAAAAAAGTGCCGAAAACATTAATCTAAGCTTGTTTCCTCCTTTATTAAAATTTATATTTTTTTATTACGGTAATATTCTACGTGTCTTTTGAATATATATTTTTTTAAATGCATTTTTCTATTTTCCAATCATATTACAAATTTTCATGACTTGTATCGTGTTAGTAATTTCCTCCAAATTGATCGTACGTGTTTGAATTAATCTAAAACTCTCTTTCATTATCGGATACCGAAGTAATTTGAAGTCTAAGTATTGATTCTTATTATAACTTATGATATCCGGAACCTATTGGAATTTTTGAAGTTAGAGGTTAACTATGATTACCTTAAACTAATTGAGACTTTGTGAGTTACTTAGCTCATTAAAAATCCCTGTAATTGTTTAAAAATTTTTGTTTCTTAGCTCTTAATTATGATTCCGAAAATTATTTTAAATTTACATTGTAAAATATCTAAAACCTATACAATTTGTAAGTAACAAAACATTTAATTTTGTAGCTTACAAGTATTCCATACTTATTTAAAATTATGTTATCCTGAACTAATTTGTAATTTAAGGTATTTGAATAAATGAAGTCTAAATTTGATACTTTATATAGGTAGTTCAATATAAGAGTAATTTATTCGAAGAAATATACAATACATTACTAGTACTGACTGGTATAATATTTTAATTTAACCTTATTAGAAAAAAGTCCCTAAACGAGAATTGTAATTTAATTTAGAGAGGCATTTTTTCACTGCGTGTGTTTTTTACGATTCCATTTATCATTTGCGCCCTAAATGTATTTTAAGTTGATACATATTTATAGGTATATCTGATGCATATTTATACCATATTTCAATATCTCACGTTCCAATCTACTTTCTTTCACCCCTTCTAGAGTTATGTACTCCCCTTCATCTTGTTATTCCAATTTTTTCTCTCGTACTTTACATTATTTTTTTTAACTAACTTTCGTTCTACGAATTTTGTTTCATTGTTTCTTTTCACATTTTCTCCCCCATTTTTTTAAGTCAGGAGTGAAATTTAAATAAAAATGAATCGTGTTTTGCTTTTACTCTTCACTTTTTACCGACTTCGATTTTGTCTTTGCCATAGTTCTTCTTATCTTGCTTTATTTCGATGTGCTACTGATGTTTATCGTCCGTATTCATTCCATGTCCAATCCATATTCTAACCATATTTCCAGCTCTAGAAAACATTCTTTTATTCCCTTTTCAACTCCGTTTTTTTTCCTAAAACAAAAATTACAAATTTTAGTTAAGTATGAGTTCGAAAAGGACTTAAACTTATACTTTAAGAATAATTAAAAAATATTATAATATTTGGTTGGGACGCTTTAAATTTTTCACTTTTGTAGCTAAAATAGTTTTAGAATCAGATAAAATATTTTGATTTTGTGTGATACTTCGAATTTTATAGTTTGAATTAAAGCTTTCGAGTGTAACTCTTTTATAGGTTTTTAGAGTTTGAAATACCACAGTAAGTTGTTTTATTGGAAACAGTTGAACTGTGTAATAGTTGCCTCCGTCGTCCCGCTACACTGATCAAGGCCTTTTGAAGTTTCTCTCTACCAGATTTCATTCTAAAACCTGGGGAAAACACTTGAGGAAATATTAAAATCTTACAAAAAAAGGGAGGAAAAAAATACAAAATTACTCTAGTCCAGTTATAATCAATAATACTGCAGTAATAACTACGAGTATTAACTTTATTAACATTTTTATTAATACTGCCATCAAGTGGACAAATGAAAAAAAGCTTCCTAGAAAAAAAAAAAAAATTTCTAAACAAAATGTGTAATTATTAAATTTAATTTATTAGAACTTATTGGCAATTATTTTTGATAATATTTATTAAGTGTTTCTTAAGTATTCTTGTAAATATCTATTTTTATAAATGATCTTGTAATCTTGTGTATAAGATTATGAGAGTGGGGGAAACCTCTCAAAAATATTACTGCATTAAATGATCAACTCTTTTTTCTAAATTTTTATTTTTATTTATGACTAATTTATTATATATAAAAATATCAATTTTATAAATTACTAATAAATTTTAAGGAAAAAGTCAATACCTCGTTGTAAGTAAGGTCTTGCTTGTTTTAGTAAGTTATAAGATATTTATTTTTTAAGTTTTAAAAAATGAGTTTCTATTTGAGTTTAATATTGTTAAAGTTCGGAAAGAGATTTTTTCTATCTTTGCTTGGAAACGCCCGTTGCTAATTCCAAGGTGTTGAAATGAGATCAGATTATAGTTGTTTCTATGTATTTCTGACATTTTATATATGATTTTTACACGCTTTGCCAAAAAAAAATAAATAAAAAAATACATTTAAATATTATATTGGTAACCTCGGAAGTTTTTTCTAAATTATATACCTTCTTAAAATGTAACATATTGACATTTCATCATTAAAATTCAGCTTATTTTCTTCGCTGTATAAATAATTATAATTTTTTACATCTAAATCTAATATAAAATTTAGTCACGAAATCAAGATATTGGTTAACACGTGAATTATTTTGGTTATTTTTGAAAATCTTAAAAAATGTAAATGTACTGTTTTAGCCCTAAAGGCTTAAAAACAACTTTGAACTTATCTGGCTTCCGTGATAATTCAGAATTTAATGAAGTTGATTCTTGTGTAGGAAGTTTAACTAATAGCCCTATCGATAAAGATTGTATTCTAAGATGAAAATATAAATATATTTATAGTTAAACTTCTTTACAGAAGTACCACGAAATTCGTCTCGGCCGCTGTAGTTGCATTATTGCCTGAATAGCCTTGCAATACTCACTTAATTTGTTCATAATCTGAACAATGGTCAATTTAATAATTTAAAAACACAATTCTTTTAAACATCAGACAAAGAAACTTTAACCTTTTAGAATGATGAGTTATGTTCTAAAAGAAATATTGCTCCTGATTATTTTAAACTAATTATTAGAGTGACATGATTAATAGTTCCTATATACCTTGTAACCTAATTCTAGTTTAAATTTATTTATTTATTCGTAATTAATTTTCTCTCCATGTAGAAAGTCATCTTTATTATTTTCACATCACCCTTTCTTGTAAAGTAATTAATCATGCTTACACCTTTAGTTAAGTTTAGACGCATTGTCCTATTGAAAATGAATAATTTAAATAACTTGAAGAATAGGTACACTAACTTGATTTATGTTGAAGGTAGACTTTTGTTCAGGACTTTTTCATTAATCTTCATACACATTTTTGTAATAGAACTAATAATGGAAAGACTTGTAAAATCATTAGACGAAACCTTCATTTATAAAAGTGAAAATAAAATTTATTTTTACTTCTTGTTTGTTCCATTGACTTGTGTTGCGGGTAGTAACGAAGTAAAAATAAAAATAATTTAAGCCTTTTTTTCACGCACACTGTAACTCTAAGATAACGAGATTTTTTGATAAATCCATATTGTGGATATACGTATATTATAACATACGTATATCTGAAATAAATAACACATATTATTGTATAACAGAACATAATAGAAATGTGAAACAACTATTAACCATTATCCTCCACAACATATTATTGTTACCTTCGATCCCTCTGAAAGCAAATAGTCAAACTTTTTGTTCTACGGTAAACCTAAAATTTGTGAGTCTTTAAATCCGGCCCGAAAGACCACATTTGACTAAGAGTGGTCCTGCCTTATAATATGAAAATCTCTTAAAACTTTTATTTTAAGATCTTAGAATATTTCACTTTCAATTTTCTACGTAATAAAATAGAATATCAAACTAATAATCTTAATTATTTTAGGTAAAGTAAGAGAATATAAAAGAAGAAATGTATGATATATTTTTAGGAAAAACCCTTTTTAAAAACCCTTTTCTTGTTATACACATTTATTTGTCTTTTAAAATAATAATTTAGTCTATTATGGAAATATTCACCGTAATATATATTTATGGATCGACTAAAGTAAAAGGAAAATTAATTTGTTTTAAGGAAAAGAGGGTGGTGAATAAATTTAAACATGAAAAACTTTAAACTGAGGTTGTTGCCATAAATACATAATAGAAATGCATTAATTACAGCTATGTAAAATGGAGATTGAATTTAAAGTTGAATTTACTTTATTCGATCTTATTATACAATCTTTTCTTGCTTCTTTGTTCATGCAACGTAAAGATTATGAATGCAGTGGAAAGCAAATTTATATTCTTATTATACATCCACTGCTTCATACTTAAATCTTATTTTTTTAGGTATTACGTTGGATCTTATCTTAATTCATACATTTTAGATACTGCGTAACTTGTATTGTACTTTTATTATAAATGTTTATGATACTGACGACTTTCACTGATACTGTATAGACCTTATTCATAAAGAATAATACTTGGTAGCTTGTATACTTTCGGTCATTATCCACTCAAAGTGATGTTAAAGATTCAATTTACACTAGTTTAAATACTTAGTATTTTAAGTTACACAGTACGTATCACAGCACGTAGTAGGTAGGTATCTTGGATTTATACGAATTACTGTGGTGCGAATTAGTGTGGTTAAAACGGGACTTCATTAAAAAATTTTGCTAACGTGTTTTGACAATTCTTTGATAATACAAGTATGTGTTCCTCTTTAATTCATTCTCTTTTCTCAACCATTTTCTGATCTAAAGAAAGACATTTTTAAAATTGATCTAGAAATTTACTGTTTTATCCAATACACAATTCAACCAAATTTAAATTTATATCTGTGATTTGGTTTCTCTCGAGTGCCATCCACTAAGAATATACATTGTTATTTTCTTCAGATATTTTACAAGATATCTATGCGACTGATATGATTAAAATGATTCGCTTATGACTTAAAGTGTTGATGAACTTAATAATATGATTATAATTTTTTTCATGCGATGTCACTCTTGTTGTCATAATTATAAAATAAAAAATCATGACAAGGGATAACGTGATGATAAATATTTGTTCAAACCTCTATATGAATTAACTATATGAGTCAATCTCAATTCTTATGGGTTTAGCCAAAGTTAATACAAGATGCAAATGGCATGAAGCAAGATTTAAGATCTTAAATCACGCTCTGTTTGAACTTTGCCTTCTTAAATCTTATGTATATTTATAAGTATAGACATACTAAACACTTATAGTTATAGTCAATGTCTTAAGGTGTTTATATTTAAAACACATACTCATTTTGATGCATTTATATTCTTTTAAACTATGCAATGAAAACTTTTTTTTATTATTCTTGTAGGTCAATTTTTTTCTAGCTCAAAGAATTAATAAAAAAAAATTACAAAACTGCACACCTAGTTCAAAAATGCAAGGTGGAGTGCTTTGGGTGTGACTTTTTATATGCATAATAGTATAGAAAAGAAAAAAAAATTACTAAAGGATCTTTAAAATCATTAAGTATAGGTAGTTTTTTTTTTATATACTTCTAATGTGCCTAACATTTTATTGTATGCTATATCAACAACAAAAAAAATATTTCAATTGATTAATGATATTGTTATATTTTTCTGATTCTTCCTACTAATTAGAATTTTTATTATTTTTTTTGTATCAGCTATTTTGAGCTATTTCACCTAAATCCAGGTCATAAACACAGAAGGTATAACGTAGCTTGTTTACTCGCTTCTCGCTTGGACAACTAAAAGTCAACCTTGAATAGTTTATGAACAGAGATGAGTATACCTTTCATCTCTACTAACTAGTTTGTTTGAAACAGATATAGAGTATAAACGTCATTTAATAAACGGCAATTAATGGAAATTTGAGAAGACAGCAAATCAGTGCATAACAAGCTAATCAATATGCTTCTATTCAATAACTAAAAATTCTATTTAAAAACTAAAATTAACTAGAAATGAGAGCCTCTACATTCTCAATATGCCTCTATATTCGAATTAAATATTTTCTTTTTCTTCTATTATATATCTAATAATCCCCTAATTTGTATCAGTTTTTTATTTTTATCTAAAATTTATATTTAGTTTCTTCACACCCTTCTAAAATCCTGTTTATTTCATAGCCAATTACTTCTTATAATTACATTATTAAATTAAATAACATGTAAATTTACTCACTTTAATACCATAATAATTATATTAATATTTGATATATATAGACTTCATTTTAAGAAAAACCAGTTAACTATAAGTCTTGCTCCAATGATTTTATATTCTTATTTAGTTATGCATATAAACATCTTGTATTAAACGATAAAAGCTTTCTCTATTTATAATATTATAATCTTTTTTTAATTAACAGGGAATATTTTAATAAGTAATTAAAGATATGTAGAACAGAAGAGTAAAATTAATATATATTAATGGAATATCGTTATACAGAATGCAGTATAACGGTTGCCAGGTTATTGAGACAAATCAATTTTGAGCTCTGTTCTTATGTTTTATAAAAAAAAAATAATTATAAATAAATTTAAAAATTAACCATAAAAAGATGTTTGAATAAGAAAAGACTACTAAAAAAGAGTCCTGACCTTAAAGGGCAAAAAAAGTATAACTTTCCTCGTTGATTCTTTTGATCTAAGAAATATTTCATATTCTTTTCTTATAGACCAAAAATAAGATCTATCTCATTATAAATAATAGAAAAATAATAAAAATGAACCAGGCAGATCTTTTCCAATTATATAATACTACTATAACAAAAAGAAATAAGAAATTAATAATTATATTCTTACGATTTACCGAAATTAATTATTTGAAACATGTAATTGCTTAGTAGATGAAATTCTTGTTTAGCGTATTATAATTGTATCTTAGTTTGTTAAACTATTTTTACCAGCTACGTAATACTCATATTTCGTTTGTTAACTTTTAAACTAGATGGAAGAAAAATAACTGAATACTATTGTAATGTTAATGAAACGAACGTATATCTATGAAAACATAATATTAGTTTTATTAACCTTGGTATTTCACTTACATTGTAGTACGTATAGAAATCAAATAATATAGGCATAGACGCGACATCAATTATGTTGAGAGAGGGCTGTTGAAAAAATATTATCTCATAATTACGACTACAATTTTATAAATGAGTCACGTTGGTTGAGAGTAGTAATGTAAATATAATCATACATGTGTATAATTCGACGCTTGTCGTGAACAAAAAAGTTTAAAATTAGAACAATAGACGTCTGCATCAGAACTTATTACGGAAGTTCTCATAATTTTCTTTCACTTTTAATTTTTGATTTTTTTAAAAAAAATAGTTTCACTTTTAGGATAATTATTTTACTAAATAAGTACCAAAATACTTTGAAAACTTGGTATTTTTATATATATATGATATTGTGGTTTGGAAATATGTCGGACAGACAGACAAACAAAATAGTTGGATGGTTTCCGGGCTATAAAAAAATCGTTTTTCAGAATAATCACAACGTTACCTTTCGGTAAGCTCGGATGCAAAAGTAAAATAATAGTACATTACGCGTCAGAAAGTAGCATTTTGCATGCGAGTGTGGAGTTTTCACCCGAGCGACAGCGAGGGTTGTAAATCCACACGAGCAATGCAAAATGCCGTTTTCGCACGAGTTGCGTACCGTACTTTATCTACGATTGTTAGATTTAAATAATAAATACAGATAAAAATAAACTTGCTGCATGTAAGTTCGTATCTCTTCTCTTGATAAAGATGGCATTAATCTTGAGTTGTATTTGTTGCCGAATTAATTATTTCTGGAGGAGTATTATTCTCTACATTTTAGTCAAAGCCACTTGATTCATTCATTGTTTTTCACTAAAAACTCGATATAAACAGTTATTTTAATAAAAGAATAGCAAATTAGTTTTGTTAAATGTAAACAAACTCTCTAATCGTGCGTAAAGCTGAAGAATTCCTCTTCTTTCCCGCACTAGTGTGGTAAAGAAGAGGAATTCTTTATAACTATGAGACGCGCATGCGCAATGAATACAAGTACGTAAATAATCACTTTCTACGCATCTAAACAGAGATATAATGTTTATATTTCGTATCAATCGTAGATAAAATTAATTAATAATGTAATGAATAAAACTAAAAAAAAGAATATGTGTCTCTTTACTATGAAACCACAATAAGAATTATTGGTTTTGGTATAATAGTTCATTAAGGTGAACCTTTATTTATATATTCAAACAATAATAATGTTCCTTTAGATTCTTTGTTTCATTTGTTAGAAGAAATTCTTCTAAATAGTTCAACATATTTTTTTGTATTTATATTATTTGTGATAGATACAATGTAATAGAAATGATATTGGGTGGGACAACGTTTAAATTGTTTTTTTAAGGTCATTTTTGAAGCGATGTCAAAATAATTACAGTTTAATGATATCAAAATATGTATTCAAATTGTTTAAAGATAACCTCTTTCTATCTTATCAGTTATATGTGGGTATCATTTGGAATTATCATTTTTTATTCTGTAGAGAAAGCGGAAAATAACAAGAATCTCCAAAATTAACCTTGTATTAGGACCTTCACAAATTAAAAATATTTTTAAAAATCACTAAAAAGGGTCATTTTTTTGTACGTTAACTTCGCAGAGGCGGTGCATTATTATTTTTAAATTGAAGTCAATAAATATTTTTGATTTAAAATTAACGTGGTTAATGTTGGGGAATACATAAACTTATTTTATTATACAGATAATATAAATATTTAAGATATATACATATAAATATTCACATTCTAAGATCTTTTACTTCTATTGCATTCTAATATTTTAGGTCTCGAAAATGTATATATAACTATTAGATAATTTTTTCTCTTTCTAATTTTCTCAAACGAAAAAGATTTAAGAAGAATTGACGTTTTCTTCTCCCAAAAAAAATCTTAACTTTTTTCACTTCTCATCCAATAATATTATTTTCTTTAACTTTTATTATGTCGTGACTAGATTTTGTTTTTCAATGTTAAAGTTCGTGGCTTTAGTGTTGTGAATAAAACCCCGTTTTTTGTCCTCAAAATAAATGTTTGTGGAGAAAAAATAATAATAAAGTCACGACATTCATTTTATTTTTTATAAAGTTTATAATTACAAGTAATATTATTGATAGAGGAGAATAACAATATTAAGGAAAATATATTTCAACAAATATTCAGTCTATATCGAATTTTTAGAAGAATTATTATTAAAATACCCGGTCTGATTTAAGAAAATAAATAAATAGAACAAAGTAAATATAATTTAATGTAAAAAAACTCCCTTTTTGAGTTATTCTATTTTTTGTGCAACATGCTGTGTCCGCCGAATTTAATGTTATATTTTCAACGTTTTAATAACTGTTTATAAACAATATGATTTTTACAGTTAAACCTATTTTTCGATCTTGTCAAAAACTTGAATTGTCAATAGAAATAATTTTCTATGTAGCCGGTTCTAGTTTGCTAAAATTACTATTTACGAATCTTCTTTAGTTTTGAACCTGGTACTTGGAAAAGATTCTTAAAAATTATAATTTATTAGAGCCATCGAATTAGGAATTGGGTCTTTTTGACATTTCATCTATAACTTTTGATGCAAAATGTATAGCTTTTATATTCTAAGTATGTTTTCATATTATATTACTATAGAGGAATGCCACAGCATAATCTACTCTATTTTGTTACAATCATTTGATATGGTTAGCTGAAACTAAAAAGTACTAGCTTTAGGAATCAATAGCTTAATGCGTGAAGGAGGATTCGGCCCGGCTATATCATATTAAATCGTCTAGCTAGTTTTTAAAGGAAAAATGCTCAAGGGGTCGGACCTTTCCATTCTTGCCATTCTAAAACAGAGAAATACTTTGAGATGTTCTCCTGTTATAAACCTCGTGAAAGTTTTACCGCTTCCTGAAAGAGAGATAGAGAAAGGCTAAGTTCTTTTGTGGTAACCGTGACTTTCTGGGGGCCCTTTCTAAAAAAAACATAATACTTTGCGATAAAATATCTAGCCTGGGTTTTCACCGTGTTAAGATTTAATAAAGTAGATAAATATTCAATAAATATAAAAGAGAAGTAGAATTAATTAAAACAATTATATCATTACATCTTATTATCTTATTTTCCTGATAATACTTCTAAGGCCTGATTCAGTTGTAATCTCTTTTCTATGTTAAGATTATAATCGGGTTTGGAGAGCCAAAATAAATTATGTGTCAAAATGTTTTGTTTTTTTTCTCAATATTTTTTAAGAATCATTCATAATCCTGTAGGAATAGCCTATCCTTGATGTTGATAATATAACGTTACGATATTAAGACATGTTTCCATTAAGAGTATGATCGTCATTCATTTTAAATATATTTTTTATTTGCAAGTAGTTAAAATTGAAGATGAACAAAAAAGAAAAAATAAAGCTTATTAGTTGATGTTACTTGGAGTGAAGAAAAATAAAACTTTATTGAGATTGTTATTTTAACATGACATGTATACGTATAGATATATTTTCATGCGGGCACTTTAAACTGATGCACTCATTTCATAGTTAAGTATTCAACAATGGAATATGAGTAAGACAATGAGAGTTAATGTCTATCGGAAATTACTGGAAGTCGTTTATGACTACAAAAAATTAACCAGAATAATTCAGTTTATTTGAGTTTATTACTTGGTTTATTTCTTAATCTACAGATTCTCTTTAGTTCTTGGTGAATATAATCATGAATTAAGAATATTAGTAAGTTAATTTTATTTTAACTTTTGAATACAATATAGAAATAACTGGGCATCGAGCAATTTCTATTGACTCTCATTATTCTCATCAGATGACTAACCGAGACCTTACTAGTCTCTAAACTTAGCTTTTGAGTAGTTTATCTAGATTTATTTATCTTTCTCTTGGATTTGATTCCGTCCTTAAATGTTATAATGTTTCCCGAAGTTGATCAAATTTCTGTAAACTTTTAGAGAAAAGCAGTTTAAATGTCAATCATCCCAAGTCTAGATTGGGTACCGGAAAGTTTTGTTAATTGACTCCACTTGAAAATACCATGCCTGTTCAATTTTACGAAGCTTTCAAAATTATATTGTTCTTTTGCGTATCATCTATTTCTTTTGAAATTCTTCATTCCATATTTTCTCGATTGGCTCATACGGTACTAGATATCTTAAAGCCAGACCATTATTATTTCTTATCAGCTCAGTTTGAATTGATAGACAGTGGGAACTCCCACAGCTCCGTATTATCTCCTCAGCGCTCTAGTCTAAGAGATCTTTTTACGACTTGGAAAGTGAAAAAACAAAAGAGGAAGTTGGATTCGAAGGTTAGAGTTTAAAGACCCTTATGATGTCTTCAAGATAAAGATCAATGAGAAAATGAATCTTCGTCGTACATTTTGACCCATATATTTTTTTTTTCCTATAAATATATTCTTAATTGACAGGAAGCCAAAAAGAGTAATCTATTCTTGAAAGATTTTTCAAGTTGATTTTATTATCTATTGGAAAGTTGATTCTTCTATGTCTTTGTTGAAGATGCATTTTTCTTTTCTCGTATCTTCAATTAATTTCTTTTCATATAGGGTGCGGCTAGACCGGGTTTATTGTATTGTGGGAGGGCAACGCCCCTTAATGAGGGAGAAGATATAGCGGTACATGAAACCTGGTGTAGCTCAAGCGAGTCCTTCGTCTCCCCTTGTCTTCGCGGTCTGACGGTGTTCTATGGTGTTCTCCTACCTCAAGAAATCTAAGACCGACTTGTTCTCGCTTCTGCTCAAGCCCAACCGACCATCAGACCTACTTTACTCGATTCTTTCCTCCGTTTTCTTCGTTGCTCAGTGAAAGGTTTTTTTTACATTTGGCTACAGGTTGAAATTCAGTATAAACTAAAAGAAACGAAATAAAAAAAACTTTCTAAACCTCATCCTTTCCTTTAAGAGATTTGAGATTTTAGTGTCAACATTCCTTAAGTTGGCTCATCTTTTGTTTCTTATTTATTGTGTTTCTAAACAAATAAGTAAATAACAATCAAGGACTTAATGTGTTTAAATATATCTATTTTACAAATAAAACTTCAATTTCTCTTGAAATTATTTGTATGCTATCTTATTTTTACAATAATTCATTATTACATATCTACTTCATAATTAATTACATCGCTTTTAATCATACTTATTTATAAATTTAACTTTGTCTCATTCTAATTGTTTCTATTTTGATATGCTGAAACAATTGCTAGGAAAAATTATTATTAATATAAGTAAAGTTTATCATACTTTAACAAAACAGAAGATTATAATACAAATATTTTGTTTAATTAAGATAATATTATTTATAAAATAGTTTTTTATCTTGGCGCCACCAATAATTGTTTAACACTGCCATTGAATATATTTGGAAATATGAAAGAATAGGTATAAATCATTTTTATCATACATCTCCAGTATATTCAAGTCACACGGTTATTTTAGTATTGTTGATGATAACTGATAACATTTATTTCGTCTGAAATATTTATAATGTAGATAAATTTATTCAGAAATTTTAATATATACTTTTTCGTATCAGTATTCATTTCATTATTTGATTTTATGTTCTAAAAATAAATAATTAAATGTTAATTATAGATTATAGTATTGCGGTGATAAATGTTAAGAAACGTTTAAAAAAAAAAATATATATATTTGCTATTCATAATTATACATTGAGATTATATAAAAAAAAAAAAAAAAAAAAAATACTATTATTATATCGGAGTTTAAAATAAAGTTATAAAAATTTTAAATTCTTGCTCACGTTTTAATAAATTAATATTTTGTTTTAGAAATTATTTTTTAATAAAAAAACAAAAAGTTATTTTTAATAATAGTAGTTTATACTCGTTAAACTAAAATTTCTTTTTAAAACCCTTAAAAAATGCATTATGAGAATCTTATCAGTCTTGTCTTATTTTTAATAATTTCTTACATCAATCTAATTATGTGGAACAGTTGTTATCTAAACAAAATTTATTTTTCTTGTCTAATAAGTTTAGAAATTGAATGTGATATTTTTAAATAATTTAATGTCTTACATTTTTTTTTTTTTTTTTTTTTTAATCAAATTTCAGTACACGTACTGATGGGCAAGTAATATATATATAAAACAAAATTAAGGAGGAGAAAAGTGAAAGACATAACGGTTCGTGTCAGTCAGTCAGTAATATTAGAAAAGAAAGCGGGAGTTTCAGGTGTACAAATCGTGGTTTTAATGTCTGTTCATGTTTGTTTGTTTTCATCCTTTGCACTTTTTATTCGCACGAAATCTTTTTTTTTTTTTATATTTTCGCTCTGCTTACTTCGAAAGACATAATTTAGACGTTTGTTCTGTATCGTGTGTTTAGATTTAATGTAAAATAATGGGGTTAGTCATTTTTCGACTGTGAAAAAGGAAATGTATTTTTGTTAAAATGTTATTATTATTTATTTTTATGAGAAAAAGTTATTTAATTAATTAATTGTTTAGGCCTGTTAGTACTTCATTAGTATCTCTTATATTAAAAAAAAAAAAAAAATAAAATAAAAATAGAAATAGACATATACAAATGTAATTTCGCTCTGCTTATTGTTTACTAGATTTTTTGTAGCAGAGACATTTAGTTTGTAATAATGATAATTTTTTTCTTGGACTAATGATAGTAATTATTAATCTAGTAGTATTAGATATTTTATTTTACACGTAATTAAGAATAAATTGCTCTCAATTTATTCTCTGAATACTTAGTAATAGAATACATTCTATGATTTATTGTTGTCATTTAATTTAATCTTATTGTCCCTGAATTCCATTTAGCTGATGTTTCATCTGCTTAACCGTACGCAATTGCCTCTTAATACCAGTTAGTGTTAAACCTACATTTTACATTCGACTGCACCCCACGTATATTTTACTCTCTTTAATCTAATATAGTTTTAGATTTCAGCCACAATTTAATTGATAATTGTCACTCGTTAAAAAATCATCTAGCTGATGAGCAAATTTAAACGAGATAATTTGGTCCTTTAGATGAAAACCTTTACAAATTAGAGTTCACATACACAATTTGTATTTTTTTAATGTTCAGAACTATTAAGACTTCAATTATTAAGGAGCTGAAGCAAATCTAAAGTATGAAGTAATTTTATTTTTAACCTTTGCTCAAAACCTAATGAAATTATCGATGTACCTATTTCATATAGGCACTCATAATAAGATTACAAATTAATAAAAATATCCAAACCACCTTAAGCTCTTAATTTATAATACCATAATCAAATTTTAAACAGTCCTTTCACAAAGATTATTTTAAGATGGCCTTTTCCTTGTTCTCCAAACAATATTTAAGTATTCTCTCTTTAGCTCTATTCTCTTCTTTAGCTATTCTAGATGTCTTCGTTGATAACTAAATTTTCCTGATCCCAAAGAATAAGAAAAGAAATAAGCCTTGTTTACTCTTCAAATGACAATAGACACTAAATTTCACCCATGTTACTGTAAACAAAAACTTTCCGGATCCCAAAACTTAAAGAAAGCCTTGTTTGCTTCTTTAAACAATCTTTAAGTCAGTTTGTCATTAATTTGAAACCTTTTTCTATCTGGACATTATCTGAACTGAAACAAGATGTATTCTAAACGATATTTAACTTATAATGTTAACCAATGATTAGAGAAAGTAATCCTTGAATCTATTATTTAATTAATAAAAACAAGGTTTAATTGAAAATATGTCAAATTGTAATTAATTGGTTTTGAACACTTCGAAGTTTCTTTATATGTTTACATAATTAAATAATTACTATATTTTCTCTTGGTTATCTTTAAAAATAAATTATTTGCTTGCATAACTGCCTAGAAGACTGAAATAATATAAATTATAATTGTGACAGCTAAAAAAAAAATGATAAGTATGATTAAGACATTATTATAAAAGGAAAACTTATAATGAGATTTATTTAAATTATATAGTAATTAATCATTTATTTTTAACACACACACAAACATATATATATATTTATTCATGATTTAAATTTAAAGAACCATATGGTTAGTTGAGATAACAAGAGAGACCGGTTTTAATGTATGGTATTTATAATTTCTTAAGAATCTAAAACAGATTGCATAATAGTCTAAGATGCATTTATAGTGTGTAAAGGTCGGTTCCCTTGTTTGTATTTAATAAATAAAGTCCATTACTTGATAAGTCCTAACTCCTAAGATATATTAAGTGATGAAGTATGATGAGAAAGCCCAAATAAGTATTTTGTTTTAAGTTGTGTGTCCACCAGGAGGTCTGGATTGTCTTGAAGTGGGCATCGCCATGCTAAAGAACAGTGGATACCTGGAATAGGTTAAAATATCTTGAGGAGATACCATATATGGATTGAGGACCGGTTCTGTCGATCCAGTGACTCATTGCTAAAGTTACAAGTGGGTGTTTTCAGTACGAACTTGTTTTCAGTACTTGTCTCTTGATGGTAGTTTTTTGTCTTGTGGTATCCTGTGTGTGTGGGTTGATGGCTTTTTTTTAAGCTCTACCAGTGTTGCCATAGAAGGCGTGAAAGTCTTCTAACAGTTGTTCTCGTATCTAAGCAGTGTTGCCGACCTTACGCAACCCACGTAAATAAAAAGTTTAAATGTCCCTTAAAACAACATATTGTATTTCATTGTTAGTTGAAGTTAATAGGTGTTTTTTTAAAAAGGGGATTTAAAATTTAAATATAAAGACTTACGACTTGACTTCTGTTAGCTTAGCTTTAAAAGGACATCCTGGCTGGTTAGTACTTCGTCATCGATATCCTTTGTTTGTGTGATTTCTTGATTGTTAACTTGTTTTTGACTAGAAACAATATGTAATAATTTAATAATAAATCAATTTAGATTATAAATTTAAAAGATCTTAGTAAAATAACGATTATTAATACTATAAACTTTAATAATCCTTTCTGTTATAACATTGAGATAGTATCCTGGCCTATTCTTGTTCCTTCAAATTGATAACAGAACATAACATTTTTTAAAGAATATGATAAATATACGTGATAAACGTGACTTATTTTAATTTTAAATTCTTTTAGTATTATTATTATTCATTAAGCATGACATAGAGTTCTTGTAGCTGAATTAGTCAGAGTTCATTTGAAGATAGTTGATATTACCTCACATACCATATAACTAGACCTTTTGTTAACTATATTATGATAATAAGATTCCTATTCATCTCACCATGTCATTACCGTGATTATATTAATGATAATCATTGAGCATTATAATAATTTGTTTTTTTAATGTGTACCTTGAGAATGCAGCAGCCTTTATTAAATAAATATTATTTAATGTATACGAATCTGAATTTTACCAGTATATACTAGATTTTTGTCGATGATAAAATAATCTAAACTTAACTTATACTATTTATTTAAGACAAAATTATTTCTTTCACTCTATAATATATCTATAATAAGCGTTTTTGTATTTAAATTATTAATAATTCCTTAAAGATATGGTGTTTGATTAAATATAACAAAAAAATACAATTTAGGAACATTAACACAAATCGAGTACATAATCAAAGAAATACATGTCTTTCCACGGATTCTAAAAAACAAATAATGTACCTGTGAAGAGGTTTTTTTCTTTAATACAAGATAAGATTACAGATGTCTCATGTAATAAGGAAATTGACGCACAGACAAATTTGCTCATTAGTAACAAATTTTGTTCAGATAATTTTTTCTTTATTTCTTTAGCTACGTTTTTTTCAAACATAAAGCTATTTAAATCATGTTTTTTACTGAATGAACATCAGAATTATTTAATTATTATTTTTAGCAAAAACCGTACAATTATATATTTTTAAACTTATAAAGACCGGCCTCATCTTCCCCAGGAACGGAGTATGAATATTATTAAGTATCTATAATCCAGATTTTTTTAAATTATTATTTTTAATTTTGTCGTGAGTTTATTATCATTTTGTAACTAATTAAAGGAGCTAATTTTTTATTGGGTATTTTAGAGCGTAAATTTGAAGGATACCGTATTTGAATGTATTTGATTGCTGATTGATTATTGATTACACTTTAATAAAGAAAAATCTAAAAAAGTGTATTAAATTCGTAAAATGAAAGTAAATATCTTATCAAATAATATGGTTATAATGACATAAAACGAATATTAAATTATATATGTTTGTAAATCAGGTTTTGCTTAAAAAGCTAAAACTGATAGAGAAGCTTATAAAGAAGATGGCCTTATTCAGGCATGCTGATTAGCTGAAACGGTTGTACATCGGTGCCTTAATCAGTTACGGTGGAGCAGGTTTTCAGCCTATCAAGTCTTTAGTTTCGCTCTATAAGGAATAAGATTACCATTTTTGGATTTTTACCTATCCAAAATCACTCATCAAAGATCAATCATTCTAAAAAAAAAGTTTTTTTTTTATTCTACATTAAATTTATGATTCCTTTCAAAAACGCAATCCAAATAATGATCAATTTTGATAATATCCATATTTAGTATCTTTTTTCCCCCTCTCAGAAGATGTTTTAAGAACCATAATTTGTTTCTCCTTGATCCTTCTGAATCTTTTGCATCAAAAGATGGCTAAACAAGGTGTTAACTATTTCCACATCGGCCGCTCCCATTATTGACGCTACCGGACCGAATCCGGTGTATTCTCCATGACCGATTTAGTACATTTTTTTTTTCTCAACTATGCCTTCCAAAAATGGAATCTGACCAGTTAAACGAAGAGATGCTAAAGTAAATACTTAAATTGTATCTTGGTTATTTCTCTGCTCTTGTATTTATAATTTTTTCTTTTGTTTCTCTTACGAATAATTAGCATTGAATAAGAAATACGATTGAAGAAATCACCGAGCAATAAATAAAAATAAATTAGTTGAAACAATAGGGTGTTAAGGATTCGGGTTTTTATTTTTATCTATTCATAAGAAGGAAGTATCTTGTTTGGTTGAACTATTGTGTGGGATGAAACAGTTCAGGAAATATCTTCCAGAACTCAAAAAAATATGATCTCACGGATAAATAACAATTGCATAATTACAGAGGACAGTTTAAAGAACTGTTGATATTATTTTGATGTGGGTAGTAACTCATAGGCGTGGCTTTTATATGTTAAAGGTCTTGCGACTGCTGGTGTCGATTGTTAGGTGGGATGAGATCATGTCATATTCTACGGTAGTAACTAAATACACTAGCTTGTAGTATAATCCAAGTCAAGGACGGGGGAAAAATGCAACATTAGATTCATCTGTTATTACAATTTCCTTCCCGTCTACTAGACAGAGACATTAAAGTAATCATAACATCTAAAAATGATAATTTTTTAGCTTTAAACGACCTTGTTATATTTAAGCTGCAATCTGGACTAGAAAAAAAAATGCATCTGTTATTATTGTTTCTTTTATACGAGTACGTCACTTAGACAAACACGTTTGAATTATCATAAAATCTGTTGGTTTTTATAAGAACAGAATTGTAATCTTATCCGGAAATAAGCATCAAAATTGAGTGAATGGACAACACAAAATTTCTTCATTATAAATATTATGTAAATTATAAATAAACAATTAATAGATACATATTGTAGTTATTTATAAAAGATCATTCATCTAAAATAATGATGATTTTCCTAACATTTTATATTTCTAATAGAAAGAAGAAATAATGATAAATAAATAAAGAAAATTACATAGAATATCGTAAACTGCACAGTATATCGAACAAACAAGAGACTGAGTTCTAATTTGAAAGTTAAGTTCATCAATGAAAACATAAGATATTTTATTACATATTTTTGTCAATGACCTTAATTTTTATCAATGAAATATTCATTTGGAGGTTGTTTACAACTCCAAATATAGAAAAGTGTTAGAAGGGCATCTAAAGAATTTATTTTAATATATATAATATATATATATATATGTGTATGTATGTATGTATGTGTCTATATATATATATATATATTCATTACATCGGAGCAAAATAGTTAGAGCTAGAAGGACATTGCAGTTTAATATATCTATTTATAGTTCAATATCAACCGGGTTTGTAACACTTTAAAATATAATTAATCTTTTAATCATGGTAATGATATTCATTTCTCTTGTTAATTACGAGAAATTTACATTTTTTTATTTTTTGATAGTGTGTATATAAATTATCCTCTTTACTCAAACATATTTTCTTTAATTGTATTTTCTATTTTTTGTTTGTTTTTATTGATTCAAAATGAACTGGACCATGATTGCTATAATTTTTTATTAAGACTTTGTCGCCAGAACTATATTATTATGCTTTTTCTACTTCCTATTACACTTTTTCCCCTTGGATCTACAACTTTATAAATACATTACGTATCGTGATTTCATTTCTTTAAAGTATTTAAAAATAAAATTTACGTCGGATCTCATTATTTGTTTACCTGCTCGTCATTCTTTGTTAATTAATTCTTGCACGAACTAAATCGATCACTTTAATATGACCATCTGTTCCCCTTTCAACTAATTGTTAATCTTTTGTTGTCCAGAGTTCGTGTAGAATTGACTATATATAGGTATTTGTACAAGATTTCACTTCACAACACATGATGTCATTCTTTTAAAAAACCTGTGTGGACTGCGTCCCTGATTCTCCCACTAGTCTTTTTAAAGAGACAAAACACTTAATGACGTCACCTCCTTATGCCTTCACTTTATCTCTTGGTGTAAAGGCATTTGCTTCTAGTTAAGATGATGTCATTGTAACCATATGCAGGCAGTCTTATCACGGTTAATTTTGAACGTTTACTAGGAAAGATGATTACTGTTATTTATAACTAATAGAGCATAATATTTTAGCTGCTTAACTTAATAGGGCTCTGTTTCAAATCTTCATAACTTTTAATGGATGTTTTAAATTAAAATTTCTAACTTTGTCTCCTGTCGTTTATTATGACCCAACTCATATTTTTATCTTCGCTTAAATTGTGAAATATAACTCACAACAGCAGTTCTTTATTCATTTCATCTTAAATGTATATTTTTTCTACAGTTTAGACACGATACAAGTAAATTTAACTTAGAAATATAATTTTTTTATCTATTATAAGTTCTTCTATAAAAGTTAAAACCCGTTTTGTTCATTAATTCAAGCAAGAAAAGAAGCTCTACTTTAACCTAAGCTGTCGTTTGACTGCATGTATCGTGTTGTTTTTCTTAGTATTTAAATGTTATTTCCTTGATCGATTTTGACATTCCGTGTTTTCTTTAAAGTAGGTTACTCCGTTCACAACATACATCATGTAGTTACTCTGACAAACATAAAACATAATCAATAATATTAATTAAAATATTCTTATGCATTTATCCTACTATACCTACATAGTTACATCCTACAACCTGTAACTGGCATTCTCTAGTATAGTGCAACATTAATTGTGTACATTATTTTATAAATTCTATCACTACTTGGCTATAAGTGTACATTATTTTATAAATTCTATCACTACTTGGCTATAAGTGTACATTATTTTATAAATTCTATCACTACTTGGCTATAAGTGTACATTATAGTTTAACTTCTACCAAAACATGTTTACAGTAATATTTATCGGTACTTGATTGAAAGTGAACTTATGGTACCATATTATATCCTGCACTATTTGTCTAAAAGTTTAAAGTTCTTTTCAATTAACTTTTACTTATTAGAATGTCCTAACATTAGTGAACAAGTCTTAAAGTTTCATCTTCTATTTTGTCGCCTTATATGCTTAATGGGATAACGATGATCTTAAAAAAAATCGTATGTCCATATTTGTACAAATGGGACATGGACAACCAGTCTACTGCTTTTATACCTTTTATGGAATCGATTTATCTAACTCTTAACTCATTAGTACTATGAAATCTGTCTTCGTACATTTGACTTTTAATAATTACATAGTTTCTTAAAAACCTTTTAGTTAATATTAATTTTAATAATAAATTGGAAAAAATGCAATGCTTAAAAATATTAATTAATGTATATGACCCATAGACATCTTGTTTCTTCGTTATGTAATAATTTATACCTTATAAAAACTCTTGTTAATATTTATTCATTGTATCTATTCGTTTATTGATTAAAAGAATTATTTGATTAATTGTATTATTTTATTATAGTTCTGGGAAATCATATCAGATGAGCATGGAATTGACCCCACTGGTGTTTATCGCGGAGACTCTGAACTTCAGCTTGAAAGGATCAATGTTTACTATAATGAAGCCTACGCCAAAACAGGTATAAAATCAATTGCTTATACAATTTATATTTTTTTAAAAATTATGATACTTAAAAAAATGAATATTATATAATACTATCACTATGGTGTTATATCTATGTTAGGACACTTATGCTAAAATATTATATTAAATGTTAAAAAAGATAATTTGAACCTCATCTTATTGTATTTATTGAATTTGTGATATAACAGCAGGAGGCAAATATGTTCCCCGCGCTATCCTTGTCGATCTTGAACCCGGCACCATGGACTCAGTCAGATCCGGTCCCTTCGGCCAGATCTTCAGACCTGACAACTTCGTATTTGGACAATCTGGAGCTGGAAACAACTGGGCCAAAGGACATTACACCGAGGGAGCCGAACTCGTAGACTCCGTTTTGGATGTCGTCAGAAAGGAAGCCGAATCTTGTGACTGCCTTCAGGTAAATTACAATTATATTTCATTTGCCCAATTTATTTATTTACTTTTTTCTTTGCCTGCTACTTATAGCACTTTATAGTGCCATTGTGTTAGCTTGAACGCTTTTTTTGGTCTACCTCTATATTGAAGTGAAGAATAAAATATAAAATAAAACCTTGAATCTCTACTATAGCTGTATAAAGGATTAAAGGTATGTCGACCAATGTAATCTTTTTTTTACATCTCCGATCTAACTATATCTTGTTTTCTTTTTTTGTCTGCAGGGTTTCCAATTGACTCACTCTCTCGGTGGTGGTACTGGCTCCGGTATGGGAACTCTCCTTATCTCCAAGATCAGAGAAGAATATCCTGACAGGATCATGAACACTTACTCAGTCGTCCCCTCGCCCAAAGTATCCGACACAGTTGTTGAACCTTATAATGCCACCCTTTCAGTGCACCAGGTAATATATCATTTGCATACATCTGGTTTAACTATTTATGTATTTGAACCAAAATAAATAAAGCCTATGCTAATTCTCCTATAATTTTCAACATTAAATAGCTATAATATAAACTTTTTTGCTTAAAGTTGGTCGAGAACACAGACGAAACATACTGCATTGACAACGAAGCTCTTTACGACATCTGCTTTAGGACACTGAAACTGTCCACCCCCACCTACGGCGATCTCAACCACCTCGTATCTCTTACCATGTCTGGTGTCACCACATGCCTTAGGTAAGATAATAATCCATCTTGTTTTTATATTTATTTTATTCTATAATACACCCTTAATATCCTCAAATAATCTGAAAAAAATTGAGATTATAGTAACGCATTTATTACTTTATGCACAGGTTCCCTGGTCAGCTGAACGCAGATTTGAGGAAGCTGGCCGTAAACATGGTGCCCTTCCCTCGTCTTCACTTCTTCATGCCTGGATTCGCTCCCCTCACCTCCCGCGGATCCCAGCAGTACCGTGCCCTCACAGTACCTGAACTTACCCAACAGATGTTCGACGCCAAGAACATGATGGCCGCTTGCGATCCTCGTCACGGTCGCTACCTTACCGTCGCCGCCGTGTTCAGAGGACGCATGTCCATGAAGGAGGTCGACGAGCAGATGCTTAACATCCAGAACAAGAACTCCTCGTACTTCGTTGAATGGATCCCCAACAACGTAAAGACCGCTGTCTGTGACATCCCGCCTCGTGGACTCAAGATGGCCGCTACCTTCATCGGCAACTCTACCGCCATCCAAGAGCTGTTCAAGCGCATCTCAGAACAGTTCACCGCTATGTTCAGAAGAAAGGCTTTCTTGCATTGGTACACCGGAGAAGGTATGGATGAGATGGAATTCACCGAAGCCGAATCAAACATGAACGATTTGGTATCCGAATACCAGCAGTACCAGGAGGCCACAGCCGACGAGGACGCCGAGTTCGACGAGGAACAGGAAGTCGAAGACAGCTAAACGAACTGACACATCTCCCGCAACACTTCACACTCGCAAACACGAAACAACAAACCAATAACGGCTTTATTTTTTTATTTTATTTATTTTCCCCTGCTCTAATTTCAATTATTTGAGCAGTTATTTAACATTCCTATTTTTATAAAAATAAAAACGTAATATAAAAAATAAAGCAAACTTGTTCCTTGTTTACCCTAACAAAAGAACAAGCTTCATTCAATCAGTGCATTCAGCTTTACTTTGTTATGCCCTTCAATCTCTCTTATGATTCAGTAATGGTACAAAGAACCTTGATTCAGTTCATTATACCTGAAATAAACTAAAATAGCGATAAATAAAATAAAATAGCGATAAATGTGTTTTGCCTTACATTCTGAGAACATTTTTAGAAAGATTTCTTATATGGATAATAATGACGCATGTAGCTTATAAATGACATATAATTTACTAAGGAAATTTTATTAATAGGTTAACTGTAGCTAAATGAAAAGGGCTTTGGAGAGCAGCAAATCACAAGCTACTGTTGCAGGAATTATTGAAAAAATAAGTTGCATAAGTTTTGCCTCAATGTAACACTGATGGAGCACATAAAGACTGATTAGATAGGTTAGATAAAAATTAGTATTTATTCGTTTAATTATTACATTTATATAAGAAGGTATTGACACTTAGTCCTTTGCTTACTCTGATTCTAGTAGAGCAATTAAAAGCAGTTGCACTTAACCGTTTTGAACTTTTTATTACACACTTATTCGTTTATTGAACTGGTTGATTTCTTATCATCTCTTGAAATAATAAAAATCCGTTATAACTTTTTAAAATAGTTTTATTAAGTAGATAATATTCTCTTCTAATTAATCTTGATCTCCCGGAGAAGACCACGTCAGAGATTTTGTAAACTCTTGGACCTGAGATTTTAGTATTCACAAAATCTCTGATATGGTCTGAATATATAGATTTATTAGACTCTGGCCTCTGGATATAGAATATTATATTCCGTATGAATTCCTCTTAAATAAGATAGATTGTGTGAGAAAACTATTGTTTGTTGAAGGAGGTAGACAATCCTTAAATAAAAGTAGTAGTTTTTCAACAACTAGAGTATAAAGTTCTGAAGTTAAAGTTTTAGTGCTGGAGTTTCTGGAGACAAATTACGGAAGAAAACTATAAACATTTGGTTTGACTTAAGACCCATCCTTTTTGTTGTAAAGCCTGTGACAGTCCCCATTCGCTAATCAAAAATACTTATTTCGTCCTAGATTTTCCAGAAACTATAAACTTTTATTACTTTTTTTCGACTTAAATTGAGTTTTTAGAGATTTTAGTCATTAATAATCAGTTTAGTCAGAATTGTTATTTATTATTTTTTAAGAACCATCATACAAAAATGGTGTACTGGAGCTAGTGCATTATAATCCAACTCCATTACTGACATTATCCTAGTTCCTCCCAGAAAGTATACTTATGCCTCCAGAATATACTCAAGTGTGCCTATCTCTCTAAGCCTCTGATCTACAAAGGATAAGGCTCAAAAGATTTAACCCTTCCATTTTTGTTCTTGATATTTCCAGCTGCCCCATAGCTTACTATATCCATTATAATGATCTATACGAAAAGCAGGCGCAGTCGTTGGCTACTTAATGTTTATGTCATCCTTGTTATTGAAGGCTATACGTTGTATATATTTTATTATTTAAGATTTCTATTAAGACAAGGGACAGGGCAGTCATGCGTTAGCTCTGTATAGTCAACTCTTAAGCCCATTGTTTCAGCGTTCAGGGAGAGGCTCTACCGGAAATTATTAAAAAACTCGCCAAGTATATTCAGATATTATCTTCTGCCTTCTGCGTACATAATATGGTTTAAGTACAGTCTATTGTTTTATTAGTATAATATAATGTATTCACATATTAAAATCTATTTTTAGTTACCCTGAACTAAGGGAAAGGTAACAAGGCATACAAAGACTATCAAATAAATCTTAGATCTTTTTAATATTTAAAAATAAGAGAGATGCAGCATTAAATTAGATCTTAGTTTCTTAGGTCAATAGTTTCATAATATAACTATTAACTAAATTTTCTGCGAGTTATTTAATAGTTTTATTTGAGCTTGGAACCATAATGATAATATATGATCTGTATAGGAATGTAAAGTTTGACATCATTTTCAGTGATTTAAAACGTTATTTATATGTAAAAAAAAACAAAAAAAAAAAAACTGATGCATCTTATTTAGTATTGTCACAGCTTAAAATTAGCTAGGCATATCAACTGTGGAATCATTTTCTTTTTTCAGGCCAATTTATTTTAAATTGGTAAAATGGGTTTTATTTAATTTAATTTACTTTTTTAGAAACATCAAAAAATATAATACAAATAATTTTCAATGAAAAATATTTATTTGTTTGTAATTAAATGTAACGTTACTTTATTGGGAATAAAGAGAGAGCTGAGGTAACAATTAGCTGAAAAACAATTATTGATTTATGTCATCATGACGAAAATGAGGAGAATAATACGCCTCCCGAAATAATTAATTAGGCACAAAATACAACTAATGAATGTCATCTTTATCAAAAGAGAAATACGAACATACAGGAAGTTTATTAAATATTTTTTTCTGTATTTATTATTAAAATCCAACAATTGTAGATAAAGTACGGTACGCAACTCGAGCGAAAACTGCATTTTTCTTTGCACGTGTGGTTTTACTACCATCGCTGTCGCTCGGGTGCAAACTCCACACTCACATGCAAAATGCTACTTTCCGCACTAGACGCGTATTGTACTATTTCATTCCTTTAACCATTAAATCCCTTGTGGTGTGTGTTGTAGGTCCTGTTGATATGCTTCTCCTAATGTCTCTATTATATTTTTTTTTTTTTATTCCATTTTTAAAAATAAAATTATGAATAAGTTTTAATCGACTTTAAATCAGAGTTTATTGATCTTCAAGTGTACATTTTACTTTTAACGCTTATAAAGGTGATATATAATGCTCTATTTGTCCGTTTATTGACCTTGTCCATTTATACTTTTTTCTGTAGTGAGTACGATGCCTTTAGCTATATTTAGACAAAAGGCTTACTTAGTATTCATAACCGTCTCTGTCAAAGCCACATAAAAAAAATCATTATTTACTAATGTTAATTTAATACACGTGCATTATGAGATACTTATACTTATTTTAATGTTGCAGCTCAAGGATGAGATGTTAGAAGTGAATATAACAACAACTAGAATTGGATCTAGAAGGGGGGGGGGGGGGGCAAAAGAGGTGAAAAATAAAATGATCAATAAAGGAAAAATAATAAAAACATGAAAAAAAATAGGTGAAATATAATTCTTAATAATATATATTGTAATTACGGTTATCTTGTCCAATCTGCTATAGCCCACCCTTAACTTCGTTTTCCCTACCATTTTTTTTTTATAGTGGAAGTGAAAGAAGCTTCAGCATATTGAAGTTTATCAAACACTATTTAAGAAGTTTGATGTGTCAAGAAAGACTCGAACTTTTTAATATTATTTATCTATTGAGAGTGATGTAGGTAGTTCAATTGATTATGATGATGCAATAAACTCATTTACTGAAAGAAAAGCAAGAAAGGTAGCGCTTTAAACTCCCAATATTAAAAGATTACTGTGTACCAATATTTTAAATCAAGTTTATATATATTTCAAATACAGTATACAGTTTTTCTCCTTAATTTTTATTTCTGATTCCGCATTGCTTCCGAACTTACCGAAGGTAACGGAAGCTATGTGATCGTTCTGAAGAACAAAAATATTTAATGTAAAAATTGCAAGACAGAATTCCGTTTCAGATATCAGGGAACATTTTGGTTCCGTGTTTATCTGTCGGTCTGTCGCTCTATTTTTGCGAACCAACATATCTTAAAAACAACACGTCGGATTTTGATTTAAATTTCGATGGTAGGACATGATTAGCCTACTATTGGTCCCATATAAGTTTCAACCTTCTACGCTTATTTGTTTCTCTTCCACATGCGTACAAACATTTATTTGCACATATAGCTTCAAAAGTTCTCATCTGATTTGTATGAAATTTGGATGGTTTGTCGAAAGTAGCCCGCAGATAGTCCCAGATTAATTTCAACCGTCTGCGCTCTTTATAACATTTATACTTTAATTCATTTAAAAAACCAAAACAATTTTGACAGATTAAAAAAAACGGGGGAAACAATTAAACAAATTAGACAATAATGGCTTGTATAAGCATAAAATCAATCAAGTACGTGATAGGATGCGAGGAAGCTATGTGCCACAACAATTGGCAGTCTATTTATAGTACGTGGTTGTCTTTTGAATTATACATTATACATACCTTTTATAAATTTCACGTCTCGCACTCTATTACCCTTTCCCATTGAACTAGGCTTAGGTAATATTTTTGAGAGAGTGTAATCCTTAAGTTATTAATATTTTCACGGGAAAAATCTAGTTTTGAGTCAAATATAATAATTAAGACAATAGATAATAGATTTTCCATGATTAGATGAAGTTTAACTTTTTATTTTAGTAGTTTTATTTCAGATTATCATTTGAATATTATTATAGTTTTTAAAAGCATTCAAGTTGTGAGTGCTAATAACTCTTTAGAAATTTAAGGAATGAAGTCAAAACGCTTTCCTTTTATACCCCTTATACCAGAAAAGATCCACAGTTGTTGTTAATTGCACTTCTTTTCTTTTCATGACTATTTAAAGCTGCCTCCTCTCACCTCCCTTCAAACCGACACAAATTACATGTTTGTTTTATTTTGGAGAATATTTTACTATGTAACAACTATTATCTAAATAAATATTTTCCTTGAACACTTACCAATTTTACTATAACTATTAATAGTATTTATTTTATGATAACATCCATTGTCCACAGTATCAAGTTTTGAAATGAGTATGATTTATTTACTTTCATTGAAACATATCACAATTGGCAGACAAATTTCATAAATAAATTAAGACTTGTTATAGTATTAAATTCCGAAACATCTTCGTTTATTTTTAATTTTTTTTTAAATTAAACAATTTTGTTTAGGTTAATTAAATCCAATGTTTTTACTCTGATATTTCAGATTTCCCTCCTTCCGTCAACTCCTTTGACGGATCATTGGACGGATGATCTTTAAATATGTAATTGTTGAGTGTGTAGAAGGAGGAGTTCGTCGTACTTATTGGTATTTCACCGTCCGAATCTGCTGACATGTAATCTTCGTCGATCTGGTTTTGCCCCAGGATAGAAGGGGCTAGGTCTTCTTCCCATATTAAACTATCTACATTGTTACTTTCCTGATAAAACAATCCCATAGGTTGAGTCAAAGGATGTACGGAATTGACATTTTCTTGATTGAGTTCTCCGTTAGGAGTTTTAGCATAATTTTGGTTTGTATCTTGAAAAGCCATGGCCAGCCCCATAGTTTTCGACAAGTTGTCAATATCAACCATATCTTTGCAGTGGTCGTAAAACAGTCTGAAAGTTTTACCGATACCGCGCATGAGTGGTTCTTCAGAATCGTTGTTGAATTTATCCCTTGTAGCTGTGAGGATCTTATAAGAGTCACACTCGTCGAACTTTTTATTTAAGGAATCTTCTATTAAGTTCCTGATGAATTCGATCTTCTCTGCTTTAGATTCAGTTCGATCTCTTAATCTCATGTCTTGGATACTTGTTTTGACTTCGTTTTTGACATCGGTTAGTAACTTCTTAAACGAATCGCTGCCAAAATCGGATTTTTCTTCACTTCCTTTTGAGCTTTCGGACATTACACCGACACCGCTGTCGATTTCGTTCGTGTCATGGTCGGCCAAATTGTTTATTTGGTCGTTTAAGAACTTTAATAGGTGCACTGGTACTGCCCCGTCTTCTTGAGACGAATGCAAAGAAAAATCCGATAAGTCACGGCATTGTGACACGTCGATACTGTCTTCAAAACTTGTCCGAGTAGAAAAAGTGGAGAATGATTCTGCCAAAGAGAATCCTGAAGCTGCTGTATCACTAATTGTTGATTTTTCAACCCCTGAATGATAAGTCATTTCCTCATTGGTGTACAAATCGGCAAATTTATCGCTGAAACAAGACTTCCCTGTGGAACTGGTCGAATCTGCGTCGGCATTTGCTTCGGAAAGTGAACTATCGTTAACAGAACTATCACTGCCTTTTGCTCTTTCTGTTTTTTCAAATTCGACTGAATCGTGAAAAGACACAGACTTCTTAATTTTACCACTCTCTGACTGATTTAACGCCTCAACGTCGTCGTCGTTCGCCAGGTCGTATAACGATACTTTTCTGTCCGACTTGTCCAAGGCGTCTTCTAACATTTCCTCCTCGTTGTTTTCAGTGTAGAATGAAACCTTTTTCTGGGAACAACTTTTCGCCGATTGCGTACTTGCTTGACTCAAGCTTTCTCTCGAAAGGCAGCTCTTTGAAGGGACAGCACAGAAAGATACTTTCTTACTCGGATATCCGTCTTTGTCTTGGTTCGCACTTTCGAGAAGATTACCAAGGCATTCTGTTACGTCTCTTACACTAATTTTTCCTTGAGCCCCTTCGTCTAAAACCTGTAGTACAGTTTCTTGATCGGCTTGTGAAGGCAGCTTTCCTATTTCTATCTGTAGAGAGCTAGTCCACGGAGAATCTGTTTTTCTCCAAATACGGTTTACCTGGAGTTAAAATTTGTCTAAATTAATGGATGTATTACATTTTAAGATTACTTTTTAAGCTTCTCTCTACAGGAGACAGAAATACTATTTGTATTCAAATTAGCCTCAAGAATCAATTTACAAACACAACATTGCATTATTGTCAAAACTTATAACTAGGCATCGCGTGGCTCTATCATTGAAGCGAGTGTAATGCAATAAATATTAGATATTAAGAAAATAACAACTCATCGTAATTAACTAAAAATGATGAGTTGATAGTTAGAGTATGACTGTAATAGAGAGCCGTGTAGTGATGGAAAAGGGTACCTTTCTGCATATTCCTTAACTTAAATGTTCCGACCATCTTCATTTCAATTATTATAAAATTTATCACTTCACTACTCAATAACTACTGCTTGTATCAAGTTGACATGTTACATTTAAATTTTTCAACTGTATTTTAGACGATGTATATGAAGTTTTATTGAAATCGATAAGTTAGAACGTAAGATATCGTTAAAAAAGTTGTTTTCTCTATTTTAAACGTTTAGCCCCTCTTTAATAGTTTTAACAACTAACTTAGCCTGAGAATTAGTAAAAGGAACATGTATACCAAATTTCAACTAAATCAGCCAACTTTTACTAAAATTATCGTTGGATACGTAAACGTTACTGATAGACACAAAGACTGGCTGGATGCTAATTTTGTTAAATTTACGAAGCTCGCTTCAATAAAATTTGATTAAATTGATATATATGTATGTATTTTCAAACATATGACCTCTTGTTCCTCGTCAACAGTGAAGTCCCAATCGCTGTATTTGCCTCCTTGTAAATTCCTAGATGAAGTCGCTAAAACTTCGAGACTGTCTTTGACCTCCAGGAACCTTCCTTTGATTTCTTCGCCTTCGCAGGAATCCATGTCAGCCGAAACTCTCTCCTCGTCTAGCATACTCAGAGTAAATTTTGAATTAGATTTCTTTATCTCCAACGATTCGACGAATCGAACCAGCTTATTTTGTACTGGGTCATCTTCGGACCAAACCACCTAAATCGAAGAAATAAGTGAAATAAAAATAATACAGACTGAATATTAATTCAAATACTCTAACCGAGAGGACGGCATATTATTTTATCTCCAGTAGGGAGAAAAAGTTAAGATTTTGGATTAGTTTAGAGGGACAAAAGTGAGTCTTTTCTTCCCTGAACTCAAAAAGTAGGGAGAAAAAGTAAAACCAGAGAGAAAAAGAAGGATTGCCAACTTAATTATTTTATAAATAGTAGAGAATGAATGGCTAATGTTGTGAAGTTGTTGAAATCAGGTTGGCGACACTGCTTTTTCGACCTTGTTTATCATTGTTTAAACCTGCATCTAAATAACCTTCTATTTGAGTTCAATTGCAATTCTTATTTGTTTTAAATATTGAATCTCTTATATCTGCTATTAAAAGAGCTAACAATTGTTGTTATTTATTAAAATAATAAATAAAAACTGTGCAATGGATGAAAATGTGTATTTTCTCCATACTGGAGATGAAATATTGTATGTACCTCGGGAGTAAAGTGCTATAATTCCCCTCGCGATAATTATCTCCCTCGGCTGCGCCTCGGGAACTAATTAGCGTTATTCCCTCGGCTCGGAAATTAAAAAGTAATTCCCTCCGTGGTTTCTTTCGGCTTCGCCTCAAGAACCAACTTATTCGCTCTCTTCACTCCCTAGGTGCATAAATAACTATTACCTCCAGCAGGGAGAAAAAGTGAACTTTCCTCCCCAGTTTACAGGGAGGGAAGTTACTCCTTGCACCCGGTCGGGTTAAACTGGGAGTAATGAAAAATAAGGGAATCATGAACTTTCATGATTCCCTCCAGTTTTTCCCTAGATAAATCACAAGTAAATAAGGTTGGTGCTAATACACATTTCATTTACTAACTTTTGTTTAATGTCTAAATCTATGTCTCTATGTGAAGATGTCATCTTCACACATGTCATGTAACCTCTACAACGGTTGCCATAGTGATTCATCAGTAAAACAAACAAACAATCTTGTACGTACCTCAGAAGTAAAAATCACTTGCACCCTCGCGATAATTAACTTATCGCGAACGTTATGGTTCCCTTGGCTTCGCCTCTGGAACCAACTTCATCGCTTACTTTACTCCCTTGGTGTGTAAATAACTATTTCAACATAGTACTCACTAGTTTTGCAATCGTGCGTTGCATGATCAAACAAATAATTACACATTGTTCACTTAATTGTCATCGAAAAAATATTTGTATATTTGCTTCTAGATCACTTAAATTTAGCTTTCACAATTACATTACCTGTATTATTTTTTCCTCCTCGCTATCTGTTTCATCTTCAGTTGATTTTTCCTTGAAAACGTCTTCCAATTCGTTAAGTTTAGCTTTATCTTGAGGATTTTTCTTCAGATAAAACTTCTTCGACCGGGTTACGTCTTTAAACGAACTAAAATCTTCTACCAAATAGTAATCGTCTTCAACGCTACTGCTCTGAAAGAAAGTATTAAATCAATACTTAACAAAATATTTTTCTAAATTTCATGCAAAAAATAATAAGTAACGTTTACATGGTTTATTGAAAACGATATGAATACGTATCTTTCCATATAAACGCACCGTATTTAATCTAGTCCATCTCAATGTCGATACATTTAAAGTGTATGCTGTATAGTAAACTCATCTTCAGTTACATATTGACACCTTGCTGTATTGAGATCGTATTAGGGCATGCGCAGTTTCATGTTTCTCTCCTGGCTAGCATGACACATAGACCGTACAGACATAGCCTTATTTCACAGACATAATAATTATCGCGTGTCAAAATCAGTTGTTTTCTAATGACGTCAGAACTGTATCCTAATATTTTCAAATGAAGCCATGTAAACAAACATCAGTTGAACAGTAACCGTATTGAGATTGTTTTCAATACTTCATATTTATTTCTAAATAAATATTTTTCAACTTCAACTAAATATCTATTGCTATTTAATTCTTTTATTCTTTTACTTATGATTTTCTCCAAAAAAAACAATAATTTAAATTAAATAATTGAAAATAGACTTCCAATTAGTGTGGCACATAGCTTCCTCGCATCCTATCATGTACTTTATTGTTATATTAACATTAAAATTATAGTTATATTACATTGTTTTATTGATATATTGTTTATAGTGTAAAAACTATTAATGGTTTTAGTGATCTTTAACACTTCATAGTGGTGTCGCTGTTGGTTTTACTAAAAAATTGTATTTGAAAAAAATGTTTGTCTCCTTAAATAGATGAAGTTAGATTTTTTTCCCGACCGAAAATTCACACACAGACCGACAGACAGACAGACAGACAGACACGGAACCAAAAATGTTCCCTGATGTCTGAAACGGATTTCTGTCTTGGAATTTTTAAAATCGGAGGCATAAAAGTTTTTCGTTCTCAAAAGTGAACACAATGCTTCCGTTACCTTCGGTAAGCTCGGAAGAAAAAAAAAAATGAATAATAATAATAATAAATAATAAAGCAATATTAAATTTAAAAAAGTTGGTAAATCTACGGTGTCGTCAGAGTTTTCACACTTGTCAATTGAAGTAACCTTTGCTTAATAATTCTTGTCCTTTAGATTAATAATTATAATTTATTTTACCAATAAAAAAATTAATTAAAATAAATATATTAATTATTCTTAGTTACTGACAAAGAAAACGACTTCATGTTTTTGGAGTTAGCAAATGTACAGGCATACGCAAAAAAATATTTTTTGCCCCATATTATTTCGTAAGATTTTTTTTTTTACCCAATTTTATTTGCGAAAATAACAAATATGACATAATTTAAAGCTAAGAAAATGTCTTAAGAGATCATGTATGTCTGTCCATTTTATGCACCAGTGGCATAGAGTGTTGTTTTACTATGTTTTTATGTTTTTATGTTTCATTTTTTTTTTTTTTGTAAATAAATTTGAGTAAGTTGAAGACCAAACTTTGTGTTATGATAACGAGTACTGTATCATATTAGTTACTTACGATATTAGTTGTAAAGCAAGTAGGTACACAATACTTACTTCGTAGTCGAATATTTCATCGGTAGAATGATCACTGGTATCTATATCATATCCCTCTCTTTCTAGACTTATGTAACCTAGGCATGAGGAAAGAATATATTAAAAATAACTGTATCTGTAAATTCTTCAATTTATAGTTCTAATTTGAAATAAGTAAGTTCTATATATAATGCTTATTTAATATCCAAGCTATGAAGAGTGGAGTATCCTTCGATGCCTCCAATATTTCATTAAGAGCTCAATGCGAAAAAAAAAATTTATCTACGATTGATACGAAATATACACATTTTATGTCTGTTTAGATGCGTAGAAAGTGGTTCTTTTCGTAGTTGTATTCATTGCGCATGCGTGTTTCATAATTTTTTTTTATTTCCACACTAAAATAATTCTTCACCTTATCGCACGATTAGCGTGTTTGTTTACATTTAACAAAACTAATTTGCTGTTTGTTTAATTTAAGTAACTGTATTTTTCAGTATGTATTATTAAAATCAAATAATCGTGGATAAAGTACGGTACGCAACTCGTGTGAAAACTCCATTTTGCTTTGCTCGTGTGGTTTTACTACCCTCGCTGTCGCTCCTGTGCAAACGCTACAATGCAAAATGCTACTTTCCGCACTAGACACGAAATTTACTATTATATTTTTTTTTTTTTTTTTTTAAAATGTGTAATTTGTTCAATAGATATTATTGATGTATATGGTGAACCTCTGTGTTGTTGAACTACTTCTTTGTTCCGTTAGGCAATTGTGGACCTGTTGACGCCAAACCCTTCATACACCTTTACCTTTCCTTTAAAGACGACTACCACGCCATGGCGGGTACTTATAGAAAAGGGGCCCCCATTTTGTTTTTTATACAGAAGATTTTATATCCCTTAATCTAAGTACCTATTAAGACAAAGGGATATTCAGTCCAATATGTTTTGGGACAAAGGAATGTCACACTTTTATACAAAAAAAAGGTTTGTGTTCGTTGTAAGAAAGTATATTAGATTAGATGAAAGTGGGGGCCCTTTTCTATAAATGTGCCGCCATGGCGTGCCATTTCCAAAATGTGTTTATGACTTACATGACCATGGGCGTAGCCAGGGTTGCCTTTAGGGGGGGGCTAATTTTTTTGGATATATATTTATATATATATATAGGTGCCAAAACTACAACCTACCCCCCCCCCCCCCCCTATAGAAGGGGGGTCCGGGGGTCCTCCCCCGGGAAAAATTTGAAAAATAATCGTTCAAACACAGCATATTTACTACGTTTTTATTTCGATTTCTAACTAACTTCCCGAATAGCTAGACATTTGAAACTTTTAGCATAGCTCAGAACACGATGACAATGCATTATTTTAATACTTTTAGCCATCTTTCAGCAGAATTTTATTGGTTTTCAGCAAATTTTGCTGTACGGAAAGTTAGTTCGGAAAAAATCTACAAGTTATTTTATTTGTTTTGCCATATCCAATATTTACGCAATCTTCATTTTGACGGGTCTCAAATTTGTGATAGATAAACATTGAATGACTGCAAAACAGGAAATATCGATTATATTATTTATATTATTTCAAATATATCGATGGCACGCTTTAGATTTGGTGTTGGGGAGACCCGTTGTACAAAGATTTGTCCTTTTATAGCTTTAAGATCAGCTATCAGATGGTTGTCATTTATGTGAAGTAAATAAATTCGGAACTATTTTTTTTTTTTCCACTAACATTATATATTATACAACAATAACAATTATATGACATATCAACATTACATACGATTCAATAGAAAATTTAAAAATGTAATTTATAAAAAGTTCTTTTTATTTTGAAATTTTAACAGTTTTAGACATAAACCCACACTCTTAGTGCAAATTTTAGTGCCGATTATTTTTTTTTATTTATCAGAGAGAGAGAGAGGTCCCGGAACACCGTTCCGCCTCAAATCGAGCCTTGTATATAAATATACACACATATATATGTGTGTGTGTGTGGTGTGGTGTATGTAAAACCAAAAAGTGTTTTCCTTAAAAATGCCAAGAGTCTGACAGTACCATTATTAATATTTTCAAAAGGATTTATTTTAATTTAAAAAAAAAAACGCAATAGAACTATTAATTATAGGGAAAACATTGTTTATTTGAAATATATTTTTTTAAGGAAAACTTGCTGTTTAAATCCACTCTTAATGTAAAATAGTTCACATTAAGATTGGACAGAGAGTATTTGAAGCAACGTTAGCGCTTCCTATGAGTTTTGTCTGAACTACTACATCTCTAATTTTAAATTTTAAATAAATAGTAATTAATCGTTTTTTAAGAATCAAATATGCAGAACCATAGTCATACTGAGTTTTATGCAAAACCATAACCAAATAAAAATAGTAGGGTATCTAACAGTCCAGTCAATAAATACAAAAAATAGTCTTCCTTGCGAAAGGTCGGGTATCTGCAATTTTTAAAATCTTATTCTACAATTGAACCCGTTTCCAAATTAATTAATATTAATTATTTGATAATTAAAAACTATTCTAATGACTGCTACGAACTATTTTAATTAAATTTAATTAATATATTAAAGTAATACTGTAGATTAAAATAAGAACCCTTAAAACAAGAAAATATTTAATTAAAAACTTGATCTAAAAATTTTGTATTGTAACCTTTCATTCAAAATAAACAATGGATAATAATAGTCGGGAAGAAATTCGTCCCACTAAAAAGTTCTGACCATGCACAGTCGTAATTTTATGTACATTTTTTTTCCAAGTTCTAGAGACTATAGACGACATATTTTTACCCAGGAGATGTATGTAACTTAGGGCTCCATCCCTATTTTAGATCCTTAACCTAAACTGATTAAGGACTACTTATTTCAATTCTTCTTCTTTATCTTCTTTTTTAACGCCAAAAAAAAAAAAAAAATATATATATATATATATGTCGGGTAAAACTAGGTTTATAATTACTTATTTATTTATTTTTTTTGACTTGCTTGCACAAAAAAAAAAGTAATATTTACTTATTTATTAAGTAATACTTACTTATTTGCATACTTAAATTTTAGGACTATGGCTTTGGAGGGGGGGGACGTGTTTTTAACGCCAAATAACAAAACAATGTCGGGCAAAACTAGGTATATAATTACTTATTATATTTATTTATTTATTTTTTACTATCACAACGCTATTACTTTAAAATCTGCTGCGGAATTGCATACTTAAATTTCAGGTCTTTAGCTTTGGGGGGAGGCCCCGGGCCCCCTGTGCCCCCCCCCCCCCCCCCCCCCTATAATATATATATATATATTATTATTATTATACAGCATAATTTTTACTTTTTATTTATTTATTTTTTATTTTAACCTGTATATGTATAATAATCGTATTTTTTTTTTGAGAGTTGAGCTGGCCTAGGGGGGGGCCATGGCCCCCCCCTGGCTACGCCCATGTACATGACTATAAAGTGTGATAACCACTACATGACTATAGTCATGTAGTGGTTATGTAGACCCGCAGTTACTACTTCTACCGTAGTCTCGGTGGCATAACCTAGATTCTGAGTTGTCTCTGACTACCTGGCTGCTAGACGTTTCTTGCCTCTTGCCTTGTGTCACGTTCCTTATCTGGTAACCACATTATACCGTAAGTGCCTTCCCTTTTATTTTCTTTGTAACCTTTATTCTGTGGCTTTGCCCTTCTTTTTCCCATTTCTCCCCTAATCACCTATTGGTTAGTTGATTTGTTCCCTTCTATATTTATTGTGACATCGTGATTCGCGGATTTAATTAATATTTCTTTCATTTGCATTTTCCGTGTTCTATTTTATTGCGTGTGTACTTACTTTGAGCGTACAGGACCTTTTCTCGTGTTATTTAATTTATTTAGGTTATTTAAGTCGACAGATCCCCCTTCCTTATCCATTAGTTTAACAGAAATACCAATAAGAAATAAATATTAAATAAATTACCCATAATTTGTCAGTTTTATGGTTGTTGAGAAAATTTTTATGTAGAGACTCTGCCTATATGGAATACATATATGCATTACCGGTTTTAGCACTCTTTTACTTTGTTCCCCACCTAAATACCTTTATTTATTATTAAATCCAAGTGACCTATTCTTTTGTTCAAAATTTATTGGAATAAAGGTTACTTTGTCTTACTAGATAGTTAGACTCACGGATATTGTCAGTTTTATTTACAGAAGTGTGATATTCCTTTGTCCCAAATGAATAAATAATAATGAATAAGAATAATTTTGTCCCAAATTGAACATTCTCCGGTTTTTTTTCTTTATTTGGTATTGGCTTTACACCATACAACCATAGTAGTCTTAATTGTTAACAATATTAATTTTTAATTTTTTTATTCTTCAAAAATGCAGATAATTCTTCGTATACTCTTAAATTTTTGATCCTGCGGAGAGATTTGTAGTCCAGGGGTCTCGCTATACTTTTTGGTATTCCCCAGTTATGATTGTCAATTATTGGAACAACAAAAATCAAACACAAAAATATAAACAAACGGGGTAACCAACTAAAATCATGCCACATCCGACCTAATTTACCTTAGGGTGGGTAACAAAGTAAAAAAGTACCTTGGTTTAAACTATTTATGTATTGTAAAGGAACAACCAAGATTTTTTATCGTTTCTTTAGCGAACTACACAAGTATACGGCTGTGTAGCTATAGAAACTATAGACTTACTAATAGATTTGGTGAGAGTGACAAAATATCTATTAAACAATATTAGTCCATTGAGTAAGAAAGTTGAATTTTATGGCTATTTTTGCATAGAGATTCTCACTTCATTTTCGTATTCATGTAGGTGCAGGTGCAATGACCAATTTAAAAAAAAATAATAATAATTTACTCTTTTCTCAATACATTTACCTGAGACTAAAAGATTCATTTTTGATAAATTAAAAAAGAATTTGTATCCCATAAAATTAATAAAAGAATTGTGGTATAAAGCTCTACATTCCCGAAATTATGTGCCTAATAATTCAGAAGAAATTGGCACAACAAATTTTAAGTACAAATCCTTAACATACATAAAAGGGCTCACCGAAAAAGTTGCAAAAACTTTTAATAAGTTTGACTGTAAAGATCTAAAATTTGGGATGAAGCCTATTAATAAAATAAAAAATAGTATTTTTACCAAAATAAAAGATAAAGTACCAAAGGAAGAAGAAATGGGTTTTGTATACATAATTCCTTGCAAAGATTGTGATAAAAAGTACATAGGCGAATCACGGCAAACTTTCATAAATCGTATGAAACAACATGAAGGAGATGTTAAGAACAAAAACAATAAGACTGCTCTTGTTTCTCATTGCCTTGAAAATAATCATCTGGTAGATTTTAGTCAAGCTAAAATTATAGAGAAGGAAACTAATAATTTTAAAAGAAAGTTGTTGGAGGCAGCATATATTTCTAACTGCCCCCAAAACATGAATTATAAAACAGATACAAGAGATTTAAATAAGTTTTACGCGGGCATTTTTAACATAAATAGTGAAAATAAAAAATTTTTAAATGTATAATTGAATAATAAAAAATAAAAAAAATAAATAAAAAAAAAAATAAATAAATAAAAATAAATAAATAAATAAATAAAAAATAAATAAATAATAATAATAATGTGTGTTTATAAATTAAATTGTTTAGACGAAATTAGTATTCATTTACCTAATTATTGACAGTTAAGTTGTTATAATTATAAAATTAATATACTTCAAAATAATAAATTAATATTTTAAATTAACTATATTGGTGTAATAATTAGTTTAATTTATTTTTATTTTATTTTAAAAAATTTTTTGTAAAGTAATAATCATTTAAATTATAATATAATATTAATAGACTATTTTCAAAGGTAATCTAAATACATTTAAGAATTGTTATTAATCCTAAATTGTTATTTATTTATTGCCAGAATTAAGTGTTTGTTATTGTCCTAAATAATATTTATTTTAAAATTTTTTATTTTTACTAATTTATTCTAAAGTAATCAATAATTATTTATTGCCAAAATTTAGTGTTTTGTTATTGTCCTAAATAATATTTATTTTTAATTTATTCAAAGTTAATCAAAATAAATTTAAGAATTTTGTTATTAATCCCAAATTGTTATTTAATTATTGCCAGAATTAAGTTTTTGTTATTGTCCTAAGCAATATTTATTTTTATTTTTTATTTTACTAAAAAGAAAAAGATAATCTAATTTTACAGAAATTTGTTAAATGTACGTAAGGATATAGGTAAATATTTATGTATTGTAGGCATGTTTGTATTATATATATATGTAAGAAAGGATGGTGATAGATAAGCCTGAATGTTATCAGATACACAGATATTTATCTTACCATAATAACATAAGAGTTAGTCAGTGACTAGGTGTCAATCAGGCAACCTCGAATGACTCACCTTTTAATTTTTTCTGACGAATTAACTTTATAATGATTTAATTCTACTTATACTACTTTCAAGGTAAATACTTATTTTTAATTTGAAATTTAAAGTCTTTAACTTATTAAAAGTTTTTAATGATTTATTATGTTTGTATAAAATCCACACTAATTTTTAAAATAATTATTTTTTGTATTTAGATTATATTAAAAAGATAAATGTTGTGTATAATTGATTTAATATATAATTACAGGTTTGAAGATGTTCCGAAATTAAGGGATGAAATATTACCTTATAAAGAAGCTTTTTTATTTTTTACCCCTTTGGACACAAAAGAGATTATAAATATTCAAAAATAAGGGGACAACATATATTTATATTATATATATATATAAAATTGATAATTTACTCGTTTAGGTGTGGGTCGGTAAGGGTAAAAAATCTTAACAATATGTTAAAAACTATTATATATATACTTAAATCAGCTAATTGAATTAATAATTGTCATCTTCTGTGTTCGATTTGATTTGTAAATATGATGTTTCAGGCACAAATAGGAGGCGAAATATAGCCGATTTGATCATCGTTTAAGATGAACAAAGTTTAAGATTTTTACCCTTACCGACCCACACCTCGAACGAATTAGATAATAAAAGGAACAAACAAAAGAAACCACACTAATTTACGCGATTTAGGCAAATAACGAAGCCATTACCATGAATAAGTCAACTTTTCCAAAACAATTATCTAATCTACATCTAATTTAAATAATTAGGCTTGGCCCTATCATGGGTTTATCAAAAGATGATATTATATATTATTTTTAAATTTTGTCGTGTTTGAAGTTTGAATAAAACATAAACAAACCTTCTGTGTCATTGTGATAAGTAATTTTGTCAGGATCCATTTTCCAAATTTGATAACACGAATCTTCCGATACTTGTAAGTTTGTTACCTTGTATCTTGAATCTTAAAACTGAAATTCGTGTCGAATAAATGTCAGGTAACAATAATTTTAAATCGATTAAAGTCCTCGTATAGCCAATTACATTATAAATTTGACAATTATTACACAAATATAAATAATAAGAAGCCAATTAAGGCAAGTGTTGACATTTCATTTTTTTTTTTTTTTTAGTTTATAGGATTAGATATCATTTTGTTCAATTTTTAGTGTTAATTTGATAGCTGCTTACATCCTGATCTCACCCGTGTTCGTCATACTGACAACATAAATACAATCTCACTTATTTTTTACTTAACACAATTAAAATTGTAGTTATAGGTGCAGTGAGGGCAAATTAAATATTGACTCCGTCTCTTCTCCTGCGATAAAAAATAATAGGGCTTAATGATAAATTGGTAATTTGGACTATATGGGAAAGGTAAATAAATAATAATAAATATAAACTCATTCGAGTTTAAAATGAAAAAGAAACTTGAGTTGTTAGACAAAAAGGTAAATATCGGCAATAGCGCGCCCCTTCTCACTCCAACGTATTTTTTGACAAAGGGATATCAACTCTCCTATGAACAAACCATACATATATAATTATTTTATACATATATTATTATAAACGAATCTAAGGGATGAATTGATATCTCAAAGCCAACTGTACGACTTCGTTTACACAGAAGGGGTACACTATTGCCGAGTTTAGCCGACAAAAAATATAAAAAAGAAAATCCTGACCATTCAAATAATTTAAATATAGTACCTAGAGGTTTTAAAAGAAAATGAAATTATAGTGAATTTAATTGAAATAATAAGGACGATAAAAATAATTAAATAATTAGAAGGATAATAGACAAAAAATGATAATCAAATTAAAATTAAGTTTAAACAAAATATAAACGTGATAATAAAGAAAATCTATGTAGGCTGGGAAAAGTTTAAAGATGTCTTCCATGTTTCCCGAAGAATGGTCTTCGCCCAAAATATACACGGCCTTATGAATCCTAGAGGGTTATACATTTTACCGATTGTTGTAAGTGTAGCCTTTTTAGTTGATAACGGTTCAATGAATCTCACATTACAAGAAAACATATCCGACACTGGATCCCATTGGAGACCAAAATTTTAGCTAAAGCCTCCTCGTCATTAAAAGTTATAGGTGAAGTAAGGGCCTCCTTCGAAACATCCGTTAAATTTATTTACAAAACTTTTTTAGAGGCCTCTACTGCTTTCGCCACGAGAGAGGCGCTCTTGAATATAATATAATTATTTAAATATACAGTCTATGAATTAGCTAATTAAACAATAATGTTAAATATAAATTCAGTAAATAGAGATATGACATTATTATAACTGAACATTAAAAAAAGAAAAATAATACAAATTTGCAAGTAATGTCTATAAAAAGAATAATAAGACGATAAGAATACATAATAAATAATACAATTTAGATAAAATAATCAGTTAAAACTTAATATACAAAGGTAACTAAAAATGTTAATCCAGTGCAGAGTTGTGAGTTAAACCATGTCTCAGTTAATAAAAGTACATCGGCGTTGCGGATAAACATGTAGAGTTAAAAAAAAGTATCTCTTTTAGTCCGCAGTCCTCGGACGTTTTGATATTGAATGAGTAGATCCATCATGTCGATTGATTTTTAGTCGGAGATGTAGAAGATTTATTATAATAAAAGTTCATACTTGGTTTTAAAGCACCACGAAATTCTTTAATTAAAAGTACAGAGGGCCAAATATCAGGTTTTATAAAGCACCACGAAATTCTTTAATTAAAAGTACAGAGGGCCAAATATCAGGTTTTATAAGATCAGTTACAGACGATTCTTTAACAGAGGTATGGAAGGAAGCATAGCTATCAGTACGAGTTGTAAGACGCGTAACTTTGGCATCAGATATGTTGGCTTCATTACTTAAGAGATTAGAAACATCTTCAGTGGCGGTATTATAATCAAATCTAGTTACAAAAATACCGACTCTAAGCTCAACAGTCATAATTTTAGATCTAACTTTGTTATTAGACCCGGTGATTAAAAGACGTGGTTTCAGAGATGTATTTAAAGGAGGTTGACGAATGGCAGATCTTTGTGTAAGGCCAGGTCGCAGAGGTGCATTAGTGTTATTTTCAACTGAATGGTAAAAGAGAGAGAGAGGGCTGGGAGGACACGGTATCAGCCACCCGGCTGATATCGAGCCTATTCCCGGCCAGCCACACCCGTGACTGGCCGGGAATAGGCTCGATAGCAGTACAAGTAAGAGACGCGGGTTTAGTATACTGATTAGGATAAGCAACATCAGCGTAACTACGGTAATTATTATTCCCAGCGTTATAGTTATCATTTAGAGCAGCATCTAATTTAGCTTTAAGAAGTGCATTTTCATTAGTTAATGATGTAACTTTATCAGAGAGAGATTTAATTTCAAAGAGTATATTACTAAAGAGATCTGAATGATTTGATACTTCTTTAAGAATAGTTTCTAAAATAATTCTATCAGGTGTAGATACAGGTAAATCAAGACCGTCAGAAGGTGGAGGTGGTTCTAGAGATGTTTTACCTGGACCACGTGGACGAAGCGGAGTGATTGGTGTGTCGTATTTTTTAGAGAGACACTTTAGACATTTCCAAGACGAAATAATAAATTCGAAATCTTGTTCTTGGACATTGATGCAGTTAGCATGAGCATGGATAGAGTTGCAGATTACGCATGGAATGGAAGGAAAGATTTTACCATCGCATTTAAAGCATGCTGGTGAGTTAGAGTTATCAGAGTTATTCGCTTGTAGGCGAGTAGTAACGCGGCCGGTAGAGGTTGATACCGCACAAGACCCGGGTTTCTTTACCCCTCCATAGATGAGAGATTGTTGTCGGTGTAAAAAGTAAGCAATACCGAAAGGTGACAGTACAGATGTTTTACATACAACCATGTATACTATGAAGCTGCGCATGTGACGAGCCCCCTCCTCGGCACTCATACCTTATCACACTACACCTTCCAACTAGGGTTCCGCTCTAAACTCTTCCAAACTCGAAAAAATCCAAATATAAGGAAACAAAACAATCAAGAGGCAAACCACGGCAGATATTGGAAACGAGGCCAAGGAGTTAGGAAGCTTTGGAGGATATATATTTGGTGTGGTCTGCAAAGGTGAGTTTATTGTCAAGACGGATTTCAAGGTCACGAATCGACAGTAATTTACACCGGGGCACACTATTGAGAGTGTAGGAAAAACAGATAGCAGATTTTAAACGGGTAAAGGAAATAAAACATGTTTTCATAATGTGGATTTGCATATTATTATTATCAGACGAACTAGCTATATGATTAATGTCAGCTTGGAGAATGGAACAAGACAAAGGAAAGTTGATGGTCCTATGGACTCGGAGATCGTCAGCAAAGAGGCGAACATCGGAGGAGATGTTGCGACTGATATAATTAAAAAAGATATTAAATCTGGGGGGACCACGGATAGAACCTTGAACCTTGATTTACACCAGAGGATGCGACGTAGGAACGGAAAATTTATGATTAATACGAACTTAACAGGCACGGTTAGAGAGATAGGAACAGAACCAGGTTATTAGAGAAGGGTAGAAGTTTAGGGCTTCAAATTTGGATAACGGTATGCCGTCAACTCCGTCAAAAGCTTTGACAAAATCAAAGTAGACAGCGTCGATTTACTGACCTTGAGCGACCACAAGACCGACATTAGAGAGAAAAGATACCATGTTAGTTGACGTAGATTGGTTGGGGCTGAATCCACGTTGATTGATGAGGAGTAAAAATTGGATTGACATAAGGAGTGAAGGTGGGAGTGAATTACACGTTTAAATACTTTAGAAAACAAATAACAGATAGAGATGGGACGGTAGTTAGAAATGTAAGACTTAGGACCATTCTTATGGACTGGAACAATAAGAGCAGAGTTCCAGAGGGAAGGATATACAGTGATAAATAGATGAAAAGTTGCTGAGGCTAAAGCCACCAGCCGATAATAAAGAGGTAGGTTGTTGTAAAAGTTCCAGAGCTTCCTAAATTGTACGTGCTACAGTAGGTACGTTATCGATATATATGTCGTACAGTAACACGACTGCCAAGGGAAATCTGGCTCCTTCATCGGAAACCATTTGTTTTATGGTGCATTGACACTGATAAGGCGCCCATGTGGATTTTGTGGATCAAACCGCCTCAATACTGCTGGTACTTGAAATCGCAGTGGATTTCAATGTTTCTGTACATGTTAACCATATCACATGAGAAGGCTACCAGGTGACGCTGAAAACGCAATAAGATATTTGAAATATCATTTTGGAGTTTCGGGCCTACTAGTAAATTGTCATTAAGATAACCGCGTGCTGTTATCTAAAAGTATGAACACAAGTATATTTAAAAGAATTTTAATACAAACATAATAATAGTAATTGTAAAATTATAAAAGTTGTGCACCTAATCATTGCAGATTAAATAGATCAGTCAATAGCAATTACTTATTATGCAATCTTACTTCAAATCTATATATAAACTGTGTCATTTATTCAATAGTTATGAAAACAGAATCTGATACAGTAAATGTATCCACTAAATTTCCTGTATCAGATATATAATAAGTAGCGTTACAGATATAAATGAATAACTAAAATATACCACAATTTAAGAAGACCTGAACTCAATATAAACTGATTATTGCTCATTGGAAGTAAGATTTTGTTTAACTTTTGGATTAATACTCTAACCAATTTGTTGTTGGTAATAAACATGGAAGGGGTCCCTGCTTCCTCATTGCTACAAGTTTCACACTTTGGAAGCAGGAAACCTTGGTTTGATTTCAGGCTCTGGCAAGAGAGCCCTGTTCACCCAGCATTGCAATAAGAAAGGGTAGCTGCCGAAGTAAAGTGGCATATCCTTTTTCACATGCCAATTATACAGTTTATTCAGCTTATCAGTTAACAGTTTCTTGTGGATAGACACACCAACCCTGTATTTTCTACTACATATATTTATATAAATAGTTGTATAAGCTCTTTGGCAGGCCTAGACCTTTTTCGGGGTGTGGCTGTGGCACCACAGATTATTATTGTTATTATAAGAATGGGAAGATGATGGCATTAGGTTTTATAAAATAAAGATGGTCAATAATCTGTATTATAGGCCAACTTCACTCCAAAAGAGTATTGTGTTTATCAACAGCTTGCTGCCTGCCAACATATACATTTATTTAAAATTATTTATCCTGTCTTAAGCCATTTCTTGCCCCAATCAAAGACCTCGAGAAAACTGAAGAAATTGTGTAAACTGATTTTATTTATTGAATTTATTTAGAGGAAGATTTTATAAAATACCTTGTTCCATTCTTCTTTTCTTGATTTGTATATTGGCTATTTTCATTTTTTCATTGTACCAGAGTTAGATTTCTAAGAAAAATAAATCATAATCATAAGTTTTCTAGATGTCCCTATTTTATCAATGTTAATACTTAGTTGGGCCATATAGGGAGTAAAAATATGAAGATCACTGCATAAACAGGCTATATTTCGCCCCCCTCCGGGGCATAATCATGCCTAACCATAATCAGTAATAGTTTCACATAATGTTAAAAATCGAATCAAAGTATCTTAAAATATGTAGGTATATAAATAAAGTTACAAAAGTAGTTTTCACCAACTATCACAGTCATTTAGCTAAATTTAACTAAAACATATAAAAATAATAAAAAATAACATCACAATCACAGTCAAAAAACACTTAAAAAGATTTTTAAGATACTTTGATTCGATTTTTAACATTATGTGAAACTATTACTGATTATGGTTAGGCATGATTATGCCCCGGGGGGGGGCCAAATAAAGCCTGTTTATGCAGTGATCTTCATATTTTTACACCCTATATGACCCAACTAAGTATTAACATAAATAAATCATAATATTGTGGAAATAATTTTAATATTCTGGTGATTTTTGTAAATCACAAAAAAAACGTGCACAAGGATATTACAGACATTGTTTTAATAAGTATCATTAGACTATTATTAATATTAAATTAATTGTTTTATAAAGTTTTCTATAAGTTGAAGGCTTGTTCCCCATCTTGTTTATGTTGCTTATAAGTAAATCCTCTTTGTAATCAAACCTATGTTTTTTGTTTTCAATTTTAGATGAAGTGATAGCTTGGACCCAGTTATTAAAATGTGCTGACGTCTACCCCCTTAACATCCTGAGTATGACAACCTAAATCAACTAATGATGCATCAGTATTAGAGGTCAGTCAAGACTTGTCAATAGTGCCTGGATAGGACAAGCATGTCTCTCGTTTAACCACCCTGAATTACTAACTGGTAGGAGAGTGTTCAAATTTCAGGTAGGATATAAAAGTAAAGTAAAGACTAAATAAGGACCATTTTCTTTATAAATAAAGTTTTAATTTTAAACTCCCAAAAACTCCTTCTAGGGCTTTTCTGAAAAATCCTTAGAGTTTTACAAACCATATCTGTAAGCTTTAAACTTTAATAATATTTGTTTGAGTGTTACCCAGAATACATTCATAATTTTTTTTAATTTACTACAGCACAGAGAAAGGAAAAGTGAATCATATTTTCTTTTGCCAAGTCTGCGGTGACCAATAAGGTGAAATTATCATCATCTGTGCCTGTAAGGGCACATAATCATCTGTGTCTTCTATTCTTACTAAATACCTGGCCCATCTAGACTTTATTTCTATAATCTCATTTCCATAACCTTGCTTTCTTATCTATTTGTCTTGGTTCTATCTGTCTTACCTGCAACTTAATTTTACACATTTAAAAACACTTTTAAATTAAGAATGTGAAATCACAAAGAAACTCTGGGGAATACATATAAATAAATAATATTTAATATTGCTTTTTAAAAAAAAAGTTTATTTATTTATTTTTTTGTGAATATAGTACATCATTGATAATAAATAACATGAAATAGGTATTAAAGTTTTATCTAAGAAACTATGTCCGTATGTCCGTGTACAAGTTAGGTTGCCTATACATATTGTTGGTTCATGTATGTGTAAAAGTAATCAATCGTTTTCTTTATAAAAGTATATCTTTTTTCACAAACCAGAATGTCTTCACAAAATAATCTTAAATCACTGAAGTGGTAGACACGTACATGTATAACAATAAATATATTTTATATCAGCATATCAGCTGTGAATTGAGTTCATTTATTTGTTTTTTGTTGTTTTGTTGCCGATACAACTTTATAATCAGTAACCACAGTTCAGAAAGCAAAAATCTAAATAATCTTAAAAAGGCCACGTCGTTACCCTTTTGAAATGTATTCTAAAGATATTTCTGTGCTACCGATAAATCTTATCTGACCAAAAACCACTTGTATGGTAAAAAAAAAAAAAAAAAAAAAAAAAAAAAAAAAAAAAAAAAAAAAAAACACCCCGCCAAGTCTGTAGTCCAAAAAAGTTGTGAAATCAACTTTCTGTCCCGCCAAGTGATGTTGGAACTTTCTCCTGACCCTACACTGTCATCTTAGATACTTATCAGCTTCTTCTCCTTGGAGGTGTGCCTTGCCATTTCCTAAAACTGGAATTTTAATATTCTTCAAACACCAATACAATTCTTGTTTCACCTTCACGTTTGCCACATGTGGCAACAGGTTTGTGTGGAAAGATAGTTGTTCACCTCATAGTCTTAGTTCTAGACAACTAGTTCTAATATATGCAGGCGCACATTGGAGAGGAAAACCTTTTAACTGTGTTGTTGAAGGCTCTTCTAGATGCCACAATGATCATTGCTGTAAATCTTTCCCATTATCAAAAAGCAAATAAAATAGAAATAAGTAATATACAAATTTAGCTTTCAAGGAATAACCCCATGTAACTACTACTTTCTTTGCAGAGGATTCGTGGGATACAACCAGTTAACTTGGGGTAGTACTGCAGGCACAACGCCAAGGAGAAGAAGCTGAAAAGTATCTAAGATGATAGTGTTGGGTCAGGAGAAAGTGCCAACATCACTTGGCGGGACAGAAAGTTGATTTCACAACTTTTTTGGACCACAGACTTGGCGGGATGTTTCTTTTACCACACAAGTGGTTTTTGGTCAGATGTCATGACTTTATGTACGGTTCCTAAGGAAGGATTCTCTTAACTGTTTATTCCCTCACATTAGAGTCAAATAGAAGTGAAGTTAAGAGCTTGACAAGGTCTATGGAGATTAGAGAACTACGAGATCTATGAAATTGAAAGAACTTAACATTGTGATAGTAGGAGCATAGAAAACATAAAGAAAATAAAATAAAATAATAATAATAAAAATAATAATAATAATTAATAATAATAATAAAATAAAATAAAATCATAGCAAACAGAAATATGTATTAATAAACAAATTACTCCCCCTTGAACTCAAGAGAGTAAGGTTGAACTAAACCTATAATACTAAGTTCAAAAGGTTCAAAAGATCACCTCGTAAATCGTAAATAGAAGTAATTCAAACGTCATGTGACAAGCACGAAACTACTACACAACACACTGCGGTGTACCTCCTTATAATTGTCAGGCTCACCACTTCGATTGACGCTTACTTGGTTTCTTCCCATTTTAGACTCTTCGCTAGCTTGGTTTCTCGCTCCACATTCAGCGTATGAATGAGTTGAGGGGTTGTGGGGGGGGGGGGGGGGGGAGGATGCAATAGAGCCCTAGAAGAATCCAAAAAGCCCTCATTCATTAAAATCGGTTCAGTAGTTAAGGCTGTAGGGGCGTCAACGTAAAATGAAGGGAGAATAAGAAAAAGAAGAAGAAGAAGAATCATCAAAACTACCATTTTCAAACCTATTTTTCTCTACTTCTACTTGAACGATTTCGACCTTTTTTATTTTATTTTGATCTACAGGACTCGGCCTTCAAAGATATTATAACATTATTTAGGTTGCTTGTACGTATTTCCCGCTGCAGACCCTCAAAAACCGTAGTTTGTCACCTACAGTATATATATACACTGGCAGCTTTTGTGAAATTTTGACTTTTTGACTTGGCGAGGCGGAACGCTGCTCGTTCCTAAATATTTAAGAAAGCAGTTTTATTACAATTTTTGAAAAAAAGGTAAACACAGAATTAACCATAGTTATTTAACGCGTTTAAAAAGATTAAATACAGTTAAATTAAAACTGCTTTCTTAAATATTTAAGAACGTTGCCCCCAGTTGTTACATACATTTTTTTAAATTATTAAGTAAATGAGTTCTTAGTTTTTTTTAATTGATATTTATTTAAGAATCATTTATGGTGTAAAAAAAAGAAAAAAAAGAATTTAACTATTATCAATTCAGAAAGAGAAAGCTAAGCCTTCAGGAGTTGCTGAAAGGTCCTAAATCTTGATATCCAACAAATTATTTCCCTAATTGGTGGTGTACAGTTTTTATTGGAAGTGACAAGAGGTAAGGAAAAATAGGAAGCTATATTAAATTACGTCATGCGAATTATAGGCTCGACCATTTTTGATACGATAATTATTATTATGTGTCAAGCCAGGGGTAAACATTGTACCCACAATACCGGCAGCCGGTTATTATAATTGGGCAACCTTCAATTTCAGAAATGATTTCAATGGAAATTATACAATAAAAAATAATTCATAAGCCAATTTTTGCTTTTTAATTGCTAAATAGATGTGTCTAAGCTTGATACAACAAAACATATGAGCTATGTTTACTATCTCTGTCGTAATACATACTTATACAATATTGATACTTAAAACTATATTTTTTATTTCAACACTTCAATTAATAGAATTATAAGAGATAAAATAAAGCCAAAAAGCAGAATCAAGAGAGCAGCACTCATAGCAGGAACACTGATGCTAACTAGTTCTGTGAGGCCATTACATTTTAGTTTATAACGGTAGAAGAACAGATCCAATTGCCTTTTTATCAAACCAACTTCATTTGCTTTTATTAAGCTGAAAATGAAACAATTGTATTTTGTTATTTATACAGATAAATAGTTAGTTCTGGACTTACAAAATGGTTACTTGGTGCATTTAGCTATTTAAAAGGGATTTATAAAAGAAAATGATAGAAACACAGAAACAATATTATTATTTAGTAACAGTAGTAACAGAGAAATGGAAAAGTGCATGCATATTTTTGCTATAAACTCAAAATTATCTTATGGCTTGTGCTAGGATGTGGGGGATCATCTAAATTGTTCACAATAGGAGATGTACAACAAAATTGGATTAGAAACTCATAATGATGAAAAATTAAATAAGTTTTAAGTTGCATTGGTCATTAGTTCAGAACTAACTGTAAATATGAAAAAACATTCTTGTATCTTTAGTTATAGCATGAGTGTACTCGATGAGAAATATAAGTAAGATTTAACAGTATCAAAGAGTCAAGATTATAAACACCCAACAATTTTTACTCTACAATTTGTAGGTTTCTGTTGTTATTGGTTTTGTTAATTTAATTTTCACCCCTCACGCTTTATAATATTTTAGTATTCTAATGTTTATCAAAGGTATTTTATGAAAGAGTTGATAGCAAAAGCTACTTTCATTTTTAAAATTAAAGAGATAAGGAATACATAAGTTCATTGAAATCTCTTGGATAAAATGAATCTCCCACTCAAGTCAAGTTAATATTTGATCCAAAATAATTCTTTAAACTTTCCAAAGGTATTGCCAGCTAATTTTTTTCTGGTCACTTAATTGTCCTCTTAAAAGAGTTTACAATTATACTTACTTTATCGTAAAAAATTCAGTGTAGGGTGAATTCTTAGCAAGAGCTCCTCCAATATTCAATTTTGGAATTTTGTGGGGAAACCACTTGAGATTGCAAATTTCTGAATCGGTATACAAATGTGGGGAACTTGCAGCTTTGTAAAATGTCATAAGTGTTGTCATAAAAGCAAACTTCCCTTTTTTTGTGTGCTCTGCTCCTTCTCTTTCCGCAAAATATATACTGTGTTTTCCTGAGTTATCTGCTTCCAGGCGTTCCTCAAGTTCTATCCTTAGTTTATTTCTTCGTCCCCACAATCCTTTTTCAGTCTACAAGATCATATTTGTAAAATGAAATAAACACGAAATCATTAAAAAAAAAGAATGATTAAAATATGATAAAGTCAAAGAAAACCAACTTTAAATATAAGTTGTTAGGCACTAATATTTAAGTGCCTCTAGAAAAACTTGTTAACCAATTCTTCCATTCCCTTGAAATTTTTTTAGAAAACAATTTCTTCCCATGAAAATTTCTCGGAATTTAACTATGAAGGCATCAATGTGTCAATTATTATACCAAGTTCGGTACACAATTGTATTTCATTACTTGTATCAGTAAATTTTCTTTATTTTATTCTATTCAACCTCTTGTGATATCTTTGTGTATTTAACTGATGTTCGGATCAATACACTGTTAATGATAGTAGTCTGTTATATTCATTGTGAAGTATGTATGATAACAATATAAAAGTGCAGTTTTGCATATACTGATCTATAATAATAATGAATGAGTTCCCTTTAATACACTGAGTAATTTTGAATTCCTGCACTTTGTATATTGGTTTACTTGTGTTCAATTCTTAAATAAAAAATATTTATATATTTTGTCCTGATCCAGGTGTGGCTGATCTAAATTCAAATACACTGATTTTTATTTTGTTTAGCCTGAACTTAAATTACCCGGTCTTTTAGGTAAGCATAGTCGGCCACCCCTAAACGCATATCACTCTCTAATAGTTTTTCCAGGTTATTGATTGGTGACTGTGCAGGTGATAAGATACCATTTAAAACTGCTGCATTGTAATAATTGAGAACAAGAAATGCGAAGAGATATAGAATCATGAATACAATGTGACTTGAAAGTTTTCCAATTAAGTTTTCCGGACCTGAAACATGTACAAAAATATGTAGAAAGTATTGTGATAGTGTAAAAGTTTTATTTTGATGGATTTACATGTATATATGTATATACCTATTCATGATTGATTTACATGAGTAATATATTCATGAACTAAAAAAACTAAATTTGGTATACATTTTTTTTTTAAGAAAACCCCTAATGCAAAATAAAATTTAAGGATTTTTTCTCAAAACTTATATTTTGATGTAATAAATTTAGTTTATTTGAAAACCAATTAAATTTGACAAGCTACTTGGAAGTAGATATAAAAGAGTAATTCTGGTCCAGACAACCGCAACTGACCTCTTTTTGGTGGCATTTTCTTATCGACGCCATGTTGGATTTTTGATGTTTTGATTAATTCATATAATTGCATATGATAACGTCATATTGGGTTTCATGCATAGGTGGTTGAAAATTCTCCATTTTGCTCTAATGTCAACTGTTTAGGAGATACATACGTTTTTTAGTTTATTCATGATTGAATTTTAGTATATTTTACATTTTTATGCAAATATAAATTCATTTTATACCTATTGCGTCTTATTTGGCGTCTACTGCGCAGACGTTACTCCCAAACATATTATCCCAAATATTTCTCCATTTTGCTCTTAAATCAACTGCCTTGGAGATGTTTAAGATTTTTAATACATTTTTTAACACATTTAGATTAATCATGCATAGAAGGAAGCACGTAAAAAGTCTTATGTATATAATATTCAAAAAATAACGAAAATAACAATGCGTAAAAACTGTGTGCTAGGGTTGTAATGTTTGATAATAAAAGGAGAAACAACTCACGTTAAAAGTTTAAAAAATGAACTAAAGATCTTAAAATCTCCTAAGCGGTTGATTTTATTAGTCATCGAAACTTTCAAGAAAATTCAAGATTTCGGAGCCCGGTAAAAAGGGGGGTATATGTGGTGTCATCAGAGGGAGTCCGTGTTGGTCACAACTACTTAGAGTAGTTATGACGCTATCATAGGAAACCTCATGAAGGTGGACAGGAGGTGGTTAAAGAATGGGGGGGGGGGGAGAGGGGAAAATTGTTGAGTAACGTATGTGCAAATGCGCAGTAGTTGCCAAATAAGACGCAATAGGTAAGCAATGTATTTATATTTTTACATAAAAGTGTAAACTAGGCATACTAAAAATTGTATATACGTATACTAAAATTCGTAAATAATAGTACAAATACGGTTGTTTTGGTTGTTTTTTCCTCTTTTTTTCAGCTGTACCAAAAACATATTTGTACACAGACAAATTTTAAAAAAAAAATACTTAAAGATAAGAAATTGAGGACTAAAAATAGATGAATAATTCATCCAGTTGCAAAGAAGTTTGCTGTAGGCTGGAATTCTACAGAGAAATAAGTTAAATAATTTTACAAAAATATATAAGTAAAATAACAAGAAAATCTGATATGTGAATATAAAAATATTTCTAATTAATACCTTGCTGAGCGATGTGCCCGACAACTATGCTTAGATTATCTACATAACTTTTCTCTCTTTGCTTCTCATCCCATTTAGAAATTATCCACATTGTGAAAGAGATCAATATAACTGAGATACCAAGACAAAACCATAGGGTATTTGAAAATGGTGTGATCAATGCAGTTGGTTTTCCAAAAACAGCAGGTTGAATGAACACAAAAACTAGCCTGCAACGTAATAAGCATTTTAAGCTTGAAATAAATTGGCCCAGTACGTGCTTTCAGCACACACAAAGAATTCCGTACACTATTTAACAAACGGGACGAATTCGTTAACCAGCAAAATAAGTCCAGCTATATCAAGATGGCGGCCATATAAAAGTTTGTTTTACCTATAGCTTTTGAACTATTTATTATAATGGCGTGAGTGAAACAAACGAATTTTTATTTTTCAAACGAAATGAAACCATCTAAAGTTTCTAGCCCAATCCATTCTTAAAATAATACATTTTTAAATTTATTTATAGGGGAAACCTTTTTTCTTCTCACAAAATATGCGATGTATGAAAAAACAAAATGAAACTACTTTTTTTGTTTTAGATTTTTCATTGATTAGTTTAAAAAAATAGGGGGGGGGGGCGAACAACGCAATTTTATTGGTCCTAGAGTCTAGGACATGTGGCAAAAAGATGAATTGGTACAAAACTAAACCAAATATACATTTGTACTCCGGGTATTATCCTCCTTGGTTACACCCAACATGATGCATTTTCATTAAAAGAAATAAAATTGTCACTCTTAGTTTTGAGGGAAGATTTTTTGGAATTTTCCACTTCTTTTTTGTGATTGGGTTATTACACAAAATATAAATGCAAATTTTTTGGGTACTTTTGGAGATCAACTGGGTTACACTCAGACGGACAGACAAGTGCAGGAATGTATGTTCCAGTTCGTAATATTAATGAGAAGAAAAGAACTAATTGCTTGGAGTCTTGAGAAAACACAACTATATTTTTTTCTTTCGGAAAAATCTGACATAAAACTTTAGCCAGTAAACTTTACAAAATACTCTGCCAATTAGTGTGGCTCATACTTCCTCGCGCTCTAGTAAGCAAAGAAAAGATCAGTTTAAGAAATAAAAATACCTTGATAAATATTTAATAACTTTAGTTCTTTTTTTTTATCTTTATTGTTTAACACTTGGATAATAAGAACTTGATTATGGATGACTGGAGGACAGGTGCTATGACGAAGACTAAAAGTGACATGAACACTTTTCTGTTCGTTAATTCGTATCCTCCATTTCCTTAACCAAGGTTCCAGAAGGAGAAGGTGGCTTTGGGTGTTATTAGATGCGGTTTGGGGGTTTTCGTGGACAGATAGTATAGCCTTGTCATCTGCAAAGGTGGCAAGGACCGAGGAAGGATGTTGAGGGATGTCGTGAGTGAAAATGGAATATAGGAGAGGTCCTAGGAGACTGCCCTGAGGTACTCCAGCACTTACAGGGCAGATGGATGAAAATGAGGATCCTAAACTTGCACGAAAAAATCTATTAGTGAGAAAGGATTTAAGGATGAGGTAATATTTAAAGGGAAGAATGCCTTTGAGTTTCCAAAGCAGCCCAGCATGCGAAACCCTGTCAAAAGCTTGCACTTCGTCCAGGAAGACAGCTGAGCAATACCTTTTATTCTCAAGGGTGGAGGCAATGACATTAACAATTCGATGACATTGCTGAACAGAATGATGGAATGATGGGTTCGAAAACCAAACTGATGGTCAGGTAGGAAGAAGTCTGCGAAGAAGGAATTTTTCTAAGAGGTTTCCCATCACTGGGAACGTTCCCATCACTGGGAACTTATGTTTTGAAGGTTTAGGAATCATACCAATGGTGGCGAATTTCCATTGAGTTGGGAAGTGAGTAGTTCTAAGGACGGAGTTGAATATGTATGTGAGAAATAGGATACCTTTCCTTGGGAGGTGTTTCAGGATTTCGGAACTAATAAGGTCGTAAGAAGAAGATTTTCGAGGAGGAAGGTTTTTAACTGTGTAAAAAACATCTGAGGGATTAAAGGCTTTAGGAGGTGGAGATAATTGTAGTGGATTCGAAAGGTGTTTATTAATAAGGTTTACGTGATCTAGATTAATTATGTCTGGATGTGGGGAATATAGATTCTTAAGGTGCTGTGCAAAGACTATTATTAGCTGACTTTGCCCAGGAGTTATCGGAGTTAAGGATGGGAGAAGGGATGGTTTTTTGGGAAAGGATTTGTCTAGTCGCATTCCAAAGTGATCTGTCTTTGTCTGTAAATTGTAGAGTAAATTTTCTAAATTTGTCTTCCTTATAGAGTCGCAGTAAGTTGGTTAGTTTTTTACTTGCAATATTGTACGTCCGTTTTTTAGCTTAGACTAGGCTCTAGACTAGATAATATTAATTTTTAACTATAAGAAAAACTTTTTTTTTCTTTTTTAGAACGACTGTTTAATTAATCCAATTTAACATTTAAGGAAAACAAAAAACTTGTTCTATAAACAAAAAAATAAAAATTACTAGATAAAAAGAACTTTTTATATACTACGTTTTTAAATTTTCTGTTGAATCATATGTAATGTGGATAATATAATTGTCATTTGTTATAATATAATGTTAGTGAAAAAAAAAAAAATAGTTCCAAATTTATTTACTTCACATGAATGACAACTATCTAGATAGCTGATCTTAAACCTATAGAAGGACAAATCTTTGTACAACGGATCTCGCCAACACCGAATCTAAACCGTGCCTTGATAATTTGCCCCCGTGTAGGGACAGTAAGAGAAGAAAAATGTGTACAAGTAAAGAAGTACAGATACAGAAAAATTATACCGATACCTAATGCATTGCCATCGTATTCTGAGCTATTCTAAAAGTTTTAAATATCTAGCTACTCGGGTTGTTAGTTAAAAGTTGATGGCAAGATTTGTACTGGACAAACAAACACAAGAAAGCAAGCTAATAAAAACGTAGTAAAATACAGTGTTGCCACAATTTAAATAACAATCTGAACAAAAAGTTTGTGGCAACTTTTCCCAAAAATTATCACTACTTTTCTTCGAACCCTCTCAATTATAATGAGAAAGTATACTTACTTGGTATTGAAGTAATATCCATAATATCTGATTATGTCCATTCGATCTGTTCTAAAGTTGAAATGGGCGAAGGCTACTTCCACTTCACCTCTCTGAAGGAGACCAACTAGACCATTCCAGTAACCTTTATCATCATGGTTATAGCCCCATGAATCAACAAACGTATAATTGTACCTAGAACATTCAAGTGACACATTTAATAGTACATTACGCGTCTAGTGCAGAAAGTAACATTTTGCATGCGAGTGTGGAGTTTGCACCCGAGCGACAGCGAGGGTAGTAAAACCACACGAGCAATGCAAAATGCTGTTTTCGCACGAGTTGCTTACCGTACTTTATCTACGATTATTAGATTTAAATAATAAATACAGAAAAAAATAAACTTGCTGTATGTAAGTTCGTATCTCTCTCGATAAAGATGGCATTAATTCTTGAGTTGTATTTTTTGCCGAATTAATTATTTCTGGAGGAGTATTATTCTCCACATTTTCGTAAAAGTCACTTAATTCACTCATTCTTTTTCACTAAAAACTCGATATAAACAGTTGCTTTAATAAAAGAACAGCAAATTAGTTTTGTTAAATGTAAACAAACTCACTAATCAGGGGCAGCTACCCCCCTGAGTTTTCTGGAATAGTCTCATCCCTCTCGCCTTATTTCATGACACTGCGGGAATATTCCAGTATCCAAAAGCGCTATTTACCATGTATTATGTTTGGTTGGAGTCAGTGCAATTATTACCTTTGAAGTGGCCCGAGTAGAAAAAATCTGATTATTGCCATCTATACCATTCCTTGTTTCTTCTATACCGTTCTCAATTTTTTTTTTTGCACTTCCATTTTCAGCTTTAAAGAGCTTGAAGGTCTTAATGCAATGATTATTGCCAAAGCCATTGAAGATTTTGTGTCATCCTTAGACCTAGACCCTGATAAGTGTGTGGGGTTAGGCTTCGACTGATGTCCCACTATGTCTGGGATAGAAGGAGGTGTGCAGGTGATCGTGCGGCAAAAATGTAAAAAAGCCTTCTACTTCCATTGCTCCTCTCACAGGCTTAACCTTGCCGTGAACGACTTCAACGTAATCCCAGAAATTCTAAACTGCGTTGGAAGTATCAAGGAGATAATTACATTTTTTCGTGAGTGTTTTACGACGGAAGCTTATTGCCAATATTCCAATATTATGTGAGACTAGGTGGTCAGGGAAATACAAAAGCATCCCTGTTTTTAAGGATTATTTCGTTGATATTGTTAATGCAATGGAATCATTAGCTGAAAAGGGAAATGCAGCAACCAGAAAAAATGCTTATCAATTGCATGCAGCAGCGTGCAGATCTTTATTTATTGTCTCAGTAGCATTAATTGCTAAATATTCTGCTATACTGGAACCCGTAGCAGATGCACTTCAATCGAAGAATCTAGACATAGTCAAAGGCATCAACCATATTCAGCCTATTCTTGACATGCTACAACTGCATACTGCATCGAGTACATGCTGAGAACGTCACAACTGGCATATTGAAAGAAGCAGGTGACATGGCTTCGCATTTAAATGTAGACATAACAGCCACTCGCATTGCTGGCAGACAGAAGCATAGTAGAAATCCTCCAGCCGAAGCCGAAAATCCATCCGAATTTTGGAGAAGGGCATTGATGATTCCTTACTTGGATTCTTTGCTGTAGACAAATCGCCTCCATTTTCATCGAGGAATTACCATCCTAGTAAGATGGGAGATTGGAGCAATGGAATGAACGTACTTCATCCAGTGTACTTCATCTACAATTTAGAAGGAATAAAATGAGAAAGGGACTTGCGGTTCAAAATGTGGAACCAGGAACAGGAAGTGCCAGACATAAATATAGTTTTAAAAAAGAGCGAATTGTTTTTCCCGGTAATTAGAAAGGCTTTGCATTATTGCTTTCACAGCCCTGCTCAATATGCACTATCGAGCGTTCATTTAGCTTCGTTCGCCGAATCAAAACATGGCTATGAAGTACAATTGGTAAAAACGGGTTAAATGGGTTTGCCATGTTAAGCATTCACCGACAATGGGTTTTCGCTAACTAGTGTTAACACTAGTTAAGAGCAACTAGTGGAAGCTGCAATTAAAATAATTGCTTCTAATCTTCGAAAATTATTGTTTACAAATTAGTTTTGTTTTTTTAAAATAAATATTTTATTCTAACTTTGGTTATCATTAACCCCCCCCCCCCCACCTCTTATCATGAACTGCCCCCCCCCCCCTTCCGTTTTGAGCTGGATACGCCCATGAGTGTCTAGATCACACTTAAAGCTTTTAAGATATTTTGGGACTTTTATTAAATACAATGGTATTTGTGTACCTACGCGGTTAATAATGATTTTTTTTTTTTTTTCAGAATATTTTTCTATGATATATTTCAAGAATGCCTAATTTAGTACAATATGTATTTTATCATTTCTATTTCATTAATTTTCCCACTTTTATTTTTTAATACTTGGCAGATTGCGATGAAATGAGAGATAATCGGTCGTGTTTGAATGTTAAACTTTGTTCAGTCATTTTTGACATTATACCAATATATTATTCAATACTTACGTAAAATTGTATATTCTTTTGAGTTCAAGAAAGAGGACGAGATTGTATCTTGGCACACCTATTTTATCAGGGTAATAAAATATATCAGTGAGCATTTCCAATGGGACATCTTCACTAACTAATAAATCCATAAGCTGTAATTAATAAATTCATGTTAGAATAATAGATAGAATAATAAATTCACTAGAATTAATATTCAGAAGATATTAAATCTACTTCGCCTTAATTAAAAGTAACAATAATAATTCATTTTCTTTTAATTTGTGAATGAAATACTACTTAATTTACTAAAAATAATAATTATTCAATACATAAGTAATAAAATTGTTTACCACATGTCCAGCATTAATCTGACAACCCCTGAAGTCATTTCTTGGTTGTCTTTTGTAAATTCTAAAACCTGATTGCAATGTCCAAAGCCCTGCCAAGTTAGAAATTACTTGTTTAACTTTATAATGAACTTTGTATACATCATAGAATCTAGTAGTTAAACAGTTGCTACAGCCGTCCTCTTCTAGTATGGCCAGAGTAATATTACTATCAATAGAAATGTTTAATTCGCTTAGAATTCTTATTGATTCAGTATAAGATCTGCTCCACATTAACCAGCGATATTCTAAATTGAACAGTTTCCTTTCTGAACTCTGTAATATAATTAAATACAGTTTTAATTGAATTAATAAAACTATCATTATTAATTTATGGTTTATAATATATTCTGGATCTTTAAAAAACAATCTACAGTGTGATATGATCAGCTTTAAGAGTGTTGGAATTATTTATTTAATTATTTTCAACTGCAATCAGTGACTTTTTCAGAACTGTAAAATTAAATAAAAACGTCTAGTTCACATCTTTTGTTTTCTTCTAGCAAAAGCAGGACAAAATGAGCGTAAGAGTAGTGTTTTTTTTACAGGTTTACATCTTTTCTTAAATGCTATGGATACCAGTGTGTAATGATTAGAGGTTAGTTTCTATGGAAATAATTAGTTTCAAATATCCAGTGACTGTCTTTCAGTCAACATTTTTGCTAACACCATATCTTAAAACTACTTTCCAATTTTCATGAAATTTGGATGGTTTGTCAAAATTAGACCACATAAGGACCCTTATTATTTTCAAATTTCTGTGCATATCAAAGTTTTTTTGGATGAAATTCGTAAGAACACTTGCCCCCTACTCAATCGATCCACAATCTGTTGAGCCCATTCACCTTTTAATGCCTTTTAATCATCACCCCACTTTTAGCCCATCACCTTTTAATGCCAACGCTGTTGTCATAATTCTCTCTTTCACTTCGAGGTTCGTTACCTTGTGGATGTCGAACATTTCATCATCTGGCTTCCTGTAGATTAAATTCTCTGTGAGCAATTTCCCACACAAAAAACATTTCTTTTTAAAAACGAAAGCATCCATTTTTGAACGAGTCGAGTTTGCAGGCACAGCTGTATGATTTGTTTACCATTGTTGCTTGTTGCTCTCTAACAAGGTTTTTACACCTCTTTCTTTAACAATTGTCTCTTTAAAAATTATCATTTCACCTTCACTGAGATCGCGGTCACAATTAAACAAACGATTATACTTAGTTTTAAACGTTCTTTAGCAAATATATACGAAAAATCCACACAACAACAGCATTATCTGTAAAAGAAGCAAAGCAGTTTAAGAAGTATTACATATTGGTATGTAATGCACGCATTACAGGAGATTCTCCTTTAACTGGTGTTTAGGTCATTTTTAATTATACGCCTCCAACGCTTTCCAATTCATTTACTTCAAATTGATGCCCATCAATAGACCGAAAGCTACATCGAATAAATAGGAAGCGCACGCCAATAGGTTTAGAATTTAAGTAAGCCTGGCCGGTGCACACATTTTGTCAAACACACAAATATATACATACAAACTTATACAGAGATATATCTATGTTTTTTTTACGGATTTGGTTTTAGAATGGTCTGAAACGGATTTTTTGTTTTTTTTCTCTCAGGTCTTTTTAAATGTTGAGCAGGTACTAGGTTCCTAAACCTCATCCCCCCCCCCCTCTTGTGGACACTCCTCCCGCCATTAAAATTAATTTGACATAGCAACCCCCCCCCCCCCCCCCCAAAAAAAAATCGTGGTTTTTAGCCCATCAAAAGTTATCCGCCCTGATTTAGAGGTCGCAAATTAGTATTTTCCTAATCATGCCTGAGGACACAAAAAAATGAAATCATTTCCTGCACCATACGCACGGTGGACTTCCCCTCGTGACTGGACTACACACTGAGCCGACCGTCCCGTGTTTTAGTTTACCTTATAGATTATACTTTTTTCTCCATCTGTACTTCTTTACTTGTACCCGTACAAGGCTAAAACCTTAACAACTCTCTTGATATTGGGCTCATTTTTCTTCTCTCACCGTCCCCTACCATCGTGGACATATCGATGGCACGGTTATGATTCGGTTTCAGCGAGATCCCAGTTACAGAGTTTTGTCCATTTATAAGTTAAAGATTATTATACATGCATTCTATTATAAATGTATCACTTCACTACACAAAAACCTCTGCTTCTAGCAAGTTGAAATTTTACATGCCTGTTTCAACTGTGCTTTAGACAATATATATAAAGTTTTATTAAAATTTTGCGTAAAAAACGTAAGATATTGGTAAAAACTTTTTTTTTTATTTAGACACACATTCACATCCGAATGCTTGGACTAATATCGCTGTCCAACGAACTTAGCCTCAGCATAAATTAAAAGAACATGTGTACCAAGTTTCTACCAAGTCGGATACGTTACTGATTCGTATTTAATTGAATCTAATAAGTTCGCTTTCATTAAAGAATATGCTTCTAAATATCACAAAAATCTACCGTTGGTGATATGTATCAGTAAGTCAATAGGTGAAAAATCTTTGATTTCCTTGAATCTCAAAATCTAACACGATCAACTTAGTGTTCAAAAATTACTATTGGTGAAGATAATGTAATACCAGTGATGATTTTCATTATTTAATCTGTTTACCTTTTTCAGAATCTCATGGCTTCCATTGCAGAACAAGTTAAGAAACACAGCTACGTTTAGTCTGTTTTCTATTATATTGTTTGTTGACATTAACTGATTAATCGAAGCATTATGATTAAGTTCTTCTACCTTTGTATGCTTTTCCATGTAACCTGAAGGAATAAATTATGAAATTATAGCAGCACGTGATTATATTAGTACTATTTCGTTTTTTAAAAAATGTCCAGACAGGCTGCATTAGGTGCCAAGAAAAAAGTATAAAATACACGTATTTATTTTTTTTTTTTCAGAACTCTTCCATTATCTTCGGCAATTAGAAGCAAATCCTCATATAGAGCAACATGCATAGAGGACATGACCAAAATACCTGCTCATATTAATTAAAATGATCAATTTGATACAAGAATTAACGACCTTTTTTAAAGTAATAGTACATTTTACACTAGTTAGTACTGTACATTTTAGTACAGAGTTTGCACCCGAGCAACAGCGAGGTTAGTAAAACCACACGAGCAATGAAAAATGCCGTTTTCGCACGAGTTGTATACCGTACTTTATCTACGATTGTTAGATATAAATAATAAATACAGAAAAAAATAAATTTCCTGTATGTAAGTTCGTATTTCTCTTTTAATTAAGATTACATTAATTCATTAGTTGTATTTTGTACCGAATTAATTATTTCGGGAGGCGTATTATTCTCCTTATATTCGTCATAATCATTTAAATCACATTGATTTTCCCAAAAAACTCGATATAAACAGATACTTTTATTAAACAAACACCAAATTAGTTTTGTTAAATGTAAACAAACTCGCTAATCGTGCGTAAAGGGGTGAATTCTTCTTTTTTACCACCCTAGGGCGGTAGAAAAGAGGAATTCTTCAGAATTATAAGACACGCATGCTCAATGAATACAAGTACGTAAAGAATCACTTTCTGCGCATCTAAACAGAGATACAATGTTTATACTTAGTAACAATCGTAGATAAAAATATTTAATCATTATCTATTAATGGTAAAAACTTTCTGATTAACATATAAAAATATGTGGCATAGTTTTGATAGATCATTGATGTTAGAAAATAAACATATCAAGTCTTGAAAGTTCTAAGGGGAAGCTATAGCCGTAATATTGGAAAATATTTCCCCCAAATATCTAGAAAATGATTAGGTTTACCTAAAATGTCATTTTGGTTATATAATTAAAGATTGTTCATTGCCTACAAAAAAAGGCCCAAATGACTTTCTTGATACCTCGGAGGCTTAAAAACATTTCCAAGTTCAAATTAAAATTCCATGCTTTTAAAGCATATTGATTTTTTTTACAAATTAGTTACAGCTACTTTGAGTTTTCTTTATAATAGAACGAGCTTTTATGTAAAATCTAAAATAATTAACATAGTTTTATAGTAAATTGTCCAAGAATTCTAATGGTTTAACTATCTCAAGTAAATCTTCCGTATCCGACTTAACTTTTTACTTTCTCATATATTTTTCAGGCACAAAATGGTTTTCAAAAAATGTCCGGCTGTCGTCTGCCCTTTAGCAGACGCGTGGAGCCTAAACTCGACTGATTTTGATAAAATTAGCATGCTTGTTCAGAAAAATTATTCTTCAAGGCAAAACCGAGATGAGAATTTAACCTCTAAATTTAGGGGTGCTGCCCCTAAAAAAAAAAATCTGAAAACTGGAAATATAATTTTCTCGAATACGAATCTGACAATTTTATTTAAAACATCTAAAATTTAGTCTAATAAATACAAATCTCACCATATGTCGTTTTTCCGTGAAAAATATATTTTCCGAAATATTGACGAAAATAAATCTAATTTTGCTGAAAATCGAAGAGGAAGTGTTAACAATCACATGTTAAACACTTTTTACTTTTTCGTATGTGAAGTATATATTGAGGAAAATTTTGAGGCTAAGAGATTTTGTTGGATTTACACGTTTTGAAATCGGCTGAGGTCAAAACAAGTGTTACATAAAATAAGTCTAAATTAAATAATTTCAGCACCATATAGGTGCTGTAATATAGGAAAGTATATTCTAATTACAAAATGTACAGACACAGACGTGCATAGTGTGAGACTGAGAACATTTTCTCAGTTTATGGTCTCAAAAGTTTTATATATGGAAAAAAAAGCGCTAATAACCAGGCTTTAAGCATAAACATTTTGTTTATTATTAGAATGCATTGCGAACTATTAATTTGTTTTAGCTTACTTTTTATTCTCAGAAAAATAAATAAATTTAATATTTAAGAGAAATGATTAATTTTTTTTTTTTTTTTAAAAAATCCCTTTTCTAACCAATATTATTCGATACCATCATAAAAAGGTTGGTTTACTCTTTTTTAAAGTTGTTAAAAAACAACACTAAGTACGCAAAATCAAGAAAGTATTATAATATTTAGAGTTTTATGAACAAGCAGGAGTATCCCCTAAAAACACTGAAGAATCTTGAAAAAAGAAATTATTACACGATAGCTTTTCTGACGATATTTATTAGTAGCCAATTTAATAACAGATTAATCCATATGATATTTCCAGAGGAAATCTAGCTTCTCTAATATGCCCTCGATCCTTCCCTACTTGTTCTGTTTAATTCTTCAACTCAAGCTGATGCTACTTTTTGTATTTGGAACACTATCTGGTCTTTCACTTTGAAACTTGGATTTTTATTACAACTTTTATGTTTTATTATTAATATTACTAGATGCTCAACCTATACAACCTTAAGCAAAAATATTTAGCTAATGGTTCCACACTGAAATATATTGTGGAAGAGTATAAAAATAAAATTTAAAAGCATAACGTTAGGTAGCTTGAATAAGATTAGAGCTTGCAGTTTCTCTTCAATATATTTTCTTACCACTCATACTGTGTTCTTCAGAGCACTGATACACTACGATTCCTTCATAATGCCCATCGTTTAAATAGGCATTGATTATTCCCGAGAAATACTTTTCGTTTAAGTTAATGGCGAAGTTATTTACTATACATATTGTTATGATAATTATAACTGTGTAGTAGAATATTGAAAAGACCATGTTGGTAACTAAGTAAGAAGGTCTATAATACAACTAAATAACATTGTCTTGTTAATTAATAAAAAGATTATCATGTTTTTGTTTATTTGCTTCTTCTTAATTCTCTTTTAATCAATTATTAACAGGTGTTTCTTTGAATATAAAATTACCTTGCCTTTTTTTTTTTTTTTTTTTTTTTTTTAAATTAAGTATTCAGAAAAGAAAAGTCCAGTTTTTGTTCTTTATTTCTCTTTTTTTTTCACTGAAATTTGATGAACTTTAGTGAAAACTTAAAGCATTTCCTAGACTATTATGCAATAGTATAAAGAACAACTCTTTTTTTTAGATACCGCAGAGTTTTCTAACCCTCCCTCTTATATCTATACCCCTCTCGCCTTGGATAAAATAATTAGAAAACAAAACTAAATTATTTATTGATTCCGACTACTAAAGAAACAGTTTCCACATAGAAACAACTTTCCGTCAAATCGAATTACATTCTAACAGTATCCAAGGTAGACTGCCTTTTTTTAACGTTTTAACGTTAAAAAAAGAGAACAGAAGATTTCCCCTTTTAAAAGAGGGTGCGACTTATGGCGCCTTATGCATTATTATTTTTTTTTTTTCAAAATTTTTGGTTCGAAAATCGGTATGCGTCTTATATTAGATGCAGTATGGTACTTACATCCTAAAGAGAAGCACTTTCTCAAGTAGTAACTTTCAGAAGATAAGTCTAGACTCAATTCACCTTCTTCTATACTTTGCCTCCATTCTCCATTACCTCCCAAGAGGACCAAATTTCAGAAATCCCTTCGTTCGTGGCAGTTATCAATATTCTTCTAGAAATTTTCATATATGTTTTTAATTTAATGTTTAAAATAAGTGGGAGATATTTATGTTAGTGAGCGGACTTGGTATTAAATGCATATGTGGCCACCATCTAGAATCTAGTGCTATTGGTTCTAGAGATGTCGTCAAGTCGAATTCTGCATATAAATGACCGCCATCTTGAATCAGGATGGCAGATCGTAAAAATATTTCTTGCAAACACCTAAGGCTAAGGGGTTAGAGGACCCTCACCCAGGAAAAAAAGTTCAGTTTTTACCTCCTAAAAACGCTCCTTGAATTTCGACATCTCAGACTTGGGACACTCTGTATACTAGCTGGAAGCCTCCCCTCCCCTTACTTATTTTGCTAACGTTTTTTATTTTGCGTTACATAATTTAAATACGTATACAGCTGCCATCTTAAAACACAATGGGTGTATAGAAATGTATTCCGTAGATATCGTCATACCATATTTTCCATGTAAATGGCCACCATCTTGAATCATGATAGCTGATCAAAAAACATTTCTTAGCAAGCACCTGGGGGGTAGGAGAAATCTACTTACAAAATACTTTTGCGAAAACTCTACGAAAAATCAATTATTTTATCTTTCTTTCATGAAAATAAAATAAATATTAATGACAGCTATAATATCCTTATTCCTGAGTCATGTTGTCTATTATTATCGTTAGGCCCTAAGTTCACACTCGAGTGTACTAGCTCTTCTTTTCCTCTTCTGGACGTTATTAGCGATATTGAAACAATTATAGACACCTCGACCCCGGATGAGCAAATACAGGCCAGGGTGCAGTGTGTCAATATTCTTACTAATCATAGGAATCGTATGGCAGGAAATAGACCACTTGATCAGTACAACACCGCGTATCGCAGGACTAGGATTTTCTTGAAAGAGCACCCTGAGATTCTTATCACTCGTGCTGATAAAGGCAATCGTACAGTGACGATATTACAATCTGAGTATCACGATAAAATGGTCGTCATGCTCAGTGATCAGAGCACTTACAAGAAAGTGGGCAGTCCTACCAAAACAGGGCGAACGGGTACATACTTGACCTAATGAAGGGCGGCTATGTTAGTACAGCTGAGGGTGAACGCCTTATGAGCAACAAAGCGACTGCCCCTCGGATATATGGCCTCCCCAAAATCCACAAAAAGGATGTACCATTACGCCCCATTGTGTCGTTCCTCAATAGCCCGTCTTACAATCTAGCCAAATTTCTTAGCCGTATCATTGCTAATATCGCTGGTAGTGATTACAATGTAATAAATTCGGCGTCTGTGAGGAAGACCCTTCTTAGCACCACTATTCCCCAGGGTGAACCTCTCCTGTCTCTTGAAGTCACTTCCCTCTTCACTAATGTCCCCATAGACCTGAGAGCGCTGGAGAGAGGTTCGTAAGTACACCAAGATCCCCCCTAGCCTTTTTATCGAAATGTTAGAATTCACCTGTGAAACACGCTATTTCGTCTACCGGGGGCAGATGTTTTTCCAAATTTATGGTTGCCCGATGGGCAGCCCTCTATCCAACAACCTCGCCAGCCTTGTGATAGAGAGGGCTAACACCACATCGTTAGGCCGTCTGAAGTTCTCCGTGCGGCTCTGTAAACCGTACGTCGACGATATGATCCTCTCGCTTCCACAGGATATGGTGGATATGGCTCTGGAAATATTTAACTCCTTCCACAACCGCATCAAATTTACTATCGAGCTACCTGTTAATGACACCATTCCTTTTCTTGATATGCTTGTTCTGAGGAATGAAGAGGGTACTCTATCTACTAAATGGTATCAAAAACCGTCTAGTTCTGGCAGAGTACTTCATTTTGCCTCTAAACACACCTTGACGACTAAATTGAACGTGGCTAGCAAATTTTGTTTAGAGGGTTCTAGACCTTACGAGTGTTGAATACAACAAGCTAATAAGCTCTTCGCTAAATATACCCCCCATAAAGTAGGCTGCATCTTTACACAGACTAAGGATCTTATCCCTAATAATAAGAAAACTAGTATTTTGGACTCAGAAGACCTGAAAACGAGTAAACCCTTCTAAATTTTATAATTGAATTTTCGCGCTGACTGCAAGAGAAAGTAAAAAGTAAAATGAGAAAGTAAAAAAGGGGCTTACCCCGAACCTGGGTTAGTCAAGAACAATTTTGATAAAATTTGTTTACTCCCTTCTATTTGACTCCAACATGTAGAATAGAGTTCAACGCGTTAAAAAGTGTTGACCATGATTATTTTTAATAGACTGAACAAACAATTAAAACAAACAAATAAGTACACACAATTTAACTCACATTAAAACTATGCTAGATACGACAAAAAACAACCGGATTTTTTTTTTTTAGAATATTGTTAATTTAACTTTCCGTAGTATGAATACTACCAAAAACTTAAAAATTGAATTTTTAATTGATTGTACTAGGTACAGGTACTAATTGGGTACTTTATAATTATGAGCGTTATTTCTTGGTCTAGTTCTATTATCGCAAATGTCGATTTCTAAGACTAGTGGAAAAATTGAAAGCTTAATTCGGGACTTGGTATCGTTAACAACAGAGGAAAATATTCTCCAGTGTAGCTTAGTTGGTTAGAGCATATGTACTGGAAATACAGGATTCCCGTGGTTCGAATCCCGGCGCTGGGGTCTATTTTTCTCTGTCTGTCTGCCGTTGTTAATAATAACTATAATTTGATTTAAATTAAAATTTTACACCCTCGGTAGGGGGTAAAATTGTAAAAGGGTGTAAAATTGACATGGTTAATGAGTATAAATATCTAGGCATCATTGTAACACCTAAATTTTCACTGTCCAAACATTTCATGGATAAAGCTTCTACAACAAAAGCCTGCTGGAACTTAATCGGGAAACACATCATAAACAATAAATACGAGTATATAGCATGTTCCAAAAAAATATTGGTCTTCAATTCAGTTATGCGAGCTACATTATGCCACGGTGCTCAAGTGTGGGGATACCAGAAGTATAATGCAGTGGAAGTAATTCAGAGGATGTTTCTCAAAAGACTTCTTAGATTGCCTCAGTATACTCCTAACTACCTGCTCCAGATAGAAACAGGCCTAGATTAAATTTATATATTCACCTTAAAAATGCATTTCAATTATATACTGCGATGCCTTGATTTACCTACAGGTAGATTACCACATGTAATGGCTAGATGTGGCATTGAAAATCATTTTTCTTGGTTTAATGAGTGGAAAGCACTAGCTATAAAAGGCAATGTTGCGATAGACTGGAAGGAAATAAACCCTAGACAGTGGAAAACAGATTTGTGCGATCTTCTGAGTAAAATTAAAACTGGTGAGTTAGAAGGATGCTATTCGATGGCACGTAATTCAAACAGACAACCTTACATATATCTACGTTACGATGAATCAAGTAGAGGTTACATTAAGGAAGAACTTGATATAGGTTTTGTTTCTAATATTTTGAGATGCAGAGGTGACCTATTAGAGCAAAATTCTAAACCTTGGAGAAATGATCAAGACAAACAATGTCCAATGTGTAATACTGGTGAAGCAGAAGATCTCTTTCACTTTCTCGGATCTTGTCCAGCTCTGGCCCCCTACCGGCTTAAACAATTTGGATCTGAGCTCTTAGAAACACAATATATTTATAGTTTATTGAATGGTTTGGACTATTCTAGACTGAATGCCTTTATTGTACAAGCTAAAGAAAAACGAAATATAATTGTTAATGGCCAAGCCATGTGAAATATAACTATTAGAGTTTTAATATGTATTTCCTACCCCAGCAATTGGTTGAATTATGTATAGTTAAGTTTTTTTGCATTTTAACAAAATTTATTTTTTATGTAACTGAAGTGTCTATCCTTATAAAGTTGTGATTCTGGCGTGAATGTTATGAAGGATTTTAGGTTTTTACTTTGTTGTATATTATCTGTTATACATTTATATTATAATATTATGTTATACATTAGAAGCACGTTAAATCAAATCTATTATATATTTATAATATTTTTATATATTAAAATCAAAATAGTAAATTAATTTAATTGTGTCACTATTTCCTTTTTTTTTGTATAGGTTTCTTTTATTATTTTTATTATAATATATGTTAAAATTTTCTTTTAATTAACTTAAGTTATAATTAACATTTATTATAGTCATAAGCACAAATAAATAAAAAAGTTTAATACATTGTTTTTAATAAATAAATTTAAATTACAAAACATAATGGGGTAATTATATGTTAGGATGAATGTTCTATTAGAGATTAAGAATTTGATTGTTTTGTTTGATTCGTCATCATCATCATCCTCGGCGCTACAGCTCTCGAAGAGCCTGGGCCTGCAGCACTTCGCTTCTCCAGAGGTCCCGCTGCTGCGCAACAGCCCTCCATCTCCTAACCCCTATCGTCCTCAGATCATCCTCCACCTGACCGAGCCATCTCAGCCTAGGTCGCCCTCTAAGCCTTCTTCCGCCAGGTTTACCCTCATGCAACTTCTTAGCCGCTCTATTCTCCGGCATTCTCTCAACATGACCTAGCCACCTCAGCCTATTTTTCTTGATTTCAGCCACCAGGTCCGGTTTGCCGTAAAAGATACGTAGCTCTTCATTCCACCGAACTCTCCATCTTCCATCCTCGTTCACTGGGCCGAAAATCCTTCTCAATAATTTTCTCCCCCAACGCCGTAAGAGGTTTTCATCAGAGTTCGTAAGAGACCATGTCTCCGATCCGTACAGTACAACAGGTCTGATGACGGTAATATATACTTTAATCTTTAAGTCTCGACTTAAGAGTCTACTTCTTAGAAGTTTCATTAAGGAGAAGTAACACCTGTTTCCTGCGGCCAGCCTCGCTTTTACCTCCTCTGATACACTGTTATCATCGGTGATTTGGGATCCTAAATATTTAAAATTCCTCGTTGCCTTAAATGAGTCCCCTCCTAATAACACTTCTTCAGGAGGGTCTCTACCTTCTCTGCGAGTCATCAGCATATATTCAGTTTTGTTTATATTAATATTTAGTCCCAGTTCTAGTTCTGCAGCTTCTTGTTTCATAGGCGTATATGCTTCTTCCAGAGCTCTTTTGGATCTTGCTAAGAGTCCAACATCATCTGCATAAGCAAGGCATTGGGTTTGGAGGTTGAACAGAGTTCCTCCTGGGTTGCTAGGTATTTTCCTTACTGCTCTTTCCAGCACAAGGTTGAAAAGAGTTGCTGATAATACGTCCCCCTGTCTCAACCCTTGTTTAACTTCAAAGGAAGATGACAAGCACCCATCTATTTTAACTTTGCTTCTTGTTCCTTTCAGCGTTAGCATTATAAGCCTTATTAATTTACTTGGAACATTGAACTCCTGGAGCGTATCTCTTAGTCTCTCTCTGTACACGCTATCATAGGCTTGCTTAAAATCAATGTAAAGTTGGTGCACATCCACATTGAACTCATAGCATTTCTCTAAAATTTGTCTTATTGAGAAGATTTGATCGACTGTTGATCGATTACGTCGAAATCCACACTGATATTCTCCTATAAGAATTTCCGAAATAGGGCTCAAACGATGTTGAAGAATTTTTGCGAACACTTTGTAGCAGACGCTTAGTAGACTAATTCCTCTGTAGTTGCTGCAGTTCGCCTTGTCACCTTTCTTGTGTATAGGACATATTATAGCCTCCCGCCATTGCATCGGAGCTACTTCCTGCTCCCATACAACTAGAATTAGACTATACAATACAGTCTATCTTGCATTAATTGTCCTCCAGATTTCAGAGCTTCAGCTGCTATTCGATCTTCTCCAGGGGCCCTGTTGTTTTGCAATTTTTGTATAGCTTCACAAAACTCTGCCTTACTTGGCGGTTCTACTTCGCCTTCATTTTCCGGTCCTCCCAGAATATTCTGTAACCCCTCCACTTAATCCTCTATCCCCTTTTCTCTATTTAAAAGTTCTTCAAAATATTCCGCCCATCTGCATAGAATTTTGTTCTCACTACCAGTGGCGTAGCTAGACCATTGGGGGCCCCTCGCCAAAGAAAATCGATGAGCAAAAAAAAAAAAAAAAACCTCTTACGTTCAGGAAGGGGCCCCTCGGCGTTGGTACATGGGTAGTAATTCCGGTTATTTCTGGATTTGGGGGCCCCCTGGCACTAGGGGCCCCCCCGCAATGCGGTCCCGCGCGGGCCCATAGTTACGCCACTGCTCACTACCAATTAAGTTCCCTTCAGCGTCTTTGCAGAATACCGTTTTTGGTTGAAAACCCTTCTTTTCCGACTTAACTTTTTGGTAGAATTCTCTCACCATACCTCTTCCATAATGAGATTCAATTTCTTCAATATTCCTTCTTTCAAAAGCTTTCTTCTTGTTTCTGCATATTTTGGTAGCATCTCTTCTTTTCTTCCTGAAATCCTCTGTGGTTATTCTTGTTTTACGCTGTAACATTCTTAGTTATTAATAATGAACCAACACTATTCCTTTCCTTGTTAGCTGCATCACATTCTTCATCAAACCATGCTGGTCTCTTAGCATTCTTCTTTTCACCTATGATTTCTCCCATTACACTTACTACATCCTCTTTGAACATGGCCCATTTTCCCTTTATATTCTGCAAATTCCATTCTTCTTGTCTTAGCACTAGCCTTTCTTCTAAGGTCTTACTAAAGTTGTTTCTCGTTTCATCTATTTTAAGCTTATTAATGTCGAAACTCTTTACTGTATTTGCTCGTGCCTCCCTCACAGTAGCAATCTTTTGCCTATATCTAATTTGGACCATGAAATTATCTGAATCAATGTCAGCCCCTCTGCATGACCTTACGTCTATCACATCTGTTGCGTGCTTCTTATCAATTAGTACATGATCTATCTGGTTGGAGGTATTGCCATCTGGTGAGATCCATGTAACTTTATGAATTCTTCTCTTCTGCAGCCAGGTACTTCTTACGGTCAGATTGTATCCTGAAGCGAAATCTACTCATCTCTGACCATTGTCATTACATACATCATGTAAACTTTGGTGGCCAATGGTATTTTGGTACACCTCTTCTTTCCCAATCTTGGCGTTGAAGTCCCCCACTACAATCTTAACATCATGTCCTGCTATTTTCCCCATCTGCAGTTCCAATTCATTATAAAATTCCTCCTTTATTTCTTCACTTGCTTCTTCCGTTGGTGCGTATGCACAGATGATAGATATGTTGAAAAATTTGGCTTTGATTCTCAGTTTGCATATTCTCTCTGATATCGCTTCAAAATTAATCACTGATCCCATCACTGATTTATCTATTAAAAAACCTGTACCATGTCTCCTTTCTCTACCTCCTCTATACAATAATGTGTAATCACCAGATGTAAGAGTTCCATTTCCTGTCCATCTTACAATATTTAATCTAGTTATTCAATAATATAATTGTTAATGTTTTTGTTTTCTTTTGGTGTAGTATTTATTAAGTGTTGTTGAGTGTTTATTAGGCCGCTCCCTGACTTGTCGGTACGGTATCGGTAAGCTAGTTTGCCGATGCGATAAGATTCTTTACCGAGCGCCTATATCTTTTACCGATTCGGCGCAGATTCTTTACCGCCCGGTAAAGAATCTGTACCGAATCGGTACCGAGCGAGAGCTTACCGATACCGTACTGACAAGTGAGGGAGCGGCCTGACTAGGGCGCATGCGTGGGAGCGGTGCGGTAAGGAATCGGTATACCGAGAGTCGGTAAGAACATGCAGTAAAAACAGAAGCGGTAAAAAGTACTAGATTTAATAAACTCCTATCATTATATCTTTGAGCGTGGTCGAGGTGTCATCGCAAAATGGCAACGGAGAGAGATATTCATGTTATTTTGGTCTCAGAAATTGAGAAATATCCATTGTTGTACAATTATAAATTACCGGAATATGCTAGAAAGGACCTCAGGGAGAAAGCTTGGTCGGAAATTTCACACAAAACAAAATTTTTAGGTATTTACTGTTTATATTTATTAATTTTAAAGTTATAAATTATAATATTAAAAATTAAATTATATATTAAAAGATATCGCCATCGCCAGTACTTTATTCTTTTTCTACGCAATCGCAAATAAATGTTACACGCTATAATAGTATCTTCTTCTGACGACGACATAATCACGCCCGTGACTGCAAGATTCTACCGAAAGTATACCAACATGTGGGGAGATGAAGGCGTTATCGGTAAGGTATCGGTAAGCTGTCGGTAAAGCAGAAAATACCACATACCGATACCGTACCGACAAGTCAGGGAGCGGCCTTAGGTGTTGCACTTTGTTGTCATTATAGTGTAAGAAAATGTATTACCAGCTATTTAATATTTATCTAGCCACTACTCTAAGCTGACGGCCATCGGCCCTAGCTTTTATAATGCTCAGAAGTTATTATCATGTATTAATTACGGAAATAAAGTATTATTTATTATTATTATAAATTAAAATTTAAACTTTTCGTATTACGAATACTACCAAAAACTTAAAAATTGAATAAATTATCATATTTTATGATTTTCAAAGATATTGGATCGGTGTTAGATGCATATGAAACAATTGAATTATCTTTAAACACTGTAGTGTACTTGGTGCGTAGGCTTCCGCAGGATGACTCGTATTCAATAACTTGGTTTTCCGGTAAAGTCTGAGTCACCAAGGGGTCGATGTCGGACGTTTCGCTTCCGCTGCTGGAGGCATCTTCGGGGGTGTGCTGCATCGTGAAGTTGACTCGAAGCAAGTTATTGATTTCGAGTCACGCACTTAGTTAACGACCCTCTACGGTGAGGAAATATTCAAGAATACAGTGTTGTTTTTGCTTCGAGTCAGCGTCGCGATGCAGCAGCCCCCAGACGATGCTTCTGGTGGTGGAGGCGAGACGTCGGACTTCGGCCCCTTCTTGACGTGGATTTCACCGGAAAACCAAGTTATTCACTGTAGTGTAGTATATATTTTTGACGAGACATGACAAAACCAAACTGGACGTTTCTTATGGGATGGGGAGGGACCTTTCATTTAAGATTATATTTGCGACAATGTTGCTTTAAAACTAACCGAGTTGCAGCCATTTTAAATGTTCACTAATTTTACAACTTTTTGCACTTAGGTTAGCATTGCCATTCTGTCAGCTGTAAGATATAGGCGACAGAATAGCGGTGCTTACACACGTGTAGAAAGTACAACATATACTGTCTTGGATGAGGGGTCTTTCCCTATCCTAAGGGAAGTGTCTGGTTTGGTTTTGTCATATCTAGCATGGTTTTAGAGTAATTTAGATTTGTACATATTTGTTTTTTAATGATTTATTTGGATAATTCAAAAATGATTTGCGCACTTTTTAACTTCTTTTAACTTTAATCTAGGAGTCAAAAAAGATAATAAAAAAGTCGTCAAAATATAGTAACGGGTTTCAAAGCGAAATGTCTAGGCAGACTGGATTACCTATATACATATACATTGAATACCTATATGTTATTGAAGAGGAAAGATATTAAGGACCAGAAATTAAACCAAGGGAACTAAGGTTCGATTCTTCACTGGGGAGTATCTTATTTCTTTTTTTAAAAATATTTTATTGATTAACACAACTACAAATTTACATGAAAGAGGTGTAGTTCAATAACCAAACAACGTCTTCACACAAAAATTGTAATTTGAACAATTGACCGGTTTCGGCTGTTCTAAAGCAGCCTTCTTCAGATAATCTACAACCAAAATTATAAACTTGAACTTAAATGTATACAAGGTAACATAAGTTGTAAAACAAAGAGAAAAATACAATAATTAATTAACACAGAATGAATCAAAAATAAAAAAAATATTTAAAAAAATTGAAATATGTATGTATAAATTTTAAAATAAAATGGAAGAAAGAATGGAATGCAAAATACCTTGAGGTTACTGGATTGACTTCAGGAGTACAAGTGAGAAAAAAGAAAAAAGTTAACAGGAAGGCTAGGTTTGTAAGAGATTAAAACAAAAACGGGGGAAGGATTATTACCTGCTAAAAGGTAACAAACACATACCCTCTGTACTTTAGACAAAAAGAAAACTTGAACTTGACAATTAAAAAAATGTTACAAAAATACACAAACAAAGTCTAACAAATTTGCTTGAAAAAGTGAATTGGAAAAATAGAGGACAAAAACTATTTACATTTAAAAAAAATTTAAAATAAAACTAAAATTAAAAAAAAAAAAAAAAAAATTGTTAAAACAAAAGACAACAAATTACTTAAAACATGACTTTACAAATTGACTTTAACAAATGTTATTGGAATGAGTTGAAAAACAAACAATAAGTAAAACAACAAAATTTTTATTTTTTTCCATGAAAGAAAAAAAAACAAAACAAAAAACAAAGTGTAAATTACAAAAACATAGAGAACAAAAAAAAATTTTAAATGAAAAAAATGGAGACCAAAAAATTACTTACATTAAAAGAATAAACAACTTAAAATTACATTAATTAATTAAAACAAAGTAAACAAAAAAGGTTTAACATAAGATAATACAATATAAATAAAACAAACTAAAAACAAAAGACATGTGAAAACGCATATAACAATATTAAATAAAAATGACTAGATTTTGACAAGATAAGAAATAAAAAAAAAAATACAAAGAACGAAGTGCTTGAGGAGACAAAAAGATCTAGAGAAAAAATTACAAATGACTTGATTGAAAAAAGTAATAAAAACGATTTACTGAAGGAATTGACTGAGGTGCAAGAGAAAAGGGCAATTATTCCAAAAATATTTTAAGAAGAGGAGACAAAGGGGGGAACTGATCATTAAGGCAATTATAATTGACACTCTTCAAATGCTTAGAGATTTCGAAGTTTTCAAGGACAGTAAGTTTCTTACTTTTGTCACAAAAATGTAAAATTTCAATGTCTTTATCGGGATCAAAGCTATGATTATTATTGACGAGGTGTGCAGCAAAATGTGACTTAATGGGTTTATCTGAAGGATTTTGTATATGTTTAGTCCATTCTTTAACATGTTCTTTGAGTATTCTGATATTAAAGGCACGACCTGTTTGTCCCACATAATAAGCTTTACAGGTGGAACAGTTTAATTTATAAACTCCATTTTTTAAGAGAGGGTCTTGTTTTTTCAACAGGGGATCATTATATTTCAAAAGTTGTTTCAAAGAGCTAGGTGACTTATAAGATACTCTGAAATCAAGTTTCTCTAATAATTTGGCAACTTTGTAAGAGGTGCTACCAATAAACGGTATGGATATCCATTTTCTAGTGTCAACATCTGTAGGGTTAGTATTATAAATAGTACTAAGTACTAAGTTCCTTTCTTTTTTCCTTAATAAATTATCAATTATACTGGGTTGGTAACCGTTGTTCTTGGCAATAAGTTTAATGGTATTAAGTTCAGTAGTGAAATCAACTTGTGATAGAGGAACAGTGGTTAATCTATGTATTAGGTTATGGAAGGTTAAAGTTTATGTGTTTTTGGGTGAAAACTATCAACATGAATGATAGAGTCAGTGAAAGTTTCTTTACGGTGAATATTGAAGGTAAATTTGTTAGGATGTCTAGTGATAGCTAGATCTAGGATTTTCAGCTTGGAGTCTTTTTCTAATTCTACAGTAAATTTAATTCTAGGGTGTTTGGAATTTAACAAATTAAGGAAAAGGTCAAGTTGTCTCTTAGTTCCACAAAATAAACAAAGAATATCATCAACGTATCTAAGCCATAAGCTTACATATTTAATTAATGGGTGGCATGAATTGAACAACTCTTCTTCGAAATTATTAAGGAAAATCTCGGCTAAAATTGGAGAAATACATGAGCCAATAGGTAGGCCTTCAGACTGTACAAAGAATTTATCATGATATTTGAAAAAAGTGTTATCCAAACAAAGATCAGAAAGATCCAGGTATGAGTTGATTAGATTTCTATCAGTGATCTTATCGGAAATTAATTGGGAGACTAGATTTTTGGTATCACTGATTGGGACGCTAGGAAATAAGTTAACAATATCAAATGAGACTAGAAAGGAATTAGGAGGCAATTTGGTTTGAGATAATTTGTTGACTACATCTAAGGAATTTTTTACAGACCTTTTAGAACTAAAATTAAGATCATTTCTTAAAATCTTGTTGAAAAATGAGGTGGCTTTGTAGAGGAGAGAATTTATAAAAGAAACTATAGGACGGACGGGAGTATTGTGCTTATGAATTTTAGGAAGACCATATAATGACGGTGTAAAGTCATGTTTTAAGTAATTTGTTAAGTCTTTTGTTTTAACAATTTTTTTTTTTTTTTTTTTTTTTTTTTTAATTTTAGTTTTATTTTAAATTTTTTTTAAATGTAAATAGTTTTTGTCCTCTATTTTTCCAATTCACTTTTTCAAGCAAATTTGTTAGACTTTGTTTGTGTATTTTTGTAACATTTTTTTAATTGTCAAGTTCAAGTTTTCTTTTTGTCTAAAGTACAGAGGGTATGTGTTTGTTACCTTTTAGCAGGTAATAATCCTTCCCCCGTTTTTGTTTTAATCTCTTACAAACCTAGCCTTCCTGTTAACTTTTTTCTTTTTTCTCACTTGTACTCCTGAAGTCAATCCAGTAACCTCAAGGTATTTTGCATTCCATTCTTTCTTCCATTTTATTTTAAAATTTATACATACATATTTCATTTTTTTAAAATATTTTTTTTTTTTATTTTTGATTCATTCTGTGTTAATTAATTATTGTATTTTTCTCTTTGTTTTACAACTTATGTTACCTTGTATACATTTAAGTTCGAGTTTATAATTTTGGTTGTAGATTATCTGAAGAAGGCTGCTTTAGAACAGCCGAAACCGGTCAATTGTTCAAATTACAATTTTTGTGTGAAGACGTTGTTTGGTTATTGAACTACACCTCTTTCATGATGAGTCGATATCACACATTGGAGAAAAACACAGTCGAGGATCTACAAATTTACATTGCAACAAGTGATAATGTTGGAGCAAGGGCGATGCTGGTGCACCACTTGCTTTCCCCAACTATAAAGAGGTAGAAGGGAAGAATCTTAATAAAACACCCTTTAATCTTCAATAGTAGATGCATGTATTTAGCTGCCGTCAAAAGCAACTGGAAACAATAAAGTATAGTATTTACAGTTTTTGGTGATGGTGCAGAGAGAAGTTCCCCTGATTGGAAGGTGGTGAAAAGAAGGGTCCAGAAGTAGAATAAAGAGTCCAGAATGAAGAATGAAGAGAGTAGAATAAATAGTCCAGAATGAAGAATGAAGAGAGTAGAATAAAGAGTCCAGAATGAAGTGTCTGGTTCAGGTCCACAAAGTTGAGTCTTGAAGGAAGCCAAGAGCTGCCTGCTCTTAGAATGCTAGCAGGCCTTAGAACTGCTCTGGCTACAGTGCCCTTGGAGGTTACACATAGACTGAGCTGCTAGGCTAGGAGCCTTGTTTATACTGGCAGAGGTCAGAGTACATCACTCAGATCTAGCTGAAACTATTGAATCCAATCACTCCGGACAACAAAAAAACAATAAACATCAAGATAAACAATTACTATGCCTCTTTTATAAAAGATAAGAAATTATAAATATTCATACATAAAAAATAAATAAAATTAAAATAAACCTCAATCCTTAACATATAATGTTGTCATAGTTTACATGGAGGGAGCAATATGAAGAAGAAGTAGTCCAGTGACTACGCTTGAATATTATAAATTGAAATACAAATAATTAAATAATGATAATGTAGATTAATAATGTATTATATAAAATTTGAGAATAGATAGTTATAATTATAATATTTAAAAAAATATATATATTTTATAGGAGTTGATCTCTAGGCCACTGCCTCTTCAGACGTCTTGGAGGGTTACCTGGGATTTGCCGGGAAGATAGGAGTTGTACAAGAGGATTAGGATGATGAGATAAGGATTCATGGAATTTTCTATATTGGGATACGGATAGATTTCTGACAAATGGAACATTGAGGTCTTCATAGAGAGTAAGGTTTGAAAGATAGTAAGGAGCATCGGTTATTTTTCTGAGGATTTTTGACTGTAGGATTTGGAGACGACGGGAATTGGAGGGCTTGGTGCTGCCCCTCACTTCCAAACCGTAGGTCCAAGTTGGCTTTAGGACTACGTTATAGATGCGAAGCTTATTGCTTAGAGACATTTTAGACCTACCATCCAGAAGACTGAGCAGTAATTTGAATCGTCGTGTGATGTCAGTACGTTTTGTTTTGGTGTGTAGTTGCCATGTTAATCGTCGGTCAAGGGTAAGGCCAAGGTATCGGACGGAGTTAGACTGAGGAATAGGAACTTGATTAAGGATGACTGGGGGACAGGTGCCATGACGAAGAGCAAAGGTGACGTGCGCACTTTTCTGTTCGTTAATCTTTATCCTCCATTTCCTCAACCAAGGTTCCAGAAGTAACAGGTGGCTTTGGGTGTTATCGGATGCATGGAGGTGGTTATCTTGGATAGAAAGGATTGCCTTGTCATCTGCGAAAGTGGCAAGGATTGTTAGGGGATGCTGGGGAATGTCATGAGTATATATGGAGTAAAGGAGAGGTCCTAGGATACAGCCCTGAGGTACTCCAGAGCTTACAGGGTAGATAGCAGAAAAGGAGGATCCAAGACTTACACGAAAGAATCTGTCAGGAAGGTAGGACTTGAGGATAAGATAATAGATGAATGGTAGGATGCCCTTGAGCTTCCAAAGCAAGCCAGGATGCCATACTCTATCGAATACTTGTGACTCGTCTAAGAAGACAGCTGAACAGTACTTTTTATTCTCAAGGGAGGAAGCAATGAAATCAACAATGCGATGACATTGTCGGACCGTGGAATGTTGGGAACGGAAACCAAATTGGTGATCTGGAAGGAAATCTGAGATAATAGGAATCAGTCTGCGATGGAGTTTTTCTAGTATTTTGCCTATTACTGGGAGAAGGCTAATAGGTCTATAGGAGGAAGGAAGGTGATGAGGTTTAGAAGGTTTGGGTATCATTACTATGGTTGCACATTTCCACTATGTGGGAAAGTGGGTTGTTCTTAGAACGGTGTTAAAGACGTGGGTGAGGAAAAGGATGCCATTTTTAGGAAGGTATTTAAATCTTATTTCTTAAATAATACATTAATAATTGAAATTTATAATATTTTAATTACATTTGTTCTATTCATTTATTTACTTATTTTGTAATTTAATTTTTTTATAATTAATTATAATATAAAATAAAAAATTGTACAGTGAGATTTTTTGTTTTCTTTTATAAGTAAATGTTACCGTATAAAATATAGTTGGTTTTGAAATTAAAAAAAAAAATAAAATAAAAAAATAAAAATGATGGTCATAAGTCCAGTGGTTTCAGAGATATAGCGATGTGTCAGTGAGTGGTATTTAAATATATAGTATATAATATTATATAGATATGTATATGTAGTACATCAGGGATGCTTAGTTACTTACAAAAAACTTGGTAAATGTAATTTTATGTTTTGAAAATACACTCATTAGCAATTTGTAAGTTACTGAAAAGTTGGAATTAGTGTAAATAGGAGAAAATTGTATACTTCTTTAATAATTATTTTTTTGTTTTTATGAATTTAATATACATATAAGGTCAAAATAAACCAATAAAATAGAAATGTTTTGATCTAATATATTTATTTTTTAGTGTAATGCATATATAAGACAATTTGACTTGAAGAAAAGGGCTTATGAAGGAATTTATAAACAGTTATTCTCGAAGTAATTACCAGAGATCAAAGACATCAACTGACTCGTGTCTGATTAATAATAAGTAAAAAAATTAATTGACTACATGCCGAAGTAAAACTTTTTTCTTAATTTCGTAATCCGTTAATTAGCATCAGATTTTTTTTTTTTTTTTTTTTTTTTTTTTTTTTTTTTTTTTTTTTTTTTTTTTTTTTATAACAAAGGAAACTTTATTTTAATTAAAAATTACTTATAGTTAAGCTAAAAAAAATAAATGAATAATACATTAGTATTATGACCTGAAACATGATTTTAGGGTCATGTCCACTGACATCCCTTAAAACAAATAATTTTAAAATTATTATTAATCCAGGCAGTGTTATCAATTACAATTATAATACTATTACAGAACTCAGAAAGGAAACTATTTAATGTCGACTATCACTGGTTTCTATAAAGAAAATCTTTCAACTTGGCAATCACATGGCTAAATTGATAAAACATATCTATTGATAGTGATACTACTCTGGGCAACATGTGGATATTTGCAGTAACAGTTTAACTACATCATTCTACGACTTCTTTAAAGTACATTATAAATCTAAAGTGTTTATTTACAACTTGGCTTTGGACTAAATAACCAGTCTTTAAAACCTTTCATTGTCTACCAAGAAATGATTTGGCTAATATAAACATTAAAATGAGTAAACCATGACATTTAATAATAAAAATTAAAAGAAACTCTATGTAGGCGGAATTAATTTTTGGGAGATAAAAATAAATGAGAAATAAAACAAATAAAGGGTTTAAATCAGGATGAGAATGTTATGAGATGTTATGGTTTAATAAGTTAAGTGTCATTATACCTATAATTTTATATGGGTAAGTGAATCGGACTGATTCTCCCTTCTTCATTTTGGACTACTCTAGAATCTAGAAGATACAAGTGTTCATTACAACTAAAAGTTATCCTATCTAATCCAGTTTTAGCTGTACTAGATAAGGAAATCTGTTCCAAACTTAACAAGTCATACTTCCATCTCTTTCTCTATGGATTGTCTTTGCTATTTATGTATTTCTCTTTCTATCTTAACCCCCCTTACTTATTGGGTTATTGGATAGTTATAAGAGTGAGTAACTCGCCTATAGTAAACACATTATACTTTTTAACTCTGACAGCTTAGGAAAATCGAGAAAAAATAATGGGAGGAGAGTGTATGAGAGCTTGAGATTTTGGCGGGTAATAGGTCGGGCAATGACCCTAAAAAAAAGTATAATGTATATTTTTGGGATCCTGTCCGCCGAGGGAATTCGACCCATCAGGTCAACGTAATTTATTTTTCTTTCTTTTGGACTTCACTAAAATAGTTAACAAAAATAGACTGCCAATTGGTGTGGCACATAGCTTCCTCGCATCCTATCCACGTACTATATTGATTTTATTCTTTTACAAACCATTAGCCTAAGCGCACATTGAGACGCAGGTGGCGCAGAGCAGGGCAGCACAGTTATTTTCAACCGCAGAAATACAGGAAACCGCACGCATTGAGACGCAGAGCAGGCCAGGGCAATACTACAACCCTACGTAGCCATCCCGACGCTAGTGGATCTGGGGTCTCAACTAGTGCGGTCTCGTATATTTCTGCGTTTAAAAAAAACTGTGCTGCCCTGCCCTGCGTCGCCTGCATCTCAATGTGCGCCCGGCTTATTGTCTAATTGGTTTAATTGTTTCCCCCGTTTTTGTTTTTAACCTGTCAAAATTGTTTTGATCTTTCTTACGAATTAAAGTATCAATTTAGCAAAAGTTAAAGAGCGTAGAGGGTTCAAATTTATCTGGGGCAATCGGTGGGTTACTTTAGATAAACTATAAAAGTTTCATTCAAATCAGATAAGTACTTTTGAAGCTATAGGTGTAAATAAATGTATGTTTGTGCGCAAGTGGAAGAGAAACAAATAGGCATAGAAGGTTGAAACTTATATGGGACCAACAATGGGCTAATTATGACCTACCACCCAAATTTCATTAAAATTGAACGTGTAGTATTTAAGATATGTTGGTTCGCAAAAATTGAACGACAGACCGAAAGACAGACACGGAACCAAAAATTTTCCCTGATGTCTGAAACGGATTTCTGTCTTGGAATTTTTGAAAACGGAGACCTAAATCTTTTTCTTTCTTCAGAACGATCACATAGCTTCTGTTACCTTTGGTAAGCTCGGAAGCAATATACTGCCAATTAGTGTGGTCCATAGCTTCCTCACATCCTATCACGTACTTTATTGATTTTATGCTTTTACAAGCCATTATTGTCTAATTCATTTAATTGTTTTCCCCGTTTTGCTTCCGAGCTTCCCGAAGGTAACGGAAGCTATGGGATCAATAGCTTTTAATCAGCCGCAGGAAGCTATTTAATCAAAGATTATTAAATAAATAATTATTGGACCTGCATTTAGATTGGTTATTCTGAATGGGTAGATGCATATTATAAATGTAGGTATAACAATAAATAGCAGACAAATTTATTGAATACTGTCAATCTTAGATTGTCACATAGCATTAAAAACACTTAGGGTAATGGAAACACTTGGCAATTATTATATAAATGATTAGTTTTGAGTTAAATCTTACTCTTTTTGTATGATGTTATTTTTACTATGAAGTTTAAATGCATTTAAGTTTAAATTTTATTATTTCCCATTAAAATAGAGTGTTATTGTGGCAAATTTGAAGGTCATAGAATGCTTGGTGAAACAGAAGTTTGAGTGTGTTTGTATTTGTGTAAAAACTAAAGTAACAAGGTTAAATGAAGAACTTATATGAAAGATTGTTAGTTAATTATTTAACTAACTATATTTTTACGGTATTAAACCGTCCGATTTTGATGAAATTAGTTAGTAAGTTGGTTGCAGTAAGTTGAGTTGTCGGGTCCATTAAGGAATTACAAGACTTCACTTTTGGAATATTTCAACCACTCCTTAGATCATTCTTAAGTGGAATGACTTAAAGATTAACATTTTTTGATAATTTTAAATGTTCTTTTATTTGAATTGTACTAATTCTTGTCATATTTTTATTTGAATTTAGGTAATATTTATTTCTCTTTTCTTTATACAGCACAAGTTAGCTACACATTTTCTTAGTTCGTCAATTGTTATACATAAATGAAACAATTGATAAAGCTGTGGTTTATTGTATATAGATTCAATAATTCCAAAATTCGTATGTTGATAGGATTGGTTAGCTACAAACACCACAAGTGTTGAAATTTTGTTTTTTGGGGATTTACATTCAGTATGATCAATTAGAAATTCAAATTTTCTAGGTAGCATTCATACTACGGTAAGAGTAAAATTGCACATCTTGGTATAAAAAGGTGATTTGTATTCACAGAATTACGCGTTGTTCAGTAATCTGGAGTATATAAGTTTTCTTGGTAGAAATGGATGCGGTTTATGAACTTATTACCCCTATTTCCTACCATTGTGAAGTCCGATAGCTGAATGTTACCAGCTTCATTCGGCCCGCTATGGACCATCTTATCCAGATCCGGCCCTTCAACCGAAAAGATTGGAGACCCCTGAAATAGAGAAACTAATTTTAGCTCTAAATTTGGGGGAGCTACCCCCTCAATAATTCTGAAAAAAAAAAACCATTATTTTTTGACGATTTTGAGTAAACAATTCTAAAATTTAGTACAGCTAAATACAAATCTGGAATAACCACATTAGTCGTTTGCCTAGGGAAAATTTTAGTTCACGAGAAAATAGATTCAGGAGCAAACTGCATGCGGCTACTTCTAGGATAGGGAAGGCTATGCAAAGGGGAGACTACACCTTAGCTCTCATCTTCGATGTGGAAGGAGCCTTCGATAAGGCAAAATCAGAGAATATTAAAAAGGAATTTGCACAAAGGAACACTCCTCAAGTCATAGTCGAATGGATAATGTCCTCCCTAAAAGGGAGGATAGTCAGATTATCGATCAGCGGCACTAACGCGACTAAAATGGTGACAGGAGGCGCCCCTCAAGGCAGCTGCCTTTCCTCTCACCTATGGTGCCTGGTGATGGACGGACTTATGAGAAGAATGTGAGAAGGAGATTTCTGTTTTCAGGACTATGCAGATGATGGACTAGTCCTGATTAGAGGCAAGTTCCTGAATACCTGCTGTGAAAGGATGCCACTAGCTTGCAGAATCATTGAAAAATGGTGTAAAGTGGTGGGACTCTCAGTCAACGCATCTAAGACTGAGATGATAGTCTTCACTAAAAAGAGGAAACTTGTGGATTTCAAAGCCCCAAAACTAAACGAACACTGTGGTAAGGTTCACTCACCACAGTGTTTCAAGCAGAAATCTACGCCATCTTAGAGGTGACAAGAAAACCAGAGATAAGGGATGCAATATCTAAAAAGGTAACTATATGCTCACACTGTCAGGCAGCACTTCAAGTACTTTGCACCCCAAGTGTAGAGTCAGCACTAGTTAAGGAGTGCCAAGAGGCATTAGAACTGCTTGCAGAGAGAAAAGAGGTCACACTGCTTTGGGTCCCAAGGCACACAGGGAGTCCTGGGAATGAAAAGGCTGTTGAAGTAGCCAAGGTAGGAGCTTCCATGCCATTCTGTGGACCGGGATTTGCCATCGATTGGTCTAGACTAGAGGACAGGCGAGGTCACCCATCAAGGCGTGGATCTGGGAAAAAGCAAGGATGGCATGGATAGGAACAGAGTGCAATAATGGTTGGAGTCTTAACTGGGCATTGCCAACTCAGGAGACATCTGGCATTATTCAATATCAAGGACGACCCTAGCTGTTCAAAGTGCGGTGAAGGAGAGGAGACGGCTCACCACTTTATGGGAGTGTGCGAAGGATATAGCACCCAGCGCTTTCATGTATTAGGCGTGGGGGAAATCAGGGAAGAGGAGCTTGTTACACTAAAGTGGCAAGACAGCCTCTCCTTCCAAACATGGAGATTTGAGGATACGACTTAGGTAGTTCGATGGGTGTGAGTTCAGGGGTTGGCAAAAAGGACCCGAAGCGGTCTAGTTTAGAGGCTAGGCTTGGCCTCCCCGCCCCTTACTACTACTACTAAGAACATGAAAATCGGCACATAGGTATATCTCGGTATTTGTGACAACTGTACACTTTTTGGAGTTTTCACACTTAATATTTTCAACATGGCGAGGGACTAAAAATAAGTTTTTAGTCACCATGACATGTGGTGTATACATCAATTTAAAGGACTTGAAGCGTAGAAAAAGAATGTGCAACTATAAAAATTGTACTTAATAATTTTAACTTTATCGTACAGAAACCGACGATTATCGTCTCAGGTACTTACTTGAAGCGCGCCTTACTTGATTATATTTGGAAATTACTAATGGAAAATTAAACACGACAGTTAATAATATTTTGAAATAGCGGGTATATGTCAAAGGAATTTTCTTCTTGGGTCGATTCGGTGAATATTGCATCGTTAAAGTTCATTTGTTAACATAGTCGATGGTAGTACACTTTTAGTAGGCAGCAGCCTTTTTTTTGAGCCCTGTATTATGGTACACGCAGTTTTGCCACTTGGACTGTTGGCTCATTTCAATGTATACTAAACACCTTTAATCTCTTCTAACCATATCTAACCACCTCTGATTCCATTACCTGTCGTCTGAGGTCAATGGGAAAAAATCTGCTCAATTCAATACTACCCACATAATTATATAGTAATAACAATTAAATAAAACTCCAAATGATATAGCAAAAAGGAATGTATTAATTACTGTTTAAAAATCTTTTTTACAGAGAAAATAATAATTAAAATAAAATCCAAGTAATAAAAATAAAAACATAAATCTTCCGATGCATAAATAATCGTGACTTGATTCGTAAATAAAATAAAAATATATATTATAAATCAATACTGATATATAAAAGTATTTAAAATAAATAAATATACTAAAATTTAAAAATGAAATACGGCCACTTATAGGTACGTATAGGTAATAAAACAAATAATGAAAGCATCTGCAATTTATTGATTTGTTTAAAGAGAGTATTTGAATAAGAAAGCAATTAAGAAGCAATGGGAGATAAGAGGGGAATTTTGTTTCATTACTACTCCACATCATTACTTTATATAATGGCAAACAATATATTTTTGTAGAGTAATTAGTTAGTGGTTTTGCTCTCAAGTGGAGCTTTAGTTTAAGTCATAGTTACCCAGAGCTTAAATTTATTATTCTTAGTATTAATTACAAACCAACCAAAAAAGAATAATAAAAATATGATTAAATATTTTTCATTAATTCTATTCGTGTTGAATGTATTTACACTAGATGGGTAAGTATTGTTTATTTATATTTTTACTCTCTTTTAATTAGCTTGTCTTGTCTGTACGGGATATAGACTTTTGTCAGGAAGACATCTTGTAATCTATACTTGACCTTTTTCCTGACTAACTAGAAAGCTGAAATTTGCAAAGATTGAGTATTTTCGATGACGATACAATAATCAGTCGTTAGTTTTACAAAATCGTTTGAATTAACTGATAAATATATGAACGGCAGTGCGCCCGCTAAGTCGAGCACAGCCTAACCATCCTTTACTAAAACCAAGGATGTTTAATGAAGGGGATGTAGGGTTGTGAAAAAAAAAGTGTCCCCATGAAGATATATAAAATAGGAGCTCCATTGGGACACATTACCTTCCTCTTGGTTATAGGTTACCAAGAATTTGTTTATAGTCAAATCAGTTATATAACCTGATTCAAAATAAACAAAGAAGGTAATTTGCCCCAATCTAAAGGTGTGAGCATGCGCAGTACGATTTTTTCTCCAATTTCTCTTGTCTCCATGGTCACTCTTTTGCCTTTAACCCCATTTAACATCCTTGACTGGAACCAACTCAACGCACTTTGTACCCCCTCTATTATCTTATTAAAGATACTTAGATATATAAAATTAATTTTAAAGTAGAGTCCATTACAAACTGAACTAGAAATAAAAAATTCTACACCTACCTATATTGGTTCATAAGGTATATGAGCTTAAAGTTTTGTTTTTTTGTCACTGATATATTAATCTATTGACTGACTCATCATAATTCTTTTAGATATCCTAGAACTTGAAATTTTTTATATAGGTAGAGCTTAATGTACAAATAAAGGAAAAATTAAAAAATCTGGTTCTTTGCCTACAGAAACTGGTAGAAACACCGCCTTTTCAAAATATTACAAAAAAATAAAACAAATCTTGCGGTAATATCGCTTTCTAGTAGATAACTTAGAAACTAAAGTATTAATTTACTTATAATTTATTAAGAACCGGTGACCGAGCGCCCATGGCGCTCAAAAGGAAGAGCAAAATCTTCACAGCCCCCCTCGATCTTGGGCTCAGTATTCTTCTCTCACCGTCCCCTACACGGGGGCATATCGATGGACACGGATTAGATTCGGTTTTGGCGAAATCTTTTGTACAGAGATTTGTCCTTTTTATTAATAGAATTTTATATTGAATTGTGAATAAGTGAGATTGATCTTTATTGGGTATTGAGCTCAAAGATTGATACATAAACTTCCCGCACATCCGCACACATACACCATATAATTGTTTAGTTCAATTTGAACACCCACCGTGTTTCATACAGTTATTATTAGTTTTTGTATATTCTACATGTTAAATATTCGTAAGAGGATTGTTCTCTTCCTCGCCACTAGGTGGTAGTACCTTCTTGAGCTCCCCTCATCTTCTTCAATCACATATTATATAACCTTTATATTCAATCTGTGTATCATTTGTATAAATAAAGGTCTACCATTTTTTTTTTTTTAGTCGTTATTAATTTCGACGCTGGTAACCTCTCATTTATTCCGACACATACTTTTACTTTGCCATTGCGTTTCAACTCCCTTCTTCAAAACAATGATAATGATTAATATTTATTTTCTATTATGTCCTTCCCATGTCTTTTCTTATATTATTATGTATTATATCATATGTATTGTATATTATGAGTTCAACAAGAACGAAAAATTACTTCGTTTTTAAATAAATAAATGAAATCCCAACAATAACACTTGTGCAATAAAATAAAGTCTCGCGTGAATATTTGTAAGATCATAGCTTTAGCCAAGAGCCAAATTTCCCTTATCCAAGAAATTTCTACTAGTTCTTATACATCCAGTACAAGTACAAGTAAGTGATGTTTGTCTGTTTGTTGTCAATCTATTCTCTGTCCCTCACAAACTCAAGCATTTTCTTTCCTAAATCCCTCTACACGTTTAAATTTAAAAAAGAGGATACAAAGTTGTACATATTCGACACTGTATAACTTTTTTTTTTTAATCTTAATATATACCTTAAGGAAAAATATAATTTATATAGCAATAAACTGTTTATCCTTATTGTTATTGTGCTGCGTAATTGCCAAGTCTGAAAATATTTTAAATTTTAAACGTGTAGAATGATTTGGGAAAGAAAATGTTTGAGTCTGTGAGGGACAGAGAATAGAAGGGTCAGACAAACAACATCACTTATTTGAACTGAATAAATTAGACCAGTAGAACTTACTTAGACAGGAGGAGTTTTGGCTAAATCTATGATTTCACAACTTTATAGGCGAGACTTGGCTTAATTTTTTCACACTAGTGTTTATGTTGGGATTTTTACTTTCTCATATAGGTAGTATATACAGGTTGACCCGCGATGAAATGTTATAATGAAACTGGTGGGTTCTATGGGTCAAATGGAAAATGTCGAATAATCTATGCACATTTCTCAATAGTTCTCGAGATATCTATTTATTTTTGTTTATTATGTCCAAAAAGAATGCATAATACCTCAAAAACTAATTGAGATAGAGAAATTGGGTGAGGAACAATTTTAAAGAGCATAAAAAACCTTTTAGAATGACTCATTGATTTTCAAATTATCAGCTGCTAGGCATCCTAGTTAGTCCTATTTCTTAAAAAAATATTTTTTTTTAAAATTCGACGTCGAATTTCCAGAACTCACTGTGAAGAAAAAGCGTTGGTCACTAGTGATGGGATGAAAGTTTCAAAAGTTTCTTCTGAACTTACTTCACTAAATGAAGAACTTTTTCCTTTTCCTACTACAGTAATGGAAGCACATTCTACTGAGCCTACTCCACCAATTGAAGAACTTTTTCCTTTTCCTACTACAGTAATGAAAGAACTTTCTACTGAAGAACCGACAACGACAGAAACTACAATGACAACCACAACAAAAAGGAAAACCAGAAAAAGAAATACCACAAAAAAGCCTACTTATGTAAGTTTCAACCTAAGCCCTTTACCAATCATTTTTTCTACGATTATTACCACGAATATGCCTAAATAAATATACCTAAATGAAGAAAAATCGGTAAGTATCATTTGCCTTAGAACTTTTATAGTAGAAATTATGAATATATACTTGCATAAAATATACTAGGCATCGCGTTGAAGCGAGCGTAATGCAATAAATATTAGATATTAAGAAAATAGTTAATCATGATGAGTTCGTAGTTAAAGAGGAGGACTGTAATAGAGAGCCATGTAGTGTAGAGGGAGAGAGGTGTCTTTCTACATATTCCTTAACATACATGTTCCGGCTATCTTCATTTCAACTATTGTAAAATGTATCACTTCACTACTCAATAACTACTGCTTCTATCAAGTTGAAATTTAACATGCCTATTTGAATTGTACTTTAGACGATGTATTTTTATGAAAATCATTACGTTAGAAAATCTCGGTAAAAACGTTGTTTTCTCTATTTTAAACGTTTTGGTCCGCTTTAATAGTTTTAACGATATTTATTACTTTAAAGCGGTGTCACTGTTGGCTTTGATAAAAAAATGTTCGTCTCATCGAATAGATGATGGTAGAATCTTCCTGTCCTGAAATTATAATTTTACATTTGAAGCTCACGTTTACGCGAGCGTTACGCGCAAACTCTTTGACGGATAACGCTGTCCAACGAACTTAGCCTGAGCATTACTAAATTGAACAGGTATACCAAATTTTAACTAAATCGGTCAACTTTTACTCATGTTATCATCGGACACGTAAACTTTACACACAGACAGACAGGATGCATATTTGGTTGAATGTATGAGTATGAAGCTTGTTTCAAATATACTTGTGTGTTTATGATAAAATAAAGGGATTAGTAATATCCTTTGAGTGGTGTATCCCATGAGACATGAGACTGTATAAAGCGTGCGTTGTCTGTGTGTAAGCCATCACTGCTAGCTTTAATCTTTTTTATCTATGATTGATACGAAATATAAACATTGTATCTCTGTTTAGATCCGTAGAAAGCGATTCTTTACGTACTTGTATTCATTGCGCATGCGCGTCTCATAGTTCTGAAGAATTCCTCTTCTTTACCACCCTAGGGCGGTAAAGAAGAGGAATTCTTCAGCTTTACGCACGATTAGCGAGTTTGTTTACATTTAACAAAACTAATTTGCTGTTCTTTTATTAAATTAACTGTTTATATCGAGTTTTTAGTGAAAAACAATGAGTGAATCAAGTGACTTTGACGAAAATGTGGAGAATAATACTCCTCCAGAAATAATTAATTCGGCAAAAAATACAACTCAAGTATTAATTCCATCTTTATCAAGAGAGAGAGATACGAACTTACATATACGGCAAGTTTATATTTACTGTATTTATTATTTAAATCTAACAATCGTAGATAAAGTACGGAACGCAACTCGTGCGAAAACGGCATTTTGCATTGCTCGTGTGGTTTTACTACCCTCGCTGTCACTCGGGTGCAAATTCCACACTCGCATGCAAAATATATATATTATAACTATTGCTATTGCAATGGCTTCAAAATTTTTGTAATGCGAATTTTTAAATTTTTCTCCATGGAAATCCATTTTAGACCATTATTAATCGATTCCTGAAATGTAATACTTTTTTTATGTATGTGTCACTTCAGACGATATCTCACCCTAGGATGCACTTAAAAAATCCAAACAAATTTTAAAATGCCAATAATATCAAAAGAAAGGATGAGTTCGATGGCCAGAATTTTTGGAGTCCATTTAGGGTAAAAAAAGAGCATAAAACATGTTTTTCCATTTATTAGTAAGAGTGAAGTACCAGCCGAGGAGCAGTTTTAGGACACATTGATCCATATGAACTGTCGTAGGAAGTGTTCGAAAATTATCTTAAACGCGTCGAAGCATGTTTTGTTGTGAATAACACCGTGGATAGCGAGAAAGTTGCCTTGCTGTTATTATTAATCGGTCCAGAGGTCTACGCAACTTTAAAAAATTTAGAGTCGCTAAATTTTTTATTTAAATGGACTACATTTTTGAAATTTGTAATCAGAATCACCGGAATCGTTTTCGAGATTTTTTTTCACGTTTGTTTAGAGTTTTTGAGGGGTAGAGCCCCTAAAGTTGGAGCTAAAATTAATTTTTTGATTTCGCCTCGGGGTATAATTTTTTTGCACACGTATACCAAATTTCGTCGAATTGGCCCAGTTTTTTAGTTTCTATGCCTCTGCAAAGACGACAGACGGACATTCTCAGCCTTCATAAGGCCCCATCATCAGTGCCTAAGAACAAACAAACATTTTCGAACTAAGGAAAAACAATAACACCAAAAGTAGTTCTATGTTTTTAAAGCATGTATGTTTTTATGTGTTTAAAGCATGTATCATACATTTGTTTATTTTATTCGATTGCCGTTCAAAGTATGTTCATTTCCGTTTGTTTCTTCCTTTATATTTATTTAGTCATATCAGACTGTTTATTAGTGTTTATTCCCTTTTGACATGTTAGTTGCTTATTTCATTTGATAACCTCTTTGTTCTTTGATTTTTTGGCGATATTGTTTTGCAATTTTTATTGTTTTTACTTAGTTCGAAAATTCTTGTTTGTTCATTGCACCGATAATGGCCTTATGAAGGCAGAAAGCTGGTTAATGAAATAAACTATTTCCAATTTACGTAAAGAGACATTTTGTTCTATTCCTTTAATATCAACTTTTATTTGGTCTACTAACTAACATTGCTCTTAGAATCATGAATTTCACATATCCGCCAAAATGGGGGACATGACCGCTCTCCACCGGTCTGTTTTTTTTAACAGCTTATGGTCAAGCTATGTCCAGCAAACGATCTTTGCCGACCACAATATTCTTAGAGGACACCACAAAATTAACTCATACACAAAATTGTAGCTTCATGTTAGTCAGTCACTTTTATGCACGCTATCTCCTGGACTATTTAATATCGTAAGTAAATCACCTTTAAATAAAAATTAACGGTTGATATTTGTTTGAAATGCTCCGAGTGCTAAGTATTTTACCTAGTAGAAGATTACGGATCACAATAACTAAAACTACTAAATAGTAACTATTTAGGCACTTGTGTTAACAACTTGATAAATAATTTTAATTGTGACTCTCTGTTTAGAAACCATCATGCAGAAAGGGATCCACTAAAGTTTACAAGAGCGGTGATTGCAAGAATTATTATGAATGTGATGGTTCAGATTGGAATATGAAAACGTGTTCTTGGGGATACTATTTCGACGTGAACGATCTCGATTGTGTCTGGAATTGGTGGGCCACGTGCTAGAAATTAAAGCTCAAATTTTTAAAACAAACTTGCTCTTCTAATAAATGTGATGAGGAAAAAAAATGCATGTTTAATCTGTTATTCTTAATTTAAATATTTGTTATTAGGATAACCTGCTTGCAACCTTTCTAATCATGGAATTTGATTGGTTTTTTGGTATGAATGAATGTTTATTTGCTCATAAGTACAAGACTCTTCTTAGCAAAGGAGTCCGGCCTAACAATAATATGAATGTTTAACCAATATATGATGTATATAATTAATACATGAAGAATAGGGAATAAAGAAATACCTATATCAATAATATGCGCACACACATACATGCATTTCAACATACATACATATACAATATACAATATGGTACTAAGTAGAGATAATAAATATATATTAGTTAAATTTATATATGTATATCTTCACCATCGGAACTTACTAAAGGTAACGGAAGCATTGTGAACATTCTGAAAAAAGGATATTTTTGTTTTTTGTCTCTAAATCCAAACGATTACTGTTTTAGTAAGTAAGTAAGTAATTTATTGATTCAAACATATTATATAACATAATGCAACAAAGTAAAAACAAAACAAATATAACATAATTAAGTAATAGTATTTTACATAATTTAAGATATAAATATACGTTTGAAAAATCAAAGAGCATCCAAGAAGGAAAACCTTGAAACAGGAGGTGGTAACTCAATAAGTATAACAATAGTATAAGTATAACACAGTAACACAGGTAGTATAACAATAATGCTTACGTTATTTTGTTAAAAAGGATATTTCTGTTTCATCTGTAAATCCAAAAGATTACCGTTTTAGATGGGCAATAATGCTTACGTTATTTTCTTTAAGTTCGGAAACATTTTGTTCATTCTTATAAAACTGACTTTTTAACTCCAAATTACAAATACCCTCGACTAAAATGCGTTTCAGGATTCAAGGAACATTTTTGCTCTTGTGTTGCTCTACGGGTCAACACTACTGCGAAAGTCGATTATTTTGACAATCCCAAGTACTATTAGAAAATATGTCCTTGTTCGACCTTCGAGACCTGTTTGAACAAATTCTAACGGACATTGTATCTTATATTGGCATCCAAGTCGATCAACTTTGAGTGTTATTGTTTTTTTTATTAACAAATATGAGTTTATTATAATAAATTGTGGTTTTTTTTAAGTTTTTATATTCTACACAGTTGTCTGCTAAGGCATAAAAGTTGAAGGGTGTAACCCTGTATTCTGTATACGCGAAAACGCGCCCGATAGGAATGGGACGCCGATAGGAATCGCGCCCGATAGTCAACAGAAAAGGCCCCAGTTCCATTATGTGTCTGATTTTGATGAATTTCGGATTGCACGTTACAGATAAGCTCAAAGAAGGATTCATCAAATCTTTAAACACATTTTAAGTCTTGCGAGTGGAGATTATATTTCACGAACATTTTTTTCTCAAGTTTTCGGTATATCTACTTTCCCCCATTTAACCCCCCCCCCCCCCCCCCCCCACCAAGATATTGATCTTACGGCAACAACGCAACGTAGCTTTGTTTATCGCACTGAATATCTGAATATCGTATAGTTTTTTCAAAACAAACCTCACTTTTAAGAGATAAGCGAGTGGAGAAGAGGTAGGAGGGCAAAAGGAGATATATGAAAAAAAGGGACCTTTAAGATAGAGGCTATCTATATGCAAAATTCGACATGATGATATCTCCGGAACAAATTTTACTAGAATCTTTGAATTTAGGTACAAGCTACTTCTTATAATCAAAACAACTTTTGTAAAAAGGTTTTCCAATGGGCCATTTTGATTCAAATGAAGGCCATATACGTATTTAAACTAAGACACATCACAAACATGATTAACAACACTTCTTTGAATCGCTGAAATAAAATAATTGATTTCGGTACTGTAAATAATATTGATATCTTCCATTAATATTTCTGGAAAATGATCCAAAGGAGGAAAATAGGGGCAAAGTAAAAAGAAGGGACATTGAGCCCAAACTTATCTTCTCAGATTAGCAAGATTTCTTGGGAAAGCGTTTCTCTATAGGCACTAGGCACTAAGCATATATTAACGAAATATAAATCCAATTTCAACCTCTGTGACATCTAGATATTCTCGCTTGGAATATAATAAATACGAATAAAATATTTTTTCTTGTATGTAATTTATAAACCCATTAAGTTAAAATTTAGAAATCAGTCACTAATATTATGTTATGATAGATAAAGCACTTAGATGTTCAATAAAAGGATTTTTGAAATTTTACCTTTAAGGAGTTGAATTAAAGGAGAAGAGGGAGGGGGAGTAAAGAAGAGGGTGATGAAGCCCAGCCAAAACAAGCCTAACAATAGAAAAGAGGCTACGAATTTGAAAATTTTAGAGGTGATATGGGAGCGGTTAAGTTCTGCTTAAAAATCTTATAAAGCTTCAAGAAGATAAAATTTCACTCCTAATCAGTAGAAATGATGGTATGGGAAAGAGAAGATATGAGCAGTCCAAACTACTTGGACTATGATACAACACATACCGGATAATAATTATAGTTGTTGGAGACCAAGAGTCATTTAACTTATATTTTACCTTGTTTAATTTTGAATCATTTTATGTTAATCACAATGGCATCATTAGTCTACAATTTATTTAACTCTTCTTCACGATTACTTCACTACAGCACATTCCTCAACCCAAAAATTATGTAGTTACAAAGTAAACAAATAACGTAAAAAAATCGTAAAATTGCATAACCTATGCATCTAAGCACTCTCCATCCTTTGAATCGTTAACTATCATATACTTTCAGCATCACTACGCTTAGCAGTCTAGGCTACTTGCAGACGATGTCCAGCCCTCTGTGACGACCAGGTCAAGGAGCATACCACCACGTGCACGTTTTAACACTTCATATTAATTTATCATTTTCACAGTTTGTCATTTAAATTAGTTTCAACGTCTTAAGCATTAATTTAATTTGAACATGGATCTTTAATTCACTCAAAGCCCGTATCTAAAATGTCAGGAAAGTACGCATCTATGCAGCCCATCTCCGGCATCAACTGTATATAAGCTAAGTCGATTTGAATATAGATTATATTTTATTTATGAATATGTCAATTAAGCTTCAGTGTGAATGAGCTTGTTTTAGTGTGTAACAATTATTTTTATGTATAAAATTATCTTATTAATGGTGTATAAATGCGTGTGTGAATGAAAAATACTTTGTATTGAGTCAAAAGAAAAGTGGGGAGTCTGAAATGCAATAGTTGCCTCCAGATCATAATTAACCAGAGCAGGTAGAACTTGTCCAATTCGTGCCCGCCGGTTAATCCTCTTAAATCCACCTTGAGGGGACAAGGTGGAGTTCAGTAGTTCAGTAATATTCCCCACTTAGAATCTTGTAAGCGAATTTTCGAAGAAAATTAAGCTATTGCAACGGCTTCAAAAATGTTGTAATGCGAATTTTTGAAAATTTTCTCCATGGAAATCCGTTTTAAACCATTCTTAATCGATTCCAGAAATTTAACACTTTTTTATGTATGTATGTGTTTTTATATGTATGTGTCACTCAAGACGATATCCCAACGCTAGGATGCACTTTAAAAATCCAAACAAATTTTAAAATGTCAATAATATTATAAGAAAGGATGAGTTCGTTGGCCAGACTTTTTGGAGTTAATTTAGGGCTCAAATTTTGAAAATGTAGGGTCAAAAATAGCATTAAAACGTGTTTTTTCCATTTTACCCCCTCATATGAAAATATGACAAAAGTGTACATAAAAAAAATTACTGTACTCTTAAAGAGCTTTCCAACTGCATGTATCTTGAAGGGTAAATACTATTTTGACTTTTGTACCCCGTACAGTACCCTTTTTTTCACCCATCCAAATTCTAAACCAAAATTTTCCTATATTATCATAAGCCAATAATACGCAGATTTCTTTGACAATTCGCCCATTGTCATGGTGCACGACAGGTCTTTTTTTGGTTTGATTAGTGGTGTCTTTATTTAGTCGCACTAGCTTTCAAGGATTTAACTTTTTAATTATTTCCATAATTAGTTTTATTAATTTCTTGTTGCACTGCTTTTATGTGACATGGACAATTGGGGTCATTAGCTTTATGTTCAGAATTTTTCCCCAGCTTCTTACAGATGCAGCATTTTGGTTTTTTGTTAGCGTTCGGACACAGAAAATCGTGACCAACCTGGAAGCTGTGTCAACAGGTAGCTACTTCCTGTTTACAATATTTTGATACATGGCCATGAGTTTGGCAAATGTAGCAACGCGATGCTACGATGAAGTCTTTTACTCTACAAGAGGTCCTTTCTACAAATACCTTGGCTGTATTTATGTGCGCATTTCAGATGGATGGTTTACACTCTATTACCCAGTGAACTGTGTCCCTGTTTCTTGCTCCGACTTTAAAAATAGGCTTATCATTAAGTCATAGTGCATGACTGAAATTTTTCTATTTCCTCACAAATTTAGTTCCTAGAACATGCCCATTTCGAACGTCAGTATATTCAGAATATAAATTTAGTGTAGTCTATAAATTTAGTGTAGTCTATTACCTATAGTATATACCCTGATGAAGTAAATAAATTTTACGAAAATAGTTGGTTAAACTATGTTGTTTTTATTAAACCGTACCCGTACCTCACTAATTTAATTCAAGTTCTCTACTTCGAAGTGCTAGTAGCATACGTTATAATTTTTTTAATTTACTAAAATATTTTAAGGCTCTACCGCTCTTTGAGGTTAGAAAAATCATTAAATTGAAAATGTTATGGGTTCTAAGCAAGATATCAAAATTCTGATCACAGGCTTCATTCCTAATTTTAATTCTGCACAATTTGAGCCCTATTTCAACTTCCCATGGTAAATAGTACAGGCGCCATTTCAATACAACGATATATCTCGTTGTATTAAAATGGCGCCTGTACAATTTATCATAGGAAGTTGAAATAGGGCTCAAATTGTGCAGAATTAAAATTAGGAATGAAGCCTGTGATTAGATTTTTGATATCTTGCTTAGAACCAGTATAATTTTAATTTTACTGTTTTTCCTAACCTCAAAGGGCGGTAGAGCCTTAAGTAGGTGGTTTTTCTATTAGCCTTGAAATGGGCAAAGAACCAGATTTTTTCGGATTTTTTAATTTTTCCTTTTTATGTACAATAAACTCTAAATGAGTCAGTCATTCAATAGATAGATCAGTGTCAAAGTAACAAAACTTTAGGCTCAAATATCATTTGAACTTTTTATTTATGGTTCAGTTTGTAATGAACTCTAATTTATAGTTAATTTTATATATCTAAGTATCTTTAATAGAATAATAGAGGGGGGTTCAGAGTGCCTTGAGTTGGTTTTAGCAGAGGACGGTACAGCTGTGCTCAACTTGGCGGGGCACTGTCGTGTCACATTTTACATACATTTGGCTATAATTTCTTTAAATTTCACAATGAGTTCTTTTTTTTTAATGATTGGTTTTAGGTTTCTGCACGAAGTAAAAAAAAGAAACCTTATATAACGGCTGTATCTGTTTGTCTGTCCGTTGGCTTGTTTCAATTCATAAACTACTATAGCTGATAGAACATGAAATTCGGCACACAGGTACATCTCGGCATTTGAGACACCTCTGCACACTTTTTGGAGTTTTCACGATTAATATTTTCAGAGTGGCGGCAAATATGGCGCCACAATATAAAAAAAATTTACAAAAAAAAGTTAGTTTTTTTTGTCTTCACTCCTATTTTTTTTTTTTTTTTTTTTTTTTTAAATTTATTTTTTCATACAATACAAATTGGTACAAATGATGTACATTTACCATTTTTATAAAAAAAATAAACACACAAATGACACATCCTTAAAGTACAAATCGAGGCCTATCAAATGGTATGCAACACAAACAACTAACTTTTAAAAAGGTAGTCACGTGACGCGGCACTCGGGAAAAAGTTTACTCTCATGTTCTCAGCAAAGAAGACGAATTTATAAAATAATAAAGGCTCGATTTAAAGAGCATTATTGTGAGATTTGAGCCATGCAATCAGAAATAAAATCGGTTAGTAATTGCGGATGCTATGAGAGATTAAAGCCAATAATTAAATAATATAATTCGAACCTGGCTTCAACTAAGGTGCAACCGATGGAGGTATACGAAAAAGTCATAGAATCTAACTTGTAGACCTTTAAAAATCGTTACCTGTTTGTGCTATCAGTTTTTCTATACGACTTACTGTTATTTCATAATAACACCTTTAACGCGTCCGCCATTTTTAACTGTTTTGGGGGAGGGGGATAAAATGAAAGTTTTTAACTTTTTGGATTTTTTCAAAAGAAAAAAGCCAACTTTTTCAAAGATGAGAAAAACCGGGTGAATTGGTTGGAAGTAAAGATACACACTTCATGCTTACTGGAATTTGGGCCTGTGCACTGCCGACTGCCGTGCGCTCAGATTCATATGACAATTTTTTTTCTTTTTGATTTACTCAGGGGGGGGGGGGGGGCATCGGGACCATGGCTACTAAATATAAGCTATATAGATGTCTAAGCTTGATACAACAGAAAATAGGAGTTATTAATAATAATTTCATATTAATTTAAATTAAACTATATTCTTTGTTTTATCACTTCAACTAATAGAATTATAAGAGACATAATAAAGCCAAAAAGCAGTATCAAAAAAGCAGTACTCATAGCAGAAACACTGATGCTAACTAGTTCTGTGAGGCCATTACATTTTAGTGTATAACGGTAGAAGAACAGATTCAATTGCCTTTTTATCAAACCAACTTCATTCTCTTTTATTAAGCTGAAAAAGAAACAATTGTATTTAACTATACAGGTACACAGTTCTAAACAAACAAATGGGTTACTGTCAGACATGACACCATCTATCAAAATACATTATTTTAATAGATGAAATCATAATTTATTTTTTGGCAGAAAGTTTTGTTTTTTTTGTTCAATGAAATAATTTCAATTGTTCTTAAAAATTTTATGTGAATATAAATGTTCATAATGAATATAATCTGTTCTTATTAGACTTGCACACACCAACAGTTACGAACAAACTGTTGATATGAAATAGTTATTTATGCTCCTAGGGAGTAAAGTAAGCCATTATTCCCAGAGCGAAAAAGTCGGTTCTTGAAGCGAAGCCAAAGGAAACATGGTTCCTAAATCCCGAGGCGAAGCCGAGGGAATTAGACATTTTTCCCCGAGGCACAGCCGAGGGAATAACGCTAATTATCTCCCGAGGTGCAGCCGAGAGAGATAATTATTGTGAGGGGAATTATAGCACTTTACTCCCGAGGTACATACAATATTTTATCTCCAGCAGGGAGAAAATATATACATTTTCATTCATTGCACAGTTTTTATTTATTATTTTAATAAATAACAATACTTATTAGCACTTTTAATAACAGATATAAGAGATTCAATATTAAAAACAAATACGAATTGGAATTAAACTCAAATAGAAGGTTATTTAGATGCAGCTTATAAACAAGGTCGAAAAAACAGTGTCGCCAACCTGATTTCAACAACTTCATTACATTAGCCATTCATTTTCTACTATTTATAAAATAATTAAGTTGGCAATCCTTACTTTTTCGCCCTACTTTACATTTTTGCCTACTTTACTATTTCGTCCTACTTTTTGAGTTCAGGGAAGAAAAGACTTACTTAAGTCCCTCTAAACTAATTCAAATCAAAATCATAACTTTTTCTCCCTACTGGAAATAAAAAAATTCTTGTTTCTTTAGTTATAGCATGAGTTTACTCAATAAGAAATGTGAGTAAAATTTAACAGCAACAGAGAGTTAAAATTGTAAAGACCCAACAATTTTTATTTCGTTGTTTTTGTTAATTTAATTTTCTCACCATTACACTTCATAATAATAATTTAGTATTCTAGGCATTTTTTGAAAAAGTTAATAGCCAAACTTCCTTGATTTTTGAAATTAAAGATGTAAGGAATAAATAAGTTTATTGAACTGACTTGGGTGAAATTAACCTTCCACTAAAGTCAAGTAAATATTCAATTTTAAAAAAGTTAAATATTTGATCCAAAACAATTCTTTACAATAGATTATGGGTATTGTCAACTAAAATTTTGTCAGATTAATTACTTAATAGGCCCCTTAAAAGAGTTTACAATTATACTTACTTTATCGTAAAAAATTCAGTGTAGGGTGAATTCTTGGCAAGAGCTCCTCCAAGAGTCAATTTAGAAACTTTGTGGGGAAACCACTTGAGATTGCAAATTTCCGAATCGGTAAACAAATGTGGTGAACTTGCATCTTTGTAAAAGGTCAGAAGTGTTGTCGCAAAAGCAAACTTCCCTTTTTTAATGTACTCTGCTCCTTCTCTTTCCCCATAATATATACTGTGTTTTCCTATGTTATCTGCTTCCAGGCGTTCCTCAAGTTCTAACCTCAGTTTGGTTTTTCGTCCCCACATTCCTTTTTCAGTCTAAAAGATCATATTTGTATCAATTTCACAAGTCTAAACTCATATTTAAATGGCTTTAAAAGTCATTTTTAAACCCTCAAAGATCAACTTTTAGGCAGTCATGTTCATTTTTCACAATTTTTTTTTATAATACTATATGAGTGCCCTTGTAAAACATGTCTCTTCAAACATTCTTTACCGTCTTAAAAAGAATTTAATGCCGTAATCGGAATTTTACTATTAGTGCATCAATGTGACAATTATTACACCAAGTTTTGTTTTATTTTTTGACACAAATATTGCATTATCTGTATCAGTATGTTTACATTATTTTAGTTCTAAGTAAATGTACTTTATAATACAGTCAATCTGTCGTCATAAAAGGCTGTCTGTGGAAAAAAATTCGAGGCTGATTTTTATTTTGCCTGGATCGCTTGCGCTTGGGACACATGAGAAAAGCTTAACTCCAACTTTTCGCGAACATCCGGACGGCGGTAGTACGGGGTACGGAGTACAAAAGTCAATAGTCAATATAGTATATATACCTTTCATGATGCATATCGTTGGAAAGCTCTTCAAGAGTGCAGTAATTGTTGTTGTGTGCACTTTTGTCATATTTTCATTTAAGAGGGGGATAAAATGGAAAAAACAGGAAAAAATTAGAAATATTAGTACAGAGTAAATCTTTAAATTTGTGCGGCGAAAATTCGAGACTATTTTTCTGACTCCACTTCCTCTGTTTTGCCTTTTGATCGTCAGCTGATAAATTTTGTGCTGATTCTGCTTTACTCACTAAGTTACTTTTGTGGTTTTCGCTGGTTGACGTTGAAGGCAAAATTACGACTTTGGACGGAAAGTCAAAGTCAGGATCCTCAAGGAAATCATCTTCAGCGTCTACGAGTGGTACGTAGCTGCAATTTTCACCGCCGCACTGTTTGCAACCAACTGAGCATGGGAGGCCTTCCTGCACCAACAAGCTGCTCCCGAATTATTTATTTTACAGTCACAGGCAATGAGTTTCATGAGAATTACCCCGGTACCATTTGTACCCAAAGTACTAAATGTACGCAAATGATTTCATAATCGTGTTTCTGACATTAAATTAAGCACGTATACCAATTTTTCATCCATATCGGATTAAAAGTAGTAATATTTCTAATTTTAACTAAAACCATTTTCCTGTTTCTCCAATTTATCCCCCTCTTAAATGAAAATTTGGCAAAAGTGTATATAACAACAATTACTGTACTCTTAAAAAACTATATGCATAATGAAGTATACTTTTTTGACTTTTGTACCCCGTACCCCGTACTTTCGCCTGTACCCCAAAAGTTGGAATTAAGCTTTTCTCATGTGTCCCAAGTGGTTCACACAAAAAAAATCAACCTCGAATTTTTTCCGCACTAATTTACAGATTTACTGTACTATTATTCTATTCAAACTCTTGTGATATCTTTGTGTATATATAACTGATGTTTTGAAAAATACAAAGTTAATGATTTTATTCTGTTATATTCATTGTGAAGTATGTATATGATTACAATATACAAGTGCAGTTGTTATATTTAGTAATCTACAAATATAAATTAGTTCTGTATACGGCACTTTGTGTATTGGCTTATATTTATTTAATTATTATTAAATACAAATTACTTTTAAAACTTGGTCTTCTCATTTAGATGCTGTTTATGTGTATTAAAACACACTTATTTTTATCTTATTAATTTTCTTTCTTTAGCCAGAACATCATAAATTACCTTGTCTCTTAGGTAAGGATAATCAGCCACCCCTATACGCATATCACTTTCTAATAATTTTTCAAGGTTATTAATTGGTGACTGTGCAGGTGATAAGATACCATTTAATACTGCTGCACTGTAATAATTGAGAACAAGGAATGCGAAGAGGTATAGAATCATGAATACAATGTGACTTGAAAGTTTTCCAATTAAGTTGTCCGGACCTGAAACATAAGTATTTACTAAAGACCTGAATAAGAATAAATAAAGTGTAAAAGTTTGATTTTGAGCTTTACTTGTATCTTTGTTTTTTGTTGTTACTTATTTTATTTTTTATTTTTGAATGAACTAAAAATACAAAACTAAATTAATTATTCTTCAGTTAATCCCTTAATTTTCTAATTATTCTTTTCCTTTTTTGATTGGGCTGTAGAGATGATCATTAAAAATACTTATCTGTTTTTTAAAAAACTATGTAATCTGTGCATGATTTCGCCCATAACTAGGCATCATCAAGCTTTTTTCTGAGTTATAAGAATGTTCATTTCAAACTACTATTTATAGATCAACAAAGGGTGAGTAAAATTTTTTCTGAACTGTTACTAGTTCAACTATACTGATTTACTAGTTCAACTGACCAATTGTTCGAATCTAGCAATGAGGTCTTATTGAATTTTGACAGAGCCGGATTTAGAGTATGTGGGCCCTTAGGTGGATGATTTTGTGCGGGCCCCCTTCCTCTATTTTTAACTATGACCAAACGTGGGGGGCCAATCTTACGGAGATCTGTCTACTTCGTGGAAATTTGAAGAGTCAATTTCTCCTAGCACCATGAGACTCGTCAAAACAAACAGATACCAAAGCCTCAATATAAACAATCCTTACAGTACAGTATAAAGATGGTTTGTTTTGTTTGTCAACTGTCAAAAAACATATTTGTACACAGACAAAATCATAAATATGTTGATGATAAAAAATATATACAGTAGAACCTCGATAAGAAGTGTCTCGAGGGGATTAGGGAAACAGTCTTGTTATGGAGGTGCTCTTTTTGTTGAGGGTCGTGTTATCAAGGTTAATGGGCGGGGTTTTCAAGTCTAGACTTGTTCAAGGTCGACCCATTCCTGTATAAGGCCCCTACACACGATCTGACTTGGTCGGGTGGTTGGGCCAATTTGGTCAGGTTGGGCGAGAAATCAGGTGTAGTCGAGGCAGCCCGACTTGGTCGGTCCACCCTAGGTCGGGCAATCAACAGACAAGATCGGGCCGTGTGTAGTGCTGTCATCGGACAAGTTGATAATAATCAGCTGGTTTTGACAGTTCAAGCCTATCATTATTTATGATTTGGTTTGTTTATATGTTTTGTTTTTTATGTTAACACGACGAAGGAACGGTGGCAACTGACCAAGTCGGGAACGTGTGTAGCCGAGTCTACGACCGACCAGATCGGAACCCGACTTAGTCGGGCCGACACGGTTAGATCGTGTGTAGGGCCCTATATAGACGCGTTATCGAGGTTGACTTATCAAAACGACTTGTTATAGAGGTTCTGAGTTAGGCCCGCTTCACACTATACGGTTTTTGCCGTACGGCAGAAAACCGTGCGGCAAAATTTCGAATTGGCAGGTTGTTCACACTATCCGGTTTGTCCACGGCTTTTTTCAATCAGAAGGTTTTTAAAAATGTAGTGAAGTGCTGCTATGAACCGTAAACAAATTATTGTATTGTGGTTGTCTTATCGTCGCAAATAGAGAAGCCATTATATAATATGTATATGGTCGGAAAGGAACCGCAGTATTATTTCGTAAACCGATCTTTTATGTTAAAAGTTTTACTGTATTTAATAAACATAAAATAGCGTTTTCATCATACTAATGAAAGATGTAGACTATAAATATAAAATACGTTTATGTTAGTGTTAGTTACAATAAAATTAAAATAATAAACTTATCTTTATAATTATCTCTGTATATTTGAATCTACATCCTAGTATAATTAGATTATTAAATAGAATTGTTACAAAATTGTTTTGTTATTTTAGGCCTGAGAATACCCAGGCTGGGGCGTAATATCTGGCTGCAATTCTACACAAGCTTTATTCCAAGCATTTTGCATTGCATTTCTGTCTTGTGGAGAAACGTACAGAGTAAAACCTGGCGAGAAACTGGCCGTACGACTAAAAGCCGTCCAATGTGAAAGCCTGCATTTGATCAAATAGACTACTGGGTACACGGCGGCTATCCGAACGCCGTGAGTTTAGTGGTTGAGGACGGCTGCTACACGGCGGCCGTACGCCGTACGGCTTTATGCCGTCGCCGTGTAATGTGAAAGTGCCCGTCTCCTTCTATACTCAAACGGCAAAATTTGGCCGTAAGGTTTTTTGTCGTACGGCCAAAACCGTATAGTGTGAAACAGCCCTTACGTTGTGAATTGGAAAAAATCCATGTTATTGAGGTTGTTAGAATAATAATAGTGTTATAGAGGTTAATTTAACATTATGTGTTATGGCAATCTCAAGGGGATTTGAAAATTGCACTTGTAATTGAGGTTGTCGTATTGTTGAGGGTCGTGTAAGCGAGGTTTTACTGTATATTTTTAAAAACAAGCTTTTATTCGTTTGTCTCAGCAAACCCTTTCATTTGATACCCATATCATGGGCGTGCTTAAAAAATAACTATTCCGCCATCTTGGGCTGCCCGCCATATTGGATTAAGAATGGCACCACTTAGCTAACCATGCATTGTCATCCAAACTAAACGTGTTTGCAAAGTTTCAATTCAATCGGTTGAGAATAACTGCTTTAAAATTCAGTTGTAAGATTTGACCCGAACATACATACATACAAACATTGCAAGTTAAATAAAAGCTTGTAAAATAAGAAATCGTGGACTGGAATACCACAGAAAAATAAGTTGAATAATTTTACAAAAATATATAAGCACAATAACAAGAAAAACTGAGATATAAATATAGAAATATTTCTAATTTTTAATACCTTGCTGAGCGATATGTCCGACAACTATGCTTAGATTATCTACATAACTTTTTTCTCTTTGCTTCTCATCCCATTTAGAAATTATCCACATGGTGAAAGAGATCAATATAACTGAGATACCAATACAAAACCATAGGGTATTTGAAAATGGTGTGATCAATGCAGTTGGTTTTCCAAAAACAGCAGGTTGAATAAACATAAAAACTAGCCTGCAAAGTAATAAGCATTTTGTGCTTAAAATAAGTCAAGTATGTGTTAATGTAGGTCAAGTATGTGCTTTAGCATACACTAAGGGTTCTAGATAATTTAACAGATAAGGAGGAGGCGTATCATGATGGCGGCCATACAAAAGTTTGTTTTAGCTATAGCTTGTAAATTATTATAATGACTTAAAACACCTATATATGCATTATTATCGTCCAAACGCACCAAAATGAAACCATCCGAAATTTCTAGCCCAATCCATTCTTAAGATAATCAAGTTAAAGCTATTTAGGGAGGAAATATTTTTTCTCACAAAGTATGCTAGGTAAGAACATTTCTTAAAAAACTGTTTTTTGTTTTTTAAATAAGGATAATTGATTTTTTAAATATTTTTCATTGATTTGTTGAAAAATTAGAATGGGGGGGGGGGGGGGGGGGGGGAGTGCAGAACAAGTCAGTTTAATGTGCATTTAGAAAGAAATATGAGGAAAGGGATAGGACTTCAAAGTGCAATTAATATTAGAACATGTTCTTTTATGTTTTAATCTATAAAATAGTCTCATATTTAATTATTTTAATATTTTTAACTGGCTTGTTAATCTAATCCTATTTACTTGTTAGCTTCATCACAAGTTGATTAGTTATCCTATTTTCTTGTTAACTTTTTGTTTTCTTATTCACTAATTACTTTGTTGATTCTTAGCGTGCTTAAAATGTGTAATGTTTACTCGTTAACTGTTTGCTTATTTTCTTGTTAGCTTGTTTACAAATTAATTTATTCTTGTTTCTTTGCATAACTACTTAATGTAGTCTTTGGTGTAAAATATACCTTAGTTCATTTCAAATCGAACTTTCACCCCCCCAACTTTAAAGGCACCCATACACGGTCAAAATTATGCGCAAACATGTTTGTGCAAACATTTTGACCGTGTATAGGGCTGTTTGATGTTTGAGCAAACATTATGTTTGACGTGTATGGGCAAAATTTGCCCGACATAAGGTTTGCGCCAACATTTTGCGCAAAACATTTGATCGTGTATGGGGACCTTAAGCCGAGGTTTTGGCCGGGTTTATACTGATCTCTTTTATTTTATTTATTTTTGGATTGAACTATTTTTCCTTAACCAAAATTCATTTCACACATCATTGAACATGTTTGGTATCGTGTTTTCAGTCGGTCATTTTTGTTTTTGCGGCCCCCTTTGCTGATTTATCGCGATAGACAGTCACCTGCCCCGCCTGTGCGTAAAGCTGCCTCTGGTGCCACACAAATTGGCAAACGTTTTTATAATATATCAGTAATTTATAATATCAAATTTATAAAGTTATTCTTCCAAAAAATGGTTACCTCTTTTATTCCAACCTTCTCAATAATAAATGAAAGTATATTTACTTGGTATTGAGGTAATATCCATAATATTTGACTGCGTCCATTCGATCTGCTCTAAAGTTGAATTGGATTAGGGCTACTTCCACTTCACCTCTCTGAAGGAGACCAATTAGACCATTCCAGTAACCATTATCATCATGGTTAAAGCCCCATGAATCAACAAACGTATAATTGTACCTAGAACATTTAAGTTTTCAAGATATACATTTAAAGTGATTTTTTTCTTAGTTTCCGTAAATATTTCTTCTTGAAATTTTATAAAACATTCGTAGACACTCTAATTTTGATAAGATTTTTATTTTAAAATATAATAGGACTGCTTAAATACCGCCCATATCTTTCACTGCTCACATATGTACTAGAATACGAGTTTACACTGTAAAGTTTGAGATCACACTTAAAGCTTTTAAGATATACATATATTTATCGCCCTCCACTTGTAAACATTACTATCCTGAGCGGCCGGTAAAGTTCCATTTTACAGCCCTGGGGCCTGTAAAAATGCATGATTTATCTTAACAGGGCCGCTAGTAGTTCAAGAAGCGGCCGCTTCCTGGCTGGGCCGCGGCGTGCAGGAAGCGCTAGTAGTTCTCAGCGTCAGCTGTTCAATTAGTAACAATCAATATTTTTATAACTGCGGTTAGTTTTGGTGCTGATGTAACCTTAATATGCATTTATTGTTTTGAAGATTACGGCAAAATAGTTTCTATGTTTAGTAATTAGTTTACATGTGGTGGGCGATAAAATACTGTACGCACCACGAGCAGTAAGCGACATGACAGGCCTCGGGCGTTAAACGCACGTGTGCTTTCAAACTTCGCCCTCGGCCTGTAATAACGCCCTTACTTAGGTACGTAAATAGCTATTATCTACGATTGATACGAAATATAAACATTATATCTCTGTTTAGATGCGTAGAAAGTGATTATTTACGTACTTGTATTCATTGCACATGCGCGTCTCATAGTTCTGAACAATTCCTCTTCTTTACCACGCTAGCGCGGTAAAGAAGAGGAATTCTTCAGCTTTACGCACGATTAGCGAGTTTGTTTACATTTAACAAAACTAATTTGCGATTCTTTTATTAAAGTAACTGTTTATATCGAGTTTTTATTGAAAAGCAATGAATGAATCAAGTGGCTTTGACGAAAATGTAGAGAATAATACTCCTCCAGAAATAATTAATTCGGCAAAAAATACAACTCAAGATTAATGCCATCTTTATCAAGAGAAGAGATACGAACTTACATACAGCAAGTTTATTTTTTTCTGTATTTATTATTTAAATCTAACAATCGTAGATAAAGTACGGTACGCAACTCGTGCGAAAACGGCATTTTGCATTGCTCGTGTGGTTTTACTACCCTCGCTGTCGCTCGGGTGCAAACTCCACACTCGCATGCAAAATGCTACTTTCCGCACTCGACGCGTAATGTACTATTATATGCTTTATAAAATACATGGGTATAAACTAGGTAATTTTTTTCAATACCTCAAGAATGCCTAATTTAGTTTAATATGTATTTTATCATTTCTATTTCTATTAATATCCCCACTTTTTTGTGTTTATATTTTAATACCAGGCCGATTTCGATGAAATTTTTCATTCATGCCTTGAAAGAACATTTACCGAGGTGGAACGGAAAAAATAATAACTTTAGAGCCTAAAAGACATAGCTAAAATCCATTTTTTCATTACGTGGACTTAAAAAATTTTTTCATTACTCCTAGCTGTAAAGAAAAAATCTTTTACGTCCTAGGAACTAAAAGATTTTTTATGTCCGGCGGGTAGTTGTCAAAACTTCCGTTAGTACCGCTGCAGTCTTTGTAGAAATGCTTCTAGTACGATTAAAATCCGCTAGATGTCAATGCGTTTTATTTATCTTTTCTTATAGTGTAACCTCTTTTTAAGGTTTCTTTTTTTAAGTCTTAAGTATGTACTAATATTTCATATTATTATATATTGATTAGTGATTAATATTTAATGTTTTTTCATTGTCTGCTACCTCGGAAAAAATAGCATATGCTACGCGACTGTGAAGTGTTTTTTCTTTACCTTGGCAATATTTACTGTCTCGCTTCGCTCGACAGTAAATGTAATTGCCGCGGTAAAGAAAAAACTCACTTCACAGCCTAGTAACATAATATACTATTAGCTCTAAGTTTGAGCGTACTGCCTCCTAAAAACTTTGCAAAATCATGATGAATGATAAATTTTTGTTTGAGTTTGGCCGAAGTCAGATTTTTTGTGATAGGTATTTATAATATACAGGGTGGGCAAAAAAACTCCGCACTTTTTTGAACATTTATAGCTCAGCTTCTGTAATGGATAGAGATGGGGTTTGCTGGGTATGAAAACTACATTCTTCTACTTTAAATTCATATCTATAACTTAACAAACTATTGGGTGAAAGCTATGCAATTACGGTTTGAATTAGGGTCTTAAGAAAAGTCGTTGTCCGGGTAGTTATCGTTGTCTGGTATTATAGATTTTATAGAATAAATGATCATATGGTGGAGGGTTCCTTGTAGGTAAGTGGAAGGAGTCCCTTAGTGTTATAATTATAACAAACATTGAACCACAATGTTGCCTGAAATTGAAGATCAAATGCCAAATACACGTTTATGCAAGATGTTACCCCGTCCCATCGCTCCTTACCAACAATTCAATACTTGCAAGAGAATTGCCCAGACTTGATTTAGCCAGACGAGTGGCATTTAATTTTCAATTTCAGGCAACATTATGGTTATCACATCTTCATTATTTGTTATACAAAGGACACCAATACCAGGCAACGATAACTACTCAGACAACGATAACTGCAACGACTTTTTTTAAGACCCTAATTTAAACCGTCATTGCATTGCTTTCACCCAATAGTTTGTTAAGTTATAGATATGAAATTTAAAGTAGAAGAATGTAGTTTTCATACCCCGCAAACCCTATATCTCTCATTACAAAAGCTGAGCTGTAAGTGTTCAAAAAAGTGCGTTTTTTTGCCCACTCTGTATAAACTAAATTAAAAATTATTCTATAAGCACTGAAGATAATAATCAGTCGTGATTGAATGTTTAACTTTGATCAGTTACTTTTGGTAAAATATATAGTTTGTAATTAAATACTTACGTAAAATTGTATATTCTTCTCAGTTCAAGAAAGAGGTCTAGATTGTATCTTGGCACACCTATTTTATCAGGGTAATAAAATATATCTGTCAGCATTTCCAATGAGACATTTTCACTCACTGTTAAATCTATAAGCTGTAATTAATAAATTCACGTTAGAAAAAATAGAAATGTATTTTATTTTAAACACATTTACTTCATCTTAATCAAATAAAGTTAATAAAAAAATAGAATGTCAATTGATGTGCTACTTAGCTTCTTAAAAAAAAAATGCATGGGAGATCATCTGTGAGTCAGTCCCTAACTATCCACTAATCATGAGCATTGGTTCGTTAGACCTTAAGGAGTTAATGTTTGGCGGATTTTTACGTTTGCGCATGCGCAGTGACTACTGTTAATTGAATTACAATGAGATTCATATTGGACCATATAAGGACCTGCACAATCCCTGAAAATTTCATCGACATCGGATGAAATGGAAGTTATGCCTGTGGCAAGGATCTCACGTTAGAGCATGCACAGTGATATGACTGATCCGATCATAATAAAATTCATATGACATCGCCATACGGTTGATCCTACAAATTTTTTTGACATCCTCAACTATCCTACAAATTGTAGCGAAATCGCACCATATGGCCGCGAGCAATCAACTTTGGAGGATTTTACTTTTGCACCTGTGCAGAGGCTACCATTGATCCGCGAGCAATGATATCGATTGGGGACTATCTAGGGCTACCCCGCGAAATCCCTGAAATTTCATTAAAATTAAATTGAACATCAAAATTTTTGAAAATGATGCGTGTGGCAAGGATTCGTGGACACCGACAGACCGACAAAAAACTAAATTTGTTTAGGAAGGTCTAAAACGTAAAATGCGGCTGGAAGTTTAGATTTTGGAGGGAAAACGTGTACCTAGCCTACCCAAAGTGAACACAATGCTTCCGCTACCTTGGTAGACTCGGAAGCAATAAAAAAAAGTAATTCATTTTCTTTTAATTTGTGAATGAAATACTACTAAATTTACTAAAAATATTAATTATTCAATACATAAGTATTAAAATTGTTTACCACATGTCCAGCATTAATCTGACAACCCCTGAAGTCATTTCTTGGTTGTCTTTTGTAAATTCTAAAACCTGATTGCAATGTCCAAAGCCCTGCCAAGTTGCAAATTACTTCTTTAACTTTATAATGAACTTTGTATACATCATAGAATCTAGTAGTTAAACAGTTGCTACAGCCGTCCTCTTCTAGTATGGCCAGAGTAATATTACTATCAATAGAAATGTTTAATTCGCTTAGCATTCTTATTGATTCAGTATAAGATCTGCTCCACATTAACCAGCGATATTCTAAGTTGAACAGTTTCCTTTCTGAGCTCTGTAATATTATTAAATTAAATTAAATACAGTTTTCATTGAGTTAATAAAACTACCATTATTAATTTATGGTTTATAATATATTCTGGATCTAAAAAACAAGTTATACTTATGTCATTACGTTTTGTAAATCTGGCAGCTCAGATTGGCCAGCATATGAGAGGAGAAAAATAAAATCTCTAGGTGGATATCTACGGGTTATCTAGTGATATTTTTGTTTGGCTAGTTGGCCCGACCTACTACCGAAATCTCACGCTCTTATTGGCTCCCCTCCGGTTTTTTTCCTTTTTTCCCGCGCTGTCAGAAACAAATTATATTGGCATAACTATAGTGTGTGACATGGTCAGCTTAATGATGTAGGAATTATTTATTTCATTATTTCCATTTACAGTCCACTGACGAAAGTTGTGCATCTCAAAGCAGTCGGACACAGAATTATTAGAGTATTTCATATTCGAAGTGGCCCATGAGCGTTCAACGAAGAGGAGATGCTTAAGGGGGCAAATTACTTTCTACGCCACTTTCACTATACTCTTCTTAAAGATCTCTGTTGGGACCAGTACGTTTGTAGAAGTGGATGAGGGATACCTTTTCCAAAACGTTACCTGGCACCGAAACGATTCGATCAGGACAATCGTTGCTAGCTACATCACCTATACATTCAAGTAATGGATATGGATAGGGCCCTCAGAAGTACTAAAACCGAAGAACAATTATGTCGCTACACTGCCCTTTTTGACTCCTCAACTATCATCAATATGCTCCAGGAGAACCTTTTAGCCAACTACTCCAATTAACGACACCTCATTGACCAGTTTTGCTCAGCGTTTAGACTCAAGAGCATTGAAAAGCGAAAGAAGATGTAGACTTGCGACATTATCCGACAGTGGTTTCCCTCAACAAAACATCCTATGAGAATGTGATCGTCCTTTTAAGAGGATGCGGGCCTGCTCGCGCCATGGAATCAACCATTCGAAATTTTTACTATCAGCTCATCCGTCATCAGCCAGGACTCTCGAAAAAACAAATAAATATGTTATGCGCTTTCAGTTATTTATTGCTAATAGTTTTTAACAAGAGATGTACATACATGTAATTACACTTATCCACATTTAAACATAATTCTATGCATTTTTCTTTCGTCGAATGCCCAAAACTTGTTATAAGAAGTGGTTTAAGTCCATTTCTTAAAAATTACAATTCTCCGTTTTTTATTCTTTTTACGATTGCAGCAGAACTGTTTTGTTTACAGGCTTCATTTTTGGCTTGCATAAAATCAAATTAAATTTACTACAAGCTGATTTCAACCTTATGTTTTTTTAGCAACACTCATATTTTGAAATATCCTCGAACTTTAGACTTACTTTACTAGATGTGAACTTTAACGAGATGTGCCAAGTCTATGCTTTTTTTTGAAGATATAAGCACACTGTATAATTTATTCTTCTTAAAAAACTATCACTTTTAAAGATCAGAGCACACTGCAGCCAATTTTAATAGTCTATTTCTTCTAATATCCCCTTTTGAATCTTATGGACTACGAATGTATGTCATCTGATGGTGAATGCAATATTACTCAAGCGTAAAATCTTGAATATGATCATTTTAAGTCATGTAATCTCCGCAAATCTCCGTAAAGTCGATTCGTCCCTTAATACATGAAATACTAGGCATCGCATGACTCTGTCATTGAAATGAGCTTAATGTAATACATATTAAATAATAATAAAATATTCATTTAAATTAAATTATAATTATTATTAACAATGGGAAAGATAGACTCCAGCACCGGGATTCGAACCACGGGCCTCCTGTATAAAAAATAATTCGGGACTTGGTATCGCTAACAACAGAAGAAATTATTCTCCAGTATAGCTTAGTTGGTTAGAGCATCTGCATCTGCACTGGAAATACAGGAGGCCCGTGGTTCGAATCCCGGTGCTGGAGTCTATTTTTCTCTGTCTATCTCCCATTGTTAATAATAATTATAATTTGATTTAAATTAAAATTTAAACTTTCCGTAGTATGATTACTACCAAAAACTTAAAAATTGAATAAGAAAATAGTTAATTATGTAGAGATAATAGATTAAATGGATTATTGGAATAAAGGGTACGCCGGGTGGCGTTCCTACATAACCTTCTTTATTTATGCCTTTAGCTCTTTTTCAACTACATACGATTATGAAGTATCTCTTGCAAAAAAGTTTTTTTCTTTATTTAGATCCGTATTCTTTGACTAATAACGCTATGCAACGAACTTATAGTCTTCGACATTAGTATAAATGGAACATGTATCCCAAATTTCAACTGTTACTCAATTTATCGTCAGATATGTTACTGACAGACAGACAAAATTCATGTTTTATACAATATAAAAAGTTCGCTTGCGCTCGCTTCAATTAAATAATATACTCCTAAAAGCCATAAAAATATAGCTTTGGTGACCATTATCATTAATTCAATAAGTGTTAAATCTCTAATCTACTTGAATTTCAAAATATAACACGATCTACTTTGTGTTCAAAAATTACTATTGGTGAAGATAATGTAATACCAGTGATGATTTTTATTATTTAATTAATTTACCTTTTTTAGAATCTCATGGCTTCCATTGCAGAACAAGTTAAGAAACACAGCTACGTTTAGTCTGTTTTCTATTATATTGTTTGTTGACATTAACTGATTAATCGAAGCATTATGATTAAGTTCTTCTATCTTTGTAAGTTTTTCCATGTAACCTGAAGGAATAAATTATGAAATTATAGCAGCACGTAATAATCATGCCCAGACAGCTAAATGCATTAAAATACAAGAAAAAAGTATAAAATACATGCATTAAGATTATTATTTTGGACCAGTTAATTTCCTTGTTACGTGAAAGGTAAATTTTTTCCGAATTCTGTTTACGTTACAAGTTACAAGCTATGAAAGTGGTACCCTAGTAGGTTTAGATAGGTAGAGAAGTTATTAAGCTAAGAAGCACGGTACCCTACATATTTCTATTCTAGTATAATAACCTTATTTAAAGTTAGTAAGGTACTCTTTTTTTTACTTTCCCATGTAGGTAGTGAACTGCGTTCCAAGATAAAGTACATTTCTTATTTTTGGGTTTTCGAAAAACCGTCAATATTTATCAAAACTCTTAATTTTCTTAAACCCTTAAGATTTTGATTACTGGGTGTTCAGTTTCTTGAAAACTTTAAAAGATTACCAAGAGTAAACTAGCCTTATTTTTTATGGTATCGAAAAAAATAATTTAGAAAAGTGGTTTATAATTGCAAAAAAACGTTTATGATTAATAGTAAATAAGATTTTATAAATCATATTAATAATTTTAATATTTACAATATTATTACAAAGCAATTATCATAAAAACTTCAATAGAGTAAAAAATAGACTGACAATTAGTGTGGCACATAGATTCCTCGCATCCTATCCACGTACTTTATTGATTTCATGCTTTTAAAAGCCAATATTGTCTAATTGATTTAATAGTTTCCCCCGTTTTTTTTTTAATCTGTCAAAATTGTTTTGAGTTTTTACACGAATTAATATATCAATTTAGCAAAAGTTAAAGAGCGCAAACGGTTCATATTAATCTGCGGGTAACTTTCGATAAACTATAAAAGTTTCATTAAAATCCAATAAGTACTTTTGAAGCTATAGGTGTAAATAAATGTATGTTTGTGCGCATGTGGAAGAGCAACAAATAGGCGCAGAAGGTTGAAACTTATATGGGATCAACAATGGGCTAATTATGACCTACCACCCAAATTTCATTAAAATTGGACGTGTAGTTTTTAAGATATGTTGGTTCGCAAAAATTGAACGAAAGACCGACAGACCGACAGACAGACACGGAACCGAAAATAACCCCTGATGTCTGAAACGGATTTCTGTCTTGGAATTTTTGAAATCGGAGACCTAAAATTTTTTCGTTCTTCAGAACGATCACATAGCTTCCGTTACCTTCGGTACGCTCGGAAGCAATATATTTCTAACTAATATTTTTCGAGACCATAAAAAATAAGGGTTTACTTTTGTAATTTTTTAAAGTTTTCAAAAAACAATACCATGTACATTCACCATCAAGTGGTATGCAATATATTGTTAATATGCTATTCGTAGTGTACATACGTTTGAAACTATAGTAGTATAAAACACTAAGCTCTAAAACAGAATTGCAACAAAATGCACAACTGAACAAACTCTATCGGCATTCAAAATCAAGAAAATATTATTTTTTTAGAGGTTTATGATTAAGCAGGAGTATCCTCTAACAACGTTATAGAATCTTGCAAAATTATTTCACGAAACCTGTGCTGACGATTTTAATTATCATTTAATAACGAATTTAACCATATTATATTTATGTTGTTTTCCGGGGGAAATCTAGCTTTCCTCATTTGCCCGCGTTCCTTCCCTTCTTTCCTGTCCAATCCGTTTACTCTTTATTTTTGGAACAATACGTGGTCTTTCACTTTGAGACTTGGATTTTTATTACAACTTTTATATTCTTGCACATAACCTAAACTACATCAAGCAAACATATTTAGCCTAATGTGAAACCAATAAATGTATTGTGGAAGAGTATAAAAGTAATATTTAAAAGCATGACGTTAGGTACGGATGAATGAGAAGGTTGCAATTTAGAAACGAGCTTGTGGTTTCGCTTCACTATGTTTTCTTACCATTCATACTGTGTTCTTCAGAGCACTGATACACTACGATTCCTTCATAATGCCCATCGTTTAAATAGGCATTGATTATTCCCGAGAAATACTTTTCGTTTAAGTTAATGGCGAAGTTATTTACTGTACATATTGTTACGATAATTATAACTGTGTAGTAGAATATTGAAGAGACCATGTTGTTAACTAAGTAAGAAGGTCTATACTACATCAGCTAAATATAATTTTCTTGTTAATTAATAAAAAGGTTATCATGTTTTTGTTAATTTGAATTTTCTTAATTCTCTTTCAATCAATTATTAACAGGTGTTTCTGTGAATATAAAATTACCTTGCCTTATCAACGTTTCATCTTTTTCTTACTGCATTTTTCTAATAGAAAAAATAATGTTTAGCTATTTTTGCTTTTTTGAAATTAAGTATTCAGAAAAGAAAAGTCCAGTTTTCGATTTTTTAGCGAATTTTCGAAGAAAATTAAGCTATTGCAATGGCTTCAAAAACTTTGTAATGCGAATTTTTGAAAAAAATTTTTCCATGGAAATCCGTTTTAGACCATTCTGAATCAATTCCTGAAATTTAACACTTTCTTTTATGTATGTATGTATATATATATATATATATATATATATATATATATATATATATATATATATATATATATATATATATATATATATGTGTGTGTGTGTGTGTGCCACTAAAGACGAATCTCACCTAAGGATGCACTTAAAAATTTCAAATAAATTTTAAAATGTCAATAATATCAAAAGAAAGGATGAAATTGTTGGCCAGCATTTTTGGAGTCCATTTAGGGGTCAAATTTTGAAATTGTAGGGTCAAAAATAGCATAAGAACGTGTTTTTCCATTTTACCCCCCTCTTATATGAAAATATGACAAAAGTAGGTCTATGCTACGGAGCTGATGTTGTTCAGTGAATTCAGATACGAGGTGGATGTTAAGATTTGCTCTTATAGTTATTGTAACCCTTAAATCCTTTGTGCGCCTCTTGCAGGTTTTAATTATGTCATCCATAAGAAAAATAAACATGTAGGGCAGCAGTATGTCACCCTGTCTTACTCCTGCAGTGGACATGAACTCTGTAGAAGTGCCCCCGGATGTTCAGACTAGGTTTCTACACTTTTTACAGAAGCTCTTGGTAGCAGATTCTAGGTTACTTTTTACACCCTCGTCTCTAAAATTGGTCCAAGGAACTTTGTAGAATGCCTTCTCCTGCACTAAGTGGCATATGTGTACTTGGCAGTCGTACTCAATGGTTTTTCCCGATACTTGCCTTATGACAAAGATTAGATCTTGAGTGCTACCTACCCCTCTGAAGCCGCCCTGCGCCTCCTCCCACCATCCACCTTCCAGACTACCTTCCAGATGTGTTCTAATCTTATCTCAAGGATACGTGAATAAATTTTCCCTGAAACACTCAAAATAGAGATGTCCCGAGATATGTGCAGCATTCCCTGTTCCCTGTTAATCCCTTTCTCGTATGTTAGGATAATGAATACCAGTTCCCAGTCCTTTTTTGTGTTTCCAGGCTAGCAGCAATTTCTCTCGTTCCTAACCCATGTAATTGACCATTTCCGATGCTATACAATCTGCTCCTGCTGTTTTCCCCAGCCTGAGTTTGTCAACAGCCAGCTAAGGGTCAGCTGGAGTGAATACATTAAGTGTGAATTAAGAGTGAATACATAATTCATATAATTTCAAAGGTCCCGCAAAGGTAAAAAATTAAGATCTCTATACAGGAAGTACCTCAAAATCTTGGCTGTTTTGAAATATTTGTTCAGATAAGTTAAGTACTGTTTAGGAGAAATAATTAAATATTTCCCAGTAAATTATATATTTTTGCTTTCAGGTTAATAAGGCAAATTGAAGTTGGACTTTTGCCTAAGTAACTTAATCTCTTCTTATTTCGTTTTAATCATAAATGGAATGAGCTGGTTACCATAAGTGCAGAAGCTGTGAGTATTGCTTTCCTTATCCTATTCCTCGGCTACTTATAAATGAATTATTACAAAAAAAAAAGTTAAATTAAAAATGTCGATACTTAATACCTCAAAATCTTGGCTGTTTTGAAATATTTGTTCAGATAAATACTGGATTAGAACTTTTAAAAAAAGTACGAATGAGAAAACTATAAAACAAAAAAAATAGAACAATAATTAAAAATTACAAATAGATAGTTAATAGATAACAGTTTCAAACATTCTAAATGGCCCTTCATGGTTCTCTTGTAGTCTTTAAGAAATGCGAAGTTATGAGGTCTATTCAATAAATATTACGGTCAATTTAAAGAATATGTATATATGTATAGATAGCGAATAGCCAATTCGATAGTAATTTAATAAAAAATTATTCTTAGAAAATACTTGGTCAAATCTAGGAAAGTCCAAACATTGACTATATAAGGTCAATTCGAGATTCGAGGAATATCCAATTCATACATTTACAATATAAGATCAAATATTTATACTTTCATATCTATTCGAGGAGTATCCACAAATATATATATATAAACAATATAAGATCAATTCAAGAATTTGAGGTATATTTAAACTTAAAAAATATCAGATAATTTCGAGAAATATTCATACATAAATAATTTATTTTGGATCAATCAACAATTCGAGGAATTCCTTACAGAGATAATTATATGAAATCTAATTGAAGAATATTGATGTCCAGAAAATTTAAGCTAAGGAAAATCGGTAAATAATTTGTAGGTAAGATTTACACGAAATTATTTGGTAATATCACTGTCTTTTTTCTCCTAAGATAAAAGAAAAGATAAGAAATAATTCCAAAATATAAATCTACGTTAATAAATTAACATCAAACCTCCTTTTTATATTATTTATCTTTTATTCAAAGAAGAAATAAAATCTTTTATAAGAAGCTCTATAGAATTCTCTTTATGCTTTTTTGTAATTAAAAAGGAAATATACATCAAGTAAGAAGTTCTTCTTTGTCAATCAATCTATTTTTTCTGTTTTAATCTAGGAACTAAGTAATTTAATATTTTATTCTCTTGATTTATTTCATGTTTTTTTCTCTCATGTCCAATTTTTACAACTTTTAAAATTATTATTTACACAATATAGCAATGGTGACATGAAGATAGAATTTTATATTATGACTGAAAGAAAAACCATAAGTTTCGCGTGTTTTTGTTTTTAAATTATACTTATTATTAACAATAATTATTTAAATTAACAAATATTATAATTGGATAATTATTGTATTTCAAAAACGACTAAAAAGCTCCTGTTTATGTGAAAATCTCATTACCCAATATAATTTCACGTAATCGTCTTAATGTTAAACAACAAGCGAATTTAAAGAAGGCACTTTTATAGATTGAAAAGACACGGTAAAATTTGGATTACGTACAAATATGTACTCGGGGCGACCCTTCTCACATTAAAACTATTTATTTTATTATATTATTATTTTTTTTTTTTTTTCCATTTTCAATTTAGTGTGGCAGGTTATTTTTAAATCAATCGACTTTGAAAGTCAATTGTAATAATTTTACAGAGGGCGCTTTTAGAACTACAGGAATCAGCAAGGGCGCCTTGATCAAATTTTTGGGAGCCACTGTAAACTACCCATTAATTAAATTAATTATCTATTCGCATTCGCTATTTTGCAAAGTGTGACTGTTAAAATTTGACAACAGTAATCAGCAAAGGTGCCAAGAAACGAAAAAGTTTTAGAACCACTGTAAACATACCGATTAATAATTAAAACCCATTAACAAAAAATTCGTGTATAGGTTTAAAAATTTGCAGTTTTTTATATTTGATTGTAATACTCTGTAAACGCTTTTTCCAATTTCTTGAAAACAATTAGGTTTAGCGTTAGGACAACTCTACAAAAGTAAACTATTGTTTTGCAGAAAATTTCCATTTCCTACAAAACCAAAACAATATCAAATAGCCTTTGGAGATAAAGTGGGGTAAAAGTTTAGCAAAAGATTCGTGTTATTTCTACTAGATTTGTTAAGATTTAACACGAATTAAGTCTTTTAAACTTTTATCCCATTTTTATCTCTATAGGACCTAAGTTATTATTTCTACAGTAATAATGCATCGAACGGTTTCTTGCTGTTAATTTTGAAAAGATTAAGAAAGGAAAAGGTTATGATTTCTACAGTTAAAAGAAAATTGCTCATTGGGTTCTCTTGCACTGGTGTCTCTTTGTGGGTGAAAATCCAATGTCTGACGATAAAATAAGTAGAATTCAATCAATACCAAGGTTATCACATCAACGAAATTTGGCTCACAGCTTTGCGATGACGCATAAAGTTCGCGAGAATGTTGGCTTTAAAATTAAAATGTAGTTGACATTTTTGAATGGAAAACATTATGGTGCCATCTATTCAATGAGTAAAACAAAGGGAAAATTATTTTCCTGTATAAAGGATTATATATATGGGCATGGGCAAGCAATATCCCGTGGACGAACTTGGCCGACCTCCTATTCTAATTTTTTTTTATTATTTTCTCATGTAAAGAGAAGTATTGTGATGGCGCGAAAATTTGATTTTGAGATTTTGATGGATTTACACAATTTGAGATCCCCAGAGTCCAAAAAATAGGTTTTTAATACTAACAAAAAAAAGTTATTTTAAAGGGTTTTAAAATAACTTTGCCGTCTGTTGTCTGTCAGTACAAACACTGAGCTAAGCAATGAGCAATTATGAACTCTTATATGAGAAAGTTTGTCTGAGTTGCCTCTGTCCGATTTTTTATCTTATTGTCCTACCCTATCTCTATAAAAATACCAGGTTTTAAAACTAAATAAAATATTTCTGAGCATTAATGTTGTTTACAAACACTAAGTCCATGATCATTGGCAATGAGGATGAGGGATGGTAATTGGCAACGCTTATTAGGGCTTTGATGGCTTCCATAAATTATATTACTGGTTACAGGTTTTTGTGATACATTTTCCGCTAAACTGCAAATTTTCTCTTTTGCTTCCGAGCTTACCGCAGGTAACGGAAGCATTGTGTTCACTTTTGAGAACGAAAAAGTTTTATGTCTCCGATTTTAAAAATTCCAAGACAGAAATCCGTTTCAGACATAAGGGAACATTTTTGGTTCCGTGTCTGTCTGTCGGTCTATGTGCCCGAGAATCCTGAAACGTGTGACGATAACTTGAGTAAATGTTAATCGATTTTGATGAAATTCGGTAGACATGTTCATTTTACCAATGCCCAGGGTGAGTTCTTTGGACAACGTTATCCGTCCAAGCGTTCACGCGCAACGCTTGCGTAAACGTGAACTATAAATTTAAAATTGGAATTTTAGGTCGGGAAACAAATCAAACTTTATCTATACAATGAGACAAACATTTTTTATAAATACAATTTTTTTGTAAAACCAACAGCGACACCGCTGCTATGAAGTGTTAAAGATCGCTAAAAACTATTAATAGTTTTTACACAATAAACAATATAACAATAAAGTAATATAACTTTAATTTTAATATAACAATAAAGTATATGATAGGATGCGAGGAAGCTATGTGCCACACTAATTGGCAGTCTATTTACCTATCCCTGTATTCTGTACTTTTTCCTTTAAATTATGATGTGTCACAGTCTATAAGTTTATCAGGTTAACATATCAGACGTTTCACTCATATTGATATTACACTGAAGATGTTCTAAGTTCTAATGTACAACATAATAATTTGGTTTAATTCCTCTGTAGTATATACATATGCATATGTATTTCTACAAAAACAGAAATATCAAATTTGCCCTAGCATTATTGCTTCAAAATATACAAACGATGTTTTCATATAGATCTTAAGTAAATAAGATTAAAAATAATAATTAGGTCAATTTTAAGAACGATCAGGTAGAATTACAATTATTATAGGTTGGGGTTGGGAAAATGAATGTGGTTTACCTTTACAATACCCATACTGTTACAGCAACCCTGCCTTAAAAAAGATCTCTGTTTAGATATTTTTCAACTCTCAGTGATGCTATATTAAACTTTTTTTGTGAACAAATATATAACCTACTTAAACATATAACCTTCTCTTCTTCTTTACTTTTGTTAAAATAGTGTTTGTTTTTTCCATTATAGTTATCGTGTGTTTTAAAAATGTCTTTTAAAAAAGATTTATCGTTATTACTAACGCCGTATTATTTAATTAATTTGATTTTATCCCTCTCATATGTCACCGCGAAAAAGATCCCAGGCGTCTGTGATTTTCTCTTTCCAAAATCACAGCCAATTTGTGAATTTGATGGAGTAAGATTTCCTCTTTTTTATGTTTCTTTCTCGTGAATGTTTTACAATTTGTTTTGGTATTTATTTAATTTTGTAAAATATTTGCTTTTATTTAAGAGGGAGACTGAAATCTTGTTCTTCTTAGTGATTGTTGTAATGATTCGATCAAGAAAAACTGGGACAACGACCATGTTGAACTATTTATCTTCAAGTTTCGCCTATTGCAAAGTGGCTAATAGCATACTCTGGTTCTATGCTGATTTTAGAATGGGATTTCTTTACACTGCGCTGTTTATTAGTGAGTATTTTTATGTCTTAGTTTATGTTTATTGTAGTTAAAGATTATTTGTTTTTCTTATTTACTCCAGGATCTATTTAGTGAAACCTAACAAGAGATTGATTAGTTAAATATGCAGTTAACGAAGCACTTCCTTTTTTAGACATTTTTTGATAACTGTCTTTTTCTTAGTGATACTAATATAATTACTGTTTTAGTTTTGTTAGTCTTTTCTCAAGAAATGTATGAATACAATTTCACAAAATTTATTTTAGATTTGGATATTATTCCAATTTGTATCCTCGTTTTCTCTATTTCTTTCAAATATAACATTAATTCCTTTGGGCGTTTCCATCCTTAAAACAAATTTGTTGTTTTAAGGTTTTACCTTGTAACTAACTGCAGTGCATCAGCCTGTGAAGGGCCTAGCTTTAGCAGGCCTAGGCCCTTCTATATACAACTATTTATGTAACACAGTCGACTCTCGATAATTCTAACATTCATTAATACAAACCTCTCAATAATTCTAAGCAAATGCTCGGTTCCCAGAAAAGCTCTCGGTATTTCGAAGAAAAACAATGCAAAATGGTACACTGTTGTAATTTGAAATAAAATTCTGTAAAAGTGGAGAAATCGACTTACGGCAATTCGAAGTTCCTCTCCCCAACTCTCGACAATTAGAAACTTCCTTCCTTGGAGAGACGTGCATAAACATGTTACGATCCTGTTGCCAATGCGCAAGCAAGGCCCTGCGCTGGCGGAAGCAAGTGATTCATTAAAGAAACTGCGAGTCCTTTCTTTCCAAACCCAAGTTTAAGAGGAAGTTTTTAAAGCTTTATTCACACTTGAAAAATCTATTGACCATATCCATTTGAGTTCCTTAAAGCAAAAAGTAATTACCGATTTTTTTTTCTGCTTAGAAAGACTTATTTATTTTCCTTATTTTTTCAATATTGTATGTACTTAACATACTGCACTTTGTTCTCACATACTGTATGTAAATTGCATTACATTTTGGTAAGATATATACATGATGGCATTTTTTCCTGCCCCTTTTTCATTACTTTCATCCCACCATTTGATAATTCGAACTCTTGATATTTCAAAGTTTTTTTGAGGTCTATCCAACTTTGATCTATCGAGAGTCGACTGTATATGGTACAGGGTTAGTGTCTTGTTGCATTAGCTGTATATACCTTACAATTGAAATATGAAACCAGTTGAGGAGCCTAGTATCAAAGACGGACTTTCGGCATTTTTCCCGAATTTCAGTTATCGATTGTTTCTTATAGTTTTTGGCTGCTGCATCAGATTCTGCTATCCATTTGCATCAAAAACGACCAGAAAAGGGGTAAAAATTCAATAATATTTGTAGTTTTGTTTCAAATACGGACAAGTCAACACACCTTTTGCTTCAAAAGTGGACATAACCGAAACAGCCAATCAGAAGGCTGCATTTTACCAACTCGTTCCTATGATGCACTGCGGGCTTTAGCATCTGAATACCTACTCCTTCCATTTTGTCATACATGTTTAGAAAAATGATACCCCAAGGGGAAATCGAGAAATCCAATTTTAGCTCTAAATTTGGGGGCTCTACCCCCTGAAAAACGTGAAAAAAAATTATTTCTCCAATATTATTATTCTAACCATTATTTTCAACGTAATTTTGCTTCAAAAACGGACAAAACCTTGTTTTTGTTTCAAAAGCGGACAACTCCACTTTTAGACTCCATTTAGCAGCTAAAACATCAAAGAAATTCACGTTTTCAGTACTTCTAACTAGTTTTGAGTCTATTAAGAATCTACAGAAAAAAAAAATCATTGCTCTAGCACCTGTAGAATTTGAGTTACAGTTTTTCGGCTCTCCTGTAAAAATTTTGAAATGTGCTCTTGTCTGTCTTTGATACTAAGCTCCTCAGTTATTCACCACTTCATATAAGCTACCCATTTATATGAAGATGTATTGACACCAAGTGGGGGGCTCCGTCCCGTTCCCGTTCCGAAATTGAACCCAGATCTGTGGTTATTAAGGTTGCTTGACTCTATTGATCTCCTACATGAACTACCGATGCCCTTGATATACTGCTCTCCTACATGAACTACCGATGTCCCCTATTATTTTATATGAAATTACCTTCTGGTTTGTAGAAATTTGGGCTTTTAGTTAATAGGTATGACTGTGGGCAGCTAAAGAAAATGTGCCTGTTTTTCTGTATTGTCAATTAGAAAACCTTATCTTAATTATTTTAAAATTTTATCATACTTAAATGTATTTTAAATCTCTAATAATAATAATGTCTATATAATTTTGGATTTTTTTTTTACACATGTTAAGGAGATTTTCTGTATGTTTTATTAATGTTGTTGAGCTAATATGTTTTTTAAAAGTATAATAGAGGTTAGTGGTAAATAATATCTAAAAATTAAATTAACTTGGCACCTAATAAAATTAATGACAGGTACTTGTTATTTTGATCATTACAAAAGTAATATTTATTTATTACATTTACTTTTTACCATGAGAAGTCTTTCTTATCAATATTTACCAACGCAGATAAACTGCTGTTTGTGTCCTACTTGTTAATTTAATTTTACATGGAGCTTTATTTAAGAAGCTTACAAAAGAGTACCAAAAATTGTTTACTCAGATTTTTATCATTGTAAAATATTAAACTGCTAATATCTATCATAAACAATTTAGCATGGAAGTTTATCAAATGCTGTATAACAAAACATATCAATTATTTGAAAAGCTTATTCTTTAATCTTTCTTTATGACATACATTTACTTTTTTAATGTTATATCAATTATAACTTATGTTTTATTTCAGTAAAGTAAAGACATTTTCTCTCTGAATTAGGTTGTCCTCTAAAAAAACTAAACCGCGCTTCTTCTTATGTATCAAACTTTAAGTTACTAGCTATAAATCCTAGTGATTGAATAGCTGTGGAAGGTTAGGTACTTATCTTACCTATTTTTATGAATCTGTCAGGCATATTCTTCGAACAACCTTTTTTAGCCTTATGGAAGAATTTTCAGTACCCAGTGAGAGAAATCAGATAAAGATTAAATGAAAGTTGCAGCTTTCTCACAATGTCAGTTGGCCTAACAATGTTAACAAACAATCTATTCCCATGTCCCACTTCTGTGAAATATTTTGAATCCAGATATTCTCCTAATGTAAAATGTTACAGTTAATTAAGTGTCTATAAAATAATGACAATGAGTAGAAAAAAAAAAAAAAATTACAAATATTATGAATTGATATAATTTTCAGTGATATACCTGAGAATAATTTGATAATTCTGGTTTATGAATGTAAGCAGAAGTTTTACTAATAAATCTCACTATAATAGAACACTGTCCTTCTAATTCCCCCCTTCTAAAAAGTACATTAGAAATCACTACCAACAGTTCTAAACCTCGTAAGTAGATTTGTCAAAAGTTTACTTCCCCAATCTTGAAACTTTTGTTATTATGTCCTAAAATTGTCTCTTTGTATTATTAACAATTATTGGAAAACTCTTATAAATTTTGATCCGCATATTCTCCATAAAAACAAGTAGATACTAATTTAGCAGGATGAAAAACTAGTTTTATAAACTAGATATTTTATACAGTGAGGCTATGAATGGATTATACTTATTAGCCTACCTTTATTATATTCCTAGTCTTATACTATCATTGTGATGAACATAATGTTTATTTTCAGTGTTCAGTATGATGTTACCTGAGCCTACTTACTCCGGACCGGAAAATGTCACATATTTCAGAACAGGTGCAAATCTTGAGGATGAACTAAATCGAGATAAAAGAATAATTTGGCTCATCGCATTCTACACTGTGTGGAATCCTGCTTGTGTCAATTTTGCTCCTGCTTTTGCTCGTCTCTCTAATGAGTAATTATTACTTTTTATATAAAAATATTTGTTAATTTAACACAGAATCATTGGTTAAGAACAGTTATTTTATCCCTTTAGCTGCTGTGTAGGTTCATAATATGGTTATTTAGTTTGTAATTTTGCACTGATGATAGTCTTATGAAGGCTGAAAGCTGCTTTGTTAAATAAAAAAATTCAATTCAATTATGTTAAATTCAATCAATTTATGTGGAGAGATAATTTATGTTATTCCTTTAAGATGACCTCCTTAGTATGATTGATAAATTTTAACGCATTAACGGTGGACAAACAATTACTTGGCATAATGCAGTGCCTGGGGAACAAAACAAAAAATCATCTTTAAATAACTAAAAAAAGTATGCGACAGCGGAAAGTATGTATACAACCATGCAGATGTGCTCTACAAGGCCAACTTATTAAATAGAATCTAAACTGTGGGCCAGGGTATTAGAAAATGTTAAAAGTGTCATTTAGAGTGAATGTTCCCAGAAGGTGGCCCGTCCCATTAACCAGCACCACATTCCTGGAACGAAGTGCAGTTTAGTGGACATATTGATATAATAATCCTGGGAGAGGTTATCAAACTTTAGTAGACTTTTAAAACTGTGTAATCAGATAACTTCAGGTGCACAATCACACAACAATCTTTAACCCAGATGTGGGCTGTAAATATTAACTCTCCAGTACCTGCCAAAAATAAATATAACAATGTTTAACCTTCCTCAGTACATTGGTAAACCCTTACCAAGAACTCATGACAATTTGAGGAGTGCTGCGCTGGTGTTGTTTTTGTCTTATGTATAGTCAGTTTTTAATCAAACAAACTCAAAACAAACACTCTAAAACTTCACTTATACTATTTTATTTTTATTAATTATTGTCATGTAGAGCTGTCATTTAGAAAATTAAAAAATATCAGCACCAGACTGTACCGACCTGGGCAATACTTGGGAGTTAGGTTTACAGTTTTCCCGAGTGCCTTCAGTTCTTGGTTGGGGTTAAGTTAAGTATCTGGTAAATGTAAGATTTACGTATTAAGCCTAATTTATAATCTATATTATATTATTATCTATCATATCTATATTCCAATGTACCTTGGGACAAAGGAATATCACACTTGTGTATATAATTGTGATCATATCTCTTAGTCTAATCAACTATTAAGGTAAAGGAACATTAAAGATAAAACTGCCCCAGGAGTCTCAATATCTTGGGGAGACAAACACACAAACCTCTGAGACTTTTGTAGGGCAGACTATTGTTAGACCCAAGGGGGTGCTAAAGTAAAAAAGTGCTGAACTGAACTAAGAGTGACAGTGGTTGACTGACTGACTGACCGACTGATCACTAATTCTCCTACTTCCCATTGACATAGAGATTTGAAATTTTGTACATAGATAGAGTGTACCATAAATAGAAAAGTGCGGCCATTTTGATTTCGATATATGGCCGCCAAATTGAATTAAAGCCGCCATCTTGGATTAAATCACGCTCTATTCTCACAGCTTCCAGTGGACCTAGATATCTGAAATCTGGTACATAGATTAATGGTAGCTAAAGAAGAATCTTAAAGGTACTATCACTTCAACATATGGCTGCCATATTGAATTATAGCCACCATCTTGGATTTAATCACACACTAATATCTTAGCTTGCAGTGCACATACAGATCTGAAATTTGGTACACAGACTAATGGTAGCTAAAGAAAAGAATTAAAGGTACTATCACTTCAACTTATGGCCTCCATCTTGGTTTTAATCAGATACTATTATCTCAGCTTCCTGTGGACTTAGAGATCTGAAATTTGGTACATAGACTCATTGTGCCTAAAATTGAAAATTGAAGGTAGTATAAAATAGAATAATTGAAAATTATATAATAAAAAAAATAAAGTTAAATTTATTTTGACAGATATTTTTAATTATAGCCCCATCTTGAATTTATTACGTTATATTACTTCAGCTTCCAGTGGACTCAGAATTTTGAAATATGATAAATAGAGTAATGATGTCTTGAATAGAATTCATTTAGGATAAGGCACACAAAGGTTCCAATCCGGCTAGTTTTATATAAATCCAAATTCATAAGTTTGATAAAAAAAAAAACTTGGATTATGATAAGTTCTGCTATAGAATAATCTATAGAGCCAGTGATTATATAGAATAATGAAGTAGGTATGCTTATCTACATTTTCTTGTCTATTATTTTGAGTACTATGGTTTTAGCTACCTTTTTGCCTACCTTTTTATCTTGAAATTTGTTCTCATTTTGTTACAGATATGGATTGGACAATTTAAAATTTGGCAAAATAGATGTTGGGCGGTATCCTGAAGCAGCACAGAAGTGGCACATCAATGATTCATCCCTGAGTAAACAACTACCTTCAATTATTATGTTTAAAGAGGGTAAAGAATATCTGAGACGCCCAACTGTTGACAGAAATGGCAAACTGCAAAAGTTCTTCTTCACTGAAGTAAGTTAATAATGATTTATTTTTTAATTTTATTTATATTAAAGATAATATTTATGTCAGATTTTAATGTGCATTCAGATCTATCAAGAGAATTTTTGTTAAGTAAATAAACTTTTAACCCCTCGACAACGGATAATAATATGAAATATGATGTTTTACTTTCGAGCTTACCGAAGGCAAAGGAAGCTATGTGATGGTTTTGAAGAACAAAAGTTTGTAAAAATGTATGTCTCCAATTTCAAGACAGAAATCCCTTTCAGTCATTAAGGAACATTTTAGGTTCCATGTCAGTCTATCCGTCGCTCAATTTTTGCAATCCAACATATATTAAAAACTACTCGTCCGATATTAATGAAATTTGGATGGTAAGTTATAATCAGCCTATTGTTGGTCCCATATAAGTTTCAACCTTCTGCACCCATTTTTTTCTCTTTCACATGGACACAAACATACATTTATTTACACTTATATCTTCAAAAATGGTTGGTTGAAAGTAGCCTGCAGATTTCCCCAGATTAATTTCAACCGTCTACGCTCTTTAAATTTTGTTAAATTCATACTTTAATTCATGTAAAGAATCAAAACAATTTGACGGATTTAAAAAAACAGAGGGAAAATGAAATAAATGTGACAATAATAGGTTGTAATAACATAAAATCATTGAAGTGTATGAAATAGAACACGAGGAAGCTATGTGCCACACTAATTGGCTGACTATTTTTTATGAGGATTAGTGGGAATAAAAGATTTTATTGTACAAATGTTTAGAAATAGTAACATTGTCCTTTTAATTTGATCATATTTGTTATTGCATTGACCCCAAATGGATAACTTTGCTTGTTTCCAAAAAAGTATGATAGAACAGATAGCATCGCTCTTTGTGTATTCAAGTGTGTAAAGAATGTTACACTTGTATGCTATTCTATTCAATAAAATAAAAATCAGAAGAGTCCTATCAAGATATAAACAAAATATAGGGTTGGCCCTAAATTTGGGGAAGGCTCCCTCTAACAGCTTTGGGAAATTATGACATTTGTTTTCTCAAAAACAAATACTAAAATCGTGACTTAAAGACAGTAAATATAGTAATTTATGGACTATTAAAATATATTATTAAATAATGACACTTAAAAATACAAGAGCATGGTGGCAATCATAACAAAAATATCTTCATGTAAAATGAAAAGTTTTATGCCAGATGATTTTTTAACTATATTTATTATTAAATTATATTAACCCAGATAATTTGGAACTTTTCTTGCTTCCATGCTTTTCTTGCTGCTGTGAATCCTTATATATTATTACTAAGTTTGGTTGGGTATAGATAGATTCAACCTGCATCGTATTTGCAGGAGGCTTGTATTTGTTTCTGGTATCTTTCATTTTTTTAAGTTTCATTTCTTTAGGTATTTTAATATCATGCTGAATAATTGAATTTTGTTACAGGACAATGTAAAAGCGTCATTTGATCTGAACAATCTGTATATTGAACGTAAAAGCAACCCAATTAAAGTCAATAAGCCTAAAGAAGTTAAAGAAATCACTAATGAAGCTACAGATCTTCATGAGAAATCTGAATAATTCCTTATATTTAGGGTGGAAAGGACAGAAATAAGAAACAACATAACATTATTAATTTAAAATAATAAATTAAGTATTCCTCTTTTGTAAAAATAAATAAATAAAATAAACAATAATTTTATATAAAACAAAGTTAAAGAATTTTGTATTATATTATTACTTAGTTGGTCTATTAAACTTAAATTTTGTTGGACTTATTCATACTAAATAAAAAAGAATTTGACTACTCAAACAGTGGTTCAAATTGGTTCAGTTGTCCTAATGTATTTTTACTCATTCTAACTGAACATTTCAAACATTTATACATTATCTTAGATTTATAGAATGAAGATTTCAATTTTATTTATTTATATTTTTGGAACAAATTCTAAAAAATTTATAATATTGTATTGAAGTCCTTTTTTATGACATGCCTAATTATACCTTATTTTAAAAATGAGGTGTAAATGTACTTATATTTCATATAATTACGATTAACTTTATATGAATTAAAAACTTATATTTCATATAAATTAATCTATTTGCTTAGTAAGTTTTAAACTTAAAAAATTAAATCTTAGACTCATATTTTTTTTTAAAAAAATATATTAGGATTTTTTTAAAACTTATTTTATTGATAAATACAAAAATAAATAAAGTTGAAAACAAGTTTTTTGTTTCTACATAATATATTTTAACTTCTGTTTATTCCACCCTTAAGACAATGACTTAGTCCTGCATTTACCTAGTCGCATGTCTCATCACAAGGTAAGCATTTCAACCCTTTAACCAGCTCTGAACTTAGTCTGTGAGAGTTTTAGTGCATTGACAGCACAGGGAAGTCGAAAACTTGGGGGAGTCAATGAGCTTCAAAATCCAGAGCGCTCATTGGCTCGCCATCCCATTTTTTCAACTTTCCCATGCTGTCAACTCATTGTTCACAGATTGTAGTGTAAATTAATTTAGTTTTTTTTTAATGGAAATTGAGGTAGATTGCAATCCAGTCAGGTTTTAACTTGTATCACAATAATATAATTCACAAGACATCTCTTATGCTTCAAAAATATGACCAGTACAGCAATGGATGCTTTTGACAGAATAGTACATTACACGTCGAGTGCGGAAAGAAGCATTTTGCATGCGAGTGTGGAGTTTGCACCCGAGCGACAGCGAGGGTAGTAAAACCACTTGAGCAAAATGCCGTTTTCGCACGAGTTGCGTACCGTACTTTATCTACGATTGTTAGATTTAAATAATAAATACAGAAAAAAATAAACTTGCTGTATGTAAGTTCGTATCTCTCTCTTGATAAAGATGGCATTAATTCTTGAGTTGTATTTTTTGCCGAATTAATTATTTCTGGAGGAGTATTATTCTCCACATTTTCGTCAGTCACTTGATTCACTCATTGTTTTTCACTTAAAACTCGATATAAACAGTTACTTTAAAAAAATAACAGCTAATTAGTTTTGTTAAATGTAAACAAACTCGCTAATCGTGCATAAAGCTGAAGAATTCCTCTTCTTTACCGCCCTAGGATGGTAAAGAAGAGGAATTCTTCAGAACAATGAGACGCGCATGCGCAATGAATACAAGTACGTAAAGAATCACTTTCTTCGCATCTAAACAGAGATACAATGTTTATATTTCGTAACAATCGTTGATAAATATATTTTCCAGAATAGTAGGAACAAAATGTGAAAAGAGGAAAGCACTTTTTTACTTTAACACCCCCCTTGGTTCTAAACAATAGTCTGCCCTACAAAAGTCTCAAAGGTTTGTGTGTTTGTCTCTCCAAGACATTGAGACTCCTGGGGCAGTTTTATATTTGATATTCCTTTATCTTAATAGTTGGTTAGACTAAGGGATATGATCACAATTATATACATAAGTGTAATAAATATCCCTTCGTCTTAATATTAATTTAGACTAAGGAATATATTATGCTACTCTGTATATGTTCCTTTGTCTAAATAACTATTAACATATAGGGATAAGGGGGGGTGGTAAAGTTAAAAAGTACCAAGAGGAAGATGTTTTAGGCTTTAGGGGGTACAATATTGAGTTGTATGACACTTATAGAGACCTTCTCATCGACATAATTGAGATGGGTAGAACATGTTGTAACTACGCATGAGTGATATAGAAATTATATGTAGTGATGTCCACAATGGACTCGAGTCAGAAATGAAGAAGGATTCATTCAGAGCTCTCTCAGCATCTTAGGTAGTTTAAGGATAGTTCAATAGTTTTAGGTAGTCGAGGATAGCTCAATAGGACCATATTAAGTCCACAGGGTTGTTCAAAAAGTCTTATATCATAGACAAACAACTCAATATCTGAAGTTGGTGTTGTTTTTAAATCACAAATAATGTGATTTTACCTATGGTGCGCGACTTTTGATCCCTTGTATTTTATTATAATGCATTTTTACTGTTAGCATTATTAACTTGTGTGGTAGATATATTCTAATAATAATTTTATACCTTATAGGATCCCTAACCTAATGACTGTCACTAGGGTTGTGTTTATGTAATTTGGAAAGAGCTTTAACTTCTTGTTGAAGAAGCTCTTTTGTTTTGTCCTAAATAAAACTATTTTCTCAGAGTGTTGTAATGTCAAAATAATTAATACTAGCATATGAAATTAGGGAAACAAGTTCATTCAACACAAAAATGTATTTATTTATTTTATTTTATTTTTTTTTTTTGTTACAGATTATTTAGCTTTTCTTTTAATGCGTTTGAGGAATTTTGGCCAGTATTTTTCAAGAGTTGAAAGGATTTTGAATTTTTTGTCGATTGAAGCATTTTAATGGAGTTTTAGACACAACACAAAGATTGAAATTTATATTCCTTTAGAAATAAGTTGTATATACATTATAATTCCTATTTTGTTTTCTTTTTGTCCTTAGTTGATTTTTTATTGTATAATTAATTTTATAGCCGAAATATTCAACTCAATGAACCCTTTGATTTTTTTGTGTTTCCTAATTATTTTTATAATTACAAATGAACAAGTAAATATTAAGTAATGATGTTTTTTAATGACAAATACTTTTATATTTTAGTATAGTTGAAAAATTAAATTAATATTATTTAAATAGAATATGAATACAGTTAAGCCTGTTAATTCTTTTAAGATATTTTACTGATTTCCTCAATCTCTTTTCTTTCATAGTGAAACTAGAGATTTTAAAATAATTTTCATTACAAAATATTTGTTAGTTCATGTTATTTATTTATTTCTTATTGTTTTTTAAAAAAATATAACTACAGCTAAAAAAACATATCTGTATTATTTCATTAATTATGATAAAAAAGAACTTTCCCCCAACTAGTTCCATCAAAAAAGGTGCGATAAAATGTCTCTATTGTTCTATTTGTGCTGATAATACAAGATACGTTAAATTTTTGAGTTACTTTATCACCGCTCCCTGACACTGAAGCTGCATTCTCTGATACATTTAGTGACTACTTATCTTAAGTTACCGACCCTGACAAATAATCTCTGCCTATTGATCTATGCTACATTGATCAAGTCATAATGATTTTTTTAGCGTTAAAAAAAACATATGTAACATAAATAAATTGATTTCTTATTCTTTAAACTTTACCTTATTTTTAAAAGTAGTAATTTTTATATTTATCTAAACTTCTTAATCCACTTTATTTTAAAAATCTTGTATTTGAATTACCTCAAAAAACAAAATGTTTTTCAAGTGCTACTTGATAGTACTTTTGTTTCATGTATTATTGTTTTTCCTGATTTGTTTTTTTTTTTTAGATTTATGTAAATAAAAAGTGTTTTATTTTTTGTTTTATACATCTGCTTATTTGTTCTTATTTCCCTTTCTCTGAGTTTTTGAATGAGATTGGTGGAGCTGAGTTTAGTTGCAAAGGGAATGCGACAAAAGCTAAGCAAAGACAGCTTTGAAACACAGTCAGATAAAAGCATGTTTTCAGTGACAGTGGATGTTAGTGTTTGTAAAATAATGGAGGAGGGTAAAGTCACTTTGCTTATAATGGTTACTTTTTTATAAAAATAAAGGTGCTTATAGTGGAAAAACTGTAGTGATAGTGAGTAAGTAGCATATTAATTTTAATTAAGTAGCACTGAAGGTTTGTTCCGATCATGCAGAGAACTGTTCGTGAGATTGTTAGAGATATGTGCAATGGACAGAAGCTGTTCAACGGTGTCTTGTGACTGTTTTTTGTACCCTCCTCCAAACTGTTCCAACCTGTACATGGATCTTTTGTGACTCAATGATCTCAACCTACTACAAATGATTCAATGACATAGATGGGGAGCTGACAGGTCAACTCTCCTCATCTGCCATCAAATGGTTGTGCTATATATGGATTAGCAACTAAGCATAAAAATTCTTCCACAATCCAAAATTTTGAGTGCTTTATAAAAGCATAATTTACCTAAACCCTCCGGACTGAGATTTAAAATGTTAGTAAATAATTCATATCTTTTAGAAATACCATCACCATCTCCCTTTACACTCACTAAATTACCTCCTTGGACTACAAACTGACCCAAAATTAAATATATCCAAATCATTGATTAAATCTCAAACCTTAACAGAACAGTAGCTCCAAAAATATTGAAAACAGGTCCATGGAAGCATTTATACAGATGCTTCTAAAATTCATCTGGAACAGGTTGTGCATTGGTGCATGAGGAAACAGCGGTTCTCTTGTAGTATGGAGCTCTATAGGTTCTATTGAGTTGGAAGCCATCTATACAGTTAACTCATTTGCAGTTTCTAGTTTTAACTCGATAAACTCATTTGCAATGCCTTGCAAATGAGTTTATCGAGTTAAAACTAGTCTAGATGGATCAGTTGAAAGGTTATTAGGGAAAGCTGGGTGTGAAAAGGGTTTTCTTAGATGAAAAAAGATTTTGAGTAGACCTCTAGTACTGAGCAAATATAATAACAATAAGAACTTATTGATCAGAGTGGTGAATAAAAAACTAACACTATCTCTTTTCAACTTTTATGGACACCTCGGAGATCATGAAATCTGCAATCTGCATGCTAACCTTTAGGATATTCTGATGGAATTAACAGAGTATGCCATTTGAAAAGAAGTCAGGACCTATGGTCAGGACAACAGGCACCTTGGTTTTAGTACTAGAATTTCTTATTGAAGTAAGATCTAGAGAATCTTAAGTGGATTCATATCTTTTTATTAGATAGAGGGATAAAGATAAAGTAATTGCAGCCTTATTCGTTGATGACGGGTGAGTAGCTTTTTTAAATGAACTAAGAAAAAAATATCAAATTACAGCTAAAAATGTTAACTACTATCTTGGACTAGAAATAAACCAATTTTGGAAATGTGAAGATTTTTCAATAAAAATAAGTCAGAAGGCCTACACATCTACAATTTAGGAAAGATTTGGCAAGAATGTGTGCAAAAATGTTCTACTCAATTAGAGAAGCTCCAAAACCTCCAACAAATGAAAACGTTAAATTAGGGAAAGCAGAATTCTTTAATATTATTCAAGGAGATGTATTTCCATATAGATAAGCTGTTAGGGTTATTTGGTAGGTACTTGGCTTGACATCGCCTATGCTGTTAATGTTGTTAGTAGAACTTAAAAAAACATTGAAGGTGGTGGCTTTAGTTAAATGAACATTCCATTACCTGAAAGGTACTGTTCACCGCATGAACTACTTTGGTACGATTAACGAATAAAGCCTGATTATGGTGAAGGAATCTTAGGATATTTTGTTAATCGGTACTCTTGCCATTTCTTTATCATTTCTATTCACTTAAGCAGCGGCGGCACGTTACCTATTTAACAGGGTGGGTTAACATACCTTGCTTTATTTTTGGTTTCATATTCTGATTTTTTTTTCTATGCTATTAAATTCTTTATGTAAAATACAAATTTCAAGGTTATGCTCTTCCTAAATGGGAATTAAATAAATGATTATTTACAGACTTGGAACATACGAAACATGTTTTCTTTTTTAAATGGACATTTTAAATATGTCTATTGATTAGAGTTTTGTCTGCAATTTTTTTATTGCAATAATGACATATATTTGGTTTTTCTTTTTGATGAACATTTTACATGTCTCGCTAAAACATTTTTATTCGCAAAGCCTTTAGGACACTGGTTACACTTAAACTCTAACGTCTTTTTATCTTCAAAATAGCTTAGGATTCACAAACTGAAAAAAACCTAAACACTTTCCTCTCGTGGGTAAGAAGGAAAATCAAAAGACTACAAAAATGTAATTAAAAAAAAGCACGAGAAAATAACTTTAATACAATGATAACCTACTCACATTCCTCTCTTATGCGAAAAGGAAAGTGAAAAAGACTACAAAATCGAAATACAAAAAACAATGAGGAAATAACTTGAAAAAAAAAAATAAAGACCCAAATTCCCTTCGTAAGGGAGAAGGAAAGTAATAAGACAAAATTAACCCCCCAAAAAAGAGAATAAATTACAACAAAAATCCTAAAATAACTAGCAATAAAATCGTAGTCAATCAATCAAGTAAATAATAAGAGGAAGATCTCTGCAGCTAGGAATAGATGAACCTTGAACGGTGTTTGAAGCTAGAAGCTAGCCTGAGGACTCAGTAGAGGAGTATTACACCGCTGATAGCGAGACTTGTGGGGGGGGGCCTAGGGGGAGCCCTCGCCCTACCCCGGCCGGGGCTATTGCTCTCAGCCCGGCCTGGCCGCTTTTAAAACGATCTGGATCTACATACGATTGTACTTTATGAACACGAAAACTAAATATCTCTTTATTTGTATTGACAACTAAATAGTTGTCTCGCTAAAACATTTTTATTCGCAACGCCTTTAAATTATTACTTATTTTCTTTTCTTTAAATAAGTTGGTGGGCCTTAGCCCATTTTAAGTAAGTGTGCAGTGAAAGTGCTGTGCAAATCGAGATGCAGCAGTCATGTAAAAAAGATCTGTTAAAGATTATTGAGGAAACTTAAAATTTTCCTATTTTAAGTTGGTGAAAAAATTAGTAAAATAAAAAGAGCTTTAACTGCAGCTAGAATAGGGATGGTTTTTTTTAAAAATGATATCGAAGAAAATCAGTCACTAGCTGATTTTTTCTTTAGGTTCAATCTTTAGCAACATTCCCTCTAAAGTGAGATTCAACATTACCAAGATAGGGAGGTGGAGAAGGAAGGAAGAGTAGAAGTGTGAGCACGAGGAGTCTGCGGTATAATTTAACCAAAGAAAACATAGGACCCAAGTACCCCTCAATGAGTTATAACAGCTCAAAATTTTTGAAAAATGTTATATTATTTTTTTAAATTTTGAACAGCTTTACAGCAGGCTGAATAGAATCTGTGAAATGCAAACTATATTTTTCCCATAGAAAAAAGGCGATCTTTAAAATAGTGCATACCTAAATGCTCCACTTATAAACATTTTTTAGTAATAAAATATAGCCTTTTATTTTGGAAAAAATATTTAAGGGTACAACTCCAGAACAGGCCAGAAAAAAGACAATAAATATAAACTTTTTGGCCGCCTTTTAGGTGCAGTTTCACCTCCTAAAGTATCTGGGTGTAGAACACCCTGTATATTTATTCATTTAACGACTATATTCTAATGAGGTTTTAATGTAGTCAATACCAATGCATAATAATGTATTCCTAAAACAACTAAATAAATAAATAATAATGTATTATAAATAAATATAGCTGCAGCTCAGGAAGATAAAACGGCATAAAAAAAATGTGATAGATTTGGTGTGCAAGATGAAATATTCTAGTTTTTATTCCAGCACTGTACTACAATCTAACATTAAACCACCCTGTCCTGAAAAGTTTAAACCATGACATATTAAAAAATCAAGGGAAAAGAAGCCTTTGTATTAAAAACCTAGGTAATAATAATTTAAGCTAGAAGGCTTCAATAGTTACGATATGGAAAATGGAGAAGGAAGATGCAGGAGGGGATCAAAATATTAAGGAGGCTTAAGGTAAGTGTCCATCTGAGACTTTTTAGTATCGAGACTCGCTCTCGAGACTAAAGTCACTAGTGGACATGGGGCTGAGACTAGTCTCGGAGAGTTAGCGCTAAAGTCTCGGAGACTCGCCGTATCACAAGTCGACAAGCTCTTCCCCTGTGTCTCGAGACTCAGTCTCAGAGTTCGAATCCGTTTCGAATAGCTGAGACTGGTCTCCGAGACAAACCTCACTACATCCCATCCTTTAACTACATCCCTTCCACTAAATATTATATTTTTTTATTTTCTTTTTTTTCCCCCTCTTAATTCTGATATTGTAAAATGTCGAAAAACGAGTGGACTGAAGAGGAGACGTTTCTCCTCATTGAATTATACTAAGCAAATTAAATCCTTTGGAATATTAAGAAAAGTGATTATCGAAACAGAGATAGAAAATTAAAGAATTTGTGGCAGGGGGGATATGTATTTCAAATAGCTATATAAATCACCTAGAAATAAAAAAATAATTAAGCAGGCAGAAGAATATATAATATTGGTACCTATTATTTATTTCCTGATAACGGAATTAATTCAGCGTATGATATATTTATAAATATTATTCATTTATTTGTGCTTAAATAGGTTTTATTTTTTTTTTATATAGGCTTTGTTATATACTTATACTTTTTAACATATTACCATATATTTTTTACCATATTATTAATAGTTTAAATAACTCCTAATAATATTGTAATTGCATTTTTAGAATGAAGAATTTTATTATCAAAATCGTCGGAACCGTTTTCGAGACATGATTTTGTTCACGTCTTTTCAGAGTTTTCGGGAGGTAGCGCCCCCAAGTTTGGAGCTAGAATTATTTCTTGATTTCACCTCGGGGTATGATTTTTCTAAACATGTATCCCAAATTTCGTCGAAATCGGCCCAGCAGTTTAGGCACCAAGCGTCTGCACAGACAAACTACAGAAGACAGACAGATATGTAAACCACTTTTGGACTCAGGGTACCTCAAAACGTGTAAATCCATCAAAATCACAATATCTAATTTACGCGCCATCACAATACTTTTTCTTTATATAAGAAAGTAAAAACGGGAGAAAATGTATTAAATTGGATAACAATGGGTTTTAAACACATAAAGTCATTAAATTGTACGAAATAGGACGCGCGGAAGGTATGTGCCGCACTAATTGGCAGAGTATTTTTTATCACTTTTTTTAACAATTTGTAGGCTGTGATTAATGCCAGTATATGGCGTGCGGCGGGGATCCTCCATTGGGCGAGTCTCAGACGAATCTGCGAGATGATCTCAGGTGGACACAAACCTGAGAGTAGTCTCGGAGACTCGACTCTCCGAGACTTGACCAGGGCTGATGTTGCTCTCAAGTGGACAAGGTTAGGAGACTAATCTCGAGACTAGCTCTCGAGATTTAGTCTCAGGTGGACACCTAGCTTTAGACTCTCCATTGATTGTAGCCCCACGGAGTAGGAAATTAAGTAAGGATTTATCTATTTTAAATATTAAGACTCAATGGTTGTAGCCCCACAGAGTAGGAAAGTAAGTAAAGGATTTATCTATTTTAAATACTGACTCTCCATTTGGTTGTAGCCCCACGGAGTAGGAAAGTAAGTAAGGATTTATCTATTTTAAATATTAAGACTCAATGGTTGTAGCCCCACAGAGTAGGAAAGTAAGTAAGGATTTATCTATTATTAGTATTAAGACTCATTGGTTGTAGCCCCACAGAGTAGAAAAGTAAGTAAAGGATTTATCTATTTTAAATACTGACTCTCCATTTGGTTGTAGCCCCACGGAGTAGGAAAGTAAGTAAGGATTTATCTATTTTAAATATAAGAATAAAAATAGTAAACAGTAGCGTTTGCAATCCATAGTTGAGTAATCAACCTATTTATCCACAAAGTATAAACAGAACAAATAAAATTGTAAATAAGCAATCTCATATCTCAAAAAATAGCTAGAAAAAATGTGTAAATGATTGATACCATAATCTATTGATGACAAAATATATAAATAGGAATACTCAACCATATTTAATATATTATACTGATAATGCATAATAACTGTAATTTAATTTAAATTGAGAGTAAAGTAAACATAAATTTAGCCTGATGCAACTCATACTGAACTTTCTTAGAAACAAGTAAATATTTTCTTGGACCAGTGTTTTAATTAAGTCGAGCTCCCCCACGTGTAGAGCTAAAATTTATTCCTCTAAAATTTATTATTCTATAGGGGTATGATTTTTCTGAACATTTACACTAAATTTGGTCTAAATCAGCCCAGTAGCACACTCCACAGACGACCGACATTTTTCAAAAATCACTTTTTGGACTCGGGGGACACTCAAAGATGTAATTTATTAATGCATTTTTACACAAACCCAATACTTTTTGAAGTGAAACTTCTTTGGGTGCTGTAGAGTAATTTGCTTGAACGAAATTGACGTCGGGAAACAAAGTTCGCGTTTCAAGACTTGTCAAAGTGAAAAATGTTTGATGTGTAATTGCAAGTTTTTGTTTTAAGAATCGCCTGTGATAGATATTTTAATCGACTGCCCACTTAGGCCGGCAGTTGATTTACCTGTAAAAAATTTTCCCTCAGGACGAGTCTCGAACCTTCGACCTTTCGATTGAGAGTCTAGTGTGTTACACTGTGCCGCAGAAGTAGTTGATTGAAACTGAACACAGAATTGATATATATAGCCCAGTACAAATAGACATAAAAAGGGCCTAAAGGGGGGAAAAATTAAATACTAAACTTTCTTTACGCCATCGTTTAGAAGGTGTTTAGAGAAGCATTTTCCATATTATCATATCGAGTGCCACCACTTGCTTCCCCCACCACCCCCTATTGATGACCCAAATTTGGCCTATTCACTGTAACGCCAATATCTCCGGAACAAAGAGTGATAACGACGTGGGGTGTTTTTTAAAGTCTTCTATACACTTACCTCTTTAATTTGATACCCATATCAATATGCTTTTTGCAGTAAAAATGTACCAAAAATTAATAAAATATGGTAAAAAATCTACATTTCTTTTTTCTACTCTGAACAATTTTGATAATAACTTTTTTCCATGGGGTCGGCACTAAAAATGTGGTGAAATAAAACGTGTAGCTTATTTTATTACCTATAATTCGATGTATAATATGTCATAGCAACTCTAATGCAGGAGGGGTAAAAAAGCGGAAATAGCAGCAGTCTTGGACGCCCTCTAAGTCTTTTTCCGCCAGGTTTACCATCATACAACTTTTTAGCTGCCCTATTCTCTGGCATTCTCTCAACGTGACCTAGCCATCGCAGCCTATTTTTCTTAATCTCAGCCACCAGGTCCGGTTTGCCGTAGAGAATATGTAGCTCATCATTGTGCCTAAGTCTCCATCTTCCATCCTCGTTCACTGGGCCAAAGATTCTTCTCAATAGTTTTCTCTCCCAACGCCGTAAGCAGCTTTCATCAGAGTTGGTAAGAGTCCAGGCCTCTGATCCATATAATACAACAGGCCGGATGACAGTTAGATAAACTTTGATCTTCAAGTCTCGACTTAAGAGTCTACTTTTTAGTATCCTCATCAAGGAGAAGTAGCACCTATTTCCTGCCGTTAGTCTAGCTCTTACTTCCTCCGATACGGTGTTGTCATTAGTGATTTGGGTTCCTAAATATTTGAAGTTGTTAGTTGACTTAAATAAATCACCTCCTAACAACTCATCTTCCAGAGGTTCTCTTCCTTCTCTGCGAGTCATTAGCATATATTCTGTTTTATTTTTGTTAATATTTAGTCCCAGATCAGCAGCTTCTTGCTTCAATGGCATGTAAGCCTCCTCCAAGGCTCTTTTAGATCTTGCCAAGAGTCCAACGTCATCTGCATACGCAAGACATTGGGTTTGCCGGTTAAACAAGGTTCCTCCTGGGTTGCCAGGTATTTTCCTGACAGCTCTTTCCAGCACAAGGTTAAAAAGAGTTGCACTCTTAAGGGTGTAGTAGTAAGAAACAAAAAAAAAAAAAAAATAAGTTCCCCACACTTAGGGAGGGGGGGGGGTCCCCCTCCCTCCTCCTTAAAGTCTAAAATTTACATTTTTTTAACTTTTCTCGCAAAACAGTTAATTTTTTTTAAGAAAAATGTTTTATCAAAAATATTTTTTCCATAATTCTGCACAAAAAAGGTCCTATGCATGTTTAAAGTGAGACAAACCGTTTTCGAGAAATTGCTGTTAAATAAATGTATGTGTGCATGTGGAAGATAAAAATAATAGGCGCAGAAGCTTGAAACTTATTTGGGACCAAAATTTGCCTAATGTGACCTACCATTTAAATTTCATTAAAATCGGAAGTGTAGTTTTTAAGATATGATGGTTCGCAAAAATGCGGGTTGGTAATTTTTATGTTTTTCTAAGTAAATACCCACACCAAAGACCAAAAACATATTAATTAAATAGATAACATACTGTTAAGTAACATAACAAGGGATATAAATAACAATTTAACAAGAACATACGCATTGTTATCCGGGATTACAGTTTGGCATTTTGATTTCTACTAATTCCTAAAAAATATTCCCTTAAATTTCATCGGTTATATTAATCCCGCAAATTTTGCTCGGAGAAAATTCTTATTAACGCCGGCGCCGCTGGTTAGACTTGTTTAGTAATTTTTTTCTATAAAGCCTATATTGTTTTGAGGCTGATAATTATAGCTCAGTACAAATAGACAGAAAAGGGCCTAAAGGGGGGAAAAATTAAATACTAAACTTTCTTTACACCATCGTTTAGAAGGTGTTTAGGGAAGCATTTTCCATATTATCATATCGAGTGCCACCGCTTGCTTCCCCCACCACCCCCTATTTTAGACCAAAATTTGGCCTATTCACTGTAACGCCAATATCTCCGGAACAAAGAGTGATAACAATGTGCGGTGTTTTTTAAAGTCTTCTATACACTGTCCTCTTTAATTTAATACCCATATCAATATGCTTTTTGCAGTAAAAATGTACCAAAAATTAATAAAATATGGTAAAAAATCGACATTTCTTTTTTCTACTCTGAACAATTTTGATAATAACTTTTTTCCACGGGGTCGGCACTAAAAATGTGGTGAAATAAAACGTGTAGCATATTTTATTACCTATAATTCGAATATAATTTCGACATTTCTTTTTTCAACTCTGACCTATAGGTCACCTATAATAGGTCACCTAGGACCTATATTACATAGGACCTAGGACCTATAGGTCTTGGGTAATATAGGACCTTAGACCACAACCACAACCATCACCACAACCACAACCACAACCACAACCTCAACCACAACCACAACCTTAACCATCACCATAACCACAAAAAATACCACAACCATCACCACAACCACACCACAACCACAACCAATACCACAACCACACCAAAACCACAACCATCACCACAAAAACAACCACAACCATCAACATAACCACAACAAATACCATCACCACAACCACAACCATCACCTCAACCACAACCATCACCATAACCACAACCATCACCATAACCACAACAAATACCATCACCACAACCACAACCATCACCATAACCACAACAAATACCATTACCACAACCATCACCACAACCACAACCATCACCACATCCACAACCACAACCACAGGCCTAGGACCTAGGACCTCAACCAGGACCTAGGACCTAGGACCTCAACCATCAGCACAACCACAACCACAACCATCACTACAACCACAACCACAACCACAATATATATATATAAATATATATATATATATACATATATATATATATATATATATATATATATATATATATATATATATATATATATATATATATATATATATATATATATATATATATATATATATATATATATATATATATATATATATATATACAATATTATAGGAGTAATTTAAGACTGAAAATTGTAGGTCAATAAGTCTAAAGTGAATGTATAGTAGCAGCTATTAGGTATAATGTTTCTTTTGTTTTTTTAAAGGAATTAACCCAAATCTATGAAAACCTAAATGTTTAGGTACTTGTAGGTCATTTTTTGTTTCGTTTCTCTTCATAATTTTAAATCTTTACTCCCAACTTTATTAATAGTAACAAATGATATAGTCATCATTCTTTAATGACGAATTTTATAAAGTTATATGACATGGTATTATATACGAGTAGATAATTAATTAGTCCAGTAATTTCCATTTGTCATTTGTTTCGGATTTTTGTGGTTACTTTTTTATTATAAGAACATTTACTATTAAATAATTCTTACCCGGCGGTGAATCAAGCCCGATATTTTTGTTTTTATAGCTCCTCAGGAACTAGACTTTTCTTAGAAGAACGACTATCACCACAACCTCAACCATAACCACAACCACAACCATCACCACAACCACAACCATCACTACAACCACAACCACAACCACAACCTTCACCACAACCACAACAAATACAATAACCACAACCACAACCACACCCACCACCACAATCATTCCACAACCACAACCACAACCACAACCACTACCATCACCACAACCACAACAAATACAATAACCGCAACCACAAGAAATACCACAACCACAACTATCACCACAACCATCACCACAACCACAACCACCACCACAACCACAACAACAACCACAGCCAAAACCACAACCACAACAAATACTACAACCATAACCACAAAATACTAAAACCACCATCCTAGGACCTAGGACCTATAGGTCTTGGGTAATATAGGACCTTAGACCACAACCATCACCAAAACCACAACCACAACCATCACCACAACCACAACTATCACCACAACCACAACTATCACCACAACCACAACCATCACCACAACCACAACCATCACCACAACCACACAACAACCACAGACCTAGGACCTAGGGTCTAGGGCCTTGGACCTAGGACCTAGGACCTTCGACCTAGGACCTAAGACCTAGGACCTAGGACCTATAGGTCTAAGGACCTATATTACCTAGGACCTATAGGACCTACAACCTAGGACCTATAGGACCTACGACCTAGGACCCATGGGTCTTAGGTCCTAGGACCTACAGGACCTTAAGGAACTAAGGTTGTGGTTGTGGTTCACAACCACAACCACAACCACAACAAATACCACTACCACAACCACAGACCTAGGACCTAGGGTCTAGGGCCTTGGACCTAGGACCTAGGACCTTCGACCTAGGACCTAAGACCTAGGACCTAGGACCTATAGGTCTAAGGACCTATATTACCTAGGACCTACAACCTAAACCTATAGGACCTATAGATCCTAGGACCTGTAGGACCTATAGGTCCTAGGACCTGTAGGACCTAGGATTTATAGAACCTAGGACCTATAGGACCAAGGATTTATAGGACCTAGGTCCTATAGGACCTAGGATTTATAGGACCTATGTCCTATAGGTCTAAGTTCCTATATTACCTAGGACCTATAGGACCTACGACCTTGGACCTATATGACCTACGACCTAGGACCCATGGGTCTTAGGTCCTAGGACCTACAGGACCTTAAGGAACTAAGGTTGTGGTTGTGGTTCACAACCACAACCACAACAAATACCACTACCACAACCACACCACAACCACAAACACAACCACAACCACAACCACAACCACAACCACAACCACAACCACAAGCCGAACCACAACCACAACCACAACCACACCACACCACAACCACAACCACAACCACAACCACACATCAACCACAACCACAACCACAACCACAACCACAACCACACACCAACACAACTACAACCACAACCACAACCACAACTACAACCACAACCACAACCACAACCACAACCACAACCACAACCACAAGCCGAACCACAACCACAACCACACCACACCACAACCACAACCACAACCACAACCACACATCAACCACAACCACAACCACAACCACACACCAACACAACTACAACTACAACCACAACCACAACTACAACCACAACCACACCACAACCACAACCACACCACACCACAAACACAACCACAACCACAACCACAAACACAACCACAACAAATACCACAACCACAACCACAACCACAACTACAACCACAACCACAACCACAAACACAACCACAACCACAAACACAACCATAACCACAACAAATACCACAACCACAACCATTAGGTCCTTAAGTTCCTGTAGGTCCTTTTGGTCCTCTAGGTCCTATAGGTCCTTTAGGTCCTAGGACCTATAGGTCTTGGGTAATAGGACCTAAAGGTTTTAGGTCCTAAGACCTATGGGTCTTAGGTCGTAGGTCATATAGGTCCTAGGTCGTTGGTCCTATAGGTCCTAGGTAATATAGGAACTTAGACCTATAGGACCTAGGTCTATGGAGGATTTGTTGTGGTTTTGGCTGTGGTTGTTGTTGTGGTTGTGATGGTGGTTGTGGTTGTGGTGATGGTTGTGGTGATAGTTGTGGTTGTGGTTGTGGTATTGGTTGTGGTTGTGGTATTTGTTGTGGTTGTGGTATTTGTTGAGTTGTGGTTGTGGTTGTGGTTGTGGTTGAGGTTGTGGTATAGGTTGTGGTTGTGGTATTTGTTGTGGTTGTGGTTGTAATTGTGGTTGTGGTTGTGGTATTTGTTGTGGTTGTGGTGGTGGACCTACGACCTAGGACCTATATGACCTACGACCTAGGACCCATAGGTCTTAGGACCTAAAGGACCTATAGGACCTAGAGGACCAAAAGGACCTAATGGTAGTGATATTTGTTGTGGTTGTGGTATTTGTTGTGGTTGTGGTTGTGGTTGTGGTATTTGTTGTGGTTGTGGTTGTGGTTGGTTGTGGTTGTTGTTATGGTTGTGGTTGTTGTTGTGGTTGTGGTTGTTGTTGTGGTTGGGGTTGTGGTTGTGGTTGTGGTATTTGTTATTGTTGTGGTTGTGGTTGTAATATTTGTTGTATATTTGGCCCCGTGGAAAAAAGTTATTATCAAAATTGTTCAGAGTACAAAAAAGAAATGTCGATTTTTTACCATATTTTATAACTTTTGGTAGGAAATTTTGACGACATTTTGACGACATTATACACTCATAAACGAGTTCATAACACATACCCCAACATTTTGTATTTACTAGTTTTCGTAGGTAAATTTAATTATTATTGAATATTTTATCCTAATGTATCACCTACCCCTACGCCTATGCCTACCCCTACACCTACCCCTACACCTACACCTCACCTTCACATATACCTACTTCTACACCTACACCTACTCCTACACATACCCTTACACACCCACCTACCCCTACACCTACACTCATAAACGAGTTCATAACACATAGCCCAGCATTTTGTATTTACTAGTTTTTGTAGGTAAATATTATTATTATTGAAGTATCCGTATCAGTATCCCTATCAGTATCCGACGACATGACTATATGAACGACGACATAATGATAACATGATGACGACATGACGACATGACGACATTATGACGACACTATGACGACATGATGAAGACACCATGATGACGATGACGACACGACTAGGACATTATGACGACGACATTATGACGACATTAGGACGACATTATGACGACATTATGACGATACTATGACGACATGACTATATGAACGACGACATAATGAAAACATCATGACGACATGACTATATGAACGACGACATAATGAAAACACGACATTATGACGTCACTATGACGACATTATGACGACACGATGAAGACACCATGATGACGATGACGACACGACTAGGACATGACGACGACATTATGACGACACTATGACGACATGACTATATGAACGACGACATAATGAAAACATGATGACGACATGACGACATGATGAAAACACGACATTATGACGACATTATGACCACGACGAGGACATTATGACGACATGACGCCGAAATTATGACGACATTATGACGACAATATGACGACACTGTGACGACACTATGAAGACATTATAACGACATTATGACGACATTATGACGGCACTATGACGACATTATGACGACATGACTATTTGAACGACGACATTGTGACGACTAAAAAGGGGGACAAAAAAGGGGACTAAAAAGGGGACTAAAAAGGGGACTAAAAAAGGGGACTAAAAAAGGGGACTAAAAAAGGGGACTAAAAAGGGGACTAAAAAAGGGGGACAAAAAAGGGGACAAAAAAGGGGACTAAAAAGGGGACTAAAAAGGGGACTAAAAAAGGGGACTAAAAAAGGGGACTAAAAAGGGGACTAAAAAGGGGACTAAAAGGGGACTAAAAGGGGACTAAAAGGGGACTAAAAGGGGACTAAAAAAGGGGACTAAAAAAGGGGACTAAAAAAGGGGACTAAAAAAGGGGACTAAAAAAGGGGACTAAAAAAGGGGACTAAAAAAGGGGACTAAAAAAGGGGACTAAAAAAGGGGACTAAAAAAGGGGACTAAAAAAGGGGACTAAAAAAGGGGACTAAAAAAGGGGACTAAAAAAGGGGACTAAAAAAGGGGACTAAAAAAGGGGACTAAAAAAGGGGACTAAAAAAGGGGACTAAAAAAGGGGACTAAAAAAGGGGACTAAAAAAGGGGACTAAAAAAGGGGACTAAAAAAGGGGACTAAAAAGGGGACTAAAAAAGGGGGACAAAAAAGGGGACTAAAAAAGGGGACTAAAAGGGTACTTAAAAAAGTACTAAACAGGTACTACAAAAAAAGTACTAAAAAAAGTACTAAAAAAAGTACTAAAAAAAGTAGGAAAAAAGTACTTAAAAAAGTACTAAAAAAAGTATTAAAAAATGTACTAAAAAAAGTACAAAAAAAAGTACTAAAAAAGTAATAAAAAAAGTACTAGAAAAGTAATAAAAAAAGTACTAAAAAAATAGTACTAAAAAAAGTACTAATAAAAGTACTAAAAATAGTACTAAAAAAAAGTACTAAAAATAGTACTAAAAAAAGTACTAAAAATAGTACTAAAAATAGTACTAAAATAAGTACTAAAAAAATACTAAAATAGACTTAAAAAAGTACTAAACAGGTACTAAAAAAAAGTACCAAAAAAAAGTACTAAAAAAAGTACTAAAAAAAGTACTTAAAAAAGTACTAAAAAAGTACTAAAAATAGTACTAAAAATAGTACTAAAAAAAGTACTAAAAATAGTACTAAAAAAAGTACTAAAAAGGTACTAAAACAGTACTAAAAAAAGTACTAAAAAAAGTACTAAAAAAAGTACTAAAAAAAGTACTAAAAAAAGTACTAAAAAAAGTACTAAAAAAAGTACTAAAAAAAGTACTAAAAAAAGTACTAAAAAAGTACTAAAAAAAGTACTAAAAAAAGTACTAAAAAAAGTACTAAAAAAAGTACTAAAAAAAGTAATAAAAAAAGTAATAAAAAAAAGTAATAAAAAAGTACTAAAAAAAAGTACTAAAAAAAGTACTAATAATAGTACTAAAAAAAGTACTAAAAAAAGTACTAAAAAAATAGTACTAATAAAAAGTACTAAAAATAGTACTAACAAAAAGTACAAAAAATAGTACTAAAAAAAGTACTTAAAAAAGTACTTAAAAAAGTACTTAAAAAAGTACTTAAAAAAGTACTTAAAAAATAGTACTAATAAATAGTACTAAAAATAGTACTCAGTACTCAGTACTCAGTACTCAGTACTCAGTACTCAGTACTCAGAAAAAAGTACTCAGAAAAAAGTACTCAGAAAAAGTACTCAGAAATAAGTACTCAGAAATAAGTACTCAGAAAAAAGTACTCAGAAAAAAGTACTCAGAAAAAGAACTAAAAAAAGTACTAAAAAAAGTACAAAAAAAGTACAAAAAAAGTACAAAAAAAAGTACACAAAAGTACAAAAAAGGTACTAAAAAAAGTACTAAAAAAAGTACTAAAAAAAGTCCTAAAAAATGTACTAAAAACAAGTACTAAAAAAAAGTTCTAATAACAAGTTCCAAAAAAAGTACTACAAAAAAATACTAAAAAAAAGTACAAAAAAAGTATTAAAAAAAGTACTAAAAAAAGGTAAAAAAAAGGTACTAAAAAAAGTACTAAAAAAGTACTAAAAAAGTACTAAAAAGGTACTAAAAAAGTACTAAAAAAGTACTAAAAAGTACTAAAAAGGTACTAAAAAAGTGCTAAACAGGTACTACAAAAAAAGTACTAAAAAAAGTACTAAAAAAAGTACTAAAAAAAGTACTAAAAAAGTACTAAAAAAGTACTAAAAAAAAGTACTAAAAAAAGTACTAAACAGGTACTACAAAAAAAGTACTAAAAAAAGTACTAAAAAAAGTACGAAAAAAGTACTTAAAAAAGTACTAAAAAAAGTATTAAAAAATGTACTAAAAAAAGTACTAAAAAAAGTACTAAAAAAGTAATAAAAAAAGTACTAGAAAAGTAATAAAAAAAGTAATAAAAAAAAGTAATAAAAAAGTACTAAAAAAAAGTACTAAAAAAAAGTACTAATAATAGTACTAAAAAAAGTACTAAAAAAAAGTACTAAAAAAATAGTACTAATAAAAAGTACTAAAAAAAGGTACAAAAAAAAGGTACTAAAAAAAGTACTAAAAAAAAGTACTAAAAAAAGTACTAAAAAAAGTACTAAAATAGTACTTAAAAAAGTACTAAACAGGTACTAAAAAAAAGTACTAAAAAAAGTACTTAAAAAAGTACTTAAACAGTACTAAAAAAATAGTACTAATAAATAGTACTAAAAATAGTACTCAGTACTCAGTACTCAGTACTCAGTACTCAGTACTTAGTACTCAGTACTCAGAAAAAAGTACTCAGAAAAAAGTACTCAGAAAAAGTACTGAGAAATAAGTACTGAGAAAAAAGTACTCAGAAAAAAGTACTCAGAAAAAGAACTAAAAAAAGTACTAAAAAAAAGTACAAAAAAAGTACAAAAAAAGTACAAAAAAAAGTACACAAAAGTACAAAAAAGGTACTAAAAAAAAGTACTAAAAAAAGTACTAAAAAAAGTACTAAAAAAAGTACTAAAAACAAGTACTAAAAAAAAAATACTAAAAAAAATACAAAAAAAGTATTAAAAAAAGTACTAAAAAAAGGTACAAAAAAAAGGTACTAAAAAAAGTACTAAAAAAGTACTAAAAAAGTACTAAAAAGGTACTAAAAAAAAGTACTAAAAAAGTACTAAAAAAGTACTAAAAAGTACTAAAAAAGTACTAAAAAAGTACTAAACAGGTACTACAAAAAAAGTACTAAAAAAGTACTAAAAAAAGTACTAAAAAAGTACTAAAAAAGTACTAAAAAAAGTACTAAAAAATTACTAAAAAAAGTACTAAACAGGTACTAAAAAAAGTACTAAAAAAGTACGAAAAAAAGTACGAAAAAAGTACTTAAAAAAGTACTAAAAAAAGTACTAAAAAAAGTACGAAAAAAGTACTTAAAAAAGTACTAAAAAAAGTACTAAAAAAAGTACTAAAAAAGTACTAAAAAAAGTACTAACAAAAGTACTAAAAAAAGTACTAAAAAAAAGTACTAAAAAAAGTACAAAAAAAGGACTAAAAAAAGTGTTAAAAAAAGTACTAAAAAAATAGTACTAAAAAAAGGACTAATAATAGTACTAAAAAAAGTACTAAAAAAAGTACTAAAAAAAGTACTAAAAAAATAGTACTAATTAAAAGTACTAAAAATAGTACTAAAAAAAAGTACAAAAAATAGTACTAAAAAAAAGTACTAAAAAAGTACTAAAATAGTACTTAAAAAAGTACTAAACAGGTACTAAAAAAAGTACAAAAAAAAGTACTTTAAAAAGTACTTAAAGAAGTACTTAAAAAATACTAAAACAGTACTAAAAAAATAGTACTAATAAATAGTACTAAAAATAGTACTCAGTACTCAGTACTCAGTACTCAGAAAAAAGTACTCAGAAAAAAGTACTTAGAAAAAGTACTCAGAAATAAGTACTCAGAAAAAAGTACTCAGAAAAAAGTACTCAGAAAAAGAACTCAGAAAAAGTACTCAAATAAAAGTACTAAAAAAAAGTACTAAAAAAAGTACAAAAAAAGTACAAAAAAAAGTACACAAAAGTACACAAAAGTACAAAAAAGGTACTAAAAAAAGTACTAAAAAAAGTACTAAAAAAAGTACTAAAAACAAGTACTAAAAAAAAGTTCTAATAACAAGTTCCAAAAAAAGTACTAAAAAAAAATACTAAAAAAAAGTACAAAAAAAGTATAAAAAAAAGTACTAAAAAAAGGTACAAAAAAAGGTACTAAAAAAAGTACTAAAAAAGTACTTAAAAAAAGTACTAAAAAAGTAATAAAAAAAGTACTAGAAAAGTAATAAAAAAAGTACTAAAAAAATAGTACTAAAAAAAGTACTAATAATAGTACTAAAAATAGTACTAAAAAAAGTACTAAAAATAGTACTAAAAATAGTACTAAAAAAAGTACTAAAAATTGTACTAAAAATAGTACTAAAATAGTACTAAAAATAGTACTAAAATAAGTACTAAAAAAATACTAAAATAGTACTTAAAAAAGTACTAAACAGGTACTAAAAAAAGTACTAAAAAAAAGTACTAAAAAAAGTACTAAAAAAAGTACTAAAAAAAGTACTAAAAAAGTACTTAAAAAAGTACTAAAAAAGTACTAAAAATAGTACTAAAAATAGTACTAAAAAAAGTACTAAAAATAGTACTAAAAAAGTACTAAAAAGGTACTAAAACAGTACTAAAAAAAGTACTACAAAAAAGTACTAAAAAAAGTAATAAAAAAAGTACTTAAAAAAGTACTAAAAAAGTACTAAAAATAGTACTAAAAATAGTACTAAAAAAAGTACTAAAAATAGTACTAAAAAAAAGTACTAAAAAAAGTACTAATAATAGTACTAAAAAAAGTACTAAAAAAAAGTACTAAAAAAATAGTACTAATAAAAAGTACTAAAAATAGTACTAAAAAAAGTACAAAAAATAGTACTAAAAAAAAGTACTAAAATAGTACTTAAAAAAGTACTAAACAGGTACTAAAAAAAGTACTAAAAAAAGTACTTAAAAAAGTACTTAAAAAAGTACTTAAAAAATACTAAAACAGTACTAAAAAAATAGTACTAATAAATAGTACTAAAAATAGTACTCAGTACTCAGTACTCAGTACTTAGTACTCAGTACTCAGTACTCAGTACTCAGAAAAAAGTACTCAGAAAAAAGTACTCAGAAAAAGTACTCAGAAATAAGTACTCAGAAAAAAGTACTCAGAAAAAAGTACTCAGAAAAAAGTACTCAGAAAAAGTACAAAAAAAAGTACACAAAAAAGTACACAAAAGTACACAAAAGTACAAAAAAGGTACTAAAAAAAGTACTAAAAAAAGTACTAAAAAAAGTCCTAAAAAAAGTACTAAAAACAAGTACTAAAAAAAAGTTCTAATAACAAGTTCCAAAAAAAGTACTAAAAAAAAATACTAAAAAAAAGTACAAAAAAAGTATTAAAAAAAGTACTAAAAAAAGGTACAAAAAAAGGTACTAAAAAAGTACTAAAAAAGTACTAAAAAAGTACTAAAAGGTACTAAAAAAGTACTAAAAAAGTACTAAAAAGTACTAAAAAAGTACTAAAAAAGTACTAAAAAAGTACTACAAAAAAAGTACTAAAAAAAGTACTAAAAAAAGTACTTAAAAAAAGTACTAAAAAAGTACTAAAAAAGTACTAAAAAAAAGTACTAAACAGGTACTACAAAAAAAGTACTAAAAAAAGTACTAAAAAAAGTACGAAAAAAGTACTTAAAAAAGTACTAAAAAAAGTATTAAAAAATGTACTAAAAAAAGTACTAAAAAAAGTACTAAAAAAGTAATAAAAAAGTACTAGAAAAGTAATAAAAAAAGTACTAAAAAAATAGTACTAAAAAAAGTACTTATAATAGTACTAAAAATAGTACTAAAAAAAAGTACTAAAAATAGTACTAAAAAAAAGTACTAAAAATAGTACTAAAAATAGTACTAAAATAAGTACTAAAATAAGTACTAAAAAAATACTAAAAAAATACTAAAATAGTACTTAAAAAAGTACTAAACAGGTACTAAAAAAAAAAGTACTAAAAAAAAGTACTAAAAAAAGTACTAAAAAAAGTACTAAAAAAGTACTTAAAAAAGTACTAAAAAAGTACTAAAAATAGTACTAAAAATAGTACTAAAAAAAGTACTAAAAATAGTACTAAAAAAAGTACTAAAATGGTACTAAAACAGTACTAAAAAAGTACTACAAAAAAGTACTAAAAAAAGTACTAAAAAAAGTACTAAAAAAAGTACTAAAAAAAGTAATAAAAAAAGTAATAAAAAAAAGTAATAAAAAAGTACTAAAAAAAAGTACTAAAAAAAAGTACTAATAATAGTACTAAAAAAAGTACTAAAAAAAAGTACTAAAAAAATAGTACTAATAAAAAGTACTAAAAATAGTACTAAAAAAAAGTACAAAAAATAGTACTAAAAAAAAGTACTAAAAAAAGTACTAAAATAGTACTTAAAAAAGTACTAAACAGGTACTAAAAAAAGTACTAAAAAAAGTACTTAAAAAAGTACTTAAAAAAGTACTTAAAAAAGTACTTAAAAAATACTAAAACAGTACTAAAAAAATAGTACTAATAAATAGTACTAAAAATAGTACTCAGTACTCAGTACTCAGTACTCAGTACTCAGTACTTAGTACTCAGAAAAAAGTACTCAGAAAAAAGTACTCAGAAAAAGTACTCAGAAATAACGACAGATGTCGTCATAGTGTCGTCATGGTGTCGTCATAGTGCCGTCATAGTGTCGGCATAGTGTCGTCATAGTGTCGCCATAGTGTCGCCATAGTGTCGTCATAGTGTCGTCATAGTGTCGTCATAGTGTCGTCATAGTGTCGTCATAGTGTCGTCATGGCGTCGTAATGGCGTCGTCATAGTGTCGGCATAGTGTCGTCATAGTGTCGTCATGGCGTCGTCATGGCGTCGTCATAGTGTCGTCATAGTGTCGTCATAGTGTCGTCATAGTGTCGTCATAGTGTCGTCATGGCGTCGTCATAGTGTCATCATGGCGTCGTCATAGTGTCGTCATAGTGTCGTCATAGTGTCGTCATAGTGTCGTCATAGTGTCGTCATGGCGTCGTCATGGCGTCGTCATAGTGTCGTCAAGTGTCGTCATAGTGTCGTCATAGTGTCGTCATAGTGTCGGCATAGTGTCGTCATGGCGTCGTCATAGCGTCGTCATAGTGTCGTCATAGTGTCGGCATAGTGTCGTCATAGTGTCGACATGTAGTCATAATGTTGTAATTATGTCGTCGTTTATATAGTCATGTCGTCATAATGTCGGCGTCATAATGTTGTCGTCATGTCGTCATAATGTCGGCGTCATGTCGTCATAATGTCGTCGTCATGTCGTCATAATGTCCTCGTCGTGTCGTTATCGTCATCATCGTGTCATCATCGTGTCGTCATCACGGCGGCATCGTGTCGTCATCATGTCATCATAACGTCATCATGTAATCGTCATCATCGTGTCGTCATCATGTCGTCGGCAGGCTTCGTCATCATGTCGTCGTCGTCGTTATCTCTGATTCAGATTCAGATTTCGATTCTGATTTAGATTCAGAATTTGATTCCGATTCCTATTCAGATTCCGATTCCGATTCAGATTCTGATTCCTATTCAGAATAAGATTCCGATTCCTATTCAGATACCAACTCCGATTCTGATTCCTAGTCCGATTCAGATTCCGATTCCCATTCTTATTCGGTTTCAGATTTAGATTCAGATTCAGATTCAGATGGATACTACGGGATACTGATACCCCACTGAGATAATGATGGATACCACGGGAGACATACAGATACTGATACGGGATACTGATACGGATACTTATATGAATACTGATACGGATACTGATACGGATACTGATACGGATACTGATACGGATACGGGATAAGGTATACTGATAATGGATACTGATACGTATACTGATAGTGATACAGATACTGATACAAGTACTACGGGATATTAATACGGATACTGATACGGATACTGGTACTAATACGGATACTGATACTGATACGACATACTGATACGGATACTGATACTGATACTACGGGATACTGATACGGATACTAATACGGGAAACTGATACGGGATACTGATACGGGATACTGATACGGGATACTGATACGGATACAACAGGATACTGATAGGGATACTGCGGGTGCTGATACGGATACTGATACGGATACTGGATACTGATACGAGATACTGATACTGATACGGGATACTGACATTGATACGGATACTGATACTGACAGGGCCGGCGCAAGGGCCATGCGAGACATGCGGCCGCATGTGGCGCAGCCTATGACGAGGCGCCGGTGAAGCCGGCAGATTCCTTATACATTTTTTGTTTAGCAATCTTTTGCAAGTAGCTTAAACTAAAAATTTAAAAAAAGTGAAATAAATAAATATAATATTATATTTATTATAATATTATATTAAATTAAAATAACGGGAAGCAGTAAGAAATAATTGCAGCAGAAATATTAGTATGAACTGTAAACGGAACCGCAAAATCATTCTGTGTTTTTGAGTTTTAAATAAAAAAAATAAATCGGAGGGGTGTGTAGTAAGGGAGATAAGAGGGATGAAAATGCAGATATGGAAATAAGTGACAGAGTAAAAGTTGAGAAATAAGTGAGAAGGTAATAGAACAGTAGGACTTCTACCAGGTAGAAAGTGATAAAAACACTATGTCTAAAAACACTAGGGGACACCTGGAATTCTTATCTACCTTAGATAATCATCTAAAGATAAGATTAAATCAAAGCTTATTAAAATCTTTTTTACATACTACATTTTTAATTTGTTGTCAGTTTTATTTAATTAGCCCTCCCGCTCGTTAATATCGTAAAATCTTTATTCTATTCTTCTACATTTTTCTATTTTTCGTAATTTTTTTTAAGTGGACCACTTTATGGGTATTAAATTAAAGAGGACAGTGTATAGAAGACTTTAAAAAACACCGCACATCGTTATCACTCTTTGTTCCGGAGATATTGGCGTTACAGTGAATAGGCCAAATTTGGGTCTTCAATAGGGGGTGGTGGGGGAAGCAAGCGGTGGCACTCGATATGATAATATGGAAAATGCTTCCCTAAACCCCTTCTAAACGATAGTGTAAAGAAAGTTTAGTATTTAATTTTTCCCCCATTTGTTGTAGTTGAGTGGTTGTGGTATTTGTTGTAGTTTAGGTTGTGGTATTTTTTTGTGGTTGTGGTATTTGTTGTGGTTGTGGTATTTGTATTTGTTGTGGTTGTGGTGTGGTATTTGTTGTTGTGGTATTTGTTGTAGTTTAGGTTGTGGTATTTTTTGTGGTTGTGGTATTTGTTGTGGTTGTGGTATTTGTATTTGTTGTGGTTGTGGTATTTTTTGTGGTTGTGGTATTTGTTATGGTTGTGGTTTTGGTTGTGGTGATGGTTGTGATTGTGGTGATGGTTGTGGTTGTGGTTGTGGTTATGGTTGTGGTTGAGGTTGTAGTTGCGGTTGTGGTGTGGTCAGTGTCAGTGTCAGTGTCAGTGTCAGTTTTTTTTTTTATCAAATTATAGCATGCTTCACAGTTTGTACTACATGCGGTTAAAGGTCACAATAAAATTTAAAAGTGGTTTAAGTAGGACCATACACATCGATAACAACAATGACGGAGAGATAAATAATAAAATTTTCAGCAATTAGAAGTTGCTGTAGGCGTAGTAAAAACAAGTTAGTAACAATAACATGAACGGAAAAATATTCAAATTAATATAGGCACTTATGTACAAACTTAATTACACACAAAAGTATCACAGTTAAAAGAATGTTGATGTGCAAAGTTTAAAATTTTAGTACTTTTGAAGATATAGGTGTAAATAAGGTTGAAACTTATTTGGGACCATCAATTGCCTAATGGTGACCTACGATTTAAATTTCATTAAAATCGGAAGAGTAGTTTTTAAGATAATATGTTGGTTCGCAGAAATGCGGTTTACAATTTTTTATCTTTTTCCAACTACAATACCTCGGTTTGTATCACTTTAAACATGCATAGGACCTTTTTTATGCAGAATTATGGGAAAATATTTTTGTCAAAAACATTTCTCTTCAAAAAAATAAACTGTTTTGCGAGAAAAGGTTAAAAAATTATTATTTTTAGATTTTATGGTGGAGGGAGGGGGCCACTCCCCCCCCCCCCCCCCCCCCCGCCCTCAAGAGGTGGGAACTTTACTGTTTCTTACTACTACACCCTTAAGAGTTTTTTCGCAAAGTTTCAATACTTTATAAATCATTTACCCTATTATTCCTTATTTTCCTGGACTAAATAGAGTTCACAGTCAACACTATTAGCAGCTTTCCATACTACACGCATCCGCTATTTCCGCTTTTTTCCCCCTCTTGCATTAGAGTTGCTATGACATATTATACATCGAATTAAAGGTAATAAAATAATCTACACGTTTTATTTAACCACATTTTTAGTGCCGACCCCGTGGAAAAAAGTTATTATCAAAATTGTTCAGAGTAGAAAAAAGAAATGTCGATTTTTTACCATATTTTATAACTTTTGGTACACTTTGACTACGAAAAGCAAATTGATATGGGTATCAAATTAAAGAGGACAGTGTATAGAAGACTTTAAAAAACACCACACATCGTTATCACTCTTTGTTCCGGAGATATTGGCGTTACAGTGAATAGGCCAAATTTGGGTCTTCAATAGGGGGTGGTGGGGGAAGCAAGAGGTGGCACTCGATATGATAATATGGAAAATGCTTCCCTAAACCCCTTCTAAACGATGGTGTAAAGAAAGTTTAGTATTTAATTTTCCCCCCTTTTTTGCTTATTTGTACTGGCCTAATAAGGGTATTATTATAGCAATTAATATGTTGTTTTCATGTTATTTATTCGCCAAAATTTTATGAAAATAATTTATTAATTGAAATTATGTTTCTATGAGAGTCATCTGACTGTGGCGGCATTGTAAACTCTTGTTTATTAATATGTATTTTGCGTTTTAATAAATGATTAATATAGTATGCATTACTTAAATAAGGGTTATTGTGCTATTTCATATGTTCATTCTGTTTCTAGAACTTAAGTTTCACTTCTAATGCATGAGAGTCTAACACATTTTTTTTTTCTCTATACATAATACCTATATATAAGAAAGTAAAAAAATAAACAACACAGGGGAAAATAAACAACACTCATTTCGCTTTTTTTTCTATTTAATTTTTTTTTTTTTTTTTTCAGATATTTGACATACATAAAATATAGCATATATTTCATTTTGTTTACGTATATATATTTATGTATTTATGCACATATTCTTCATTAGCTCCTATAGATTTTTTTTTCTTTCTCTCTCACTTAATATATTTTTTTCAGGACTGTACCAATAAGAATAACAATTTTTTTTTTTTTTTTTTTTAATGGTTAATTATACTTAATAGGACATATAACAGTAACAAATAATTGTCTAAGAGGTTAACTTTATAAAAAATAGAGACAGATAATTTTTTTATATATTATATAAATTAAAAAAATAAAATAAAAAAATAAAACATTTAGAGTAAAAATATAGTCGCAAAAAAAAAAAAATATTTTCTTTAAAAGCAACTTTTTTTATGAAAATCGTTAAACAAAAAAAAAGGAATGAAACGCAACAGCTTGACTGGTCACACCCTGTGTTACCCTCATCCATAACTGTTTTATAACAATTAAATTAACTCGTAAAAATATTTAAGATTACAATAGAAAAAAGTAAAAAAAAAACTTGGACAAGAACATTTAAACACTATGATCATTTTAATAATTAATTTTTTAAAAATATTTATAAATGCTAGAGTACATTAGAAATGAAAGGTGCCATATCACTCAGAAAAATACATAAATCTGACATAATTTGCATTTCAAAAAACCATTTTTTTTTAAGTTAAAAATAAATATAATTAATAAATATAGAGATTCAACTCTTGAAGAGGGTAGGCACCTTTCTATTCTAGTGTCGGTTCTAAAGGAAAAAGAGAAAAAAGTAAAAAAAAAGGTTTAACATGCAGGGGTAACTATATTACTTATAGAGCACCTTCGGATTGCACAGTCTTAGAAACTTTTCGTTACCAATTTCTTTTTTATTATTATTATTTATTTTTTATTTTTTCTTACAATCGTCTCCTCCCCACAGTCCTAATAAATACACTTTAAAATAAATTTAAAATGGTTCCATTAAAATCAAAAGTTAAATGATAAAAGATATTCTCAAACTTTTAATGTAGATAAAAGAAAAAAAAAACAGTAACAATGAGTATAATTATTCATAAAATGTTGTAAAAAAAAATCTATTAGTTAACATATTTGTTTTATTTCTCCAAAGGAATTAATCCGTAAAAAAAAAAAATAATAATAATTATACTGATAGATTGACATTAAACACGTATTTAACAATTATTATTCGAGTGAATTTCAGCAAATTAATATTTTGTAGGTAAAAAGTGATTTTTTTTTTTTACCTTAAAAATAAGAATATTGTACTTACATTCCTTTTTGAATAATGAAGATTTTTTTTTACTTGAAATAATAACTTGAAAACCTTTATCTAACATTAATGCACACAAAAAATTAATAATTTTACTTAGCCATATTAACAACATCATATCAATAGTATAATCGTGAAAAAAAAAATATAAAGAAAAAAAAACATTTTTTTTCTTCATACCCTGATTAACTACAGGAAAAAAGCTTTATGTTCTAGTTTAACTATTTCGTTGATAAGGTATTTTTAATAGGACTAGGACAGTGGCTTAGTGATCAGGGGCGTAGCAAGAGCATTGGGGGCCCCTCGCCCAAAAAAATTGAAGAGCAAAAAAAAGCTTTGCATTCAGAACTGAATGGGGCCCTTTTGACAATGGTATAGAAGTATGAGTCCACGGTAGTTAGATATTATTATCCTCTAAAGAGGGCCCCCATCGACATTGTTTTATTGGGTTTGGGGTCCCTTGTCACTGGGGGCCAGCCCGCTATGCGGGCCTGTGAGTTACGCCACTGTTAGTGATGATTATTTAATGTTATGTTTTCCACCCTAGCATTGACTGCCTGACCAGAAAATCTTGTCCATGGTCCCATCACTAAAAGAACTTATTCTTAGTATGGAAATGTTAGACTCCCTTATGCCTCTTAGACACCAAAGCGTTTTCAAAAAATGTATTAAGAATACATAAGAGCTTTTTACACCACCATAATTTTTCTTGTAGTTAATGATGTCAAAAGTATTTTTATATTTCACTGTAATTAAGTTATTTATCATTATAAAAACAAGAATAGATTAAAAAAACAAATAAAATTTTGATAATTTGTAGGAATTAGAAATATGTCATTTTTTTATCCCTCAAGTTTCAATGCTTAAGAATACCTTCCATACTTTAACCTCTAATCAGATGAAGCCTTAAGTAAAAAAAAGTAATTAAATAAATTTAAACAAAACCCTAAAATAAACTAATAATTAATTGGCTCTGTGATGGGAGAAATCTAACACATACAGATTTTAACTAACTAAATTAGTTTAACTTGTAATCAGGCGGAGTAGATATGAAACAAGAATTTAATTAAAAAGGTTATTTAGTTCTCAATACTGATTTTCAGATAATTTCATTAAGATAAAACAATAAATTAAAAATATTAATATCGATGTGTGTGTACCTCTGTCTTTTTAATGTTTATCTAATATTAATTCAAAATCTTACTTTTATTTTTTCTTCTTCACATTTTGAATAGCACTATCATTGCATGAAATAAAACATTCATTTGTGGTTTGGGCTTGCTTCTAATAAGAGATTCAATTTACCTTAACCCTAAGGCAAAAACAAGATCTTAGTTCTCTTGTTACAATGTCTAGTTCTGATAATATAAAACTAATAATTCATTTTTATTTTTCTATTTTGGAAATCAGTGTTATAAGTAAAATAAAATATAATACTTTACATTTGATGTCATATTTAGAATTTGACTGTCTATTATGGCTATGATTAATAAAAGTTAATTTTGCACAATAATATTTTCCCTAATATAATCATAATAATTATATTTTTAAAATGATTTTATTTATTTGCATTATTTATATTGAAAAATTAGTTGGCTCGTTGTAATCCAGATTTAAGTAAAATGAAGTAATTGATACTAGAAATTGGTTAATTTAAACAAGATAAAAGATTTGATTATTGAACATTTCTATTAGAAAAGAAAAAATTAAAAATGTAGTCGAACCCGTATTTATTGTTGTTTGTCCAAACCTGTGTTCATAGTTGTGTCATCGTTTTAAAAAGTAGATAATTTGTATAACATAAAAAAGTATAACAATTATATTATACTCTTTTGAGAGAAGAATAATACATGCAGGAATAATGATAAGAATTATTTAAAAAATTTATTTGTTGGAGGTATTTTTTTCCATAAAACATATTGTAACTTCAATGGTTTAGCCGAAGAAATAGTTTATATAAAATCATCAGAATTTACTATTAGTTTATTTTCTTTTTGATGGATCCATAAGTAAAAAGTTAATAATCTTTCATTAATTCACCAGGGGTGGAATCATGGTTAATTAAACCCTTGATATTTAAGGTAGTATATACGAAGGTAGGTATTCTCTTACAAAAATCCCAGCGATTAGATCAAAATTTTGGTTCTTTACCAATTTCATAAATATTCCTTTGAAAGATTAATTTATACATTTCTAGTATATACTTGTACAATAAAATTCTTATTTACCCTTCAATATCCATATAATTTTTTTATAGCAATTTAATCTCGAGATATTTGACAGCCTTCAAGACTCTTTAGACAAACAAGTTGTGACTTCAAATAAAATTAAACGCTTCACAACAGAAAAACATCAATATGGTTAAAAATGCGCTCTAGAAACAGCTCCAGAGTCTACCCAAGACTTGCTTCATTAATGTGAAAATTTACCATTTATGTTCAATTTTTATATAATAAGATTTGCTCATTATTAAAAAATATTAGAATTTATTTTTAATAAATAAAAACCCATTTTTTAATTAATTACACTGATAATATAGATCTTCAGCACATACATCATAGATAACAATTATCTCTAAATCAGCATGAGAAATTTTGAATGTAAACCTCTACTAAGTAGGCAGGGAAAAATTATGGGGAGGAAAACACATGTTTATCACCGATTTCTTTAGGCTTTCATTAATAGGAAATAGTGGAACCTTTTTGTTTAATTACTTTTACTATGAATAATTTTTCTTACTTTTTGCTCCATCCTCCTAATTAACCAAACATATATATTTTTTTAATTTATCTTTAATTTAACTGAAGACTGCTCATATAATTGTGTTTTTTTTTATACATTAAAGTAAATAATTATAATAATAATAAACCCTTTAATAAATTAGTATTTTAAGAAATAAAAATAAATAAAACATTTAATAAAATAAACAATAAAAATTGCACGGGTGTTTTCCTAAAAAATAAATAAAGTACATGATAATTAAAAAGATAGTGGAAAAAAAGGCAATTATCACTGAAGATTGTCAACAACAAAAATTTTCTTGTCCTTATAAAATACACCCACTTCTATCGTTGCTGGTATTTGGTTATGCCTAAATGTAATTTTAAGAAATCTTTTTAACTAATATTTGTTTGCAGAAGATCAGCATGCATCTCCAATTTTCATATATTCTCCAACTGATAATTATTATATATAGGAAAACTTTCAGTTGTAAAATTAATTTTCAATTTGCAATTTTTCTCTATTGTTAATAGTTTTTTTTAAAAAAATAAATTAATTTAAAGGAATACAAAAAAAAATCTCATCAAAAGAGCATTGTAAGTCCACAGATAAGTTTTGCAACTCTATGTTTTTTTGTGGAGCCATCCTATATTAATTTAAATATAAACTTCACTATTACAACTAAACTTATCTTATTGAATTTTGCATGAGCAAATTTTTAGAAAAATAATGAAACACACATATATGAAATTTTTAAGATCTTAATGCAAAATTTTTAACCACAACATTTATCACATTCACAAATTAACTCTATTCTTAAGACATTTTGATATGACATCTCTAAGATTTTTAGAGCTTATTTATAATATTTCAGTTCACACTTTTTTCTTTAATGTATGGTTGCCAGGAAATCTAAGTAAACTTATTAAACTAAAATATCAGGAAAGAAGACTCAAGCCATCAAATCTAGTAATCACAACAAGAACGATAAAACTAAGAGAAATAAATCAGAATGACCTCAAAATAAACCCCAAATTTGTGAGAAATTACAAAAATATTCTAATAACATGTGTAATAATTTTAGACACATTAAAATTTACTTTCTTGTAATAAAAATGTGGACCATCCTGCATGTTGTCTTACCTAAAATAACTATTTTAAAAGCCAAAACTCATTAAAAATATTTTTATTGATGGATAAAAACTTAGAAACTAATATTTGTGTTTAAAGCTTTTAAAGGAAGAGTTGATATTTAAATAAATGTCTCCAGTTCTTTCATAAAAATAAATAAATAACTTTCAAGTAAATATTAAATATTTTATTATTGTTACCCCAAATAATTTTTTTTCCTCTATAACATTAGTCATAATTTCAAATGTTAATAGCAATATTAAATCAAAAACATATGTGTGTGTGTGTGTGTGCATTAACTAATGTATGTATGTAGTAATATGTATTGCATTTAGTTATAAATTTGATTTTTGTTTGGTTATTTAGTTAAATAACCTTTATCTTCCTAATGTAATTACCATTTATTTAATATCATTATCCTATTGCATATATGTATATAACTTGCCAATAACATATAAACTTTTAAAAAAATCCAAAAATTGTATCACATTAATAAAATGATTTTTTTTATATATGTAATAGATGTGTGGATTTAAAAAAATCAATAGGAATTTTTAGGAAAACACCTCACTTAAAAACAAATAAAAATAATATAAATAAATATAAAACAAAACAAAAAATAAATAAATAAAGTGTCTGCACCAAAAAAAAGAATAAATATGTTAAAAACTAAATTTCAAAAAAATTATATATTAAATTTTCTTTTTCATTTCATAATTAAACAACTGACATTAGAATATAAAGAATATATATAAAAAACAAACAGATAACATTAAAGAGGCACATTTTTATAAATATTTTTTTAAATAACCGATAAACTTATAAAACTATTAGCATCAGCCGTAATTATTTTTGCCGAATCTCATCATAAAGCCCTCTTGCACATTTTTTACAACAGTCTGATAAAACAGACAAGAAAAAAATACAAAAATAATATTTTTTTTTCTAGGGAACTGCAAGAAAATGCGCATAACTTTTCACTTCTCGGCTGAGTAATTATAGAAAAAAAATCACTTTTTTTCAATATATTATTTTTTGAGACAAAACATATTTTTTTAAAAATTAATAAAAAGAACAAGAAAAAAATAAAAATAAAATAAAATAATAATAATAAATTAAAAAATAAAAATTAAATCATTTTTTTTAAATAACAAAATAAATTAATTTAAATATATATATATATTTTTTTAAAGTTTCAAAAAATAAGACAAGAATCAAATTTGGGTCTACATTCATCACTGGGAGTATTAGAACTGTTAGATGATTTTTTTTTTTTTTTTTTTTTTTTTTTTAATCTTTTTTTGGTCATTTTTATTTTCATACATAATCAATGATTTATGTTTTATACTTATAAACATTTTATTAATGAACTGATCAAATTAGTTCCGTGTAACCCTAGATTAAACAGCCAACATGTGATTAGTTAGTCACAATTAAAAATAATAATATTAATTAATAATAATAATAATAATAATAATAATAATAATAGACTGGTTTCAACCAAAGGAATCATCAATAGAACTTTTGGTCATGGTTATTATCCAATTGTTTTTAATTTATTTTACCAAGTTTATTGGCTATCGCCAATAAACTGCCCAGTTAACACTTTCATTTTTGTTCAGAATGAAAAAGTACAAAACAGATAAAGTAATCTAAAAGGGATAGTTCGATTCTGAAAAGAGATTTGACTTTCTCCCTTTTTTGTCCTGCAGCAATACAACTTTTTTAAAATGTTTATAAAATTTTACTTTTAGGTCTTATACTATTATTTAAAGTTTGAAAAATGTGGTCACCACTTTAACATCTAAAATTAACTAAATTTGCATAAATTATGACTGAAACAACACTTTTTTTTTAAGATAAAACAAACAATCATTGACCAATCATTTTTAAAAGAATACTAAATTCCATGAAAAACTGTGTCAGCAAATAAAGGGCCCTACCTAGTTAGAAATATATAATTACATTCATTTTAAGATTTAATTTAAAGTATTAAAAAAAATGAAATAAAATAATAATGTTATATAATTCATATTTTAGAAGAAGATATGGTTTCATTTGAAAAATATTTAGCTAGAGATTATAATATATAAATACATATAAATATATACATATATATATATATATATATATATATATATATATATATATATATATATATATATATATATATATATAAATGGGATTTGACAGAATCTAATAGCACCCAGCAGAGAATTAACCCCCTTTTTATTACATTCACTAATATACAAATCTGATAAATCGATAACAGTTTTTAGTAATATTTATATTTCATCTTTAAAACCCTAAATAAAAATGGAGATTACATTCGTATTATATATACAACTTTATATTTATATTTTTTTTCCTTAATAATCTCGTTATTTAATACCCTTTTTTTAAACAATAAGAAATCTATTAAATATTATACATATATTTATACATTAATATTTATAATTATTTATAGTGTTTTAAACACTTAAATCTTTTTTTTAATTTAATTTCAATTTTTTTTTTTGTTTGTTTTAATCTGTATCTATTATAAATTAAATACTGTAATGCATCCAATTTTTTTTTTTTTTTATAAATCCATTTTTTTCTTTGTTTATGAATATATCTTTATAATAAAAAAATAACACTCTTTTATTCTTTATCTTTTTATGAAAACAGTTAAAACACACGTTTGTGCGCACACGTATGTTAACGCAGAGTGCGGTGGAAGTACATTTTTCTTTTATTTTATTTTTTTTTCGACACGTGAAGGGAGGAAATATTTAGGGGGATAAATGCTCATGTCGTCCTTTTTTATAATTACATACAGTAAACCATATCTGTGCAAGCGAAAAACCATTTTTGACTTCGCTGGCGATTTCCAGGGACATTGGCGGCCTGCAGTACCGCCCCCAGAGTTTGCCACAACACTCTTGGGGACTGGTAACTGATTCCTTTTTATTTAATATCACAACGGGAACCACAGATATGTTTACTGCATGTAATTGGCCATATTTCAGTATATTATATTGGCCACCATTATAGCGAAGAACACAGCAAGGACGGTAAAACAGCAAAGGATAATTCCAGCCCACTGGTTGTCTGTTAGTGCCGTTCGTGATGCTACCTGCGAAAACAAAATTATACCTGTTATACTTCTTCATTATTCAATTTATTTTTATATTTTCAATTATTCAGGTACTTAATATCAATGGAATTTAAGGTTCACAATATCAATGAAAGTGGAGGGGGGAAAAATATGGCTTTGCTTATTAAAATTAACATGATTTTACTTTCATTCAAAATAATTTAAATAATTACTATTCTTTTTAATGTATACTATTTTTCTTGGGAAAAATAAAAAAAAGGCTTAATAGGAATTCTAGAGCAAGGATAAAGCAGCTTAAATTATTTAAAAAAGTTTTACAAACAAAGAAGTGAAAAACTCATAAATTTTGCCTCTATCAATCCTGCACTCAAGCTAACAGCAAGCTTACATCTACCTTTCTATCCTATCCTTGCTTTTCGCTTTAAAAAAAAAGTAAAATTAAATTAAAAGAATCAGAAGTAATGTTTTACTTGTTGGTTGTTGTGCCTAGGAGCATGTGTAGGTGTGGTATTGTCATGGTGTATAGGAGGTGTTGAGAGTGACGCAGGTAAAGAGAAAGCACCGTCTACTGAAGACCCTTCATCACCACATAATCTAACAGCACCAACTCTCACCAGGTAATCTGCACCAGGTTCCAAATCTTTCACCTGACATCTTATATCAACACCTCGGTAAACCTAAAAACAATATAAGAATCCATTTCTATCTGTTCCAAACAATTTTGAATTACAATAAGTTTTAACTAAAATTACTCTTGCACTCCCTCTCCAGCACATATTGTAAGTTGATTAAGAAAAATAGTCAACAGTAAAGGGGGGGGGGGGGGGGGGGGGATACAATGCCAATCTATGTGGGGGAGAAAATAATATTACTAGCAGTTATATATACAGTAATACAGCAATATAATAAGAAAGTTAATTGTACAATTATTAGCTTATTAATTGTTCTTCATATTAAGTATCTAGAATTGGATGTGCTAGTGGTCAATGTTTATAACGACACAGTTGTTGGTTTCCTTTGAGTACAGACTTACTTATAATATAATTAAAGAAAAGAGTAATTCATTTAAAATACCTGTTTGAATGTCTGCTGCCTGAGCCTAGCACATTGAACAATATATTCTAAATTGTCCGATGCCATCGGCCTAAGGGGTGACCATTCCACTTGACAACTCTTGTGCCCAACTTCAGTCACTTTAAGACCTACAACATATAAAACATAATGTTAGAAAAAGACGCTTATTTACTACAAGAAATTATAAGTGAACTTAAATTTAGAAAGAAAAAAAATTATGTTGTTAAAAAAAAAAAAAAAAAATTATAAGGAGATACCTATGAGACACAAATAGTCCAAGAATATACTAATTTACAGCCACATTTAAACTGCTTATCAGGTATTTCCTCATTTATCTTTTTACAGTTCTGATAATGACCAAAAGTCTAGTACAAGTTATTATATTTATGAATAACTGTTTGCTTATAATAAAGAATTTATCTTATTTTCACACATGTCCTGCCCATTTTGGTGGACAATGTGATTTTCATATTCCTGAGTACAAAATTAGTTAGTAGACCAAAAATCAAGTTGATGTTAGTTCATCACTCGATAGGTTAGTTATTCAAATGTTACTCAAATCAAAGTGGTCATCTATCAAGTGACAAACTAACATCAACTTGATTTTTGGTATACTGAATAATTCTGTACTCATATTGTCCACCTAAATGGCTGGGACATGGATGCTCTCCACCGGTTTTTTTTTTTAAATGTCTATTTTCAAGCCATAGCTTAGACAACAAGATGAACTTAGTCAACCACATATTCTTAAAAGGCACCAAACTATTAACATATATACAAAATTCTAGCTGGATGTTAGGCAGACACTTTTTTGCATGCTATCTCCTGGACTATAATAACCAATAATAATATTAAATAAAAACTAATTCTAAAAAAAAAGTAACATAAATCTAACTAGTGTTACCTTTAATGGGTGGAGGAGGTGCTATAACAGTGGAGAAGGTAGCAGTTTCACTCTCTGGTCCCTTGCCTGTAGCATTGGCAGCTACTATGGTAAAAATATAGTCTGTCTGCTCGTGGAGACGACTAACTTTACAGCTAGTATTAGTACCTTCATAAACCACACTCCGCCTTCAACAATACATAAAAAAATATTAGTGAAATAAAGCCAATGGAAAATAACTTGAAAGGTGTATAAATTCAATAGAAATTAACAAAATGGTACAGCAATTAGTAAGAATCATTAGTCTAACATGTTTATAAGAAGAAATATTATAAATTTGGAAAATAAACATGAAATAAGAAACTCCACACATGGTGTAGCTGCCCAAATAGCAAAGTTTTTAGTGTAATTCTCTAAGAGCATTACATGAAGGGCAAACTAACACCATGAAGAAAATTGATTTCACAAAGCACATCCAAATGAACTTTAAGGCCCCCATACTCAATCAAACATTTTGTGCAAAATGTTTGCGCAAACCTGATGTCGGGCAAATTTAGGCCATACACGAAAAACATCATGTTTGCGCAAACATCAAACAGCCCCATACACGGTCAAAATGTTTGCTCAAACATGATGTTTGACGTGTATGGCCTAAATTTGCCCGTCATCAGGTTTGGGCAAACATCATGTTTGCGCAAATGACGGCCTTTAGAAGTAACATTTTAAACCTTCAACCCTTAAAACGTGGTTAACATGGAAAAGGAGTAGAACTATATAATGAGGAATCATACAGATTTAGATAGTACCTGTTGTTGGGTGAAGTCATATAGACGGTATAGTGGTGGTTGTTAGGATTGTTTCCCCATTTTAATTTTAGGTAATTGTGCGAGGCAGTAGTACAGGCTAGAGCTGGTGGTCTTGGTGGTAGAGCCAGCGTAGAAACTTTAAGTGTAGAAGCTGCACCTGAGCCTACGCTGTTAACAGCTTTCACACGTATCCTAAGAATAAAATAAAATAAATATTATTTATAGGAAAAATACATATTAATTTAAATAATTTACAATTTAAAAAACTTGCAGAGGATATAAGTGGACAAGAGAATTAATTTGAAGGTGAATACAACAACATTTCTTAAAATGTAATATTTACATTAATTTCACTAGATTACTTTTGTTTTACTGAAAGTCAAGGTAATCAGAGGTGATGTTGATTCTTATTTATCTCAAAATAAGCTGAAACCAAATAATTTATTAAAAATTAGTTACAAAACATTTCCTCCTAAGATTACCAAATGTATAAGCAGTTTATTTTCCTGTCGTAAAATCATGAAGTGATTAATGTTGTCAAGGCCTTTAACTGTAAACTTTTAAAACAAACTTAAAAAGAGCCAAGATCCTAGCAATATTTGTGTCATAAGATGCTGGAAGGGGCCTCTATATCTCGAACAGTTGAGAGCTACTAACCTCTGAGTAATGGAATTTTTATGCTTTTGACTAAAATTGAACTGGAAAAAAGTTGATGAATCAGATCTAAATTAAAATACGGCACCTGTAAGAGGTTTGTGGTGTGAGGTTTTCAACAAGGCAAGGTGGTTCGGTGACAGAAGTGGTAGTGTCACCAGCCTCCACAGTGTAGTGAGTGATAGGATCACCATTGGCAGGAGGCACGCCCCATGAGATTTCAAGTGATGTAGGATGTGCTGCTGCCTTTAAACCAGGTACTGCCCCAGGTACACCGGCAGCAGTGACAACACTAGACAACTCACTCCACTCACTCCATCCTATACTGTTACTAGCCTGTAATAATAAAAATTTAAATATTAAAAATTACTTATTTTATTTTTTGACCCATAACCAGTTCATAATAAAAATTATTTACTAAACGACTAACAAAATTAAGAAAATAAAAAATAATAATTAAAGTATACCTGTAGCCTAAAGAAGCACAGAGTAGCAGGTGGAACAGGTTTGACATCAGCTTGAGTGTTGGTACCAGAATAAACCTGAGTGTAAACTTCACATGGAGGAGTGGTCATCTGAAGGGTGTATTGTGTGATAGGGCAGCCATTAGATTGAGGTGGGACCCAGGCAGCATGGACTGAGCCACTGGGCGTTGTACTCAGCGAGGGTGCTTCAGGCCTTGAGGGAACTCCACAACCACTAACAACTTCAAGCTCTTCTGACCAGATTCCACTCTGCAATTAAATAATATTAATATACATATATTATTTTAAGTGCACAAAGCAGGTTTTTGTGTTCAATAATTTATATCAGGTAATGCCACGCTAACAAAACATTGGCTTGATGTTGCTCATTAAATAATAGAAAAAAAGAAAGAGACAATCTAATTATATGGGAAGAACACAAAAATAAAAAACGTAGTCACTAAGAGGATGGTTGTATTTTTATTTTTAAATTATGCAATGACTCTGCTCATATTCCCATTCATGTTTAACATTATATTTTTAAAAATATTTATTTTGAGGCAACCATCTACAACTCAATGCACTAGTTGGAAACAGAAAATATAAAAAAAGTCTTTTTTTAATAAAAATAATTTAGTAAAGCACTAATGATTGTAATTTCGAAATATTTGAATATACTTACACCAACTTTGTTGGCAGCCCTGATAGTGAATTTGTAGGTAGTAGCAGGTGATAGGTCGGTAACAGTGGTTTCAGTATCGCGACCCCTATAGGCCGTTCTCATTTCTTTACTGTCAATACTACAGTCCCTCATAGCTAACTCAAGTTCAGTCACTTCACTACCACCATCATTCTCTGGGTAACCTAAAGCAAATAAATTAACAGGTTAGTTGAGCTAGCATATATATCACATGGGCAATGAGTTTCAGTAGCTGCATGACCTTTTTTTCTTTTCACTGCCGCATACAAGATGGTTTTTGGCCACCCAAATGGCATAGGAATTCAATTTTGACCAGGGGACCAATTGTACCAACCATTATTGGGAACCATTATTGTAAGATAACTGTTCTTTTTTATTTTCATCCATGTTGACATGTTTAGACCTTTTATAGAAAAAAAACCGTCCCTATGCCACTGGGCCTAATTGTAAAAATATGTATTAGTAAAACGAGAGACATTTAAAATTAACAACACACTTATAGATGAAATACATGACTAGAGTCTTAAATTAATTAGGATAAAAACACAAAAGCACAATTCAATTAGTCATGATTAAAAATAAATGAATATTATAGTATACACTACCACTGTATAGTGCTTGCATGGTGTAAGAGCCAAAGAGGAGTTTTGGGTGGGGGGGGGGGGGGGGGGGGGTTCACACTTTGCAACTAAGAACCAACCCGAAATGTGATAAGCTCACCTACTAAACTAAAAAATACCATTTAAGGGGGGTTTATATGTTGTCTCGGGTGTTGTGGGGTGTTATAACTAGCATCCCATCTTAATAACACTTGCTTAAAAAAACTGCCAACTGCAGTACTCAGTATACCACCCTACCATAGAAGGGTTAATTCATTTTCTACTACAAGGGCAGCGTTTTTAATCTTGCCAAGCGGTGGCACATTACCAAGGAACCTAGACTGACTAAAATATAAATTTATTTATAAGGGTATTGCTATTTATTAGATTTTTGTTCTAAAGAAACACTTTTAGATAATTTGTGACATATAAGTTAATAAAAAAATTGTTATATAGATTGTATAGAAGTTTGATATAAGGAGGCACGACTGTATATTACAAAATTTATTTCACATTATTATCAATTTGCAACTAAAGATTTTGTTTTTAAATTTTTACCAAATATTCTGAGAGGGGCGTCGGCTGCCTCTTCAGTTTGGCCTCCACAGCCTGTGCATGGCACCGGCCCTGATTAACTGTTTAATAACATTCCACACCCAATATATGATAATAATATTTTCCCGATTCTATTTAGTTTAGGTAATTTCAGTTCCAAAAACCACACAAGAAATAATTTTGATGGCAACTGTACACAATGAGGATCATTCATAATTTTTATTTATTTATTATAATAGAAACGGCACATGGTAAGCATCATTCTCAAGGGAATCTACACATATTAGAATCATTTATGATATAATTATCATTATGAGGATTATTTTGAAGGATAGTTTCATATCCTGGCATGATATTACAACTAACAAAATTTTCTTTATAAATCATTAAAGGTTTTCATACATTTTTATCTTTACTGATAAACTAACTATTATGAATCTTAACCTCAGATTTATTTGTAGACATATTAAGTGAAAAAAAAAATAAAATAAATAATAATCAATTTATAAATAAAAATAACCTCGCTAACTTTCAAATATATTTTTGACAAATAGAGTAAAAAAGTATCATATTGAAACAATTCATATTAAAATCTCAATAGAACGATCTTTATTTAGTCTAACCTAATTTTGTTTAAGACATTAGGTTTTAAGATTGAGTTAGAATTACATTAACTGCAGTTGAATAATCAACTGTTGTAATAAACAATTTTGTGAACACATGCATTTCATGCTATGGGTTTATTATATAAGTTCAAAGAATTTCCATTAATTCTTTTAGAATTGCAAGACTACATATTTTGCCGTTCATAATTTATTGAAATTAGTATACTAGTTTTTATTTAATGCTTATTCTTGCTATTAAGTTTATGAATGTAAATATAGTTTGGTTTCATAGTTTTCCTTGTCTCCTAATATTTGTCAATGGAAATTATCTAGTTACAATGGAGTAATGAGGTTAATAGGAAAATATAAAAGTCTGGATGCTCTCATTTAAGCAAATTTCCACAAATAATGAAGCTTAATTCATTTTATGCGCATTTTAGTTTGCCGATGAAAAGTGAAAGAATACAAATTTTTAAATTCTCGAGATTAATAAAATCATCTTCCTACTTCAACATTAAAACAATTTTTTGAATGACAACTTACTCCACTTGAGTGGTATGGAGTGAGGTTTAGGTTTGCCTGCAACTTTAGGCGGTTCACATTGACCAGGGCAAATAGGTTCTGTGGCAAATAAACCAATTTCAGAAAAATCACTGACACCTCCAGGTCCTTCGCAATTCACTCGGACTTGGTATACAGTTCCAGGTATTAACTTCTCAACGCTGCAGGTAGGTGTCTGTCCTGTGTAAACAGTTTGGTACTCAGCTGAAAAAAGAAATAAATAAAACATTTTTATAGGAGGGAAAAAAATCACATGACCCAACATAATTTTATAGTTTTAAACATCAATAACAAATGCAAAGTAAATAAGTACCTTGATTGTTGTAGGGCATTATTTGTACATTGAAGGTGTTAATAGATGCACCCCCTTTATCAACAGGAGGATCCCATCGAATCCTAAATGAGTACGGATGCATTTTGCCCTTAAGTTGGGGCCTGGAGGGAGCACTTGGCTTCCCAGGAATAGTAGTGTACCTAACTTCATCAGACCACCTCGATGGACCTTCTTCATTCTGAGATTTCAACTGCAAAAAACAAAGTTGATTAAAATGTATGCATGTGACACTAGAAATATTAGTATATTGAACACTAATGTAAGTTGCTGAAACCTATTAAACTATTGAAACCATAAAAATTAAACTTAGCCACAAAATTTATGAAATTCAGAATAGCTTACCCTAAATTTGTAATAAGTATTTTTCTTAAGGGAAGTGCAGGTATGAGAGGTTTCTTTGCCATTGTAGACAGCGAGGAAGCCATGTTTAGAATCAGGTTCTTCCATTTGAAGAGTAAAGTCATCATCCTGAGGTCGGGCCACCCAGTGAAGGGTAAGGGAATTAGGTGAAGAATGGAACAGACTTGGTGGACTAGGCTGTGGTGGAGGGCTATCACAAGTCTCGTAAATTACACCAGGAGAAAATTCACTCTTTCCCAATTGATTTACAGCGGCTACTCTGAACTTGAAAGGAGTAGCTGGTTGAAGTTTAGCTATGTGAGCCTGTTTACTTTTTGACCTGGCTACTTCTGTCCACTGACCATTCACTTCCCATTCGACTACATAGTGGTCTATATGAGAGCCATTGTCCGCAGCGGCTGCCCATTTAAGGGTAAGCGCATTTCTAGATCTTGAAGCTAGTTTTGGTAGAGGAGGAGCGTCCGGTTTACAAGCAGGTGTAATAAGGACTTCAGGTTCGCTAGGCCGGCCTACATTCACTTCATCAAGCCTTGCACTCACACACACGGAATATTCAGTACCAGGCCTCAAGTCTTCAATTCTAAAACATTACAACATAAAAAAACAATGTAAAATTAACTAAAATTATAAAAACATGTCTGATTGTAAAGATCCAACAATACCAATGAATTATAGTTGTAACTAAATGTTTATAATTTCTTTTTCAACCAATAAGTATAATTAAAACAAAATTGGCAAAGAAAACAAATCTTATCGCCCAGGAAGGGGTTTAAAATACTATGAATTTAAAAAGACAAAGAACAAGATGATAATAGCTGAGGAAAATAAAACTGAAGGATAGTAAGTTTAACTAACAGTAGATACACATAAGTTAAAAATGCTGACAATAATTATTTTCTTAAATTTATATTTTTTTAAATATTAATAAATTGATTTATTTACCATTTACTGATAATATACAGTATATCCCTAGTTCGAGTTGCCTATAGGTGTAAATGACAAAAAATTTAATTTTTCGAGAAAAAGTTACTTTTTATAATAATTTTTCCTTGTTTTGAAATGAAGAATTATCATCTTAAAAATTTCTTACTATAGGTTTCTTCCAACAGAGCCTCAGATAGTTCTAGAACTGTGCGGGTCATGCGCACTATCAAAAGAACGTTCCATCACGCTTCTCGGACAGTTTTGGAACTTTTAGTCTCGTGTTCCAACAAAAAGTGGAACCGTTCTCAGACAGACCTAGAACTGTGAAAACAGTTCTTGGATTAGAGCAGGGACTCAATACAAGTACAAATATTACGACATGTGCAGAAACCATTTACAGACGAAGGCATAGGTTATAATATAACAATAGTTATTACCTGATTGTTTATACTTTTATTTTATATTATATTTCTGTTTTGTCGTCTTTAACTGTATTTCTTTCTACATTACTTTACATATTATCTTTTACCATGATAGTATATTGGAATAATAAAATTTCCTCATAATAATTAAACTTCCTAATAGCGACTTTGAGTCCTATGTCCTTTAAGAATCACCTCATCTGATGATGATGAATAGGACTTGTATTTCGTATAATTATGTACAGACCAAAAAAAAAAAAAAAAAGTTTTTATTATTTTATTTTTTGTAGTTTTGAACCCTTTATTTGTAGATATATCTTAATGTTTGGTTGACCTTTTTTTATATAAGGGTTTATTTTTTAATAAGCTAAAATAAAATTCACTTTTTTTTTCTGAATCACTATATTTCACCCTCACTTTTGGTTTGGGCTTCTTCAGGCTAGTAACAATCCTGTATTTTAGTTACACAAGTCAATAAAACATTTTATAAAAATTGAATAATTTTTTGTAACATTAAAGTAATTTTTTTTTTAAAAAAAAACAACATATATTTGACTGCCTAGGAGAGACACTTCAAAAAAGTTTCTCACAAGCAGTCAATAGGAGAGATTAAGTAAATGATGAACATTAAGTGTACAATTTTTTTTTTTAAAAATACTTATTTTAATAATTAATTTTTCCTACTGGCGGCTGGAGAGAGTCTTGGAACTAGGAAGTCTCTCCCAAGCATATATTATTTATATAATTTTACAGTTGATGTTTCAAAATATGACTTAATTTATTCAAACAAATTTTTTATTGGCACCTGAAACTAAAAGACAGGATTGTTACGAGCCTGACAAATCCCACATTGTCTTATTGTATAATTCTATTGTCAGAGGGAACATAAACAAAACAAGTGGAGAGATGAGAAGATGAAAACAAGAGATAGAGAGGTATCTTAAAGGTTGCAGTTCTGAAAAAGTTCTTAAATCGTTCTAACAGGCTCCTCTTTTTGAATGAGTTCTGAGCCAGTCCTCATAGATGCATGCACATTAAAAAATCTTGATCTGGGTCTAGAACCGTTCTCGAATTGGCTGTTGGAACAAACCTGATGTAAACTGCACCCAAATATTACAATTTTCAAAAATAGTATCAAGAGTTAAGTGGGGTTATTTTTGATTTTTCAAAAAAAAGTTACTCTTTATAAAAAAGTGAAAAAAGTGAGATTTTTCGGAATTCACACGTATAGGCAACCCAAGCTGGGGACAGTAGGGAGGGGGTCATTTCTGACATATTTTTTTCACTTTTTTATGACATAAATTACCTTAGGATATTAAATAAACAATTTTATAAAGAGTAACATTTTTTTGAAAAAATAACCCCACTTTACTCTTGATACTATTTTTGAAAATTGTAATTTTTGGGTGCAGTTTACATAGTAAGACATTTTTATTATGATAATTCTTCATTTTAAAACAAGTAAAAATTTTTATAAAGAGTAACTTTTTCTCAAAAAAATTTTTTTTTTTTGTCATTTACACCTATAGGCAACTCGAATTGGGGACATACTGTATATAGTTACATATGAGCTTATATTTGTAAATTTAATTAAACATTTTGTTAATTATAATAAAATCAGCCCTTTTCACTTTCTTCACATAAGTAGTATATATAAAGAGAAAGCATTGTGATGGTGAGAAAATTCGATTTTGACATTTTGATAGATTTAAATGTTTAAGGTCCATTGAGTCCAATAAAGAGTTTTTTTTCTAAATGTCTGTATGTCCTCTGTAGTCAGTGCAGATATATGGAGCCTAAACTACTCGGCCCATTTTGATGAAATTTGGCATACAGGTTCAGAAAAATCTTACCCCTGAGGCGAAATTAATTTTAACTCAAAGTTTGGGGACGTTACCCTTGTTGATTTTGATTAAAATTTTTAGCCCATCTAAATACGAATAACGATATAAGTTATTTTCCCAGTTAAAACCTATTTCCTAAGATATTGATGAAAATAAATCTGATTTTGTTGAAAATTTAAAACAAAAAGTAAACAACCACCTATTGAAAACTTTTTAAATATGTTTAAAAATAAATCAAAAGTATTGTTCAATTTATATGACCAATTTTTTATTTTTAGCCTACATTAAAAAAGAAAATGGGAGAGTGGGGGTGAACCCAACCTGTGAATAAGTTCCAGGAACAATCTAAATTCATAGGTTGAGGTTTGTCAGAACTTACATAAGTTCTCTTGAAGTTGGAAGCCCTTAGGATCAGGGGTCGGCAACCTTTTTGTCTATAAGGTCGCATATATCGCCAAGGGCACACATGCTGGTGGTTGAGAGCAAAAAAAGAAGGCAAATCGTTAGTAAAGGGCGCAATAAAATCCACTAAGGGCGCCGGGTTGCCAACCCCTGGTCTAGAGCTACGGGTTCATTTTCTTCAATGCATAAATTTTGTTCAACAAGAGGGACCTTATAAATGGGGTCTATTTCCACGTGTATACTAATAATAAGTAAGAAAAGACACACTATTATGGGGTTCTATTATTACTTGAGCTCCTACTTAGGGTTACTATGTTACTTTCTACCTCCGAAGTTAAATTAATAAAGGGTTGAAAGAAACTTGGCATTACCATGAAACTAGTATATTATCATTATGGGAAAAACTAAAGATATGCATTAAATAATAATTAGTTAATTTGAATCTATATACCTGCATGATAGTGCTTCTCCAGTATAAATAGACTTGTATTTTCCTTCCTTGCCTCGATCTGACAGTAGGACTTCATATCTAAGATCCTGAGGCTGTTCAACCGCAGGGGGACTCCACTGAACAAGGGCTGTCCTACTTGTAACTTCACTTACCTAGAAACAATAACAAGACAAATAGTAATAATAATTTGACACACAGTAAAAATAAATTACTAGGTGTAAATTACGGAATAAAATATTATTTTTATTTTTTTCATCCATCTTCTTAATATTGACGATAAAACACCACACGCCAGCTGAATCTAGTGCAACTGTTGCAAACTTTATCATTAATCACAGTTCAAAGTAGGCCTAATATAAAATTCATAGTTAAAAAAAGTCTTGAGCTTACAAAACCCCTTTTGAAAAACAGTTAAAATATATGTTTTGTATTTAAAAAACTATAAGCAATAAAAAAAATATCCTTGTAAGCCCAAATAAGTGACTTTCAGTGACTTTTTTTTAAATAAGTGACAAAAAAGTGACTCTCGTCAAAATAAGTGACTAAGTGACTTTCAGTGACTCACTACAAGCCCTGGTCATAGTTGAGAAAGTGGAAGAGGGTTGTGTGGGGCAGAATGGATGTACTAGGTACAAAGCTCACCTTCCTAGATAAACCTATATAACTACACTCCTATAAGAATCTTAACCACCCGCAGTAGCTTTTAAACTATTTTTTTAAATGTATCACTTCCCTACTCAAAATCCTCTGCTTGGATCAAGTTGAAATTCCACATGCCTGTTTCAATTGTGCTTTAGATGATGTATATAAAGTTTTATTAAAACCTTTTCCCTCTATTTTAAACGTTTAGGTCCGCTTTAATAGTTTTAACAATCTTTATCCCTTCATAGCAGTGTTGCTGTTGGTTTTACTAAAAAATGTTCGTCTCATTGAATAGGTGATGATAGAATCTTTTCCCGTCCTGAAATTCCACTTTTACATTTGAACCTCTCGTTTACACGAGCATTGCGAGCAAAATCTTGGACGGATCACACTGTCCAACGAACTTAGCCTGAGCATTAGTGAAAGGAACACGAATACCAAAATTAAACCAAATCGTTGAACTTTTACTAGTTATCATCAGACACGTAAACGTTACACACAGACCGACAGACAAGATGCATATTTTGTTTAATGTAAAGAGCTAGCTTCAATCAAATCTAAAGCACAAACATTTCTATTTCTCACTTGTAAAAAAAGAGCTCATGGCCTTTGTTCAGCAGTGGACAGTTAAATATAAATTTGGTAAACATACCATCCTAAAACTAAACTCTGTAGATAGACCACCTAGGATGCTAATAGATGGTAATTATTATTATTATTATTTTTTTTTTTTTTTCAAGTTTACCTGAGGTGCTTTAATAGAAGAGAGTAGATGAATAAGCATTGCATTACAATCTTCCTCTTCATCCTGAAGACTGGAACTTTCTTCTCCATCTTCCGATGTACCTACACTACTGACTCCTTTCCGTGCATTTCCGTTTAATTCTAAAATAAAACAATACAAAGTACTTGAAGAAAATCTATATTCAAAGTCAAGTAAATTTTATGTTTTAGACAAAAAATCAATTTTATAATATAAATCAAATAATTAATAACGGAGATCATTGTGTTCAGGACACAGGATGTATCCAGGAGAGACATCTTCCCCACTATTCGATACATAAGCATCATTAACTAATTTTGAGTATGCAGCCGTATTTTTGCTGTTTCTATTTGACCTTTAAATAAACTTATCTGTTTGACCCTTTGACTTTTAATGGATAAACCTTTTAAAATAAATTTTTTTAAACCCAATTATAATTTATAATTAATAAACTTCATTATTAACAATGAATTGATCTTTCATTTTATGCTAAGGAAGTTAAGTAACAATTTAGAGATTCATTAAAAGTTAAGGATAATTATTTAAAGCCTTTCAAGATTAAATAAACAATGGAGATAGTCAACTGGATTATATTTTTATATCCGTGCCATAATATACAGACTGCTAATTATCTTTGTAAAATAGCCAGAAATTTCACAAGGGAGTTGACATAAGTATTAAAATTTCCTCTACGCGGTTATTGAACTGTATCTTTGTAGAGAAGAGTTTTACACACAAAGAGAGATTTAGTACATACATAATTTACATAAGAATGGTAATTTAAAAAAGGTACATTTATATTTTAAAAAGGAATTTAAAGGCAGCAGTTCATAGTGAGGAGTTAAATGTTAGAAGTTGTTGCCCCTATTTAGGACTTAGCTAAAATATGCAAGGATTTCATAGCTCCCTTTGCAGGAGCCTTTGCTTATGGTCTTTATATTCTTCCTCAGAAACTAGAGTTGTACACATTTATGTATACAGAGAACAATGAAACCACAAATGTACCTTTCCTAGGTGAGAGAGGAGGGCTAGTTGTTAACGGATTATCCCTCATTTGTTTCTGTTCTAATTTTCGTTTAAGTTTATTATATTGCCGCTGTGCCCTTTCGTCTTTATGGAAGTTCATAGGAGGAGGTGAATGACCTATTAACAGAAAAAACAACAAAAAATTAGAGAAATTAATTATTACCAACAGTATTATTATAATCTAAAACTAAGCAGGGATTTATAGGTAGGATAGAGAGGAGAACAAAGACTGCAGGAGAATTTGGGTAAAATTTAAAGTAAAAATCCCAAAAAGGAAACTTAAAAGAAATGCAGAATGCCTTCCCACAAAAATATGTTTACTTACCACAAAGTTTCTTCCAACCTATTAATACGTCATAAGCAGTGCCTATAACAAATAATATTCACTTTGTATGAGTATAATTTGCAAAGTCTACAAACTAATAAATACATTATCTATTACCAAGCACTGTATAAAATAGGAAAAGGTTACAACAAAAAATAATTAAAAGTCATACTAAGTGTTTATTGCTTGTTCTTTTATTTGTAAAAGTTAAAACTTTGGACTGCTAAATTAAAAGGTAAACGGTTGAAAGCACTTTGCAACATTAAAAATAAAAAATCTGTGAGGTAACTTTTTGCATTTCTTTAATCAAATTTACTTTTAAGGATGTGTTAAGTTTTAGCAATTTAAATTCAAATTCTGCCCTATTAAACCCTAATAATAAGATTATCCTCGTAATAAGATAGAGAGAGAAAGAAGTCAAAGTAATAAAGTTTTACTGAGTGTACAATTGTACCGCAGTTGGCAACATCATTTAATTTTAGACCTGGCTGGATGACCATGTCTTGATAGGTTCAAATATTAGAAGAATCTTCAGGGCAATTTATGGTGTCATGTTGAGTTGTCAAATCCAGTCCAAAGAGACCAAACTCCATAAACACTCTCGAAGATTCTTCTTATATTGGGAGCAAAACAATGAAACCTACATCTATTGGTCCTCACCAGAAGAACTAGAACTTCATAAATCTTAATCGTTTGCTTTTACTAATTAAATGTACTGAAAATAAACCTATAGATAGGGTGAGAGTGCTTATCTTTTATTTTAAAAAAAATTCTAGACGAGACTTTTTTGCAAAGTTTAATAACTAAAACCACTATTTAATAATGTTATTGCCAAACCACACAATAAGTAATAGCGATTACACCATAATAAAGCTTGAAGAGATCTTAAATTAACTCATTTTGAGTAGTTTAATCAAGAAAATAACTAAATTATATCACATCATTCTATGCGTATAAAGTTTAATTGCTAATTCTAAACAACTCCTAAACCACATAAATAATTAATAACAAAAGGTCAGTACTGATTATAATTACTATCAATATACAAAAGCCTTCAATTTAAAAACCTTCTTGTCAATTCTCATGATGATTAAGCACACACTTATTATATGAAAACAAAATTATTTTTTATTTTGACTATCAGAGGCAATGTTATCAGAAAATAAAGTACTATTGTGATAACAATATCTTGAGAGAAAATTATTGTTGAGTATTTATAAAATAGTTTTATGTCACATGATGTTAGTTATGCAAATGCTACTAGTTAGATTAAAATTAATACAATAAGTGATAAATAAAACACGTGTTACACATGAAAAAGAGGGAAAAGGATGGGTTTGTTTTGTTAAAGGAAAGATTAGGATTTTTATATCTAATTTTCAACTTTAGAAAGCATTAAAATGGTACAGATGTTTTAAAGAAATCGATTTGAATTTTTCTGAAAGTTTGCCAGATCATATGTAGGCATAAAACTAGAGACAAAATAAAGCAGGCTAGCACAAAGAATAATGCAAATTATTACCAGGGTGCCCTAGAAATACTCAATCTGGTTTGATTGCCAATTATAAGGTTAATACAGCTGAACCCCATCTCATCCATTCATAGTTAGTTTTTAAAATTACCCAATTTATTTTGTGGCAAATAATTAATTACATACCCATATCGGTAAGTAGTATCAAATCTATTGCTTAACCCTGGAGTACTAAACCCTCACAAATTTATGGTCTATACATAAATTTTTGTAGTTAGGACTGACATAGATTTTTTAAAGAACAAACTTGGTAAATAATATACCTAATTATTGTAATATTTTATTGATCACAAAAACAGTAACATATAATTAAAAATATTTTAAATAAGTATTATTGGTTTTTGGAGCTGAGCCACAGGTTTAATGAATGGGGCCAAATGGACAACTTGATACTTTCTATGATCTGAACTTACAAAAACATCAATTTAACCTTTATTTTGTGGGGCTTGAAACCTCTAACAGTCTATAACTATATTTCTCACTCAAATAAGTTGATAATGATATCATGGTTGATTAAGCTTGAAAGCAGAATTTTGTTGAAATCTAATGTTATATGCAGAAAAGTAATTAATAATAACTAAGAAAGATAAATTATATACATAATTAGAAATTATGATTAAATAAAATTTCACCTCTTGAACGCTTGATTTTTATTTCCAATCTAACGTAGAGAATATTCAATACATATTCTATAATCTCCCTCTGTTTAATTCAATTTAAAAATGGAAAAAAATCTCAATAGAATGGTGATAACACGAATCAGTTTGTTGTTATCAATAAAGACATTAAATATAAAAAGCTATGTATAAACATATTTTTTTAATGACTACAGGAAGTCAAAGCTATAAATTGTATTGAAGCAATTTAATATTTTCTTTTATCAAAGAAATAATTCTCTCTTAACACGTGTTCGATTGATAAGAAAATAATGACATAGAATTTTATTTGGGTAAATAGCTAAAATTTCTTAAACCTAGTTTTCTCTTTTTTTTTTATTAAAACATTTTAAATCTGAATAATTATTTAATTTAATCAACATGAACAGAGATATTCATGACCTCTTTAAGCAATTTTTTTTATTAAAGGTTATAACACTAACATTTTAGTTTTTTTAATTGGTATAATTATGTAATCTTTGTCTTATATTTAGCCATTTAATTAGTTTTTATAAATTTAATTAAAATATTATAATACATTATATAATTACAAACATACCACAAATTCTCGGCCTAAAATATAATTGTGCTTAATTTTTTTTTTTTTATAATAATATTATTATATTATACAGTAGAACCTTGATAAGAAGTGCCTCAAGGGGATTAGGGAAACAGTCTGGTTATCGAGGTGCTCTTTTTGTTGAGGGTTGTGTTATTAAGGTTATTTTGGCTATCAGTCGTGTTATCGAGGTTAGAGGGTCGGGTTTTCAATTCCTGTCTAGAGTTGCGTTATAGAGGTTGACTTCTCAAAACGACTTGTTATAGAGGTTCTGAGTTACGTTGTGAATTGGGAAAAATCCGTGTTATTGAGGTTGTTTGGATGATAAGTGTCGTGTTATAGAGGTTAATTTAACATTATGTGTTATGGCAATCTCAAGGGGATTTGAAAATTGCACTTGGAATTGAGGTTGTCGTGTTATTGAGGTTCTACTGTAATTGATTATAATTGGTTTATTTACCATTTATTGATAATAAGTAGTAAAAATACACATTAATTAACAACAACGTAGAATCTAGAAACTAAATAAAATAAATAAGCTAAAATGAATCCATTTTAATGCCAGAATTCAGGCATTAATAGCTTTGTTCCAACCACCAGTTTCAAATTAGTCCGAGAATGATGTAATGCGCATGCGCGGTCATTGCATCAATTGGCAATTGATAGGTGATTTCGTTTAGATGTAACAATCCTGAACTCGAACCAAATTGTTTAATATGGTAAGTTTTAGCACTATTATCAGAATAATTTGTTGAGTTGATCGTTTACTTCTACCTCTACCTTTAGCTGTAGTCACTGGTATTGCTGTATCGTATTGTGTGTAGTCCTGTGCTATCAAAAATACCTGAACTTATAAAATATTAAAGATGTGGATGTGTCGATAGTTGATGAAGATAAGAACCAGTCGCTTAAATCAGGGCCGGATCTATGCCTGAGCCTGGGCAGCCGCCTAGAGGCTCGCACAATAAGGGGGGACCACATCACAAAGATTTCATTTTATAATGCTAATTAACTTTGGTAAGCTTGAAAGTTGGAAGTAAAACCTACATACAACTCATAGATGACGAAACACATGCACACATTTTTAGAAATGTTTATTTGATACATGAATTCACGATTTCATTTCGATAAGCAATTCACAATTTTGGGGCTTACTGTGGTGAGCCAGTTTTAGCAGTCACAGCATACACGTATTTTTATTGATATAATCCTAAATTCTCATTTATTTTAATGAACAAATATTAATCTTAGCCCAGTTAACCCAGGAAATAAATTGGATTGTTTCGATATTTGGCATAGTTGTTTGAAAATGGAATATCAAAAGTCCATCTTGGAAAATAGGTCCTATTTTTATTTTTTACACAAATATCTAGAAAATGTCATTATATGCACAAAAATTCATCATCGTTTCGTACAAAAACATTTTAGTAAGTAAGAAGAGTTGAATCGCAAAGGCATATATGTTAAGAGAAAGGAATAAGAAGAATAGACAAGCAAAACCAAAACAATGAAGCGGAAGGTTACGTTTCTGTTCACCAAAACTACTAGTCCCTGCTGCCGATCTCTGATTGGTCCGAAACCAATCTGTGATTCAATCAGAGCCTGGTTGGAACAACCGACTAACAGTCAGAGTTTGAGTTTGGGCTTCGTTGTAACACCCTGTTCCTAATGTGTATGCGTCGGACAGTTTCAAACTAGATTGAAGTGTGGTTGGAACAAACCTAATATATTAAACATTTAGATAAATAAATTTATCATTTTAGAAAACACTGATATTTGCAAGCACTGACTAATAAACAGAAGTTGATTTCAAACAAATAGTCCATAACATTTAGTTCACAATTTTATATCCATAAAATAAGTAATCAATATGCGTTTAGGCTGGAGCGAAGGAGACAGTGTGGTTGAGAATTACTTGGCGGCATGCTTTTGCTTGATTACACTAGAGATTATATCCCTTTGTCAAACAGTACATTTGTATGATTTAAACATTTGAGAAATTATATCAGTGTGATTTTTATACAAAGGAGAGTTGATATCCCTTTTTCAAAAAAATACTATTGAGTGAGCTCACTTATCTAAACCTAAACCACACTGGCTTTTAAAGTTTTACCTGTGTTTTCAAATACACTAGTTTTAGGCTTATAAAAAGTTTATCAAACTATTATTACTTGGAATATAATATTTCCAGAATAATACGGAAGAGATAATATCCCTTAGTCTAATAACACATTTCGGGCAGAGGGAATGTTCTGTAGTTCTACCAAACATATTGTACAGACAACTTTGAAACAGAAGTTTTTAAGATCGAGGTTAAACTTACTTAGTTAATATAATATATTTATCTAGTTAGTTAATATAAAATGGTTAAATGTGAAATATTTTCTTAGACACAATTTAAATATAAATATCACTTTCATTTAAGTACTTAGGACGCCTTACTTCAACAATTAAATAGCACAACAAACTTGTGAAATAAATCCAGAATAACAACAGTGCATAAATCGAGTAGGTTTTATACCCAAAAATATGATTAAAAAAAAGTTTAAACCTCTAACTAAGACTGGTATTACAGGCATGGGGAAAGCAAGAAGAAAGAAGATCACATCAAATAGAAGTAGAAGTGGATGAGGACGATCTGTAATCTGTTGCCGTTTTCTATGTTTTGTAATTGTGTATGAAAGCGGAAGCCTAGAAGCTAAAGCTGTCAACACTAGAACCGGTGATTTAAAATTGAAGGAGATAGAAACAGTGTTGCCACAAGAAGTATGCTTTTTTTGGAGGGAGGGGGGATAACCGATAAAAAGCAACAATCCTCATCTCTATTTTCATTATTCCTTAACCCCAAAACATGAGATAAATTAAGTTCAAAGATTTAACTCATACTGATTTCCCACTCATACTGAAGTTGACAATTTTTTTTTTTTTTTTTTTTGGGGGGGGGGGGGGGGTATTTACGATTTTCTTATCATTGAGTAAAATTGATCCAATTTCCAATGATATTTGATGAGGAATTAACTTAAAAATAAGTCAGGGTTTACGTATACCCAAGACGTGGCCACCTTTAAAAGATAAGAATTTCAAAATTCCTAGAAGAAACGCTAATTTATACATTATCAAATAAGTTTCTAAACCACCAGTGTATAACCATAACCAACCCATTACAACGAACCTTCCTTTTTTAATACATAAAATTCAGTAAGTAAACTAAATAAGATGTAGAGATAGTATTATATTTACCCTGCGGGTGTTGTGGAATGACACCTGGTTGCATAGGGTTGAAGGGACCGAAGCCGTGAGGAGGCATCGGACCTGGGTAGAAACCTTGGGCACCATTCGTTGCACTACCGCTACCTCCGCCCTGACACAAAAATTAAACATTATATTATAGCTATTACTTGTTACACAAAAAAATACACATATCAAGTAAATTTTTAAAAAAGCAAAAATAAAGCAAGTTGCAACAGTTAAAAAATAATAGAGAAGCAATAAGTGTAAATAGTGTACACCACAAGAGGTATTATTATTATAATTATCAGCGATCAAATCAATGAGGTAGGATATCTTGAATTTAGCATGTCTCAGATAAAATTAATATCTCATCTGACTATGAATTACATAAGCTATTAGCCATATCCCCACCATTTCCCAAGTGATTTTACTATACAATCAATATAAAAAAAACAACTTTCATTTTTGAGCAATAAATTAAATAAATATACCGAAGCTATAGTTTTATAGAAATACATCTATATGTGTGTTTAACCTAAATTAGGTGGTATGTACAATACCAATAATGGTCATAATAGAAAAAACAAACTATAATTTAACTTTAATGATTCGTAATAAGAGAAAGAACTGATTAAAAACAAAATTTAAATTGTTTTAACATTACGAAAGTTGAACTATTAAATTAAAAGTTGAACTATTAACTCTGTGTAAAGACACGTTTTAATTACTTACTGCAATTAGGAAAAAACAAACATGAAACAACATCAAATATCCTATAAACGCTATTATTACGAAATAAAATATGTATGTAAAATAAAACAAATTATTTAGTAGAATCAGAAATGTAATGTTTTAACCATTTTAGGAAATATATATTTTTTTAAATGTGGAAAGAATGTAGAGTGATGTAAATTTAAAAATATATTATTATGGTTAATTGGAATTGAAATTGAGTTGTTTTCATAGTACATATCTATTTAAAGAGATAAAGAACGTAGGTATGGGTTGAGCTGCAAAGATACATTTATCGTGGGAAAGACAATTGGACCTAAACAAAGATATCTGTTATCAAAATGCAAATCGAAAGTCACATCCTTTTGTCGTTGTTAAATAATCAACTCCAAATAAAATTCTAACCTAGTAATTTGTTTTTTTTTTAAAGCATAAATTGAGACAGTTTGAATTAATTAACATTATTGAAATAATTAGCAATACTAATTTTATTTAACAAGAGAGAAAATAGACGCAAAATAAATAAATTATCAAATATATAAATTAGTGGTAAATGCGATTTTGAACGTTAACATTTTGTTATATTTTGTACACATATAATTCCATGGTTGGTGCATTAGTAACATATAAATAAAATATCAGACAATTTACTGATTAAAAATGTGATGTTACAAGAAAAATAATATGGAATGGCCAAAGATGTGTATTAAAAAAAAAGATGACCACAGGCGATAGAGAAAATAAAGCAGCAAGAATAGTATGGTTTGAGCATATCAAAAGGATGTCTGGAGAAAGAAAGGCTCCAAAGCATAACCAGACTGAGATAGCTAAAATGTGTAGAAAAGGACTTGTAGGCAATGGCAATATGGAGGTTGCCAAAGCGCCAGGGTCCTACGTGAGCTGTAGTTAGAGTATTCAGGAAGGCATAATCCAACAACATATGCGTAGGTTTATTATTCTTAATTTTCTTATAATTGGCATCTACGTCAGAAAAACCTCAGGATCATTTTTTCAAAAACTATTACCTTCTCCTTTAATGGTATTGAAGTAAAGAAAGTGATCATTTAAATTTAAATAATGAGAATACGTCATCAAAAAGAAAACAAGAAATAATACAGAAATTTATTATTCTTCAATTATCTATCAGCTGACATTTAAATCAGAATGTATAACTATTGCGAAAAACGAAATGAAATATTAACAATTTAGTACAAGGTCGCTTAAAAACAAAATTCCTTTTTCTTTCGACCAATGTCTATAAATCAAAGTTAGAAGGTGTCGCAAAGCATAAAAGAAGAAAAAGTTTAATTAGAAATTTCTATTATTATCACCCAATAACTATTACAGTGATATTACGGCAGAGCACACGTCCAAAATAAGTTTTATGTCGGTCCCCAAACCGTGTGTTAAAAGAACAAGAAGGAAAGAGCTTATATTTCACTGTCTACACCAGGTAAGGGCTATCATTTTGCTGGCAAGAACTAAAGCGTCGGATCCAGACAAAGATAACCGAAAATTCTACCTTCAAGGAATTGTATTTAAACAAAAAAAGAAAAATAATATATACTATTACACTTAAGAAAGGATTGAAACATGAATAACCTTGAAAACTAAGAAATATTATAATAGAGGATATAAAAATCTTATAAATACCCGTACAAATTTAATAATAAGACAACCTTGAGTCACACTCACTTAAACATATGATGCGGTTGAAAAATAATTGATAATAAAAAGATTGGAGGAGGGAATTCGCCATGTCGATGACGCCAAGTTGAATGAATGAACAGACGTCTAGATCTGGAATTAGAAACTGGCTGAGTCGTAGGAGGTAGTCAACAGATAGAATGGAGCAATCAGCGTAGTCGACAATGTTTTCTTTTCCTCAATGATACACAGGAATCCCAGAGTCGAGATTCACAAACCTGAACTACTATTTACGACCAAGAAGTTCGCTAACGTCTAAAACTCTTGTTTCGTCAGAGCTCTTATAGAGAAGATGGCTTTTCTCTTAAGATTCTATTATTCAAACATAAACAGGAAACAATTTTTTCACGATTGTCAGAAAAACTAAGCCCCGAAATTATTCTTGTCCTATGTATGCAAGTCTCGACAAGTTATTAAGTAGCAATACAAAAGAGAAATAATTACAACTTTGGTTTAGCAAGATAGTTTTTTACTGTAATTGCTTTTGCACATAAGATTTTATAAGATCTCACTCAACCTAGAATGTAACACTGTAAATTCTTCTTGTGTAATGATGAAATAATTGAAATTTTGATTGTATACAATGTAGGGGAAGGTGAGGCAAGTTGAGTCACGTCATGGGTCGCTCTTATTTAAGGGACATTTAGCCGTCTTATATTGTCAATAGTTGCAGCTCGGCAACACGTACTATAAACTTATTTATAAATCCTTCAAATGTAGTGTGGTTTTTGGCGCGAGCATTTGTTTATTTTGGTAGGTGTAAAGTAAAATTGTGTGTCCTCAAAAAGTTATGTTTTTCTCCTTTCTTTTTAAAAATTGACACCATGATTGAGTAGGAGTAGAGGATCATCGTACTTCGTAGTATGTACATAAGTATGTTAGAAATAAGTTCCCCTGGTACCGCAGGTATAGGGGCACCATGACACAATTCACAATTAGGATATTTACAATTCGGTGCATTAAAGTGAGTGCGGATTAACTATGTTTTGTGAATAAAATAAGTAAATTAAATGTTTAATTTAAGGTCAAAAATCCAAGTGAAAAAGCGATACTTTTTTTTATCCTATTTCCAATATTTTTGTCCTAGCGTGCACGATCTTCTCCTACATTCTAATATTTACACCACCATCAAAGAAGAAACGATTTAGATGTTATTGAGGTGTAATCTTATCTATTGAAGTAATTACACGAGTATTTATAAAAACATTTCAAACAATTGATTGATTACATCTGTTTTAAGCAGAATTGAAATAATAATAACTTTGAAACGAAATTATTATTTGTATATACCAAAAACATGTAAAATTAGTTCAAGTATTAGTTTAAAAAGAACTGATCAATTTCGGTTATAAGTTGTATTTACCTATTAGAACAATATTGATGGGTCTTTTTTTAAGTAATGAAAAACATTAAAGAATATGTGATAATTAATCATTTAAAAATAAATTATTATACTCTGTGTTTAGTGTCCTTAAACACTTTTGCACACTTCAAACACCGACACAACAATCGCACTGGACAATATCGGAATTATTTCTTACTAAAACTAAAACAATTGTCTGCCAACTAGGCATTTAGCTTCCTCTTATTATATTTCGTATACCTTCATTATTTTATTCTTTGTAACCTATTATTGATAAATTTATTTTTTCCACAGTTTTTTTTTTAAATCTATCAAAACTGTTTTGATTTTGTACATGAATTAAAGTATCAATTTAGCAAAATTTAAAGAGTTGCAGACGGTCTAAAATAGTCTGGGGCTATCTTCGGGCTACTTTAATAGTCTGGGGCTATCTTCGGGCTACTTTTAACAAACCATCCAAATTAATACTTTGAATACTTTTGAAGATATACGTGTAAATTAATGTATGATTGTGCGCAAATAGAAGAGAAACAAATGGGCGCAAAAGGTTTGAACTTATATGGGACTAACAATGGGCTAATTATGACCTACCATCCAAATTTGAAATTTCATTGAAATTGGACGAGAGTTGTTAAGATAAGTTGGTTCGTAAAAATTGAGTGACAGACATACAGACCAACAGACGGACACGGAACCAAAAATGTTTTCTGATTTCAAAAACGAATTACTGTCTAGGAATGTTTGAAATCGGAGTCATTAAAAAGTTTAGTTTTTCAGAACGATCACATAGCTTATATTACCTTTGGTAAGCTAAGCAATATTAGAAGGAAACATGCAATGCTAACTTCTCATTGGACCTAAAATTTTAAGTAGGAGAAAAGGAATAGAATCTGCGAACGATACTTTTGATTCCCGTCTGTTTCAGTTCTAAAAGCGGTCAGTAACGGTAAATGCTCAGCGTTGAAAATCAAAAACAATTCTTTATTATGTAAATGTTCAGCGTTGAAAATAAAAAACAATTCTTAATTAAAATATTTGGAATTGAGGATAACAATAAACTGATCATTCTTATCCGTATTTTTCAATTTCGTTGGTAGGTTTGAATGTCTAATTTGTTTTTCTATTTAACGTCCAGATGTTTAATCTGAAACCTTTGTTAAAAAAAAAACATTGTCCTTTTTAGTTTAAATTTTTTTTAAAAAATCGATGTTAACAGTAAAAACTCAAACCTGTCAGAAACTTACAGCCTCTCAACAACTCTCCTCCTAGAATCTTTTGTCCAAAATCATGTTAGAGGAAATGACAGTGTGATAAGGGTACACGGGGAGCCTTCCAGCCAAACGTATCGATTTAGAAACTCCCCTAGTTACTTGCTAGAACTCTCAAGTTCTTCTCTCAACCACAAGATAGCTCTAAGTCCCGTGCAGAAAGATTTTAATTTAAGATTTATTACAAGAAATAAAATACTTCACGACGTACTAGATTTTCATTTTTTATTTTTATATCAGTAACTCAAGTATGTTATTATCAGTAACATAACAGAAGATACGGTATTAATTTCTATTCAAGTTTGATCCAGATAAAATATCACATGAACATACATAATCACATATATCTCATAAATAAATGTACATGGAAACACTAAACGTATTAAAACTACAAATTTTAATAAAAATACATAGAACAAAATTTACATTTTTTTTTCATTACTTACAAAAATTACTCTGAATATTAAATACTTATAAAAATACCAATATTTTTTATATAAAAATATTAAAAAAACAATATAATTTGAGATTTTTTTTTTTTTTTTGAATTTGTAATAACTTTCAAAAAGTTTCCTTTTTTGCTAAAATCGCATCGTGTTATTCATGTCATTATCACCACTATAACATACTGCAGCAATAAGAAAAGTTTACTCCACAAAACATCAATAAAACATTTTAAAATCCGGCTTAATACTGAGAAACGTAAACTATTATTATAAGAGAATGCGATGATAATTATTCTCGACACGTCAAAAATATTTGGTGTTACATTATATTCGATGACTAAAAACCTAGCTGGTTGTTCCTAGACTTTAGACTTACTAGCTTGATAAAAATAATTAATTTTATTCGTATTATAATTACAAAAGTATGTATGCATTTTAAAATGCTAAATGTTGAAAAAAGTGAAATACTCGTATTAACAGAAACTAAATATAAATTTAATCTGACTACAAACAAATAAAATATACATAGCGGTATTAAACAATTGGATTATAAAATATATAATTATATGTAGCTTATTTTTTTTTATATAATGACCTGTGACTCGTTGTGGCATGATTGACGCTCGTCCATTTCACTACATAAACAGATTAGACGAAGGAAAAAGATTTTTATGTAAGACTAATAACAAAAAAAGTAAACAAAAACAAGAAGTGAAGAGAAACACATATGGTTCAGAAATAAACTGACGTAAGAATGAAAACAAGGCTATATGTGATTTTTTTTTTAAACGGGACATGAGTGTATGAAATAGTGGGCGACACTCCAACGTGGCACCAACTCACTGGATATAATTCAGAACGAACCTTGAGCAGGGGTCCGCTAGACATCGCTAGCGGCCAATGTCATCGCATGTCGTTTACCTTCGTAATCACCTGGTCGCTCCATATCAAACGTTTTAGAGAGCGCAAAAGTTCGTATTTCGTATTGTATCATGCATTACAATATCAAGCATCTCTTTCACGACGTCATTAAAGGCCCACAAACGCGGTCAAACTTGGCTTGTCAAGCCAGTTTGACGGTGTATGGGGAAAGTTTGTGAGTTGGATGGCTTGATGTGGTGCAGGGCACACATTGATCGTGTATGTGGTTTTTATGTGGGTCTTAACAACGATCGTTTTGCTTAAACGCAAGTTCCGGTAAGTTTATCAATGTAGCAAGAAATTTTAATAAAAATAAATACACAAGAAATATATCATATTTATTTTATAATATAATATTTTATTCGTATTAATATCTTTTTTTTCTTTTTACTTTCTCATATAAAGAGAAAGTATTGTGATGGCGATTTTGAGATTTTGATGGATTTACACGTTTTGAGGTCCCCTGAGTCCAAAAAAGTGGTTTTTAAAAAATGTCTGTCCGTCGTCTGTCGTCTGTCTGTGCAGACGCCTGGAGCCTAAACTACTGTGCCGATTTTAACGAAATTTGGCATACATGTTCAGAAAAATCATACCCCGAGGCGAAATCGAGAAATGAATTTTAGCTCCAAATTTGGGGTCGCTACCCCCCCCCCCCCCCCCCCAAAAAAAACTCTGAAAAAACGTGAAAACATTTTTTTTTTATCGAAAACGGTTCCGACGATTTTGATTAAAAAATTCTAAAATATAGTCCATTTAAATACGGATCCAACGATATAAGCAGTTTTCCCGGGAAAAATCTAGTTCCTGAGAAAATAGCTTAAAACGTGGACGGAGAGATCCCGGGTTCGATTCCCCGCCCTGGAGAAGTTATTTTTATGGCAAATTTCGATATAATTTTCAATAATAATTAAACGTACTTACAAAAACAAATAAATGGCAAACATTGGGTAAGTAATTATGAACTTGTATATGAGAAAGTTTGTCTGAGTTGTCCCGGACCGTTTTTTTTTTCTTTCTACAGCGCCAATTCATTTATCTAATAAATAATTATAAATAAAAAAACCTTAAAACAAAAAATTAGTTTAAACCCTTTAACCAACAACAAAATTATAAATCGGTACAAAAGTACATGTACACCATTTTAAAAAAATAAACAAATAGAATAGGTTTAAAGAACAAATCAAGGCATTTCAAATGATATACGACACAATATTAAAAACCACAAAAGTGGTCACATGACACGGCACACAGGAAAAAGTTTATTCTCAAGTTTTTAGCTAATAGGATGAACTAATGAAATAAAATCGGTCAACAAATTATTATAGAAACTATGGCCATTCAAAGCCAAAAATGGAAAAACAAAATACCAAAATGATCACCATCTAAGGTACAACCGATAAAGATGCGACAAAAAGTCATAGAACCAGAGCTGCAGATCTTTTAAAATTAGTTACCGCTGGTGCTATCCGTGTTTCAATTGGACTTACAGTTAAGCCGCAAGAAGCCCCCAAAACAGCTTAAAAATCAAGTCAGCCATTTTTATTTTTTAAGGGGGGGGTAACATTGAAAATTTCAACTTTATAGATTTATTCCGACGGTTACACGGCAAAACCAACAAGTGTAAAAAATTTACGAATTTCCAATTTCTAGCTCTACTGGAAGTGGGTAAAATGTTTACCCACTTCCAGTAGTGTAATGTCAGTCAGTTAGACATGCGGCTTTATGGTATATAGATAGCTTATATATGTGTGTGTATTTACATATAAATAAAAATAATTTGCCATTAGTGGTATATAGCTTCCTCGCCACCTATAGGTTATACTTAATTCATGTTATGCTTTTATAACCCATAATTGTCTAATTTATTTAGTTTTTTATTTTCCCCTCCTTTTTTTAAATCTGTTAACATTATTTTTTTTAAATATTTTACATGAATAAGAGTATCAATTTAGCAAAATTTAAAGAGAGCAGACGGTTGAAATTATCATGGGACCATCTATCCAAATTTCTTACATATTAGATAGGTACTTTTAAAGATGTAGGTGTAACTAAATGTAAGTATGTGGAAGAGAAACAAATGAGCGCATAAGGTTAAAACTTATAAGGGACCAACAATGGGCTAATTATGAACTACCACCCAAATTTCATTAAAATCAGACGATTGATGTTTAAGATAATAAATTGGTGCGCAAAATTGACCGACAGACACGGGACCAAAAATGTTCCATGATGTCAGAAACGGATTTTCTTGGAATTTTTTTAAATAGGAGACACAAAAATTTTGTGCCATCATATATAGCTTCCATTAATAAGGTACGCTCGAAAGGAAAGTAAATTGATATTAAAAATAGCAGTAATTATTAATGAAATGTAGTTAATAAATAAATTACCATCTAAGCAATTATGAAATTTATAAACTTTTTCTTTTAATTATTTTTTTTTAAAACATTATGTTTCACACCTTTTAATTGTTGTTCTATTTTTCTAATTACCCTTAAAATTTTAATCAAAACTTTCAGCCTGGAAATAAAATACTTTATTACTTCAGTTAACAAGAATACATCTAAGATTATAGATTTTATTTTATGTTATTTAACGATTATTACTCACAAAATGTTATGTTATTTAACGATTATTACTCACTGGAGTTTATGTTATTTAACGATTATCACTCAAAGCATTTTATGTTTATATAATTCTTGTGCATCTTTTCCAGCTTTTAATTAATTTAATTTTTTTTTAGGATAGATAGAAAAAAAGGTTTGTTTTTTAAATACAATTAATTATAAAACTCAGTATATATAATGAATCCATTTTACAATTTTTATCTCTTAATAATCCATTAATATCCACTTATAATTACGTTTTATTAGTAAGCAATATATTTTTTCTAAAAGTTAGAAATTGCTGTGAGAATGAAATGGCGTAGTTAATTTTAATTGCTGAAAAAGACTCTTCTTAAAAATTTTATAGACAAAGTTAGTGATACGAAAAATCAATTTGGCAACACTTACGTTCTATTAATCTTTTGGTTGTTGTTATTCTTTTGTATCTCTACGCCCAATTATACCAGAAAAACATATTGTTGCCGGGGAATAAACTTATTTGCTTGCCTTGTTAAATATATTAACTTCTACTTTTATATTAAATTTAAATTATCTAAACAGTTTGGAACGTAATTTATATTTATCGTTTTTTCATAGTAATTTTGAGGGGTATTAACCCCAAATTTAAAATGAGCGTTTGATTTTTTGTAATGCTCCAGCTATTCAGTATGTGAATATGTATTCACTAAATATGTACTCTACTAAAATTCATTAAATTTTGAACAACTGTTTAGATTTTACTCGTCGCATACACGACAGAAATATTTTTAGACTCGTATTTAAATCGCGTAAATCCATAAAATCTCAAAAAAATCACGATCTCTGTATTTATAGATATGTACAGTACATGAAAAAGAACAAATCAATATAGGGCGTGCTTCATGTCCGTAAAAATCTATTTGTCGCATATCAATATGACGTGATGTCATATCAAAACCATTACTTAGCTTTTCAAAGCAGTTTAATAGATATGTCACCATCAGGGAATCTGCATCTTGTCATTTTTTTTTATTGAATTGCCTTTTATAACATTCCGATTTTACAATAAGTTGCCACGGATATATTCCCAAGAATTTTGATAAATACACTACAAAAAAACGAAGCATTCGATTCCAGTAAAATACTTCTTTTGAACTGCTATATTTGTATGGTAGAATATTTAGAGCGAACTGTTCATATCGACATAGTTTTAAAACTATTCTAATACATATCGAGCCTGAATTAATTTTTCTTTTGCTGGAGGGCTTCTTGATAAATTTTACTTATCATTTGTAGAAATGTGTGGAGGTGATGAAGTTATATCTGTACAAAATAGATTGTTTAAGCGGAATTAACAGCTAGGTTAACACATTTTAATATTCGTATCATTTTAATTATTTATTTTTATTTCATAAGCTCATAAAGATCAATTCAAACAAGGTTTTTGTTCGCGTCGTTATTAACAATTTTATAAAAAATAATAACAAAAACTTAGGTTGACAGTGAAGGAGATTAAGATTTACCGTTTCTGTTGACCTACCATAACCAAAACCCACAGACTCACTAATCAAATGTTTGGGTACTTAGTTCTAGATCTAAAGACTCGCGGTTTTTTGCGTTCGGAAATCGGCCCAAACCGACTGGAAAAATCCGAAAAGTTTAAAAAAATTGTATCCCCCCCCCCTTAAATAATTAAAGATGGCGGACGCAACTTCAAAGTTCTTTTCGAGGCTTATTGCGGCTAAACGGGAAGTCGTATCAAAAAGCAAATTGCACCAGCGGGGACTGATTTTAAAAGATCTACAACTTTGGTCCTATGATATTTTGTCGTACCTCCATCGGTTCTACCTTAAATAGAGCTAAGTTTGATAATTAAAAAAAAAATGACTTTGAGCCTCTTATGGCGTACGCAAATGTTGACCGATTTAATTTCTAATTGGTGTTGTTAAAGCTCACACTAATGTTCTTTAAATTGAATATTTATTATTTTATTAATATTTTCTAGAACTATTAAATATTTACTCGTGCAACTACCGTATTCAGAAAGGAGACTGGTAATTAAATTAATGCACCATCATGGTTGATGTCCGTTCAATGACTTGTTCAATGATGGTTTTGACTACGTTTATTTTCTTATTTATTATACCTTTTTTAGTATTGTTATTTATTACTACATTACTTAGTTTCTATTGGTTATTTTTTAAATATATAGATAGACTCCAAACTACGATTTGGAGAGTATTATATTTTATATTCTTAATAACGGAATGAATTATGTATAATTCCTAGAAGACTTTCGAACAAAATTATTTAAGCACTTCGTTTAATTGATAGGCCTAAATGACTAAAGGAAATATAGCCACTAATACATAGCGTGAGCCCCTCGCGGAGCGCAGGGTGCAAGGTGAAAGCTAGTAATAAATATAATTTTATCAAGAGTTAAACTAAAAATAAGTTCGCAAAACCCTTCAGAAGTTTAGCAAACTTTACATGGAAGTAGTTTTAGTTAAAAAGTTTGAAACATATTCGCCTTTAACTGACTCCAATGCTAAAAAGGAAGAAGGCAAACTAAACAAACTATATTCTTGAGAAAATAAGACCGGACACTAATTAACGGAGCAGAAGTGAGAAGTTAGACTGCGGAGGATATCTTAATTAAACCGACACAATGATTCCTTTACCTCTTAGTAGCTATTCCATTCTACCAAGCACTTAAATAAACTTCTTTTTGTTCGAGAAAACCAACATGCACTTCTCGTAACCCCTTCAAAAATCAACCACACGTAAAGATACCCGGGCCAAGAAATAATGGGCGAGAAAATACCAGACCAACCTAAAATACTACCATATCTTAATGACTGAGAGTTAACCAACACACCCCGAGAGAATCTCTTAGAACAATCTCTATTATAGTAAATGCAAATTAAAACTAGAAAATAAGATAATATCCAAGCGAAGCTTAAGTATAATCTTGATTTTACGATAAAAACCAAAATAATTAGAATTTTAAGTGTTTAAATTAAAAAAAAAAGATAAATCTTTGTAGGCGATTAGTATTATAGGAAACAATTTTCTAGTCAACACACATTCTGTTAAATAATTAAATGAATAAATAGATTACATCTAAAGAAATAAAAGAATATAAATAATAATCTTTCTTAAGAAAATAATTATTTTTAAATGAAGAATATATTATTTAAGTTTATATTAATTAAGTATTAAATTAAGTAATTATATATTAATTATTATTTTTAAATTAAGTATATATACATAGCAATAAAAATAGTCACCTAATTTGCGTGGCACGTAGCTTCCTCGCTTGCTAATATTGTACGAATTGGTCTGTTTCGATTCCACGTGAGGTCACATTTATTTTTATGCACTATCTAATTTACGCAGACGGTTGAAATTAATATGGAGCCATCTATGGGCTACTGTTATCAAATCATCCAATGTTTTTTTTCAAAATCGGATGGGTACTTTTAAAAATAAAATAAAAGTTTGTGCTCATGCGGGAAAAAATCAATGTGCGCAGAAAGGAGTCGTAGAGGAGGGGAGAGGAGAATTATGACATAGACTCCAAATTTATTTTTATTAAAATTATATTAGAGGTAAAATTTAAGTGTTAAAGGAAATTGAAAATAGTGGAACCTCGTGAAGAGTAGAAATTACAATAAAAAAAAAACAATAGCCAATAGCAACAGCTGTTATAAAAAGGTTGATAAACAACTATAGAGGTAATAAGACTCTGACTGATAAAAGGGTTGGAAAACCTAAAAGTATCAAAAGCTGAAAAGAAAAAAGAAAATAAGAGATTAGCTTAGCTACGAGTATATATGAGCCAAAATTATGTTATGGTGATAATAGAAGGGTTAGGACAAGAAAAAGGGTTAGATACGCTGAACGAATTAATTAATTAAATAAATCAATAAATAAAATGGGGTTAAGGAGAGACCCAATAAATATTAATGATTCGAACAAGGGTTGGGAAAAGTAATCGAAGTTTACTAAGAAGTTATTAAATTATTTATAAGAGAAGGTTACTTTTTAATTTCTCATATATATGTAGTACATATGTAGAAAAAAGAAAAAGTATTTTTAAGGCGCAAAAAATCGATTTACGTGATTATAGATCCCTTAAGTCAAAAACGTTTGTCTGAAGTCAAAAATGATATGTAGACGCGTAGGGCCTAAACTACAGGGCCGTTTTAGATACAAATTTGGGGCGCCATCCCCCAAAAAAATGTGCCCATTTAAGTAGGAATAATAACCATATAAGTAGTTTTCTCAGAAAAAATCTTGTTTCCTAGTTTGATGAATATAAATATGTATAATTATATATTTATGAGAATTATTATTTATTTCTAAAAAAGTTATCTAAACTAATCATCGACTGAACGAATCGATTGAACAAAACAAATGTCTATCTGTCATCAAGGTCGAATCTTTTCGTGTCTTAAACAAAGAGAAAACAGGCACGAGAAAAAAGTTTGTTATAATATGTATGAGATACTTAATAATAAAACGAACAGGTTATTATAATAGAAGAAAAGAAGGAAAAATTACAATGATAATAATAGGTTTAGAGTTATGAATGAGGAAGACTCGAATGTATGAATATCATAAACTATTTTTAAATGTTTCTGTATACTTTAACAGACTTTAAGGTGTAACGAATGACGACATGATAGTAGAGGCGCCTTCGAAAACTCATCTCATTTCAACTTCCCTAAGGGTAGGTTACGAGAGGGGGAAAAAAACAGTTATCGACTTGACTTCAATTATAAGAAAGGACGTGACAGGACAAGCTATAATAGCGGTCAACCCTTTACATAGTGAAAACATGGACATAGGTTCAAACAAGCCGCCTCAGGGGCTCCGGCTAAAAGCATTCTACTCCTTCCTGTGACACGAACAAGCACTTGAAACAATGCACTTATTCAAGTGGATGTAAGTAATAATTTGAAAATAAGTTTTTTTTACACTAAATTAATAAAGCTAGTTAATAATCTACAATATAATTAAAGATAAAATAAATCAATTATAATCCTTTTCAGAGAGAGAGTTAACTTTATGATAAAGCAAAAACATGACTCCTCTTCAAGATCTTTAGTCCTATAATAATTGCAAGATAAAAAAAACTTTTTATATACTACGTTTTTAAATTTTCTGTTGAAACATACATGTAATGTTGATAATATAATTGTCATTGTTATATATAATGTAAGTGAAAAAAAAATTACATAGTTTCGAATTTATTTACTTCACATAATAATGATAACTATCTAGGGAGCTGATGTTAAACCTATAAAAGGACAAATCTTTGTACAACGGATCTCATCAACACCGAATCTAAACCGTGCCATTTACATGCCCCTGTGAAGGGACAGTAAGAGAAGAAAAATGTGTACAAGTAAAGAAGTACAGGTGCAGAAAAATTAAACCTATACCTAGGATACAAGTGTAAACTAACCTGGGTGTCACCCGTCAATTAATTTATTTCTTTGATTACTTTTCGCTGTCATTTAATGTTTACCTCTTATAAAAAATCACAAATTTGAAACCCGTCAAAATGAAGATTGTAAATACTATGGGATATGTCAAAACAAATCAAATAATTTGCGGATTTTTTCTGAACTAACTTTCCATACAGAAAAATTTGCTGAAAACTAATTAAATTCTGCTGAAAGATGGCTAAAAATCTTAAAATAATGCAATGTCTGAGCTATTCTAAAAGTTTCAAATGTTTAGCTACTCGGGAAGTTAGTTAAAAATCGATTGCAAGATTTGTACTGGACAAACAAACAAAAAAACAAGAAAGCAAGCTAATAAAAACGTAGTAAAAACAATGTTATTACAACTATAACAAGTAGTATTACAAAAATTAAATTTTAAATAATGTCTGTTGAAACTAAAATTTTAACTTATTATAAAAACAAACTCGCTTAAGCGTTTCTCAAATGTGATATTGGCCTTTGATTTAAAAACTTTGTTCGCCCATTATATACGTTCAAGCTAATTACTCGAGGAGTAATCATATTTTGAAAACAAAAAGAGATTCGAAGTAGTAACTTCTGTGCTAAACTTGTCCCACTAACTCCTGCTCACCAAGTCAAATGTTTTCAGAATCAACTTTAATGTTAAGCTGAATAATTGGTGTCCCCGAAATCGAGAATTTAACCTTTTCCTCGGTTATTAAACTTGTTTAAGAAATTGTAAGTTTGTAAGTTAATTTAGGTAAAATGAAAAGTAAAACACTTTCAAGAAGTAAGAACATAAAAACTAAGTTAGTCCATTAAATATTAGACCTTTAACCTCGTAGTTATAAAACTAACATTCATACAAACTGAGCTAATACAAAAATGTCAAGGATAAAAGACAAGTTTTTTCTCGAAATATGGTTGAAAACACACTTTTTCTAAACATGCTAAGTTCAAGAAAATTTATGATGTAATAATAACTACATTGTGTACAATTATTTTATGAGATTAAACTAAACAAACGAACATAAAATCTTAAGTTTTAATGAAACAGTATGAGTTCACCCACAATAACTAATAATCAGTGTTGTTTGAACTAATAATTACTAATTTAAGATAATGAAATCGATCTGAATTTTAAATTTCAATAAGTGTAGTTGCCCAGTTTTATACTAGGTCTTATAATTTTATAAAAAGAGAATGAATCTAGTTTTATATCTAAATAGAATAAAACATTTAGCGTTCAAATAGCCGTTAGAAGCCTCAGAAAGTGACAAAATATTGCAAATCTATACAAATAAGAAATGAAAAAAATAAAAATCAGTATTTTCTTAAAAGTCTCAACGATACAGCATTATTGATAATAAAGGGCAGTTCTCCAACATCTACAAATCAATCGTTATAAATAAATGTGAAAAGCTTCGCTGACTCACTAATCAATAATTCTCCAATTTCCTCAATAGATAAAGAACTAAAAAATTCAGAATCGTCATTTCTTTGTATAATTAAGAAAAGAGAGAGAAACAAATATTAGATTCGACAACTCCAAGGTAGAAAAACAAAATAATAAACATGAAATTTAGATAAAACTCTATAAACATAAGAAACAATAACAATAAATCACAAGATAATTTTCATAAGCTTAAAAGTTTATGAACAACTTCATAATCCAAGCCTAACCATTAAATATTAAAAAATAAAGATCCGTCTTTCTTTTTAAGTATCTTTCGCCAACGTTAAACGCAATAAAAAAATAACAAAAGAAAAAAATGATAATGCGTTATGATACAGCGGCAATGTTGCTGTTGAATAAAAGCCAACATTTCCCAAGGCAGGCAATAGTAACAACATCTTGGTACGATGTAAGAGTTAAAAGATTGCATGATTTATAGCTCAAGGCGAAGAAAATCAATGCAATGCCGCGGTTTTCCAGAACAAGAAGGAGGGAAATAAATTATTCCTCTTCCGAGAATCTTCGAGTTCTTTCTTTTGTTCTTCTTATAGAATTGAACCATTCCAAGAATTTAAAGGACGATTCTAAATTTAACGATAGAAACCGTGTAAGAGAAACTTATTTTCCTTTACTTATGTTACCTCATCCGGTTCATTTAATGCTCAATTTTGTAACCATATAAAGTAGAAAATAGTCAACGAAAAGTAAAAAAAACAGTACTAAAATGCTGAAACTTTAAAGAGAAAGATTAATTCAAGTTTATTATTAAGTTAAAATACAGCTTAATATTATAATAAATGATTGTAAAAATCCAGAGAATATTATAATAAATAAGAATTGACGAACAACAATGAGAAATAAAATGCAAATGTATATTTTAAAGCGAAATTAGAATGATGAAACACATTGAGGATTAAATATCGTAGATAATTTGACTCCTTGTAAAAAACAATGCATCATGGGATTGAAGCAAAGCGAAAATTCTTGCAAATTAGCCAATTTGTAATATCACAAGGAAGCAGTGTTAAGTAATGAGTTTAGAAATTGCTTAAACCTAAAGGTGCGTTCATCTGGATCAATCTCCATCAATCTGGCATTAATCTGGATTTAATTATAAATTTCAGTAATCCTCTATTTGGCATTAAGTTAATTTATTAATCCTCTAGCATTTCTGAACTATAGATGCATAATTAAACCTTCACCTAATATTAGATCCATGAATCCTTAAACGTACTTGAATATGTATAGAACAAATTAAAGATAAATAATTATAGCATATAAATAAAGCTTCATCTATAAACATCTAAATGTTTACTTAAGAACGTTAATTCCTTTTCTTTCCTGTTTTTACGTTTTCAACTAGTTTTGTCTTATTAAATTTCTTAGTTACTCTTGAAAAGATCAGTTCAGGTTAACTCAACCTTCGCAATAGGATAGTTTTCTGCTTCGCACATTTAAGATTAATCAGTGACTATCAGTAGAGTAACGATACTAGTGATATGCCTATCCTGGATTTTAATTAGTAGCCCGCTTAATATCCATTAATAAGCGAGAATCTCTCACTTTCAGCCCCGAAAAACGGACACCGCTTGTAATTAGAACAACTTCCCCAACGTAATTACCAGCATTGTCACAAACCCATTAGACTTAACCGAATATAAAGAATTAAGAGCTCTGAAAGATAACTGTACGATCTGAAACTGATATGTTATCATTTAATTGTGCTGAAAAATACAGTTAAACTAAACTTTTAAACAACGGAAATTTCTCTGCCAAAATGGTAATTTCATGATACTCAATTTTTTACTCAATGCTAAGAACAAGGTCAAATGCTTGATAAAGTGGGTTATAGAAAAAACAAACAATTTTCTTAATTAATTCGTAGAACGTTGGGAAGAATTCAATTTCGGCCATCCAAAAGTTAACAAGGTAAGCAAAGAGTTTTAAATTGAAATTTAGTACTGAAATTTTTCAAGGGTAATGCGGTTTAAATGAAGGTAATGTAATATAGTCTTCTTGGTCGATTTGCCGGCTGTGAAGAGGTTTGGAACGTCATGGTAAATGACTGGACGGTGACTCTTGAAGACTTGGAACCGAGATCTTCTCAGCAACACTATGAGGATTCAATAGCGAGTCTAATCGACAAACAAACGACTCGAGAGAACAACGGAGATGAATCGACGGGGAAACAATAAAAATCTGACGGAGCCTCAAGGCACCGGGCCCGGGCCTTTCCAGACAAGGACAAAAGCGACTGGGAGAGGAGGTCGAAGAACTGACGCCATCTTCTTCAACGCTTGCTGATTTATTGACAGTTAAAGGGAAGCTAAGGCCTTCGGATTAATTAACCCACAGGGAAACTTGGGCCGGACCCCTTCAGTTGCTTGCCAGTAAGAGAACGGCCCTTCTCACTAGATTGACTAGTGAAATGTCAAACACTCTGCCTTATCTCATAAAATCATCCCTCAACTTAACCTTGCTTGAAGTTCCTCAAGATTCAGTAATTAACGACATCTGATGGACGCTATAACATCAAATTTTTTGAAATAAAGGTTTACAATTGTAAGGTTTAAGGTTTTAAAATTTTAAGGTTTAAATTGAAAATTATCTTGTCAGTTGCGTCCTTAACACCATAGAAAGGTCATTCCTTGAAAACTAGTTAGCTCTGCACAAGAGCTTTGACAAAAAAACTATAAAAGTTAAATAAGTCCAACTTAGCTTTTTTATACCTACTATTTAACAATGTTTCACCGAAGAATTATTTTCCTCATACTCAGATGACATAAACCCAAATAATATGAATATTGTTTTACGCTATTATTTATAGGATAAAAAAAAAAAAATAATAACATTACTATTCAATGAAGCTAGCAATGGAATCAGTTTTTACCGAGTAGAGTTATATTTAAGGCAACAGTGTTACTTGTTATTCTGTTGAGGCAGGTATATCTGAGACATTTGGTGTCTTATTTTAAGTTAAAATAGAGACAACTTTCAGTCGAAATATATGAGAAAAAACTTTAAATTGTCATTCAGTTGAGTGAAAGGTTAGTTAAATTAAATAAGGTTAATCCCAGGTAAATTATTTATTTGTCATTTAGTAAAGGAATATTTGAGGTAAATGTGTTAATATTATATCTTGGATATTATATGTCCTCAAAAGCAGTCATAGGAATTGAGTTAAAAAAAGAGTTATGTAATATTAAATATGATACAATATTTAATAAAAAAAAAAAAAAAAAAATGTAGAAAAGTATACAATTCTCTTTTTCAATAAATAGCTTGGAGAAAAAAGATTACCAATAATTAAATAGTTGGATTGAAAATTGGTAAAAATAAACGCATGGTAAAAAAAAATAAATAAATGGAATGAGAAGAAGATTACATCACAAAGAACAGCCAGATGTTATTACAGTAATTAAAGTTTTTTTCAGATGCGAAAGGAAGTAAATATAATAACACCAATTAAATCTTTTAAATTCGTCGGAATTAAAGAAAATTCCATTCGAGGCCAAACTTCGTATTAATTTTGCCTTAATCCGTAAAATGTGTAATTTTAAAACATTCATAATACCAAAGTCTGTATATTTTAAAATCTGAAGCTGAATATTTAATCTGAAAAGAGGAAGTGTTTGAAAAAAAAAGTTAATATAAATTGAAAGGATATTTCAGATAAGAAATTGAAGGGTTTAAGATTTAAGACAGACGATTTGTTGCTTTCACTTAGTTAAAGAGAAAGGCTGACGAAGAAAAAAAAAAAATCTTATGCAGACATGTTCAACAAGCTCTAAGTTCGTTCAACTTAAGGACTCATCTAGTTCCGCTAAGGATATAAAAAAATATCCAGCTCGATCGTTAAGATAGAGAGAAAAAAACAAAGTTTTGCTGCAACATCGTACTAATCTCGTTAATTATTAATATGAGTTGAAGTAGTTCTGGTTTCTCTTGAGTCTCGAGTGAGCAAATAACATTTTTTTACACTTTTTTTTTACAAGATTTTACAAGTTACAAAGCTAAAAAACGTTATTCTACTAGTATGTAATATGTAATCAAATTCTGTTATTACTCATCAAAATTAAATTATAGATTTTACATAAAAAAAAGAAAAAGAAAACCACTCTTTTTTTAAGAACTCAAAATAAGAAAATATATGTCTAGTTTGTTAGGGATTCGTAGATCATCCTCGAAACCCTTATGCCGAGGGTAATGTGCTTGTCTGTCCGTCGTACTCTGGTTTATATCCCCAGAACCCTTCCCGTTAGAGATGTACAATTTAAATATTGGCGTAACTTTTTGACAATTTAATATGCGTAATGCGTAAAAATGTTACCTACGCAAAGGGCGGGATGGGGAAATACTAAAATTTTATTTTAGCATATAATAGTAATTATATCTTCGTTGTGTATGTGGGTCGATCAAGGGTAGTAAATTAGTATTTCAACTAAGGTGAAATCGTTCTTAAACTTGGCTATATTTAGCCCCACTCCGGGGCATATTCATGCCTTATCTTAAGAAGTATGGATCATTATGTTTAACTGTTTAACCTAATTACTATATAAAGTAATTATATCTGTTATATGCCATATAATCTACGAAACCCTAAAAAGTACTAGCTTGATGCAAGTACTTCCCTGTGATTTTTTTTATGTATATATTAAAAAGAGAAGCCCAACGTGCAACGTTTATTCAATTAAAAAAATGGAAACGAAAAATAAGGATGATGATTATTCGCTTCGAATAAACTTAACGGAAGCTGGAGGACGAGAGAAAAACATAAAAAAACCTAACTGAACCATAAAAAAAAGCAAAAAATGGAAATCGGTAAACAAGAAAAATGCGCACGACTCAATTTAAGCTAGAATAAGCTAAAATGGAAATATTTAGGAAGCAACTGGAGTGAAGAAACACTATACAACTTATTGTTCTCTTGGTTCTCAGTATGTCTTATTTCTTTGCTTTAACAAAGGTTTTTTGTGATTATTTTTTTAAAAATAAATATTTTTAGTTTTTATACAGAACATTTATTGATTTACAGAGGGATTTTAATGGTCAATTAGCTATTCTCCATAAATTTTGTTAAGAATAACACCATTATGCTGTTTGAAAAACACATTATAAAAAAGGACACGAAAATTGATTTTAAAAATTCTTTTCGCTCCTCATTTAAGCTTTTTTCTATTCAAAATAGTATTCGAGGAAAAAAAAGAGACCCTGAATAATAATCAATTTGGACAGATAAACAAACATGCGTTCGTGGAAAGAAATGCCAATATGGCCTTGTTTGATTTGACTTACGATTTATCTCTCGGCCAATTTAAAATCATCGAATTAAAGTTGAACATTTTTATCTTGGTCTCCTAAATTCCTATATTTTATCAAACACTTGTTGACACTTACGGAGTAAACGATCACATTTTGTCGAACCATAAAATAACAGTAATGCCAAATATAAACGAATTTTGTTAAACATCTTTTTGTGACAAAATTAAAACTTGTGAACAAGTTTAATTGATTCACAAAATAATTCCTCTAAAACCTAATTATACTTCATAAAATTACTGAAAGAAGAGACTTGTGTTTACTGCCAAACTACAAAAAGAGAATCAATGAAGTGCGCTTTTAACAACTTATAGTTCTAGAATACTCATTCTTTATTTTAATTGCGAGTAGGTGTAGATTTGCAGGCTTGAAGATGCCTCAAAGAGAGTTGAAATATTGCATTGAGAAATGAGATGTGTATTAAGTTTTAATGTACGACAGACGCGAGATGTTGAGATATTTTTTTGTGGGTTGACAACTTTCAGTGAGGATCTAAGTTAAGATCTCTTAATTAATCAGTATCCTAAAGACCTCAGATTGGAAATAAATATAATTAATTAATTTGTTTATTAAAAGTAAACATGTTTATTTAGAACTAATCAGTATAATCACACTACTTTGAATCATTGATAGAACGAGTATAATTATACTATTTTATACTATGATGGGCATAATAATAATTTTATTTTTAATTTTGGACATTTGTTTATGGACAGTATAATCATATAATTTTGAATTATGGGCAGCATATTCACATTATTGTGTGTAATAATAATTAGATAAATTAACAGTTTGTTCCTTCTTTTGTAACCAAAAGAAGTAAAGGTTAAACTAATAAAGGGAGAGACAAGATCAATTACTTCAGAAACTAAAAATACACTATTATTTTAGGACTATTATTATTATTTCAGACAGTTATTTCAGCAAAAGGAACGACTTTCATTGAGGAACTAGTTAAGATCTCTTTACTAATGAAAAACAGATGCTATTTCAGGCTTCTGTTCAAAGTTTTAATTTCCTTAGATTCTTCGTTCCTAAATAAATAATAGAAGAGGTACTCACCCTTCAAAGGAAAACTAGTACAGATACAACTAACAAAACCTTCCAGGAAGGATAGGGTCGATTTAGAAAGGACCTTTTTCTGTTTATCGGCTTTGTCTCATGTATACCTTAGTTAGTGGATGGATCATCAGGCCAGAGCTTGATTTCTCATAAGGTCTAGTAGGCACGAACCAAACATAGGTGAGAAAAATATGTAGGCCTGAGCTCCATTATCATATTTTCTTCCATTAGTAACAAATGCCTATATAGTATAATATATAGTAACATCGATGAGAGATAAAACTTTTTTTGAAATTTACAGAGTAGTCTAATACCTTCCTAAGGCATAGAATGGAGTGGAAAGTATGTCATTCAAAGCTATCCGACAATTTGGTCAAGAAGTAGATTATAGGGCTAATAATTCCAAAGCATAGCGAGGAAAAGATGTATCATTCAAAGCTGGCTTGTTATCGATGTTTCCAAACTTGGTCCGGAGTGTGGTCAAAGGAGGATCAAAGCTGTGGGCGTATTGGTAGTACCCCAATACAAAATTAATTTATGTGTAGAGAAAGCATTCTTAATTTAACTTAACGCAAGGCAAGTGCATGAAGATAAACTGACGTAGAAAGAGTAAAACACCAAAAGAACCTCTTAGTGGTGGCACACATAATAATGAGTCCAATGTAAATTACAAGAAGCTTCATTTAACAAACTCAAACTTAGCAAAAGAAACGCTGTCTCAGAGGATTAGAAGCGCTGCTGAATAAAGAAAAGAGAGTTAATCTTACCTAAATTTGACTCTATACACTCGATGAGTCTTCGTTTAAATACAGTTAAGTCATAAATTCTTCGTTGGATGATGTATATAAAAATAAAACTGGGACACCAAAAAAGGTATGATAGATTAAGCTAGGTAGATTTAACAAACTTGTGTTATCAACTTGCGTGTAGGGGGAGAGAGAGAAATGAAACAGTGATGGTGAACTTACAAAGTGCTGAGGAATGGGTACCATGGGCGGGTGGTGCTGAGGCGAGAGGATCACGTGCCTCAAGGTGCCACTCTCGTCCACGATCTGTTGAACCACGTGGCCGTGAGGAACTTGGACCGGCATTGCTATCGGTGGACTCGAACTCGTCGACACCATGGGTACCGTAACCGGTCCTGCAACAACAAATAAAACATAGATTAGAGATTAAAATCCATTGAACAATTATTGTAAAATAGCATAACAGGAAATTTCTGGGTTTAACCATCAAAAGCGTTTGTGTTTACATGATCGTAACAAGATCAACAGACTATGTACAATTAAGTCCAGCTTGCTTCTGACAAAAGATGGGTTGGAAGATTGGAATAGATGACGATTCTGCTCTTACACTGTAATCCACGAAACAGTCTTTACTTCTCTATTATTCCAACTCAACACAACTGATAAATGGATGTTTAATCTGGGCTTTCCAGGGAATGTAACCTTCGACAAACTGCCTTACTAGAAAACAAAGTATGTAATAATGACCGAATTTGTAACATATTTTAAATAGATGTAAGCTTAGGTGCATAAATTGCAAGAATATCAGTAGGATCTGTAAAGAATGATTAATAATTCAAAGTTGTTTAACAAACCACCAAGAATTGTTAGCAGAAATTAGGTAGTGCCTGCTGACAATGCCAGTTTAATCTATCGAGTTTAAATTAAATAAAGAAATATAAAACAATCAAAACAAGTATATTTACAATCTATTAGAGAATAACATCAATCACGTCAGAAATTATTAGCGCAAATAAATCTAACACCTTTAATTCGGTCGAGTTAAGGATTAAACAAAAGGAATTGTTCAGTGCTCATTTTTTTTTATAGATGTTTAAAACATTAATTATAAAAATATATTCTTCAATAAAAGTTTCAATAGAAGAGTAGTTAAAAAAAATTAGTAAAATAAATCTTAGATTGTATTGTCTGTAAAACCTTTATTAAAAAAAATTTGAAACTTTTATTAACTTATAGATATAAAAATTTCAAGGAAAGGTAAGGTGTTACTATAAGATTGGGGAGTTAATAAAAAAAAATAAAACCAGTGTGCTTGAAAAATCTCTTTGTTGGGAAAGCAGATTTATAAGTACTAAGGTAAAGGTATACACAAGCTTATATGGGTAGGGTATATTGTCAAGCAAAAGGGTAGTTTCTATACACAAGCGGGGTAAAAGTGGATTAAGTATAGGATTGATCTGCAGGCATCCTACATAGCATAAAACTTGAGCTTACACGTGGCGAACATAATACACTATAATATACCGACAGAGATAGAATATCTCACTTTAGACCGCCACTATGACATTTAGTTATACAAACTACATATGTGAATAACATTTAAGCAAGCCATTTACTGCATAACTTGAGCATTCAATTCCACAATTATTCCTCTTCATATCAACCTCTAAATACTACAAAAAAGTGAAGTTAAAAGTTGTAGATAAGACAATATCTTTTAGAGTTGTTTGATATAATATATTATAAAAGTTAGTTTAATTATAACCAGTTTATAATAGCAGCAAAGGGATTGAAACCTATAAAAAATTAAGTCTAAACGCCATCATAGCCAAATTTAAAAAAGTTGATTCTTTCGATATCTATGTGCTTACTTTTCCATAATTGCAGAATATAATTGTAAAAAGTATCCCAAAAGAGTAAAAACACCGTTATTGAGATTTTTTTTAAGGATAAGATTTTGGGGAGATTATATATTCCCCCATTTTTTAATAATGGTCTTAAGCAAGAATATAAGATACATTCCTGAATGAAAAAGGTTTACACGGGCCCAATAGTATCCCCACTAAGGTTGGAGGTAGGTTCAGGTACAATTTATATGAATTTAAATTAATGATTAACAAAGAATAGATTAATTTAATGATTTCTACAAAATAACTTTTTTGGAATAACCTATCAATAAATCCCCAACAACATAAAATAAATAAATGGAAAATTATTAAGGTACAACATTGTATTAGAATAATATACTAAAAATAAATAATTATTATTATTTATTTTATATAAGGTAAATAATAATTATATAAGGTCTTCAGTTTATTTATTTCACTCTATAAATTACCTAGTTACAATAGAAAATTTAAAAAAAAAAACTGAATTCCTTACTGAATAAGAAGAATTAAGTTCGACCCCAAAAAAATATATTTGGAAAAAAAGTACAATAAAGTCAGGGCAAGAGATTTCTAAAGCTGAAAGACGATATTGTTGTGCTCAAGATACAAGGAGAGGTTGAGGGTCATTATTCTTTAAGGAATGTGCCGGGAAGGACCAATAGGAAGGCTGTTCAAGGAACAGGGTCACTGGGTCGACCAATCAAATAACAACAGGTACTTTCTAACTCTACCTACCACAGGTGCATTACAGGTATCAACTCTGACTGGGAGAAATTCTCGATACAGTGGTACAGGTATCTCCAGCAAAGCGTTCATGTAATGACTACTATTAGAACAATAAAGACACTGGGCTGCCATTACATCCAGAGTACTTTTATAAAACATTGCGTTCTAGAACTCTTTACTGTATAGCTAAGTCAAGCTGAACTCTTCAAGTACTCGAGGAAATTAGGGAGTATTAAATAACATAAATAGAACAATCCCCTAGATACTAGAATACATTAAAACAACTAATAATGCATTTGATAATCAACGATCAACGATACAATATAAATTAAGTAAAATATAACTTTATGTTGAGTTAAATAAAAATATAAATAAATAGTATAACGTCGAAATACTATTACAAATAAAACTACAGGATGGAAGGATTTCACAAATCAAAATATTCTTGGAGCGTTTTAAATTGTGAAATATCTGTTTGTTTAAAAGTCTGATTGTTTCTGTTTCTTTAAAAGAATCCGTCATTAGCACAACGTTGGTTCATCACAGAACAGAGAAATTAATATCTTTGCCTAACTATTAGATATGATGGCAAGTGTGGAATCTCTCTAAAAATAGAAATCTGATAAAGGTTAGTAGTTTTAATTGGTATCTCATAAATGTATAACTTAAAACCTGTTGATTGGACACAAGAATCTTCATTGTAAATTACGAACGGAGAATAAGTTGAATTTTAGATAAGTGGTGTTACAATATGATTATGTTAATGTTATTAAAGACTTCTATAATTAAAAAATGCTTTAAAGACATTGATAAATTGCATTGTTATCGGAATTTTATAGATAAACAGAATGAATTATTATAAAATAAATTGAAGCGTGTAATAAAAATAAACATATGATGATACTGCATGACGATAAATAAGAAAATATGCCAAGAAGAGATAGAAAAAATGGGAAATGTAAAAGAGCTTTTCCTTGTCTAGCGTAGCAGGGAAAACTCAAGTGCATTATTCCACTGTAGCAGTACTTGAACTCAATTAAGGTTATTTTATAATATTAAAGTAGTGACTATGAGAAAGTAAGTAACTTTCAACTTAAAATAATAGTGATAGACGGGAGGTGTTATCTGGAATTGCTAGGAAATAATATGGCTAATATCACAAGTAAGTGAATAAACGAAATCAGTGACTTGCAGTAACCAGGAAAGAATCAGCTATAGCTTTTAATTAGATTGAGGCGAATAAACTGGAAGAATAATTTTCAACTATTATGTATAGTCCAGGAGCCAGGTAGATTTACCTGGAAAGTATTTTGAACTTAATGGAATTTATACAGGTAACTCAGAGGTCCTCTGGGATGCCAATGCTGAGTTTTCGACCTCGTGGCCCTTGTGCTAACTTGGGGAGGGGGGAAAAACCCCAATTTGTTCGTCAATTTTTTGGTTTTTCGCCTCTAGCTCGAAAACTACGCGTCAATCAAAAAAACTTTACCAGTACAATGTTAAAGAACATCAAATTTCCTATAAAAATCACTGGTCATACGACTATTTTGACCCATTAGGTACTGAGATACAGCATTGTGAAAAATGCCAAATTTTAAAAAATGTTGATTTTAGCGGAAAAAGCGTGTTTTTGGGCTTATAAAACAGATTATCATCATAAATTGAGTATTCAACATTTCTATGTATACTATAATAATATGTAATCCTCTGTAAACCCCTTCCCCTTCACTGCTCTTCCCCCCCCCCCCCCTGAAACAAATTTGATGACGAATAATGTGCGTGACTTATTGATTACGTAGGTAATGAAGTTCTATCCTTCCCTTAATTTTTGACTTTTTATCTTTTAATAAAATAAAAATATCAATAGTCCAGGAAATGAAGCAATTTGGCTCGCAATTCTTTCGTCATACATCGATTCACTTGAAAATTTGACAGTAGGTAGAGAATAGTCCAAGCATCAAAATCTATATCATCTATATCATCATTGCTATTACCCAGGGGGTGGTTGCCACCCCATCTCGGGGGTTGAAATTTTTTTTTTTTTATTTTAACCACAGGAATCGATGGAAAAGCTAATTCTAAGTCAAAAATGATCTATACATTTTTTTTGTTAAATTAATATTTTTCGAGTTATTCGCGATTGAAAGTAAAAGTTGTTCGACCTTTTTGATCGGTTTTTCGCGAATAACTCGAAAAATCTGCATTTTATCAAACAAACTGTAAGAACAAAATTGTAGCCTATAAAAAAAGAAAGGAAATCCTAATTTTATAAATCATGTGCGACAAATACGGACCGACCTACGGCTTGTTAATTGTTGGCTTTTGTTTGTCAAATGCTAAATTTTAGAGATTCAGAGGCAAATAGCGATAAAACTGTGCATTTTACGAGGAAAACTTATAGATGTTTTTTTAAAGTAGACAAAAAGAGCTTTCATTTTAAAAAAAATAGAAGTCGATAGCATCAAAATTAAGTGAGTTACGGTGAAAATAAAGTTAGTCCCTATATTTTTCTACGAAAAAATTAGTGAAAACAACCCCCTAATTCAAATTGATCGTCGCTCTACGGTTTTGCGTGGATCACATGGGACACATGAGAACAGCTTAACTCCAACTTTTCGGGAATATCCAGACGGCGGAAGTATGGGGTACGGGGTACAAAAGTCAAAATAGTATAAATCCTATATGATGAATGTCGTTGGATAGCTTTTTAAGAGAGCAGTAATTGTTGTTATAAACACTTGTCATATTTTCATTTAAGGGGGAATCCTGTTTTTCCATAAAATGGAAAAACAGGAATAAATGGTGTTAGCTAAAAATTATAAATATTATTATTTTTGATCCGATATGAATGAAAATTGGTATACGTGCTTTATTTGATGTCAAAAAGAAGAATATGAAATCATTTGTGTGCATTTAGTACTTTGGGTACAAATCGTTGTAAGGGGTGGCATTTAAGGGTTAAAAAATTGTAAAATAATGAAATTGGTAACATTTTAAGCAACAACATTCTTAAATTAAGTTGATATGATAAATTAATCATTTATTTAAGGATAAATATTTTTTTGTACATTAAGGCCTAACAAGGGTTGATTTTGAAGGGTTGAAATATTTTGAAATTGTGTTCGAAAGTATAAAACAATCATTATTCAACTAATCCAAACGAAATTTCACTCACCTTAAGCTTTAAAATATTACTTTATAAGTTTTGATAATTGGGGGTAGTTTTCACCCCTAAAAAATAAACAGCGCCCATCGGCATAATATAAATTTTGAAGTACTGTGTGGGCACCGGGTGCGAAAATTCCACCGAGCCAAACGTCAACGAGGATGATACTGATGACGACGGTACCGACGACCTGCTCGACAACCTATACCAGGAAGGCATGGACGAAGAAGGGGCTGACGAGTCGCTTATCGAAGAGACTCACGAAGATTTAATTTAATGTTAATTTTTTGTTTATTATTTTCATATTATTTTTATTATTTTGTTTATTATTATATATGCATAATTATAGATAACATGTTTACCTACGTAATCAATAAGTTACGCACATTATTATCGCTTCTTAACATTGCTTTGGTTTTTCAATTTAAAAATAAAATTAAGTCCTCCGTTTGAACGGGGCCTGAGGTGGACCGCCCTCAGCCCCCTGGCTTCGGTACGCTACTGATCAGCGGATCCTTTCCCCCTCCCCTCCACCCTAAAGTAAGATTGATGATAGCACCATGTTAAATGTTTCAGGGAAGAAGAGGATTTATTTAACTTATTTTTCAAATTTGTTCTGGGGGGGGGGGGAGAGGGCAGTGAGGGGGGAGGGGGTTACATATTATTATGGTATACATAGAAATGTTGAATACTCAATTTATGATGATAAATCTATTTTATAAGCCCAAAAACACGCTTTTTCCGCTAAAATCCACATTTTTTAAAATTTGGCATTTTTCACAATGCTGTATCACAGTACCTAATGGCTGAAAACTGTCGTATGACCAGTGATTTTTATAGGAAATTTGATGCTCTTTAACATTGTACTGGTAACGTTTTTTTGATTGACGAGTAGTTTTCGAGCTAGAGGCGAAAAACCAAAATATTGACGAACAAATTGGGGTTTTTCCCCCCTCCCCAAGTTAGCACAAGGGCCACGAGGTCGAAAACTCAGCATTTGCATCCCAGAGGACCTCTGAGTTACCTGTAAAAATTCCATTAAGTTCAAAATACTTTCCAGCTCGACCTGGTTTTTTCGACCTGGCTCCTGGACTAGTAGTAAATCGTTTTAAATGTTTTATTTGACTTAAATAGAAAGAAAAAGATTTATCAACTACGACGTAATCATTGTGCCAATAATTTATAATAGATTTAATCAAGATCAGTAATACAAGAAAATGTCGTCAGAGAATACATTTATATGGAGTTTTATTTAGTTGCACCACGTAAATGTTTAAAATAGCTGTATGAACGAATAGATTTAAAAACACGTATAAGTCTATTGTACGTATATAACTAAAAAGCTTATCACTGATGTCCATATATACTTTTCAAGATTATCAATAAAATAAAAGTTACATAATAGCTTACAACAGACGTAAACATGATCAGAAGGAAATACGGAAATGTTCAGATTGTCCAATTTATAGAGAGCAAGATTATGATGAAAAAATGTGTTCAAGAAATATTCACAACTTTTACTCAAGGCAGTTTATAATTTTTTTTTTAATAAATATACGTCACTCATGATTCATATAATCTATTTTCATGTCCGAATTTATGGGTCTATTTAATTAAATAAACATTGAAATAGTTGATTTTTATAAATTACAAATTGACAAAATAACAATCGATTGATTTATAATAAGGTAGTATAATTAGTCTTAAACTTTTTGTAGCTCTGCCAAAGTGGCTGGCCATGTCCCATCTGGGTCGTGGGGTCACCATCCTCTAAAACAACAAGACCACGAGGGAGCGAATGGGCAACAATTCAAAAAACAAGTCAAGAGGCCAGGACGGGGGTCAGGGCTACATGTTACATTGGCCATCACAGCATCTGTTGTCGTCCCAGGGCGAACGCATTTACTATTTACTCCCCTCTCTTCATCCCAACTTGTTAATCAACTCTTAATAAACACATTAAGAAGTAGCTTTACAATCTCAAAAATTAATACTTAATTAAGAGGATAAATTATTCATTTCTATTTTAAAATAAACATACATTGCCGCTTCAAACGATAGAAAAATACATTTCGAAATACGTTTTGGTTGTTACAAAACACAAAAAGGAAAAAACACTAGATCTGAGATCTAAAAAGAAAACAAAAACAAGTCGAATTGATCATTAAACAGATATGTTCTTTTCTTTACATACTGGCAACGCAAAATAATCGACAAATAAAACATTTTGAACAAAAATTCATTAAAATTTCATTCAATTTTTTTTAATGGCCTATAATTAACTTATTATTTGGTCATTGCAGGACAGAGGGATTGGATTAGAACTATAAATTATAAAAATTGCACACCTCTGAGGGAATCAAAACAGATATATCGGCATTTAAATATTAATTCAAAATTTAATTTTTAAGTATATTAATTCCAAGCGAATACGATAACAACTCGACTCAGCTTCTCAATTTGTGTTACAGCTAAAATTAGTTTTTATATGATGCGGGTTCATATACGAATGGATAGTTGTAATGTGTGTAGCCGAATATTATTCAACCAAACATAATTTCAATTAAGTGGTTAGACTTTTAAGTAATTGACAGTCAAGTCGTCAAGACCTAAAAGTTTAAAAAACCCAATATTGGCTATAACAAACTGAAAGATTTAATAGCACAATACGCGTCTAGTGAGGAAGTAGCATTTTGCATGCGAGTGTGGAGTGTGCACCCGAGCGACAGCGATGGGTGTAAAACCACACGAACAAAGCAAAATGCCGTTTTCGCACGAGTTCTGTACCGTACTCTATCTACGATTGTTGAATTTTAATAATAAATACAAAAAAAAAATTAATAAATTCCTGTACGTAAGTTCGTATTTCTCTTTTGATGAAGATGACATTAATTCATTAGTTGTATTTTGTGCCAAATTAATTATTTCGGGAGGCGTATTATTCTTTTCATTTTCCTCATAATCACTTAAATCACTCATTGATTTTCACTTTAATCAAAGAAACAGCAAATTAGTTTTGTTAAATGTAAGCAAACTCGCTAATCGTGCGTTAAGGTGAATAATTCTTCTTTTTTATCGCACTAAGGCGGAAAAAAGAGGAGTAATAAAACGCGTATGCGCAATGAAAACAAGTACGTAAAGAATCAGTTTCTACGCATCTAAACAGAGATATAATGTTTATATTTCGTATCAATCGTAAAAAATGTTAAAAATAAATTTAAAAACCGTAAAACCCTGCAAGATTTTAAGACAAGGATAACGTATAAGAGTCGGGAGAAATTCCTAGGGCGGGGACAGACCAATTAATGCCTTATTAATGGACGCGCCAGGTGACTCACAGCCAAAGAATTCCCTCCCTTATATACAATCATTAGTCCTTGTAAACTAACACTGGCATTAAAACTCAACATAAATAGCTTTCTAACGACTACTCTTTACGTATTAGAAACATGTACTATTTGAAATAAGTTACTTCACACAAGGAAATATTGAATGAAGTGGTTTATTCATTAACCTATGTGGTTGATAATAGTAATAGGAGAAATAGAAATAAGCAAAACAAAACTTCAAAAATTTAATTGTATGTAATCATATACGGAATCAAGTTAATAAAAAACAGATCATTCTCTCTTAATACTACCCACAAATATGTAACCACTTCCGCACAAGGTAACATTAACTAAACAAACAGATTATTTGACGAGGTACACCACAAACTAATGACTTTACTTTAAATACTATATTTTCAAGATAAATTATACAATATACAGGGTGACCCGCGATAAAATGTCATAAAGAAACTGGGAGATTCTATGGGTCAAATGCAACAAAAAATGTCGAGTAAGCATAGGCCCATATCTCAATAGTTCTCTAGATATCGATTTATTTCCTTTTTTAAAGTGCTTCACGAAAAGTTTTAAAAAATGCCTAATATGTCAAAAACTAAATGAGATAGAGAAATTAGGCTAAGGATCAATTTTAAAGACCATAAAAAAACCTTTCAGAATCATTCATTTATTCCTAAATTATCAGCTGCCAAGCATCTTTTAAGTTCTATTACATTTGAAAATTTGACCATGAAATTCCTGAGCTTACTACTCTTAATTGAGGGATGTTAAAAGTGGCGTTTTCAGGAAAAACTTCTGCTTTTCATAAGCTTTCAAATGGTATAAATAAAGTTTATGCTCAACAGACTAGTTTTTGAATTATGGTGGATTGAATGTTACCAGACGTGAACTTTTTTGGTCAGGATCACAACCAATTCTAGTACAAACGCAAAAATGGTTTCCCCGAACGATACCACAGAACTTGGGGTTCCTTATAGGAAATTTCACGCTGAACAAAAAAGTTCCTATAAACATGGACCCGGAACAGCTTCGCTTTCGAGATATTCGCAAAAAAACATGAAAAAACACCATTTTTGGACGTTTATCCTTACTATTCTCAAATACTACGCTTTTTACAGTATTACTCCTCGAAGCAAATCTTGTAGAGAGTCGAATTATACCAATTTTAGCTCTTTACAACATAATAGCGTTGATGGAGTTCACCTTAATGGATTGACTAATAAAGTGACTGGAACGCAGAATTTTGAAATTTCGCTGAAAATCAGGGGGTTGTCGTACAGCGCTGGGAAGGGTGTCATTCAACGAAAAATTATATTCTTTACCAGGTTTCCTTCAAGAAGTATTATGGTAAATAGCGTAGTATTTGAGAATAGTAAGGATAAACGTCCAAAAATTGTGTTTTTTCATGTTTTTTTGCGAATATCTCGAAAACGAAGCTGTTTTGGGTCCATATTTATAGTAACTAATTTCACGTCTGGTAACATTCAATCCACCATAATTCAAAAACTAGTCCGTTGAGCTTAAACTTTAATTATACCATTTGAAAGCTTATGAAAAGCAGAAGTTTTTCTTGAAAACGCCACACTTCTAACATCCCTCAATTAAGAGTAGTAAGCTCAGGAATTTCATGGTCGATTTTTAAAAAATCCAAATTTTCAAATGTAACAGAACTTAAAAGATGCTTAGCAGCTGATAATTTAGAAATAAATGAATGATTCTGAAAGGTTTTTTTATGCTCTTTAAAATTGGTCCTTAGCTCAATTTCGCTATCTCATTTACTTTTTGACATATTAGGCATTTTTTAAAACTTTTCGTGAAGCACTTTAAAAAAGGAAATAAATCGATATCTCGAGAACTATTGAGTTAAGGGCCTATGCTTACTCGACATTTTTTGTTGCATTTGACCCATAGAATCCCCCAGTTTCTTTATGACATTTTATCGCGGGTCACCCTGTATATATTTTTTATAGTCTAAACGGAGTCTTAAGCATCTCCCCGATTCATGTCATGTTTAAAAAGATGTATAAGCTTACATACAACATTATATTATGTTACAGTGATGTGTTTTTATGTTAAACAGAAAACATTAAATTTAAAGTAATATACCCTGCACCTCTGATTAAGTACATTATAAAACATAAAAATAAAATTACAAATTTGTGGAAAAAAGTGTGTATTCTCAGTTCTGCACAAAAAAATCTCTAGGCATGGATTTCTTGACATTTTTATTGCATTTCTCTAATTTTCTTAATTTGTGTTGAACAAATATAATTGTAAATTTATGTTTTCATTCACGTATTACGAATACAACGAAAACATAATCATATTATTACGCTGAAAATAATCAAACTATGAACGTTCTTTAGGCAGAAGTAAACAATTTATTAAGATATAACACTCTGCTACATTGGAAACAGACTATTCACACCGATATAAAAAGAGCCCGTATATTTATACTATATATACAAGGTTATTGAATATGGCGATGTTAATTTAAAGCTGAAATAAACGGAAGACCAAGGAAAATATATTAGCAAAATACAATTTCATTTCATTTACAATATATATAATATATTTACATGGTTTCTCTTTTAGTGTAAATTGTATTTTTATCTGAGCTCTGAGTTATCATAAACAATAAATTGTTTTTATTAGCAATGAAATAATTAGCAGAGAACATACTAATAGGAAAAACCCACTGTTCAATCTTTCTCAGAAGATATAATATATTAAGCTAATTGCATTTTACAAATGATCAAAATAAATAACAATTAATTTAGACAATAAAAATAAAATAACTTGTTATATTTTTTTTCTTTAAAAAACACTCTACATCATTTCATAATAATGTTAAAACATCTCTTAAGGGTCGACTTTTAAGGAAGAAAGGAAAAAGTTCTTAAATCGAATTTTCTTCCTGGCTTACCACCAAAAGGAAGAGAGAAGAGAAGATAAAAAACAAGAAGATATTAAAAATGTGACAAGAGTAAAACAAAAGGAGAGAGTGAGAAGGGAAGAAAAAAAGAGTTTGTGCCGACACAATATCCTCAGGAGGTTAGCTTGAGGTGGGGTTTCCCATTATTGCTTTTTTCCAGGAGGCTTCAAGGATAGAGATATGGGTGTTGTGGGAGAGGCAACTCCTGGGATGCTTCTTGCCTTTAGATTGAAATTCTTCGCTACACGGTCTGTTTCATCATTACAAGTATATATATATATATATATATATATATATATATATATATATATATATATATATATATATATATATATATATATATATATATATATATAACAAACCTTACTACCTGAACATATCTTACATCACAATTAACTAGCGTCACACATTGCAGGTTTCGACCAAAACAGTGAGAGAATAAAAATATCCTAAAGAAAAACGCGAAAGACAAGAAAATAAAAATAACAAAAACAATGAACGGAGCAGAACAAAAGGAAGGTTAATGAAAAAACAAATTAGGTAAAATGTTTAGTAAACTATCCTATTAAGTATTAAATTACAAAGTTGTAATCTTCTGCCGAATTGTTAATAAGGACTGATTTATTTGCAGTAAAAGTATTTTTACTAGAAAGAATTAATGACATCAAAAGATCAAGAGTATTATCCAGATTTCTACTGAAGCCAAATTCCGAACACAAACAATTAAGAGGGATTTAACACTTAGTTTTATTTCCAAAGAGGAATTTACTCCGCACTGAAGCTCGTGTGCAAATTAGCTGAACACATTTTTCCTTTGATATCGGTTTTTAACAACTCAAAAAATATATCTAATAAATATTGTTTGAACGTTGATAAAAATTTTAAGTATAAAATAATAAATGCGAGAGAAAATAACCTTTGATCTAACAAAAGTCCTAAATTGTTACAAATATTTGCTGAAATGTTAAAGTCTCGGAAAGAAATATACTCCAAAGCCTCGTTGATACGGCGATAGTGCTCCCACGAAAGAACTATCATTTTGTCAAGTCGTAAGTAACTTTGATATGATTGTTATAAAAGAGTACAGTCTACACACACTTAAGAGAGATGTCAACGATGTTCTTATATTTCGTAGATTTCATTAGGTCAGTTTTATATTTTGGGATAAATGTGAGATAAATATTTAACAAATGCTGGTCATTGTTCTAACAGTTGTTTGCTGGCTTGCTCCAAGGATAACCATCTCGACGACACATGCTTAATAAATTTATGACTGGGTAAATTTAGGCCTTTTTGAACCTCAGTGAAATCTTCCCACCTTGACGGCCAACCATTAAAAAAATCGTGAACATGGAAAATAGATTCGATGCATGATCTCCGAGTACTTCCATTCCCCGTTTAAATGCATTGTGCAAAATGTTATGTTCGCCCGTAATACATTTAGAATAAGGCTACAAGAATAACTATTAATTAAGAGAACACAGATTAAATCATTTGTATTGAATGAACGTTATAAAACATAGAGAGATAATAAACAACTCAACTCATATTATTGTATGACAGGTTATCCATGACAACACAACATCCCCCTTTCTTTAAGGTTGATACCTAACGGGACGTCTTGATATCCTGCCATATCTGGTTCTGGTAGCTCCTTAAGGAGTAGGCGGATGTTCACACTCTTCCGGGTTAGTATCCACAGGAGCAGGTAGCTTTTTTTGGCTCTGCCCAGGTTGGAGCTTCCACCATACTTGGCTCATGTGGAGCTAACACAAGCTGAGCTCGATTTCGTCTTATATTTTTCCCCTGTGACTCAACTATGTAACTTCGAGGTTCGTCAGCCTTACGCACCACATGTCCATACCTTCTTAGGTCAGGTATCCACACATGTTGTCCTCGGCTCAGCGGCTGAAGCTCTCTAGCTCTACGGCGACGATCAAAATTTAATTTAATTTTCTGCTTGCTTTCTTCCCCCTTTTCACGCAGAGGTCCAAAGCGAACTGTCTTCGGCCGTAAGCTTCGAGGTAGAGTAGGAACCGTAGTCCTTAGTTTCCGTCCCATCAAAAGCTCCGCTGGACTAGGCCGTCCCTCTGTTGGCGTAGAACGATAGGCAAGGAGACCTAGATGTGGGTCACCGCCTTTGGATAGGATGTTCTTAACAACCTTCACCGCTGCTTCAGCTTGACCATTACTCTGGGGAAACCTTGGACTGCTTGTAATGTGTTTAAACCCGTATGATCTTGCAAACGTCTCGAACTCGACGGAATGGAACTGTGGTCCATTGTCGGACCGAACTACCTTAGGCACTCCCAAGCGCCCAAATAGACTTTGTAAACGACTTATGACTTGGCTACTACTAGTCGATGTCAACGCAAATACTTCCGGATACCGGGAAAAGTAATCGACTATAATCAGATATTCTTTACCGAGAATAGTAGCTAAATCAACGCCTACCATCATCCATGGTCCTTCCGGCAACTCCGTCGGTTTCAGAGGTTCCACTGGAGTGTTCCTCTTCTCAATGCAAGATTTACAATTTTCCACCAACTGTTGTAACTGCATGGATATCCCGGGCCACCACACCGACTCTCGGGCTCTGGCTCTGCATTTAACTATGCCTAGATGACCCCCATGTAGTCTGTCCAGTATATCTTTCCTTAAACTGGTAGGAATAAAAATTCTTCTATCCTTTGTGATCAACCCTCCGGTTATCACAAGATCACCTAATTCAACATCAATTCTACGCGTGTCGCACGCGTAGAATTGTTTCAAGTCTAATGGTATTTCTTCCTTTCTCGGCCATCCCTTTTTTATGAATTCAAACAATTTCCGGGATATAGAATCGGCTCTCTGCGCAGCCTCCACTTCTTGCAACCTTTGGTCACTCACAGGTAAGGACTGCCTCAAGGATAACACCAGAAATTCTTCTTTAGTTTTCTCACGAAGAGGATACGCCACCCGTCGGGGGGTCTTAATTGAAAACGGCTTGATCTCAGACTCGAGCTCTATCTTATACTCGCCCCTCAGTTTACCTAAGCCATCCAAAATCCTCTTTCTCTCTATTTCCGAAGGTGTTCTCTTCAAACTATTAATCCAGGCTAACATTCCTAATGAACTTATTTCCCCTCTTCCAAGGAGTGGTTCCTGTGGTTCTACCACCACGTACACCCGGGACACTGAGTTGGATTCCTTCCATCGTAAGTTAGTAGTAAACAGACCTTTTACCTCAATTTTCATTCCCGTCGGACCGACTAGTGATTTATCTGAGGGCCGCAACGCGGGCGCTCCGATCTTCCGATATAGATCCATGCCAATGACCGTGACGTCCGCTCCGGTGTCTAGCTTAAAAACGGCGCTCCGCCCCTCTAAACCAATCTTGGCTCTCCAGGGTTCATTGCCTTTTGCCCCTACCGCTCCTAGGTAGTAACTGTCCTCGCTGTCCTGGTCTTCTCCTTGACTTGCAGCATTCACCTGAGAACTCACATTAGGACAGAACTTAGCCCAATGTCTACGTTTCTTGCACTTACGGCACGTGCTATTCCAGGCAGGACACCTTCTTGGTTCATGTACCCTACCGCAAGCCTTACAAGATTCAATTTGTTTAGACCGTCTTGACTCACTCCGTTGACGCGACCCTCCCGAAGATGACTCGCCTCGGCTACGACTCGTAACTCGTTCGACTTCGATTTTCGGTGTTAAATCACCACGGACCACCGACTGTTGCTTTCGGACATCTTCAGCCTGCTTAACTCGGCGTACCGCCGTTTCTAGCGTTAGCTCCGCGTCCATCTGTAGCACTTCCGATAACCTTCCGTCCCGAATACCGACTACAATCCGATCTCGAACCAACTCGTCACGTAATCCACCGAACGCGCATGTATCAGCCAGTTTGTTCAGGTCCTGAATGAACGGCTCCACGGCCTCGACCGGTTCCTGGACACGGCGATTGAACTTAGCCCTCTCGTAAATAACATTCTTTTTTCTAACATAATGTTCTTCGAATCGCTTTACGAGAGCAGCGTAACTATTTAATTCTGTGCTGGTGGGTTTTATTGAGGATAAAACATCATCTACTTTGTCGCCCATAACATATAAAAACGTATTTACTTGGCGTTCGTCCGTTTGTTCCGAAAGCCCCGAGCAAACCCTGTATCTTTCGAACTTTTTGCTCCACAACGGCCATTCTTCACTTTTAAAAGAAAACGGCCCCGGCGGCACTACATTCGGAAACGAAAACGATGTGGACGTACCGTCTTTAATAGTATTTACACTCGCGTCAAAACATATCTCCGGAGTTTCTTTTTCCTTTGACATTTTTTTTTCAATATAGTCGAGAACGTAAACAAACAAATTTAAATTCGGGAAAATTAAACTTCAAATAAAATTTTGACAATATTCCTTACTCACGCTTCTACGATCCCGCCGCTGCCACCATGTTATGTTCGCCCGTAATACATTTAGAATAAGGCTACAAGAATAACTATTAATTAAGAGAACACAGATTAAATCATTTGTATTGAATGAACGTTATAAAACATAGAGAGATAATAAACAACTCAACTCATATTATTGTATGACAGGTTATCCATGACAACACAACACAAAACATGCGAATGTTACAGGTTCCAACGTCACCATAGTTTTTCTTTTTTAAAAAATCATAGATATTTGCTCATAAGTCTTGTAACAGCTTTGTTTACATTTGGTCCATCATTACTAAGCATAAGCAATTTAGCCTTAATTATTTAATGCCTCACATAACTTCGCAAATAAATCTTGTGCAGTTGCTGAGCCAATAAAAAATGTTTGCAAATGTCGTGTTACAATCCTTTCAGTTGATTCCGACCAATACCAAACAGTTATTTGCAACTCTTTATAGGATGCAGCATTGTTTCGTCGTAACAAAATGTAAAAAAAAAGAAGAGTAGTGCTGTTAAGTAGTAGCTGCTCATGAAAGCTATGAAAACTGTACACAAGGAATGTGCCACATCCATATCCAGGCAGCACCAAAACTGGCCCTCAGTTTCCTTGGGCTTTCAAGGTGTAAAAACTGACCAATTTCTTGAAATACTGACCTAATACAGACTTTCATCAAAATACAGACTATTACTGACTAGTTTGCAGCCCTGCAATTAATGTGATGGTTGCTGTTATGCAGACTTGCAGACACTGTCGTAAGAACTTTTGCCGTGTAAATGAAGCTTAAGATTGTACACAAAAGCAATAATCTGAATAGCTAATGTATTGAAATTTAAGCTTTCTTAAGAGATATGTCTCTACTCATATTGAATAATATTTTTATTAGGAAGTGCCAGTGTCGTGTCATGTCAATTTATATACATTCTTAAAAATGAAGAAATTATTAAGGGCGCTTAACAAAAAAATCCCTAGAATGCCATTGAAAAGGTCTACATGCTAATAGGTGAGAAACCGTTAGGAGGATATAATGGATGGGAGAGGGCGCTCACAGTGCCAGGGGATCAGAGGGGAGACGACGGCACTAATAAATCATTATCTATATTATACATCATTCAATTTCATCAGTCATCTCTCTGGTACATTTACAATTCATGGTTTCATTCTTCAGCCCTTAGCTCATTCACGACATAAAGAATTCTTTGTTCATATTACATTGGCATTGGCCGTCACCACTAGACATCCTCAAGGCAGTGGCCTCGAAATGACATATTTAAAAGACATTAGAAAACTTACGGATGTTGTCAAAATACAATACGTTCAATAAGATGACTACTTCTGATAACATCTAAGAAATATATACATGTGATGACTTAAACTATGTCTTTGGCTACTTAATCGAGGTCAGTAATACGGAGTGGCAGTGACATCATGCTTATATTATTTGCATCTATGTTTTCTAACTGTCTGTCAGATAAGATTTACAAAAGATAAGAGAATGAATATAAATGCAGAAAAGGTATTACAGTATTTACAAGGGTATAAACATTTAAATCCAAGGTATTGCAATCGATTCATTGTCTATTGAAAACTACGTTTTGAAAGATCCACAAAATCAACGTTTCATTTCTAAAAACCAACTGCCAACTCAATTGATCCAATGAAAGCAACTAACTGAACGCAATTTTAACATAATATGAACCTGATAAGTTGGAAGCAACATCATTCCGAATTCGATTGATCATAGAAGAAAAAACCACGCATGTTTAAATTTATATAATCTGACAGGCAACATAAAGCTGAAAGCAAATTAATTTTGCAGATTTCTGAGGATAGAAGGAATAACAAACTGAACTATATTTATTGTAAAAACTCAATTATTGCCAGTACAATTTAAAGAAACAAAAAAAAAACACAATTATCTTAAAAGCTTTTATTTTCTAAATGAAACTAATTTTCAACAAAATAAAACATTTGAAAGTTTGATAAAATAAATAAGTGTTATCAGGTTGTTATCACTAATTTTATCAATTAAAAAACCAGTACAAGGAAAAAAAGGATGAAAAGCAAACAGGAGCTCATATAAAAGAGTTCGAAAATAATCTGTGAAGGCTGAATCCCTAGAGTAAAGAGTTGTACCTTTTCATCCTCTTGGGAAAGCAATTTTCTTTCTTGCCACTTTGTTCTAAAACCCTATCTGCTTATAAAAAAACATCCTACATCCTTATAGTTTTTATTTCGATTTTTTGTTACAGTTTGTTCTGAGGTTGTTAGTTAGGGCACGCGTCTGGGATGTTGACGCTAGATAAAACATATCCTAACCGGCTCGGTATCAAATACGGCTTCCGCAACATGACAATCAACTATCGCTCATATCTCCGCCATTGTTCTAAGATCCTTCCTTTATTTTTTAATATGTAGTATAATAGTCGTAATAAAATATAATGCATCCTTTTACAATAAAGACAAAAAATAAGAATCTTTATGAAGAACTCAGGAAGAAAAGAACAAACTTCCTTGTAAAAAACAGGAAGATAGTCCATAAATCAATTGAAATGTATCTAGTTGATATAACTGATAAATTAATTAAATATAAATCTGGAAAACTATCTGAAAAAGCTTTAATTTCAATTAACCATTTTCTGGTCACTAAAATGTAAAAAACATTACATGACCGGTTAAATTTGTAGTGCCAAATGAGGTTTTGTAGAATTTACTCTTACTGAATAAATTATGACGAGCATTTATACTCATTGGGAGCTTCGAGACAACCTGAGGACAGAGAGAGAGAGACAAAGAGAGAGAGAGAGAGAGAGAGAGATATTAAAGACAAATCCACGACTTCCGTCAAAATAACTCCAATACAATTAAAAGAAAAAAATATAGGCATTTTTTTTCATTAGACTCGTCACCATACATTAATTGATTAACACTTACTACATATTTTACACAGACCAGTCAATATGTAAATAGTAAATTATCAATTAATTTATATGGCAAAGTCAAATAGAGTTTTCACTCAGTTCAACACTTTACTTAGAGAGTGCACTTAAACTTTAAAGTTAAATATCTCTATAATTAACTATTTTACCAAGTCCTCTATTTCGATTATATTCAAGTGTTTACACAGAAACATTTTATTATATAAAAGTGTTTACACTGAATCTTTTCTTTTTAATTAAATCTTTCAATTAAGATAATTTAACTTATTGTTAGAAATTATTTTGTAGTACCTACTAATAATGATCTTTTATAAAGACAGGATTTATCTAAAGAGAAACAATTAATAATAACAAAATAAAGAGTAAAAATAATAAAGGAAATCATTCTGGAACTTAATAAAAAAAAAAACTAGAAACAATATAATGTAACCAAAAAAAAAATTACAAAATTACAAAAAAAGTAGTACTAATGTAATGAAGGACAAACAAAAATAAAAAGAAGGAAATGCAAGCTTATAAAATGTGATACAAATGCATAAATAATTACATAACGAGACATTCTTAAAATCAATGTTACATTGAGGGGATATTTTTTTCCTGTTATTTGTTTATTATTTTTGAGTGCTTATGTGATTGTAGAACTAAAACAGGATATATGCGAGAAGCAGGATGCTCACTATATTGTACATATAGTGTAACAATACCTGACAATACAGGACAATGAGATACGGGGTTCTTAATGCGAAAATATTATAAGAGAATTGGCATCCTGTGCGAGGTCTGTGCCCTGCCTTGAACCTGTCAGAGGTCTTTATATACAATGTGACATCAATAAAAAATTATGACCATTAGTGAATTTTCATTTTAATATCATAATGTTATGCTTATCAATACAATCAAGTAATAAAAATGATAGAATAACGGGTTTGGAATTGTGAATTTGAACAGTTCAGTTATTATCAATTGTTCTTTAGTTGAGATAATAATGTAATAATAGAACATTGACCCTACAATAGTTCGATAGTTTTATTGTTTTATCTCACTGGTTATTAAAGTGGAGTTCACACAGACGCACAGACCCATATAGTGAATGAAGACATTGTTAATTTATTCTATATATTCAATACGTTCTAGCTTAAACATAATATAAGTTTAAATTAGCAGAACATGCGATTTCATATCAGGTTTTTCAAATAATAAAGGATTAGAATGAATAATATTAAACACGTAAATGAAAGTATAAGCTAAATGATTATGTTTTAAATCTAGTTCATAAAAAAACCCGTTATCAAGAAAAAACTTATTTTTCGCCAATAAAAGGTTTACATAACGATTTAGTAACATCTAAATAACAAAGAAATGGACGTTTTAAATAAAAATAAAAATGGAGCAATATCAGAAAGAAAGACGTTCATTTTAGACATTAGATCATTCTAGTTCATGGTCATACTTGTTTAAAACGGTGATTAGCAGTAAGTTAAGATAAAACATGTCCTAAGTTACATTATCTATGCTACGGTCACACTCTAAAAAAAATAAAATGTATGATAAAAAATAAAAGAAAATATATTACAGTGCATAATTTTTAACACTCTGAATAGAATTCTTAGAGTGAGCAAAATCGGTTGAAGATGTTATACAATAGTATAATATAGTGAGCCAATTAGCATGGCAAATAGCTTCCTCACGTCCTATCACGTACTAAAATCATGTTTCGTTTTTCCGACCCATTATTGACTATTTTTTTAAAATTTATCCCACATTTTTTCTTTAAATCTGTCAATTTAATTTTTCTTTTTTTTTTAACATAAATAAAAGTATAAATTTAGCAATATTTAAGTATTGAAATAAATATAGGACCAACCATCCAGATTTCTTTAAACCCAGTCGAGTAGTTTTTAAGATATTATGTTGGTTCGCGAAAATATTGGCAAACCGACTAAAACTAAAAAAGACTAAAACTGTGTCCTGATAAAACTGTTTTCTGATACAAATGTCTTTCCAGGAGTTTTTGAAAAAGAAGGCATCAATAAATTTCGTTCTTCAGAACGATTACAATGCTACCGTTAACTTCAGTAAGCTTGAAAGCAGAAATTATATCGTCAAGAATTAAATCAATAATGATTTATTAAATAAAATAATAAAAGGTTATACTTTTGCGTTTAGTTCATTCCATCCTCACTATACTGTATGGATTTCAGTCATGGTCACTGACTCAAATCTTGGACTGGAGATTAGTCTCAACTCAATGTCAGATGATAAGGTCAATGCATGGAATAAGCAGGAGGGAAAAAATAAGAAATAGAAAAATTATTGGGTACTAACTAGAAACGAAGCCAGTACTAACTAGATTCAGAGCCATGGTATAAAATGGAAATGGGCAGGCCATGTTTATAGAATGTATCCCGAAAGACGGGCAACAAGGGCGATTACGGAATGGACACCATATGGGATAAAGGGAGGCCAGCTAGAAGATGAGAAGATGAGTTTCTCGAAAGAATGGGGAAGCTATAGCATAGGACGGCAATGGAAAGGCAAAGATGGAGAAAGGCTACTACTCCACACTTAAATTAGGATTTTTTTATTACAAGAATGTTTAAAAAAAACTACAAAACTAACTCTCCAACCCCTTAATTAGGGAGGCTCCTGCTTCAAGAAGGAAGTGTCAACGGAGCCATTATTATTATTAGTTCATTCCATATTCTCAAACGTAATTTCTTACTTCTTATTCAAGGACTTAGATCATATAAACATAGACGTTCTTTCTATTCAATGAGTCGCATTGATCCCTTAGCTCAAATGGAAGGTCACTGAACTCAAAAAAGAAGCTGAAAAAAGACTCATTTGATCAGTCTTCATAGACTAGATGCATCCAAGGGATTGCAAAACTAATTCTTAAGACGCCAATTCAAATACAATGGAAATCATTGTACTCAGGTCAACGAAAAAACAAAATATAAGTGCAATTTCATTATGAAATTACATTAATGTCAAATACACCAATAAACAAAGCAGATTTATTAAAATTTTAATTTATAATGTGTTTTTAAGAACTAAAAAAAGAATAAAGAATTGATTTGTATTTCTGCAAGATTAGTTTTATGTGTTAGCATATTTATCTATTCCACAAAGTGTTAATGATGTAATTGAAAACTTAACATTGCATTGTGCTGCGTTTGTTTTGCTCATGACATGTTAACAAAAAATCTAATCCCCGATCAAGAATTCTTGCCAATTTGAGGAGTGCACTAGTGTTTTTTTTTTTGTTTTTTTTGTCATGTATAGTCAATTTTTAATAAAATAGATACACAGAAAAATACACTAGAAATTCCCTAATACTATTTTATTTTAAATTTAATTTTAAAATAAATAATATCCAACTTGAAATCGGAAAATTAAGTCAAAGTTAGACCACAGAAGTTCCTACGACAATTTTAACCCTCTGTGCCCAGTTAAATTTTAAGCAAAACTCATATTTTGAAATTTATGCTTAGTCGTTATTGATAGGACCATTCGTCTAATTTAAGAACGCGAGGTAAGTATATGCCATTCTTAGCAGACATTTTCTGGAAGAAATATTATATTTGCCACTTCCTAAATACCTTATACCATATATCAGAGTGCCATCCCCTACTTTTACAATAATTGAAAGAAGAGCAATAAAAATTCATTAAAACGATCTCGCTTAAAATTTGTTTAACTTTGTAAAAAAAGCAAACAAACTTATTTGGGCATTTCACTTACTATAAAAATATATAACGAAACAAACTTATATTATAATAAAAATAATTAGACCGAGATTTCATGACCTCAGAAGTAATTATATTAAACTTTTTTTCACATTTTATTTTGTATCATTATTTAATTTGTTCTTTGTAAAATTTTACTTTTTTTACTTCAAAAATCAAAGAAAAAAAAATGTTGTTGAGTCAGTTTTAGTTGACACTAAAAACAGTTCAAATAAATCTTAATAAAAAATAAAAAAAAAAATAATAATCTGAATAAAATCTTTAAAAAAATAAAATTAGAAACACCCAAGAGAAAAAATTTCTCGAAAAATTAAGAAATATTTTTTTAAAAATCTTATATAGAATCAAAAATAATATGATACATGACAGATATGTTCAGTGAAGCAGAAAACACCATTTCGCAGTTAATTCTCATAATTTGAATTCTGAGAAAGTTATGAGGAAAGGTTGAGATATCAATCTCTCTCATAAAACGAATCCACATATAATAAAAAAATAAAATGTAAATACCTAATGTTTTACATAGGGATAAAGAAGCTATTTTTTTTTTTTAAATTATCAGTTAAAATTGTTACTAAGAAATAATGAAATTGCAGAAGAAAAAAAAAATGTATTAAGACATGAAGATAAAAAATAAAAGTTATACATTAAAAGATTGGAAAAGATTCAATAATTCACAACTACTTTCTAAATCTCCCAGATCTAAGTACTTTTACTGAGTTGCACAAGGTAGTCATTATTTTTATAAAGAATGCGTTTTTATAGTGAATATGTGGCTTTTATTATTTATATAAATTGTAGTTGATAAATGAAAAGAATTTACTTCCGGCATTTTATTAAGTTAATACAGGATTTTTTTACTTTCATTTTTTACTTATGTTAGTTAAGGTCAAAAACCCTTTGAGATGAAGAAAGCTTCTTTTTTAAAATGGTAATATTTTAATAATAGTATGTAATTATTATATTTTGGTCATAAATATATAGCTACTAGAATTTGAAAAAAATGAAAAAAAGTCTAATTTATTTCAGAGTGTATTAAAAATCATAGAATTAATTATTTTTTTTATCCCTCCTCCACTAGCGGCTAAGGAAGGTGCGCATTAACTACTTAGGCTATTAGCGCTTAATAATTAGTTTTTAAGCAGAACAAATACTGTATTCAAAATAGCAAGTGAACTGTTTTTTTAAATAAGTTCAGAAAGTCTCATAAATCTATATATATATCCTTATCACCGATTATAATGTCATCCAGCGAAAAATGTTCAGGCCACGAATTAAATCATCCAATTGAAAATTAAATGTACCAGTCATTGCCCTCTTTAAAGAGGACCATCGGTGGACCAATCAGCGCCCTGAATTGACTGTAATTTGTAATTTTGCTTCTCAGGTGAAAAGTCAGTTTCTTGAATAGCTAGAGTTACGAAAAATACGCCCAATTGCCCTTTTTTAAAATCCATTTATAAGTAAAATAAACTAAATTCATTAAGATTAATCATTATTCACAGATAATGACCATAGAAGAAGAAGAAAAAAACGACAAATATATCAGATTATGATATATATATATATGACACAAATGATCATTAGGTTCTACTTATATAAAAATTAGTATTGATTAACAATTTTAAATTGATCATCATCATTAACTGATACAATAAATAATCCGTCACTTCTTTAGATTGTTACTCCCCTTATAAAAAAAAACAGAGGGGAGTAACAATCTAAAAAAGGTGTACGGAATGTTCTTCTTTAGACTGTTACTCCCCTCATCAAAACAGAAGTGTGATATTCCTTTGTCCCCAAGTACATTGGACTAAACATCCCTTTTTCTTAATAGTTATTTAGTCATAGTCATTTATATTCTAAAACAACATAAGGGAGTAACAATCTAAAGAAGTACCAATAATCCGACTGATATAGAAACAAAAGAATATAATTTTATTTATGAATTACTGCTTCATCAAAAAACAGATATCATCTCTTAGAATTGAATTTACTTCAAAACCCAACTTTGTTTATTTAACACCAGCACGAGAAAGGTTAAGCAAACTTTAACAAAGAAGCATTAACCAAGAATAATTCCCAGTCTGTAACAGTATATAACAATTTAAATTCAACTCTATTAATAAACGGAGATAAAATATCATTTTAACATGAAAATGAAAAAAGAACTAGTGTAGAATAAATGTATTCAAGAAAAGGGGCCATTGAACCCTTGCAATGGCTAGTAGAAGTTAATGTTATTACATCCACTCATCTACATGGATATATCACATTAACATTTATAATACAAATTACAAATGATAATGTCATTAAAAGGAGTGCCATTGTCATTCTATTTTTAATTATTACAAACATTTACAATTATTATACAGTACATATAATTATTTAAATCTTAAGATTTTATACGCTCAGCTTATAAATTATAATGTCCTCTAATAAAATGTATAGTATAGAATAAATGTCACCATAAGACTTCAAAAGTTATACAAAAATCATGACTTTAATGAAATTTATATTAAATTACATTTAGCACACATACATATAATCATACTTAGTATAGAGTATAGAATTAGGTCATATTTTTATTAAATTGAATAATTACAAGATAAAAAGAACTTCTTATTTACTACGTTTTTAAATTTTCTGTTGAATCATATGTAATGTTGATAATATAATAGTCATTTTTATATATAATTTTAGTGAAAAAAAATACATAGTTCAGAATTTATTTACTTAACATAATAATGACAACCATCTAGAGAGCTGATCTTAAACCTATAAAAGGACAAATCTTTGTACAAAGGATCTCGCCAACACCGAATCAAAATCGTGCCATTGATGTGCCCAGGTGTAGGGACAGTAAGAGAAGAAAAATGTGATCAAGTAAAGAAGTACAGATGCAGAAAAATTAAACCTATTCCTAGGATACAAGTGTAAACTAACCTGGGTGTCACACGTCAATTACTTTATTTCTTTGTTTACTTTTCGCTGTCATTCAATGTTTACCTCTTAATAAATAATCACAAATTTGAAACCCGTCAAAATGAAGATTGTAAATACTATGGGATATGTCAAAACAAATAAAATAATTTGCAGATTTTTTCCGAACTAACTTTCTATACAGAAAAATTTGCTGAAAACTAATTAAATTTAGCTGAAGGATGGCTAAAAGTATTAAAATAATGCATTGTCATCGTGTTCTGAGCTATTCTAAAAGTTTAAAATGTTTAGCTACACGGGAAGTTAGTTAAAAATCGATTGCAAGATTTGTACTAGACAAACAAACAAACAAACAAGAAAACAAACTAATAAAAACGTAGTAAAATTGGGAAATATATACTATGTTAACATTCACACAAAAAAATGTAATTGAAACAATTGACCGGTTTCGGCTGTTCTAAAGCAGCCTTCTTCAGATAATCCAGAGGTTACTTGATCGACTTCGAAAACTTGTTTTTTCGCTTTCAAAAATTGGAGAAATCACAGTCGAGTACTTATATGTTATATAGTTACAAAACGTCCAATAAAAATTTAGTTAAGATTCAAATAACATTAAATTTCTAATGGAATTGATTTATTAATTAAAATTATGGTAATTTCATTCTTTTACACATAACAGTGGAATCTTTAAACAAAAAGGATAACTATGACATTCTCCAAGAAAAAAGTTTTTTAAGGAAAATAAATTTATATATTAAGCGGCCACACACGTTCTATAATATTGTCGACACAGAACAATATTGACAATACTAGTGATTATTGTCGGTCATTATATGTTGGTACTGAAGACGAAATTAAATAGTAAAGATTTTTTTTTTTTAAATCTCGATATCAATACTAGAAAATGGTGGGGGTATTGATAACATTATTGATGTGCGGTCATACATCAATACATTATTTAATACTTAGTTCACCTAGAAAATTTTGGAGTGGTAATAAAACCACTTAGGAAATAGAAGTGTTTTAACAGTGACATTGCTGATTTGAACTTCTAACATTGTTACATTATTACGCTCGGTTTACAAAATAATAAACTTTTAAATGGAAATGAATCATTAACTGCAATAATTTTAATATTATATTAAAATATTAAACAGACGCAAACGGCAGAAAAGAACAAAACAGACTGACATATTTATAAAATGGTTAAATGTTGTAAACAAACCAGGACACCATAAATATTTCAAATAAATTAAAATGTAAATCTAACTTCTGACTTTGAGATATATGCGGCTTTTGACTGTTTTTAGGCTAACTGAAATACAATTTGAGTTAAGTAAAAGTTTGAACCGTCCGATCAACTCTTAACTTTTAAAGGACTTAAAAGTTGTAAAACGAAAACTTTACGACTAACTGTATAGCTAAGTAAGAATTCGACATTACTGAATTAAAGCCCCCGCAAAATAAAGCTTTGATTCTTGTAATTCCTAAGGATGAAAATGACAAAATGGGAAAATGTTAAAATCTACTTACTATAACAACGCTGAAATAAGGACACACACACATTTACATTTATATATATATATATATATATATATATATATATATATATATATATATATATATATATATGTGTGTGTGTGTGTGTGTAATGATTACACAAAACGGTAAACAAGAAATAGGAAAGGATGAGTTAAAAATAAAGAATGGGTCATGAATAATACATAATATATAATATACTTCACTATTATAGATGTTTAATTATAAGGCATGCACATTCAATATGTATTCATTTTGTTTTATTCACTTACAGCTAATGATTATAGTTAGGCTATTCTTAGAATAGCTGAGCACGTCAAGGCTTCTCTTAGTTCTTAGTATTAGCGTTAAGAGAATCTCATTAAAGAGCTCCGACTTAGGCGCCATAGACTATTACAAGACGTCCCGATCGTTTCTCTTGTACTCTTTTTATTTTATTATTAACGAATTATCGCTTTGTGGTTTTTCTTCTTTATTTTTATTGCTTGCAAAAAATATAATTTGATAATAAAAAATGATATATGAGAATTTAAGTTCTTTCTTTTAAAATGTTAAATTTTATCTTCCAGCTATTTTATTTTATCAGGATCTTTTAAATTTTCTAAATGCCGAATTAAATTATGCAAAAATTAAATTAAATTATACAGGTTGTTGTTCGCAATTAGGATCTAATTAAGTCACAAAGTGATATTATTCCTAACAACTATAAACAGTTAATATAGACATTTTTATAAATTCTCACATAAAGAGAAAGCGCGAAAATTCGATTTTGAGATTTGATGGATTTACACGTTATGAAGTCTACTGAGCCTAAAAAGTGGTTTTAAGAAATGTCTGTACGTCGTCTGTGAAGACTAAACTGCTGGGCCGATTTTAACGAAATTTGGTGTACATGTTCAGAAAAATCATACCCCTACTGAGGCCTGGTTCGATTCCCCACCGAGGAGAAGTTGTTTTTATGATAAGTTTTTATAATTAAATGTACCTATGAAACTAATAAATGGAACACACTAAGTAATTATGAACACGTATAAGAAAAAGTTTGTCTCAGACATTGTTGTGTCAGACCGATTTTTAAAAAAGAGTCAAAGCTCAAGTTCACATATATGTATAGCATTACCACATTTAGTACAGTTTTGAAACTTACTGTTTATACGTGAAAATTATAGAAACATTTATTGAAAAATATATATACACACACAATATATTCTTTAAACTTTTGACGTCAAAAAAGGAACAGACTGTTTGACTTAAATAGCTAGAAAGCTCTAGTGGCCCACTATATCTTATCTCATTTGACGTAGTTAGGTTTTGTCGAGATGTAAATTATGATCGCCTGTTATCACATTCACTTAGTTGTTACGTGCTAGTGTCACGCCCACGTCACACCTAATTCTAGTTCCTCCATTGATAAAAAGTTTTTTTCCCCCCTTTTCGGCCTGGTAAACAATTTTATTTTTTTATTTTTAGATGATGCTCGAATTAAAACAACCCACGCTAAATATAAAAATTACGCTGCAAGAAGAATTCTCATAATAACAACAGCAAGATTATTTGGTTTATCTTGTCGTTCAACATAGAAGATGATTTCAGTAAAGCAAGAAGTGTTACGACGGACTCCAAATTGTGACAAAACTTTCACTGGAAAAACCCAGAATTTTATGACTTCACGCACCAAGATTGCGACATGCAGTCAGGAAAAGATATACATCATTACAACAAATTACATTGGAGTAAGGTGCAAAAGAAACAAATGATTTAAGGACTTGAACTAAAAAATGTATTTACTAATGCCTTTTTAAGCTACCCCCACCCAAAAAAAACCAAAGAAAAACACCATTTAACAGTGCTAACTTGTTTCAACTTTTGACAATACGTATTTATAGGTCGATTTATTTTCTTTTCTTTAAAAAATAAATTACTGTTTAAAAAATAGAGAAAACAGTCTAGATCTAGACCAAGGGTCCTTAACCTTTTTTGGTTGAAAGGCTGGATCTGGATAGGATAGTTCACTTCACAATGGCAAGGAATATAAGCGAAATCTATTTCGGTCAAAAATACCTGGATACGAATCCTGCTAATCGTGATGATGGTTAAAATTATATTTAATGATGGAGAAACTTTGCATTGTTTTAGTTAATTTTTTTGTTAACTTAGTTTTCGGCATAGCTGAAGGTTGGACACACCTGATTAAGGTGATTAAGACTATAAAATCGCCAGTAATTATATATTTCTATTGTACAAGATAATTTAACCATAAATTACTCGTGACAGTGACTGCTAGTAGAATAACTTTTTTAGATATTATTATTTCACATGAATACTGACATGAAATCTCAATCAATGCAGGTAGTGAGGTAAGATTAAATAAACTACGTGTTATGTTATATCAAGTTACTCACGGATTCTCCTATTGTGTCTTTAAGAAGAAATAGAAGGGAGTGATAAAAATACAAGATATTATGAGAATTTTATAATCTGTAAACTCTCACTCCTTTCTATGTTAGGATTGCATAAAGCAAGGGGAAAAATGTATTGTAAATTAAAAAAATGGGACTTGGCAAAAAATAAATGAAGGTGGAACATAGTTGAAATGAAATGAAGTAAGCGACAAGACTGGGAGTAATAAAGGCTGAGGATGTTATACAAGTAAAAGGGCGAAAGGATCTAACTTCCTGTGTATTGTTTCGGGGCTTTTCTCACTTAAAGATATGAAGACAATAGACGTCAAACTACATTACTCGACCAACATGCATAAATACACCTACAATGTGAACCTTTAAATATTACAAACAACATCATGATTCAAAATAACCATAATTAAAACAATTTCATATTTTTTAATTTAAACAATCTTAGAATGTTGTCATTTTGAAGCTATAGCAATAACATAAACAAGACTAGGGAACAAATTAATTATCTACTCAAAGAATATACCTCACTTGTAACTGCTGTAATAAATGTTGTTTATGTAATTTTTAAAATATATTATACACGTAGTTCTTTGAAACAGTAGACCTCGCGAAAATTAAAAATAAATTTAAACGTTACAGAGGGTCTATTTAAATACGAATCTATAGGTATAACTCGATTTCCCGAGAAAAATCTAGTTTCTGTGAAAATCATTTTAAACGCGGACAGTGAGAGGTGGGGTTCGATTCCCCGCTGGGGCGAAGTTATTTTTATGATATTTGTAAAATTTTAATTCGAAAATAAACCATAAAAATCGATTTCAATTACTTAGAGGATAAATGAGAACCCGAGGTGAAATCGAGAAATTAATTTAAGCAATAAATGTGGGCGCAATCCCCCTCAAAAACTCTGAAAAAACATTATTTCTCGAAAACTATTCCGACGATTTATAATTTTTTTTTTTTAATATGTAGTCTATTTAAATACGAATTTAACGGTATAAGTCGTTTTCCCGGGAAAAATCTAGCTTCTGAGAAAATAATTTTAAACGCGGGCAGTGAGAGGCCGAGTTCGATTCCCTGCAGGGTAGGTTATTTTTATGATAATTTTAAACATTTTTTAAACAAATAAACCATATACATCGATTTTAATGTCTTAAAGGAACATTTATTCCAAATTTCAAGAAAAAATTAAAACGTTTTTTCTTTTTTTTTTTGAAAAAAAGTCTAAATAACATTTTTTTAAAATTAATAACAATTTTTTTTATAAAAAACAACTATATATATTTATTTTCCCAACTTGAAGTAATATTCATGCCAAATTTCAAGATAAACAAAAAATAAATTAGAAAAAAACATTTTTGTTTTATTTTTTTAAAAATTTAAAAATTAAATTCATTAAATATAAAACTCATACGTTGTTTTTTATGACTTTAAAGAACATCTATGCCAAATTTGAAGAAAATCTAATAAAGCGTTTAGCCGTAAGAGCGTAACAAACATTTTCAGACGAAATGCAAATCGGTCTAGTACCTGAGGAAGACTGGGGAACAAAAAAGTTAAAACATAGACCTCGCTTTGCTCGGTCAATAATGGAATATTAAATTTAGATATATTACTTTTGAACTGATGAACAAAAAATTTCCTTAATAAAACCAGAATTACAATTTATACCACTAAAAGTTGATAGATTGTTTTGATTATTGCATATTGATTTTTATCATATTTTAATTCCTGTGTTCGCCTACTTAAATGTAGAATATTTTAGTGTGAGAGGTATACATATTATATGTATAAAATATATATACATATATGTGTTTCAACAATATGAGCTACAACAGCTCTACATATTTCTAATATTTTTAAAAGCTTTCTCCTTACTATGTTTAAAATCATAAATGAGAATGGCAAAATGTTAAAAGGTTTCGAAAACAATAAAGAACATTTCTATGAAACACACTTCCATTGTTTTGTTCGTGTGCCAGAGGAAACTGACAGGGTAGATAAGAGGAACTACAACTATGATAAAAGAGGAATGCATTATCCAGCGTATAAGGTTTAATTTAGCAATTCGCAATACGGTGGAAAACCAGAAGTATTGATATTTGATGTTTGAATTCTTGAGAGCCACATAATGGCATTTGGCAAAAGCCACTTGGCAAAGCCAAAGAAATAAACTGGCAATTTGTTAGTTTATTTGCACAGATAATATGTCTGTAGAGCTATATTTTCATTCTTTTGCTCGAACCCTCTATGAACATGGGCTTTTTCTACAAGATGACCTTAACGTTCTATCCAGTGGGTATTATTGGCCCATATTTTGTTTTAAGACGATCGTGGCAATGCTGTGACAGTATCACAGTATCTAACGCGCTGGAAACGTTTTTCATCATATCAACGGCTTTTCGTAATAGTTTCTTCCAACAAGATGGAGCAACCGTAGCCACTCGGCAGCAATATCCATGAATTTTTAGAGAACCCATTTTTCGAATCGCCTCATTAGCAGAAATGGGGATGTTCGATGATCTGCACGGTCGCCGGACCTTAGCTCTAGTGAATAATTTCTGTGGGGCTATCTAAAGTCGAAGGTTTTCGAAACTCGCCCAGCATCTATACAATAATTAAAAGTCCGTATTGAAGAAGAAGTTCATGCCGTCACACCAGAGATACTGCGACAAGATAGTGAGAATTTCTGTAAAAGACTCAGAACATGCTTGGAAAACAACGGTCGTCATTTACCGGAACTTATTTTCATAAATAATAAATTTCCACATTTGTGCTAAACTTCTTAAAATAATTCCCCCCCCCCCCCCAAGCAACCTAAAAAACGGGGGTTTGACTGCTCCAGCCTAGCCTGTAGAAAGATTGGCAGAGTTACTTGTCCTCCTGGCGGAAGAAGAAAGAGAGGAAGACCACACCAAAAATGGATAGATAATGTGGAGGACGGCCAGCTAGCGTTAAACGTGAGGCGGTGGCAATCGTAGGTCAAGAACCAGGCATCTGTGGAATAACTTGATGGCGGCCAAGGCCCTACACCCTACATTCTATATGAGTTGTAGTGCCAAGGAAAGGAGTATGTAAATAAATATAAAAAATCAAATCAAATAGAAATAGCAAAGCATCTTCATTTAAAAACCATTAAAAATTCAAAAATCCTTAATTTCTATAAGAAGAAAACATGTATAAGCTGCTCATGGAATTAATTTAAAACAGATTCTAACAGGTAATAGAGAAGAGTTATAAAGTTCAACCTGGGAATGTGTTGGTAAAAAGAAGAGTAGAGGAAGGGGGTTGCGGGCAACTGAAGCAATATGATAAGGTAAAACCAAACATTGGGCGTAAATTGGACTCTTATCTGCCAGGCTAGGGGCAGCTCCTGGGCAAAATGGCAAATTAATGGTACCAACAAAACTGCATATTGTACATTTTATTTTATAATAAAAACTTACGTTCTAACGCTAATATTTCCTGAAACATTGCTTTCTTAGTTAAGTTTAGATAAAATGAGTTATTGCAACCACAAAAACATGTTTCATGTGGCCCTTTTCTGTTTCCAGATGGAATACAAGACTAACGCATTAAAATAAATTTGAGATTTATTTATCAATTTTATGTCTCATTTAATGTTCTAATAATGTGAATGTTTCTAAAAAAGGTAAATATGCACTTGAACTGTTCCTTTTTACAATTTAACAACTTTTAACCTTGTACCGTGTCGATAAAATCAATAGATTTTTTTTTAAAATATATATAAAATATCCACTCACGTACATGCGGGAAGTGTTGGGAAAATAGGGGTTTTTAAGGGTGGGGGATTCCCTTAGGATATCTTAAAACCTCAAAACTGGGGGTATAAACACATAAAATAAAATAATAGTTACATAAAATTATAAAATAATATAAATAATTCCATGAATATTGTATTATTGTGATGACGCGATGTTATAACTCATAATGTAAACAAAACAATTCTTCGGATTTTTCTTTATAAAGAAGAATAAATTGCGTTTTTTTTAAATCCAGCAGACAAGAACACTTGCATACATACGCTATTCCGAGACTTGGTACAATTGATATGATTAATCGATTATTACTTGTATATCGATATTTACATATCAATAAAGAGCACACTTTTGTATACAGAAGTGTGATGTTCCTTAGTCCCAATGTACAGTAGACTAAATATCCCTTTGTCTTAATAGTCATTAAGAGAAAGGAATATAAAGAGGAGAGTTTGTTACCCTTAATCATCTAACAATCTTTTAGGACTAAGGGATATCCAGTTCTATGTGTTTTGGGACTAAGGAACATCACACTTTTGTATACAGAAGTGTGATGTTCCTTAGTCCCAATGTACATTAGACTGAATATCCCTTTGTCTTAATAGTCATTAAGACAAAGGAATAAGAAGAAGAGAGTTTATTACCCTTAATCTAACAATACTTTAGGACTAAGGGATATCCATTTATATGTGCTTTAGGACTAAGGAACATCACACTTTTGTATACAAAAGTGCCCAACATTTCCCGCATGTACGTGAGTGGATATTTTATATATATATTTTTTTTAAAAAAAACTATTGATTTTATCGACGCGGTACAAGGTTAAAAGTTGTTAAATTGTAAAAAGAAACAGTTTAAAAAAACCCGAAGTCAATCGGACAATTATAAATAAGTGGGTGAACAAGTGCAAATTTACCATAAAAGTTATTAAATGAGATAAAATACAAAACAAAATTGACAAGAAAAAGTTTAATTTAAATCCCATGTAAGAATGAAAAATCTAACTAAATCATAGTGAATGAACAAAAAATAACTTACGGAAGCGTTCGGAGTAAATTTTCGTAGGTATTTTAAGAGCACTGAACGTTAAAAAATCACAGTTTTACATTATTTTCATACTTTTTTTTTAAACCAAAAGGTTGAGGGCAAAAATTACGTTGTGTTTTCCACCTTCTCCTTTTACAAAATAAATACTAATTAAAAGCTATCTGTCAAAGCACAGTGGAGCCGAACCAACAAAAATATTCGAAAGAACTAAGAATAATAAAAATAAAAATTATCTAACAATTTTATTTAAAATTCTAAAATTATTGTTTATTTAATATAATATATTTAAATACGTTATCAATAATTAATGATGAATAAATTTTTATAAAAACTAAATTCATATGTAATTAAAGAAAGAATCATTATCTATACAATAAGGAAGACCTGATCCAAAATTTGATTAGCTACATAACTTAAATAATATGTCACATTTAAGTGAATATGGATTCAAAAACTCGTGATTAAGGTCAAGTAAATTCGATAACCAATGATCGCATATGCTGAATAAAAAAGTTAAAGTTACGCTGAATAAAAAAGTTAAAAAAGTTACGTGGTCATGAACAAGTTATTCGGTACATTAAATGTTCAGTACAGAATTTTTACCACCTCTCCGACTGGTCGTCTGACTTGTATTTTGACTTATTTGTAGCCGGTCATCTGAATTGAAACCTACTGAATAATTATGCAACTAATCCTAAGTTGATTGTTGATTAAATATACGTAATTGAGCTGTTTACAATTCTAAAACAGCGCTATTATAGCATGCCTAATTAATTTGAAGTTCATGCCATAATATAATTGCAAGAGTTCATCAAAGAAATAGAACAAGAAGTTCCTCACAACTCCTGACCCCAATATTAAAATTTTTCTATTTTAAGAATTAAATATTAGGTAAATTTTATTCGTAGGTCATAAAAGAATTATACTTTACTCACTTGACAATGTCTAGTTTATGTTTTTATTAAGGAAGAGAAAATTAAAATAGAAAAAGACAAAAGATAAATTAGGAAGATGTGAAAAGGTATTTAAGGCCTAGAATCAACCAATTTCAGTCCAATAACCCGCTTCAGTAAGATGATAGAATGGGGAAGAGGGGGGGGGGGGGGGGGGGAGGGGGAATAATAACAAAAACCTAATAAATAACATAGGAGTCATGAAGACGGGCTATGGCAAGGTCTTAGCCACGGATGCCAAGGTGATGTTAGTCTGATGAGTCATGAAGCATCACGCATTCTATCATGGGCATGCGCACTGTTAACAAGAGTATATAGACTTAGGGGAGGCACTCTATATGAACCAGGCACTCTAGCCTACAACCAAAAACAACCTCCAACTCATCTATTTCTGAAGTGAACACGTCATAACACGCGTACAGTATAACTAAATCATTTTTTTTCTCTCTCATTTTAGTTTTTTTGTTCTTAATGTGTACCGGATATAGCTGGGGCCTAGATTTGAGTTCTGTGAAACTGAGTTCCTTGTGTAAAATGCAAGGGAAGTACACAAAAAATAGTTGTTTTTTTTAGTGTCTCATTCTGAAAAAAATAAAAATAGAACTTCGACGGATTTGTTCATACTAAAAGAAAATAATTGAGATTATACGATTAAATTTTTATTTAATGAATTTACAAATGTTGAGGACAGAAATGTTTAATTTATTTTATTAATATCTTGTAACTCGATCTATGATGCTCTGCAGAAATGTCATGTAACAACTTTTCTTATTCACATTTACAAAAAAAAACTATCGCAAAAGTTCAGTTAGATTCCCTCTAGGCATAATCCACGTTTCTAGTTAATTAAAAAAAAAAATCCTTGTATTTTACGAGCTAACAAAAGAAAATTAATAAATTTTATTAAAAACTTATAATTATTAAAAATGTAATGAAACTTTTCCTTTGATTTCTCTCATTGAATTTCAAGTCTAATGGGAAAACTCCCTAAAACTGAAAAAGAAAATTAGTATGACACGTTTTTTGTAAAATAAAGTATAATATAAGAGAAAATAGAGTTAGATATCTATTAAAACTGAGTTTTTTCGGGTCCTTAAATTTAAAGGTTCAAATAAAGGTCAAAAGGTTATGGCACGTGTTTTTATCACACACTTGTAAAATCTTAAATAACTTTGATAGAAAAACTTTAAGTTTGCACAAAAGTAATTTTAATAAGCAGAGAAATTTACAATCAATAATCATTTTTTATTTTCTCCTATACATATAAATAAAGAGGACGTATTGTGATGCCGCGAAAAATCTATTCTAAAAAATAGAAAATTCTATTTAAATGGAAATTTACACGTTCTGAGATCCTATTTATCCTTTTGAGTCCAAAAATGTAACAATGTGCAGACGCGTGGAGCCTAAACTACTGCGCCGATTTCGACAAAATGTGGCATACACATCAGAGAAATCACACATCGAAGCGACATTGAGAAATGAGTAGATGTAAACAACTAGTTGTTGAACACTTTTAGAATATAAATATATAAAAGTCAACGTGTGTGTATGTTCTTTAAGTATAGGTTATTTTATTCTTTACCAAATTTTGACTCATAGTTATCACCTCCCTGGCAATGTTACATCAAAAATACTGGCAACATTTCATCCCCAATTACTCCCTCATTTTCAAGATGGCGGCCACCTTATCACCTATAAATTTTTATCACTGCATCTCGGAAAATGTTAATTCTAGAAACACGAATTTTGCTACAAATCATGCTTTCATGATGTTGACCTCCGCCATTAAAAGATATTTAGATTTTCTTTAAATTTTGATGTTCTCTATATTTCCCAAACAATTTGGCCTAAAACCTTGAAATGTGGAAATAAATTACTTTCTTATGACTAAAAGATGTTCTATTATAAAGATTTTTTACTTGAATTGAAATTTTTAATTTTTAAATTTTACTTGTATCAAATAAGCAAAAGATTGCAGACGGTTCAAAGTAATCTGGGGCTATCTGCGGCTTACTTTCGATAAACTATAAAATTTTCATACAAATCAGATAAGTACTTTTGAAGCTATAGGTGTAAATTAATGTATGTTTGTGCGCATGTAGAAGAGAAACAAATGAGCGCAGAAGGTTGAAACTTATATGGGACCAACAATGGGCTACTGATGACCTACCACCCAAATTTCATTAAAATTGGACGTTTAGTTTTTAAGATATATTGGTTCGCAAAATTAGAACGACAGACCGACGCGCGGAACCAAAAATGATCCCTGATGTCTGTAACGGAGTTCTGTCTTGGAATTAAACCTACAATTTTTTCGTTCTTTAGAACGTTCACATAGCTTCCGGAAAGCTCGGAAGCAAAATGTAAACGATTTCTTAATGTAGCGACAAAACAAAATGTAAACGAACAATGTAATGTGGCCTCTCTGGATATCCAAACCAAAATACTGTTGATGTTTTACTATATAAAGTTCCAATGATAAAATCTTAATATTTTTACACGTACTTATACCCCGTTTAATTACAATAGTTTTGATGAACACGAACACATGATCATCATATCAGAGGATATTAGAATATAAATATTTCTTTAAGTACTTCCAATGACGTAAATACTACGCAATGATACCAAAGTACCAAATCCATTATATCCACCTCGATACATCATAGTAAAACAATATATGTTATCCTGTTTTAATTTTTTTATTTACAAGTATAAATATTCTATGGACTTATCTAGTAAGAAAAAAGCACGTTTTCACTTATGTATAAACTAATGCAGTGACGCCAATGTAAATTTATGCGGTCACACTCTTACAAAAAAAAATTCTTCAGTCAAATTTACTGCTACATTTTTCACTCTTTAGGACTGTCGATTAAAATGTTTTAGACCGTTTATTATTATTCTTCAGGGCACGATTCCAAATTATTCGTCGACAAGGCGGAACAATATAAATGAGGTCTTTGGCAATTTAAAAAAAATAAAGCAGACAAAGATAAAATCGATTATGAAATGGTCCTATAAACGACCGTAAAATTCTTATGTACATAATAAAATAAGTAGTATAAATAAAAACCCATAAAAAGTCAAGGATACGATGAAATAACAATAAGATGTTTTCTGTTGTTGTTGTTTTACCATCGTGACTTTTCAAGTACCAATCAATCAAGCGTAAGCTGCAAATACTAAAAAAACAAATTATTTCAGTACCTTGTACACAACACAAAAGAGAAGAAGTCCTTGGATCACATTGAACTACAAGTTATGAAACACCTTACTTAGTTATTTCTAGCATTTAATAAATAGAATACGCTTGGGCAGACAACGTTATCCAACGAACTCGTCCTAAGCATTGGTAAAATGAACATGTGTACCAAATTTCTTCAAAATCGGCAACTTCTATTCAAGTTATTGTCGTACGTTTCAGACACACACACACAGATACACAGACACAGAGAATATTTCGTTGAATGTAGGAAGCTCGCTACAAAAAAAGTTTCACAGAAAAAATAATACATATAATAATAACGAATGATTAATATTATTATAAGAAAAACAAAAAATATTCAATTCCGTGACAAAGAGTTTACATACTTCTTGAAGTCTGACGTTTTGCTTCCACTTTTACCGAATGCAGACAATTATCTTTGCATAACTATGTTTTAATCAGGACGACGTTTCTATCGTTTTATGTTTGGATATTGTCAGAAATCAACATTACAAAATATTGTATATACAAATTTTTGATTAAAATGGGGTAATCAGATAAGAGATATTCTAAAATAAAAACTAAACAATCAATGCAAAAATAATTGTATGAATATTGTAGTGTAGTACAAGTACATGATTCTGAAACAGGACTCATACAGTATTGGGGATATAGCTATAGCTATAAGTATCGGTATAATACAAGGCATTCAGTTGAAAAACTGCCGGTTGTGATGATTATTGTAATATATAATAAGGCAACAGTACTAAATACGTTTGACAACCAAAATATAGGTTTCAACAATTTAATTTTATCTGGGATCGCCATTTTACATCTCCAAATCTCAGGCTCTGGATTTTGACGGGTAGATCTTTTATTCGAGCTCTACAAATTTGCTAAATTTAAATTTTTTGCGATACAATTGTTCGACAAATATATCTAGATCAGTATTTCCCTCTTAGTAATGTAGTCTAAAATGCTTCATCCTTTTTAATTTGTTTAGGAAAAATGTATACGGTCTCTTACAGTAGTATGTATGAAATTAGTCAGTTCGTCAATTGGATTAGTGGCTCATAACTCATAAGTCATAATTAGATTCGTCCAAAAAATATTGTGGTGAGTTTGTTGGTACGATAAGGGAGACATATTTTGAATGGAATACCCATAAGGAGATGAGTGAGAAGAGGGAAGAGAGACCTTGAACCCTAATATAGGTGACAACAAAGAGGCAAGTTAACAAGCGGCCCTTTTAACTCACAATGCCACCACATCGGTCTCAACGCTCCGTACTCAACACTATACTACCATCATACAATACAAACTGGACCATGCAATCTACACTCAACCCAGAACAAATCAAATCATACGTCAAATTCGCTAACTTCGTAGACAACCTGGATTACGTATTACGTATCGATTGATAATAAATTTATTTCATAGGAAAAGCAGGATTCCAACACAAGATTAAAAAAAAATTAGCTTAAGTAAACTAAACTCTAGCGTCTGTATTCGTTCAGAATATCAAAGCAATTTATCAAATTGGCGTTCATTCTTACAGCGTAGGATCTTCATTCACATTATCTGCATGAATGATATAATAATCTACACAATTTGTGTGAGTGAGACACCACAAATGGCACATAGGAACTGTTCCAACATCAGACTACGTCATCAAGATGTTGGCTCGGCATTACACCATGTCCTACATCGTTTCGACACGACGAAAGCCATTTTTGCGTGGCAAATCCCTTGGTGTCTCTCACTCACACAAATTGTGTAGCTAATTGCAGTGTGCAAACACAGTATTTTTATTGCTAATGAGTCTTGCCAGCCAGGCAAATATGGCAGTGTGAGAGCACGCTCGTCTCTGATAAGTCCTATATCTGGTCTTCTTGGTCTGGTATAGGTACAGAGTTGGGTGGGCATCGTCGTGCCCCTGATGAGTTGGACGCGACGAAACGATGCAGGACATGGCGTAATGCCGAGCCAACATCTTGATGACGTAGTCTGATGTTGGAACAGTTCCTATGTGCCATTTTTACGTGGCACATCCCTTGGTGTCTCTCACTCACACAAATTGTGTAGCTTATTGCAGTGTGCAAACACAGTATTTTTATTGCTAATGATATAATAATCACCCAATTAATGAACAAGGAAAACTTGCCGCGTTACAACAAATGTATAAAGAATCGACAGTTGCAGGAAAAGTCTCTTTTTTTTCTTTCTAGTTTTAATGATGACCTCCACTCACGCTCCATATCTTATCTATCAACAGTAAATTTCATCAGAAACTTTCAATATCCTTAAAATGATAAAAAAAAAAAAAAAAAATCTGATTAACATTCCAAGGAATAATTTTACTGAGTGTGAGTGAGTTAAAAAACTTCTTTTTTCACCACATCCAAAGCAAAGATGGACAAAATTAGACAACGGTATCGAAGAACAAGTCTTGATAATTAAGGTATATAATGTTTAATCTCCACTTTAAGAAGAGAAGCAAATTTTGGTAATTGGTTAGTTTAGTAGGAGCACAAAAAATCTCTAAATCTATAGAGATATATTTATGCTGAAGTTTGGTAGGTGCAACAGGTTATAACTTAATAACTTATAATCGGGAAATATTACAATCTTAATAATCGTTAAGATTTAAGCAAACTACCAAGCTCCAAGACTATCTATTATACACTATTCAGTCTGCTAAATTTCTTCAATTTATATCCGGAAGCTTTCAGATTGTTAAGTTCATTTTTAGCGTGATCCAGTATCATGAACATCAAACCTAAAACACAGTTTAGTTGAATTATAGAATGTGATAATGAATTGTGAGTATATTATTTTTTGTTTTATAAAATTCAAGATCTTACATAAACTTTTCACCATGAAAAAAAATTGATTAATGATGTTGATATAAGTTATAATTGTGAGAAACGTTATAATGAATTATGAATTAATACTTAATAACAATAAAAATATTCCTAGTAAAAAAACGAGTAAAATATCTTAGGGCCAAGGAAAAAGAAGAAAGTAAACTAGAAAAAAGAACTCTTTTATGCTAAATTAATGAACTTGGCTTGGTCTTATCAGCTAATTTTTTTTGCATTGCCTTCAAGAAGGAGAAAAAAAACATCTAGGATTAGTTAAAGATGCAGTTCACTGTCAGTGAAGACATTACCGAGCGGTGAGTAATGGTTGAACTATTCAGTAGACCCAATGCATCAACTCTCTTATCAGGCTCTGTTGGTCTGTCCTTATAATCTTATCGACCCTGAGTTTTACCAGGCAAGGCATCAAACACCAACCGTCTCTAATATAACCCAGTAACCCTGCAGCTTAAAGTAAAAAGTAAGTTAGAAAAAGCTTTTAAAATCAACCTAGATTATTGAGAAAAATGTTCAATCTTTAATCTATTAAACTTATGTATTTTTTCAGCAACTGTCCCTGTTAACCTTACAAAATAATATGAGAAATAGCAATAATAAATAAAATCCAAGATTTAATCAAAGGATATGCAAGTATCACCTTATTCACTATAGCTTCTGCTTTTAGTAGATATTCATAATTCTATAAAATACTAAGTTAAACATCATCTAATCTAAAAGATTATCTCTACTACGGGTAGCCGCTGAATCATATCACAAAACATAACAGTAGGCATGTTACCAAGTGGAACAAGCCATATTATCTCAGTTTTGATATCAAGAAATAGACCCATTTTGAGAACTGTCTCGCTGGTAGCTGGTTTTAAGGTGAGTGTGGTTACGTTGTACAATAAATAATAAATTAATAATATTTGTCGATTAAGATGTAAAACCAAGTCAATAAATCTTTAAATTCATTGGATTATTTTATTTATAATCGGGATGCTTAACAACAATTAAAGTTGATTACTGAACAAAGATTACGGAATAACCAACAAAAACTATAAACCTTTGACACAGTTTCAATAGAGAAAAACAGCTAAAATGATAAATCATTTAACTCTGTTTAATTACTGGTCTTCTAATCCAAAATTCATAAAACATGACACTTCTTGGACATCGCTATTGGGATTACTGAACATTTAAACGAGACACGCAACAAAAACCACAAACCTTTGATAGTTTGATTACTGGAGATGGTAAACAAAAGCGACAAGTCTTCCACTATAGATACTTACTGAGATTACTTGGGTTTTATCCCAACAAAGTATTCCCTATTTAAAAATTATTCCGACAAAAATCATAATTAACTTCCTCTTATACGGACACATAACTATATACTTGATTCAGTGTTTTCCATGAATTATTTTTTTGAGGATTTATGGTTACATTTTGAGGTTTCGCAGTTACATTATTAATTATTATCAAACATTTTATCACTTTTTTTTTTTTTTTTTTTTAAGAGTTTTTAGGGAGTGGTGCCCTAAAATTATTTTTTTGATTTTGCCAGGAATTTCATTTTTCTGAACATGAATGGAAAATTGGATAAACATGAATGGAAAATTTCATTAAATTCAGCCCCATAGTTTAAACTCCTCGCTTCTGCACAGATAACAGACATTTTTTAAAACCCACTTTCTTGGACTCAGGGGTATCAAAATCGACGCCACCACAATACTTCCTCTCTATATATCACGTATATAAGAAAGTAAAAAAGCGATATTGTTTAGTAAAAATAATTCTATAAACACAACTGTAAAAGCTAAAATGTATAAAAGTAATAAATTGTGTAATAGAAAACTATGATTTAATAAATTACAATTGAATAAGTTTTTAGTATTGATTTGTTTTTTTAAAAAAAACAACTTTGTTCAAGGACATTGAACAATCAAAGTTATTCGTAAGTTGTAAAAAAAATCACGTTCAATTGATATATTCAAGAAAATAACCGTTTACTTCTTCACAACAAATTATAAGAAGAAAATAAAACAAAATCTTATTTTTTAATAAGAAACTACACCTCCTACATTCAGGAATTGTAGAAGGAAAAATAGATTTCTCTATAATTTAATTTATATTGTAAAACAATACCATCTATTAATATAAATTTGCAGGTTTCAAAGATATTATAAAAGGTTTCAATGAAAATCGTATCCAAGTAAAAGTAATCATTGATTTGTCATAGTAGCTTTGATGATCAGAACCGAATATGAAAAAGGTCTTATTTTAGTTCCAACATAACATAGAACCCGACTTGCAACATTTTACGAATATTTTTATTAATTGAAATTTAGTTCTTCCGTAATCGGTAATGATGATTAAGATTGAAAGCTCCTTTGAGAGTACGAAACATTATTTTAAGTAAAGTGTAGTTTTTTTGAATCCTTATAAAAATACCTTATCAACTCTAATTAAAAAGAAATATTTTATCATTCTATTTAATATTAAAATTACGAATTGGGTGAATATTAGGTATACAATTTTACTTTGACTTATCGAAATGTTTTTTTTTTTAGATATCATAAACTGTTGGGTAAAAGATGTGATACTTAACACTCAAAACTCTTGAAGAATCTTCCAGTGTGGAAGCAAAGTGTCGCTGTTCAAATTCAGCAATTTCGCGGATTTCAGCAGAAAACTATGAGATTTATGACTGCTCAAGCCGCAATAGGAAATATCACCAAGATCGTATCAACAGATCTGCTTTGTATTTGTATTGTAATTTGGTGCTGAACTAGCGCAACCACAAAGAATAATATCTCTACATTGATCCAAAAACAATGTCACCCAGACATTAAGACTCACCACACACTACTGACTTTTTGATCGGCCGATAGTTAAATTGGTTGCTTAATTAGTATGAAGACTAATTAAGCAACTGTGTGAAAGCCATCGGCCAATTGTATTGGGAAGTCTGTGAGCCAACAGCCAAAAAAAAAATTTTAGTTAGTCTGGTGTGCGCGGATGAACCCAATTAGAATAAACTATCGGCCGATCAAAAGTTTGTAGTGTGCGCTGAGTCTATACTATCTACACTAAAATAAACGCATATAATTTTTCTTTTATGATTAACGTCTCATAATCTATGTCAAATCACACTAAATATAACTCAAAAAGACAATAATAATTTTATTACATTATTTCAAAACTGTATTCCCTTTAAAAGAGATAAAAATCACAGAACAAACCAATGTACACACAACACCTTAAAACATTAAATAAATGTACGTTTAGGATGTCCTTATTTGACTAAGGATTAAAAGTTTGCTCAAGAATAAAAAAAAATACTGATTCGAGGTTTTATATATTTGTTTTTACACGTTTTCCTCGTTTATATGTGTTTCTTTCAAACTTTCATTTTTTATCATTTTACTTTTTCCCATTTTTTTAAAAAAATTATACGTTTTCCTTTTTCAATCTAGGTAGAGTATTAGGAATTAAGGAAATTACTTTTTATCTTCTAAACTTATTAAACATTCATAGATATACGGATTTGACTAACAGGATTAAAGAAAAAGGAAGTTTTATTTAATTATGCAATTAAAATTGCTTTTTCTAAAACTTCATTTATTATTCATTAAGAAACTTGTAGTCATAACAAATCAATGTATTGTTATTAGCATTTGTGAACTGGAAAATGCTGATGAGCCGTTGTGTAACCACTAATTATCTCGTTTTAATTTCACTCTGTAATTTAATTATTAATTGGATCCGGTATTTGTCATTCGTTCAGTAGGGGCTTTTATAACCCAAAGGAAAAATTTAAAAAGGAAATAAGCATACTTACTTATTAAGAATTATGGCCCTATTAAAAATGCAAGGTAATTTAATATTAAGATTCTCGATTTTAGTCAATTACTAGTTTATTATGAAGTCATAACACATCATCAACATTTTTCGCCTTGGATTTAATCAACATTTTTGCGATGACGATCCCATTCTCTAGGCTGATGGTACATATACACCTGTTTGTCAACACAACAGTCAAAACCTTTTACAAGGTGTTGTTAAGTCTCATAATTGCAATTATTTTCTATTTTGCTTCTTTTTATTTAGTTCCACATACTCCGTACTACATTTTTCTCTAAGCTGTCTCAAAATAGAGTATCAACTGATTAAAACAGTGAATAATATGAAAAAGAAATAGACAAGAGAAAACACTTGTGCTGAATTTATACTTATTTTGAAAAACACATTTTACAAAAGTATGTAAATATTAATTGTACAACATTTCTTTATACAAAGGGTTCACTACATTTTTTAACATAAACTATTAACATCAAAACAAATTTTACCAGAAAGAGAGAAAAAAAAATGTATTTATTTAAATTTGAAAATAATATAATCATAACCAGTTAAAGTACTTTTCGTTGCCCGAGGGATGGGGGTGGTAAGTTATGCATATAACTGTAGATTTGTATAAAAACCACCCAAAGTCATTCTTGTCGTATTGAAGTTGAAAATATCTGCTATTTTGGTCCTATGACTTTCTGACATATTAAAATTTTCAGGTTTCTAGGCATTCGGAATGAAGAAAACAAGTAAGGTCAAATAAAAAAGTATACAAAATAATACACTGGACAACCAAATTATATTTATTTTATACCTTATTAGGGTTTCGTTGGTAAAACCAAAAAAAAGAAACCCTTATAGTTTCGTTCCTGTGTCTCTCTGTCACTCTGTACGGTTCCAATAACTTTTGAGCAAAAAGAGATAAAAATGTGAAACTTTGCAGTATAAAATATTGTTTTGACGCGCACACAGGAAAAATATAGCGAACTCAAAATTATCAGCTCTTCAAATCCAAAATGGCGGATAAATCATGTCGCGCGAAAACAATATTTTTGAAAGGTATTGAAGAGTAGATTACAAATATATATATCACTTAGGGGTAGTGTTTAATTTTCGGCGCCATTTTGTCAAAAAACATCGAAATTTTGCGTGTCCCCCCCCCCCCTAAAATCGTATTTCCGCTGTTACTAAAAATATAGAAAAATATGCAAAATGTGTGGTCTGCTGGGCCATAGAAAAAATAAGATTAGCAATTTGATCTGATTTACTGGAAATCCAAGATGGCGGATAATTCACGTCCGTCGAGAAAAAATATTTTTTTAAAATTTTGAGTGGGGTATCAAATGAAAGGTATTGAAGAGTAGATTACAAATATATATACCACTTAGGGATAGTGTTTAATTTTCGGCGCCATTTTGTCAAAAAACATCGAAATTTTGCGTGTCCCCCCCCCCCTCCCTAAAATCGTATTTCCGCTGTTACTAAAAATATAGAAAAATATGCAAAATGTGTGATCTGCTGGGCCATAGAAAAAATAAGATTAGCAATTTGATCTGATTTACTGGAAATCCAAGATGGCGGATAATTCACGTCACTCGAAAAAAAATATTTTTAAATTTTTGAGTTGGGTATCAAATGAAAGGTATTGAAGAGTAGATTACAAAAATGTATAACACTTGTGGTTAACGTTTAATTTGCGCGCCATTTTATAAAATAAACTCCCCCCCCCCCTTCTAATTTTGTGAGACAATACCAACGAAACCCTTTTTACGTGAGACTTCACGACTTACCAATTTATATTATATTAATTTAACATGTGTGTGAATTTTGCAATAAATACACATCTATTATATTCTATTCGAATCTACCTTACAGACTATTGTCAAATTTAGTTAAATATGCTTGCACACTTTTATTAAGCTTATCTTTGATGAAGTTAATGAATTAATAATAAATTATCTTATACTTATAATTATTTAGTTTCATTTAATAAAATTAAGCTTTAATATTTTTCTTAACCTGAATTATCTTTTCTGTAATGTGTATTATAATTATAAATAAATAATTTTGCAATCATGTAAAATAAGGCAGTAAAAATGCTCAGGATTCATTGTAATTATTAAAATATATAATGAAGAAATGAATTGATTAAAGTTACAGAATTCAATGTTATTTGTTTTTTCTTAAAAAGAAGTAAGTTCTTGACGTCTTAAAATTTCGTAAGCCTAAATCAAGGTCTAAAGATTGAGGGTAAAATCCTGACTATTCTGTTTGTAAAGCTTGCTCGAGACGAGATAGACGACATTTTAACAAATGAAATACGACTTAAAGCTAAGAAGTCTTTTATGTCCCTTCGGAGTTTTAGAGGGAAAAAACATAATCTTACTTCCACTTCAACATCACGCACATAATCCTTTAGTTTATTCTCATCTTTTTTTCTCGGAATGGAAGAACAAGGAAAGTTTACGCTAAGGCCGTAACACAGTTTCTTTTTTCCTCTCAGCCGCTTTCTTACAAAAGGTTTCAAACTCCTAAACGAGATAGGACCCTTAAGATTACACTGATTTTTTATACTAAATACATAGGTATATCATTATATAAGACAAAAAAAAAGGATGTGTTTAAATCGAATAGTAATTTTCCGTTTGGTATCCTCGGAATTGGAAAGATATCTCACTAACAGTCCCTTCATCCCTTTTATTATCCGGTTCTTAAACAGTTCGTAGTATGGAATGTGATTTTGTGGTAATCAAACATAATGAATCGTTTATATCATTTGTTTAAAGAAATAAAACACTGTAATTATAAAAGTTTATTGATCTATACCACAATTTTCAATTAATTATAAATTAGACCGGTTTCAGCTTTTGACAAACTAAGATATATAACAATTTATAAAAGTATGACGGCTATCTTCAATGTCTAGACAAGTTTCTAGACTGACAAGAAAGTAAGAAGGCAAGGGTTTAGGATATAAGGTTTAAGGTCGGGTGGGGAGTGGGGAGTGGAGCGGGTGTGAGGGGTTTACAATCGGATTAAGAGCAAGGGCCAAGCTCTAGGTCTAGGTGTATAAGGGGGGTATACTCGTATGTATAATGACTAAAAAAAATGACTGAGTATGAATAATGACTAAACTTAAGTTATACAATGTTTACTAGAATCTAAGAATACGAGAAACTCTAAACTTATCACAAAATAACGAATTATAAAAAAAATATAAGAAATGAATAAGTAACATAATTATTTAACATAATTAAACGTATTTAACTTAATTGTACGAATAGAAAACCCTATTAGGAGTTAATGTAATGAATAATAGCTATGAGTTAATTAAGATTGAAACGGTTTCCAACTCAGAAGAGGGTATTTATTTGGAATAAATGTCAATTTTAAAAAGATTTTTTATTACATCAAAGCTTTCGCCCAGGGAACCTGAGCTTCTTAAAAATATAAAGATAGAAGTAAATTGAAAAACAAAAAAAAAAATGTAAACAGAAAATAACTTTGAAAACGTCGAATGAGTTTGTATACTGCATTTTCCATAGGACCATTTCCACCTATTAACCTTTTTAGAGCCACGATATTATTTGCGTTGCTATCCAATTAAGCATTTTAAGTTTGCTCTTATACTTTAAATTCGAGGACCAAAAGCTTTTATTTAAAAAACATAATACATTATAATATGTGTAAAAGCATGATAAGTAAGATAATAATGGAATAAACTAAGGATTTTTCTCTGATAAGGGTGTCATTAAGACATCCTTTAGTCTGGATGTTGAAATTTAAAACAATTTAACATGAAAGGATAAGAGCAGTCTTAAAGAAATTTTAGGGTTGCCCTTGTATGTTTTGTCATCCATTTAACACGTTCGAAAACGTGTTAGTCTTTCAAAGACATTTTGGCTCATCTTCGTACGTTGAACGAATAGTTAAATAAGAAATTAACTCGAAGAAAGTAAACAAAAATACTTAAATACGAGTTACCTGGAAGTGTTTACGGCAAGATTACAAAATTGATTTTTTAAATTTATTGTTTAATTCTGTTCTGGCAATAAGAAGAAAACTTCATTTATATAAAAGCCATGTTTACCTTAAAGTCACGCTTTTGTTTCGACATAAAGTCAAGTACATATCAGGTCTAATTAAATAATTATGTTGAAAACGAATACACTCTCAGTTTTTATAACCAACATCCATTTAAGAGATAATTCTAATATTTAAGGATGATAATTTACACTAAAATTGCATTAGTACAGAAAATAGAAATATCTTTGATTATGTTTTACTTAACTTTCTTGATGTAGTTTTAAATGTTTTAAGTTGTAAACAATGTACGAGTAAAAAGGAAATGAAGTAAGGTAATTAAATGAAAAGAACAAACAGTTTCTAATGCATTAAATAAGCCATCTTTGACGGGAGAAGGGTATGGCTTATCAGTGATATTACGGATCGATAACGAGAGGGTTAGGTTAGGCACTTTAATACATTGACACTAAAATCACACCGTAAAATTGAGATTGAAATCTTTGAGCAACTATAAACCACTAGCAGTTTGAGTTCAAGAAATGAACATGCCTTGAATGTTGAAAACAATAAGATTTTTCGATGAAAGATGTATTATATTATGACGTAGTTTTAGCATAAGGAATCTGAACATTAATCTTATCACTTCACTTAGAAAGGAAAATTTACTTGGTTGATTTTAGGGCAGAAAGAGAAAAAACTGGTAAATGTTATATACATATAATTAAAAAATTTTAAGCACATTGATAAAAAATGCATAATGCATGGATAATTATTCTCAAAAACCCAGATTCTTTGCACTGATACTCAGAAACGCTACACCAGATACATAAGCCCCATATATGCTTCATCGACCTGTATACAGTGTGTCCCATGATAGAGGACTGAAGAGGAAACATTTGTTAATAGAAAAAGTTTCAACAAATTTCGAAATGTTCACAATTATTATCACTTCAAAAGCAGCTACCCATGTATATTGCAATGCTGGATGGACACCGAATTGAACCCAGATCTATGGTCATTATCCAATTTGAGACCACGCGCGCCCAATGATGTTTAACTTTATTGGTAAGAGAACCAACTGCTTTCCTATACGAGCTACCGTGGCCCCCCAGACTTTAGAATACAATTTAAAAATAAATAATACAAGAGGAAATAAAAGAAGAACTTAGCGAAAGGTCTAATAATTTCAAGATAAAAAGAACTTTTTATATACTACGTTTTTAAATTTTCTGTTAAATCGTATGTAATGTTGATAATATATTTGTTATTGTTATATAATATATAATGTTAGTGAAAAAAAAAAATAGTTTTGAATTTATTTACTTCACATAAATGACAACCATCTAGAATCTAGAGAGCTGATCTTAAACCTATAAAAGGACAAATCTTTGTACAACGGATCTCCCCAACACCAAATCTAAACCGTGCCATCGATATATTTGAAATAATATAATCGATAAATAATAAAATCGATATATTTCCTGTTTTGCTGTCATTCAATGTTTATCTCTTTTTTATAAAAATCACAAATTTTAAACCCGTCAAAATGAAGATTGTAAACAGGGGTATCCAACTTCAGTATTCTAGAGGTGTAAGAGCACTAGCGCTCCACGAGAATATGGTGGTTAAAATTGTAAACTACTTATGATCTTTTGACATTTGTACTATTTTGTAAATAAACAATACAAAAAATAAACAGCCTCGGTGGCCGAATGAGATGCGCGATAGCTCAGAATGAGAAAGTTCCCGGGTTCGAATCTAGCAAATTGACAAATTAATTTATAAATTTATTTCTTTGAATTAAGAAACTCAAAATATTTTGAATGGTGTAAAATATTTAGTTACAATATTAACCGGAATTCCCGTGGAGCGCTAGTAGTCTAACACAGGTAGATAAAGAGGGGAGTTGGAAATCTTTCCGTTTAAGGATTCTATGATCGCTGATTGTAAATATGCGGGATATGGCAAAACAAATAAAATAACTTGCGGATTTTTTCCGAACTAATTTTCCATACATAAAATTTGCTGAAAACCAATAAAATTCTGATGAAAGATGGCTAAAAGTATTAAAATAATGCATTGCCATCGGGTTCTGAGCTATGCTAAAAGTTATATAAGTTAGTTAGAAATCGATTGCCAGATTTGTACCGGACAAACAAACAAACAAACAAACAAGAAAGCAAGCTAATAAAAACGTAGTAACGTAGTAAAAAATAAACCCTTAATTAAGAACTACAAAAATATTAATTTCAATCTAACTTACAGAATCTTAGATAATATGGGCAAACTATAGCCTAAACATTCTACAGAAAAGTTCTTCCTCTGACGAATTTACATCAAACTAAAAGACGTAAAGAACTAAAAACTTGAAACTTCATTATGAAAACTATGTTAATCTTAACCTATTAGGAAATTATAGGAGTCGATGAGATGCCTATGTCTTTGGCATTCTTTTATGTATCATTTACGATGCTAATCTACGTCAAACACCATTTTATTATGTTAATTAATAATTAAATAATATGATTACTAACCATACTGTTCGTGCCTGATGGGACATTGGTAGGGGTCCTGGTATGGATAGTACTCGTAGTAAAGGTCAGGACTGGAACCTGCTACCATGGCGTCCACCATGCCTCTCTACTCGCATAGCATAGCACAAAACTAACACAACAATCAACACTATCACCTACCTGAAACAAACAGAAAAACACAATATATTAAACATTTATTACTAAGTAATTCCTATTCTAAAACTCATAACATAAAATAAAAGAACAGATAATGATTAAAAAAAAAAGTAGACTAAAATCATGACTGTCTCGGAAATTCTGATCTAACCCATCGTTGGATTAATCTCAAAGTATTAGTCATGATTTACATGTTAGAAATTAGCTGACGGCACTAAAGTAAAACATATATATTTATCAACTGATGATAAAAATGTAAATAACAGCTGAGTGTAAATTTCAGGTATGATAGGATACATAGGGATAAAGGCTCATATAAAAAGAAGAAATCTCAATATATTGGCAGATTTGAAAACAATGAAATTTCAATACACCTGACAAACATGCTTAAAGGTTCGTTTTTTTGATAAATTATTACTGCAGATCCACTAGCTTCTACTTGGTTTATTCTGTAACAGAACTTTATGCAGTATATTTTGTTCGACAATAACCAAAGTTTGGTGTTCCTTTGTCTTATAGTTTGATAATAAAGGGAATTATCACCCAAATTTAAATTGCACGGAAATATATTAAGGTTTATGGCAGTATACTAACTTTACTATACTACTTTATTATGTGTACTAACAGGCTTCCTAAGAATTAATAACAGTTTCTTTTTTTAAAAAATAACTTTTACAAGAAACAAATATCAGACACTTTACTTCACCCATGTTTGCACTCAGGACGTACAAGAAAGTTTAAAATGTCCCTAAGAATCCTCCTTACAAAAAATCCACCAGTGTTAAGGATATCAAAAGATCAAATGACTACCTACTAGCTATCTCGCATAAATGAAGACAAATGTTTGTTGATAAATTTAATATTCTTCCTTCATTATACATCATTGAAACACATTCTATTTTTATACACATAAAAAATATTGTGGATCTGGCGTTTCGATTTGGTCGGATATTTCAGCGGTTGAAAAAACAGCCCTGCATCAACTGCATCTCAATGTGTCCGGTTTAAGATTTATTGTAAGTTCCAGCTAGTAATGAGAAAGGTAGAGAATGTGCAACTTAGATGGTTTGGATACGTCAATAGGATGGTCAGTGGGCGACTCCCCAAGAGAGCCTTCTAAAACAGATGTGAAGGGAGAAGACCTAGAGGAAGGAAAACCACGTGGATGGACAACATCACATCCTCTCTGGGACCCACAGAAAAATGTCCTCCCAACATGCTCGACCTCTGTCATAGACAGAAGAGGGATAATAGAAAGTTATTCAGTCTTCCTCAAGAACGCAAGATAGAAGAGGATCCGAAAAAGTAAATAATTAAATGTTGATTCGAAGTAACAAATTGAACTGACTGTTCAGCTCGATAGTTAGTTCTGGAAGATGGACTTCGCTTGGGATGTTAGGTATCTGGCATTTAACTTAAAGCAACTAACTAATCTGACTAACTTAGTTTAGTCTTTTTGAGGCTTAATTGTTTTTTTAGGACAAAGTTGTGAAGATGTAAGTGGTAAAATAGCTGAAAATATATTTTTTCCGTAGTAGGCTGTGAAATAGTAACTTTAGAGCCTAAAAGACATAGCTAAAATCCATTTTTTCATTACGTGGACTTAAAAAATCTTTTCATTACTCCTAGCTGTAAAGAAAAAATCTTTTACGTCCTAGGAACTAAAAGATTTTTTATGTACGGCGGGTAGTTGTCAAAACTTCCGTTAGTACCGCTGCAGTCTTTGTAGAAATGCTTCTAGTACGATTAAAATCCGCTAGATGTCAATGCGTTTTATTTATCTTTTCTTATAGTGTAACCTCTTTTTAAGGTTTCTTTTTTTAAGTCTTAAGTATGTACTAATATTTGTTATTATTATATATTGATTAGTGATTAATATTAATGTTTTTTCATTGTCTGCTACCTCGGAAAAAATAGCATATGCTACGCGACTGTGAAGTGTTTTTTCTTTACCTTGGCAATATTTACTGTCTCGCTTCGCTCGACAGTAAATGTAATTGCCGCGGTAAAGAAAAAACTCACTTCACAGCCTAGTAACATAATATACTATTTTAAATACACTGGAAAAGTTAAATATGATAGAAGTATTAGTCGAACATAATTCGTTACATAAAATCGTTTAAAAATAAACTAATTTTTAATTAGTTTAGGGAATTATAACATATAATATCAAAAAAAAAAAAACAAGTTTCGTTTTAAGTAAACAGTCTACATAATTAAGAACATATCGGACCTTTGTTTAAATTCGATATTAAAATAAAATATGTATCAAAAGTCAGACCTAAAAATACAAAATTAGTTAAGCATTTATAATAGAAATACTCATATGGAATTATAAGACAGCTGATTTTATAATGAACATATTAAATAAAAATAATTTCAGCTATCAGCTGATATAATAAGATTAAACATCATCTCAATAAAAGTGCTCTTGATATCAGCTGATATCAAGATGTGATGTTGTATACACAACATCACCTGATGATATAAGTGTTAACATCCGTTGTTCCAATAAGACTAAATATCTACTGTTGAAAAAGTGCCCAAAATAGTAAATATTTTACTCGCTAGTGACAAGCAACCGCCAAATGGCTAAATTGCTACATCAAAAACTCTTAACACACTAAGGAAACAGCCGAACAAAAAACAAGGTGATCTGAAACAGTGAGTTTTTGAACATAAATATGCGATAAATATTTAGCGAAAAGATCCCTCGATATTAAAGGAAAACGAGAAACAGAATCTCAACAGTACAGAGAGATAAAATCAACTAATCAACTCTTTTCAAAAAAATTATTTTACAGTTGATGGAAATATAAAAAAAAAAAAAAAAAAAAAAAATGCAGACAAAAAACTTGTAAATTTATTATAATATTAACAATAACAAGTATCAAGAAAAGCCATTATTTTCAATAAAAAGTATAATAAAATGTAAAGCGTACAATAATTTTTGTTGGTTTTCGAAATAATTCCCTGGATTTAAACAAAAATGCACTATGTTCACAAAGATAGGTAGACTCCAGAAGGATGTCAAAGACTGAAGTGCTGCTGAGAGCTAAAGGGAAGACATTGAAAGGAGAATGGAATGTTCTGGAATGAAAAGTATTTTAGGACGAGGCAGTGAAGTCAAGAGAAGGGGACAGAGACATAGGAACTTTCCAGGGCATTCTACCGAAAGCAGGAGAGGAGTTTTAAAAGGAGGGGATGTCTTGAGTAGGTCTAGCGCAATAACCTGGTGAGCAACCTTTCAATACTGCGCATATTAAGCCTTGCGTCATAGTAGCCGAAATCCTTCTCCTTCCCATTCATCGGGTTACTACGCCTCAGCTGGAGTTCAAACTCAACTAACCAGGATACCGTTACAAACACACCGTGGATACAAAGTATCGTGAAACTCCATCCTATCATATTTTAATTCAATTACCTTTTACTCGGTCTAATTAACAAAAATACAATAACAACTGCGTAATTCTGATACAAGTTAACTCATCATGATACAACAAACTAATAATAATGGAACACAAATAATAACAGTAATATGAGACTATAAATTCTCTCTGGGCTCTACAAATTTTAATTTATTTTATAATTATAAATCCCTTGGAGAATAGAATGATTATTTATAGATCCCTAATAAATAGTAATGTCTAATAATAAAAGAGCGTCCACACACATTCTAACTGCCAGTAAAGGGCATTTAAAAGCATCTTCAAAATCCATTAAGATACCAGATTGTAAATACATATTCAAATTTACTGGCAACATAATTTCTTCTACTAGAATTTCTGAACTTTAATCTTAACACTTCCAATAATTTATTTAAATTAGATTTTTTTCTTGATGCATTCAAAGAAATCTTTTTTAAAACTGATTAAAACAGCATAAGGGTGAACTTAATACAGGACTCTTACTCATTCACATAGTTACTTTAGAATCTATGTAACAAGATATTAATTTTATTCTTGAAGGAAATAAATAATAATTCGACTCGATAAAATAAATTATGCATTTAAATAGAATGTCAATCCACATTCCAATCCTGTCATTGATAAAAAGGAAAAAAAATATAACAACTATTAAGTTTTCTGAGCTGTATAATGTTCCAATTAATTATATGATAATTAGGTAATCAACACCTTATATATTAACGGTCTTTTTAAAAACAATAAATAAAAAAACAACTCATTATTAATATGTTAGAGATTGAAATTCAAGGAAGGTCGAAATTCAATTAGTTGTAGTAAGGAGAAACAGAATTAATTATTATATATATATATATATATATATATATATATATATATATATATATATATATATATATATATATATATATATAAAGAGTTGTAGAATGGTTGTGTTGAAATGCAGATATTGAGTGTCCGTGGGAAACCCCCGCAGCGTATGATGACGTAAAAGCTAAGATCAAAGCCTTTTTCTTTCCTATCACGGGTCAGCTATTACCACCCTCTTAAAATCTCAGTAATCTTTGCACTTTGAGAAAATATTAACTTTCTAACTTCAACAGGAAATACATAGGAAACCTCAGAGAATCTAGGATGCAGTGCGGAAATGGAAGACGATTTCCTCTTCCGCCGATAGAAAAGGGTTATTTTGCTATCTTTATAAGACAGTACATTGTGGGTATTGTAACGGCAAAAATCATTTTTCAACGATTGCTAGGGTAAATAATTCTTTTATCAATCGCAAATATCTAATTAGAGGTTAACGAATCGAACTTAAACTTAATGAAAATAATTATATCAATTTAATCATATAAGTCTAGATCTTGGAGGTATAAGATTGTGTGGATCCAGACGTTTTGAACCCGTTGCATGAATTATTTTGAAGGTAGTTGCTAGTAAATAATTTTATTAAATCAATCAACTCCCTTAAATAAAATATTAAACCCGGTCTCCTTGCGAAAAAATTAAAATTATTAGGGCATGGGAATGGTGTTTACATATTTGGGATAAGATCGAAAGTTTAATTTATTGTTTTTTCTATAAATCGCTGTGATAAAAGGCGACAGCAATAAAGTTCTGCTAATGTCTTTTATGGATCATATCAACTCAGTATCTTAAACCTCCGAAACAAATTTTATATCAGTTTTTTTATTCAACAGAAAATAAAGCAATTGATATTTAAAATGTAACATATACATATATAGTATATATGTTATCCTGTTTTGGTGCCTTTAGCTAAAGGACCTAATTTTAAACCTGAGTTCTAAATGTTACAGAAGTATATACTATAATAACAGAAATAAGCTAATTTATTTATAGATATTATCAAAATATTGGTTGACTTACTTAACTACTCTGTATCTTTGCTTCGAGTTGGATAGAATGAAAATTGATTTCCTACGATCCATCTAGAAAGGTTTAAATAACAACAACTTTTGTCAGAAAGTGTAAAATAGTAACTCACATTAGCCCATTTTTTTTACCCCACACATTCCTCCTTTCTTTTTAAGCTGTTAACATAATATTTTTCGATAAAAATGAACATTATAGAAGAGAACTTGGTATTCTGCTTATAAAAGGAGTATTATAACGAGGTGAACACAAATATAACATTGCTGTACAATGTGACTATTCAAACAAAGGGGGTCCACTGATGATTTTTCGTTAAAAATGGGTAGAAGAGAAGAAATTTGGCACGATACGCATTTTAACCTTTTCTTTAATGGACAAGCGAAGAAAGGAATCCATTTGATGGATATATGATGCACAAAAATAAAACAGAGCATATACTAAGAGGAACAACAAATATAAGAAGAGCACATACCACACCGGATTAGTTAATTTGTAGTAATTGTTATAAGAACAACAAACATAAGCGTAGTACATAAATGGATTTATTAGCAGATATTAACAAATCACAAATATAAGTTGAGCACATACCATACCCGGATTCATTGATTTATAGTGAAGAGCAACAAATAAAAGAAGAGTGATAAAATGTATAGTGAAAACAACGAACATAAACGTATTCTAGACTAAGATTTGTTAACAGATATAGTGACAAAAAAAAAGCTTATAAGCTAAGGACATAATATCACCGATTTATTACTTTTCCAAATAAATAATATCAAACCATAATCCCACGGAATTGCTTGTCAATCTTAAACCCTCAATTAATTTGAAGAAGAATTTATTCTTGAAGAAATTGAAAACTTAAACCAATTCGAATATAAGAACTTTAAATCCCCTAGTGAAAAATAAGTGTTGGGTCATATATTCTGTCACTTCTCATTTTATTATTCAATCTATACCTACACACACACACACACACACACATATATATATATATATATATATATATATATATATATATATATATATATATATATATATATATATATATATATATATATATAAAATATATATATATATATATTTATTTATTAAAATTGGAAAGAAGTTCGTCGGCAAACTGACAAATTGCCTTTTTAATAGATACTGAAATGTGTCAAAGCCCTTTCCAAACCACATGAAATATTAACAAATAAATTGTACTTCAACTTGAAAGGTTCGATTTTTAACTTATGGGGGAAAAACAATATTGAACAAAGAAAAAATAATAATAAAAATCAAAAATCAATATTTTAAAAATGAATTTAAATTGGATTAAAAAGGAAATAGATTTAAAAATCAAGAAAGAAAAAATATTTATAAGTGCTATTAATAAAATATGGAGAAGAAGAGATATTTATCTGTCGAACCATTTCAACAATTTTTCTTCTTTTACGAAACATAGGGTATAAATAAGTACGTTTATAAAAAGCACTTACTTATATATTTATGAAATATTATATAATAATAAAGATTTTCATCTGTTTTTCAATGCTACTTGTCATTCGTCCTTTGTCCTTCTTTTAAGATCTCAGCCTCAAGCTATTTCGCTTTTCTTATAAACTAAAAATGTTTTTGCTTTCAAGTTAAAAATAAAAATATATTTCATTGGCAATTCACAAAAGAAAATAAGTTCATAAGATATTCTATTTTTCTGTTTTTTTTTTTTTTTTTTTTTTTTTGCTAATATATTTTTATACTATGAATTGTATTTTTATCTAGTTTTGAATAAAAAAATGTGGAGAACCTAATCAATTTTTTTGGTGAAAAAGCAAATAAATAAATTTACTTTACTAAAGGTTAATTAAAATAATGTAATTATATTTAAAGTTAAAGGTAAGTATTAGTTTCATTAACTTAAAGATTAATTAACTTTGTTGATTAAGAAAAGACAGCTTTCTACCACTTTAACTAATGAACAGTTATTTGTCAACATAATAATAATCATTTTTTTTAATTACACTAACGAGATTAATTAGCAAAGGCTCCCGCGGCCGTAGTTAAATAAGTCTAAGATATTATTATGCGAGAGGAGATTGATTCTGAGTAATTTGAACATTTCTGAGAAATTTGAACACATTCGCACAAGAGAAAAAAAACCTGCCGTATCCGACCCAACTTTCTTATTGCCCTTTTTGATGTTTTTTTTTTTTTTTTAATTTTGATATGGTTTTTTTATGTATATAGAAGAAACAATTCTCTTCCCTTTGTCTTAAATGATAATTAGAATAAGGGATATTATCACTTCTATACAGTAGCAAGATATTATTCCATCGTCTAAATAACCTTTAATAACAAAGGAACATCACTATCAAAAAAAGAAACAGTTAAAAAGGGAAAAATCGGACGAAAAAATTGAATAACTGCAAAATACCTACAAAGTTCTTCAAGGTGAGACTAAATTGGCTGATGATGTGACTGATTATTTAGTCCTTAATGCATTAATGAGCAATTACAGTTCACTTCACGATAATTTCTTTATGGTTTCTCATAAATGTGGGAGCTCGCGTCAGAGGTGGTATGACCTCTGTCGCGAGCTCCTTTGGAACATCTCATTGAATTATTCAAATTTTTACTGCATTGAACATTATCCTGGTTGCTTGATTACACAGTTTAGTTTTACTTGGCAAATTACATTCAGGATTCATTCTGATTTTATTCAATTTTCATTTCGAAATTTTATTAGAGATATAGCAATCAGTAAGTAATTAGTCGCTATACATTAACACTTTATGTTTATTGTAAAAAGTTACCTAACAAATATTTATTACTTCGGCTATTACCGAAATAAATAAAAAATCAGGGACTTGTATTTTTTAAGGCATTAGTATTTTTAATTTTACCAGAAGCTAAAATAAATTGAATGAAAGAGCTTTTTAATAAATATTATCTTTACACTTAACAATATAAAAGCTTGAATCCTAGTAAGATGTTGTATTTTCTAGGGTAACTTTCACAACTTTCATAAAAATCCAAAGTCCCAGAAGATAGGTTACTTTTAAGTTTCATCAAATGTCAAAACACATGTTACTAAGTTCTATGAATTCATGGCAATGAAATGACCAAGAACGTAAATTCAAAAACAACTATTAAGAAACACATCGCAATAACAAAAGTCTTGAAACATCTCTTTTTTGGCATTTATGTAATGTTATAAAACTTTAATGTTTTTTAAAAAAAAAACCAACTTGCTAATTGCTAAAAGCAAGCGAATCATAAGAAAGGAGCGGGTTTTGGTAGAAAGACGTCAAGTTGGCTCCAGGTCAACGTACTCGGTGGAAAGCTTAGAGCCAAAAGGAGAACCGTTGTATCCTATCCAAGGTTTCAGGCTATGGCCCCACTCCGTACACTCCGAGCTGGCTCATTTTGGACACACCTTTAAACATCCAGTAAACCAAACCTCTGGGCGAGAGACCACACACTAAACACCTACAACCTACAACCCTCTATAATCTTCTATGACAACCAACTTAACAATATAACAATACAAAAACAACTGAACTTAAGCGTAGGAAGGTGTCTAAGAAGAATACAATCTGACTGTCAGGAGTAAAAAGCAAAATATTAACTACATTGGAAAACCTTTAAGGTTTGTTCTTACAAACCATAACTCTACTATTTTTTATGAATAAATCCAAACTTTCCAACACTTCACTTGCATTCCTAAAATAAATAAATTAAATTGAATAAAATTTAAACGAAACTTGGACATGAAGTCCCAGTGACAAACGCATAGAAATGAGAAAGAGAGACACGAACTCAAATACGGCACAAAAGGGAATGAATTAAGGTAAGGTGACCAGACGTACGTAATTTTTACGGACAGTCCGTAATTTCAACAATTTGTCCGGAATTTTTTTATGTCCGTATACGGACGCTGATTTGTCCGGAATTTTAGAAAAAGTCCCGAATTTGTCCGTAATTCTGAGGTTTTATAAAATTAATGTATAAAAAGCACTTTTTGAAATAAAATATGACTTACAATCTGTACCAATTCAGAGTTAGTGCGTTGATAGCACGGGATTTTTAAAATCCTAAGAGGATTTTCTAATCCTGAGCTCTCATTGGCTCTCCACTCCATTTTTACTTTCTCATATAAAGAGAAAGTATTGTGATGGCGCGAAAATTCGATTTTGAGATTTTGATGGATTTACACGTTTTGAGGTCCCCTGAGGCCAAAAAAGTGGTTTTTAAAAAATGTCTGTCCGTCGTCTGTCGTCTGTCGTCTGTCGTCTGTCTGTGCAGACGCCTGGAGCCTAAACTACTGGGCCGATTTTGACGAAATTTGGCATACATGTTCAGAAAAATCATACCCCGAGGCGAAATCGAGAAATTAATTTTAGCTCCAAATTTAGGGGCGCTACCCCCCAAAAACTCTGAAAAAACGAGAAAAAAAATTATTTCTCGAAAACGGTTCCGACGATTTTGATTAAAAAATTCTAAAATGTAGTCCATTTAAATACGAATCCAACGACATAAGCCGTTTTCCCAGGAAAAATCTAGTTCCTGAGAAAAATGCTTAAAACGCGGACCGAGAGAGCCCGGGTTCGATTCTCCGCCCGGGAGAAGTTATTTTTATGATAAATTTTGATGAAATGCTCAATAATAATTAAATTTACATACGAATACTAATAAATGGAAAACACTGGGCTAAATAATTATGAACTCGTATATGAGAAAGTTTGTCTGAGTTGTCTCGGACCGATTTTTTTACTTTCCCGCTATGTCAACGCACTAACTCTGCATTGGTACAAAGTGTTTTGTATTGTAGAAATATTTTGATTTGTTGCGTAGTTTTTCATCTTCTCTTGACATTTTGATAAGAAGGACGCTAAAGATGAATAGGAAGATGTTATCATATCTTTGTTTGAATTGATTCCTATATTAGTTGTAGTTTGTATTTACTATCTTAAATTAAATATTTATGTTATCTGTTTTTAATATAAATAATCAGTGAATATTAATATTACTAAACTGGATTTTTCCCGGGAAAGCGGCTTATATCGTTAGATTCGTATTTAAATGGACAACATTTTAGAATTTTTTAATCAAAATCGTCGGAACTGTTTTGGAGAAATACTTTTTTTCACGATTTTTCACAATTTTGGGGGGTAGCGCCCCTAAATTTGGGGCTAAAATTCATTTCTCGATTTTGCCTCGGGGTATGATTTTTCTGAAGCTGTATGCCAAATTTCATCAAAATCGGCCCAGTAGTTTAGGCTCCACGCGTCTGCACAGACTGAAGACAGACAGACAGACATTTTTTAAAAACCACTTTTTTAGACTCAGGGGACCTCAAAACGTGTAAATCCATCAAAATCGAATTATCGCGCCATCACAATCCTTTCTCTTTATATGAGAAAGTAAAAAGTAATAATAATGTTTAATTTTTTATAATAAGTTGTATTTAATTTCCATATAAATGTACCTATATATTTATTATTTAAAAAAAAATATTGTTACCTTTTTTTTATTATTTTATTTTTTTATTTTTTTTTTTGGGGGGGGGGGGGGGGGGGAGGGTGTTCTATTCCCCCCTTCCCCCCCCCCCCCCCCCCCCAAATTAAATCTGTCCGTAATATAGTTCAGAGAAATCTGGTCACCTTAATTAAGGTCAAAGCAATAAACAAAAAAAAATCGGGTACGTACTACCTCGGAACTTTTCCTCACTTCAGAGGCCACTAAAGTGGCCTCTCCTGCTGCTTCGCAGCAGGAGGAAGCAGCATTGGACGTGGTCAGTACTTGGATGGGTGACCGTTCTAAACTAACTGATTTATTATCATTTTTACTACAAAAACAACCTTATTTTTAATACCTATATTTTATTTAATTATTTGAAGTTTGGCGGTTTTTTGACAGGTGTAAACAAACTTTGACGTCATCAAAATTATCGCACTAACAAACAGGGTGTCCAGCAATATTAAAATGTAAAATTCAAGCATATTTAAAGGTTTTCAAGGCTCAATTTTATAAAATTCAAGGCTGGGTTTATTAACAATAGTTATTAAAATAGTGATTTATTCACAATTTCTTAGAATTATAGAAAAAAATATTAGAAAAATAGTATGAGTTCAGCAAAATAATATTAATTACTTTTATAATAGAAGAGATTTTATTTTTTGGATTTGTAGAATATTATAGTAGGCTGGAGAGATTATTTGGAATGAAAGTCCATCGAGTAAATATTTTTATTTCATCAAAGCTTTCACCATGGGAACCTGAGCTTCTTCAGTGATCACTAAGCTCTGATGAAATATAAATAAATATCACTCGAAGGACTTTCATTCCAAATAAATCCTCCAGCCTACTACAATATTAGTAGTATTAATTCAACCTAATTACAGCAGTAGTACCCCAGTGAAATACAATATACAGTAGTGCATCGATTATCGGAACTAATGTTGTTTAGGGTGGTTCGGATAATAAAATTTTTAAAATGTATTGGTACTTCTAGACAACCTAGGGTCCTTATAATTCCCGAAATTTTAAAAATTCAAGCATGTTAAGTTTTTCTGTTATTTTTTCAAAATTCAAGCACATTTCAAGGTTTTTTCAAGCATCCTAAAAATTCAAGCATAATTCCAGGAGTTCAAGGAATTCAAGGCTGCTGGACACCCTGACAAATAATTATATTCACTTATAACTTTTAAACTAATTAATAGAATTTTATCTTTTTTTTTTTTTTTTTTTTTATTTGTTCCTTAATTTTTTCCGGTTCCAACGATATGCTATAAGTCAAAAACCTATATGTACTTTCAGTATTATTAACCGTCAAAGTTTAAAAATTTATAACTTCAAAATGGCGGCCAAAATCAAAATTAAATTTAGTGGGCTTGTTTGTCATACAGAGAGGTAGGTACATTCGAGCCAAATTTCAACTCGATCAGGACCATTTTCGATTTATTACGATTTTTTAATTTTTTTTTCTGACTCAGCAAACTGGGTTCAAGATGGCGGAAAAAGTTCAATTTCCGGGCGGCACAACTACAGGTTAGGACTTATTTTTCTGCCAAGTTTCAACTCTCTAGGTTAAATACCTTGGGCGCTATACGATGATAACACACATACATACGTCATGCTGAAAACCACTCAGGAGGTCTTTAAAACACCTAAAACGGATAATTCCGTTGAAATCTCGAAAAAAAAAAATTGGGTAAAAACAATACTTTTCCTACTATATTAGTAGTGAGGAAAAGTAAAAAGTAAAAATAAAAGTGTTTGCTGAATAATTTTCAATAAGAGGATTTGTAAAGCCGAGTGCTTAGCGAACTTGCAAAGCACCTGAACTAGACTTGAACACTAGCTGAACGTGAAGTACAACAGTTACACTTAATAAATATTTAAATAAATTCAAAGATCATAATTACAACAGTTCAAACATGAATGGTATCTTAACCCGGAAACATAAAAATTGAAAAGGAAAAAAAACAACAAAGAATGTAAAAGGGTGTATGAGGGTGAAAGGGAGTGGCCCTTTAAAAATACATATGGTTTGCCACATGTTTATTTCAACAATAATATCTTAGACAACTAAAACATCCCTTGGTTGTCTTGGGGATGATTTATTGATGAGCTATTCATTCATTCAGTTAATAAGTTATAGGTTTTCCTCGCTTCCTGTAAAAATTAATTCACTATTAGATAACAACAAACAAAGCGCAAAAATTGATTAGCTAATATATTTCAATACAAACTTAGCAGTTTTAGAAATAAGTAAATCTATATGGACAACGGATAGTATAATTGTCTCCTTCAGGGAACAGTTTTGGTCTCGTGTTTGTCTGTCGATCAACCTTTTGGCAAACACGATATCTTAAAAACTGCTTGTCCGGATTTAATGAATTGTGGATAGTAGGCCATAGCGTTTTAAATACATACATATATCTAAGTAAAGAAAATGATTTCGTAAGTCGTGCTTAGTCTGTATTTTAAATTAAATTGAACTAGATTAAGACTTATTTTGGTTTTTATTAAAAACCAAAATTTGTAACGAAAATATAATGACCGATGCATATTGGTATTAACGAAGATAATATTACTACAACAATCGAAAAGATAATAATAATTATCAACAATAGATAATATCAAAACAAAATTATCTTAACAAATAATACAATGCTTAATGTTTGTTCTTTTATCAAACAAAACGAAATTATCATATTCATTAAGTTTAAAGTTTAATTAATTATGCACTTCGTTTTCCTTTCTTAACTAATCGAGTTAATAAACATGAAGAATTCTCAGTTGTGAAACAATTAGTAAGTTAAAAAGTTCATTAGAGAATGAAAAAAGCAAAAAAAAAACAACATTGACATTGAAACTGAGAAGTTGAATCATTAATAACTTTTTTAAAACGAAAGGTTCTTCAATGGTGAGGAAATGAGTGAAGGAGGAAGTAAAAAAAAGAGAAAGAAGTAGCTCCAGATGGTTGACAGAATAAGGTATGGAGATGGTGAGGTAGGAGGGCAGGTCTCAGTCATTCCACCTGTCAAATGATATATGGACCAGTTTCAGCATCAGCTGACCGCATAACTTTAAAGGTAAATAAACTTTACAACATCAAAACTATGTCATAAATATCAACAGAAACGCTGTTAATAAATTGATAAATTTATTAAACTTGAAAAATATTAATTCCTTGTTGACCGCAGAGCTTTAATAAAAACAGATAGTACTAAGAACAAAAAATTATGCAGCTAGAACAAACCAGATGCTCAGTAATATCTATAATCTTGTCATTAAACGATTATTTAGATCGTTAAAACTTATTTTTTCTTCAATAAAAAGGATTAGCCATTAGTAAATTACCGATAACCAAATACAGTTGTCAAAACCAAAACATAAAAAATAAATAAGATTTGGAAAGTATCGACTGTGAAATAATTAATAGATATTTTATGGATAGCGAGGATCAGTCAAAAGTAAAAAAACACAATGTTTTAGTTTGCCGACGTTTCGGAAAATATATTTCCTTCTTCAAGGCAAGATTATGAATGAGTTAGTTTATTTTGCATGGTGGGTTTACAGTTAGGAAGTATAGAGTGGGGATGTCAACACATGTACCACATGTTACAATTATATCATAAAGATGTCAGGAGACATCATAATATATTGGTCTTAAAAAACCTTTTACATACTCCTTGAAAAAGACATTTGAAGGAATGTTGGGTGCATAACAATTTATCTATAGAACAAAACAAAAAAAAAAAGGAAGAAATTGAACAAAAAATTTTAGTATAGCAAAAACCGAAAACATTTATGACGAGTGGATCTCTTTATAAAATAATAATAATAATGAACTAGATATAGCTAGCTTTATAGTTTTATAGTTATAACAATTATTATTAGATTTAGTTATTTAATTAGATTATTTATTATGTTAAAGTAAGTAATAAAAAATAAAATTCACAAAATGCACAACATCAAATTTATTATATAACTACTCGTACTTTTATAGACCATTGTTGCCTCCCTGATTTAGATATTACAACAAAGTAACTTAAAAGCCTACCATTCTACATAGCTTACTCAGAAGATTAGATTTTGGTGGTTTATCTTCAAATTTATTATATACTTACTCGTACTTTTGAGTAAGCTATTTAGAATGGTAGGCTTTTAAGTTACTTTGTTGTAATATCTAAATCAGGGAGGCAACAATGGTCTATGAAGGTTTATATAGACTAGACAACAAAATAGTAGATAAATTATTATAGATAGTTCACTCAATCAGTATGCTGTTTGGTATTTATTCGATAAAATCTTCAGTCGTTCCACACTTAGACAACGCAAATAATTATTAATAGAGAACGTATTGACTAAAAATATATAATTGAAAGAAAACAAGTCGAAATTTAGGTAATTACTTTTTAAGGTATTAATGGCTAATTAAGTAATAAGCCTTATTGAATATTATTGTAAGGAAACATTCGTGTCATTGATACTTAAGATACTATTTGATGAAGCAAACGATACAAATGTTTACGAGAATAATAAATCACATGAAATAGTTCAACTCTAAAAGGCTATTTCCTGTTACAAGAAGTAAACCTTATGCCCTGGTGACATTAATCTAAAGAGAGTATCAATTAACTAAGTAAATAGAATGTAACGATTGTGTTTGATGGGGACACGTCAGTAGAACGACCACTATATAAAATATGATTGATTAACTATAATAAGAGAATAAGTTGAAAGGAACCTAGTTGCACGATAAGACGCTGTGGTTGAAGCGGCAATATTTACCTTAGCGTTCCTCTGGATAGTGTTTATTTCCGCTAGGACCCAACCCAATTACCAGGATCATGTCACCGAAACCACCCCAATGATTCAAAAACCACTCAACTCCTCCCCAACCTACTTTATCATTGACAGTATATTGCTCACTTACTTCTACTAAATTTACAACAAGACAGAAATGTTAATTAGTTATAAACAATTATTAAACAAACTTTAATTATTCTTAACTTAGGAAACTTATTGCACAAGATAAATAAATTATTTTCTCATGTAACTAAAAGTGAAAGATTTACCAATTTTATGACTAAAACCAAGGTACTTTTTTAGATTGTAACTCCCCTATGTTTTTTAGAATATAAATGACTTTGACTAAATAACTATTAAGACAAAGGGATGTTTAGTGCAATGTACTTTGGGACAAAGGAATATCCCACCACTGTTTTTATAAGTGGAGAAACAGTCTAAAGAAGAACATTCAGTGCACCTTCTTTGATAGTTACTCCCCTCTGTAATTTTTATAAGGTGAGTATCAATCTAAAGAAGTGCTAAAACCAAGTTAAATAAATTATTTTCTCATGTAACTAAAAGTGAAAGAGCACAATTTACCGAATTTATGACTAAAACCAAAATAAATAAATTATTTTCTCATGCAACTAAAAGTAAAAGAGCAAAATTTATCAATTTTATGACTAAAACCACCAATTTTATGATTTTTGAACAGGATGGTATGTATGACGGTGATGTTATTACCCTTATGCACCAATCTATTATTCCTTTACACCGGAGAAATCTTAAGGTATTGTATGGCCTTTGACAGACACCTAACTAGGTATAAGAGTTTATTATAAACCTCTTAACACCAAGTATTTTGTAAAATAAAAATTTAAATATTTATTCATTTATTTTTTAAATAAAAGAAATTTTTATAAATTAAAAAATAAATAGTATGCAGAGTTCTAAAACAGTCTAGTTTTTTTATGGAATACGCTTTTATTCCACATTAAAGTAGTTTTTTTTATAGTCCACAAAGTACACCCTTTTCATCTTAGAGAACAGCTATCAATATAAAACAAGTTGATATCAAGTGGTTACAGTGGGTTTTACATTGATCTAAGGACAAAGGGTCAAAGGTAAAGGTGTATTGGTCATATTATCGCCCTTTATTGCACCGATTCTTATTTCCCAATAGTAAATAACAAGAACAAATAGAGTATCCGCTTCCAATGCAGGGTATTCTAAATTGAGCGCCAAAGTCAAGAGGAAGAGATAAGGAAGACTGTAGGCCGGTCCGAAGGGTTTAATTCCGTGGTATTCAAAGGCTTGAGGGCTTTGGAGAGGCAGTGACATTGAAACGGCCCCAGAGGTTTGATTTACTAGAGGCTGGAGGCGGCCCGAGGGCTGCTGTTGAATCGATGAGAACCTCCCAGCCGCCTCCACGTGGAGGGGGTGGATGCTGTCTATGTTAGGGTAGGTCAATATATCCGCCTACATCACCCTTCCCCTTCCAGACTGGATTCCCTCTCCCTCCTCCTACCTCCCACACGCATCTCTCCTACACTAACAAAGTTATCGAGCACAATGTTTAATAAAAGGAGACGATTAATTCACGATAACTTCGGCAATTTAAAAATATGAATACATGGAAATCTGCTTCCTGTTTTTATTGATTTAGCAATTAAAATTAATCATGAGTATAAGGTACACTAAAGGATATAGAGCCGTAGTAACCAACTAGTGACTATTCAATCGGAAATAACAATTAACCAGAGATAGATTACAAAATAATAACAGTTATAAGTGAACCCAATTGATATTCTGTTATATATATCAGAAGATAAATGTGCTCGTTATCTTTTCCTTAAAATACTACAAGGAAAATCAGTACAATTCTAAAAATTTCATAGTTGTTATTGTATATTATTTATGAATCTTTTTTTTAATCATTGGCGAATGGTCATTGGTCACATAGGAATGGCGAATGGCGAATGGTCACATAGGAAAGATACAACACAACACCAATGCTAAATAGTAGTAAGAGGCTCACCTTGCTAAATTGAAAACCTAATGGGGCTCACGTTTCGTCACTAGTAAGGCATACAAAGAAAACGTCTATGGTCTATACAGACGCTTGGAACCTAAGCTACTGAACTGATTTTAATAGAATTTGATAAAGATATCCAGGGTCAGATAACAGATAGTTCGCTAGTCTAAGTAATCAGAACCGATTTTTCTTTTTACATATCTGTTGAAAACAGTATTAGGTCATCGCAGAAAGAATAGTTTATCAATAAGCTCACAAGTGTAAAACACATATTATCTCTTTGGGGATTGAACTCTGATTACTGTAGGTTCTATTGTGAATGATAACATAAAGCATAATTAAATGGATAAACACATAGTTCCTTTCTGTCACCGATGAAGAACCAAAAAAAAAGTATTAATTAAAAATCGTGGAAAATCAAAAATATACACTAATTATTCCGTATCCCAGGTATCTTTTGTTAGAATAAAAAAAAAATATGAATATTTTTTAAATATTGACAAATCAATACATAAATATGAATACTTTAAAACTATATTACTTTTAATCGATCTAACAAAGGGGAAAAAACGAAAGTAAATTCACTTAGTATTTGCAATAAGAAAAGAACAATTTAAACGATATAGCCTCGAGCTAATAGTCTTATAAATACATAAAATCTATAAATGATTTTTTTTTTGAAAAAACAGATTGCAATCGTACATATAAAAAAAATAAAAATACTATTTATTTTATCGTTTAAATCTATAATTGAAGGTTGCTTTTTTAAATGTAAAATACATGTTACGCAGGGTGAAAATATAATGATACAATTGTCAAAATAAAAAAGAAACATTTACATTTATAAAAAAAAAATGTTCAGATAAATAAGCAAGAGCATTTATATATTTTTTCCATTACAAACATGAAGACATGAAAATAAAGACAAGAAGTCGCTGTTATATGGTTTAATGTGTAGGCGGAATAACAAAGCGGCGCTTTGTAGAAATATTGCCTTTCATAGGGGGAAAATATATTCATCTGACGTAATGAAAAGTTGTGAAATATAATGCAACGCCCACGCGCTACAAAACAACTTCTGATACTTGAGCTTTACATCCCTTTTTCTAAAGACTTTAAAAACAGCTTCTTATGAATAGGGAGGAAAAACTATTGTCATTTTATATAAAAAAAAATAACAAATTCGAATGAATACACAAAACAAGGTCAAAATGAAATAATAACTCTTATAAAATTACAGAGAATGATAATATAATTATAGAAATATTTAAAAATAGTATAATTGTTTCTTATTTCCTTTAGTACTTTGTTCGGTTCATAAATATTTTTTTGAGAAGTAAGGAGAAACAAGAAAATGAGAAATTAGCAAGAAAATAACAATGGCAGTTTTATAAACGGTGTATGTGCCCACAATGACGTATTACTGTGAGTCTTGGAATTAGTGAAGAGTCGAATTCAAACCCTGGAAATGCGGACCAGGTCAGGACCTCCAATGAAAGACTTGGTTTTGATGTTCAGCCCCTATATAAAAACGGCAGAGACCGCTCACCCCCCATTTTCCGTTTATTTGTGCAGTTTGTCCCATGTGAAGTCATGTCTGTGCGATAAACTGTGTCTAACTGTCAATTGCTTTCACGCATATAAAAAGTCTGCGCATTCAGACCCTCTTTTGTAACGATTTTGCAACATTCATTAGAAACTTAGAACCAAACCTGTCAAAAAGGAAAAGAGAACTGAAAAAAAATCGGACGGTATCCTACACACCTTCAGTTCAGAAAAATGTAAAGATTTTCACACAGTTATTTACGACAAATAACTGTGCAGATAAATAGAAAGGTAGTACCCCCCTTTAGATAGTTTGGATACGTTAAAATATCGACAGCGAACGAATAAGTACGTATACTTTATTATTTATTAAAAAAATTGATCGAGTATCAAAGAAGTCCGTAGTCAGATACTTGCAGATCGGAGTGCCTTGTTTCAGCAAGGCGACTGGAACGGGTAGCAAACTATTTAGTCATACATCAATAAACTTCAAATATATTATTTGCATGCTGCGAGAACATGAAAAAAAAATACGTGTGCTGTCGCGGGACACCCAACGAAGTTCCTTACATTTTTCATTAAATATAAATTATAAAATCACACTGCTAAGTACGTATACATTGCTAACTACTTACACATGACGGAGTTAAAAAAGAGACAAAATTAAAAGTAACGAACTGTTTGTACCTGCAGAGTTAAGGCCTATTATTTGTATAATTAAAGCAAGCGTCTACTATAAATTTATATTAAATATAAGAAAAAATTTGATCATAATGAGTTTATAGTGAAAGAGTATGTTTGTTAAAGGAGTTTGGATTGAAATAGGACTGTTTTCTACCTACCCGGCCAATTAATTTAAAATATATCTCTTCCCTACTCTACAGCTTCGGCTTGTATCTGAGTGAAATTTACATGATTATATTTTATTTATTTACAAAACAAAGTGACATTTTTGACATATATAACCAAAATAATCAAAACAAGTCAAGTAACAGGCTTCCTTAATAACACTTTTTCCCGTCTTTTAAAGCTTACGTTTACGCGAGCGTTACGCGTAAACGCTTGGGCGGATAACGTTTTCCGACGAACTCAGCCTGGGCATTGGTAAAATGAACATGTGTACCAAATTTCATATAACTCGGTGAGCTTTTACTTAAGTTATCGTCATCTGTAGATTTCGTGACGGTGATTTTGGTCGATTTTTTCGGATTCACTCCCGGGCTCCAGAACGTGCCATAAGGAACTTCGTTCCAAAAAATCTTGTTAAGGGAAACGCAAAACTTTAATGGTAATTAAAAGTACAATATCAATACGCCCACCATAAATCTGAAGTTTTCATAATTTGGGTCACAAAAATCGCCGAGATAAAGATTGTATATAGAGGACAACGAAGAGTCATCTTATAATAGGAGTGGTTTATCGACATTTTGGGTGATAAGTTGTTCCGTGCATAAAAGTAATAAACAAATTCAAATCCTTTGGTCGAAGTGTAGTTGGGAACATTTACACTTTTAGGAAGGTTCTAGAAACAAAACCGATCAAAAAAGCGTGTGGGGTGTTCAACAGTGGGATGTTTTACATGGAAAACAGTGAAAGACATTGTTTGTTCAAAAAAGTCAATGGTTCCATCAGCGCATTGATATTTCCTTAATTAAAACGTCTCGTCATTTCAATAGAATAGACTGACACAACCCCCACGACCCAAAATAAACCAGTATTTTGAATTCGGTAAATTAAAGTACATGGAAAAAAACATATGTTAAATCAAAGTGATCTGTTCTTGGTGATAAATATTGTTTGTTCATTATTTTTTAAAAGCTAGATTATTTTAATTAAAAAACTATAATTTCATTTTACTTAATATTGCATTTTATCCGTCAGGAGAAAATATCTTATACATTAAGAAAAGTATTACATTTCTAAAACAAAGAATACAAAGAAATATATTTAATTAACGCCTCTTAAAGTTATTTAATATTAAGTCGTCACGAAATCTAATATGGATGGTGGCCAGTGAAAATTTGGCATAAACGTTCAGAAAGGTTTCAGGAAGTCATTTTTTAATTGTAAATTTGATAAAATGTTTAATAGTAATTAAAGTTAACTGCGAAAAATCGAAACAGCTAATAATATGTTATATGAGAATGTTTGTCCGAGTTGTCTCAGACCGATTTCAAAAAAACAAATCTCGGTATTTATTAGCAGATGGGCATTTTTATCTCTTTTCCTTAAATAGAAACTAGTGTTACAGTATGTGATAAATATACTTTCTTTAAAAATAAAATTATAAATTGTTTTATATTAGAATATTAAAAAAGTTAGTAAAAAACCAGATCATGAATTCCTAAGAGTTCCTTGACAGGTATGCAAAACCAAGGCTAGATGTATGACAATAATAATTCATTATTATAACTAAGAGAGACACAAAATATGTGTAATATATAAATTAAATTGTATGTTTTGCCTTTAAGTGCCAAGCAATGCAGATATGTATTGAAATACATTTACGTAAGCCATATATTTTAATTTCAGCTTTACCTTCTAAATGAAAGAAAATATGTCTGAATAATAATTATACAAACATATTTTTAATATTTCAAAATCGTTTCTTAAAATATCATATTTCTGTCAAAAAGCAAATTCTCTTTGTTGGATCACATGTTCAAGATTAACAAAGTATTTTTAGTCCTATTCTAAAATAAAAACAGTGTTAACGAATGTTAAATGGAAATGAATTTTAGGGGTTGATTTTTTGTAGTATGTAGACCAAAGTTTTTACATTTCTTTTTTATGGTACACCTCAATTACAAGATAAAATATTACAAATTAAGACGCCTTTGATAATATGTTGTACACCACCAAGAAGTTACTTTTGAATAGAGTTATTACAATTTTTTATCATTGACTTCACGACTCTTTCTCTTAATTCTATAGTACCTAGTCTTTCTTTGTCCCTAATTAAATGACTTCGCTGCTCTTTCTACTCTATTCTATAGTCTTTCTTTGCATATAATAAAACAACTCTACAGCACTTCCTAAACAATCCTACAATTTTCTTTGTCCTCAATAAAACTCACCCTACAAGCCTATTATCTTTCAGTATTTCAGCTAATATAACTCTAAAGCATATTCCCTACAGCTCATCCTACTTAATTCTTTAGTCTTACTCATCCAACTCTAAACACTAGCCTCTTTGTAAATCCTAAATAAAGTGGCTCTACAGCTCATCCTACTCAATTCTTTAGTTTTACTCATCCAAATCTAAACACTAGCCTCTTTGTAAATCCCTAATAAAGTGGCTCTACAGCTCACCCTACTCAATTCTTTAGTTTTACTCATCCAACTCTAAACACTAGCCTCTTTGTAAATCCTAAATAAAGTGGCTCTACAGCTCATCCTACTCAATTCTTTAGTTTTACTCATCCAAATCTAAACACTAGCCTCTTTGTAAATCCCTAATAAAGTGGCTCTACAGCTCACCCTACTCAATTCTTTAGTTTTACTCATCCAACTCTAAACACTAGCCTCTTTGTAAATCCTAAATAAAGTGGCTCTACAGCTCATCCTACTCAATTCTTTAGTTTTACTCATCCAAATCTAAACACTAGCCTCTTTGTAAATCCCTAATAAAGTGGCTCTACAGCTCACCCTACTCAATTCTTTAGTTTTACTCATCCAACTCTAAACACTAGCCTCTTTGTAAATCCTAAATAAAGTGGCTCTACAGCTCATCCTACTCAATTCTTTAGTTTTACTCATCCAAATCTAAACACTAGCCTCTTTGTAAATCCCTAATAAAGTGGCTCTACAGCTCATTCAACTCAATTCTTTAGTCTTACTCATCCAACTCTAAACACTAGCCTCTTTGTAAATCCCTAATAAAGTGGCTCCACAGCTCATTCTACCTTTTATTTTATTTTATTTATGCCTAATTACTCTCTACTGCTCATTTTACTTAATAAATTACAGTTTAGTCTCTAAGTCAAAAATAATTAAATAAACTCTAAATAATTCTTATGCGAAATGGAGAAAATAAAAAAAATACGTGTGGTGTCGCGGGACACCCCGTAGGAACAAAGTTCCTTACATTTTTCATTAAATATAAATTATCACACTGCTAACTACTTATACATGGTGGAGTTAGAAAAGAGACAAAATTAAAAGTAACGAACTGTTTGTACCTGGCAGAGGCAGAGTTAAGGCAAAATTAAAAGAAAATCATTATTTGTATAATTAAAGCAAGCGTCTTACTATAAATATATATCAAATATAAGAAAAAAGTTGATCATGATGAGTTTATAGTTAAAGAGTATGTTTGTTAAGAGTTTGGATTGAAATAGGACTGTTTTCTACCTATCCGGCCAATTAATTTAAAATATTATAAAATATATCTCTTCCCTACTCTACAGCTACTGCTAGTATCAGGGTAAAATTTTACATGATTATATTTTATTTATTTACAAAACAAAGTGACATTTTTGACATATATAACAAAAATAATCTAAACAAGTCAAGTAACAGGCTTCCTTAATAACACTTTGTCCCGTCTTTTAAAGCTTACGTTTACGCGAGCGTTGCGCGTGAACGCTTGGGCGGATAACGTTTTTCGACGAACTCAGCCTGGGCATTGGTAAAATGAACAAGTGTACCAAATTTCATCTAACTCGGTGAGCTTTTACTCAAGTTATCGTCATCTGTAGATTTCGTGACGGATTTTGGGTGACGGTGATTTTGTGACGGTTATTTTGTGACGGTGATTTTGGTCGTTTTTTTCGGATTCACTCCTGGGCTCCAGAACGTGCCATAAGGAACTTCGTTCCAAAAAGGCAAATAAAACAAAGAAGAATGAAGTGCTTAATACAATGTTAATTCCATAAATTAATGGTTTTAAAATATTATAAATTATTATTAAAGAGTAATTTCCAAAAATGTTCATTTAGAGAATCAAATTTATAGTGAGATCTATCAGTTTAATTTAAAAAAAATAATAATTAGAAATGTAATATGAAAACGACTAGCACTGAATATTTCAAATTTATTGGTACCAAATTATACATAATTAGACTGAAATACGTTGAATTACTTCTTTTTTTTATCTGTAATTGCGATACATTACACTTTTGGGATTTTGGAGAATATGTCAGGGATAAAAAAAAGCAAGCAGTTTAAAATATCACATGAGATAGAGGGGGGAGGAAGAAAATCTCTGGAGGTTGAACTGCAACCTAACCCTCGGGACGAAGCTTGTAGAGAAAAAACCGGGGATACGCAGAGCTATTGATCCTTATGACGTAGAACTAAGCTCCTCCAGGCAAGTCAATTAATAAGGAAACAAACTCATTGATTAAACTTTTTAACGAGCGATTTTACTCCATCACACTGAATTACTTCATATTATTAGTCAAAAGCTTAATTATCTTTTAACATAGCTAATATTTCAGTTTAAAAAATACAAATAAATTAAAAAAATGACAGCCAATAAAATTATGAAAAGCAAACCAATGAAACTGTAAATATAGTTTATTTAATTTTGAGTAATGTAATTTATTAATACAAACTCCTACAAATTATTTGATATAGAAACTCTACAATTATTTTATTTAAACCTATAAACTGTTAATAAAATAATTTCAAGATAAAAAGAACTTTTTATATACTACGTTAAATTTTCTGTTGAATCATATGTAATGTTGATAATATAATTGTTATTGTTATATAATATATAATGTTAGTGAAAAAAAAAAAATAGTTCCAAATTTATTTACTTCACATAAATGACAACCATCTAGAGAGCTGATCTTAAACCTATAAAAGAACAAATCTTTGTACAATGGATCTCCCCAACACCAAATCTAAACCGTGCCATCGATAGATTTGAAATAATATAAATAATATAATCGATATATTTCCTGCTTTGCTGTCATTCAATGTTTATCTCTTATTTATAAAAATCACAAATTTGAAACCCGTCAAAATGAAGATTGCGTAAATATGGGACATAGCAAAACAAATAAAATAACTTGCGGATTTTTTCCGAACTAACTTTCCATACAGCAAAATTTGCTGAAAACCAATTAAATTCTGCTGAAAGATGGCTAAAAGTATTAAAATAATGCATTGTCATCGTGTTCTGAGCTATGCTTAAAGTTTCAAATGAATGTCTAGCTATTGGGGAAGTTAGTTAGAAATCGATTACCAGATTTGTACCGGACAAACAAACAAACAAGACAGCAAGCTAATAAAAACTTAGTAAAATTAAGATACGCCTGGCATAACCGGGAAATTTATCGATGAATCTCTACATCCTAGATCAACGTTACTAAAACGAGGCTCTAAAACAAGGCTAAAGGGTAATGTTTTACTGAGGATACAGTTATATTTGAATATGGGTCTTCTAAATCTCGATGGATAAGTTATTTAAATATTTCCACTTGTTGAATAATATTAAATTAATAAGAACACTTAATTTACAAACTATCACAACGGATTATGTGAATAAAAAATAGTTAAATCGCGTAAATCAATAGTTTTTTGGATATGTGCCAACTTTCAAACAACTTTTCCAATTACAAGGCATTAACTTAAATTTTAGTTAAGCTTTTGCGGTTAATAACAAAACTAATATAACAATGTTTTAAAAGCTATGGCTTTCGCAGCTCTATCTATATACTCGTAGATAAATATAGATCTGCTGGTTGAGATCTATATTGTGGAATTGAGTGAATCCTAATATTTAAAGACAATTGCTTGGATCATTCTCAAGAGAGCTCATAGTCATAAATAAATAGCAATTGTTTCTGATACCAAAACCAATTTAACGTTATTTAGATATCAGCGTCATCATAAAGACCTAGAATATTAGTAAAAAACAGCATGACAAATGATTTGAAGTACGAAATTTTAAACAATATTTTTTAGAGATATTTACTCTAAACAGCACAATAGTTAAGATCTAGTGACTAGACAAACCGATATTCATCATTCTTAAATCCTGACACAGCTGAGACAACTTTAAAGAATGCGCAACTTGCATACCAAGCTCCTTTTTTAGTCGAGTGTAAAATATATTTCTGTAAAGAGAAATCTGTGTGTGGTGTATCTAAGAGTTTTAGGAACCAGTATTGTGGCTTTGCAGGCAACTTGGAGTTGTTATATTGGAGGACAAGGTAATGACCCATGAAGGCCGAAGGACACCCTCTCCCGGTCAACTCGCAAAACAACTTTTTCCTGCTTTTATCTTCTCTACTGTATCCTTCTTTATTTCCTTTTAAAGTTTGGGTTTTTAATGACTTATAAAACACGAATGCAGCATTAAATAAAATAAAAGGAATTGGTCTATTTATTTATTGGTCTATTTAAAGTTCAATTTAGACCAGTTGATTACTTTGTTTCTTTTTATTGTATTTAAATAGACACGCATTTACTAGAGCCTCAAGACAATTATTCCTAATTTATAATTAGCAAAAATTCACACATAAATTTCTTATACAAATTTGTCTCGCAATTATTTAAATAATTTATTGATGTGACTCTTATTTTTGCTTCCGAGCTTACCGAAGGTAACGGAAGCTATCTTCCACATTCAGCACTGATTGTAGAGGTACTTAAAAGTTGTTTCACACTATCGGTCAAGGATCGCTCACAGTCACGGGGCGGTCAAGGTTACGGTGAAGCTGCTTTTATTATAATATTTAAGGTTTAATAAAAAAAGAAAAAAGGCTTTATTTATTTCCTTTCTATCATTATCCAAATATTCTTTTTACAAACATTATCATTACATAATTTATGACGAATCTTACAATTATCTTAATAAACCTTTCCTTCGTTATTATAGAAACAAACTGAAAATATTAAAAAATAAAAAGAAAAGCATGTGTATATTTTCAGCACTTGGATCTAGATGTAAGTTGGTTGGCCGCGGTCTGACTGGAGTCGCCCCTGTTCTGTTCACATTGTGCATTTCGCCACAGAACAGTCAAAAGCAAGTCCAACCACGGTCAAAATATCCGCGGCGATCATTTTCCTGGGACAAGACCATCCCGTAGCTCCTACAGTTTGAAACATCCTTTAAGAGACATTGCATGTAGCGCTTTTACATTAAAACACATTACGAATGTACCAATTTTAAAAAAGCAAAATGTGTTGCCCTAGCAATTTCCTCCGGCACTCTCCACTGGCAATATGAGTACGAGAACATAGAATATTACAAATTATATTAAAATTATTTTTTAATTACATATTATGGAATAGGTAATTTCACGAACAAAGGAAGCCAATATCTTTTTTGCGATTTTAGAGATGTCTCATTTAAAATTTCTGAAAAAAAATTGTCTTTATATATATTTATAGTTTTTATGCAGTATAAGAAAAAAATATATTAATTTGTCCAGGAAAACCTAGCAAACGAGAAACTCTGTGGTTAGTTTTACCGTGGGTAAGAGAGTTGAGCGTGAAGGAAGGCTCTTCGCCTCGACCACGACCGCCAATTGACAACGGGGCGAGGTCACCGAACCCTTTCCCAAGAAATAACTTGGCGAAAAAAGAGAAAGAATTCTGGAGCCGGACTTCATAACACAGAGATAATCCCCATCATTCTCAGAGAGGTGTCTTCTAACTGAGACCTTACCACAGTCACGAGATGTGGGGTTTTAAGCTCGAATGAAAACCAGAACTTCAAAGGTGGTGAAGACGTCATCAACGGGCAGAAGACGGTCTAGAGGCACTGAGGGGGGCCGGTGAGACGACCTTCACGGCTCATCACCTTCAGCTAGCGGCTAATGCCCTCCAGACCAGACCAACCTTCGAAAAACCACTGTTTCCGATGCCCAGCTGCCAGCCAAATAACTACACCCATTACCTCTTGATGAGATTGGGATATGCAACAAGACAATATCTTATCCTTAAAACAACTTTACCAACTATAATAAAGTTATATCAGAAATTATTAAGTATTCGATTCTTCAGAGATTATATAGGTATACATATTTTTTTTATTTTACTTACATACATTTTTTTTCTAAATTCTATCAATAGCTACATTTATACAGAGGGTCAGACTCCTCGTAGTTCCAAACAAATTCGTACAAATTTTAAGATTCCTATACCCATGCGACTTTAAAGCTATCATAAAAGTAAAAAGTTACAATATTTTTGTGTTTAAAAAATTCAAATCTCCACTTTTTGTCGTGTACTGTCTAAATTTTGAACTTATTTAGAACAACTCTCACTATTTCCTAAAAGCTAAACATAATTTAATGGAACTTAATGAATCAAGTTTATTCACGTAGTTGGATTGGTTTAATTTAACTACCCGAAATCGTATTTTTAAAGGCGGTCAATATCAAACGTATTGAGTAAGGCATTTCTCATAAAAATATACTTTTCTTTCCCTTTTTAACTTTTTTAGTAATACGACATTACAATACAGAGAAATCAGCTTTTATCTATGAAATTGAAGAAAATGTCTAGCTTATAAGGGACTCAAACCTAGAGTATTGATAGAGGAAACATTTTGGTTTCAGCGAGAGCACTTAGCCTCTAGAACACACGTTAAACTCAGCGTTTTGTCAAGGATTCCATCATTTCAGGTTGTTTTTTCTTTCTTTACTCTTATGGCCACCAGAAGTATTAATCGATGCACTTAAGTGTAGAACAGGCTTTACCTCGCTGCAGATTAATCCGAATTTTTGTGATGGTTCCCTAGACCATTAGTCTAATACTTTTTATGAGCAATAAAAATTGCCTTAAAAACTTTATTTGATATAAAGGAGAAACAAAAAGAGGAGAACTTTTATTATATTCTGACCTAAAAAAATGAATGTGTCTAAAGGTCTACAGAATCTTATTCGAACATAAGTTGACAATGTTTCTTTCTTAATTAAACAGCAACGTTAAAAATCATAATTAAACAGTCAGAAATGAAAGAAAAACGAGCTAAAACAAATAACGGAATAAAAAATAAAAGAGTAACTGGAGTTTGTTTCTTCGCTGTTTACAACAGAACGACACGAAAAGGTAAAAACTGCAACAGGTGGGTGCAATGAAAAGGGACAAGTGTAACTAAGAGCCTAGCGTGATCACAAACCACTCTCAAACACACCGCTCTCCCGACTCCTCGCAATGAAAACTACACTGGTATTACGCTCACTCAATTATGAATGAAATACTGGGGCGAAAAAAAACAATGTCAGTAGGATCAACAACAAGGGAATAAAACAGCTGAAGAAGCTAAACCACAAAAACAGTGGCGTAGCTAGGGCATTGGGGCCCCCCCGCAAAAACTTTTTGGGGGCCCCTCGCCAAACAAAATTGATAAAAAAACTCTTGCATTTAGAACTGGGGCGCCCCTCGTCGTTGATTTGGGGGCCCCCTGGCAGTGGGGGCCCCCCCGCAACGCGGGCCCGTGCGGGCCCATAGTTACGCCACTGCACAAAAAAACAAATGGGAGAAATAAGTAATTTCAAGATTCAAGGAAATAACTCGTTCAGGATAATTTTATTGTCCATCCATTAAAAGTAGAAACTTTGAAATAAGTGCGGGCAATGAACCAATGCTTTAATATTGAATGGAAAACTAGAATTGACAATCTAAATAGTTCTGTTGGTCGGTGATAAGCAAATGTAGGAAAAAAAGAAAATAAATTATTATAAATAGATAGACAAATATTTCTACATATTTGTAACATACTATTAATTATTACTTTAATAAGGTAAGATCGCATCTCTTATTATTTAGAAAGTTATACTATAAACAAATAAGAAAATGATTTTGATAAATAAAACCAATTATAGAATCGTTTACAGATTAGGGTTAGTCTTCTTAAGACAAGAAGCTGTCAAATTCTTGGAGTAGTGCTAAATATACATGAGATAACAATAAACAATTAACGTCATTTCACGTATTTGATGAATAAGTAATTATATTAATTCCATAAAATAAACCTATTATTAGATAAATACGCTTTATAAATGGGACCTGCGTCTGCCAGATAAAATTAAAAAAATGTCAAGAACATACAATCTGGGTGCTATAATATTTTTAGCACCATCATGATAACAATATAAACATTTGTAGAAGACAATTTTCAATAACTACAATTACGTAAGATGGTGCTTCGAACAAAATGTCTCATGGTCTAACAGTCTAACCATTGCAAGGAGCGAAGGAAACTGCTTTCAACCGGTCGAGTTAAATTAAATTCCAAAGGGATATCCCTTTAAGGTTGTCTAAAAGAATATAAAAAGAAAAGCAAGAGGGCGAACCCTTTGCCCTCAGAACTAAAATATCAAATTTAAATCAATAGAGATGCAAACCTTTGAATTACCTGCTAAACCCGCTAGCAACCCACCCTTATTTCTCTTGAGCTATGTACCTATTTTGATTTTTAAACTCTCTGGTAAACTCGGTAGATAATTAATATAAATAATTTCCAGATAAAAAGAACTTTTTATATACTACGTTTTTAAATTTTCTGTTGACTAAATAAAAAATCATAAATTTGAAACCCGTCAAAATGAAGATCGTAAATGTGGGTCATGTCAAAACAAATAAAAAAACTAGCGGATTTTTCCCGAACTAACTTTCCATATAGCAAAATTTGCTGAAAACGAATTAAATTCTGCTGAAAGATGGCTAAAAGTATTAAAATAATGCATTGTCACCATGTTCTGAGCAATTCTAAAAGTTTCAAATATCTAGCTACTCGGGATTTTAGTTAAAAGTCGATTGCAAGATTTGTACTGGACAAACAAACAAATAAAAAAGAAAACAAGCTAATAATAACGAAGTAATAAATAAGCATGGAAATTGCTTTATATTATATAAGAATAAGAATATACAGGGTGTCCCCGAACGAAACAGCCAGACTTCGGGAACTTGCAGGAAATGTTAAAACAAATAAAAAACTTGAGGATTTTTCCCGAACTAACTTTCCATATTGCAAAATTTGCTGAAAACGAATTAAATTCTGCTGAAAGATGGCTAAAAGTATTAAAATAATGCATTGTCACCATGTTCTGAGCAATTCTAAAAGTTTAAAATATCTAGCTACTCGGGATGTTAGTTAAAAGTCGATTGCAAGATTTGTATTGGACAAACAAACAAATAAAAAAGAAAACAAGCTAATAATAACGTAGTAATAAATAAGCATGGAAATTGCTTTATATTATATAAGAATATACAGGGTGTCCCCGAACGAAACAGCCAGACTTCGGGAACTTGCAGGAAATGTTAAAACAAATAAAAAAACTTGCGGATTTTTCCCGAACTAACTTTCCATATTGCAAAATTTGCTGAAAACGAATTAAATTCTGCTGAAAGATGGCTAAAAGTATCAAAATAATGCAGTGTCACCGTTTTCAGTGCAATTCTAAAAGTTTCAAATATCTAGCTACTCGGGATGTTAGTTAAAAGTGATTGCAAGATTTGTACTGGACAAACAAACAAATAAACAAGAAAGCAAGCTAATGAAAACGTAGAAATAAATAAGCATGGGAATTGCTTTATATTATATTAGAATAAGAATATACAGGGTGTCCCCGAACGAAACAGCCAGACTTCGGGATCTTGCGGGAAATGTTACGCTTTACAAAAAATGTCCTATGAAAATGGATCTCGCAAAACAGCTTGGTTTTTTAAATATTCTTTAAAATGTTAAAAAACCATCGAGTTTTTACGTTCATTCTGAAAAACTAAGATAAAAAACCTTCACAGCGTTAGATCTTAAGTCGTCAAATTTCCTATATAAGCTCTTGAAGTCTGACTGTTTTGGTTGGAGAAAAAAAAAATTGTATGTAACTGGTTCCACAAATTTGTTTCTTATATGTTAACTTATTCAAATAAGACACACATGGTACAAGATATAAATCAATAGTATGATTAAAAGAAAGGCGAAAGACAAATACAAATGTTTGACACTGCCGGAAAAAAGTTGAAGATTAATATTACTGTACTAATTACAATGGATTAAGAATATTAAATTACTTGGTTTGTATATACAAACATGATTGCGTAATAAGCTTAATACATTTATTTTTAGAGAAGGGCAACATGGTCCTTACTTGCAATGAGGATTATTTATAGTTCAAATAATTAAATTCAACATATTATGTTTAAATAATATAGGGATTATATTAATAATAATTCCTAATAGTTTACCAAATAATAGTTTATCCTAATAGTTTAGTTCCTAATAGTTTAAATAGTTTTTTTACCATTATTTGCATGGAATAAGAATTTGTAATCGGTCAACGTCATTTAATCTATTTTAATCCAAGGAGGGTCAACTAATTTAGAGGACCATTTATTAACTGCTATCGACAAAGGAAATATTATATAATTTATTCATGAAATGAAGTGGTCAATAAAAAGAGATTGATAAAAGTTATAAACTACAAGTCACTGATAATATAGAAGTGACCTTTCGACCAGACTCCAATTACTTTTCAATTAAGTTATTTTTAGTTAACAAGCAATCATGCTTGAGAAGACGTGGGAAAGTGATAAGAACGTTTTAGCGTTCTCACAGCTGCTGTAGTCAAGATGAATTTAATACGTAGAATATTTGTTAATACTTTCGAAATTAAATCTATATAATTTCGTTTACTTATAGTATTAGTTATAAATCAATAGATTAGTCCTTAACCGAATAAATAAAAATAGGTAATAAATAAATAAGTAAATTGGCCAAGACATAACAAAAACACAAAGCTAATATTTATTTAACTACTATTTTTTGCCAGCAGCAGCAATGAAATGATTAATTGGTCTTCAGTTTACTGATGATTACCAAAGAAATGATTAATTGGTCCTCAGTTTACTGATGATTACCAAATAAATGATTAATTGGTCCTTAGTTCACTGATGATTAGAAAAGAAATGGTTAATTGGTCCTTCGTTTACTGATGATTACCAAAGAAATTGCAAATTTACCGTCCCTAAAATTTGACATTCCATTTAAAGCAAATCTTCAGAATATTACATTAACAAGTTTAAACATCTCGACCTGTATTATAGATGTCAGAAATTTAAATTACAATTACTTAAGACTATAAATATAATTTTTACAACAAAGAACCTTCACTAAATTGTATAAAATAAAAACATGCTTATGAAGAGAGGAATGAAAATGCATCCGTCAAGGAAAAAAGAGGATTTATGAGCATTCCTGCATATTTTACTAAATGTTATTTATAACAGACTTCATCTTTAATACATTTTGTTAAAGGGTAATCATATCATCTGTCCTTTATTAATTTATGATGTAAAGAACTTTTATCCGAAACATTTGCTCACTTATTGAACCAAATAAAAAACATTTATTGAGAACAATTTCAGAGATTTAATTCCTTTTTGAAAGGGGTTATTAGATGAAGGCTGCATTTACTATTCTGGATGTCGTGATAGCGGGGTTTCGCAGCTGGGGTTTTTATATGCAAATACAGTAATTACAGAGGCTCAACGTCCTTGCCTCCTTTCATTTCTTGCGTATTTACCTTCATAGAGGGCCATTAGAGAGGAAAACAAATCAGGCTTGGGGGAGTTACAATTTTATACAACACATGCTGGCCGACGAGGGGGGGGGGGGGGGGGGAATGCAAGGACGAGTCCTTGCGTTCATACGCTAATTACTTAAGCATCTTCTTTCTGCAACCACAGACCATCTCACGAGTTTCTTCGTATTGATGGACACGTAACTCCTAAGTGTTTTTAACTATAACTCGTTTATTACTTTTATGTAATTTTAATTTCGTTTTGTTCAGACTAGAATTACTTAAGAACTGAATGACGCCAGAACAGCCCCGATTGAAATTAAATATTAAAAACAAAATCAATTAAAATTTGAAAATACTGCAATTAAAATTAAACTTCAGTTAATAGAAGTTTATTTCTTCTTTTATTTCATGTAATGATTTACAACAAATAAAATCATGAGTGGTAATAAATAAAGAAAATTAATTGGTAATGTTGTGAGTTAGAGAAACAGATGGTTCGTTTCTCGTCGAGCTCATAATAAAGATTTACTCACTTATAACTGAGATTTTTATTTCATTTTAAAACAATATGTGTAAGACAGTATAGATTAAAAAAAAAATCAGTTTACTGATAATGCGACTATTAATGATCAAACCGTTTCATCATTAAAACCTGTTGAACTTTGACAATAGACTGATCATGATTGTTCTTTAAATTTATTTTCTAATAGTCCAGGAGATAGCGTGCAAAAATGAGTCTGACAAACATAAAGCTAAAATTTTTATGGTAGGCTAAGTTCGTCTGCAGGACATACTTGACAATATGCATTTGAAAAAAACAAACCGGTGGAGAGCAGCCACGACCCGCTGATTTTGGTGGACAATGTGATTTTCATGATCCTGAGTACAAAATTAGTTAGTAGACCAAAAATCAAGTTGATTTTAGTTTGCCACTTGATTGGTGACGACTTTGATTTGAAGAAATATTAGACTAGCTAACTTATCAAGTAACAAACTACCATCAGCCATCAACTTGATTGGTCAACTAACTAATTTTGTACTCAGGATCATAAAAATCAAATTGTCCACCATAATGGGCGGGACATGCCTGCTCTCCACTAGTTTTTTTTCAAATGCCTATTGCCAAGCTATGTCCCGCAGACGAACTTAGCCGACCACATATTCTTAAAAGATTAACTTGTACACAAAATTCTAGCTTGATGTTAGTCACACACATTTTTCCACGCTATCTCCTGGACTATAAGAGTGTGCCTCACAAAATCTCAGAAGAAAAACAATTAACTCGGCTACTATAATATATTAACGTTCAAAATGTTAGAACGACTAATTAAAATATCAAAAGTGACAAAAAGCCTTGATGAAGAACAGTGGTACAACGTAAAACCATAAAAAAAATACAGGTCCCAAGCTGTCTGGAAGAATGAACACTTAAAAAAGGCTTCCTCTTTGGTATCAAGCCAACAAAGCATCAAGATTGCAGATGTTTTAACTATATGGTTAACTAATTAGCTATGCAAAACTAAGGAATGAATAAATCTGTAACACCCGTTTAGCCCATATGGTCAAACAGTGGTAAAAATATGGCTTTTTTTAATTGATATGCCAGTAATAATAATTCATGAGGAATAGGCTTAATCAACTACTGATCTAACACTGAAATATCCAGTTCAAAACCCAAAATGGTGAACAATGTTTCATATTAATGTATGAAACATATCAATTAAATGATAATATTGGTTCTAAAGAGGAAGGACACCTTAAGCCTTTCAGACCCCTTGAACACGTAAACTATTTGATTTATTTATTATTATATAATACGGGATTTTATCTATTTAAAAAATATGTAAGGTTTAAGCTTCAATATTTCTTTGGGTTTGCATGAATTTATCTATCATTTTTAAAAGCTATATTTTTACTATTAAAATTATTATTAAAGACAAATTTTATTCTTTAGACATGAATTGCTATGATTTTTAACTATATTCTATACTTAAAACATTTATCGCAGTAGATATTTCAAATCGTAAGTCTATTATTGTCGTTTTAAACTACTCGCATTTTTTAAAAAACATGTTTATTTTTATTATTTTAGTTCCCATGCACCTAACTAACATTTATAAGAGAGCTATATTGTTGTGCATATATTATGATTAAGAAATCGTTAAGCCAGACAGTAAAGGAAAGTGTAAATATTGAATAGAAGCGACACTTCAAATGTTGACATAGTCATTATCACATTTCACCGAGAGTTCAGATCAGTAAATATTGACGATATTGTTTTTAGAAGATATAATTGAGCTCATCTATTTTTAAAGCTTTACAGACACTAGTTCTATAACAACATCTGTGAAATATAAATGAAACCTATTTATTTATAATTAAAATCGTCTGACTAGATATTACGTCGAATTAAAAAATAACAATATACGTTTTAGGTCTAAATAAAGGCTATTACAAGTATCAATGTGTTGTTTACAATATAGACAAACGTATTAATAAAGATGACGTATTTATCAAAACTATTTGAAACAATCATTTAAATAATGGGGTAGTGTCCCAACGACGCACCTCGATATGATTTTTTATTGCTAAGCTAAGGCAACCACATTTATTCTAATAAAAATAATTGTTTGTTTTGATGTTTTGGGTCTTCAAATAGATAATGACTCATCTAAATTAATTTACATAATTTTACTTTTACTCTTTTACTTTGCTCGTATTAATATGATTAGCTAGGCACAATAAGATATCAATGTCTCTAAAATTAGACATTGTAATTTAAAAGAAACTCAATAATGTTGTATGAGCTTAAAATTTACAGATTAGTGTATAATATCCTAAGCCATAAGTATTTTTTTTATTTCAAAGAACCCTTAGAGTTTAGAGTATAGTGTTTGAAAAATTAAATAAAATATTAGGGCATTTGGAGAACCTAACATAAATTAGATATCACTTACATATCGTCTTCCTTATGCCACCAGAATAGGCAAAAAACCACTAGGGCAAAAAAAAAAAAAAATTGTTTGACTAATAAGCCAAATGCCATGTTGCAGTTCATAAAAAAAAAATTAATAAAAATAGAATAGCTGAATTATGGAATAGAATGCTGAATATGGATCATAAACTTTAAAATGCCATTTCACAACAATGTGGAATCTGCACATTCATGGTTCTGGCATAAGGGGGACGATATCTAATATGACCTTAATATGTACCAGATAAGATACCTGCCTGGGCACCTGAGCGGCGAGGCATCTACAACGACTGATATAGAGGGGCTCTGATTTTGCTTCCGAGCTTACCGAAGGTAACGGAAGCTATACGTGATCGTTCTGAAGAACGAAACATTTTTAGGTCTCAGATTTCAAAAATTCCAAGACAGATATCCGTTTCAGACAAAAGGGAACATTTTTGGTACCGTGTCTGTCGTCGGTCTATCGCTCTATTTTTGCGAACTAACATATCTTAAAAACTACACGTACGATTTTAATGAAATTTGGATGGTATATCATTATTAGCCCATTGTTGGCCCTATATTCAACCTTCTGCGCCCACTTGTTTCTCTTCCACATGCACACAAACATACATTTATTTACACCTATAGCTTAATAAGTACTTATCTGATTTGTATGAAACTTTTATAGTTTATCGAAAGTAACCCGCAGATAGCCCCATATTAATTTGAACTGAGTGCGCTCTTTAACTTTTGCTAAATTGATACTTTAATTCATGTAAAAAATCAAAACAATTTTGACAGATTAAAAAAACGGAGGAAACAAACAAATTAGACAATGGCTTGTAAAACCATAAAATCAATAAAGTACGAGATGGGATGCGAAGAAGCTATGTGGCACACCAATTGGCAGTCTATTTCAAATTAATTTTTTTATTCATTCAAACGCTTTTAGCGGGGAGTTCATGTTTGTCTGTTCTAATTTAATAACAATTTAATTTAATTATCGGGTAATATAGTCATGAACGTTATTTAAATTAATAATTTCGAGATTAATTATTCTCAATTTACAAATATACTTTCGAAAACAAAACCTTAATTATTATTTCAATTCAAAATGTTATTAAAATATAAAATTAAATAAATTTTAAAATATCACGTAGGTAGGTATAATATTTATTTATACATCGAAAGAATTTAAATAAAAACTTTAAATCTCAGGTAAAAAAAAAACGATAAAGTTTAAAGTAAATAGTTTCTTCACTAATAAAAAGTTTAATAAAAATACCGTCACAACAATTAATAATGGAATTAAAGAAGGACATCGCATTAAAAAGTTTACTATTTTGTAACTACTTTAAGAATTATAATAAATTAACTTTTCTTAGACTGCAGTGAACAAATAAATAATAACAAGCGACATTAAATGAAAAATCCAGATGTTGAAGTTTAAAATCATGCAATGCAAGCTTTGCACAAGTTTTTAAAACAAGTTAAAGCCTTATTTTTTTTCTGACTAAATATACATTTTATTCTAATACCTTGAATTATACTTTAAGTAAGTCATTGTATACGTCACAATATATCATGATTCATTATATAAGAGTTAATTATTTCACCAGGATTTTATTAAAACTAAACACAGTTAATTTTAGCAGCATATAATATGGGTTTATAAATGATGAAAATAAGTTATATCTGAGTTTGAAAATGAAGTAATCATCAACCACTAATGAAAAGTAGCGCAACTAATGTGGTCGATATTTTTTCATTGTATCTTTCAGGAGACACCAATAAGCAGAAAAAAAGTTACTTGTAGTTGTATATATATGTAAGTATATAAGTAAAACAAAAAATGGATTTGTCAGATTAAGAAGTTTAGTATGTGAGAAAATTTTAAATGATTATAATTGGATCGAGAAGTAAAAAAAAAAAATCGAAAATAAAGTAAGATCCATATTTAGTGAATAAGTAAAAACAGAATGATACGGTTTACATAATGTATGTTTAAAAGAAATTAGAGGAGAAAGAAAAGAAGGGGAGTTTTATAATACATTAGCCAGATGGTACTGGGTTGAAGAAGCGGTAGCAAGACTGCTAGTTATATATACTGCTACTCCTCACTAACAGCTAGCTATCTCTTGGTCCATTCACAAAATGCTAAAGGTCACTTGTGCTGCCTCTGTAGATAGATTCTTCTTCAGTAGCAACTGCGCGTGTGTAAAAGTGGATGTTTTAAAATGAGTTTAGTAGAGGTTTGTCTCTGTGTTGGTGTGATAGTGTTTACTGATAACAATCTCTCCCTCTTCTCATCCTCCTGCCTCTTCCTTCTTATCTATATTCTACTAACTCTGTCTGACTTCAGTATATAAAATTTTTTTTTACTCTCTCAGACGTAGATTCATTCATTTTTATTTTTTTGACTCGGTTATTTTAATAATCAGGGGTTTTATATATAACTGACATAAATAAGGTTGTGTTTAAGAATTTACTTTCATATAATATTCAAATTGAAACTGATATTATTCCGTCTAAAGAAAATTAGTTTGGTGTTTCTACAAAATTTAATCAGAATAATTAAAGTACAATAGGTCATGATGGCATGAATGAGTCACAAGTTAAATTTGTGGTTAAAATGGTGTTCCCTAGAGTGTCCTAAAGCACTGTAAGACTAGGCGCACACTGGAGACAAAACAGTCTACATACTGTTTTGTCTCCAGTGTGCACCTAGCCTTATTATATTATCGTTATAAAATGTGAACACTGCAGTTTTCAACTCCCTAGACAATGTGCCAATTGAATTATAAAAATGTTAGAGGAACTATTAAACAATAAAGTATGGATTACTCAGAGTTCACCATGGGACGGATTCACTTTAGAGCACGGGAAAAAAGTCCTGATTCGCTAAGGGTCTCATAGAAAAATACAAACCCTATATGAATATCCAGATACACTTGGGAACTAAGGTAAAGGTGCTAATACACTTAGGGTACCGATTAACTAAGGTTTACATGAAAAAGTACCAAACCCTGTGGAAATATCGAGCCATCTTTATTTGAAACGGGAACTTGGGTTGGTTTTCCTTAAATAAACACCTTTATTTATTTAAAATAATTGGACAATCCGTAAAGACATTAGGATATATAAAATAAAGTTAATAAATAAATAATAATCGGGAATAACACAGTAGGACTTGATCAATTTATTATCTTGCTCTTTGAAAGGAAAAGAACAAGAACGAGTCAAATAGATCAATATATTTAGTATTAAGAGACAAAATTATTTTATTAAAACTAAAAAAGTCCGTAAATACACTAAACATACTTTTTAATCTTCAAAATTACGTTATTAAAAATTAACACCTTCTTTACTTCGTATCATATTTTGCTTTTTGACGGATTTCTTAGGTGTTGATTGAATAAATACTCAAAACTTGTTAGTTTTCATTTATTTTTTCCATTATAAAACGTTTCGACCCTTCTTTGGTTTTTAAGGTCATTTTCAATCAATTTTTCCTAAAAATGAAATACAATCATTTTTATTAGTCAACTCCTAATTATTATCTTACAATTTAAAACCTTAACTATTATTTCAATTTCGACTTTATGAAAACCTTAATAATATAACAATTAATTCTAAAATTAACTTACATTTACAGGTACAATTTTGATGTCAGATTTAAACCCAAAGAAGGGTCGAAACGTTTTATAATGGAAAAAATAAATGAAAACTAACAAGTTTTGAGTACTTATTCAATCAACACACAAGAAATCCTTCAAAAAGCAAAATATGTGATACTTTTTAATATTTTACATGATCTAAAGGACAAATATTTTATAACTTTGTAGACCATACGAAAAATAAATATTCTTCTATAATTGATTTACTCAATTGTGTCAATAACTTATTAAAATAGTCAATCAACAAAAGTATATATCACTTTAAGAAAAGGAGGAAGATAGTGTAGTTACTTACAAACACTAAAGCCAAAACGATTATATAATTTAATATCAGTCGAATGGAAAAAATAATCTTCAAAAAAGATAACGAGGCCGACAAGTAACAAAAATCGATATAAATGATCAACTAGAAATAAATATCAAGAGATCATCGCAAACTATTATAAACTATAATGTTATCACAAGATAAAAAAAAACACACAATTCAATCTCCCGCTATTGAATAGAAAAAAGGAAACGAATAAAGAAGTTTACAAAAGATAGTGGACATAAAAAAATGAATTATATATGAAAAGAAACTATTGAAATAAACTAGTGTAGTAATTGTACAATATCAAAATAACAACATTAGAAACTATTCAATAAAATGAGATTAAAAGAGGAAGCAATATAAATATAACTAGCTATGTTCACATGTATGATGCACAGTATGGGCGCAGTTATAATTTAAATAAATATAAAGTCTGAAAAAATGTTTTCTCTTATTAGGGTTTAAATTGTAAAAATTAACTATATAAATAAGAAACTTTCATATTATTTTTTATTAATAAAGGATGCCAAATAATGGGATAGTTTTAAAAAAGAAAGTGGTTGTCATTACGGTAGATAAATTCTAGTAAGAACATCATTATTGGTTCATAATAAAATGTCATTAAAGTAATCACTGAGAAGATATTAAAACATATGTTGCTACAAAAAAAACTCTGAGGAATTAAAAGAGTTGTGGGAAGTTGCCATGAGAGTATTTAGTTATTTAATAACGTAGTTCCAAGAAGACATACGTCGTCTTTAGGACAAGAATTGGTGAGTGGTAATTTTTTATTAAGGTAACCAATAAGAGGCTTTTAAAAGTTAAAAGACGACATTTAGTTGGTCCGACTATGTTGGCTCAATGGGAGAAGCTAAAGTAAGTATAAACTGTAGGACCAGAATTAGTGAATAGAAATAAATATTAAACTAGCAACTATGAAGCAACTAATAAAGTGGTGATATGGTGCTAAAAATGCATTTAATTGCAGTGCAATAAAATAGTTATCTAGGTTAAGGTACGTGCTCCAACCTAAGTATTTCAGTATACTAGAGTGAAATAGATGTAAGAAAAGATACTTGCGATTTCGTCACTCAGGAAGTTTAATGCAATAAATTTTTGTGTGATCACAAAGGACACTTACCTGAAACAAAAATAAAAATTGCAATATGTTATTTATATATAAAAATAAAAATAGAGAAAAGCAAGGTTTAAGGTTATGATGGTCGATAAATAGCAATATGTAAAAATATATGGTTGGAAGTACGACATGAGAAACGTTTTAGCCATTACATTGCTTTAAAGACATCGTTATAAATAATACCCACAAGAATACTACTTTTAAAATATAAGTATTGTGCTTGGAAATTCAAATTAAAGTGAGCAAAAAATAAACGTGTCTGCCAGGTCCAGGAAGTTCTCACGCTGCGACGGTTCACAAGCTGCACTTCGCGTGACAATTCTAGTTTGGCACAAGAATCCGAATCCTTACTAATTTCCACCCTAGGAATCTTAGAGTAAACAAACACTTCTTATCCAATAAACAAACTATTTATCTTGTGCCAAATTGGCAAGGATGAAGCAATGGTGCAATAAAATAGTTGTAATGAAAGAAGAAGGTGTCAAAAGTGACGACTCTTTTCCGCTCTTAAACATCTGGGTGTTCGATTATAAAAGCAACAGTAGTTATATGCCGCCCAATGCTTAATCAATTGTCAGTTAAGTTCGTCGGGTTAGGCATTAGGCCAAGGATGAAAATATGACGTAAGTGAGTATGCATTTGGTAAGTAAAGCATCGGGACTTGGTCTTCTTTCTTGGTAACGCAGATCGCCAAGTTCTTTCTTTAGTTTGAAACACATGGTTGTTAGTTAACTGCACAAAGGCAGTAACTACAGTTTTAAATCAGATAATCCAATTTCTCTTCGAATTCAGGCAATAGGCCAAGGGTGGTGCATAAATAAAGAACGACTGTTCTCAAAGTAAAGGGCAAGTTGTCGGCCGGGTAATATTTTCCTTAACTGTTGCCAAAACCTAATAGTCCTCCTTCTTTTTCTACATAGCATCTGGGTCCTGTCTCTAAATACTCGTGACTAAGGCACTAAAACTTACTACCAACACTTCATAGATCTCAATCTTTTCTTTTGAAACTAACAACGAAATATTTTAATTATTAAGTAACAGTTCATTTTGGAAACTATACACGTACACTCTTTCCTGTAAAAAATAGTAACGCTTATTGAATCATTATGGTAAACCATTTGTATTTTGAGAATAGGCCACACGAAGTGAAACGACACGGAGTACTTAGTAAATAATTTGTCGTATGACTAAGCCTAAACATCTAATTGCCTCTTTAATCTTAAATTGGTAGATAGGTCTATTAAAATATAATCCAACTGGGTAAAAATAAAATGTTCATTCAAACCTCGAATCTTCCCACGCAATCATCCGGAAAATCACATTTTTACACGAGCATTCTTTGCTTCGAGCTAATCGTGCCGTTCTTTATTTAGAATGGAAAACATTTGAGTAAGAACAACTAACTAATAAGTTACGTTTTAGCGAACAAGATAATTCAACGTTATTTAAATAAGGTAACTATATTATGCACTGGAAGTAAATTCAAATAAAAGAAAATGAAAAATTCAAGTAGCTGGAATATTCTGTAAAGCTAGCCTCTAACAGCTAAGTATTCCTTACGTGAAGCTAGTGGAAATGCAGAAATCAGTAATGAAAGATTCAACTTTTAAACGGTTAACTTCCTTTCCTTTTCTCGCCATCTTTAATAAAATGAGTTACATCAAATTATAATTATTATTTTCTACGGGAAACAGACAGGGAAAGTTTTCACTGTCTGTTTCCCGTAGTAAATAATAATTATAATTTGATTTAAATTAAAAGTTAAACTTTCCGTAGTATGAAAACTACCAAAAACTTAAAAATTGAATTTAAAATGAGTTACTTTATAGATTGCTAATACTAACACTATTATTAACATAACGTTAAAAAAAAAGGTAATTGAAATATTTAAACAATGTTGAAATAAAATGCTGAAAAATAGTAACCAACATATTTTAGCTATTTTTTCTCATTTTTAATTAAGATTTTATCAAGACCCAAGGGTATTATTCAGCTTATAAAAAGTGTCAAGTATTTTTCAAGAGGTAAGAATATAAAGGCTCGGGTGGAAGCCGGAAAGGGCCTGGTGTCATATTGAATGGAAGGAGGATGTTCTCAGATAATAAGAAGATTAGGAACTCGTCTTTAAGATAAGATTAGGATACAAGAGACCTGAACCTTAACTAAGGACCAGCCAAGCTAGCTTTTAACTTAGCAATCCTTGCCCAAGCCCTTTTACTCAAAATTAGTAACATCTAAGAAGGCAAGTTAATGTTTTTAGATATTTTATCTAGATGAGCCTATCACATATAAGCTTTAATAGGCTCATCTTCCGTCTAAGAATTTTAATTATTGAATCTCTGAAATTATATAAATAAACCACTCAACTAGAATATACTACGTATCAAATAGTTATATTACTTTGTAAATGTAATTATTTCACTAAAATTTATAATTAAGATTCGTTCTTAATAAACCACTTTACACGGTACAATGCATGGATCGAAAGTGATTAAGATGAATGTATACCAATTATGATTAAAATGTATTCATAAATTTTTATTTTTATTGACTCAAATACAAAATATTTACATTTATAAAACGGTTTTGAAAACGATCCGCTAGTTCAAAACGCTAAGTGAATGGAGAACGACGGATCGTATCGGTTCAAATCCGTTCCATCAAAAATACGTGATCGGAACAGGGGATCGTATTCATAACGCTCGTATGAACAGGTCGTGAAGGGGATCGAGATATCAGGTTATTTTACTCTTTTCCACATTTTTAGTTTTGTTTTGTTTTCGTGAGCTTCCGCTTCTTTTTTATTATTAAAAAAAAAATTGATATATTATAAAGAACCTGTAAATAATAAATGTAAAAATTTGCGGGCATATAAGGTAAAATTAAAGTAGGTATTAAAATTAAGTAGTTATGAGAAATGGAAAACAAATATTTCGATCTCCAGTATTTTTTGTTGTGTGAACAGTGAACAGTGAACGATTATTATTTTTTACACGGCGGGAGCAATGTGAAGAAGTAGTCCAATAACCACACTTCCCTGGCATTGTCATAAATATCACTTCCTTGGAACTTTCATTAACTAAATTTTCAAAATTCATAATTTTTTGCATTGATAAATGTTTAAAGAAAAATTGTGAATGCTTTTTATTTTAATTTCATAGTCGTACTTTACAAAAATTATACTCTAGAATAGCGTGACACCAATTTAAAAAAAAAAATATACATATATTTACAGGAATTTGTTAATGAAAGGCCATTAACTTAAAAATTTAAATATTCTAACCTTGACGGGAAAATCCATTAATAAAAAATACAGAATTAAATTCACGTAAATACCTACATTATTTAAACACAAAACTAGTTATATACCAATATTGTGTTTATATAAAGATTATAATATACGATAATATAAAAAAAATGTTATTGCCATTTCTAACATCTCGCTAAGTAGAAATTATTATATAATTTTTTTTACTTAAGTGTCTTAAATTAAATGTAACAATTATAAAATAGATAAGAATATAAAAAAAAGAGATTTTATCTACCTTAAAAATGAATTATTACGAGACAAAAAAAAAAAAAAATTCACAGTAACAACGGAATAAATTAATAATTGTTAATTTTATTGCTCTATTGACCGATTTTTGGGTAAACAAAGTATTAGCATTTTTTAAAAAAAAAAATCTTTAGATAATGCGTTCCCGACAAGAATAGGAAGTTTCTTGAATGTGAAACAACTAAAGGAAATTGGTGTTTAGATTAAGTAATCTCGTAGCGCTGTTTTAGAATAATGTTTCTAATGTAGGAGGAAATCACTATTACGCGGCGAGTTGTATCCTGAATCCTAGAGTGCTTTTGAACGTTCAACAATTCAAAAGAGATAACATTGTTCAACCAAAGAACTGCCATTAATAAATTCATCTACTCCCATCAATCCATTTGGAAAAATCCCGATTCCTATCTTTCTATGTACCTATAGACTACCAGATTCTGGGACGCACCAGATAAAACATCAGAAAGGATGACCGCATTTAAAAAAAAATGCAATGAAATTTCTATTCCGTAGTTTTGTAATGTCAGAGAACAAGATTTTTTTAGCATTGTTCCTACACCTGACGACTTTTAAAAAAATGATTGTACAATCAGTCCACACTACTGACCAAAATAAGAGCAGCAAAGTAAATAGACATTTAAGGGAGATTTTATCTTGATAATGCGTCCTGCATTAAGACTTACACAATGGCAGGACATCTGTGTCCAAGGAGAATAGCCAAGAAGGATGTTAGTTCCACGATTAATAATTAAAATTATTAAATTCTGTAGATTGCCCCAATATCAAAATGGATAATGCTAAATAAAATTAATTTGTTAACGGTAGATATGGGCCGTAATATTTTCATGAATATTAAATACTTTTTCCAGGCTTAGTCCAATAGACCAACAGATAAACAAGTATAATGGTTTCATAGAATTTTTACATCATGAAACAATAAACTATAGAATTAAAGAAAGATTTTGGTTCAAATAATTCAGTCTCGCAAAAAAAAAACTGCTAGAATCAAATTGTTAACTCTGTTTAATTTTTACTGAGCCAAAATTAGTTGCTTCACCAATCAATGGTTGTCTTTGTATCTAGAAAATGAAAAAAATAACTTGGAACTTGGCTATATAAATTACTGAATTAAATATATGTATATAGAATTAGTTTATTGTTTCATAATTTTAAAATTCTATGGCAACCTTGTTCTAGATCATTGGAGTTAGTTTGAACATTTCTACGTCTCTCAGAAATTTTAAGCAGCCCAGAAACATAACTTAAAAAAATTGTGATAGCCGTAGGAGAGTGGCTTGCACATTCATAAAATGCCAGAAAAACAAAGGTCTAAACACCATCTTATCTAGTGATTTGGTATCCAAAAGAGGTGAAGAGATGTTTGAAGCAGTGGCGTAACTATGGGCCCGCATTGCGGGGGGGGGGGGGGGGGGGGGGTCCCCAACCAATGTCGAATAAGGGGGCCCCCTTAGAGGATAATTAAATCTTACGCTCGGAATATTATTCAGCCATTTGTTTTCCTATTCATTTCTGAAGGCAAAAAGGCGGGGGGGGGGCCCTTTTGTCCTATTCCCCGTCGTAGGACGAAACAAATTATATTATGATTTCTAAAATAGATCAAAAATAATGTAAAAGGAATAGAAATTATTAAGTAACAAGATGAGAAGACGAAATATACAAAATAACTTCTTTTTTTTCAAAAATAAATACATAAATTAAAACATTTCGATGAATAAAATTAAAACCGAATAAAATGTAAAAGGTAACCTAACAACGAACCTTGCCAAATAATTATAAAATTAAACATGGATAAACTTTTTCTTTCACCTGTTAAATTAAAAAATCCCTCCTCTAGAATTAAAGCTTTCCTCTGAAAAATATAATATAAATATAGAACAAAATTAAAAAATTGGAAAAAGGGATAAAGGTTCAAACTTATCCCGAATAAACAAAACAATGATTAATGTAATGAAACAGAAAAAACAAGTAATCAACTTCATAATAAAATCTTTTAGTTGTAACAAAAAAAAACCTTTAAGCTTTCTACTTTATTAAATTTCAATTTTTTAAGAAGCATTTGTGACTACTAGTTTTTGATATAATATAATAAATATAAAAATGAATTATATTTATAGAAAAAATATTATAAATTAAATTCACAGCAACAGTGTGTCTAAATTTATTTTTGAACTTTGAGAAATCACTGAAGTGTAGTACACTATTATAGTATTAATTGTTTTTACTTTCAATGTTATTTTCTTTTTAGCGTTATTACTTCATTAAAAATATGTAAGGATCTAGAGTTCTCAACTATTTAATGGTCAAATGGTAAAGGAGGGTACAGTTTAGCATAAAATTGTATATATTTTATGAACTAATGTTCATACAGTCATTTCACATATAAACGGTGGTAGATATTATTTCTCAACAAAACGTTTGACTATTTATAAAGTGGACTGAATAAGCTATTTGTTTTAAGAGCCGTAACAACTAATAAATAAAGTAGTGGCTCATTTTTATTTAAGGATTTTTACCTTTTTGCTTTTAGTGCTCTTTTTTTATTTAGTAATTCTAATTTAAAATAATTACTACTCAAGAACAAATTTAAACTTTGGCATTAAAACACTCAAGTGTAAAAAAAACATATTGTTGATTATAAAAACCTACGCAATTTTACGATCAATAGAGTAGTAAGGAGCAATGCAAATTTTACTAACGACCAGTCAGCCTAACTACTCTTTGATTTTACCTAATTATACAAATATTGTCATGTTTGGTTTGCATGCAAAATTTTTATTAATCTTATGTTTATTTTAGAGGAAATCAGCAGTTCTAAACTTACATGAAGAACATGAGTAATAATATTATGTTATGTCTTCAAACTAACCATAAAAAAAAATCAAACTCGAATAAATTTTAAAGAAATTCAAATGAGACTGAATATTTCATAGATTCTATCAGTGATGAGTCAACGTTTTAAAGAGAATATGGTATTATGACAACATGCAACATAACTTGGCACAGAAAATACTAAATACGTCATTGTTTAACTCAATAACATATGGTTCTAATATAAAATCATTGACATTCTTAATCTTGCTATATCAACATGTGACACTAAAATGTGTAACTCTCTAATTGGCGTAGATTTCGAGGAAATTGGGGAGGGCGCCAACCCTTGCACAAGAAATTAGAAAAAGTAAATGACTCATTATAAGCTATATATGAGTTGAATACAAGAGGAAGGCGATTGAACTGTTAAAATCAAAATACTCAGAACCCTAATAAAACTGTTTGATCATGCATCATATATATTATTTCCAATACAATTTAACAAATAAACAAGTAAATCAAACACTTATTTTGATAACACGCTTTTATAGATTTGGTAATTTTCTAAAACTAATGACTAATTATAGCCATTTTTAATACAGAATATGTGCAAGTAAACTTTCTAGTTAGTGAGGAAGTGGGTGAAATTTAGCCTACCAGATTTGGAAACAAAAATCGGTCCGAAACAACTCAGACAAACTTTCTCATATACGAGTTTATAATTACTTAGCCCAGTGTTTTCCATTTATGTATTAGTTTTCGTGTTTTTGTAGGTACATTTAATTATAATTTAACATTTTATCACGATGTATCATAAAAATAACCTCTCCTCATTCGAACCCGCCTCTTTCCGTTCGCATATAACGCTATTTTCTCAGAAACTAGATTTTTCCCGGGAAAACGGCTTAAATCATTAGAATTGTATTTGAAAGGACTACATATTATTTTTTTTTTAAAAACAAATCGTCGGAACCGTTTTTTTTTAAAAATTATTATTCACGTTTTTCCCGAGTTTTTGGGAGGTAGCGCCCCCAAAATTGAAGCTAAACTTCATTTTTCGATTTCGCCTCGGGGTGTGCTTTTTCTCGACACGTATGCCAAATTCGTCAAAATCGGCCCAGTAGTAAAATACCCCAGAACTAGATGAATATTGTGATAAAACCTGCGGCTTGACAATAAGTGAGGTAACATATAATTATTAATATCAAGCTCATTTTAACATTAAACCCCCAATTGTTTTTGATTGTAGAAAACAACTGATTCCTCAAGTATGTATACTAATTACGAACAGCAACTAGTTCACTGATAATGGTATACTTCAGAATGCTGATGAAGAATAGCTAGTAGTTAGTTCACAGATAGTGGTATACTTCAGTGTGCTAAGGTAAAACAGCTACTACTAGTAACTAGCTACTGCTACTACTACTAGTTCACTGATGGTGGTATTGGTATTATATAGAATGCTGACGATGAACAGCTACTAGTTCACTGATATAGTGATATACTTCAGTATGCTGATGAAGAACAGCTAGTAGTTAGTTCACAGATAGTGGTATACTTCAGTGTGCTAAGGTCAAACAGCTACTACTAGTAACTAGCTACTGCTACTACTACTAGTTCACTGATGGTGGTATTGGTATTATATAGAATGCTGACGATGAACAGCTACTAGTTCACTGATATAGTGATATACTTCAGTATGCTGATGAAGAACAGCTAGTAGTTAGTTCACAGATAGTGGTATACTTCAGTGTGCTAAGGTAAAACAGCTACTACTAGTAACTAGCTACTGCTACTACTACTAGTTCACTGATGGTGGTATTGGTATTATATAGAATGCTGACGATGAACAGCTACTAGTTCACTGATATAGTGATATACTTCAGTATGCTGATGAAGAACAGCTAGTAGTTAGTTCACAGATAGTGGTATACTTCAGGTCAAACAGCTACTACTAGTAACTAGCTACTGCTACTACTACTAGTTCACTGATGGTGGTATTATATAGAATGCTGACGATGAACAGCTACTAGTTCACTGATAGTGGTATACTTCAGTATGCTTATGTATATGTATTGTATTATGGTTAGTGATACGGATAATTTTATTAAAAAAATATGCTTCACAATGTTTTACATTACAATTCGGTACCACAAAATCTGTCAAAAGAATTAATATTATATCATAATTAGCAAAGTTACTAAAAAAAGTAACTTTGTAGACTTATGATTAGTAAGAGAGATATCTCAAGTACTATACAAATGGAATAAAATTTTAATTTCAATTGAAAGGGTCGGAATCATACTAAAAAGGGTCCGTTTTTCTAAAATAAACAAACCTCTGCTTTAACCCTTCTAGTCAAGAGAAATCTCTATAGGGTTCCTTTCCATGAATATCTACTATATTATTCACAAATATTCATGTACAACAAAGACCTTTCTATGTTGCTTAAATATCTGAAATTTAAACATATGATAGGGGAAAAGAGGAGAGATGAAAATAAATTGAACATTTATAGGCATCTCTCTAAGAACAATAAAAAAAAGCTTGGTCAGGATCACATCATCGTTTTATTACAAGTTTGTTATTTTGTGATTTATAAAGAATTTTATGTTTTTAAAATTTAAAGGATTGAAGTATGATGTTCTAATATTCTAGTATATAATCAAATCATATGTATTGAGGTATATTATAATGTATCGACTACATATTAAACCAATGTGGATTCCTAAGTACAGAGAGATTAAAATGACAAAACTTCTATAGGTTCTTTTAAGAGGTAAAGACACCTCTTCCAGTATACTATTGAGCCAATGTAATGACCACATATTAAACAAATGTGTAGACCTAAGTGCAGTGAGATTAAAGTAAGTGAAAAGCCAGTGGTAAATTGCTATTAAGAAACCACAGACAAGGGTTTGGAATCTAGTGAGACTAAGTTTGACGCGGATCGGTCCCCAAAAGCTCTTACGGGGGTCACAGTCAGGAGGCCTTAAGAGCAAATCTAAACAATTAGAGATGTGGTGTGGAAGATAACGTGGTGCTAAGTTTTGGTTTCAAGACTATTCTTAGAAAGATAAAGAATGTTCTTCTCTTCCTCTATTTTAGCAAAAATTAAAGACAATATTAAAGTTAAAAATATATATAGTCTAGGAAAACTAAGAAAATATACCCTTCAACCTGCGCAAAATTGCTTCACGAGCGATTGAAGTGGTTTTCAACTAAACTAACCTTGCTTTATAACATATCCAAAATCAGACAAAATCCAATCATGGGAAAGCACCTAAAAATCGAATTCAAAATGGCGTCTGTTTTTATTAAGGGTAATGAAAGCCCAGCCATCCAATAAATGTTAGATTATATAATTCAAACAATGTAGAAAAATAAATTTTGAGTTTGGTTATTAGTTTAAATTCATTTATTTTTCTTACAGTAATAGGCTACTCAAAACATATATTAACATATAACATTACATACATTATTAGTTACATTTTTTTCTTTTGATTTCCAAACACTGATCTGGTAGTATCCAAGAAAGCTATTTTTGCCTAATGCCCAATAAATTGTTAAAAAAAAGTGGTTTATATTCATTTCTTAAAAATTATAATTTACCTTTTTTTGTTCTTTTTACGATTGCAACAGAACTGTTTTGTCTACAGGCTTCATTTTGTGCTTGCATAAAAGCCAATTAAATTTACTACAACTTCTTTACTTTTGACTTTTCTCGTAGGGGAGAGTTTTTTGGCCGATATTCGGCCCGAAACGAGAGCAATACTTAAAATTTCATTTTTTGGAAAATTATAGTAATTTTTGAAGTGTCATATCTCGGTAACTTTTAGACGTACAGAGTTGCCAATGGTCTTTAAAGGAAGCCAATGATATTTACTTCAACTTCATTCCGTATGACTTTTCTCGTAGGGTAATAGTTATACGCCGATATTCGCCCCGAACCGAGAGCAATAGTTTTTTGGGGAAAAAAATTCCAATTTTCGAAGTGCCATATCTCGGAACCTATTGGTCGAAAAGTGCTCCGGTTGAGCTTATGCTGCTGGAAATTTACTGTACTTTTAAAATTGTCATAACAACTAATACCGAACAACCCATAGTGTACGAGCTATATGGCAAAAACTGAAATAAGTCAGATTTTTTTTTTTTCAGTTTTTCGCGTATTACGCAGCTAGCACAGGTTTTTCGAAGCTGCAAACTTAGGATCACACTACCCTAACCGGTCCGAACAACATATAAAAAAATCAAAACTACATCACGCTTAGCGAATTTCGATATTTTTTATGCAATTTTGACTAGCCTATAACTATAAGAAAAGTAAATTAATTAAAACTTATAACCACACTCAAAATTTATTTTTCTACAATTTTTGGATCATATAAAATAACATTTATTGGATGGCTGGGCTTTCATTACCCTTAATATTAAAAAACGCCATTTTGAATTCGATTTTTAGGTGCTTTCCCATGGTCGGATTTTGCCTGATTTTGGATATGTTACAAAGCAGGGTTAGTTTAGTTGAATACCACTGGAATCGCTCGTGAAGCAATTTTGCGCAGGTCAAATCGTATTTTCCCTAGACTAATACCATTATAAATTAAAACGATATGACTATTCTAAAAATAATCACAGAGAAAATAAAAGGGCAATAAAAATGGATGGACTAATCCGATACATTTTGTTAGGGTGCTATTAGAATATGATTCCCGCTCTTCACAAAGTCAAATTAATTTTTTCCTCGTTAAGGGACACAATGAGTTATCCTTCTCTAATAGAAATATTGATAATTATTGAAAGCATGTTTTAAAATGTTTTTACCTCACCAAGATATATTATCTTATAAGAGGTCCAAATAAAGGATTGCTAAAGAAAATCTGGCATTCATAAATAGAAAATACTTTGTAAACATTTCAAAAAAGTAATTTAACATGTACAAATTTGAAAAATATCAGGTAAAAGGAAAAAATTAGTTAATTTTTAACAAAGGACTTACAACAAACATAATAACGATAATATAAAAAATATACAATCATTAGTCACGTATGACATGTACATTGTACATAATTAGAGATAGCGACGATATCAAGTGACACAAAAAAACAATCTTTCTTTAACATATACACAGTTATAAATGAAGGTACGATAAAGTCCTTTACAAGAACAGGAGAAAGTAACATAAAAGGTGTTTTTAACTTGCGAATATTATTAGGGATAGTGATAAGAAAGGATGGTACTAGCATGTTAATAACATGTAAGAAGGCGAAACCTCACTTAACGGGAAAATAGATAAGGACTTTTCCTACATACAAGAAAGTCCAGGAGGAACTAAGAAGGATAATTAAACAACAAACTAAATTAGTGAACTCCGGTAAAACATAAAATAGAGAAAACACATTTAAAATTTGTTACCGGTACGTTGTATTGTTAAAACAGACATGAAATAGACTAGAAAACATCACTGCAATATAAAGTGGAAACGGCAAAAAGAGTCGGAGATAATTAAGTCAAAAGATTTAAGAGAATGGGAGATATTACAAGAAGCCTGAATCTGCCTTACCCGCATAACTTGCACCTTAAATTTTTAGTACATACTTAATCTTCTTTATAACTAAAAGGATGCGGTTACCAGACCTTTTAAATGGCAAGGTGAAAATTAACTTCAACTTATAAAATTAGCGGAAAAACTTCTAGTCGTTATTATAACTGAAGCAATAAAATATTGACGCAGCTACAAAAGTTTTAATTATTATTTTATTTCTTTATTTAAGTAGAAAATCACCTTTATAAATTATACTGTCTACTGCAAAAGATATATCTAGATCTAAGATGCACTTTTGGTAATCAGTAAACAAAATATAATAATTCTATGAAATTATGTAAATATAATGTATTAAAAGAGATTATGAATTGATACAAAAATATCTTATTTAAATTATCAGAAGTTTTTTACTATACCTATTAATTAATATTAAACCAAGTTCGATTAATGTATTTATATTTTAGTTTTGTTTGTTTATTAGGAATATAAATATCAATACTTTCACCTTATATTATGTTGCTATAAAATATGTATCCAAAAAAAAACCTAACTGTGAAAAAGGGCCAAGTTCCAGACCCAGACCCTCTCCCAAAATAGTCAGCCTATCAATGTAGTAAAATCTACTTTTTGGCCAAGTCTGATCTTTTTTAGTATATAACCTCACTCCTCACTTCACTCCTATTTTTATGAGCAAAGCAGATCTTTTCTTTTCATTGCTTAACAATTGGCCAGTTTCTGAATGAAGCATTAAATAAACTTGGTCGCAATGTAGATACCACTACATTGATAGCATGACTTTTTTGGGTGGAGATACTGAACTTTTTCGTTTTCTTCTGAGTTCTCTCTTTCCCCTTACCCACTTACCTCTTACGTGATTACAAAGTAGGAGTAAATTGAGGTTATATACCAAAAAAAGAGCAGACTTGGCCAAAAAGTAGATATCACTACATTGATAGGTTGACTATTTTGGGAGAGGATCTAGAACTTGGCCCATCTTGACAGTTAGGTTTTTTTGGAAATCATTCCCTTTTTGCAGGATTTAGCATTGAGGGCTTCGTCTTGGATTTGTACGAGGTACAGGAGGGATTAGAAATTTGTAAATGTAGAAAAATTATGTAGGCACAGAAAAGTGAGGAAAAGGATAAATTTTTACTCACACAAAGAAAAAATGGCAATCAGATTAAAAGTCAAAACAATACCCAACCGGGAGGATCTATATACAATACGAATCGGTACAAATTCACAAGTACCAATTTTTTTAAATAAAATAAACAAATGACAAAATAACAAAAATAAAAATCGAGGCCTTTCGAATGGTATGCCACACAAATAACAAACTTGTTTTAAGGTGGTTACGTGGCACGGCACTGGGAAAAAGTTTACTCTCATGTTCTCAGCAAATAAGACGAATTTAAAAAATAATAAATACACGATTCAGAGTATTAGTGTGAGATTTGAGCCATCCAATCTGAAATAAAATCGATAAATGATTGTGGATGCTATTAGAGAGCAAAGCCAATAATTAAAAAAATATTAATCGAACCTGGCTCTAACTATAAGGTGTCGGCATCGGCGGTGGGAAAAGTCATAGAATCTAACTTGAAGACCTTTAAAAATCAGTAGCTATCTGTGCAATTAATTTTTCAATATGACTAACGTTGCGTCCACCATTTTAATTTTGGGGGGGGGGGGATACAAATGAAAAACTTCAACTTTTTGGATTTTTCCTGTCAAGTTACACAGCTTTATCTTCAAGTGTACCAAATTTCAAGTTTCTAGCTATTCGGCGAAAGTCAGTATAATTTTGATGATGAGTGAGTGAATGAGTGAGTCAGTAACAAAAATGCAAACTTTGAAAGTCTCCCCTGTTGCAAAGGGTCCATATTAGGGGCTAAATGTTTTAGTGTCCTAAGCTACTTAGGCCTAATCTATGTTTCAAATTTCAATAGCCCATCGTAAGGAAGCCATCGTAGGGGAAGCAGAGATATGAGAATGAGAAAAACCGGGTGAATTGGTTCAAGTAAAGATACACACTGCATGCTTACTGGAACTTGGTTTTGCGCACTACCGTGCGCTCAGATATATGTAAGTAAAAAGAAAAATACAAGAAGACATATCAAGAAATAATAAAAATGGTTAAAGAATTATTGAAAAATTAGTTTCTATATTTCTCTTTATAATTTCTAAAAACAATCACCACATAGCTTGCAATCTACAGACGACAGCAAACATTTTGGGCAATGGTTGAATTGGTGTGAACTTATATTAATTTACAAGTTAGATAATTTAAAATATTTCTAATTATCATATTGTGTAAAAATATGTTGCTTTTTTTATACTTAAAAAAAAAAACATACGGTGTCGCGGGATACCCGGTAACAACGAAGTTCCTTAGGCTTTTCAAATATAAATTATAAAATCACACTACCAAGTATACAAGAATGAAGCGTCTTGCAATAAATATGTATTGAATATTGAGGAAATAGTTTATCATGATAAGTTGATAGTTAAAGAGGATGGTTGTATTATAGATAGTAAGGGAACATGACTGTTCCCTAATCCTTGCTCCCTGGTCATAATCCATTTAAAATATATCACTATATCACTTCACTACACAAAAACTTCTGCTCATAGCAGATTGAAATTTGACATGCCTGTTATAATTGTACTGTACACGTGTATGACGTTTTTTGAAATCGTTACGTCAGAACGTAAGATATTGGTAAAAACAACGTTGTTATCCCTATTTTAAACGTTTAGGTCCGGTTTATTAAATTTAGCGATCTTCAACTCTTCGTAGCGGTGTCGGTGTTACTAAAAAAAAAGAGAGGAAAAAAAAAGTTGCTTGTATCATTGAATAGATAAAGTTAAAAAATGTCCCGTCCTAAAATTCCAATTTTACATTTGACGTTTACGCGAGCGTTGAGCGCGAACGCTTGGGCGGATAACGTTGTCCACGACGAGTTGAACTCGTCCTAGGCATTAATAAAAGGACATGTGTACCAAATTTCAACTAAATCGGTAATCTTTTACTCAAGTTATTGTCATCGGTCGATTTCGTGACGGTCAGTTTTGTGACGGTCACTTTTTTGCAGATTCACTCCTGGGCTCCAGACGCTGTAACGAGCCAGGAATTTCTTTCCAAAAAATACTTTTAACAGAAATAGCAAAAATAGGGACAATCGTTTAAAAATAACTATAAATAAAATAAAAAAATCTAAGATTAGATAATGAATAGTCTCCCGTTCTTTAGGTAAGAGAAAAAGCCTTTAAGTATTAAGTAAGACGGAAAAAGGGTAATAAAACAGTTGAACCCGCCCCTACAGCCTAAAGGAACAGTCTGGTATGCGTGGTTAAGTACAGTAACCTATCTTTTTACAAATAAATAAACTCAAATCTCTACTGCGCATGCGATTTTTATCAAAATCTAAGTTTAACCTACATTATCTACCTTTACAATGGTTTTCCAACCTCTATCATACATTTACAGTGATCTGCGAATTAAAGCAAATACGCAAATATACATAAACTTATAATCTATAAAATAGATCAATTAACTTATATTTCTTTCCATCACATGTGAAATATCAATCTATACTAAACTTAGATGATGTTATTCCATATTCACGAAGGGTGTTCCATTATAATGGAGACAAAAGTTTTTTATATTGTCGAAGTTTGAACAAATAAATATTATACATCATAAAGGTGCAAAAAATATTCTTTAATATATTGTACATACGAGTATTCCATGGTTATAGTTTTTCATAATGTTTAAGGAAATAAAACCTGCCCTTTCGTACTCCATTTTCAAAAGAGGACTGTACCCCATGATACCGACCACCAAGTTACCATACCAAGATTATAAGACCGTAAATTATAAGATTTGTTTAACTTAAATTCTACAAATTAATTCAATGTCCAACCACAATTCAAACGAAGGAACAAGAAATGATTCAATTTGAATCAAGTATTCAGTGAAGACTAAGTCTTTTTGCTTATATATGATAATTTATTCTTTAAACGCGTTAAAGACAGACCTCAAACATTGAATAACAAGTACATTTAATAAAAAATGAACATTAAACAGAGGTAAAGAAGGGGGAACAAAGCCGTTACACTAACAGAGTGAAATCTCCGGGTATGATTCAACCACAAGTTAGCGTAATAGATACTCAAATAGCAGAGCAACAAAGCGTTGAGAAATTTAACTCAAACAGGTCGGTTAGTCACTGGATTGGAACACATTGTCACACAGTGACTGATTCCGTGACTCATTCAACAAAGTCACTCGTTTTAATGCATCTCTCTCAGAAGGAAAATATTATGATGACAAGAAAACTCGTGGATGTCTAAGAAAAGCAGCAACAAAACATTTGTATGCTTATACAGGAAATCTTTGTTTACAGTCTGATTATTTACAAGTAAGATTGGCCTTAAGCACGAACAGATTATTTTTGACTAAAAAATCAATGGTGAAGTCAGAATAGAATGAAGATTAAGAGCGCAAGTGGAGTTTATGTCAATAGAATAATGAAAAGCGGAAAGCCTCTCCACATAATGAATGTTCAATTCCACATAACTAGTTTTCGGCCTCTCGGACTTCGGACATCATCAGTGCCTACATAAGTAGAACTAAATATATTTATTTCTTATTGTAGGCTCTGATGATGGCCGAGAGGCCGAAAACTAGTTATGTGGAATAAATTTGACTAGGGAGGTTAATAAAAAGTAACACAACAATTTTATATAATTGAACATACGCGCTTCAACTTCTTATCATCTTCAGTGTAAGTGTTAGCGTAGTGAGTGAACACTTACACAACACGAAGACTACACTTACACTGAAGATAATATAAATGTCGAAACGCGTTTGTTTAATTATATAAAATTGTGGTGACAATATTGTTGTGTTACTTCTTATTAACCTCCCTAGTCCACAAAATCTCAGTCCAAACAACCAATTCTCAAAATTCATTTTGTGGAGAGGCTTTCCGCTTTTCATTATTCAGAGTAGAAGGTTCAAAAGTACAAACACATAATTCAATTCCAATTTTAATAAGCGTTTTTAAAAAAACTATTTGCTTTAAATTCTTAATTTTAAAGAACGTGGTGCAAATTCTAGTTCCTTAATTATACCATTCAACTGTTTTTACTTATATCAGTGTCCTACAAAGTGTTATAATTTTGAATAAGGTGTCTTCTGGGATAATAAAAACAAGTAAATTTTGAAATACCTTTAATATTCTCAAACCTTATTGACTTATTCTTGCTGTTCCGCATTCATAAATAAAGTTTAACTATATATTTTTTTACAAAAGATGAAGTCGTCCAGAAATACATTGGAACAGTCTGAAGCTCCTAGTCCTAAAGCTCTACTGCTTGCTAGCAACTAGAGTTAGTTGCTAGCAACTAACTCTGGACAGTTACTACTGTCATTTAAGATATGTGGTTTGGGATCGACGTCTATCGTCTTTGAAGACGCGCGAAGCCTATATGTGCGCGGTGCGCGATGAAGAAAAGAGAAACCATAATACGTTGTGATGTTCTTTATACTCACTTCTCAAGCGACATAGCAAATTATTTTGCTTCTAAAAATATACCAATAATTTTTTAAAATAAAATAACTATACATAAAATAAATATTGAATATACAACGGAAATGAAATAGGAAAAAAAAAAAAAAAAAACTTTTTCAGGAAAATAAGTAAAAATTCATTTTAAAAACTCAAGGAAGAAATAACGAAAACAAAGAACAATATTACAATGAAAGAGATGAACTAAGATTAACAAAAAATAAATCATCAGAATCCTAAAAAAAAGTCAACAAGGAGAAAAAATTGTTGCAAAAATAAGAAGAACAATGCAATAGAATAACAAAGGAAAGAATGAGAAAGAAAAAAAAACTAAAAGTACACATAATTATAAAGGCAAACTCAAGGAAAGAATCTAAAGGAATTTAAAGATTTTTATATGAACTTGGCTAAGAGGGAAGAGATTGGAATGCGACCTTCACCAAAGTTTTCTCAACATTCATTTTTTTATATATTTTTTATAATTACAATTTATTGCAATCTTCGATCTTATGCACTTAGCTCACCTTCTATATAAACTACATTTTTTTCCGTAGTTACATTAATTTAATTATGCACTTGATCGGTTATATTTCATTTTAAATTAATGGTAGTATTAAAAATGCATTTATTAAATTTAATTTAAATTTTAATATTTATGCATCGAGCAGGTGTTATTTATTTTTTATTTTTTTAAACTTATATTCTTTCTCATAGTAGATGTAGAGTTGTAGTTAATTTTCTTAAAAAAGCAATAAGCTAACATTAAAAAATAGTTCACACTGCATTTAATAAACATTTTATGCCGAACGCCTGGCTTAAGATAAACATGTGGGTATATTACACGACTTAAGGCGATTTCTATGTTAGCATCATACTACAAAAAAATCGGTTCGAGACAACTCAGATAAACTTTCTTAAATACGAGTTTATAATTACTTAGCCCAGTATTTTCCATTTATTAGGTTTCGAGTTTTCGTAGGTACTTATAATTATTATTGAACACTTTATCGAAATTCGCCACGGGGTATGATTTTTCTGAACATGTATGCCACAAATTTCGTAAAAATCGGTCCAGTAGTTGAGGCTCAACGCGTATGCACAGACGACTGACATTTTTTAAAAACAATTTTAAAAAGTCCATCAAAATCTCAAAATCGAATTTTCGAGCCATCACGCAATAGTTTCTCTTTATATGAGAGAGTAAAAAAGAATGTAAAACCTATATTTTACTGTAAACAATTTTACCTTTGAATAAATGGTTACTTTATTTCTTTGCCTGGTTATTAGCGTGGATGAGCTAATAACCAAGAAAGTTAACAAAGAAACCTAAACAAAATGCAAAGTTATAACTCTCAAGTAAATAATCAAATACCATTTCAAACATCGAAAAATGTTTTGGTCGAAATGAATAGTGCGCTTCTCCGGATATTCCATACCAATGTGAGTTTTGCTATTTCAACCCACTTTAGACTATACTATCCAGACCCGTCCCTACGACCAAAAGATTATAGCCCCTTAAGCTATAGGTATCTAGCATTTAGAGGTTTAAAAAGCAAGCAGAAGTTTTTATAAAGAACGACTTTTGTTCGAAAAAAAGAAACATGTCCCTCTTTGATTCTCTACTTGGGACACACTTGTATATTATATAAAATTAAGGATGGTAAACATTTTAAGATTATAATTTAGTTGCACATTTTAAGGATTCCTGAGTCCCAAAAGGAAGAATGGATGTCCGAAGCCAAACTAAAGAACTATTTCGATTAATATCAATTAGGGTCTACGGTCATACCTCAAGGTGAAATTGAAGAAATAACTCTTTGTATAATTACTAAAATTAGAAATATAATTTTAAAAAATATATCATTTTAAACATACATATAGTCAGTCTATTTAAGTACAAATTAATTATTTAATGGTGCATTAATTTAATTATTTTTAAAATCGAGAGAAGGAATAAAAATGAAAATACTTAAGTTACAAATTTTTTTTTATATACGCTAGACAAAATCATAAAAAATACACCACAATTAATAAAAATTGCACATAGCTTCCACGCGTCATATCATTGGACGAATTGGTCACATAATTAAAAACTGAAAAATGTTAGCATTAAAAAAATAACGTTATTTAATCATTATAGTTGACGTTCAGTAATCAGAAATGTAATAGCCGTATTGAAATGAATATAATTTTAATTCCTTCTGCTCACGAAATGAATAGTTCATATGAAGAGTGATAATCTTCATTTTAAATACGCAAACTTCTTTTTTATTACTTCATAAAAATTATCATTTCATTTTATTTTAATGGCCTGTAAAGTGCGATGATGTAAGATACTAACTTTAGTTTTTATGTCGAGATATTTTTAGTGCTTGGATAAGCCGTTTTACTTTAATTAGCTAATGAGTTTGGACATTTGGCAACAGCTTAATCAAAACTTTCTTAGGGAATTGACGAATTGAGTAGGGAATTGGAACTGAATGATTTTGCTCAAAGACAATATTTTATTTATTTTTTACATTTTAACATTTTTTCAAAAAATTTAAGGCTGACTAACTCTTTGTTATGTACAATGAAATAAAAATAAATGCTTACCAAATCATAATATCTCTCAGAAGATAAAACAGAATAATCTAAAGAGCTTTAATGATTAATATTCATCAGTTAAGAAACTCACCTGGAACAGACAAAAATATAAAATTATTAGAAAGATTAATCATTGTAAATAGATAATACAACATATACATAAAACAGAAATAGCTTCCTCACGACTTATTATTGGGATAATTTGCGCATATAGGATAGCTATATGCGAAATCGGATATAGCTTAAATGAATATGGAACTATTTAATATTATTTTTTTCGAGAAAACTCTAAAATTCCTTTAAAATCAAATCGATACTTTTAAAGATATAAATGTCAATAAAAAGGTTTATGCGAATTGTGACAAAAAAAAAAAAAAAAAAAAAAAAAAAAAAAAAAAAAAAAAAAAAAATTCATGACGTACCATCCAAATTTCATTCAAATCAGATTATCTTATTCTAATGTTACCTCGTTATCTGAAACGGATTTCTGTCCAGGAAATGATTGAATTCGAAGTCTTTATTCAGATTGATCACAATGCTTCCGTCACATTCGGTAAGCTTAGAAGCAATATAATAGAAATATTTCCTTAAATAAAAACATCAAGTCTTAATCAACATATTATTTAAAATCTCACTTAATTTATATTCAAAACAGTTGTTTATAGACTTATCGTGACTAGAGGTAAAAGTGAATAAATAATTGAGACATCAACGTGGAATTGAAAAAAAGGAAAGGAAATTAGTCAGAATAGTAAAAGACAAATTGAAAACAAATAGGCGTTAGCTGTAATATAATAAATTCAAAAATAATTATCGACACGAACAAGAAAACGTTTACATATTTTAAAATTCCTTTTAACTCCTTTCTTCCTTTTTTATTTTGTCAATATAGAAGTATGAAAAAAATAAATTTATTTTTACTCAATATGATTATTTTGTTACAAAGATATCTTTAACGCATTGTTTATGACTTGTTGTTGTTTATAGACTAAGGATTTCATATGCAATCTAAAAAAATTATAAAATAATTTGCCAATTACTGTGACCCATAGCTTCCTCGCGTACTGACTACTAGACAAATAGTCAAGAGATTTGGATCATTTTCGAACCCTAGTGGGGTCGACATGATGGGAAAAAGGAAATTGAAGTTTTATTATTGATGTTTATTCGTATACCCTCAATTATAAACAAATAGATGGTGATAAGTGGTTATATGCCTTTATTGCTAGCTTACTCAAAAATATAAAAGTCTACGCTGTATACTATTAAAAAAGGAATCCCTACACAGAATTTTAGATAAATAGATAGATAAATAGATAGTTTTGATTTTAATAGATTCTATAATTCAGCAAGCGACGGATGAGAAGGTCGGTTACAAACAATCTTCAACATACAACTACTAATCACTCTGCATTATATTGAACAAAACGTGGAGCAAAGCTCGAATATTCATGAAAAAGGACACTAGACCCGAATTTCAGCTTTTCAAGTACCTACTGTACGACTTCTCAATTTATATAAACGCCTTCATAAACTCACTCTTCAATGTTTGACAAAAAGAGTTCAAACTTCAGTCGTATAGATCAAACTTTAATCACGTTTTCACACGTGTGATGTTTTAACAAAAAAAAAGAGGTTTTTTTATAAAGCATATCAAAGCTGTTTAAAAATTCTACTAGTTTGGACAATATTGAGCAAACACAGTGTGAATATTGATGAAAGGTAATAGCCCAAACTACAGACGAATGAATTAAATTCCTTTATCACACGTATGTAAACAATGTCTGAATTTTAATTAAATGAACATGTGTCAGCATCTATAAAAAATAAATAGATATAAGTGAATAAAAAAGTAACTTAACTTCTATATATACACGTGTAAAGAAATTGACAGAAACATCAGTTTCATTTCAATTATTTAAATTAAAACGTGCACGGACGTGGTAAATTACACATTAATGCCAGACAAAGATGCTTATTATTATTAATATCAAGCCGGTTCCCGGTGCTTTGCAGCAGAATGTGTTTGTATAATTTTTATTTTAATTTTATGTATTTGTAAACTACCGACCAGAAACGTAAAAATTCTTAAGCAAAGAAGAATTCCTAGACGTCATATAATTATTATTAAAATGTAAAGTGTAAAGTTTCACAATAAAATCAAATTCAATAATGTAATAAATACTTTTTGCGTCATGCTGCAGTAAACTACCTGCAACAGTTTGAGATTGAAGATCAATACTTGGTTTCTGAGAATCCGTGATGTTGGAAGAATCTATTCAGAGGAATTTGGATTTGAAGCGCATAGTTAATTTCCATGGCAATGTGTTTTTTAAAATAACGCTTGAATTTCTATGAACATGAAACGTGATATTGTTTATGTAGATATGACACGAGTTCTTTAAAAGGACGCAGTACTGAGAAGAAGATAAAACCATGAAAGAATTTTACCTCATTGCCATAACTAGATCCGAGACTTATTATTCGGACTTGTTATTCGGAGAGTTGTTAGTTTGCAAATCATTTATTTACTTGTTCATACAAGTAAAAATGGTGGTAAATATATTGAACGTTTCAAATTGCAATGTTAAATCAAATTAGGGTTCAACATTTTATCAGAATTACTTAAAATTTTATTGAAATCTTTTAAGTCCCAAACGATTCCAATACCACTGAAAATGTTCGTGTTAAATAAATAATGAATACAGGTTTCTATACGAGATATCGATAAAGTATTAGAAGAGGTCGATTCAATATGCTTAGTATAACAACGGTATAAAATTTAATAGAACAAGGTGTGTAAAAAAAGATAAAACATGATTATAAAATTTAAGAAAACACGTTTATAAGATATATAAAAACATGTGTTGAAACATAATAACACTTATTAAGCCCAAGTTTTAGGTCCGGATGGGCGACACCGTAAGCATTTCCTATACTTATAATGAACTTTCACTAAACTCAAAATACATAGAAAACAGAATTAATCTTATAGACTAAATTATGAAACAGAAAAGTAAAAACTATATAAGACGAGACGAAGTAACAGCAAAAAAAAAAAAAAAAAAAATCTTTAACGTATTATTAATACTTCACATTAAATATTTTATACCTACTTACAAAAAAAAAAAAAAATCACAGCGTAAATTTAAGATGGTTATGACAATAAGGAAGGTAGATATGAGTACAATCTCTTGGAACCGAGCGAAGATTAAAATCTATTTGAGGAAAGCTCCAAAGACGTTATACAATTTCTATAGCATGAGAAAAAAAATCGAACGGATATTACGGAAGCATCGTTAAAAAAAGGTCTGAGAATGCATTTAAAAAAAACAACAAAAAACCTCGCTGTGTTAGATGGAAGAATGCATTTAAAAAATCGGTTCAAGGATAGTAATTTTATAAAAGAGGAAACTAGTCAAGCATCTATAACTAGTGCATTTCTAGAAAGTATGATTTCATCAATTATTACACAACAAAATGGATCTAAAATGTAGAGAAGCTATGTTAATAAAACTTCAAAGAAAAAATGTTTTGTTACGTGATAAATAGTCTGTAACTTTTTTTTATAAAGAAGGAAATGTTTTAGTAAAATCTAATTTGATTTTTTTTACGACTTATAGGACCATAAAACTTAAATTATGAATAATAATTTAATATGGTGAACCTTTGTAATTCTGAATATAACTGGCTGGATGACAGAAAAGGTTTAAAAAAAAAAATAAAAAAATAATTTGAAACATTTCAACTTTAATTAAAAGTCATCTTGAGTCGTAGTACAACTTTTTTCAATTACTATAAAATAATTACAAATTAGCAATATAATTGCAATGTTTAATAGTAAAATACAAAACTATTATAATAGTAACCCATTTTGTTCCTTTTTTTACATACGATATATTAAAATTCAACAATAAAGATTTGAATCTAATTAATTTACCATTAATTATTGCTATCGATACTTACAAAAGTCATCCTTTAAGTCGTAAACAATAAAAAAAATCTAGCTCCATAAGTGACAGTCAAAGAGGTTTTAAAATTTAAATCTTTACAAAAACAATTAACTAAACAACACAAATAAAACAATAACTAAACTGATAACTTCATAAAAAATAATATGACTGTAACAGTAAAAATGGAAGAATTTTACTTTTTCTTTTTACACCCCTTCATCCATATAGCCATTTGTTCATACCCGCCACCATACAGCCACCATATATAAAATCTCAGTAAAAGAACCATTTGCAAATCAATTGCGCTATTTACTTTTTTAAGCTACGATAACAAAGCAATGTCAAGGAAAATAATTGACGCCTGAGTAAATGGCAGCAAGCTGCTAAACTCATCATTTAACTGCCTTAGAGGGAAAACAAACCTTAAAAAACTCAGAAAAAAAGCTAGATTACAAAAATCCAATCAATTTAACAGCAAGTACATATTAAATTTTCATTTATTCTATAGCAAATGATAATAGGTTTTTAAAATAATAAATAAAAGTTATTATTTAGTAAAAAAATTAACTTTTTCCCCTTTAATCATACATTTTTTTTACAAAATATGTATGTACGTATATGAAAATAAAATAAAAATCATAAAACTTGGCGTGAGAACCATCAAATGTTTTAATACTTTTGACCCACACTCTCCATGCACAACAATAAAGCTCTTTGAACAATTACTGATTACCAAGTCATCAGAAGGGCCTTCATTCAAACAATCAAAAGTCAAGAATCAAGAAAAATGGTATTTATTTAAAGTTAAGTTCGTGACCATTATGGATTAGCAATACAAAAGTTCGTGAGGAGTAACCAAAAAAACTAATTTATTTTTAAAATGCATTTTTTAAGGTTTGACTGGCATACATAATGTGTTTGTTTTCTTACAATGTTAGTTTAGCTCTCATTCAAGAAATTTAAGCAAAAGAATTGAGATTTTTAGGAAATAGAATAACTATTTTTTCTTTAAGGCCAAAAGTGATAGGTGTTTAAGATGATTTTCATTTTTCGTAAGGCCGCAACGATGGAGATAGGGCATTAACAGCGTATCAGTGGATCTGACCTGTGAGAAAGGCCCAATGATAATCATAATCATAATTATTACACTTTCGCGTAAGAGCGTTCCTACATAAATAAACAGGTCAAGTGTGTGCTAGTCAGCACACAGCGAGGGTCCGTAGGCCACACTATATAGTGTTTAACAGTAAAGTGTATAAACAGTGTTCTTTTAAAATGCTAAAAAGCTTACTTTGAACCATTCTAAGGGTCTGATATTCTCAAAACACACTCTGATAAAGTATTTTATTGCCACTGAACCAGACTACAACCATATAAATACATCGAAAAGACCATAATTATAAAAAACTAATTTTGTCAATAAAAAATAAAATAATATTTTTTCGAAATTTCCAAAAAGTGGTATCTTTAATTTTGGTCGAAGAATGTTCAGGAATTTTTTCAGATTTTTTGCACTTCACATAAGCAAGATAGAGGGGGGGACACGTTTCACACCCACTTCAAACTTGCCTACGCTCGCCCTATCAAAGTTATATCCAAAGAATTATATATTTTTGTAATCAGCTCGACGTACCCTTTCATATGATACCCCTCCCGGTGTCGAAAAAAAAAAATAAAAAAATTTAACCCTTAAGTTTTTTTACCCTAATTCTTTTGAAAAATATTTTTTTCAAGTCGCTATATTTTTAAAATATGTGGGCAGGTACAAGACACATACATGCCAAATTTCAAAGTGATCAGACGAAAGGTGTAGCCGTGAGAGCACGCGAGAGGACGGACGGACAGACACACGCAGGAAAATATAAGGGTCCTTGGTTTTGCCAACGGACCCTAAAAATTATAGTAAGAGGCAAATTTAAATTAGGCATTGTAAAGCTTATTATTAATTTTTATTTGATTATTATATTTAACCATCATCAGAGATCAGATAATATTAGTTCACAATCTCTTTCTAGTCTTATCCACATAAAAAGCTATATAAGTAAATATAAAAAAATGCTATTTATTAGTTTTAACAGAGTACTCTTTCTAGCTGAACTATTGAATCCTACATCAACAATAAAGCTAAAGCTTACTGCCTAATACCTTAGAAGAAACATGTCTTTCAGATGCAATAAGCCAAAATTATTATAGTGATCCAATTGTGACTGAGAATTTAGTTAAATAAATAAACTATTTTCTTTGCTCTGACTATTAAATATTAGCCTTATTAGTTTGTTTAATTTTGTCAAAATTAAACAAACACAAAGGCCATTAAAAAGAGAACAAGCCTGTTTCATTTAAAAAATAAAATTACAATAAACGAGGTTGAAGAGGCTCTTAAATGGTTTTCATTTATGCATACAATTTAATTGAAGTGGTAAAACCTTTAGTAATTTTAAAATAAAAAAAAGCAAACACATTAAGAGCTTGCTAGTTATTTCAAAGAAACAATGCAAATTAAGATATAAAAATAAAATGGCTCTTCAAAAATAGAATATAATGCAAAAATATTCCTATTCAGGAAATAAAAGAGTTAATAAAATAAAAATCGTTAAACTAAAACAAAAGCAACAAAAACAAATAAGTCACGCAATAATATAAAAAAAGAGAGGAGGAAAAAAACGCGGTATAAAGAGAGTTAAGTGCGGAATTAATTTGGTGCTCTTGGAGGCAAGGGAAGATATGAAAAATCGATGCAAGTGGGTGGCCAGAAGTGGGCTGGGCTTCCTGCAACGATAGCAAGGAGCTGGTGGCATCTCTCGTATACGAACCCTCTTCTCTTCCAGTATACATGTGCCTCAAATATCTAAAAATCATACGATGAACTGTATCACCGCCTTCACACTTCGCCTCTTCAAAATAATCAACATTCACCACATAATAAATGTGTGTCAAGTTTTCAACACGATTTATATCGTGAGAAGTAAGCTAGAACGCTTATTAATAATATATTTTTTTAAAAAAGGGAGATAATCAGCATTAACTAAAATTATATACAATTTTAAGTTTTTGGTAGTTTTCATACTACGGAAAGTTTAAATTTTAATTTAAATCAAATTATAATTATTATTTACTACGGGAAACAGACAGTGAAAAATACACACCCCGCGCCGGGATTGTATCCCGGCGCGGGAGTGTATTTTTCACTGTCTGTTTCCCGTAGTAAATAATAATTATAATTTGATTTAAATTAAAATTATGTATTTATCCTATTGAATAATATGTTGTTTGGGTGACAAACCTCACCCTCATTATTAAATAAAAATAAATTAAATTTAGGTTTTATAACTAAATAATTTCTTTGATAATTCATGTCATTTATACAGGCTTAATCTAAATTAAAATCAAATTAATTTTTTTTTAAAAAAAAGTTATTTTTTTGTTACCATTTAATCTTACTCCCCTTCTTACAAACATCTGTAATTTTTTTGTCATATTTTATATTTTTCCTCTCAGTAAAAAAAAGACGAGCCTAGGAAAAAAGGTTAAAAATACCTTTCACAAGTCGTATCCCTAAATACGACTATTTTTAGTCTGGTGTGTCTATATTTGTCTCCGTCTTTCATTCAGCACTCCTAGGAATCACGATAACTTACTAAAAACCATATTTTTATTGAGCAAAATTAATTTAATAAGAATTAACCTATTTAAGATCTGTTGAAATAATAAATTTGCAAGAATTGCTCACCTCTACGACTATGAGAATCAGGTGAATATATTTTATGGGTAAGAAATAATCTGTAGTTCACTATAAAAGAATTAATGTTTATTTTCAATGACACGATAACTTAAAAAAAAAGTAATGATGTGGCTAGAGGTCACATTTTGACGACAGGATTGTTAACACAATAACGTAAGAAACACTCGTTGGACGGTGACAATATGTGACTAGAGGTGATTTGATGAAACATTAACGTAAAAAATACATGTTAAAATGTGACAAAATTTGGCTAGAGGGGGTTTAATGACACAATATCGTAATACACACACGTTGCACTGTGAAAAATGTGACTAGATGCTGAGAAATACTGGTTGCACTGTAAAAGTGTGGGACGAGGTGAGAAAATATGTGCTGAACATATCAAATAATTTTGATTAATGTTAATATTTGAATTTTCAATTTTTTAGCTCATTGTTTAAAATATCCCTATAAATAATGATCTCGAAATGTCCCTATAAATAATGATAGCAACTAAGTGAAAATACACATTTTGATTAATATTAAGGATGCGATATTACACTGTCAGACATATATAATGCAGTATATATAATAAATTAGAGATATGAATTGCTAAGGGGCTATTAGACCACAACCAAACCATACATTTCTTTGATAAAAATGGCATTACACAGCCTTTAATATTAAAGCACAGGAATTCAATAGTGTAAGAGATATAATAATTATATTAACTTGTAAATCAAATTTGTAATAATTTTGTTGATAGGAAACAATGTAGTGACGACTGGGATTTGTTATAATTATGTAAGGTAGTAATATTATGTTCTAATATTGAAGCTTGCTAAAATTGTAGATTTGAGTTGGGAATATCTCTTTTAGCCTGCGGTTATAATAGGATAAGGTTAGGGATAGAGATGCTTGGTATGTATACATCCTCGCCAATACTTGGTTCTGCCGCATCGCTTCTACCTTCATTTTACTTTAACAAAGAATTTAACAAAACCTGAGCTTATTCTTTTAAATATTCCAAAACTACCCTTTGAATCTAATGATAAAATCTGTATTGTTTTATTTTCATATAATGAAAATAATTATAAATTAAGGAGGGTGTGGATCAACTTTTATTTAATCTAGAATTGTTAAGAAATATATTATGTACATATCAGATGGTTTACATTTGATTAAAGATATATTAAACATTCTGACTTTTAAAACATTGCATTTATGACTTAAAATTTCATTTTGTTCTCTTCATAAATACAGTATACATTCTTCATAAATGTACGCAAAGAAAAGAAATAGTGACTAGTCTATTGGAATACATGTTCTACCGAAGAGTTAGGAGTATATATAAATTTAAACTAGTATATTAAACACATTTAACACACAAGTAGAATTTATTTCGAATTTGATTGTATGTTTCATTTAATAGTAAATATTTATTTCATATTTAGGTACTATAAAATTAGAATATCAATAAAATATAATTTATTAAAATAAAAATAACATCTAGAGTAATGATGTAATAGTACATTACGCGTCTAGTGCGGAAAGTTGCATTTTGCATGTGAGAGTGGGGTTTGCATCCGAGCGACAGCGAGGGTAGTAAACCCACGATCAAAGCAAAATGCAGTTTTCCCACGAGTTGCGTACCGTACTTTATCAACGATTGTTGGATTTTCAGAAAAAAAAATTTAATAAACTTCCTGTATGTAAGTTCATATTTCTCTTTTGATAAAGATGACAATAATTCATTAGTTATATTTTGTGCCGAATTAATTATTTCGGGAGGCGTATTATTCTTTTCATTTTCGTCATAATGACATAAATCACTCATTGTTATTCACTAAAAACTCAATATAATCAGTTACTTTAATTAAACAAACAGCAAATTAGTTTTGTTAAATGTAAACAAACTCGCTAATTGTGCGTTAAGGTGAAGAATTCTTCTTTTTTACCACACTAGGGCGGAATAAAAGAGGAATTATGAAACTCGCATGCGCAATGAATACAAGTACGTAAAGAATCACTTTCTATGCATCTAAACAAAGATACAATGTTTATACTTCGTATCAATCGTAGATAATAGTATATTATGTTACTAGGCTGTGAAGTGAGTTTTTTCTTTACCGCGGCAATTACATTTACTGTCTCGCTTCGCTCGACAGTAAATATTGCCAAGGTAAAGAAATAACACTTCACAGTCGCGTAGCATATGCTATTTTTTCCGAGGTAGCAGACAATGAAAAAACATTAAATATTAATCACTAATCAATATATAATAATAACAAATATTAGTACATACTTAAGACTTAAAAAAAGAAACCTTAAAAAGAGGTTACACTATAAGAAAAGATAAATAAAACGCATTGACATCTAGCGGATTTTAATCGTACTAGAAGCATTTCTACAAAGACTGCAGCGGTAGGTACTAACGGAAGTTTTGACAACTACCCGCCGGAAAATAAAAATCTTTTAGTTCCTAGGACGTAAAAGATTTTTTCTTTACAGCTAGGAGTAATGAAAAGATTTTTTAAGTCCACGTAATGAAAAAATGGGTTTTAGCTATGTTTTTTAGGCTCTAAAGTTACTATTTCACAGCCTACCACGGAAAAAATAAATTTTCTTAAAGGTTCAAATATTAAAATGTACAAAAATCTAGACATATATTAATAAAATACACAATATTTTAAGATAAAAGAGGGATAAAAGGGTAGTTCAAGGAACACAAATTATAATTAACTGAAGCTAAATATATATTAAAATAAGAAAGTGAATATGAGCAATTAGCTAATAACATCACAAATAATAATATGAAGAATAATTTTTCATTAAATATGTAAAAAAGATACAAGCAATTAATTTAACCAATTTTCCTTATAGCAATGAATCATTAAAAGAAGTAAGCAAAAACCAAATTATCGTAGAGCCAAAATATCCATGAGTAAATAAAGAGATTAAGGCTGCGCGGGAAGTGGGGTCGACACACGCGCCATAAAATCACGCCTCTAATATAAAACCCAGAGACTTGAAAATTTGTAGGCGTATAGTTTGGGAAAAGCCAGAGGGTTGTTAGTTTTTATTTTTTTCTTATCGCCTTTAGTTTTTTTGATAAAAAATAAAATGTGAGAGAAAAAAAAATTAAAATATAAATTTCAAAATTTTAAAAACAGGCGGAAATTTATATTTTTACTAAGAGAAATTGTGTGAATTTTGGTTAAAAAATATTAAGCTGGTGAGGCGTAATCTTATGGGAACTTTTTTTTATTTATATTATCTGGAAAGTGCTGACCCTAGCGGATTTTTTAAAAAATACAATTTATTAAATTCTGATTTGTTTATTTTCCAATTTAAGCCACACCCACCGATGTTTTTCACCCTTTTATTCTGACAAATGAAATAAAAACAATTTCAATTTTTTTTTTAAATGAAAACAATTTAAAATAAAAAGAATTGTTATTTAAATATACATATATTGAGAAAGAAGAAGATTAAATAATACAAAAAAATACAAGATGAGAGGAAGGATTGAATGCTAGTTGATAAAAACAAGTTTAAGAAGAAAATGTTAAATATTTTTGGGTTAATTTTTGGTTAGCGCACAGAGCCAAAAATTAAGCCACCTTTTTATCTCTAACACAGCTTGAAAATGATCCAAGGAAAGGAATGTCGCAATAGTAAGGCGATTAATTCCTTTTAGACCCAACTACTCAAGAATTGAAAACTAAAACTTAAAAATCATTATTTTGATTTAAGTTATATTTATAATCACATTATGTTTGCTTCCGAGTTTAAACGAATAAGGCCACGAAACGAAATCATTATCATCATTTTGAAGAACGAATTTTTTTTTTTATCTTTGAATTAAAAAATTCCTGAACAGATATCCGTTCCAGACAACACGGAACATTTTTATATCGCAGTTTGTCGTTAAACATTTTATTGAACCATCATATCTTAAAAAACCAATGCAACCCACTGATGATTCCGTATTAAGTTAACCATCTGCACACATTTATTAGTGACATTTTAATATAAAAATGATAGGAACCTATTGGGAATTCATTATTTAGTACTAGGTGACCATTCAGTATAGGTCGTGAGTATGCTATGTGCCACACTAATTGGCAGACTATTTATCCTATTTGTGCTAAGATAAATTTGGGAAACTAAATCGGAAAGATTTTATTTTTGGCATATTTGTTTAATTTAAATCAAATTATAATTACTATTTATAAAGGAAGACAGACAGAGAAAAATAGACTTCAGCGCCGGGACTTGAACCACGGACCTCCCCCTCATTTCCAGTGTGCGGGAGCTCTAACCAATTAAGCTACACTGAAGAATAATTTCCTTTGACGATATCGATACCTAATCCCAAATTAAGCTTTATAAGTTTCTACAAGTCTTAGAAGTCAACAAACGACAATAGAACTAGACCGAGAAATACGCTTGTATTTAAAAAGTAGGTACTCAATTAGTACCTGCACTTAGTACAATCAATTAGAAATTCAATTGTTATAAGTTTTTGGTAGTATTCATACTACGGAACGTTTAAATTTTAATTTAAATCTAATTATAATTACTATTTACAAAGGGAGACAGACAGAGAAAAATAGAGGAGGCGGAGGTCCGTGGTATTAAAGGTATATGCAGGTAAAATCGTGGTTTTACCATGGCCAGATATAGATACACTTTACATGTATCACCTTCCTTAAAGAAATGAGTTTATTTTTATTTTTTGCTTTTTTAAAATGCAACTTATAAAAAAATGGTTTAAAATATAAATTAAAGCTGAGACAATATCCTATCAGATTACATATGTCTGAACCAGTTTGTACAAATTGTAAAATTAATTATCAATACAAAGTTAATTGAACGTATTTTTAAATGAATTACAGCAAATGTAATTTTTCATTCAAGAAACAGATAATAAAAAAATTAAATAATATACCTAAATGGTTTTAGCTTCCCGATGATGTAGCATTTATTCATTTAAAATAATAAATTGTGGCATATTCTCGCTTAGTAAAACAATTTTAATATTTCTTAACGGTAGTGTATACCCCCTACAAATTAAATAAAATACATTAAAATTAACATACTCCGTTGTGAAGCTTGGGTTTATATGAAGCTGAATTAATTAATTAATGTAATGTATCAAATCTAACTCACATTGTTATGTCTTGTAGGAAATTTGCAGAGACATGTTTCATTTCAGCGCATACAAAAGCTTCACCTTTAGCTTCACAACACTTTTGCCCAGTAGATCAATCAATATTTATAAATCCGTTTTTTCAGTTGTTTTACAGAAATTAAAATTAAAATCTAATTGACTTGTAAAATATGAATTAAAATTAAAGGAATAAATAGCTTATTAAAAAAAACAACATATAATTAGACAACAAATATTCATGAAACGACAAGAAAATAAACTATCATATAATTTATAATCTTATTGCTGTATGCGGCTATCAAAGTCAATGCCAAAAAAACACAAGTATATTCAACGTCTAGCTCAAACCCCTGGAACTAGAAAGTTAAAATTTTAGAAAAATTCTCTTTTTGACGAAAGAGCCTAAAATCTAATCTGACTTAGATTGAACTAACGCTCAACTCAATTTCTTGGAAGTAGAAAGTTGATTTTATAGTAGGGGTTAATACGAATTGAATTTGACATTATCAAGCGAATTGAGGTAAAGCAAATTTCTAAGAGAGCTTCGTAAACCACCAAATCTTATCCTTCTGGTTGGACTCGACATAAGCGAGAAGCATGCTACACAGATGGTTTAAGGTTCAGCATTGACTAAATTTAGCATTTCGATTTAATATTCGAATAAAACAAAGCGAAAAATGTTCAGTGCAATCTAGCAACACATGATAATTATTTTATAAGTCAAGCATACGGGGATGGTGTAGTTATCGTGTGCAGGATTACTTGCCAGGTCTACTTAGTATGATACCATTAAGAGGTGAGGCTGAAAGTGAGTATATGGCAAAAACTAAATACATCCAATAAACAATAAAGGGAGACTGCCACGGCCACTAAACAAAGGAAATGATACATTCAAAGTATTAAAGAGCTTTTCCTATATCTCGGCACCCTACTAACAGGCGACAATAGTTTGAGAAAATATTCACAAGGAATTAATGAAGGAATAATGGACAGAGCTTAGATCAATCAGTTGGTCATTAGAACTTGGTAAAACAACATCTAACTTAGTATTACAAAAAACTGAAATTAAAACAGGGTTTAATGACTCCATTGCCTTCCTCTTATAAGAGTAAGTAGAAATCTCGAACGTTTACAATACGAGAAATTAGAGTGAAAAATAAAAAAAAGAATCGTTTGAATAAAAAAAAATATATTGAAAAAAAAATATTTTTTTTATCCAATTTATATATTAGCTGCCATGAAATGTTGCTATAAACATCTTAGGAACTGGATAGTATTTTATCATATAGGAAAATCCACTTTGGTGTCTACTTTGTATATTACCTAGTAGATCTATATACGCTTATAGAGCTTTTGTCTAAAATTTGTTTAACAAATATTTAGCAGACGAGTAAAATATAAAATTTTTAGCAGGAAGCTCTTTATTGAGCGTAGAATTTTTACTTTAATAATAAAAGCAGCGCAATTCCTTTGAAATCCATGCTATTTCAACTGAGATTTTTTTTGTAACATGCAAGCTTTTTTTTAATATTTACAACAAAAAAATTAAAAGTTGTATGGGTTGATTAACAGTTTAAAACCAAATATATAAGGGGGTGCCGTTGTCGTTTGAAAATAAATTCTCTACTTTACTTAATAATCTAGTTATTGCAGCACAAATTTCCTATATTATTAAATTTAAATATATTCATTAAAATTCTTATTTATAAAATTATTTTATCAATTAAAATCTCAATTTTCTAATATTTCCGTATAGTGACATAATTAAAGAAATTAATATTTATACATTTCTGATTTTTTATTTATCTTTAAAAAAATGCAATGGCCGACGTTATGTCATAATAATGGGAGGGGTAATGTGGGCGTTTCCTTTTCCTCCCAAAATAAACAAGGGGTTGAAAAAAACTTGTGAAAAGCAGCGCTATCTCTGGAGAGAAGGTGTCAACTTAACTCGCTCCCGTGGGCTCTTAAATAAAAGCATGCAACTTAAAACATAAGTAAACAAACAGATTTATACATTCCAAAACTACCCTTTGAATCTAATGATAAGATCTGCAGCCAGAATAATGAATTTTTAATAGGAAAACATTTCAGATTTTTTAAATAAAAAAGATTTATTTCGTATGTACTTAAAAACAAACTTAAAAATACGAATAATATTTTATTCCTTATTAGAAAAACAGAGAAATGCCGCAAACATCAATTAAAGGTAAAAACACAACTGTAACTGCAACGAACAAAACACAAAAACTAATCTGAAAATAAAATCTCACATACCATACCATCAAAGATTATCATTCGAAATAAAAAGTAAACTTCACAATACATGAAAACTGATTGAATAAAATATAGCTATATGTTAAAAAAAAATAAATATAAGAGCAAAATTGACTTAAAGACAATCGCCAGACTGGTCTAGAAGCTTTCGTGCCTCACTACAGTAAATGCTACTATCTTAATAATATAGTCATCTAATGGGGTCTTAATGGCAAGATTTCATCTCTCGCCAATATTATTGTTTGTAATTGCAAGGTTAAAGAAATATTGAAGTCTTGTAATATATCTCATAATCATAATAATACTTCAATATTAAAAAGACCATGACAATATTTCTTTCTATTCATTTCTCGAAAGATAATTCAATGAATATCTATGGTTACAAATATCACCAATGGATGATTTATTTCGATGTTAATTAGTGGTATTATACTTTCGTAGTCAATAATGTTTTTCCGGAGTAACATAGAAGTATCTATTTCCTTAACATTCTTGGAATTAGGTTAAGAAGACAATAAATATCATCACAAGGAAATTTCTTTCGACCTACTTACCCACTTAAATCACTTGAAAGAATCAATAAATATGTCTAGACAAACAATAACCTCTCTTACAACATTCCAAAAACCCTCCCTCTTCGTGGATTAAAAAGACATACGTCTATCTAATATATGAAAAGATTTTACTAGTATCTCTCCTGCTAAGGGGTTCAACCAGATGGAATAGGCCCTAAAATAGAAGACTATGTAGGTACGGGGGTTAGTAGATACTCGTCTTGCTTCACACAAAATGGGAAATGCCAGGTCACTGCATACTGCATACGTCCACTTGACGATCGTCGTATAAAATATGTCTTAACTCCCTGGGATTTGGACCAAAATTTAGGTAATGCCCTCTTGGTTTAAGGCGAGAGTCTGCAAGTACGCTAACCATTCACTTGCACCAATCCCGCTCAGAAGTATCACCAGTAGATGCACTTTTTCAATCTACATATTATCAAATTAATGGCAAAAATCATCGAATCAATGGTCTAAGATTGTCAAACGCACCAAGTCTAGCAATATAACAAAGACACTAATATCAAAGCAAATTCTGAAGTGACGTCAATAGTCGTACACAACAATTTAGAGGCGAGCTCAAAATAATATTAATTTAATAAACAATCAATACGCAACTAGAGACTATATTCATAAACCAACAGTGGAAATATATAAAATAATAAACTGATTTTTGACAAATGATGGTCAATTAAAAGGATTAGAACAAGTTTATTTAAAATATTTTGTAATTATGGTTTAAAAACCATGAATCATCTATGAAGAGTTACATTAAATAGCATTTTCACATGTTTAGTTTAATTGCTATAATATTTAATTAGCTTGAAATGTGAGATCATATTCTCGTGAGAGCTGCATTTGATTTATACCTAATCTCTAGAGAATAAAATAAAAAATCATAGGAAACAGGGAATATGTCAACAAGAGGCAGAATTTCACCGATTTAAGAAGTTGGATTAAGAAATTGTCATGAAAATGTTTTACCTTTTTCAAAGACAATGTTCCAATGATTTATTTGTTATTTCAATCAAATACTTCTTTTAAACTGAAACAAGAGATAGATTCCTTCTAAATTAGATTCTTTTTACAACCATACCCTTCTATAAAAAGACTACAATACTTAACTCCCACGTCGAGGCCTAACGCGAATCAAATTCTCGTAATTCGCATCATCAATTGAAGGGATGAGTTGTTTTTACGATGGGGAGCACTCTCCGACGTGATACGAATGAATACGAATTTACCCGATCGTAAAAAGGAACAGGGCACTTTCTAAGACGCATTAACAGAAGGGAAAAATACTTCAGGCTCAAGCAGAGTTTTAACACGAATAAAATGTTCATGAAAAAGTGATTTTTAGGAAAGGAACTCTTTAAAAAAACTTGATCCTCTTATTCTTCACTTCACATAAAATATATTTTTCTTCTAAAAACCAAATGGAAAGATGAAAAAGGTTTAAGAAAACATCTGCAGTTACAGGAGCAATGTATCTATAAAATAAATCCAAAGTATATATTTCCTTAAAATTTGTTTCTTGCTCACATGTTATTGTACACAAATAAACTTATTTAATTTAATAATATGCAGTTTAAAGCAAATAAGTATTTTATAGAATATAATAGACACTTCCCTAGTTGGTCTATTTTTAAGGGTTCTTTTAAAGGTGTTTTTAGACTTATAATGGTTGTCCCTTTAACATTAGAACACAGCCACTCTCAATAAGCAACCAACTATAAATGATAAATTTCATCTTAAAATCATTTCATCAAAAGGACCGAACCTTTTTCATAATGTCTCTTGGAATAAATAAATAAATAAGGCAAATAATTAATTAACCATAAAAAAAGTTAAATGAATACATACTCGTAAATATCTCGTATATTCCCTTAACAACGTTTAAAGGAAGTCAAGTGTATGGCTAGGAATAGGACCAATTAACGGTCCTTTGTTACTGCTCTGCTCCACGAGGGGAAAGCAACAAACAATCTTTGATAATTTACAGCTAAATCATATATCAAATTGAAATTAAAAGATAGTCTGCCAATTAGTGTGGCACATAGCTTCCTCGCGTACTTAATTATAGTTTTATTTTTACAACCTATAATTTTCTATTTTTTTTTTTTTTTTTTTTCTTTCTTTCTTTTTATTTTATCTATTCAATTATATTATTTTATTTTTTTGCATGAATAAAAGTATCAATTTACCCATATTTAATGTGCGGAGACTGTTGAAATTAATATAGACCATCAGTGGGTTTTTTTCGACAAAATCAAAATCAAAATATCATAAAAATATCATCAAAATATCTTAAACTTGGGTGAGCGTAAGTACTTTTAAAGATAGTCTGCCAATTAGCATATACATTTATGCTTTTACAACCTATTATTGTTTAATTTATTTAATTATTCCCTATTTTTAAATCTGTCAAAATTTATTTAATGTTTGATTTTTACACGAAGAAAAGTATCATATTGGCAAAATTTTATTGAGCGTAGACGGAATTGAAATTATTATGGGACCATCTGTAGGCTACATTCGGCAAACCATCCGAATTTCTTAAAAAGCATATAACTGCATTTAAAAATATGGGTGTTATTAAAACAAACTTTGTAGAAGAGAAAGTAATGGGCACAGAAGGATGAAACTGACATGGGACTAACAATAGGTTACTCATGACCTACCATCCAAATTATATTAAAATCGGACGAGTAGATATTATCATATGTTGATTCGCAAAAATGTTGGGCAGACCGACAGAAAGTCACGGGACCAAAAATGTTTCCTGATTTCTGAAGCGGATTTCTGTCTTGGAATAAATAAATTCGATGACATATGACATATTGTTCTTTACAAAGATCACAATGCTTCCCTCACCATCGGTAAGATCAGAAGCAATAAACAATAGTAATAGCAAAAATTACTAGAAAAAATAACTCATGTAGACTCGATGAGTGGTACAAGAGACTTTGACTCTGCTGATGATGGCGTTTAGCCGAAACAGGTCCAGTGATCCCCAGATCAAACAAGTATCGACATCGACGTTAGGGATATCCTCATTATATATATATATATATATATATATATATATATATATATATATATATATATATATATATATATATATATATATATATAATTAGTATGAATTGTTCTTTACAAAGATCACAATGCTTCCCTCACCATCGGTAAGATCGGAAGCAATAAACAATAGTAATAGCAAAAATTACTAGAAAAAATAACTCATGTAGACTCGATGAGTGGTACGAGAGACTTCGACTCTGCTGATGATGGCGTTTAGCCGAAACAGGTCCAGTGATCCCCAGATCAAACAAGTATCGACGGTAGGGAAATCCTCATTATATATATATATATATATATATATATATATATATATATATATATATATATATATATATATATAGTCACTCCCCCCCCCATCCCAAAAAAACTGCCAAAAGATCAATTATCATCAGTCAGAGAAGAAAGTTATAGAATAACATAGGAAATTAATTAGGCAGAACAGGACATGACCGTTATAGGCATCGAATGTGAATTGACAAGTGGTGAAAACAGAAAAAAACAAAACAGAGTAGTAAACGACAGACAAACTTACAGACCCGTAGCATCCGCAACTCAGGGATACATTTCTAACTTTCTAATAAATAATGGAACTATTCTCGTAAAAATGACAGACCCGCATATTTATTGCCAGTGGGAGCACATCAAGCATTGTTTTCTTTACATATAAATTATAGTTTTAAAGTTAAAAGGTACTTTGCACAAATTAAAGTGAAATTAATTACTATTACACTTCTCTATTTGCATTTTCAAAAGTATTACGTAACAACACAATTATAAGCGTTAATAACTGTAATTAATGGAGTTGCCTTTGGGTAAACCCATTTTAATTACACTTATTCATCAATAGTGAGTCAATTTTAAATAGCGCTGATAATTTAAAATAGAAATACAGGTTAATAAACGAAAGCAGAATTCAGCACAGTAAAGACAAACTTCTATTCTACATTTTTTCTCTACCTCTCATGCATGTTACCCCATCTTCGGGCGTGACAGATTTCGGGACTGAAAGCTTTAGTTTATTCAACAAAACTAAAATAGTACGTAGTATGCTTTGTTCATTTTATTATTAATCTTACAAGACCCTTGCATCAATAAAACAATATTATTTAATAGGAATTGAAATAAAATAAAATTATCTTATATTTAATTCTTTATCCATTTTCTTTTACTTTATAAAAAAGTAAAGTATTATGGTGGCTTAATAATTTCTTATTTAAAAAAATGTTTGTTTATAGTCTGTGCAGAAGCGTGGAGGCCAAACTATGGAACTATTATTATTGAAATTACGAATCAAAACTGAGAATTCATGTAAAAATGTATATCTTCAATACCTGGCTATCAAACACTATGAACCAAATCATGCAAACTGTTCCATTTACATGTTACCATATAAGACGCTTTCCTGGGGAAAAAATATAGTTTGAAAGATAATAATGATAGCGCACGAAGTTTTAGGAAGAATGGGGTTTAAGGGACAAGGAGAACTATAAATGAAAAAGATTTTTCTGGCTTTTCCGTACATTTTTAAGATTGACTTGAAATTTTAAAACATTGTATAAAAAAAAAATTAACTCAGTATTAAAAATTGATCCAATTAAAACAAATTATCTAAGACCAACAAAAACAACTCTTTTTATCAAGTTATATTATCCTATAGAAATAAAATAATAGGCAAAAAAAAAAAGATAATTATCCATTAAAGTTTACACAAATGAATGTTCATTCCACATCACTTATTTCATATGACAATACCTAATTCATGTACAAAAAAAAAGAAAGAATATATAAACAGAACAAATAATGATCTCAGTATAACAAAAGAACACCTAATTGGCGCATTAAAAAAGTAATAATAATTTAGTATTGTTGCTGGTGGTAAGACCACAATTAAACAATAGTCCTCTAAAATATTTTATTTCCTTTTCTTCCATTTAGTACGTTTGCTTCATTTAAAATTTTATGAAGAGAAGAGTTAATAAAATAGCTAAAAACTAAATGTAATAAAAAATAAAAAATCTCGATACCAAGTTTTAGAAATTTATAATTTGACTAAAATTCCAAGATTTATCTTCATAATCAGTATTACGCACCTCTAGAGAAAATGTAATACCAATTTTTTTTTTTACGTATTAGAGCGTTCTGTGGACCCAGCATGTAGAGAGAAGGTGATTTAACTGAAGACATCTTAAGCGATTTTTTGGGAACAAGATAACCAGTAAATCTGGATCCAAAGCATGTTCTAATTCTATATCCACAAGGAATCGACGTACAATACCTATTATGTTGTAACTGCAATTTCAAACAAAAATTGTTTTAGCTCTTCGGTACACTGATTCTAAAAATTTTATTCGAATAAACATTTTAAAAAAACAAAAAAAAAAACCTTGTCCTTAATTTTAATTTAACCTAATTCGTATATCTTAATTAGTTTGAGTCATAAACAACCATTAAGAATAACAACAGATGAAGTAATATAAAAGACATTTTTAATTTGCTTTCTACAATTACTCTTTGCTTCCTGTAAATCAATAAAACTAATGATTAAATGTACATAAATACAAATAAAAAATATATAGGTTTCTCATTTTGCTACATAATAGCTCTGACCCCTGTGGATAAATTATAGACGGAAAGCTAACCATTTAAACTAATCAAATGCAAAAATCAAAATGTCTAGAACGAATCGAGAAACTTCAAGATTTAGTTTCGTGTCAAAATATATTATACAACGTTATATATATATATAATATAGGATGGAAATGCTCAAAAAATATAAAAATAAGGTTGAAGAAAATTATCTTTAATGTTGAGTCCGAAAGATTGGGCACGAAGAATGCGCGACAGAGAAAAGAAACATCTTAATAAGTGGTTGTAAAACGGCAAGTCGGTTTAAAAGCGTTCGGCCTCTTCTAAACCATTAGACATTTTTTTGGTACGAGCAAATTATCTTCTATATTCCTGATTTTACATTAATTTTTTTGATGGAAAATAAGGCTAATTTCAAAGTGTGGAGGCGAGCTTTAAGCGTAAAGGAATGGGATGGCTGTTTTTTGTGTGAGTGTAGTGGGCTAGCTAGCGGTCCGTTGAGGCCCGTTCAAGGGGCCAGCAACCTTACTATCCTCTTAAGACGAACAAAGAAAGTGATAGGAACGTCTGGAATTCTAAGGGAGTGGTAAGGTCTTCCACCACTGTCCCAAAAGCCTACATTTTATGTACATGACTCCGTCGAGGAAGGCGCAACAACGGAATAACTCTTATAGGACAAGAGAAAAAAGAATAATCTTATACAAGACATAGTTTGGTGACAATGGCTTCCCCAACAATTCTCTTAAGAAGAACTTTCTAACAATTAGAAAAACAGATAAATGTTTCCAAAGATTATCTTTCTACTTTCAAAGAGTACTGAATACTCAATACGTTTAAATCATTTAGTGAAATTTTCTGCAAAGAAAAGTTCTGACACAAGATTTTAAATTAAATTATTTGTAAAGACAATAGAACAGGTTAAAATATTTAATTAAAAAAAGTATTTCATGTGAACCTATTATTATTTTACCATTTATTTCAAAATAATTATGTTTTCCTAAAAAAAAACAGACAAGTTAAATTTATAAATTATTATTAAGTAATAATAATAATAACAGTAAGTCACAGGATGGGTCAAGTCATTGTATTATTTGAAGATTAAATTATAAGCGGACACAAAGGGTAGAAATATCTAGGTTTCCTTTTCCTGCCGCATGCAGGCCTTAAGTTCATTGTGAGGGACCATTGTAACTAGCATAATGCTGATATACTATGGGAGAGTTAGGCCTAATTCAGAGCAGACAATTGCGCTGGCAAATATACCACTCACTTTATCTAAACCACCCTACTAATATTGTGTTTAGCTTGATCAGGAAACATTCGCAGTTAAATTTGCCACCAGTTAACTTATAAGGGTGTTAAAGCAAAACTACTTTAGTCGTAAAATGGTTTACCATTGATTCTTACTGGATTTAAGATTAATTAGTTCGAATGAACGTCGTAACCAGGAGAAGCCAGAGTTCACACTGATTCCGATTCAGATTCCGAAATCAGCCGCGAGAATTCATAAGTGAAGCTAAAGCTAGTGGACTAAGTGGAAGCTGATGGTTATTCTGCAATCTCACTTGTCAATCAACTTATTGGTTTAATGTACCAACAGAAATCCTCTATTATTATATACTTGTAAATCCTACACTTAACTCGTTAATTAAACTCTCCTAAATAGATCTATATTATTCTGTAGATGGCATTTAGCCGGAATCAGTATAGTTAATTATTTATTTAGTAGTTAACATCAAAATGCTTCTTAACATGCTTAACACTAGTTCAATTTATTTTTAAACAAACCATAATGTATGCTAATTAAATTCATTCAATTATTTATCTAACGCTAAGTATGCATGAAAAATATAGCTCAAAATATAGCTAATGTATAGCTTTTAACTCTAAAGTAAGTTAAATTTTATTTGGAAATTAAACTACTACTAATTATCTATAGTAATATCCTTTATAAAGTGGAAATGGCTGCCAAATTAAAAAAGTAATAAAAAGGACAATCAGACCGCAATAAAAAAAAAAAAAACGTAATGTTCATAACGATGTTCTAAGAAAGATTAGCGAAGAGAATAAATCGTGGTTCACATAACGTTTAATCAATAAACACAAAGACATTATTACTCAAAAAGTGATTGATGATAACGATCAACATATATAAAGCTGTGTAACATGTGAATCTGCTAATGAACGCTATAAAGTTCCGCAAGATTAACAACAAGTCATTGTTAAACGCTCGTGACATCAAGATTTATTAAATACACTTTAAGTCTACGTCCAAAAGTATTGAAAAATGACAAAAAAAAAAACTAAAATAAAATACTAACTTTAGATAGATAGACTAGGTAGGTAGATGGTAGAATGTTAGACAAGATCATTAAATTGCATATACATATATATATATATATATATATATATATATATATATATATATATATATATATATATATATATATATATATATATACCAATAAATAGGTTCTATTTTAAGAAATAGTCAGTTGTTTGAGAGATTTCGGGAAACTTTTTTTACAAATAGTTTTATTCTGAAGATAGTTCCTATATACTAAATCTTTGAGAGCTATTATTACCAACTTATATAGTTTCATTGGTTTCAAAATGGAGTACATTACAAATATTACACCACAAATACCCGTAAAGTCATCAAACATTTTCGAGAAAGAGTGGTATCATACAATTGTCCACAAATCAGCTCTAAATCATTCGGTAAATATATTGGGATAAATCAGCTTTGTGACAAAAATTTACCATCTTCTATCAAATTGCTTAGCTAAAGGTTCTGAGCACGTTCAAAGAAAAGATTGAAACATCAAAAGGCAAGTAAGACTTATAGGACCTTAGGACTGAAGCAGTTTCTTCTTACAACCAAGAACACTCCTATAAAAGCTCCCGGAAGAACTTCTTCTAATCTATTACTAGGTCGCCGTGCAGTCACACGATTTGACAAAGAAATGGTTAGACAAAAAATATTTCAAGACAATGATGAAAGAACGAAAAACAAAGTTTTTAGGGGGATACAGTATGGACACAGCAAAAGGGTGAAAACATGAAGAAGAAGTTACGGAAAAAACGACGAAATTTAGAATAGAGTGAGAATTGGTGATACAATACTACAGCGAAAGAACGCTGACCAGCTTCGAGCATAAATCTCAGCTTTTAGAAGGGGGGGATGAAGTATTTTGATGTATTTTAAAAGTGTTGTCAAGTGTCGTTCTTATTTTGATGTTAATAAAATGTTCTTAAGCTAATGGTAATTTTTAATTTTTCTTAATAATATAAGACGGATTAAAATCAATTGCTGTACTGTGAAGCCATCATAACAAATTATGTAATAGAATCTGACTAAATTTAATTGGAATAGTTCTCGCAACCAGATTAAATTAAATTTCTTTTGAGTAGTATTTGGCAATAAATTAAATCAAGTCTAGTTTCAACAAACCTACTCGAAGTAATAACCTCACTGTTATAATTAATAAAAAAAGAAAAAAAAATCTAATCATCTAAATATTTTGTTGGCTTTACTAAATACACTTACTTGAACTATAAAATCCACATTTTCTTATCTAAGAAAATCTTAATTGGATTACAATTAGGAGTAAAGTACAAAATAAAAATTGGCTGACAACGTCAAATTAAATCCGATATCTATCTTTAGTAAAAAAAAAAAAAAATGCTTACCAACTCACGTATTCTCTCATGAAATAACTCAGAGTGACCAAAAGAGATTAAAAAAGAAACTTACCTGGAACAGAAAAATAATATAACTATTACATTGATGTTTTTATACTACAAACCCCCTTTAAAAAAATGTTATAACAATATATATGTGTTGCACATACTTGTTGCCATAAGGTCATAATAAATTTAACAATCACGTTCATTATAATTAATGACGAGTTCTATATTTCTTATAAGAGTTCATGTTTTATTCACATTTAAATAAAAAAATAATAAAAAATAGAATTGGTTAATCCTTTATCAAACTCCCAGTAGCGATCCTAGGTCAAAAGTTCTGGGGGGGCTAAAGTCCCCTCATGTATTGTGGGTTTAGTATACATTTTAATGTACCGTAATTTATTTATTTATGAACCGATTTCAATAATTATAAGGAATCGTTAGATTTGCATTAAAAAGTTCTACAACTTTTGTCTCATGCAAAATTTATTCATACCTACTGGTTTTCATGGAATTTGACTTTTCAAATTTGAAATGACCACCATTTTAAAATTTTATAAATTTTAAAACTAATATTTTTGGAAATGTTAGATATCGGAGTTAGTAAGACATCTGTCAAGTTTCATAAAAATATCTTGAAAGGGTTTTTTTTTAAATATGTTTGAGTAGCTGAATTCCAAAAGCAGCTATATCCACTTGAAATTTTTTTTGGCAAAGCACGGAAAACGTCTAGCAATTCACTAAATTGTGTTATCAGGTTATTTTTTTTTATAAAAAAAATCAATAACTAATAATTTAATAATTCATTTAGTGGACAAAAGCCCTATAATCTCAGGCTATTATTTTCTTTTTAATAAACAAAATTTAAAATCGATTTTAAAATAATAAAAGTTGCGCACCTAATCATTGTATATTAAATAGATGAGTTAATTGCAATATTACTTCAAATCTATAATAAACTGTGTCATTTATTCAAAAGTTATGAAAAACTTGATTTTTATGGCAAAACGGTACTTTTAATTTTGGGGGTAGTCGAGCTATTTTAGCCCCCCAGAAGGGGGAGGGGCTAGGAAATGATAAAGAAAAACTTTAGATAAAGTGTTCTCTTTTAACATCAATTGGTAAAATTGCACAATATGGCCCACCTATTTCGCACTGTCCTATTTACTTCATTTTTTTTTAAACTGTTCCTTTTTACAGGATTTGTCTTTTACAGTATCTCTGTACATTGTAAAAACGATTCCGGTTGTAGCGTCTCAATAAATTCAGAATTTTCTTTTTTCTAAATACACAAAGTGTCAAGTTTAATGTGACAATGATGGAAGGTCAAAAAGTACTAACCTTAACCTAAACTAACCATAACCTTTCATAATTTTCCCTAAAATAAAAAACCAAATGAATAAAAAATTAAGTTAAAAAAATAAGATTAAATTTATTGAGATGCTACAAAGGAAATCATTTTTATAATGTAAAAAAATAATTTCGGACGTTTAGAAATAGGTGGGGCATATAATGAAGATTTATCCCACACAATAAATAACATATTCATCATTAAAATTTTGAAAAGTAGGAGGTGGAGGAAACCACTAGGTTTACACGCAAAGTATTTGTAATAACTGATAACAGGTTTTGGCTACTTAATATAGCTAGCATTCTTCAGATTCTATATTAGTTGTTTACTGTTCACAGTAACATGAATTATTTAAGTGACACACAATTGATGATCAATTATATTAACAGGGGTCCCAGACCCTCCTACTTTTAGTAAAACCTCCTACTTTTCCTACTTTTTTACCTCATAGATATCTTTAATTTTTATTTTTTGAATATTTAAAAAAAAAAAATTGTTATTTAATATAGTTTACCAGGAATAACAAAAATCGTCTCTCCACGTAAATTTAAACTGGTTTATTTAACAAAGCAGCTTTCAGCCTTCATAAGGCCATCATCATCATCAGTGCCGATTGAGAAAGAAAAGAGTTACATAGAAAAGTTAGAAAAAGATTATTGAGAGGTGAGCCTATACTCTTTTCTTTCTCAATCGGCACTGATGATGATGATGGCCTTATGAAGGCTGAAAGCTGCCTTGTTAAATAAACCAGTTTAAATTTACGTGGAGAGACGATTTTTGTTATTCCTTTAAGTTAAGATGAACTCCATAGACGCTCCTATATCTAACATAGTTTACCAGTTTGTTGTGTGTGAGCTTCACTATCTTTCTAGCTATTCTGGTTCCATTTATTAAGTTAAATTATTTATTAATAACCTTTGCTCGCGTATCATTTAATCTTTGATTCGTTTTGATTCTCCTCTTAAATTTTTATTTAGGATTTCTTTGTTATGAGATGTTAATTTTTGTTTTCATCCCAGCAAGAAGGGTAAGAGATAATAGGTAGTAGAAAAAAATAAAGCTAGGAACATATTTTGTTTGCAAGTGTGTTGACGTTTGTCATTTATTTGATTATTATCATCTGTAAATTTGAATGCAATAAAATCTTAAATACATTTGTAAAATAGGCCAAACCATTGTGGAAGCTGGCTTTAAAAAAGTCAACCAAGAAATGTCCTATTCAAATTTAGTAAGAACAAAACAAAAGGAAATTTAAAAAAATAAAAGAACCATGCTGGACAATTTTTTCTGTAGTCAAACAAAGAAAATAAAAAACAATAATACGCAATCTAAAAATCTAACTTTAAATGGCTTAAAAATATTGATTTATTTACTCAAATAACCAACTGATTGGTTTAATGAGGAATATTACAATTACCTTACGTGTTTAGACTAAATGTTTTAGACTTTTATTTTATTCTTTTTCTTATTGGGCTCTTGGGATGATCATTAAAAAAATGCAATTTTTTAAAAAAACCATATAATTGGTGCAAATTTTCACCCATTTACTGAGCATCATCAGGCCTTTATCTGAGTAATGAGTGTTCATATCAAACTCCTCTGTATTAACAACAAGGGGTGAGTAACATTCTTTTACTAGCATTGAGCTGTTATTCTGAGTAACAGTTCCACCTGATGTCCAGGAATGGGGGAAAATTTGCACCAATTATATTGTTTTTTAAAAAATAGAAATGTTTTTTTAATGATCATCCAATGAGCCCTAAAAGAAAAAGAATAGATTAACTGAAGAATCAATAAGAAGACTTTTATGAAACACACCTTTACACCTCAGAGACTTGATAGCTCAACTGATTTTTTTTTTTGTCAAATGATAAATTTGTATGTTTTACCTTATTATTCATTTTCACTTAAATATTTTGTGATAATGCTTCTAGAATAATTTTGCTCATAATTTGAATATTCCAAAGTTTAAATACCTAAAACATGTTATTGTGCTGTTAATTTGAAAATCTAGAATTAATTTTCAGTTAATTATCTATACAAGGTTTAATATTTTACTTACCTGCAACACAATCCTACTTCATCCAGCCCATTTTTTAGGGGGGGGGGATATTATTTATAATATTAATATTATTATGTGTTTATTAATCAATTAATTATTTTTATATTTTAATTAAGTGCATGAGATAATAATAAAAACTTAAAAATAAATCTAAGTACATTTTTACACATCCTATTTATTTACCAAAATTTCCTACTTTTTTAAAAATAACCTCCTACTTTTTAATAAAAATATCCTACTTTTCCTACTTTTTTGACCTCAAAATCCACTGGGACCCCTGTATTAATGATAAAATATACATAGTTAGAAAATTAAAAAGGGTTAGATATTTTTTAGATCATTTTTAGTTTGAATTTTTTTATTACATATGAAGCAATGGGAAGGACGCGACCTCCCCGTCCCCCCGGGGATGACGCCCGTGAAAATTAAAACTTAAAACTACAAAATCATCATTATAATATGTTAAATTTATTTGGCAATGTAAATTAATTAAATCCTTTCTATTTCTGATTAGAATTATTATTTATTTAATATTTATAGAAAGGATTTAAATAATTTATCCAGTCCAAATAAAATTAAATAATATTTATGACTTGTTTTATTTTTTACTTATCTGCACATTTATAGAGTTTTTTTACGAGTATTTGAGAAGGGTGAAGACAAACTATTTGGGGCTAGTTTGATTCCTGGGGGGGCTAATTTGGTTTCTGGGGGGGCTTAAGCCCCCTTAGCCCCCCCCTAGGATCGCCACTGCAAACTCCAATAGATGATATAAATTACATTTTTAACTAGAAGAATTTATATTACTTATTAAAGTTTTATTAAGGATTACCCAATTCTATTTCTTCATTTGTGTGAACTTTAGAATTATTATAGAGTATGAACTTTAGACTTTGGACTTCATGGTGCATAATATATGGCAGGTAATTTGTATAAAAATATGCTATACCGTCATGTCGATTACTGCATTTAAATGGTGGAAACATTTTTGTCTCACAAAATATGCAACGTATGCAAAATTCTTTAAAACCCGTTTTTGTGTGTTTTGACAAAAGAATAACTATGATTTTTGTTCAGATTTTTTGGTTGATTTGTTAAAAAAATAGAGGGGGTTGGGGACTAAAAACGCAGTTCTCAAGGACACAAGGCGCAAAGATGAATACAACAAAAACATTTTAAAACTTTTAGCCTAAAGGCCACCATGCACGATCAAACAATTTGCGCAAAATGTTTGCGCAAACCTGATGTCGGGCAAATTTAGGCAATACACGTCAAACATGTTTGCGCAAACATCAAAAGTATTAGTTCATTCCAGATTTTCAATTTTTACGTGTAAATTAATTCCTGTTACCTGATAAGTTAATCCTATATGATTAAATTATTTTTATTTTACATAATAAACAAAATTATACGTGTTTATAATAAACACATATGATAAAGTTGTTTATTAAAGGTACATTTTAGTTAATCTGCAACCATGGCCAGAAATATGGGCTCAATATTCTGCATGTGTAAACAAAACAACTAATGCGTGTGAGTTTCCACTCTAAATTAAATGGTTCTTTTTACGCAGCGCATCCTAACACATAAGTTTCAATTAATGTGCTTCTTAAAATCCAGTCCGAAACGTACATTCAAAGTAAAAGCAAAGGAATGCCAAAACCAAAGGCTATTCAAGAGAAACAAAAATTTATAAAATAAACTATGTGTAAGTAGAAAAGTAACATTATTTCAATACTTTACTTTGTTTTAAGTTTCAGCCAAAGCCATGATTTAATTTAAATTTTTAATCTTTTAATTGTAATTTTGTATTTTTTCAGAATTTTTATATTATTTTTGTATTTTTTTACTAATAAAATTTGATTAAAAAAATTAGTAATACTTAACAAAAAAATAAAGATAAAATAAGAAAGAATTATTTTTTTTTGTATTTTTTTATTAATAAAATTTGATTAAAAAAATGAGTAATACTTAACAAAAAAATAAATAAGAAAGAATTAAAAAAATAAAATAAAAGGGAATTAATTCGAACTAAATTGGGGAATCAATTTGAACATGGTGACAAATTCATCCGGGAATCAACTAATACCTCACTTTTTTTTAGTAGGTATTTAATTTAGCCAATAAGTAATATTAGGAATCAATTCGGAATCTCCCTACTTTTCCATACGCACAACGAAACTGCAAAATTTTGAATTTTTATGTTGGTATTTTTGGAGATTAGGTGCTTAACAGATCACAGACGGAAAGACAAGATTAGGAATGTGGGTACATACTTGTTTCAACTACCAACTCTAAAATATAACCTAATTTCATCAAAAATAAAATACAAAAAATTTCCGTTCTAATTTCTTTTTTAAGTATAGACAAAAAACAAATGAGAATACGAATATTTCTTAAATTACAGTTTTTTTTTTTTACAAAAATAAAATATAAGGGAGCCAAAGAGAAAGCAGTGTTAAAATGATAATTTTATTAAATGATTCTGTGTTTTGGGATTCAAAAGGCGTAGGCTGCCTAACCATTTTCGTCACGGTTTAGATAGCTAATTATTTGATAATAAAAGGTAAAACATTAAAAACAGTTTTTTTAAAACAATTAATTACCAAAATATAACATATTATTTGGTCGAATTTTCTCAAATATTTAGTACAACAATATATATATATATATATATATATATATATATATATATATATATATATATATATATATATATATATCGTATTTATTTTCATGTATAAGTGAGTTTTGATTTAGAAAATACTAAGGTATAAGTACCTTAGTATTCTATATATATTTTTTATTACTATATTCTATATAGTATTTTTAGTATAAGTACTAGGTGTTTTGAAGCTAATCTCTTAGGACAAGTTATTTTTTTAATTAAGAACGATTAGGGGATCGACCACTTCACAATCCTACTCGATGTGAACATTAGTACGAAACATGTCTCTATTCTCTGGGAATCGAACCATCACTAGATGTGTTCGTAATTGAATTTCGAATACAAGTGAGTTCCAAGTAAGTTAACCAATCAGTATCCTCGTTCCTTGATATATTATATGTTATATTATAATAAAATAATATCTATAGGGCTAATAAAATAATATCAATACCATAATGAAGTCTCGGATGACGTATTGCAAAGTAGGAATAGTCGAAAACACGCATGATGGCTACACAAAGAAGTCAGCAAATTGATGGCATAAACTCATGGCATGAAAAATTCACATTTGATATTAATAAATCCATTGATGCGAAAGTTCACAATATTTAGCCACGTTATCACACGAACACACCGGATCGATATTGCACAAGTTTTGGAAAATCGGTTAAATTTGACGAAATATGTCGTAAAAAAATGATTGAAACACATTCACACTGAGGAAACTACCCTGAACTTAACATTTTAACTACGCAAATGACCTTTCTATGATTTTAAGGGCATCACGCTCGACACATTTATTTTGCTTTATCGATATATAACAGCTCTGAATCCACTTAAAAAGCGGTAATCGGCAAACGGGACTGACTGTGCATGTGCTGTAAACGACATTGACCCCACCACACAATATAAGCTAGAGGAATACGTGGCTTATTCTGGTTAGTGAATACTACTCTAGCAAGTAACTATAACTAAAATCTTACCTTTTTTGTGTTATATTATTATTATTTATAAAATGGTTGTACCTTGAGTAAACAAATAATTCAATTAATCATTATATTAATGTGTACAATGTAGTTTCCAAAAAGCCTTGAAATGTTATACATTAATTCTTCTTCCTCACACATCAGAAGATTAATTATTATTTAAAATTTAAACTAATAATAATAATAAAAAAATTATTATATAATTTATTTATTTTTATTTTTTATTATTTATTTTTATTTTTTATTTTTATTTATTTATTTATAATTTAATTATTATATAATTATTATATAATTATATAATTATTATATAATTTAAGCCGAGTGGTTAACGCTCTCGACTCTGAAACCAAGGTCTAAACCCCGGATCCGAGTTCGAATCCCAGAGAGGTGAGACATGTTTCACACTGATGATCTCATCGAGTAGATGAGTAAAGTGGCCGGATAACCCCCGTCCTGTAATAACCTTGGCAGTTGATCGGGACTAAAACCCAAAAGAAAAAAAAAAAAAATAAAATAATAAAAAAATCACTAACTTCCATGAATTACCCTGAATGACTCAACAAAGAATTAAGGGTTACAATTCTAATGCTTTATTTATCTTAGTAATTCATTTTACAATACCTATATATAAATTATTAGTTTAAAATATTTAATTTAACTTGGAATTATTTTATCTTGATCGAGAACATGTTAATTATCGAGTTATTTATTTAAAAAACCAAAACATGTTTAAGTAAATAACATTTTAAATTATGATATTCTTTTAGTTGTTTGTATTTTTCAGATCATCAATCCTAGACTTAGTGAATTCGTGCATTAAAAACACTTTTTCTACTAAAAATTCTCTCTTGCTCTTTTTTTTTTTCATTTTAAACGTGCATTTTGTTTTTTAAATAAATACTAATACTTTAAAAAGTGGGGTTATTAACGTTCACAGTTGGTAAAATATTGATATCAGGGTTTTATCTTTGCATTGTATGTGAGACTTTTGACTCTTATGTAATTTCTTGGTTTCTTATCTCTGGTAAATTAAAGCACACCTGGGTTGGATGTAATATTTTCCGGTTGAGAAGATTCTTTAGTAAGGTGTTTTTTTGGTGTGTGTTTAGATATTGTTTTCTATTTTGTGTGCTAGTTGGAAGGTAGCGGGAGAAGGTAACGGTGTATTGGTAGAGTCTACTAGAAGATGTTTGTTTGTCGTTGTGCCTTGTTGATTTCTTGGCTTGTCTGAACGTGTGTAGGGGAGTTATTCTGCTCTTTGTTTACATACTCATACCTTTAGAGAACACTGTATGTATAGAAGAAGCACTGAGTTGGTTTTATCTCTGGTTTTGTTTAAAAGACTTCACATCTTTTCACTTCTACAAATTCTTCTTGCATCTAGACTTATCTTTTACATTTCAAATCAGCATCACGAATAGAACTCCATTAGCAGACATAGTAATAGATAAAATAAAATAGAATCATCATAAAAGTTCTAATTAACAGGTAAGATTGTAAGATATAATCGAGGTATTGCAGAATCAGTCTTGTAACCAAACACTGAATTGAAAATCAAAATCTTTATTGAACATACTAAATCATTGGCCAAAATAATCAATGGACTAACTTAGAACTCTAATTTTCGATGTACATCATGGTCATGGTAAACCATATTTGAGACACTGTTTTAGTCAGGGTCTTTCACGCACGACGGCCACCAGTCGCGCCACCACGGGATCGTATGAAATGAGTATAGAAAAAAATGCCTTCATACATACGAAATAAGGCAGCGGGAACTATATGGTGCCCCACTCAGGCGCACTGTAGCTGAGGGTGGGTCGATTGGGCGCAGGATTGGTCTAAAAGAGGTCATAGTATAATTTCTTCTGCTGGTGCGCTATTTAACATATTAACTGGTGGATAGTAATCCTATTAATATTTAAGAACTTCAAATGCTAAAACTGTAATTCTACGGTAAATTTGCCTTAAACTTTGTTAAATAATTTAAATCAAACACGAACATTTTATCCTTAAAGAACTAAAAACTTTTGGCGACTGTTTCAAGTTCCTTGTTGATAACAATGAAAAATATTCAAGAATAACTCTACCATGAAATTTTGGCAAATTGCTAACTATTTATACAATCACGTAGATAGCTCCTGCAAGGAAGCAAAAATCTGTATAGAATATTGATAGAACACTTTTTTTAGTAACAAAATTTACATATAACATGCTAATGTCAATGCTATTAATACACCGGATAACACTAATTTTACCAAAACTTCATTTTAAAAAATATATGTGTTAAATAAAAAACGGGGACAAAGGCAGTTAATGGAAACCGTTAAGTGCCATTCTCATTGAGGTAATAATAGAATAAGGTTATTCATCTTTTTTACAGTTAAATGAAATCTTGCTTACTGCGCAAGGGTATTTATCAATCTTGTATTAGAGATTTCTTTTTTTTAAAACAGTCAATAAAAGATAAGGGCAATTACGTTTTATTTAATAGAGATTATATTATTTAAAAAATCCAGTTAGTCAGAGAACTGTAAATACTTAACAAGACAAGAGAAGCCGCGAGACTACAGGGAACGGATGAAGTGAATTAAAAGTTATTTTACAATGCTACTTTCTCGCACCACTAGTCAGGCTTGATAATACGGTGAGCAATGAAAAAAAAATTAAATAATTGATAGGAGGGAAAGCATGCAATAAACTGTGAAGGGAATATTGGTCGGAGATATAGCTAAGCGTTTTATTCCTGGGAGACGAAAGGCATGTGGCCACTTTCTAAGTCTGAGCCAATAACCACAATGACTTTCCCAAATACTCACTCCTGGACCCCAACAATCAAGTCTGCACCGATTTGAAATCGTGCTCCAATAGCCTTGTAATTGAACGAAAGTTGGCAAATCAGTAATACGTCAATTGCACACCAAAGACAAATCGTAAAGTATATATATTTAAATATACGACCCTCATATCCTTGAACAAAGAGAAAATCCACAGTCCCAATCCAAAGTAAGTAATAATAAAAATTCAAAAGTATTTAATGCAATCGTAAAGTTTTTGAAAGTTAAAAATAAGAAAGGTCAGAATCGCATGCGCAATAACAATTGAGGCGTATTAATTATGGATTCAGAAACGGAAAAATACCTCAGAAAAAAGATTCTTTATTTCTCTTTTGAGAGGCCGGAGTTTAGGGTATTCCCTGGACGGAAAGTAAAACTTTTTATCATATCATTGGAATATTTAAACCTTTTTGTAGTAATACAATGAGGAACACGAATTGTTTACTATATGGAATACGGAAGAGTTTTCAATTTCACATTTCGATAAGCTAAATGGATACCTTTTATTCGTAATATTTTTAAAAAAGGAAAAGGAATCATTCATATTAAATTAAAAAGTATTTAAAAAGAAAAATATTTAAATACACTTCAGCGTGAAGTCTAATTTTTAATATTTTCAAATAGATATATTTATGAAGGTTGTGAAATTATATTAAAACAGGTCTTACATAATTTATTTCTCATTATATTAAAAGGCTTATTATTAGAATTTACTTTGCCACATCGTATATGTTACTTTAAATTGTCCTTTAATGTAATCCAGCAGAGAATGAAAATGCTTTTATTAGACAATAATTACACGTATTTGAAAGCCATAAGACCATTTTTATAACAGCAGAAAAATAATACAATTCGTTGGTTAAAGAACTATTTCCAACTTCAACTAATTCAAACTTATGTGAGCAAAACAACAATTTAGATTTCTAAGTAGAGGCTTTGAAGGAACTTTACCTTGAGCCAGAAGAGGATAACGACTTTTATCTTTCACTCTTCTCTAAAGTTGCATTGAGTCAACATAGCGATGCTCGATATACCTGGAGATGTTTCCAATTGTGGAGTTGGAAAGTCTACTCCAAATTACAATTTTAAAAGCCTAAACGAGGTATTTAGGTTAACAGCTATGTTTAATCGGGAACTGTGGCTCCTCACAAAGACAAGATTGAAGAGAAGAGCTCAACAGTAGATTGAAGGCTGATTTCTTAAATAACCAACTTAGCCACATTAACATAAAAAAGAGATACAGGCTAGGTCTAAACTTAACAGTGCTAATGTAAAAAAATTATATTCCCCCAAAAGATACGCCGGAAAGACAAGGAGGAATACCATGTACATGTACAATGAGGCAGATCGTAGGTTGTAAGAGACCAGAAAGAACTTGAGGTGAGTGATCTATGCGAACTGAATCGCGATAGAGGATTTTATTATTACATATTATTGAGCTGAGCGAAGCGAAGCTGTTGTACTACACTTTGTATATTTGGTTGGACACATATTTTTCCTGAACCGATCCGCACAAATTCGCCAGGGTCATAGTGACCAACCACAGGAAGGTACCTATAAATCTGAAAGGTCCAAATTGGTGCACAGGGGTACGGGGATGCCCTTCATGTTGTTATGTTCACTTTTGTCATATTTTCATTTAAGAATAATAATAATATTGTTTAGTAATTTAATTAGTTATTGAGCCAAATAAAATAATCTATCAAATGCAGATTCTTAAAAAAAGCTGTGTATCTCCTGTCAACAAAAGTAGGGTAAATTTTCGATAAATGTGATCATCGCGTGATGCAAACAAATTTATGTAACATGAATTTTAACGCATTTATAAAATGTAAGGTTTAAATGCACGCTCAGCTCCAATATTTCAAGCAGACAACTGCATTGCACACCTAGTATTATATGGCTCAACAAGAAGTCATCACAGCAAATATTTACGATGTGTATCATTTAATAAGTTTCACAGGGACACATCTTGTAATCTTTATTTGACCCTCTTTAAAATCATCAATAGCTCAAAAATTTGGCCGAGAGACATATCCGTTGGTATATTAGCCGATTAATAAATAAATGACGACCACTGAAAGCTAAATGAGGTTAAAGAAGATAACACGATTTAGAATAGATAAGACTAAAAAGTAGAAAATACCAATAAATATTAAAAAAAAAAAAAAACAATTAAAAAATGGGCTAAAAAGAAGAAAATCATTTTTTCAACAGCCACAGAACTACGAACGGTCAGAGTATTTGCGTAAGAAGTCAGTAAAGATAAAAGCTTGGTGTGCTTTCAACAGTTTTTTTTCATTTCTTGATAGCGCCCCACGCTTTAATGCAGCGACAATACTGTGATCTCTCGTAGTAGGTCCTGCCTGTGGCTATTAAAATATTTATTTTTTGTAAAAACGTGTTTAATTGTCTTTAAAATATAATATAATTTAAAAAAAACAAAACACTGTTTTGGACCCTAGGAACCTCATAACGCGTAAATCCATCAAAGTATAAAAATCAAAATTTGAAGTCGTAATTTTACGATATGAGGGAATAAAAGTAATCCCCGACGCTATATACTTCGCTATATACCGTCTCTACATACTTGGACTTTTGGAAGGAAAAGAAAATTAAACAATGTTACTCCATGTCGTAGTTTACAAACGAATTTCAAATACTCATCCAGAGATAAGTTTAATAATAAATTAAGTAATTATTTTCAAAGTAAAATATTTATTCCTCGTCACACATGAATAAATTACTTAAACAATATTTATACAGCTTCCTTTCAAGGTGCTCAAAAACAATGTTAAATTAGTATAATTGAAAAAAGAAAAGATAAATAAAAAAAAGATGAATTTATTTGACTACGGTGAGAAAGGGAATGTCTGCAATGCAGCGCGGTTAGACAATGGAAACACAGCGGTGACCGCAAGCCGGTGCGGCAAGCGAAGAACTCTAAAGATGAAGAGCACAAACATATCAACAATAAACCAAGGATACAGAAAGAACAAACTAACGGGGAGTAACACGTGCAACATGTTCACGTTACAAACAACTTCGCTAATGAACCAACAGACCTACAATTAATTATTGTTTATAGTTCAAGCTATAATTAACAAAATCATTATTCTTTAATGATATTTCTAACGAGTTTATTGGAATTTCTATTATAATAAATTTACAATAAAATTCTATGGAAACAAAATTGAATTTCATCATGACTAAATATTCTCGGAAAGAGAATTAATTAAATACAAATAAAGCTAAATTTATAATCATTTCTCAGTTTTACGCGTAGAAGATGAATTTGGTTTAATAGATTTTGCTCTTAGGATATCAACAGCTTCGGTTTCGAAGGCTATTCTTGTATGTTACCATTCGTGTTAAAGAAACCACAATCTACTGCATTAGCTCCTCAATTCAGCACAAAACAATGTTTGAAGTAAATACTTCAAATATATTTTACATCTGCAACTAATTTTACAAATTATTATAGTTATAAATATTATAATTAGAGAAAAATAGAAGTCAATAATGCTTGATTTAAAATCATAAATAATTAGGCATTCAAGGTAAGCAAGTAAAACGGGCTCAATAATAATAGTTTCTACACATAGGCGAGAAGGACCAGATACAAATCAAGTCTGTTTTGCATATTTCTATCATTTCACATCTAAAGAGGAATTTGACATTAAAAACGAATCCGGAATATAAGTATATTAATCATAAATAGGAGAAAGTGCTAATACATTTAAAAAACAGGTTGAATACCACATTCCTTTCATCAAACGTGTAGTTGGAAATACTTTACCGTTGAGTATATATTTAAAAGAGATGGAAGCTCCTTGGTTCGGATTATATTTTGGGAAGGAGGCGAATAATTACGGACATACCTATACAATTAGCCGATGATAATGTAGTAAAAACTTAATGTTACAAGTTAAGTTTTGGTTAAGTCAAACCTTTTGAACTAATCTCTAAGGTAGTTAATCGAAGAGTAAAGAAATATTTGACAGTTTCATCTTCTTAAACTTAACCTTTAAGATGGTGCTGAAGTACAGCAGGGTAAACACGAAATTATGTTTAGTTAGTAGTGAAAGTTGTTGTTCTGTGGTTATTGTAAACAGTCTGTTCTTTTTCATCAAACAACCAGCCATTAGATAATTGATTAGGAAGAAATGTCACATTGTTAAAACCGTATAGAACAACGGCAGGACGAGTGCGTGGTACTATTTACATAACAAGAGGCGTTGGGAGGAACCTCTGGCCCAGTTTAGCACGATGCGTATTGGATTCACTTCATGGTAGGCATCATAGACAGGTCACGGTCAAACCCTAGAGCCGTATCGGTAAAACATATGCATGGAGAACAAGTGTATGGGCAATTAACGCATGAAGTCCAAAAACAACAGCAACAATGTAAGTAATGGCATTTCTCTCTACACTTATATAACGGAAAGTATACTCACAACATCCAACTCATTTTTAAAAATAAATAAATTTTAAAAATATAAAAGGCTGTTTTAAAACCATTTACTCACATTAATAGAATTGAGAAAATTGCATAATACGCTAAAAAGGACACGCTAAGGAAGGAGAAAAAAGAGATGCACTCAAATTAACTAGAATCAAAGTAAGTCAACAAAATGTAAAGGGCAGTCCCAAACATCCTTAGTATGTATTACTTTTTAACGTTCATCTTTATAATTTTATTTTTGAAACAAATGGATTACATATATATTATATTCTGAAAATGATTTTAATTTTGTCTACTGAATGAATAAATAAAACAAACAACACAACGATAATCAAGACTAAAATAATTTATGAGAACGTTAAGTGCATATATTTCGAGACTGTAAATCGGACTTAAAAAAAGCACATGAGAATCAAGTTAATTACTTAACCTAACTTTAGGATGTGGGAACCGTCTCACACGGGAGGCTAAAGAAAGAAAAGTAAATTAATTGCAAATCTCAGCACGAGAATAAACTAACTCGAATAACGGTCATTATAAACAAGGGGTTTTTTTTAAGTAGAAGTATGACTATTTGTAATACCAAGTAAATAAAAACCATAAATATAACAAATGGAAAAAATAAAGTATATTATACTGGCCACTAAATTCGCAGTTGAGAAAATCGTAACTATAAGCACATCGATAAGACACGAAAAACCTCGATGCAACACGACAAATTAAAGGGTTTCTTGGAATTAGATAAATTATATTATTTTACATCCACGTAAAACAATACTTTACGTTTAATAATTTATGGTTTTCAACTATGTAGGACTTATAGATTGTCCCCGCCAGGGAATTAATGCTCTTTATAAGAAATTACCGAATGAGTCAACGGTTTTTATCGCTGGCGCGGCGGTCCAACAACTCCATTCCGTTTAGAATAAACCTATTCTACTTGGAGTTTGGAGTTAAAGTAATAATTTTTGGACATTCAAATTTTTAAATGCAAATAGTTAAAGAGGACCGGAGGTCTATTTTATTTGGAGTTAAAGTAAAAATTGTTGGACATTCCAATTTTTAAATAAAAATTATTAAAGAGGAATTATTAAAGAGGAATGAGAGGTTAGCGTACTCGAAACCTAGATCTAATCAAAGAAAAATCTGATACGTTCGTATTCCAGAGAGGTGAGTCATGTTACACTGATCACATCGAGTACCAAATAGATGAGAAAAGAATCCTAGAAGGGAAAAGGTCCTGCTATAACCTAATGATAAATTAACCAGGAAGTAAAGAAAGCGAGGGAAAAAAATTGTTTTCAGAATTTCCATACTTAGTTTGCATGGAAAATCGATGTTCATATGGTTAAAATTCAAAAGGCAAGTAGATATTCCCCCTAAATACATTTTTTGATTATAAAAAGAAAAGAGGATAAATCAACACAAACTTCAGGCCAATTAAGAAGAAAGACTGAGTTTGAAACTTTATCGATTAACTAAATAGGAGTTCAATTAATCGTCACACCTAACCAGTGTGTTAAAACTCTAATCACGTTATCCAAACAGTAATTTGAGTAGGGATAAAAGAGGGTAAGAGAGATGAGAGAAAAGTATAAGAACTTAATTTAAATCTTCGGTCAATTAATTCATTAAGATGTGAGAGGTTCACTTAAAGCTAGGGAGTCAAATTAGATTTAATACACTTCTAAATCTCTTTCCCACTTCTTTCTTAGTAATTGAAATGGGATTTCAACTCTAGTTTTATTTCTTTAAAACTGTCCCAATATCTTATGACAATTAATTAAACCTAAAAAAATTATAAAATGCATTAGATGAATAATTAAGGTCAGGAGGTTATGATATTAAATACCAAGTTTGGTAAGAGATAAGTTAAAATGGATTTTGCAGACCAAGAAATATGGAAATGCACAAAGTATAGCAACTTAATTCCTAACTGTTGACTGACATAAATAAAAAATCACTAAAATGACTTTTATCACCGTTAAATAACTACCTAAACCTAACATTTAACTTTGGCAGGATTAATTTTCTGACTTATTGTCTAAGCTAAGGCAACCTAAACATTTAACTTTGGCTGGATTGATTTTCTGACTGATTGTCTAAGCCACTCCGAATAAAGACAACGACCCGGGATTTTTTGACAAAAGATTCTGCAGGTCCCTCTAAAATAAAAACCACGTACTATATAATGCTATTTTTTAATCCTTCAAATCACAAATTAGTTTGCCGTCTGGAGAGCCTGAACCTGCTAAAATTGTAACATTAAGTCCATTTTACAGCTAAACTAATGGATTTAGGAAAATTTTAAAGAGACAAAAATTCTTATTTTTAGTCATAGAATCCAAATCCGGTCTAAAATACATATCTTATATCATATAAGGTATGTATTTTAGACCGACAGTTACATATAAGTTATATGTAACTGTTTTTTGCTAAAAAAGAGGTTCAGCAGGGTTCAAAGCAGGGTATACCAATAATGCATGTATTTTAGAATACATATAATAATGCTCGGAACAAAAAATTTCCAAGGGTAAAAAAAAAATCTTTATTTTAGCCATAGAATCGAAATCTAGTGTAAAAATATGGTTTCGTATTCACTTTTTTTAATTATGTAAACTCACACACTTTTGCGGAACCTCGAAAATGTTCAGCATTTTTTCTGGAAGCGCATTTATAGCCATTATCGAACCCTGAAAACCGCATCTTTCTATCTATCACTGTTCAGGAGATATTTCGCTGTTCCATATTAGCTGGGACGCCCTGTATATATGTGTGTATATATATATAATATATATAAAAATGTTGGTACTATTGACAAATAAAATCTGTCAGACTGTACGTCCAATTTAAGACTCTTCTAACTTAAGTCTTCTCATAATAACTAGGGGGGTGGGGGGGGGGGAGGAGTAAAGTTTTACTATACTAGTGTTAACGTAACAGTAAATTCTAGCATTATTAATTCAAATTCTTATTGCTCAAATGAGCCTTTCAAGTAAGATAATAGTCAGATTTTGAAGTCATGGAAGTAATTTTCCCCAACAACAAAAAAACACTAATCTAACTAACTTCTTTTTTTAAAAAAAGCAAGCATTAGTTAATTGCAAGTTGAATTTTTAAATAATCAATCAGTCAAAAACACATTACATTTTTCAAGGAGTAGAGAAAAGCTGCATAACAATAAGAAATAGAAAGCAGACTAAAAAAACAAACAGAATAGTTATAATGCACTCAGACGTGTTTCCGAGTCATTTTGTATTTGTCTCTCAGGAACTGCTGCAACAAAGTTGTGAAACTACATTCTTAAAATATATCTGAGTTAGTTTAAGTAAGAGGGAGGGACAGGAACAACAAGCGGTAATGTAATCTCAACTAAGGAAACAGCTTTCTCGAAGTCCCGTTAAGCACAAGACAAGCGGGTGTGCGTGAGAAACAGCGTACATGCACGCTTAAAGGTTAAATGAGAATAATTGCTAACCATTAACTATATAACTGGGAAAGGAATAGTCGTAAGTTTTCTTAACTTAGCATATATTATTATGAATGAGATATACCTAGTTTACATTTCAACTATTATGTATATACACTATACACGTTATTGAACCAGTGGGCGTTGGGCGGGACAAGTGTTATAGATTACAGTAGAATAATTATAGTTATTGGTGTTTTCTCGCTAGATTAATTGTTTACATTAAATTTATTTAAAAAAAAACACGAAGTAATGATGAATATGTAATATTTATGAAACATTGAATATGGAATTAACTATAAATACTAAAAGATATATTTATTATAAGTGAAAGCTGCATATAAAGACTATTTTATTCGTAATATTATTATCCAATATATAATGCTAATTATTGTATCATAAAATTGTCATTCTGTTATTTTTTTACATTGCTTGTAATAATGTGATTAAGATGTAATATTTAAATAAAAGTATCATTAATCCAAGAAATTTCTTCATCGATGATCAAACTACAAATATTAAGTAAGACATGTATAAAATAATACTAAAATGCTAACACAGATTTTTGTGTCCGACGGATAGAGTAAAGAGGTTGGTTTAGAGTTTAGATCCCTGTGAAAGTATGACATTAAAATGTATGTATTTATATATTTAATATGTTGTGTATACGAGTATACAAGGAAAATTGTATACATCGTTCTTTTTTTTTTTTTTTTTTTGTTTTTTTTTGTTTGTTTGCAAAGCAAAATAATACTGCAACGCTTAAGATTTTTTAAATAATTCGCTCATAACTAATCAAAAAATCATAGAAAAATCATAGAAACCCCTTCATTCCTGAACGAAATAAACAAAAGATCCTTTGAAAAAATAAACTTCATAACTCATTGTTTATGAAATAAAGAAATATTCACCTTCAGATTGTATTTAGATATATGAAAAAAAGGTTAAACTAAAAATGAATTTCTTTTAAACATAAAATAAATAATTGGTAATGCTAAAGCATTAAAGAAGTTATGAAAGAAGTATAAACTTCAAAATAAAAAAAGGAAGAAAAAAACAATAATTTAACAAATGCAGAAAAACCGACTTCACCTCGCTAAGCTTCTTAGTAATAATTGAAAAAGTTTTGAAGCTAAAATCGAGTTAAGAAGAGGAAAAGAAATACAGCTAACAACTGAACCGAAGGGCTAACGGAGGCAACAAGTATTTAAGTCCTGTCCGCTAAAAAACTTGATGGCGTAAAGTTTTCAATATTGTTTTCCATTTATACTGGGTTAAATTTCAGAGTTTTAATTGAACACAAATATAACGCTAGTTTAATTTTGTAGAACCAAGAGAAGTGGAAAGGGAATAAAAAAAACAACAAGGAAACAAAAGCAAAACATTATTCAAATAAAAAACTTGGTGAAAACAAAACTGAAGTTTAAACCTGAAATAAAGCAAAAATAAGCGATAACAATTCCCTAGGAATAAGGTTACATCTAGTTTTATAATGGAATTCAACAGGGAGAACTTAATTATAAATAAACATTAGTTTTGAAGAACAAGCAATAATTAAATTTTAATTATTAAAAGAGCTAAGAATTAGTTTAAATGGTTAAATAAGGGTTAAAAGTGTTGGAATTAGTTGTTAAAATTTGAATTTATAAAATTTAAAATTAAGTTCAAGATACAAATAAATTTACTCACTAATACTAATCTACACACACACACACACACACATATATATATATATATATATATATATATATATATATATATATATATATATATATATAAATTAAAGCTTTGTCTTGTGTAACATTATTATTAGAGAATTTAAAAATGTTTGGATACTTTTTCATTTCTATTAACTTTCTGATCTTAACTTCGTGTATGGATGCATGTGTGTGTCGTTCGTCACCAGTCCGACTTTACAGGCTCAAAACTGGCTAAACGAAATCGATTAATTTGTTCGCAGAGTTGTGCGTAAACATGGCTTGGTTTCACTGAAATAAATCGAGTAGAACTACAGTTATTAATAATTTTATATATATGTATATATATCGCATAACTCCCACAGTTTTTAAGCTAGAGGTTTGAAACTTGGTACAAAAATCAGTCCTTAACGCTCCAACGCTCCTGATCTCCGAAAGTTTTCCAAACAGTACAGTTATGTTATTTGTAATAACCCAAACACAGCAAAATGGTAGGGAAGCCCTCAAATGATCATCTCGCATTTACAAGGTGTTGCCATTTTTTTTAAGGGAAATGCGTCATGTAGTGTGTTAAATGAAAGAGGAGGTCGCCTTGAAGGGTAATTCTTTAGATTGTTACTCCCCTATGGATTTTTTTAGAATATCATTTACTTTGACTAAAAAACTATTATGACAAAGGGATATTTAGTCCAATGTACTTTGGGACAAAGGAATATAACATTTCTCTTTTTATAGGGGGGGAGTAACAGTCTAAAGAAGAACATTCCGTACACCTGCTTTAGATTGTTACTCCTCTGTTTTTTTTTTCAAAAGGGAGTAACAATCTAAAGAAGTGCCACCTTGAGTACAAATGTATTCGTATATTTGGTTTTGTATCAATTTATCTTTGGACCATGTGCAAAAAATTGTTATTCGTGTCCCCCTCTATTTTTTTAACAAAGCAACGAAAAAGCCATATCAATCAAAAACCAAGAAACAACATTTTCATACGCGCATATTTTGTGAGAAAAAAGGTATTATCTCAGGCCTCAGGAACAGATTGGTCTAGAGTCTAGAGACTTCGGAGTAGTTTCATTGCATATGGATATATAAAAATCCACGTAAAGACGTTTGTTTTACGTCACTATAATAAATGGTTCAAAAGTTATAGCTAAAACTAACTTTTAAATGGCTGTCATCTTGATGCGGCTGGACCCAATTATGCTGGTTAACATCATATTTATTAAATTGCGAGCCCTTATAAAAAACTGAAAGCCCATACTTGGCCAATTTATTTTTACTTTCTTTCATAGAGATATCTATCTTATTTGCTTCCCTGATGAGAAGTGAGACATGTTTCATACCAATAACAACATTCAGATGACGCGAAAAATGGCATATCTGTGCAATGAGCAATGAATGGCCTAATGTTGGGTTTAACCTAACGTAAAAGAAAAGCTAAAACATTTATTAATAGGTTGCAAAATACATTTAATTAACTTGCTTTTAAACAGACTGTAAGCTACTATATTAAATACCCAAGGACTCTTGAAATAACGTTTCTCTTGCCTTAGATATTTTAAAATTCGATAGCAGAATATACAGATTTTTATAAACTATTAAAAAAAAACTCAACAAGTTTCTTATTTCTGGATAAAAGTAAAGTAAAAAAAAACTGATGGTTAAACATAGATTTTTTTTCCTCCAATCAAAGGAACAGAGGGCAAGTAACGCCACATAAATTTCAAACCAAACATGCAAGAAAAGCAATAATACACAATCGGCGTTTCAAGTCTTTAGTTAGGAGATCTATATTTAGAAGATGCGGATCCACAGACACGAAGGCCTTGGGTTAGCTCTATTCGACCGGCCTTGGTCCGTACCTCCTCATTTGGGTAAAAACGTTTTTCTTTTAATTTTTTATTAGATGTCGGCTTTTTAAACTTATTTCTGGAAACCTTTACGTTTCACCCAACAATAGCAAATTACTAATAAATTCTAACCAAAACAAATTGACAAAAGAAGCAAGTACAAAAATCTGTCCGATATAACTCATACTAAAATATTTTCATATACTAGAACATACTCGTGTTATACATTCTCAAATATGAGCACATAAATTACTTGGTCCAGGGTTTTCCATTTATTAGTTGTTTCGTATGTACGTGTTAACATTTAGTTATTATTGAACATTTTATAAAAATTTACCATAAAAATATTTTCTCTCCGGCGGGGAATCGAACCCGACCTCTCACCCTTTTCTATTATAGCTATTTTCTCATAATATTTAATTGGACTACATTTTAGAATTTTTTAACAAAAGGAGACAGCGCCCCCAAGTTTAGATCTAAAATTAATTTCTCGTTTTCGCCTTGATGTTAGATTTTTCTAAGTACTGCCAAATTTGATCGAATTAGGCCCAGAAGTTTAGGCACCGTCTGCACGGACAAACACGCACATTTGAATTTTCACCCCATCACAAAATTTTTAGGGTCCGTAGGCAAAACCAAGGACCCTTATATTTTCCTGCGTGTGTCTGTCCGTCCGTCCTGTCACGTGCTCTCACGGCTACACCTTTCGTCCGATCACTTTGAAATTTGGCATGTATGTGTTTTGAACCTACCCACATATTTTAAAAATATAGCGACTTGAAAAAAAAAATTTTCAAAAGAATTAGGGTAAAAAAACTTAAGGGTTAAAATTTTTTTATTTTTTTTCGACACCGTGAGGGGTATCATATGAAAGAGTAAGTCGAGCTGATTACAAAAATATATAATTCTTTGGATATAACTTTGATAGGGCGAGCGTAGGCAAGTTTAAAGTGGGTGTGAAACGTGCCCCCCCCCCTTCTATCTCGCTTATGAGAAGTGCAAAAAATCTGAGAAAATTCTTGAACATTCTTCGACCAAAAATAAAGATACCACATTTTGGAAATTTCGAAAAAAATATTATTTTATTTTTTATAGACAAAATACGTTTTTTTATAATTATGGTCTTTTCGATGTATTTATATGGTTGTAGTCCGGTTCAGTGGCAAAAAAATACTTTATCAGAGTGTGTTTTGAGAATATCAGACCCTTAGAATAGTTCAAAGTAAGCTGTTTAGCATTTTAAAAAAACACTGTTTATACACTTTACAGTTAAACACTATATAGTGTGGCATTGTGGCATACGGACCCTCGCTGTGTGCTGACTAGCACACACTTGACCTGTTTATTATTGCATAGACTCTACGTAAGTATATATAGAAGTAAAATAGTTGATTAAAAAAAGATTGCAACATATTACATATATAGAAGAATGGAAATAATCACAACTAACATGAGAAAGTTAACTTATGAAAGAGTTGCGTCCGATATTTTAGTTGTAAATATTCATTGGTTATAATTGGGGAATCATCTGCAACGTCGCTTTTCCGAAAAGTTTATATAAAAGAAAAACGCATGTCAAGATTGGCTATGGAATAAACAAATCGAAACTTTAAAGTCAATGTTATTTAATATATTAAATTAGTTTTACTATATAAGATTAGTCCTTTACGCTTTAGCCTGGGTTTGTAATACCTATTTATTATAGTTCAAACAATCCATTTGGCTAAACTATTAAACTTCTTTTGTGTATCATAAATCATGGATTAACAATCACTTGAAAAAAATGAGTAAGGTGAACAATAGGATTAAAGAAAAAGACATGAATATCACATTACATCCCTTGTACTTAAGTCTACTCGCAATGAATTATGATTACGCTTCTGTTGTTAGAACTGTCTAGAATTCATAACGATGTTATTAATCAAGATTAACCGACATAACATTAACTTTAGAGTACTCTAACACATATATAACAGTAATGTTTCATTTGTTATCAATGTTATTGAACCTGTAAGACACATTGGTATTAAAGTATTGGCAAAACATACAAACATAATCTGAGGTTTTATTTGGTATTTAGCGCAATCAAAAACATAAAATTATGTCACACTATATAATAATATGGGATAGTATTGTTTGAAATATATATTTTTATTTAAGTATTCTGCATTGACAAAAATGCTACTAAATAACAAAGTTTAGGGAGCAGGTACATCTCATATACTCAGGTTTTAGTACTTGCAGTAGATGTGATGTAACATAAAAATAAATATAATTAGATAAAAAAAAAAGGTACTTGCGATTTTGTTATTCCAGACAAGTTTTATTCAATGAGTATTCATTTGACCACAAAAGACACTTACCTGAAATCAAACAAAAACAACAAAATATTAGATAAATATATTTATTACATAATTTATTTAGTAATATAAGTATTTTAGCACAGTTCGCTAACTACTAACAGAATAGGTAATGAAACTATTACATTTCATCTTGATTGTATAATAGTAGTAACGGTAAAATTGTAAGTGTGGTATCGTGTTAACTTAACGAGGTTGCATCGAGTAAGTCGTGTGTATATCACTATGCAAATGCAATACAAACAAATCTATGAAAGCATACAGTTAAGGTGATTAATATATTGCCAAAGGAAGATGATAAAAATATAAGACAAATCATGGATGCTCAAATAGAGGCGAGAAAGGGTGGAATCCTAACGCAGAGGGTTGAAATAAGCTATAAAGATCTACTAAGGATTTAAGCCGTTTTCCCGGGAAAATCTAGATCCTTAGAAAATAGCTTTAAACGCAGGCGAAGAGAAACCGGGTTCTATTTCCGCTGAGGAGTTATTTTTATGATACCTAGGAACTCGAAAACTAATACCAGAAAAGCACTGGGCTAAGTAATTATGAACGCGTATATGAGAAAGTTTGTCAGAGTTGTCTCCGACCGATTTTTTTAGATAAAACAAAGTGGAGGAATGTAGCCCAACAAACAGTTAAAGTTAGGTCCATCAGGAACTATAAAGCCACCAAAAATTAAAAATATTGAAAAGTAAGAAGAAGCTTCTATTATAATTTAAGGAAGCGAAAGATCGTACGTTCTCGGAGACGTGACTTAGTCTAAAAACAAAGGTGGCGATCATAATATACTATCTATATCTATATATACATAGATAAAATCCATGAGCCACTCACTGACTGTCTGGCACAACACGATATCTCTAAAACCGCTTGACCTATGACCATGAAATTTTGTAGTTTGGTTTCTCTTACCCCCTAGATGTTCAATATGAAATATTTTTTACAATCCCGCCACCTTGAATCAAGATAGAGGCCATTTATATACAAAAATTCACCAATATCACTAGAACCTTGAAATTTGGCAGTTAGCTTCTTGCTATAAAACTAGCAACTTTCTAATTGAATTCTAATTATGATTGTAATAAAAAAAAACGCATTGGGTATAATAATTTTTAAAATCATATTAATTTAAGTAAAGACGGGACTTTCAGAAATTTTATTTATAAGCAGAAAATATCGGGGCAAAGTAAAAAAGAAGGTTAATTGAGCTCACAATAATTTTCCGAACTAAAGGAATTTATACTTGGGAAAGGGCTTCTTTTTAGGATATAATAAATATGATGTATGCAAATATGAATTTTAAAATTAAATTCCTTATTTGCTAAAAAAAACAAAACATTTTTCTGCAAGGAGTTGTTGTTACAGATATAAAAATAAAAATAAGAAATCCAATTATTAATATTAAAATATAAAATACAGTTGTATCTTAAAAATCAAATTAATTCCTCTTTTGCAATGCTTGAATGCTGTGTAGTGGTACAGAAAATTTAATCTGGATTGGGTGATATCATAGAAAAAGTTAGTTTTATCAGTTTCAGGACCGAAAGGTTCCACATACTTTTCTGTTAGGGTTGACGTATTTGGACATTTAAAAAGAAAGTGGGATAGGCAATCAGGGTAATTTTTACAGAGAGTACAGATTTCAGTGGATTTCAAAGTGTAATTTTGTTTAATCATATACAGCCTCATCAATTTGGGAGAATTTAGCCTTAGTCGAGAGAAAAAACTTAATACATTAATATTTACTACTCTGTAGTGTAGATATGATCCTCCTTGTGTATGCAAATATGTATAATTAATAAAAGATAATTCCAATTTCAACCCAAGAATTCGACAAGACACGGGGAGAGTTATAGGAGAAAAATTGCTGCTTAGCTTTTAAAAATGCTTCCTCAGCAGTCGAAAACAACTACCTACTAATTAGAGATAGTTGCGAATTATTTTATCCAAGAGAAAAAAAATATATAAATATAAATATTATAATTATTAAACATTTAAATGAAATTCATATTTTTTAATTTTTAATGTTAATTGGGATATATATACATATATATATATATATATATATATATATATATATATATATATATATATATATATATATATATATATATATATAGATATAAAGGAGGAAGAATATAGAAAACGCTGCAACATCTAGATATTCTCTCTTAGTAAAATAACAAATCAAATTTTTAAAAAATCACACTCCTTAGCAAAGCATGGAAATCCAGCTAGTTTATTATAATAAGAATGTTTAAAAATTACTAAGGGTTACTTATTATACTAGTGCATTAAATACATTAAAATTATCTAATATAAAATATGTTATTATGATATGTTATAAAGAGATAAAATGTTTACTTTTTAAAAGACAACTGTATATCAGATGTTTATAACAACAAGAAAAAATTGGATATAAAGATAGAAGGAGATTAAATAAACATAGCTTTTAAATAACGACGAAATGCCTTTCGGCACCCAAAGTACAAATAGTCTAACTGTTGTTTGACCAACTCCCTCGTATAAATAAACAGTTCATGTTTTATAAATATATCTATGTATTGCAATAAGTCATTAGGGATGAATTAAACAGCTTTCAGGAAAAATCCACTTAACTACGAAGAAATTCATTGGCTTACTAGCCAGGGTGCAAATTGAGAAGTAGGCGGCACAGGGCCAGGGCAGTACAGTTTTTTTAACCCTTCGTGGCACGGCTATAGTGGACAAACAAAGAGGCACGGGCGGCGCACTTTATGCACCAATGCATTTTTCAAACCATAAATTGGTTAAATCCAGATTATCTAGATTGCGTTTAGGAAATGTTGAATTAAAAAGTCAATTGATGTATTACATATTTATTTTTCAATGATATCTTTAATTATAAAAATAAAAATTACTATAAAAAATCAGTAATTACTCCTTCAGCGTTCTGACTTAGTATCGGGCTTTCAACCTTAATTATCAACCCTATTTATTATTATTAGTTGTCAAAGTCCGAAGATAATTCCTCACAACCATCATCCTAATCCGACAACTCATCAGGGGCGGATTTAGCATCAAGTTTGGGTGGGGGTCACTACCTGAGGGGGGGGGGGGGGTATAGAGGGCGTTCGCTTCAGTTTTTTTTTTAAATTTCACCATCTTAAAATCACGTTTTTATAGATTCCTAAACCTTAAAATTTCCATTTTTATAATGTTAGAACACGCTAATGGAACAATTTAAAGAAGACGTGAAAAATTCTAAGACATTTTAAGACATTTATGTAATTCAAGAATGGGAAATAGAATACTTACTATAGGCAATTTGAAATTTAAAATAACGGCTCATAAAACAAAAAAAATATGAAAATAATTTATTGGTAAAGGTTTACAGTAATATAAGCACTTACATTAAACTATTTGTTATCTTAGGGTCTTACTTATTAAGTTATTAAATATACTATGTTGGGTGCTCATTTGGCTGTGACTATACCATTTAATCAATAGTTAAGAAAAAACACGTTTTATTGGCCATAATATAAAGTTTAGTCCAAAACGGGACATTGGATTTTGGGGGAGATACAGATGCAAGCAAGTACAGTTATCTTACATAGTTGTTAGTGCAAATAAATAAAAATATTAAATTATATTTCATTTTTAAGTGTGTAAAAAACATTTAACACAAACCCTTGCCAACGCTTCTTTGTAACAAATCTAACAATTTGAGGGGGGGTCATGACCCCTGTGACCCCCCCTCTAAATCCGCCACTGCAACTCATGCAAATCCGAAAAATATTGATCGGACGGCATCATTATTCTATACCGGATATGGTGGCACGGGCGGTGCATACAGTACACCAAGACAAATAAACACGGCAAAACAATGGAAAACGAAGCAATAATCCAAGCAGACTGTTTCATCTGTTTTAGGGGTCTCTAGTGGTAGGGTAAATCGAGGTTTTATTATTCTCGCATAGTGAATCTGAGATTTGCAGAAACTTTTTAACTCGTGGCGCACTCCATGCGCCAGACCGTGTCTCGAAGGGTTAAGGGCGGGATAAAAAATGGCGGGATAAAAAAATCTTGTTTATAAAAACTCTTTTAATGAAAATGTATATTGACGCTGGCGGTCAGGTAATCTGAACTGCTGAGGCTCTAACGCAATTTTAGGCTTTAAATTCTCAGTGCAGATTTACCGATGTGCAATTAGAAGAGTAAGTGATTTAGTTTTACCAAATTAAAATAATGTATTTGTGGTTAAAAATAGGTGCGCAAGTAGAGTTGATACCCCATTGATTAATTAAAAGAAAAGCTTCTTCAAGAATAATTGACATTTATGCCAAAGCTTTAGTCTTGACCATAAGCCGTGCCGGACATTGAGGGATATATAAGACACAAATTCGGACTCTTTCCTCATTTAAGCCCCTCACATGTAAAAGATATTAAATGGAAAAGATTACTGCTGCTCAAAACAAATAAAGCTATAATTTTCAATATTACATAACATGTATTATTAACAGAGAAAAGATTATTTTCTAATCGAAATATTTATTGAAAATAATAATTAAAATGATTATTGCATTTCATGATACAACTTTGTTAATGCACTAGATAACCTTTTCATGTAATATAATTAATGCATCGTTACACCTTTAAGAAACAATATAATTTTTACATCCAAGTAAAAATTATAATTTCTTTATCATAGAAACCAAAGTGTGCGTAGATTTATGAGTAATGCACTAGGTAGGTAGAAGTTATTCCTGTCTATCCCATTAATTATTACGTAAAGCTATACATAATTGCAGTATTGTGTAAGGATATTTCTGTAAGGTCATGTTGTTATTTGAATAGAAGGACGATTGGTTGAGGTAGTTCCGTCTTGGCAAAGATTTGTTCAATTCTCTTTGAAGTTTTTATGCACATAAAAAGTTATTACTTTCGATTTATTTAATATCCTTACCACAGTAAAAAAATAAATAAAAGAGTTTAGTATAAATATCAAATATCGTCTTGTTAAATTACATAATTAATTGATTTGTTTGTAAATTGAATTAATATTATATAGATAATTGGGGAAAAATTTAGAAACGATTTAAAACAAACGAAAATATGTTTACGAAAAAGTTAGTCTACATTTTCTCAGATCGGTCTTTTGTGAAGCAATCGACAATTTTAATGAATTTTTTTTATACGATCTTATCTAATCATATCGTAATTATCAATATGAACTTAATACACAATTAATTTACTGTAATAATAAAAGTATATATTCGTTTTTATCACGTACTTAACTAATAAATAAAACAATGTAAATCCCTTATAGTCCAATCAAATTATTTGAAATTTTAAGATCACTGCACGGGATAATGCTCCTCAACGAACTTAGCCGAAGTATTTAAATTTGCAACAACATTTGTAATTTTGATGTTTACGGTTAGCAGTTATCGAATAACGATGAATGAAATGAATAATATAAATTGTCTCTTCACGTAAACTGACTAATATATTTATTTAGTCTACAAGTTCCTTGTAGAGTAAAATAAACAAATTATTCAGTTTATTACTGTTAGTAGTCACACAATTTATATTATTCATTAAGATGACCTTCATAGACGCTCCCATATCTACTATGAATTTATTGTATGAAATTTATTTACGCATGACGATGGCGAGTAAAAGTTGGCCGATTAAGTTTGGTATATTTGTCCCTTTCATCAATGCACATATTAAGTTCGTTGTTGAGTGTTATCTGTCAAAGCGTGCACGTGCATTCCTCGAGCAAACGGTATTTTCAAAATTGGGATATTAGGATGGGAAAATATCTATATTTATCTATTTATTAAGACAAACATTTTTTTCAATTAAATGTGTTAGTAAAACCAACAGCGACACTGCTATGAAGTGTTAAAGATGATCTATTCTACTAGTCGTATCCTATCGTTTTAAAAAGAGAAAAGAATGTAGAAAAAAAACTATATATTACAAAATTTGTAGCAAATTTTATCCTCTACAATTAACTACTTTTGCTCTCCGATGCATGGGAACGAAGATATTAAGCAAAATTTCGACGTTTTTCAATTAATCTATAGGCACTGGGCTTTCGATTCTGCAAACTTAGGTTTTTATAGTGGCATTGATCTCATTACCCGACCTTTTACAAGGAATTCCATTTTGTTTTGTACGAATTGACTGAACTACAGAAGACAAGGAATGAATATAGTCTAGAATATTTAAGAACCTAATTAGGTACAAACTTTTCATATTAAAAAAAAATCATAAAAAGCCGATAGTTTAGAGTTTAGGGTGTATTATTTATTAAGTAAAAATATTTGTTTATAATTTCATTTTTATTTCTTAGAGGTTGAAATTGTTTATAGAATAAGTTAGAAAGGTAATTCAGAAACGAGTTGTTTAATTTGAATAAAAGATTGATCGAGGGCCAGGGTGAAGAGTAAAGGATAAGGGTCAGGTCATGAGGCTCACGCTATGTTTGCAAGGGTAGTAGGGTATATATTCTCAAAAGAGTAAGGGAAGAAAATCGATTAATTAGCATCAAGTAAATCAAACAAAACTTAAGTGAATTTCGTCTACCACTAACTTCATTTCACTGTGGAGTAATAAAAACTTATTTTAAAACAAAAGCAACTGCGCTAAGCTTAGGAAAAACTTTAAAATTTAGATTTATTACAACTTCTACTATTAAAGAAAAGGGGCCCCCTTTATGTATAGGAAATATATAGAAGAATTTAAATCCCTTAGTCTAACTACCTATTAAGACAAAGAGATATTCAGTCCAATATGCTTTGGGACAAAGGAATATCACACTTTCATACAAAAAAAAGTGTGTATTCGGTTGTCCGAAAGTAAATTAGATTAAAAAATTGTGGGGGCCCTTTTCTATAAAATTTTCCAACTTACAAAGAAACTAGTATGAGTTTATAACTCAAAGAATATATTATATTGATACAAAAGTAATAATTAACTCATTTAGTATACATATAAACCAATAAAGACAATTAAGTAAAATATTCTGACAATTCGTGTGCCACATTAATTCCTCACGTCCTACTTCGTATAATTTAATGATTTTTATGCTTATAGAACCTATTATTTTCAAATTTATTTAATTTACCTCTGTTTGTAAATCTGTAATAATTGTTTTGATTTTTTATATGAATTAAAGTATCAATTTAATTTACACCTATATCTTTAAAAGTATTCATCAAATTTTAAAGAAATTTAGATGGATTGTCCAATGTAACCCATGATGGGTTCATATTAATTTCTGCACACATTCAATTTTGCTCAATTGATACTTTTATTCATAAAAAAAAATAAAAAAAGGAGAGAATCGTACCCTGAGGCGAAATCAAGAATTGAATTAGCTTCAAATTTAGGGTCGCTATTACTTCTCGAAAACGGTACTGACAATTTTGATTAGAAAATTCTTAAGTGTAGTCCATTTAAGCACAAATAATAAATAAAAGTTTTGATCGATTTATGGAACCGATTTTTTTAATTGGTAATAGCACAGGTTCTACTCTAAAAGTAATGGATTTTGTTCAGCCAATTTTGTACCTATTTATTTAGTCGGGTGGCGACAAACAGTCAAGAAAAAAAAGTTAAGGCCGGTTTTTGTTATCGAGATAGAAAATGGAAAAGTAATCGAAAAATGTTGCAATCCTGATCAATAATGTACTATCAAAACTTTAATTTTATAAATAAAATAGATTTGATATTATTTAATAAATAAAATAATTCCCATTTCTACTACGTATAACTTTTATTTTTACCTTAGTTCCACTTGAAATAAAATAGTTTGTCAATTTTGATGACACAAAGCTTTCTCGCATCCCATTTAATTGTTTCCCCCTTTTCTTTAATATCTGTCGCAATTGTTTTTTTCTACGCACGAATATAAGTATTAATTTAGCAGTATATAATGTGCGCAGGCGGTTGAAATTAATCTGGGGCTATCTGCTAGGGCTACTTTTGACAAACCATCCAAATTTCTTAAAGCACAGATGAGTACTTTTGAAGATATAAATGTAAATAAACGTATGTTTGTGCGCAAGTAAAAGAGAAACAAATGGGCATAGAACGTTGAGCGACAGAGACACAGACAGACACGGAATAAAAACGTTCCCTGATGTCTGAAGCTTCCGCAACCTTTGGTAAGCTCGGAAGCAAACTTTAAATAATGAGTTCATGGGTAAAAAAGAATTCGAATTGATCGAATGTTCTAATTAGCTCATAAAATTAACTTATTGGTTTGATTATATATGACTTAGGTTTGATAACAAATATAAATGATATATTATAAATAATTTATGGTTTAAATAATTTAGATTGATTATAAGTAATTTTAAACTCGGACAATAAATTTATAGGTCAATTCATATTACTACGTCTTTGGGTTTTAACTTACTACTGTTTTAAATAATGCTAAAATAAGCAGATATTATAGATAATATGATAGTAGAGCAATATAAAATATGTATAATTCATTAAAATTAACAGGGTATCATTTTTATTTTTGCTTTTTAGTATTTGTCTTTTACGTTTATCATAGCTAAATTAGAGGGATAAAAAATAACTTATACGTAATTAAGAACATGCTATGTTCTTTTTTGTAAGTTTTAATTAAGCCGTAATTTTATTACATTTTTCTTTTCTTGTGAATGAAATTCAAAGAGAAATTAATATTAGTTAATGTTACACATACATTGTCACAATAGAAATAATGATAAACAGACGGTTATAGGCCACTTAGTTCTGATTATGAAATTTGTTCAAAAACTTCAAAACCATTTTGTTTATTTTAAAAGTAATATATAAACAATTAAGGGTAACAAAATTTTTCCGCTATCTTTTTACTTAAATGAAATCAAAGACGACGATGCCACAGTTATATAGCCAAAGAAAAGTGTTTTCAAGATGTCTAGCAAGGACCTCCTAGATAGAAATCGTGTGAACGAAAACCAAGACTAGAGGGTTCTTTTTCTATTTCATCCTCCAGTATCTGTTACTGTCTCATGATTGACGTGATAAAGCCGAAACTGAGGACTGGATGGAAGGTATCAACGTGAAAAACGTGATGACCGTATTTACACTGGTTTCGATACGACCTCACGATCCACTGGGGTGAAAGGAAAATAGACCGAAAGAAACGAGCAGACCGACCCCGACAGAGGAGGCAGTCGAGAAATACTTTACGTAATCTCATTACAAGAGTAGCTGTATTGATGTAGACAGAGTTATATAAGTACCGCTGTATTTAATGTATGTACCGTTCCCTCGTTTTCTTTTTATATTAAGAATAAAATCACAAATTGCGGAAACTGTAGGCGTAAAGATGTAATCGACAGAATCATATTGAAGAAAAGAACACACCAAAAAAACCAAATCATAATTATCTTTTCGCAGTTGCACAAATGAGAAAGGTGAAGGGTCAAATGAATCTTAGTTCACCCTGCGAAAGATTCCTATTTAAGGATATAATGATAGTTTTTCTTTAGATTAAGCACATGTTTCGTAACGGGGTGAAATGGATTCTATCCAATTCTACGAATTAAGCAATTTAGGTGATCAAATAATGATTATAATCATTTATAAAACTTGAAATAATAGAAGTAAGATAAGTTAGAAGAAACAACTTAACAAAAGCTATCTAAAAGAGGATGTACCTAATACTAAATTAGGTAGATAATCGAAGATTAACTGTAAAAAACATAGCAAGAACTCTAACACCAATGAGCTCCAGTGAGACACATACCTAGAGCTCAAACATCAATTGTCAAATTTAAAATACACAACTATAACTCACACTTAATTCCCAATGGTAAATTACTCAATATACCTCAATCATCAATAAATAGCAGTAAAATTCTCAGCCCTAACTCAAAATATCAATGATCAATGGTAAAATATAAAAACTAAAGCTCAAAAATCAATGATCAACAGTAATTACGTAACTATTAATAAAATCAATGATTAACTGTATAACACTATGAGTAACTAACTATACCTCAGCATAATATTGTTATTTACAACACCGAGCAAACAGATTTTTAAAGGGATGTTTGACTCCACCAATAATATATAAGCTGAACTAATAAGTCTACCAATGCTTAATCTAACCACACTAATAAGCCATCCTTTATGTAATTTTAAGCCTGTAAATAGGAAATTTAATAAAGTGCTATTATTACTAACTATATACCTTAGTAGAAATAACTAATTAAGACCGAAAATACAGCTATAAGATCAAAGACTGAATTATAGTTTGGAACTAGTTACTATGTTTACCCATAAAAATATTATTCAGTATAAGCTGGGTAATTACCTATTTATTCCGATAGTTCATCATAACTATCATTATATATGTATCTGTATATTTATAGAAGTTTATTTGTAAGAATAACTTTAATATTAAGTTTAAAAAAGTATTATTAATTCAACCTGTTTACATGCAACCATGTAAACTATTGGGGAAAAAACCTTGACTACTTCCACTTCAACAGCAAAATATTCAAATTGGAGGGGTTTCAGGAATACCTGTGTATTCACTGAAACGGCAAAATAAAAATTTGAATTACAAAACTGCTTTATTAAGTTAAAAAAACACGAATTCATCAAAGAAAACACGAAAATATTAAAAAGGGAAAAATCCACAAATACACAAATAATCAAAACAAGTTTATTATTCCTTTAATATAATAAACTTGTATTACTTCACATAATTAAATTACTATAATAGAACTATTGATGTTAGAAAAACATTTCTACAGAAAATATCTACCGAAAATAAAGAGGGGATCATGTAAAACAAAAAAAAAAATAACGACATAGAACAACTGTTGTCCATTATTAGCAACATGCAACTGAAACAAAACTAGACACTTGTTTTGTTTTTTTATAATGCAATAACTTCCAAATATTGATTATCTTATCACAATTGTTTCACTTGAAATGGACGGAAATACATCCAAAATAAAAGACAAAAACTAAAGAATCATACACTAACAGGATAGAGAGGATATAAGTCAAACAGAGAAAAAATAATTCCAACACAAACGAGATTTAGGAATTATTTATTTAGTACTACTGGATATACACAAAAATTATGCGATAAATAACCAAATAACCACAGATGGTTAAAATTCTAAGCAAACAAATTGTTGTTTCTTATAAAAAAAAAGTCTATAATAGGTAGGGGTTATCAGTTCAATGGTGAACCTGTCTTCATTGAAAACTAACAACTATTGTGATATTTTTTTCAATAATGAAGTCAATTATTGCTCTTTGGACTCAATGTATAATGCGCAATTTAGATCCACAATATCTCGATAGTATAGGAACAACCAAATCATTTAATTTTAGGAATTAAAGCATTCATTGAGGTCTTAATGGATTCTAATAAAACTGTCTCTCCAAATTTAAAAATAATACTTGTTTATTTATCAAAGCATTTTTGGGCCTCTATAAAGTCAGCCTAAATAATGAGTCTTACGGTGCTCTTATAATATAAGAGTACTTATAATATAAGAGTAATATAGACCTTCATATTGTGGTATTAATGCCATTAAATATTTCTCTATATTCCTGGATGGCCTTATAATGGGCATTAAATGCTTTAATAAATAAACCAGAATTACATTACGTGGAGATACGGTTTTAATTAAATCAAACTGTCTGGTAAAGTTGACCCATTAGCTTTACTGATCTGACTTTAAAGTTGTAATTTTGTTTGACGTTAACACATTGGACATTGATTAATTCGAAATCTCAGCCATACAAACCGTAATATTGCCTTTAATTAAGACTTTTATATGAATTACAATATTTCCGTGTATGTTAAACAAATAAGTATCTGTTTATAAAATACTTATTTTTTAAATATAGATTAAAAATAAGACGTTTTCTGCGTGTGGTGTATCTTAACTTGTTTTACCCACATATTTCCATACCACATAAGTATACCTTATAATCAAGAACGCAACAGCCAGTGAATTTATTAATTTTCCATTAAAATTAGATATATTACTATTTTTACAATTCCTTTTTAAGAAGAAACAAAACTCTCTTTACCGCATATTTTTTATTTTCTTTATGTTAAATAATAAATGAATTACATTCGGTTATGGATTTTATGGGATTTAAATTCAGTACCTATCACTTTGTATAACAAGAAAGTATTGTCTGAGTTTTTGAACCGATTTAAATATACATATGTTTTTGGGATTGTTTTTAACTTTTTGGTACCATATTTCGCCAATAGGAGAGAATCATGGGAACCATCTTCAGAGGGGGAGGTGTTAAGTAAGGTTGGCTACACTTCAATATAAAAAAAAATATTCATGTGTCAATGTTTTTCTATGAAGTGCAGAGAATTTCAACACTCTTACCCCAGATTTGATTTATATAAAAGGTTATATACCTACAATAAAGTATAAACATTATATATATACATTATATATATATATATATATATATATATATATATATATATATATATATATATATATATTTATATATATATATTTATATATATACATACTGTGAACCCAAAAAGTCTTTGGGGCCGAGGCCTAACTCCTTCCTCTTCCACCTTTTAAACTAATTCTATATTACACAGGGTTAATTTTCATTAGAGGTATTACAGCGGTACGTGAAGAATCTAGTGTTGACCAAAGAAGATTCTAACTTTGACTGACTAGGGCCTGACCGGACAGTGTGAATAGGTTGGACCGAGACCGGATCGTGACCGGAACCTTTAAGATTAACCTTAATTTTTTTTTTTTTTTTCAGAATTAATTTATTTCTATGTGGTTGGATTTTTACTCAGAATTGTGAATAGCTTTTATAACTTATTTAAATAAAAAGGCGCGTTTTTGATCTCTCTCCATTTAAAAATAGTTTGATGTTGACACCTCTACAAGATACCGTATAAAATTCACATGAAAACATCCGATTTCTATGGAAAAAAGAGGGCATGTATGCTTTACATAAAAACCTAGTTTCAAAAGAATAAAAATAACTTTTCATAGAATCATTTTACCAGAAAACTGTGAAAAAGTTAAAATAAGCTTCTTTAACAATAAAGGAGCTAGCTTTGACAGAATATCAGGAAATTTTAATATTAAACTAAAGGAGATAAAAAAAGACAAGCTAAAAATGGCTAGTCAGGGAACTAGAAATTCACAGTAAAGAATAGTTATTTATGCACCTACGGAGTAAAGTAAGCCATTATTCCCTGAGCGAATAAGTTGGTTCTTGAGGCAAAGCTGAGGAAACCATGGTCCCTAAATCCCTAGGCGAAGCCGAGGGAATGAGACTTTTACTTCCCGAGGCGTAGTCAAGGAAATAACGCCAATTAACATGGTAATATAAATCTTGTTATGTTCTTCTCACTTACTACATTAGAACAATACAATATCAACTTAAGTTTGTTAAAAAAATGATTTATTATTAGATGGATTTGACGTACAAAGATGCTTTGTAAAGATGAGACACTTATTGTAACAGGAATTTAAATAGATGAAATAACACAAAACAAAAACGTTCCTCGCTCCAGAGTTTTCGAGTTTTCTTTTCTCTGTTAAGGGTCCTCAACATCACTTATTTAATTATTCTATATGTTAGTAAAAATATATATATATATATATATATTTTTTTTTTTTTTTTTTTTACTAACATATAACATATACATTTTTTTACTATGTATATATATAGTGCTATATATATAGAGCTATATATATAGTGTGTGTGTGTACGTATGTAAACAATGAAATAATTAATTTAATTAAAAAGTTAATGTATCAACTACGGTAAAATAAAAACAATTCATTCATTCATTCACTTACTCGAGAATCAAGATTTGTCGGTAGATATTAATAAACTTATTTTACATAACTGTTTTTAATAATAATTAAAATAAATTAATAAGTAGAAATTGTTGATAATATAAATAAAATTTAAAAAACGCCTACTTTTACTACAAAGTTACTTGATTAAAAATAAAGAATAATGTATATCGCCAAAAGTAACTTTATGACACAAAGTCGGTTATCAATTTCTGTGAAAAACATGACTTACCCTAAATAAGGAACTGAATATTTAAAAATTATCTTATTATTATAAATATTCTCTAAAAATCAAACCTATTTCTAATTATCATTCCATATTAAAAATTTATTTTTTAAACTCAACTTAAAATTAACATTTTTTTTAAAGGAGTTATTAGATGTATTACGTGGTCTAACATCTATTCAAAATCAAAATGTCATAGATAGAACTAGATAAAACAAAAGTAGAACACGTCATAAATATACCGAGAATTTTTAGTGTAATTAAAAAAAAAATATATTTCGATAAAGATGGTTAACATACGTAACATATAGTCAAAGCTATTAAAATGATGGCAGTAAATTGGACCATTATTAGTAAGGTCAATAAAACTAAAATCTATTTACGTCAGAAAGATAACTTATCCTTAATTCTCAATGATATTAAATTTCCTGTTGTGCAAAACAACTAGTATTCTACTTTAAAAAAAAAAAAAAAAAAAAAAAAAAAAAATGAAATCATATTGCAGGGTAAAATAGTGAATATATTTAATCTTAATAACATTTACTTAATTTGCGTTCAGTGTAACAAATCATATTTGACCATTTTTTAGTCAAAACCAAGCTGTATACTACCTAATATCAATTATATTATACAAAAATGCAGCATATGAATGCAAGTTATGGGTGTCGCAAATCTATTTAATGTACTTGTTTTTGCTTCAATATTTACCAACAAAGATTACATACATTCTTTTTTTTAAATGTTTTATCTTCTTAGTGCCATAGAATAGTGCAGTTTTGAATGAGTTTTTAACTACAACAATTATAGAGAAGAAACAAATATTTCTAGGATTTAGGGTGCCCATTTTCACTTTTTTTATACACGAGAAAATATGGGATTTACACATTTTAATTTTTCCCGAGCTCAAAAAGGGGCTTTTAAAAAATTGTCTATCGCCTGTAAACATATATCAATAGGTACTTCTTTAGATTGTTACTCCCCTGCTTTTTTTTTTTTAGAATATAGATTACTTTGACTAAATAACTATTATTACAAAGGGATGTTTAGTCCAATGTACTTTAGGACAATATCAATACTTAGGAATATCACTTGGGTTTTTATAAGGGGAGTAACAGTCTAAAGAAGAACATTCCACACACCTTCTTTAGATTGTTACTCCCTTCTGTTTTTTTTTATAAGGAGAGTAACAATTTAAAGAAGTGCCTATCAATAAATATGGTAGGTATACAAATTTGGAAAAATCATACTAAGAGGCAAAATTAAGAAAATAATTTTTACTCTTAATCTGGAGGAGCTAGGATTCAAAAGCTCACAAATCAATACTTCTAAGTGAATTTTTCACGGTGTACTTAACATAGGATGTATGAAAATATCATTCCAGAATTCTATTATTTTTAAATGTCTCGCTGCCTACTGTAACCTGGTTAATAGAGTGAACGACATTTAAATGTTAAACCATTGTGCTACGTAAATAAAATCTTTATAAACAAAGGATGTTCTAAAATTAATTGTAAATTAAAACGTAAATAAACAGATGTTTGCTTACTGAATGAAAACCCTTAGTATAAAGATGGCTTAGTTAGCAAATAAATCATAGTTCGACATATATTTATAAGATCTAAATAAACAAATAAAATACTAATATGTTTTGAACTTCGCTTTCAATTATGTCTAATAGTAGAAATGTATATTAAATCAATAGGAAGGCTCTAAATAATAAGTAAAATGTCATATATTACCTAATTCAAACGACACATACGTTTGAGTCTATTTCTTTAATATTTATTTACTCGTAGTTTAGTGAATAACTTTGATTATTTGGTCTTATCAAACTAATGTTCAGATTGATAAAGGTAATTTTTCAATTAAACTAACTTATAGTAAATTGAATATAGAAAACTTTACTTAGGGAATCTATAAAAGTTGAATTGTAAAGTCCTCTCTCTGACACACACATAATGATAAAGAAGGAAGGGATTATGAAATTGTATTAAAACTTGTGAATGAGACTTTCCTAACCAATTATGATTACAATGTAGAGTATTTTAGATAGATAACAAGGATGGTTATGAGTACATTTCTAGGAGGAGTCTCTATTAAACGAGAAAAGAGACAGGATGTGCAGAATGAGATGAATGTAAATTATTTATCTGAAGTGAGGAAGAAAATAAATAAACAAACATGTCTGGGTCGGTTTCATTCATCGGATTCAATAGATCTCTCAGTCAAAAAAGACGAATTAATGAACGATCGTTTGTCTCGAGTTAGGGCCGGCCGGAGAACCCACAAGGACATTCTTCGGGCAGCAGCCAAATCAGTTAACAGCAAACGGCTTAGTCACTCGGCCACCGAATGACCCCATTCCTGACTGTACGGATTGAAGAGAAAATTCGGGGAGACAGGTTAAAGGATAAAGTAAGACGGGGAGAGGTACAAAGGGACCCCGAGAGACGTGTGTATATGTGTGAGGTCGGGATGTAATTGGTGTGACATTTCCCAGAGTCCAGGAATATTGGAGGAAGGCAGAAGGAATGCAGTCCGGGCCGATAACGGAATACACCAGGCCTGACCTGCATGCCGCTCTCTCCCACCCTACCCCCCCGTCTCCTTTCCAAGTCCCATAAGAGAAATATTTGCACAAGAGCTTTCCCAGCATTCTCTACGTTATAATCTCAAACTGACACTACCATTAGGATAAAACGACTTACGGGTGGCGATAGTGTATATTGTTTCCTGGATCGACGACTCTGCGAAGATGAGATTTCCGGCTTATTTACGTCTGACCGACAGAATTACTGGAGAACCGACGGCACAAGCACAAACACCACACTGTTTCACAAACCTCGACACCGTCCTCTGCTACTTCTTCAGTGCGATATAACTCTGTTTCCACCGGTAAAACAGAAATGTTTTTATCTTTGTGCCAAAACAGAAAAAATAGTAGGTTACGGGAACGGCACGGACGTAACTACCGTGCGCAAGATCTGCTTGTTCGCGACTGACGACAGAGACGCCGTAATCGGTGGTGGGGGTCTTCCCCCTTCGAGGAGGCCCGGCGGAAAAGACCGAGTCGAGCCGAGCTCTCCCGAACCTCGAGGTCACTCACTCTCCCGCACCCGAAGGTCACTCACTTCTCGAGGAGAAAAAGGGTCCCGAGTCAATGAACGAACTTCAATGGCCAGCCTAACCTGCTCGACCTGATAAACCAGTGCAGATAACCTCTCCTTGATCCAACCTACCCCCACCCCCTTAAACTAAAATTATTATTATAAATTATTTACGAAGGGGGAGTTACAAAAGATAACACTCATTTTCTTGATTAAAAAATCGAATAAATAAAATAAACCCTAAATTAATCCTAATAATGGAAGAAGGTTCAAGAAAAGTAAATACATATACATATGGGTATATTGAATTAGATTTATCAGTGTGGCGTCATTACTATTAACAGGATAAGCCTATAGTCGTTAGGCAAGAAATTAAATTCAAATACATTAATTACAAAACATTTAGATTAAATTGTGCCAACACAATGAAACCAAGAACCAATAGTATTTACGAGTCCAACAACTAACTTAGCCTGTTCTTCACTATAAAAAACATAATTACTTGCATTATTCACATAAAGCTTTTATAATTTTTTATTTTTTCGAGAAACTTAATATATGATTCTGGCTATAAATTTAATTTTTAAAAAAGGCCAGGTATTTTCATATTCTTACACAAGAATATTAAGCATTTTTATCCTTCTGAGAAAGGCAAAAAGCTTTATAATATGAATAATTTAAAATTAATAAAATAAAGAGAAGCACGCAGAAATAAGAGAAATAAGGGAAGAGATTAATAAACATGAATGTAGTAAACAAGGTATTGATATCAGAATAAAAATTTATTAAAGGGTCCCGTCTATATTATCAGTAGTTCTATTCGCAGCTACTAGGATCGCCCACTACTCTTCTACTCGTAAATAATAAATAACTAGCCGAATTGGCACGCTTCGCGTGCCTTATTCGTCTAGAAGTTGGCGCTAGGTGTAAAAAATAATTAAAACAATATAAGTAATATATCTTTTTTATTAAATAATTTTGTATTTTAGTGCAATTAGTTTATATTATTTTTTATTGCTTATTTTTAAACATTTTATCTCATTTAAACATTAACTCATAAAACTGTTGTTGGTAAAAGTTTTGTATGTCTTAGTTTGTTAGTTCACCGCTAGAATGCGTTTGAAGTTTAGTTTCTAAATGAAGTTCCTTAGGGCATGGCACAAACAATATTTTAATGCTTTTAGTAATTTTTCAGCAGAATTTAATTAGTTTTCAGCAAATTTGCTTCATGGAAAGTCTGTTCGGAAAAAATCCGCAAGTTATTTTATTTGTTTTGTGATATCCCAAATATTTACAATCCTTCATTTTGACAGATTTCAAATTTAAGATTTTTTATTAAGAGGTAAACAGTGAATGACAGCGAAAAAGAATAAGTAAACCAATTAAACAAAGAAGATAAATAATTGAATATGAAGATAAATTAATTGAATTAAAAAACGTAGTATATATAAAGTTCTTTTTATCTTGTAATTTTATACATATATCTATATTTGATTAATTTATATTTTTATTTTTCTATACACTTTATTCTTTTATTGCCGCGCCGTATCAAAAACTGTCAAAATGTGTCAAAAATCAACAAAACAATGCACCCCCCACAAAGACAAACCCAAGCCTTTCTCAAAGTCTTCTCTCATTGGTTGGTCATATTATGTCAAATTAAACACCAGAAAACTGATATAGAAAGCTTGTCGCCAAGAGTAACGGCTAAAATTAGACTAACTCAACCAACAATTCACGGAACTAAAAAAAAAAATCAAAACAAATCAAATGCGCAGCAGTCTATCGAATAAAAAATCCTTACTCTGCTGAGCAGCAGCAGTGGTTTATTCATTCATCGAATATTATCAAAATTGGTATTGTTGTAAAGGTCTCGATAAGAGCAGTAAAAAATTATTAATTAGTTTTCCATTTAAATTATAATCTAAAAAACCAATTCGGAAAAACAGATAAATTAACGGTTTTTTATGCTTTACACCCCTTAAAATGTAAAATTTTGAAAAAGTGTACATAACAACAATGAAAGTACTTTTCAAGCACTGTAAAATTATATATAATATGATATATTTCGATCATTGTACCCATGTACCTCATATAAGTACCAACATTATATTAAAACAAATTAAAATCACTGAATGGTATAAAGCTTACTAAATAAAATCATTACTAATAACACATTGTTTCACAACATAAAATCTCAAGTTAAAATAACACATTAGGTACCGTATGTACCAAAAGTACACATGTGTACAAATATGTTCAAGTATTAATTTTTTTCCGAGTCCCTAATATTAAATAAGGCATGCATACAAATTTTAAATCAAATCGAATCAATATTTCTCATATTTTTAATTTTTTATTAATTTCCCTATTGTTGGGCCCAGATTTTGAGCCGGAAAATTTGGGCAAAAAAAGTTGTCGACAACCCCATACAAACTATACGTTTTTTTAAAGCCCCCGTCGAGTAGATTACGAATATGCCGTCAGTTTACCATTTAGCACTTTTAAAGCCCAAAAAATGGCCAATCGAAAACCCCAAAAATTGCCAAATATGAACTTTGAGTGGCTTTTTCTCGGAAACTAAGAGTCTTGGAAAAAAAAGTCCAAGAGCACTTTCGTCTTGTATTTTTCATTTTTATAAGCGTGACAAATTTCATGAAGATAGTACAAACTTTATTTTTTACCAAAAAATCGTCAAGCCACCCCTGTGATTTTTTTACCCGAAAAAGTCAAAATGAAGATAAAAAAATAAATGAGGTATATTCGTAAACGTCTCGAAAAGGAGAGTAAAAAATAATAACAATGTTTTAAATTTCAACCAAAACCTAAGGAACCATTGTCAAAAAACAGCTATATAAGGACTTTTTTCAATTTTACCCCCCTAAAAAGTAAAAATATCACAAAACACTACATAACTACATTAAAAGGCCTATTCAAGAGTTTTTCAACGATATACATGAAAGTAGGTTTTGTGTTTAAAAGCATATTTGTACCCGTGTACCCATAGGTACCAAAAATATATTTAAAAATCAAACCATGTATAAGATCATTATTTAGGCTAATGAATTCTAATAAATGTAAAAATAAAATTTAAAAAAATTATTTCACCTTCTTAACCTGAACCAAAAGTACAAATCGGTACAAATGTACCCGTACAAAAAATTTTAAAAATAAATAAATACCACAACATTAAAGTATTAATCAAGGCCTTTAAAACGATATACGACACATAAAAATATACACGTGTTTTAAAAATCCAATATGGCGGCTATAATTCAATATGGCGGCTATATATCGAAATCAAAACAACCGCACTTTTCTAGTATTGGTACACTCTACCTATGTACCAAATTTCAAATCTCTAGGTCAATGGGAAGTAGGAGAATTACTGATGAAAAAATCCAAGATGGCGGCTATAATTCAAAATGGCGGCTATATATCGAAATCAAAACACCTGAACTTTTTTATTTATGGTACACTCTACCTATGTACCAAATTTCAAATCTCTAGGTCAATGGGAAGTAGGAGAATTACTGATGAAAAAATCCAAGATGGCGGCTATAATTCAATATGGCGGACACATATCGAAATCAAAATGGCCGCACTTTCCTATTTATGGTACACTCTATCTATGTACCAAATTTCAAATCTCTAGGTCAATGGGAAATAGGAGAATTACTGATGAAAAAATTCAAGATGGCGGCTATAATTCAATATGGCGGACACATATCGAAATCAAAATGGCCGCACTTTCCTATTTATGGTACACTCTATCTATGTACCAAATTTCAAATCTCTAGGTCAATGGGAAGTAGGAGAATTTTTGATGATCAGTCACTGTCACTCTTAGTTTTATATATATAGATAATAGAATAGATTAATTGGTTTTTTCTACTATACAATCTTTGTAGTAGTAAGCAAAAAATTAAAAAGTTATGTGAATAAATGTTCCAAGTAATCATCATGAATGAAAAGAAAGATCTACAGAACAAGCCACAGTGAACTGGAGAAACGTTTTGTAAAGTTCAAAATCTTATATAATAAAGTCTTATAATATAACTATGTAACGTGATAAAGTTTTTTTTTAACAGGAGACAGGAACTTTGTAATAAGGCGGTCTGACTTTAAAGAAGTGGTCATCAGCCAAAGTGCCAAGCATCGAAATTAGAAAATCAGAATTTGTAAAAAAAAAACCAATGTCTTAAGTTTTTTATGTGAAAACGTTGTTTGATTGAACTACACCTTTCATGATACATATATTAAAGTGGTTTCAATCACTTTAGTTGGTCAAAATAATTTATATTCATAAACGTCAACGTATGTTTGTTTGTATGGTGAGTGTTCTTCATGGGCTGTTCCATTCTTTGTGGCATCTTGAACTTAACCAAATATTGCACTCATATTTGTCATCTCCCTGATAAAAATACTGGCAGTTTCATCCCCCAATACTAACTCATTTTCAAGATGGAGGTCATTAATGTTCTACTTTTAAGGCCAAATTCCTCTAAATCCCATAAAATTCAAGATGTCCATGTACACGTTTAAAAGTCGTCCCCTTAATCTGTCCATCACTAAATATTATTGCTTTAAGCATTCACCATGCAAGACTTTCTTGTGATCCGCCATTTTAATTAAAGATGACAGACATTATTATGTAAATTATGAAATTGTAATATCTAGAGAACCATTGGGTCTAGGACATTGAAGTTTGGAAATAAGTTACTTCTCTCTTATGCGCTTTGCTTAAAAACATTTTTAAACTATTAGAAGAGTCCATTACTAAAGAGTATAATTGTAGATATGGGAAAGAGGGGTTAAGTAAGACAGACTAAGTAGTAGTCTAAGCCCTTAGAACTATGATACAACACATACTGTTACAACTACGGGTAATAATAACGGGGGAGTTAATAAAAGAAAAAATATTCTATTAAATTGACCATTACCTATTATATCTTCATGAAAATAAACATACATTTAGATCTTTAAGTATTACTCACAATGAGTACATTCCACGAAATAAAAGTAAAAAACAACTAATTTAAAAATGATAATTTATATAAAAGTAGCCAATTTATAACTGACATTTTGGTTTACAGTTAACCTCTTTAATTAATTAATTGGATACTAACTATCCAGAAAGCTGACTATCCGGATAGATAGGAAGCGATGTATTTAGCATATAGAAACAAAAAAAAACACTGTCTTCTTTTGAATATATAGGTACTACAAATACCGGTATTTACATTCTATATTTTGGATCTGTAAATGTTTGTTAAAAACATATAAACTATTAGAATTTTGTTCAAAACTTACTTGACGTTTTTCCATTAAAATACCATATTTTAATTGAAAATCCAATAATCTGGATTTTTGATTAACCATGCCGACCTTTAAATAGACCGGACCTTTATAAACCAGGACAAACTTAAACATTTATTTTAGGAGATTCTGGTAAATAACTTTATTTGTATATGCAGTTATGTTTCTATTGCATTGCACTGCATTTTCGAAGAATAATATTCTCCCTCGAATTACGAATAGGTATATTATCATGACGAATTTATATTAGATTTTATTTTTAAATAACGTAAAATATCTTCGACAATCTTCAACTTACACTAACAGTTGTTAACTCTTTCTATTTGTCTGCAATTTATTACTTTATAATTCCTAATTCGTACTAATGAGGCCAGGTTAACACTAAGGTTAATCGGTTATATTTATGAAGGCGAGCTTTTCCCTTTCTACTGGAACCACATGAGGAGAAAGTACAAGTGCTATGGCTCGGTAGTATAAACTCACTCCTTTCTTCGCAAGTCAAAATTACATTTTTTGTTTCTCTCTCCAAACGTTATTACAATCTTAATTATGAAAATATCGACTATAAAATCACACAAAACTTTCTCATATAATTAGCGATATAATATCTAATTTAAATTTATTTACTATTAAACATATTTTAAAAGTATTAAGTAAGTATATTTAAAAGGTAAAACAACTTATATGGATAGATTCGTATTTAAATAGGCTGTGAAATAGATTTGTTATTAATAATAATCGTCTGAATCGTTTTCGAGACTTAGTTCACGAAATTTCCAGAGATTCTGGAGAACAGATCCTCCAAATTTAGAGAAAACATTAATTCTAGAAGTTGCCTCTCAGTAAGAACATTCTCAAGGAAATTTTCTGATTTCGACCATAACAACATCAAATTGCAAATCTCTTCCAACAAAACGCCTTCCTAAAAAGGATATCCATTTCATCAATCACGTCTTCAACTCCATTCTAAGAACGACACACTTCCTACACACTGGAAATTTGCTTCCATAGTTATGATACCCAAACCTTCTAAACTTAATTATCTTCCTTCCTCTTCCTTTATATATGCCTACCAGCCTTCTCCAAGTAATTGGTAAAATCCTAGAAAACTTCTTCACAGACTGATTCCTATCCTCACAGATTTCTTTCCAGATCACCAATTTGGTTTCCAAATTATCCAAGAGGCTATGCATAGTCGATTTCATTGCATCCTTCCTTGAGAATAAAAAGTACACTTCAGCTGTCTTCTAAGACGTGTCACAAGCTTTCGACAGAGCATAGTATTCTGGCTTGCTTTGGAAGCTCAAGGGCATCCTACTATTCACCAATTGGCTAATCCTCAAGACCTAGCTTACTGATTACTGGCATATTTTATTGTAAGTTTTAGATCTCTTCCTCTTCCTTTATTTGTCCTGTATGTGCTGAAGTACCTCGACACAGTGTCCTAGGACTTCTCCTTCAATTCTTTACACTCATGATCCCCCAGCGTCCCTTAACAGTCATAACAGTCCAAAATAACAACCATCTTCTTGCATTCGATAATACCCAAAGTTACTAGAAAGATAAAAAACAGAAAAATGAGCATGTCAATTTTGCTATTCGTCAAAATACCTGAAGCATTTTTGCATGATTCATTTCAAAATGTATATTCCAAATTTCATCGAAATCATCCTAGTAGTTAAAGACTAAAACACATTTAAAAAAAAAAAACCTTTTTTTTTGGCTCAGATAACATTAAAACGTGTAAATCCATACAAATATCGAAATAGAATTTTTGAGTCATCACAATACTTTCTCCATATTATACACTACGTATATGACAAATTAAAAAGAAGTTTAATTCTCGAGTAGTACTCCCCATTTGCAAATTTAGTACTCATAAAATAAATTGATTAATTTAATAAATGTAGTTTCCAAGTTTAGTTTCAATAATGTAAAACATATACTGTATTTATTTACGTAGGTACTTAGCAATATTTATTTTTTAATAATATTTAATATGATTAATAGTTAGATAATATAATGTTCCATAATCTCTTCTAAACATTAGAGAGATCACGACCTTTGGTCTCAACAGTTCTTCAGACAAAGGGACATTACCTCTCTTTTGTAAATGGGAGATGAAGTGAGACACGATTAGGGTTACAAATGCAGTATGGCCTCCGGAGGTCAATTTGTCATTCAACTAGGTAAGTTACATTAAAGACATTCATAAGCATTAAAGTAATCAGATTTCAAGTAGGTAATGTTGTATCCTAAGCATTCCAATGTATCCTAATGAAATAAGACCATAAAAAATGGTTTTTTATTTTACGTTTCTACTGTATATATGTTTAAGACACACTCACAACCACACTAATATATATATATATATATATATATATATATATATATATATATATATATATATATATATATATATATATATATATATATATATATATATATATATATGTATATATATAAATTGTGTGAGTGAAAGACACCAAGGGATGTGGCACATAGGAACTGTTCCAACATCAGACATGTCCTGCATAGTTTCGTCGTATGTCCGACGATGCCCACCCAACTCTGGACCTATACCTGATTTAGAAGATCAGATATTGGGCTTATCAGAGACGAGCCGTAATGTCTGATGTTGGAACAGTTCCTATGTGCCACATCCCTTGGTGTCTTTCACTCACACAATTTATATATATACATATATATATATATATATATATATATATATATATATATATATATATATATATATATATATATATATGTATATATATAAATTGTGTGAGTGAAAGACACCAAGGGATGTGGCACATAGGAACTGTTCCAACATCAGACATTACGGCTCGTCTCTGATAAGCCCAATATCTGATCTTCTAAATCAGGTATAGGTCCAGAGTTGGGTGGGCATCGTCGGACATACGACGAAACTATGCAGGACATGGCTCAATGACGAGCCAACCTAATATTAACAACGTAATGTCTGATGTTGGAACAGTTCCTATGTGCCACGCTTGCGTGGTACATCCCTTGGTGTCTCTCACTCACACAAATACACAAATTGTGTAGCTTATGACAGTGTGCAAACACGCGGTATCATATTGCTGATATATAGATTTATATAATCCGATCGATTCTAAAAAGTAGTCCATATCATTGGGAATCTAACCACATGTATTTTAACCTGGAAAACTCTAGTTTCCGAGATATTGATAAAAAAAAACTAATTGCAAAGGGTGAGAGGTTGGGTTCGATTCCCCACCAGAGATCAATTATTTTTATAGGGAAGTTTGATAGAATAGAAAGAAAATAGAAAGTTTGACAATTAATAAATGTAACCATGGAGACACTTATTCATCTAACCAAATAAATAAATAAATGAATGGAAAACACTCAACGAAGAAATTATATAAATGAAAAATTTAGTGCGAGGTGTATCGGACAGATTTTTGCTCATGCTTATTATCATACGCTTTATACATTTCATGTAGGTTTCTCTAACAATAACAAGGAGCAATATTGTTGATGTGTAAATTAAATATTCTTCTATATACTAAACGTATCTAGACTAAGATAGAAGGCTTGATACTAAAATAATACTAATTTTTATTCAATAAAAATGTGAAAATCTATTATGTAGATTTACAGTCGATGGATATGCCTGCTCAATATAATAGGTTGCACCAAAATGTTGATTATACATAATTAACTATAAGTTAAGAACGTTATAGCAGCGACTGTTGCGATTATCGGGGAGTACTGCTTATGGTATTGATTCTGTTTTCCTTGGAGTGATTATCACTAGCGTTGTTCGCTGCGGTCTGGTCCCGGAGCAACCGTTATCGCAATCACGGAGCGTCTATTAAACAGCACACACAATTGCTCGTGGCATTATGAAATATGCCTCAACCAAAACTTCGATTTTCATCCGAAGCCGAAGGGGACGATAAACTTATCGGAGACATAGCGCACCTATACCTATATATGATTTGAAGCACACCCTCAACAAAGATCAGCGTGTCAAAGATAAAATCAGTTTACTTATTTAAAAATCAATTTAATAATCTTAAGTTTTGAGCTCACAAAATCTTGTTACATTATTTTTTTATTTACAATAAACAAATACTGATCCTAAAACTAGTGCTTAATGTTACACTAAGCTTCTCCTCAGCTGTGATTGGGTAAGGATTACATTTCGAAGAAAATTTCTCAAGGTCCTCTTTGATAAAACTTACATAGTTAAAAAAAATTCAAACTGAAATTTGGAAAGTCTGAAAAACTGAGAAAGATAATATTCTTTAAAATTATTACGCACTAATATTGAGTGCCTGTAGGTTACATAGAAATACTCTTTTGGTAGAAAAACTTTAATCGTCACAAAGTAAGTGATTAGTAATCAATATTAGAAAGTATCTTTCATCCGATCTTCTTTTAAAAATGTGGATGTCTTTCAAGTCTTGGCGCACTCAACATTGTTCATCTTCAATTTCTTCTACCACAAGGTACTTTCAAAATAATTTAATCCTTTTAATTAAACTCATTACCACATCCAGCGGAACAGTCCTTTTCTTATTCAAAAGTCAACACCTTATCGGAAGAATAGTCGCTTTGGCACAACACGCTGGTAGCGATTTTAATTCCACTTTTATCGCAAAACTCGATCTGATAACAACGTACCTTTAGATTTAAGAATGGCAGCGACTGTAGGTTACATAAAAAGACTCTTTTGGTAGAAGAAAATTGTTTTGAATCTAACATATAAACGCACTAAATAATATTAGTTGTCTAGAGGCCCATATATTCCTTCGCAACTTTTCTACTAATTAATTAAGTTAACTCAACAGTAACTCATTAAAATGTATTGTTGAATTATTTTAAATTAAGGGTTACTTTAACAAAAAATAATAATATTTTATATTATACTATATATCTGCCATAAAAATATAGTATCCGCTATTTTATTTAATGAATATATAATATATATTTAGTCTTTTTACCACATTTAAATAAAAAAATACGTGTGGTGTCGTGGGACACCCGGTAGGAACAAAGTTCCTTACGCTTTATATTAAATATAAATTATATAATTACAGAGCTAAGTATATGATACTGCTAACTACTTATACATGGCGGAGTTAGAATAAGAGACAAAATTAAAAGTAACTATTTGTACTAGCGGAGTTAAGGCAAAATTAAAAGAAAAACTTTTTATTATCTTTGAAAACAGCATCTTACAATAAATGATGTATTGTAAATTGAGAAAAAAAGTTAATTTTGATTTGTTTATAGTTAAAACATATGGTTGTAGAGAAGAAAATAACTGTCCCATTAGACCTCCGTCGGCCAATCTCCAATTAAAATACTATAATATAAAATATAAATCACCAACACTAAACACATTCTGCTTGTATCAGGTTGAAATTTTACATGCCTGTTTCAATTGTACTTTAGACGATGTGTATGAAGTTTTATTGAAATCGTTACGTTAGAACGTAAGATATCGGTAAAAACGTTGTTTTCTTTATTTAAAACGTTTAGGTCCGCTTTAATAAATTTAGCGATCTTTATCACTTCATAGCAGTGTCGGTATTCGTTTTACTAAAAAAAATATTTAAAAAAGTTGTTTGTCTCTCATTAAATAGATGATGTTAGAATTTTTTCCCGTCCAAAAAATCCGAATTTTAAATTTGAAGCTTACGTTTACGCGAGCGTTGCGCGTGTACGCTTGGGCGGATAACGTTGTCCAAAGAACTCAGCCTGGGCATTGGTAAAATGAACATGTGTACCAAATTTCAACTAACTCGGTGATCTTTTACTCAAGTTATTGTCATCGGTAGATTTCGTGACGGATTTTGCGTGACGGTGATTTTGTGACGGTGATTTTGTGACGGTTATTTTGTGACGGTGATTTTGGTCGTTTTTTCGGATTTACTCCCGGGCTCCAGAACGTGCCATAAGGAACTTCGTTCCAATAAAACTCTGTGGCGTTGTAGCCGGGCGTTATATAAGGGGCCTAGGGCCTATAGGCCTAGGCATTTCAAAGGGTTTATTCAAGTACATAATATGTACTTGATATAATGTATATATTATATATCATTGGGTGACGCTCCATCAACCTTAAATTGGCATTAACAACTAGGTATTCGCTACTTAACGTAAACAGCTATCCATTTATATGGTGACGTTGGGTGGACACCGAGCGAGGGAGCCCAGTCCAAGAATTGAACTCAGATCTGTGGTCACTGGTCACCCATTAAAATGGTGACCACGCCCGATGATGCTTAAATTTATTTGGTAGGACAGCCAGTCTACGCCTTGAAGCAATCATTAAAATAAATAGGAGAGGGTAAAAATGTAATGAAGCGTTAGCCAGTCCACGAAGAATTACTTCTCTTTGAGACAATTCCTTCATTCATTGTTACAAGACATATTATATACAGTTTTAAAGAAAAAAAAAATGAAAGGACTAAAAGGGATGAATCATTTTAAAAAGGGACAGGAAGTCCCAGGTCATAAAAAAAGTAAATAGCTTTGGTCAAGGACAAGGAAACAGAAGGAGAGACATTAAGCCTTTTTTTCTTGAGTTTAGTTTTAAGGGATTGGTTGAGTTAAACGCAAGGGCTCAGACCTTGCGTAAAGACTTTTACTACTGTCGCATATGTTTTTTTTTTTTTAATAAAAGCAAGATTTTTACTGTTACGTTCTGACATAAAGTAGCCTACATGAAATATAATATATATATATATATTGTTACTTAAATGTATAACCTCTTATAATAATTATGTTTTTTTTGCTTCCGAGCTCACCAAGGGTAATGTAAACATTGAGGTCATTATGAAGAACGAAAGTGTTATTGAAAAATTTTCTATAAGAGAAATGGGTTTCAGATATCAGGGAATATTTTAGATCTCGGTTCTGTTTCTCGGTCCATCCCTAATTTTTTTTGCGAACCCCCATATCTTAAAAACTACGACTCAGGTTTTAATAAAATTTGGACGCTACATCTAAATGAATCCACTGATCGTCCCATATTAATTTGCGCATTTGCTTATTCTCTCTTTTAGCGAATTTTCAAAGAAAATTAAGCTATTGCAATGGCTTTAACATTTTTTTAATGCGAATTTTTGAAAATTTTCTCCATGGAAATCCGTTTTAAACCTTTCTGAATCGATTCCTGAAATTTAACACTATTTTTATGGATATATGTATGGTATATATATGTGTTACTTCAGACGATCTCTCACCCTAGGATGCACTTAAAAATCCAAACCAATTTTAAAATGTCAATAATATCAAAAGAAAGGATGAGTTCGTTGGCCAGAATTTTTGGAGTTCATTAAGATGAACTCCAGGATGGTCAAATTTTGACAATTTAGGATCAAAAATAGCATAAAAAGTGTTTTTCCATTTTACCCCCCTCTTACATGATAATATGACAAAAATGTACATAACAACAATAACTGTACTCTTAAAGAGCTTTCCAACGGCATGCATCTTGAAGGGTCAGTACTATTTTGACTTTTGTATCCCGTACCCCCATGTATCAAATTTCTTTTTTCACCCATCCATATTCTAAACCAAAATTTTCCTATATTATCATAAACCAATAATACGCAGATCTCTTTAAAAATTCGCTCATTAAGTCAAGGTGCATGATTGGACTTTGTTTTAATAACATCGATATTTTTAATAGAACTCTTGTCCAAAATAACCACAAATGGTACCCTAGTAATAACCTGCGCACATATTATACTGAATAAAAATATATGTAACCCTATGGAAATATAAACAGTTCAAACTATCACGCAGGTCCAAACTACCACACCATCAATTCCTAGTAGGGTCACTTTATTTTTAAGGAACATTTCTAATGCTCACATTCAAGTTTTAAGAAATATCAATATATTTACGCAAGGAAGCTATGCGCCACACTATTTGGAATACGTTTTATTAATAATGTTAAAAAAATTAGAAAAATTAGACAAGTAATCAAGGTAAAAATAGACTGCCAATTGGTGTGGCACATAGCTTCCTCGCATCTGATCACGTACTTTATTGATATTATGCTTTCACAAGCCATTATTGTCTAATTTATTTAATTGTTTCCTCCGTTTTTTTAATGTCAAAATTGTTTCGATTTTTTACATGAATTATTCATAAGCAAAAGTAAAAGACCGCAGACAAAAAAAAAAAGAAAATCAGTTAATAATTGCAGAAGCTATGAGCAAACAAAGCCAAAAATTAAAAAATAGTATAATTAAATCTAGCTCGAAAAAGTCAGAATCAAACTTGTAGATCTTTCACAATCAGTTTCGATACGACTTACCGTTAATTCATAAAAAAATCTTTAACGTTGCATCCGTCCATATTTTTTTTGGGGGGGGGGGGGGGGGTAAAAATGAAAAATTTCAACTTATTGATTTTTCCTGTCAGTTTCACGGCTATAGCTACAAGTTTTTAGCTGTACTGTGTCACTTATAATTTTTATAATGAGTTAGTGAGGGAGTCAGCAACGAAAATGTCTAAGTTTGAAACTCTCCCCTGTTGAAAAGACTGAATATTAAGGGCTCAAATTTTTACAGTGTCCTAAGATACTTAAGCTTAAGCTATGTTTCAAATTTCAAAAGCTGACCTTAAGAGGAAGCAGAGATATGAGTGAAGATATGTGAGCAAAAACCGGGTGAATAGGCTCAACTAAAGATACACTGCATGCTTACTGGACCTTAGCCTTGCGGACTGCCATGCGCTTGATATAATAAGGGGTCAATAATTTTATTGTTAAAAATAAAAATATATTTTCCTGGGTATTCCTGTCGGGAATTTAAAAGAGCAAGGATTCATATCCTTTGGAGCAATCAATTCAAGCGATATCGGATCGCAAGAATGAGAATACAACACATTAGGATAAATAGAGGTGTTCAAATGGTCCGTTTAAATAGGATGAATAGCGATTTTTTTTATAGCATCGGATCGTAGACAATTATCCGATTTCAAGAAACACGTGCAATAGGTACAACACGTTTCACAGAATATGAAGTTTAGGTGTTCCATATAAGGGCTATAACTTATAAAAGCCTTATGGCCTTTAAGGGTTTATTTAGATCACGACAATTTGCACCCAGTGTTGGGAGGATCTTCAGGGTCTATCTAGGTCATCACCGGAACACCAAGTGCCTCATATTGAGGCCAATCAGGGTGGTATATTATTATATAGAAACAAGTTCTGATGTTTACACGGTCAGATCCGATCCAATACATTTTAGGTTATATGGCCCCCACCCAAAAAAGTCAGGCTATTAAAGTAGCGATATCTATACGGTGCCCAAGTCTGCTCTTTCTTTAGGAATGATGAAAATTAAGAATTGAGCTTTTGATTTATCAATAAGTTCGAAGAAGGCCAAAACAACCTAAAATCTTTTTCATCTAATCGGCCCATGTAAACACCTGAAAATGTTTCTACTTGGACTCAATATGAATAACTAGGTCATCTGATTATGACCTAAATAGACTTAGTTACTTCTCCAGGACAACACGTATCTGAAGGTGCTTCCAACACTGGATGCAAAAATCCTTATGTTCTATTCCCCTCGAGGGATCCAAATCCTGACATACATCCTTACATACCATAAAAAAATTACATGATTATCCTGCATTTACCGCACTATAATGAACATATGATAAGACAGTTTCACAATAAAATGGTTGATTATAATAATAATCCTCGGTGCGTCACCCCGAGGAAAGCTTAGATCTGCCAAAGGGCTTATACAAACATATTTATAATGGATGAAACGGGGTTAGCTTGTCGCTCCATTAGCAGTCAGTTATCATAAATAAGTTAAGTAAAACAAATGATTTTTATGAACAAATATAACACCACTTAAAAGGACTAAACCAACTAGATTTCTAAATAAACCCAGTCTAATAAATCATACTATAACAGTGGCGATAAACAACGAATCTAGTCAATTAGAATAATTGAATCTATAATAATTATAATAGATAATCTATAATAATAATTGAATCTAGTCATAAAGAATACTAAAGCAATTTGATTTTTAAAAACAACTAACTCAGTCACTGAATACATTTGATTTTAAAATTAAACTATTGTTCTAAAGCAATTTGATATTTGGGAAAAAACTATCAAAAAATGAATTACTATTAGCGTCTTATCTCCAATCCTAACAAACGTCGCATTGTTAAAATAATATGTAGTGTACTAAAATTTAAAAACTTGACAAATAATTTTTTTTCCAACTACTTCTCTATATTGCCAATAGCAATATATTTTTAATTAGCAAATTCAATCTGTATTACTATACCTGAATTGAATTATTCTTAAAATGCAAATTGAAAAGCTTTCATTAGAGATAAAAAGTTAATAAAATTGAAACAAACTTAATATATATAACAATTAATAATAACATTTTCATTCATTTCCCTTTTAGCATTAGAAAAATAATTAGTGTAACACATAATTTATTTCAATCATAAAATAATTGATGGCATTTCCCAAACAATTACAAATGTTTTTATAATGATTGGAGACTGACCTTCGTTAGGACCCATGAATTCGCAGACATGTGAGTCTATTGGATATGTACATCACTAATTACTCGCTTAAGTTCTGTAAAATAATTATCAGCCAAAGAAATGCCAAGCATATTAAATAAATATAAAAAATATACTAGAGCCAATAAATGAAATTACTTACTCTGGTAAATCTATTAAGACTAACATATTACATACAGGATTTAGTTTATTTTTTTATAAAAGTAGTCTATAATACTTTGGACTTGTTCGACTGCAAATTATTTTAGTGGACTTAAGCGCGAAAGTAGTGGCGTATAAAACCATTATTCACCACACAGTCCTAGAGAAAATAAAAAAAACCCATTTAAAGTAGAGGATCCATAGGAATTACCAGCTTAGATTGTTGAACTCAGGTACCTAATCTGCCTATTAAAAAAACAGGGTACAATGGCTTGGTCATGTCAAAATTATGGACCTTACCCGATTCCTCAGGGATTCCAGGAGGAAAGCGGCTAATCGTCGTCGAAAAGGATTTAAGAACGGCGGGTGCTGGTAACGAACTACGCCATTGAGTAAGTAAGTGATAAATGGTCTTTTAAACACATTATATTGATCGTCTGTAGATTCACGTAAATTTGGTGGAATACCCATTAAAATACTCTACCCATAATTGTGGCACATAGCTTCCTCTCGTCCTACTTCGTAAAATTTAAAGAGTGCAGAAGGTTAAAATTAATCTGGGTTACTTTCGACGAACCTTAAAAATTTAATAAAAATCAGGGTACTTCTTTAGATTGTTACTTCCTTATGTTGTTTTAGTATAAAATGACTTAGACTAAATAACTATAAAGACAAAAGCAAATTTAGTGCAACGTACTTTGGGACAAAGGAATATCCCACTTCTATTTTGATAAGGGGAGTAACAGTCTAAAGAAGAAAATTCTGTTCACCTTCTTTAGATTGTTACTCCCCTATGTTTTTTTTATAAGGGGAGTAACAATCTAAAGAAGTGCCAAAATCTGATTGATTTGATATCTGAAACGGATTTCTGTCTTAATATTTTTAAATCGGAGACCTCTTATTTTTCGTTTTTCAGAACGATCACTTAGCTTCCGTTTACCTTCGGAAAGCTCGGAAGCAAAACTGTATGTAAAATAATGGTTAAAATAATTTTTCTTAGTAATTTAATACTGAAGAAAGACAATGATCAATAATTGTTATTCCCGGCCAGTGACTTTAATTTTAACTGTCTGAAAAAAGAAACAAAAAATATCTAAATCCGTTTCGATATAGTTTATGATTTTATGACGTTAATCCCGCAATACATAAGAGTACTGTATACTTGCGAAAATCGCAGCCATATATTTTACCTTTAAATAACATGGAAAAACCAAGATTGAAATTCTATTCTTCCTATTATCTTCCTCTATTCACTGATTTTTTATTTATAAAAAACTAAATTTTTCTTAGTACATTGATCAGAATTGCAAACCTTTTGGGTACATTTACATTTCCTATAACGATGACAAAAACCGGCCTTAGCATTTTTCCTTTGTTTGTCATCACTCGACTTTATAGGCACAAAACTGGCAATAAAAAAAATCCATCACTTCTTATCCACCGGTATGCACTCACATGTGGTGCATGTTGCAGGCTTGGTTTCATCGAAAAATAGACATATTGAGTAGAAACTGAGTAATTACCAAATAAAACAAATCGATCAAAACTTTCTCATAGGTATTGATATTGTAGTAAAATTCCATAATACCTTATTGAATTGATTTAGTTTTAACATATTTAAATATAAGTATTTAACAGGTGCGGTTTTCCTTTTTGTCTTCGACTTTCAACATAATCTGATTTATTTTTGAGGGGTAACACCCATAAATTTGAAGCGAATTCATTTCGCGATTTTGCCTCAGGGTTCGATTTTTCTGAACGTATCCGCCTGCATAGACGAAAGAAGACCGTATTTTTAAAATACCCTTTTTTGGATTCAGGGGTCCCAAAACGTGTAAATCCGTCAAAATTGAATTTTCGTGCCATCATAATACTACTGTCTACATATACTACGAATACGTGATAGTATAAAGGCTTAATAACTTTAAATGATATAATTTAAAAAACCAAGGTCAGGTCTTTGCCATTTCTTTTAGATATTAAATATTTCAGAATGGTTTTATTTAAGTGTCGAGAAATTGACAATTTCAACAACAAATTGACTGATGAGAGATTGTCGCAAATCAAATCATGGTAAAATTGATTGATTCCCAATCAATCATTACATATTTACTCAACATATTATGTTTTCTTTTTTTCAAATATGCTAACTACGATTGGTTAATTCTTATTTATTTATAATAGTAAGAGGAAAGCATCATAAATAATAAACAATTTATAAAACATTATAATAAATACTTATAAATCTAGATATTCTGGAGGAGACCACGTCAGCGATTTTGTGAATCCCGACATTTTGAACCCATTACAGGGATGTTCACAAGGAAGTTGCTCATGAGTAATTTACAACTGACTCGATGGAATTAGTTGCAAAAGACTGAAGATCTAGATTTATATCTATATTTATAGATTCTAAACGCAATAGAATAACAAATACTTACATAGTTATAGTAATTGTGACAACAGGAATTTAAAAGATCGAATTACCTGAAACAAAATAAAGAATAATCAATTAGAATTTAAGTAAAACTGACAATTGTAACAGTAGTACAATGTCATGATAGTGTATCCGAATGGATTTTATAGTTTAAATACTAAAATAAAAATAATGCTTTAAAATCTATTTCTATTAATTACCAGTTCACTTATAATGTAAATTCAAATATGGTCTTCCACGGCAAGTGAAATAAAATAGTCTTAGATTGGTACTTCTTTAGATTGTTACTCTCCTATGTTGTTTTAGAATAAAAATGACTTTGAGTAAATAACTATTAAGAAAAAGGGACTTTTAGTCCAATGAACTTTGGGACAAAGGAATATCCCACTTCTGTTTTGGTTAGGGGAGTAACAGTCTAAAGAAGAACATTCCATACACCTTCTTTAGATTGTAACTCCCCTCTGGTTTTTTATAAGGGGAGTAACAATCTAAAGAAGTGCCCTTAGGGTTTCTGGTGTAAACGTCTTAATGTCGAATCTATTTTTTGCAATATGTCTACCATGGTGATCGCTTTTCGCTGTTATATCTATTTCCCATCATAGCCGCACCTTCATGAGTATATGTAATGGACATTGCAAGACCTAGAACGTAAGTTTTACCTTTTTTCAATCTAAAAATAAACTGATAAAATTTTTTCTTCTTAAATTTTGATTTATCTCCCACATACAAAACGCAATTTATTGTATCATCAACAGATGTATAAATCAACTAATTCGACCGCCCTTTTTAATGAACCTTCACCTTTTTCAATTACTTTTTGTTGTAGATTGGAACGCAATGACATAAAACTGCTTCACAATTACAATGGAATATGCCAGATATTCTTCTTTTAAGCTGGAGAAAAGGTTGTTCAAATATTGGCTTAAGAGTTTTTAGTAAGCGTCCAAATCATGAAAAGGAACTGGATATTATATCAGTAACATCCAGTGCCTCTATAGGTAAATATATCCTAAACCCAACCTGACGGCGATGGCAATTGGTTTTAAAATCATATTAAATCAGTAATCATTTCATACGTAACAAACGAATATTCATGGACTACAAGAAAATAGTCTAACATGCTTATGGATATAGAGCAGATACTAAAAAGACCAATATTATATTATATGATTGTTTAAAATTTGTAAACTTTATTACAGTTTTAGTTAGTTATGAGAACTATAAAACGAGGACACAATTAAAAGAAGCAGCCTTAACAACTAGTATTACAAAATTACCATATCAATTCATTCATTTATTATTTAAGGATAATGTCTAATAAAATAACCCTAGTTATTTATTTTCTAGTAGGTATATATATATATATATATATATATATATATATATATATATATATATATATATATATATATATATATATATATATAGAGAGAGAGAGAGAGAAGGAGAGAGAGAGAGCTTTTCTTTATAAAATATTTTAGTATTTTATAAAGTATATTTTTCTTGATGGATGCTTTAGGTGTTAAATAAATACTATCAAAACTTATTAGTTTTTATATATATATTTACTTTGAAACGTTTCGACCCTTTTCCAAATTGTTTAAGGTCATTTTCCCAATAATAAGTTTTGATAGTATTTATTTAACACCTAAAGCACACATTCAGAAAAATATACTTTATACAAATAAAATAAGGTGTTTAATTTTAAAGTCGTTTAAATAAAATACTTTATACTATTGTGCCGAAAGATGATTGGTATTGTTATTGAGCTTGGTATTGTCATTCATTTTTGTCAAGCTGGTGCAAAAATCTATATGCAGAAAGTTGCATTTGGCTAAGTTGAGAGTGCTCCATGTTTGGATAACCGTTGTTATACTTTCCGGATGTTTGAAGTGTTCTTTGGTGTTTTTTGACGTGATAAAATGTCTAAATTAATTGATATGGTGCAGAAATGTTGCTGATAACGGTCTTTGAGACGACTTTGGGGTTCACATGTGACAATCTAAAACAGAACAACAATCTTGAAAAAAATAGTTGCTCTGTAGACGAATTTTCAGAAATCATGTACCGGATAATGGTCGGGTATAGTGGTTTTATGTAACGCCTGGTAATCGGCTACATTGACGTTTAGATAGTTGATATATTTGGCTCTATCATCGACTTCGCAATTTTATATTTTGGTGCTGAGAGTCTAGCTGGATGACAGAAGATAGAAGGACCGCTTGTTTCAATCTAGTGAAACATGCATGTTGACGTGTCTGGTTTGGGGTATGTACGTCGTACGTGGGGTGAGTTGTGGCCGGCTGGATATTTGATTAAGGTATCTTTAATCTTTACCGTTAAGGCGTCGTTTCTGCGATCCTGTGTGATTGCAAGAATAACCGATACTTCTGCCCCGGAGTCAATTAAAAATCGTCGCGAAAATGGCTTGTATACAATTGTATGAATAACTAAATGTAGCGGGAATCTGTCAGCCCCAATTGTGGGCTTGTTTTTACTTTCTCATATAAAGAGAAAGTATTAAGACGGCGCGAAAATTCGATTTTGATGGATTTACACGTTTTGATGTCCCGTGAGTCCAAAAAAGTGGTTTAAAAAAATGTCTGTCTGTCGTCTGTGCAGACGCGTGGAGCCTAAACTGTGTTCAGAAAAATCATTCCCTGAGGCGAAATCGAGAAATGCATTTTAGCTCCTAATTAGGGGGCGCTATGCCGCAAAAACTTTAAGAACGTAAAAAAAAATTATTTCTCGAAAACGGTTCCAACGCTTTCATGATCATTTGTAAAAAACGCGGACGGAGAGAGGCCGGGTTCAATTCCCCGCGAGAAGTTATTTTTATCATAAATTTTGATAAAATTTTCAATAATAATTAAATGTACCTACGAAAACACAAAACTAATTAATGGAAAAAACGGGGCTAAGTAATTATGAACTCTTATATTAGAAAGTTTGTCAGAGTTGTCTCGGACCGATTTTTTATTTTTAAGGTGGTGTACCTTTGGTAACCTTTAAAGACTTGGTGATACCATCAATGGTCGCTCTTTTGCGACTGGGCTATTGCTCTTGACCGGCTTCTTGCATTTTGCTTGCCTTGTTCTGTAGCTTCTTGCCGGGTCTGGCTTGTGGAACCTTAACTTCATAATCCTAAATATTCGATAGCCTCTTTTAGTTTGCGAATATCTCTAATTTCCTCTTATATTTCGAATGTCTTTAATTCCGCAAAGAGAGCTTCTTCGTGTTGGCTTTTTGATGTCGTTTCGCCACTCTCAAGTTCGAGTTAAAACACGAGAGATTTGTCTTTTTTATATATATATATAATTTATTATAAATATTTTTAAAATTACTTTATTAATTTATATTACATTGACAGCTGAAGTTATTAAATTTTGATCAAAAATTAATAATTTTGACAGATTAACTGAACGAAATGAAAATAAATTAAAATTAAGATATTTTGTGTACTTTTTGGAGGTCACCAAATCTATGAGGGCGAGTACCACATAGTAATTTAATTCTAAAATAATCAGCAAGGCAAACTTTTCCACGACCACTGGCACCAGTGGCGTACACAGGGGGGGGCCCAAGGGGCCCTGGCCCCCCCCGAAATGATTACATACCTAAGACCCGCCATACACTTAAAACCAAAAAAACACAGTAATGACAGATGCATTTGAATTGGCTGTAAATATTTTCCAATAAAAGGAAGTAATTAAGTATTATCTTATGGTGTGTATACACTTAATCATCCCAAATAAGCTCGGCCCGGATTTGCATATAGAATTAAATTCATTCAACACTATACCGGCCCGATTGTCGGCTGGGCCCGGATTTTGCCGATGGAATTGAATTTATTAAACACTATACCGGCCCGACTGTCGGCTGGGCCCGGATTTTGCCGATGGAATTAAACTTATTAAACACTATACCGGCCCGATTGTCGGCTAGGCCCGGATTTTGGCCGATGGAATTAAATTTATTAAACATTATACCGGCCCGACTGTCGGCTGGGCCCGGATTTTGCCGATGGAATTAAACTTATTAAACACTATACCGGCCCGATTGTCGGCTGGGCCCGGATTTTGGCCGATGGAATTAAATTTATTAAACATTATACCGGCCCGACTGTCGGCTGGGCCCGGATTTTGGCCGATGGAATTAAATTTATTAAACATTATACCGGCCCGACTGTCGGCTGGGCCCGAATTTTGGCCGGTGGAATTAAATTTATTAAACATTATAATGGCCCGACTGTCGGCTGGGCCCGGATTTTGCCGATGGAATTGAATTTATTAAACACTATACCGGCCCGACTGTAGGCTGGGCCCGGATTTTGGCGATGGAATTAAATTTATTAAACAATATAACGGCCCGACTGTCGGCTGGGCCCGGATTTTGCCGATTGAATTGAATTTATTAAACACTATACCGGCCCGACTGTAGGCTGGGCCCGGATTTTGGCCGATGGAATTAAATTTATTAAACAATATAACGGCCCGACTGTCGGCTGGGCCCGAATTTTGGCCGGTGGAATTAAATTTATTAAACATTATAATGGCCCGACTGTAGGTTGGGCCCGGATTTTGGCCGATGGAATTAAATTTATTAAACATTATACCGGCCCGACTGTCGGCTGGGCCCGGATTTTGCCGATGGAATTGAATTTATTAAACACTATTATGGCCCGACTGTCGGCTGGGCCCGGATTTTTGTCGATGAAACTAAAACTATTAAACACTATAGCGGCCCGATTTTTTCTGGACTGAGATTTTTGCTGATGGAATTAGATTCATTGAATTAAATTAGGATGCATGAAATAAATCAGCTCATTTGCCGACTAGGTCTTGATTTTTGCCAGTGGAACTAAAAACATTAAACTTGATCGACTCGATTTTGGCTGGGCCCGATTTTTCGCCAATTGAATTTAATGATTTTTTTGTGGTTTTAGTCCAGTTCAATAGCATAGGTTGCATTATAGGACACAGTGGCGTAACTATGGGCCCGCGCGGGACCGCATTGCGGGGGGCCCCCAGTGTCAGGAGGCCCCCAAATCTAGAAATAACTGGGATTACTATCCTTTTACCAACGTCGAGGGGGGCCCCCAATCCTGAATGCAAGGGTTTTTTTTTTTTTTTTGCTCATCAGTTTTTTTTGGCGAGGAGGGGCCCCCAAAAATTTCTCGCGGGGGGGCCCCCAATGGTCTAGCTACGCCACTGATAGGACAGCTTCTATTCATTACGAATCCTAATGCAATGAATTGAATTTGGATTCGTAAAAATAGACTGCTCCGATTGACAGCTAGGCCCGGATTTTTTCTATAGAATTAAGTGCATTGAATTGATTATAGATTAGGATGTGTACAATGAATCGGCCTGATTGCTAGTAGGCCCGATTTTGTCGATGGAAATTATGCATCAAAATAAATTAGGATGCGTTCAATAATAGACCCGATTGCCGGCTCGGCCTAGGTGTTAAGCACATTAAATTAAATGAGGCCCAAGTCAACTCGAACTTTTGCCAATGGAATTAAATTAATTGAATTAACATATGCACACTAGACTGGCTTCAACGGGAAAATGATGGTTGTGGGTTTCAGTAGCAAATTTTTGTTTTGGACCAGGATTGTGTGTTCCTCTTGTCTATGCGGCATTCCCCTCTTGCTGACTCAGGTCAGATTAGTGTTCGTCGATATGTAGTGGGAAAACAGAGGCAATATAAATAAATCGGTTTATCATTTTGTGAAAAAACTGATTCATATTACATATATTAATAGTAAATTTAAATCTAAAAACTCAAAAAGCGTTCAGAAAACATTTGATGTTAAATGTCCCATGACCCAGCGAATGAGCGAATGATTCTTTTGTTTTGCGGTATTTAATTTTCTTAGAGAAGAATTCACTTCTAGATAAAAATTTGAAATTCGTATGTGCTCCAAATCCACGTTTGCTTTTGCAGTATGGATCACGTTTTGCTTCCGAGCTTACCAAAGGAAACGGAAGAAATGTGACAGCTCTGAAGAACGAACAATTTTTATGTCTCCGATTTCAAAAATTCCAAGACAGAAATCTGTTCAACATCAGGGTACAGTTCCGTGTCCGCCTGTCCTTCAATTTTTGCGAACCAACATATCTTAAAAGCTATTTGTCCAATTTTATTGAAATTTTGATGGTAGGTCATAATTAGCCAGGTTATAACATTGCTGGTCCCGTATAAGTTTCAATCTTCTGCACCTATTTATTTCTCTTCCACATTCGCACAGACATACATTTATTTACACCTATATCTTCAAAAGTACTCATCTGATTTTTATGAAATTTTAATGGTTTGTTTAAAGTAGCCCGCAGATAACCCAAGAATAATTTCAACCGTCTGCGCTCTTAAAATATTCCTATATTGATACTTTATTCATGTTAAATTTACTCAATTTTCCCTCCTTTTTTAAATTAGTCAAAATTGGTTTGATTTTTACATGATTTAAAGTATCAATTTACCAAAATTTAAACAGAGCAGACAGTTAAAATTAATTTGTGAGCTTCTATCAGATAAGTTTTATAAAATCAGATGAATATTTTTGAAGATAAGGTGTAAATAAATGTTTGTGTGTGCACATGTGGAAGAAAAATGGTGGCAGGTGGAGAAATGTGGTGGAGGGAAATGGGACCAGAAGATTGGACCTTATATAGGACCAACAATGGACTTTTTATATGCTAATTACCTGCCATCCGAATTTCATTAAAATCGAAAGAGTAGTTTTTAAGAATTGTTCGCCATGATTGAGCGAGAGAGAGACTGACAGCCAGAAACGGGATCAAAAATGTTTGATAACTGGAACAGATTTCTGTCTTGGAATTATTGGAATCGGAGACATAATCGTTCTTTAGAACGATCACATCACATAGTGAGGTGTTACCTCATAGGATTTTAATTTAATTAAATATGAGGTAAGAAATTGAAATTAGAGTGTTGAAAAGGGGGAGAAATTACACTTATAATAAATTATGGGGTATGCTAAACCCGCATATAAGTTAAATTAGGTTGGGCCCCCCCCGAAAAAATTTTCTGTGTACGCTACTGACTGGCACAATAGAGCTATTTGAACGTCCGACAAAACACTACTGAGTTCAAAATTCAGTAAAGTGTGGCCACACTATTCAAATATCATATTCTTTAATTCTACATTGCTCGGATTAATCTTACAATCATTATTAGACTAGATGTCGTTAAATATTAAAAAAATGTACTATAAATTTAACATCGACGTGTTTAATAATCGTATTTGCCTGAAAATTATTTTTTGACAGTTAAATATGCAGGTGTCTAAAAGTGACAGATTTAATCGAAGAGATATAAGAAGGCTGATCTTCGGATTAGGTGAGTCGTATTTAACCTTGGTGCTTTGCAAGTTAACTTAGTCATGAAGACCTCTTGAAACCTTCACAATTAGAAATATGGAAAGTAACGAAACCGATAGCGATTGTTCATCCAGAAGGGGTTTTGACGAGAAACCCTGCAAAAATGTACAAAACGAAGAAAGTCGCAGGAGAGCTTTATCCAATCTTATTGACGATTTTTCAGATCTGGAAACGCATAGGTTCTTGAAAGAAGCAACTCAATGTGTGGTTCGACATACACCGATCGACATGACAGGTTTAAAACGAAGTGCTAGTGTCGCCGTATTAAATACGCCTGGCGATGAAGGGTCGCTAGATGTGGAAGAACATAAATTTTTCGTCAGGCTTAAGTCCAGCTCGAAAGAAATGAGGAACATAATGTGGTCGATTCACGAAAGGCGACAAAGAAAAGAAGCAGAAGAGGAACTGATGAAATGCAGGAAAGACAGGAAGGCCGCTGTGAGGTCCGCTTTGGAGGCGGTCAAAGCCGTACATGACGAACTTTCAAAGACTACAAGTCTCACAGTGTTAAGGAGCAGACTTCTGGAAGCCGAAACAAATAACAAAGAACTAAAAGAGTCTATCTTCCATAAGATGTCGGACAGGTCCCTTGTGCGTCTATCTGTACAGCCAGATTTACCCCGACTCGTCTGGCAGATAGTCTCGTTGAAATCACAAGTTACCGTGCTAAAAGAACGCCTCCGACACATATCCGACAAACTGAACAATATTACAACCAACCATAATGACCAAGACTCGTCTTTAAGCCTCAAAGACCTTAATTCGACATCCGCCACCACAATAACAGACAAACCTAGAATGGGCAAATCAAAATCTAGGAATGGGTGGAAAATGATGATGAATCGGATTTTCGGCACGAAGAAGTTTAAAGATTAAATTGAAATAAGTACGCTTAGGCAGATTGATCTAGGTTATATTTTTGACTATTTTTAACCGTAGGCTTTATTTTTATTTATTTATTTTTTACCACTGTTCCTTATTGTTAAAAAACAATTTAACTTCATAAATATAGTACAATTTTGAAAGGAACTGTGTAATATGATTTATTTCTATGAGATTGAATTGGTTTCTGAAATGGAATGAAAGTAATAAATTAAAATCGGATGAAGGTGGTATATTTTATCTATTGATCGAACCACTCCCCCAGCCGATAAATAAAGAATCATTACGTACATCGCAGGTCGTAATCGCGATGTGTGGTCGATGAGATAAAGTCGAAGTAAAGGTCAGCTAGCTATCGGCACAATCTACACAACGCGGACTTAAAGAAAAATCTTATTATATCAAACTGAATCTACACAATAATTCGCATCTGTCCCCAGAAACATTACTGTAGGAATTGTAATTTTACAAATTATTATTTGTCGAGCGTTTAATAACACGATCCCTATTCACGTAACAATACCCGGAAGAGATAATACAACTCTCGACTCTCAACTTGGGGTTCTCGTATTTCCAACACTCTGACTGTTGGAAAATTGTGAAATTTTTACATTTCTCTATTGAGTGACTCCGAGATAAGCCTCGTACACAATCCGAACCAATTATTTCTGGATAAATATTAAGTGGCGGGCTTGAAGGGCCCCGAGTTAACGGCGTCCAACCGGTTTCAGCATGGTGAAATATCTCCCCGGCTTCAAAGTAAGAAGTAAAAGAATGCGTCTTTTGTCAGGAGTGTCGGGTATTTCAGGTCGTTTTACGTAAGACACGGTATAGGGGTACGATTCCTAATACTGCAACTAGACTTTCACTTGCATAAGTGGGGGAGCGTTGCAGTCCGAGATGCAAGCCGGTGCAGCAATACCTACAAACTAGTGAGTGGGGATTTATACTTTTGACTGCTCAGAAAATACAACCCTATCTTAACATTTACAGACTACCTTGAACAAACCGTAAAAATCCTAACATGAAAAAAGAGGTACCTTCTTCAAGGACTAAAAGATAATTAATAATGCAAAGAATATTAATTCCTTCTTCTACATATATAGGAAAGACATTTTACTAAAAAAATACGTATCCAGCATTTAGACAGGAGACTTAGGAGGACTTTATACATTCCAATATAAAATAATAATGTCTGCTGCATTAATACTGTATATTATGATATAATAATTTAAAGATTTTCATAAATTTACATAATCTTCCAATTAAACAAGAATGCAAGTGTGCATGTTTATAATTAAAATAATGTGTACTTGAAATCTTATCCAAAGAGTAGTGCAGCTATCCTAGGGACTCACAAGACCAAATTAAATTTCAAACTAATTTAGTACCTCCTTATACCAAGGTTTACAAAAACGTATAGTCACGGGTCTATAGTTTGTGCTCTATTAAATAAATTCAAGTGCGCCACTTACGCTGAAGCCTTATTTTCAAGGTTTTGGTTTTAATTTCCATTAAATAGTTACTGCTAATACAGTATAGGAACTAAAGGACTTCTTCTACTTTTGGGTTTATTAAAAGGCAGATTGTAGAACTTTCTTTTAATAAAAAACAATTAAATAAATATTACTCATAGTAGCCTATATTTTGTTTCTTTTTCGGGAGAAAGGGGAGAGGGGGTGGTGACATCACCTGATCCGTCAATCTGCCTTCCCATATATTCTCTAGTGCCCATTCCATCGTCCGTTTAGTGAATCATTCATCCCTTATCATGCACACTAAAATCTTTGGAGGGTAAGGGTAAGGATAGTCTGTTCAACATCCTTGATAGAGTGGCATTTAACTACCAGGAAGGGTAACTAGCAAGACTTGAGCACTTGGGCCGGGAACAAAGCCTCCTTTGAACCCAGTTCGGCCACCCATGGTTAATTCCATTCATACTTCAAAAGACATAAAGATATATAGTGTAGAGGTGGTTTAAGGAATTCATACGGCCGTATAACAGTCCTCTTTTGAGCTTGGAACAAAGTAAAATGGTTTGCCATAATGGTATTAATATTTAGATGAGAAAATTATAAAAAGGAGACGAGGAATCACACTCACAGATTTTCTGTAGTTAATTTGTGAAAAAACCTTTATTCAAAAAAGAACTTAAAGAAAAATATCTGCCAACAATTGTGGCACATAGCTTCCTCGCTTTCTATCACGTACTTTATTGATGTTTGCTTTTATTATTGATGTTTACTTATTGATGTTTACTTATTGATGTTTTACAACACATTATTGTTTAATTTAATTAATCCCCCTTAAGTTTTCTAGATTACGAAAGGTAACGGCAGCATTGTGGTCGTATTAAAGAACGCAATATTCAAATATTCCACAGCAGAAATCCATTTCAGATATCACAGAACATTTTGGTCCCGTATCTGTCTGTCGGTCTATCGTTCAACATAACCTATCTTAAAAACTACTCGTCCGATTTTATTGATATTTGGATGGTAGGCCACATAATTAGCCCATGTAAGTTTCATCCTTCTGTGCCTATTAGTTTTTCTTCCACATACACACAAACATAATATATTTCTTTACACCTATATCTTCACAAGTCTTAAATATATATAAGATAGGACCGGTGTCTGTAAATTTATCCGATTGGGCTCAAATTTTGTATACACTAAATGAGTAGTCCTGATAACGAATTTAAGTTTAGAAAATGTTGTCTGTTTGTCTGTGCGTCAATCACGTCCAAACGGCTGAACCAATTTTGTTTGTTTTCGAGTACAATGTTAAGCTCAATTTTGCGGGTGTTATAGGCTATAAAACATTTTGCTAGCATACGGGGCGGAAAATGTGGCTTCTAAATAGATTTCAAAATTCTAATTTCATTTTTTATAAAAAATTTCTGTGTTCAACCGCTGACATGAAATATTTAGATTCATTTTTTAAACATATATTATTTAAATAGTTTATAAATCATCAAGAAGACAATTTTTTATAAATCACGCCTTACCATGCCTAAACCTTTATTACATAATCATCACCACTTCTTTAAAACGCTAACATAAAATCTTCGAGTGTATACGTAGTATAATACTTTCTAAATTATATTGATATCTGCCAATAGGGATTGTACAAAATTTTATTCCTAAGGGGAACATAGAGACAAAGTAAGAAAAGAAGGGGGAGTTGAGCCAGACCGATCTTCTTAAGTTAGGAAGTTAATAATTGAGAAAGGGCTCCTATTTTGGAAGTAAATAAATAATATATTAATCAAAGATATTTCCAATTTTAATTCAGGGATGGGCAAAGACACTGGGGATACAGAAGGAAAATACTGCTGCTTTCCCCCCAAAGGTATCATTTAAAATTTTTTCATTAGTAGTTGGAATTATGTAATTAGTAATTTTGGATATTTGCAAATTATATTATCAAAGAGGAGGGGGGTATAGAAATAAGGGGAGGGATAGAATCTAGATATTCTCGATTAGGAATATAATTTAAAAGTTTCTTGATAGTAGGTTTATAAACCCATCAAATTAAAAATAACACACTCCATAGCGAAGCAAGGGTAATCAGCTTTTATATATATATATATATATATATATATATATATATATATATATATATATATATACATATACTACTATATAATATATATATTTTTTTATATATATATAGTTTTTGGGGGTGTAGCGATCGGGGTATGATTTTTCTGAACCTGCATACCTAATTGCATCGAAACCGGGCTAGTAGTTTAGATTTTACGCATCTCCACAGACTACAGACGACAGTTAATGGAGACCTCAGAAAAGACATTATTTAAAAACCACTTCTTTGGACTGAGGGGATTTCAAAACGTGTAAATCTATCAAAATTTTAAAATTGAATTTTCGTGTCTTCACAATGATTTCTCTCTATTCACACTACGTAAATGAGAAAGTAAAAAAGTCACTTTAAGAACGTTGTTTTGATTGGCAAATCAATTCGATGTGTTACTATCCCTTTATGTAAATCTGTTTAAGTTGACCATATTTTCTTTGAGCTTAATGTCATTATTGATACATGTTTTTTTTTTGTTCTGTACAAAGAAACTAACTTTGATTCAAATATCTGGAGTATATAAGAAGGCTAAGGAGGGAAGAGTAGGGGAGGAATAGATTCTCTTGATAACGGATGTTAGGCAATCATCGTAACAGGAAAATAATTGGAAGCAGCCGCAACAGCTCCTCAGGGGGTTTGCTTCAGTGACTGGGGCCCGGGACTAGAGCTTGTTTCTTCTGTAACACAGTGGTGGTGGCTTTTCTCCATTGTTTGGTCCAGTCACCCTGGCCTAACAAATAGAGGGAAAAACTAGCCGTTGTTAAAAAAAGAACACATTCTAACGGGTCCTAGATATGAAACTGCTATGGAGACCTCTGATTAAGGAGAATTCTAGTATCTTAAACAAACCCAACTAACTATTTGCATTTCTTATTTCCTCCTTATCAGGACAGTAAAATAGAACAATACCATCATATATAAATATATATATAATTTATTTCAATCTTTCTCTCATTTCTTTTTCATACATATACATAGTCAGATATAAAGTTTCTAATCTGAATATGATTTGAATTAATTACTAAAAAAAACAAGGAATGTTTTTAATTTTAATTTTTATAATTTTTCTTTTCATTAATAAAATAAAAATTAATAAAAGATAAAATATTGATGCGTGACCAGTAAAAATCTATCTTAATGTATTTCCTAACTTACCGTAAACAAAACAAATATATATATATATATATATATATATATATATATATATATATATATATATATATATATATATATATATATATATATACATATACATTTTTATTTAAGCGGACCGAGTGGTTAGCGTATTTGTACGACTCCACCTGAAACCTAGGTCTAACCACCGACCTATGAGGTAAGTTCGAATCCCAGAGAGGTGAGATATGATTCAAACTGATAATCACAACGAGTAGAAGAGTAAAGCTGCCGGACCCTATATACGACATATATGTATTGCTTCCGAGCTTCCGAATGTAATAGTCCAAGAGATAACGTGCAAAAAAGTGCGTGACTAACATCAAGCTAGAATTATGTGTGCAAGTTAATCTTTTAGTGCCATTTAAGAATATGTGGTCGGCTAAGTACGTCAGCGGGAGATAGCTTGGCAATAGGCATTTGGAAAAAACAATAAGGTTGAGAGCGGCCATGTCCCGCCAATTATGGTGGACAATGTGATTTTCATGATCCTGATTACAAAACTAGTTAGTAGCCAGAAAATCAAGATGATGTTACTTTGTCCCTTGATAGTTGACCACTTTGATTTGGAATAATATTTGAATAGCTTACCAAAATTAGTATAGTAGCCCGAAAATCAAGTTGATGTTAGTTTGTCCTTTGAATGCGGTTAGTTATTCAAATATTACTCCAAATCAAGAGGTCAACTATCAAGGGACAAAGTAACATCACCTCCATTTTCGGACTACTAACTAATTTTGTACGCAGGATCATGAAAATCACATTGTCCACCAAAATGGGCGGAACATGGCCGCTCTCCGCCAGTTTTTATTTTCAAATGCCTATTGCCAAGTTATGTCCCGCAGACGAACTTAGCCGACCACATATTCTTAATAGGCCCTAAAAGATTAACTTGGACACAAAATTCTAGCTTGATGCTATAGTCAGACACTTTTTTGCACGTTGCCTCCTGGACTATAACGGTAGAAATATGCTCGTTCTGAAGAACAGACATTTTTTATGTCTCTGAATTAAAAAAGAAATCAAAGAAAGAATTCTTTTTCAGACATCAGTGGACATTATTCGTCCTGTGTTTGTCTGTCGGCCATTGTCGGTCTGAAGTCACACAGTTTTTAAGAACCAACATGCCTTAAAAACTACTCGTTAGAAGTTAATGAAATTTAGGTGGTATATATCATAATTAGTCCATTATTGGTCCTATAAAAGTACCAACCTTCTACGTACATTAGTTGCTCTTCATTAAACGCACGAACAAATATTTATTAATGCCAATTTCTATATAAGTACTCATCTGATTTTTAAGAAATTTGATGGAATGTCGAACGTAACCCGCACATAACACCAGATTAATTGCAACCATCTGAGCTCTTTAAATGTTGCTGTAATTGATAAATTTTTTCGTGTAAAAAATCAATACACTTTTGACAAATTTAAAATAAAAGGAGAGGAAAAAATAAATAATAATGGACAATAATGGTTTGTAGATGCATAGCATCATTAAAAAGTACGTTTTATAACGCGAGAAAGCTACTATGCCACACTAATTGACAGACTATTTAAGTGCAATTCAGATGAACTTATTATATTAAGGTATAAAAAAATCCTTATTTATAAAAACAAACAAATTATTTTAAAGCGAATTGATTTGATTTTTTAAAAGGAAATTTACTCTTTATTAAGCTCTAACCTATTACCCTCTCCTACGTGGGAAGCTACAGCTACATTATTCCGCATGTTTATGAATACTTATGGATATACTACACACTAGATACATAAGATACACATGCAGTTTTAAACTGAATAAATTATTTGGGTAATATCAACGTTTGAACAAAGAATATAACAGATATACATAAATGAAAATAAATATTCCACTTTATTCACTGTAACTAAAACGAAAAAAACGCACAAAACAAAATAATGTCTAAAAGGATTTTATAAATATACAATAATGTAAACAATATGAGTTGGGACCGTGTATGAATCGGCAACGATGATAGCCTTCATGAAGTCTTATTTGATTTTCAAAGCTACTTAAAAGTATTTTATATGTAGACAGTTTCTTTAATACTTTTTCTTATTACTGACTCTTCAATATTAGATCGAGTCTTAAAAAATGTAATCGAAAACTTAATAGGAATTCTTTAAGAATAGTTATGATTAATATTTTTTCTGTGTACAATACGTTCCGATCGACACAACATTATTACTGGACAGAGAATCGGTCCCCCTTTACAAGCTTATTCGATTTAATGGTTAGAGAATTGGAAAATAGCAGATACATCGGTGTTTGGACAGGTTTCAGGCTAATTACGAATGCGCAAACTCCTTGACCACGCTGTTCCTTAAAGAACATATAATTTGTAATTTTTAAATTTAGTGTATATCTTTAAAAATATGTAAGCTCTACTTATAGCTTATATAAACTATTCAAACCCTGGATTATTCGCGGATTTTAGAATCTGCGATAGATATTTATACTTACGCTACCTTAGGTATTAATAAAAATAATAAAATAAATTTTTGTTTGCTGAAAAGCTTACAGCTTCATAATTAACTTTGAAACAATGTAAAGAGATATACGTAGTTTGGGGCTTTTGCATGAATTCCATTTGAGGTCCAGATATTCTGGTTTATACTAGACACTGTTGTTACCTATTGTCTCACTTCAAGGACACTATTGATTTATCATATATTGTGAATTATTCTCTTCGTCTGCATCACTTAGTGCAAAACACATATTACTTCACTAGTTTCCTCAATATATATTTATAAAGATTTTTTATCCACCACTTATAAACTTGCGTATATATAATAAGGTGTACCAAAGGAAGAGGATACACTATCAATTATTCTTCAGTTAATCCCTTAATTTTCTAATTATTCTTTTTCTTATTGGGGTCTAGAGATGATCATTAAAAAAACTCATCTATTTTCTATAAAACAATGTAATCTTTGAAAATTTTTATCCTGGCATCATATCTGGGCATCATCAGGCATTTATCTGAGTAATAGAGTGTTGTGGATTTATAACTCTTATTCATAGAACAACAAAGGGCGAGTAACATTCTTTTACAAGCATTGAACTGTTACTCTACATCGATACACTATCGCAACACACCTTCACTATAACAAAAAAAATGGTTTACAATTTAAATTTGTTTTTCATTAAAAGCCAAATAATTGATAATTTATTGGGGAGTCAACAGCATTTATTAGGAAAGTTAGTGGTCGATGCTTTAAAATTATTTTTAATGAAATCATTGAAGTTCAAAAGTCACTCTTAATATCTTAATTGAATCACAGAACTTCTGATGTTAAATGACCGAGAAAAAGGTATCTCTTAAGCCAAAAAGACAACGAAAAATGAAAAGAATTATAAAATAGGGGGAAAAGTGTAATTTAGTTATTTTATCAGTTAAATAATGGTCCTTTTCTTTTAATTTTCTTCTTGAAATTACACAGGAGGGAGAAAAAGCGTAGATTTTTATTTCTTAAGGCGAAGTCAAGAGTGATGTTCCAGAAAAGATAAAGGTGTTTGTCAGGTTATTGAATTTTTAATGTTTCAAGTCCTTCCTTCTCTTAAAGATTATTTCGCAACTTTAGTTTGGAAGGTAAGGAAGGAAAGGGTGAAAGAGTCTCTCTCTAGTGTTCTCGGACCCTTTTATCTTTTAGTGTATATATATTTAGCGAGAGAACTAGAAGGAGGTTCTAAGGGCTTGAAGGTTTTGAAGTATTTTGAAGCCCTTCACCTGAAGTAGTTGTAAAGGCTTTCACCTCGGGAGAAGGCTTCACTACGAGCAGGTTTGAGCCAACTCCTCGTGAAAGTCATATTCTCTCTTCTTTCAGCCGCTTCTTGCTCTGTTCTCCACGTCATGCTGCATAACGCTCGAGTATTTCACTTCTTACTTACTCCCGGATCTGATCTAACATCTCCCTCTCCTTACAGCCTCCGATGCTCCAGCTACTCGCGGCTACCTACCAAGCAAAAACCTCTATCCCATTTTTAAAACTCTAACCTAATGACATCCCATTTCACTAGAAGATATTCATCTACTTTCGAGATCAAGAGACCGCAAAACCCTTCTATCCTACTCCTAGCCCTTGGTACATAAAAATAGTCAATAGTGAATCACGACCCTTAACAGGGTTCACATTTTATAACATTACAGTAAAATGTCAGATCTAATTTAACCAGCAGGGAAAGATATAATAAACCCCTAATATTAATAAAATCAATAATGGAATTAATCAGAAAGTAATGTCAAAACATGTCTACACAGCTATCATAAAATAATAGCTTATATCACAGAAAATGTTTCTTTTTGTTATTAGATAAGAATTTTTCAGTTAAATCATGGAAGCTAAAAGTGTCCAATGACTCCAAGTAACAACTTACTATTGGTTGGTTCAGTTGGTTGTTCCTTGGAAACTCGATGTCATAACTCGTCAAGAAAGAGGATAATAAAAAAAATCCCGTCAAGTACTTGCCAGCAAATTACTAAAAGGGTTTCTTCGGTCATAAGAATTCATAAATACAAAATTATTATTATTATTTTTTTAAAACTAAAATACATATGTATAAAAAGTTTCACTTTTGAGAAGCAAGGTGTGCATATAATTATATCCTTTAGTATCTTCGGTATTTACTTGTTTGGTTCTTTTTCTTTTAGAGGTAAAATTATCACCATTTTGGAAACGCGATATATATTTGTGAACCAAATTTCAATACCTTTTAAATGATACGCAATTTCAAATTTTTGAAAAATAAAAATGTTGGGTCTCCACAGTTACGGCACCCTAAAATTTCTAAAATATGACTTTTTTTATACCAACTTCCGGATATATCATTGGACCCCAGAGATGTATGTTTTTGTTTTGTAGTGTATTTTTAGGACCTGTCCTAATGGGGTAGTGCGGAAATGTTTTTTGTGTATTGTTTTAATTTTTGGGGGGTAAAATGAATAAAATAAAATATATATAAAAGGCAAATACATTTTAATATCATTAAAACTGCGACGAAGTTTACGAAAACAATATCCTAAATTGAGTTGCTAGCTTCTTTTCTCAATGTACTTAGAATATTTATATTTACCCAACTAATTTGTTGCAAGGCTTCTCTTGTTATCTGCGTACTTATTACAAGCAATTCTGTTTCAGTTGCACAAGACGATTGGTCATTGATAGACTATACAACAATTGAAGAGAGCTCCGTGTTTGTAGGCTAGTTGAGTTAAGGCAATACTAAAAAGACAATCGAGACTACCCTAAATTTCCTCAAGTTAAGGTAGACAACGAACAATCAACTTACAGGTTCCGTAACGCTATAAATTGCTACTTTCTCTTAAATCGATGTGGCGTCACTCCGACACTAGGGGTCTAAAAGTCAAACTGTTTTCTTGCGAACATATTCAGGTTATCGTGACGTGAGTTAGCAACCACTGCGCCTCTTAAACCGTTTTGTATCCTGTACTAATACACCAAGCCTTTAATTTTACAGAAAGGCATAAAAAAAAACCGACACGAACCAACAAACGAAATAAACAACTTACGATCGTAAAAAAACTGACCAACTTTTTGAAGATCAGACACATTGCAATTATTCGGTCTAAAAGTATTCTAAAAAGCAGTAACCGTTACTACTACAATTCAAAGCCAGAAAAAATAATATATATATATAAATATATATATATATATATATATATATATATATATATATATATATGTGTGTGTGTGTGTGTGTTCTTTTTTTCAGAAAAGAAATTCTTTTACAACTACTTGTAAACGTCTCTTAGATAAAATGTATGTTCTTTAAATGTTCAAAAAATGAATATGCGAAATCATAAAACTATTAGAAATGTTATCGTAGTCATTATCAAGGCTAGAATAATAGTATAATTTTATTTATTTGGAACAGAGGGGTTTCCCCCTCAAAGATCTTTAATATTATTATAGTTATGATATTTTTGTTTTCCAAATGAACTAGTAATTTAGCTGATTTGCGTCGCACATATTCCCCTCTGTTTATTTTCATCGTATGCTATCTGAATTGTTGTCACGGTTTGTTCACTTCTTGATGACAATCGGTCACAGTGTACTTCCTCTTGTCAGGCAGAGAGATGAAAATGTTTTTCCTATAATTTCATTTGAAGCAGGAAAAAGGTGATTAAATTTAATAAGGCATTGAAATATAAAAAAACAATAAGGTATCTTTAAAATTACTTCAAAAATGTAAAAATAACTTTATGGATGTTTTATGTTTACATCTAAACGGATTTAATACAATTACAACTAGAAATATTCCATACTAATATTTCCAGTAGGATCTTGGACTTATCAACAATGTAGACATTGTATGTCAATGTCAACAATGTAGATAGATCTTCTCTTCTCTATTCATATTTTCCGTCATATCACTTGGCCTCCACCGTTTCTCTTATCACCTAGCAAAACTTCCGGCAGCTCAAAGAGCAATTGTTTTTTATACATTTCAACTTATAGACACGGTAAGAACTAAGTATCAAACCTTTTCTTAACCCACTGCTGCTTTCTTGCTGTTTTTCTTAACATTATGCTCAGCAGTCCTGTAATTGCTTAAAAAGTGCGAAACGTCGGACAATGAAATCTTTATATCGCTCTCTTCGCTCGGTAAACATAGATTTTTATGAGGTGGAATATTTGCATAGAGTTGGCGGAGTTGAATGTGGGAGGAACTTAAAGCTCTGTTAAGTATGGCCAGGTATGTTCCCGTTAAGCGACCTTCAACTTGTCTCCCCAGGATGAATAGCGGACATCTCTCCAGACTATTTATTCTTCTTCTTTAATTAGCGGATCTTGACATTTAAAACTTTGGAGACTTACAATTTATTTCCTCTATTTCATCTAATTAAGTTTATATTTTTTTATTTGTCCAATAGAAATATAATGATTTAACTCCATAGAATGAACGGCAAATTAAATAATTACGTGTAACTAGATTTACTAGCATGTGTTATGTGTTGCCACAATATATATAACATTCAAAAATTATTTATAATAATAGTATTAATAAGTAGGTATTAAAAAGGTATAAAGAAGTTTAAGTAAGAAATCATTAATAATAATTCTTTTAGAAACTAAAGAGTATTTTATTTTGATCGGGATTTATTCAAGGTTTTACCACAATACGAAATTAAAAATGTATTCCTATTAGCAGAAACGGTAACTTGAAAACTATTGATGGAATTGAACCTTTCTAATGATTGCCTAAATAAACAAGTGAATGTTAAGATTGGATTCCTAGCGCTACAGGCTTCTCATGTGGACCGTGATAGTTACATATAATATTATTAGACTTTTTGGTGGAAAAATTAAAATGAAACGTTTGCGATATTTCGACCCCTCTTTGAGTAATCTTCAAGCTGACTAGAAGATTACAAACTCATCTTGCTCTACGTAAAGTTCTGATTAATCTAACTTTGGTGGTTATCGTCAATCCAGTTTGGGGTAAATTTGTTTTAAATTCCATTTAGTCTATTTGTGTTAATATTCATTGTAGAGTTATGTCTAAACTTCAACTTAACTCGAAAATAAAGGTCAAACTGGATTGAATATAAACAGCAGGGTTGATTTAAACAGAACTATGAGTAGAAAAGATAGTAATCTTCAGAGTTAGTAATCTTCTAGTCAGCTTGAAGTTGACACAAAAAGGGGTCGAAATATCGCAAAAGTAGCTTCTTGATTTTTTTCTTTAGACCCTACCATCAATAAGATTAATAATACAAGGAACAAACCTTACTATTTAATTATATCATTTGTTTGATATAAAAATAAAAATAATCAACTATTATAAACGGATTACTTTATTAAAGTAAATAAGGTTCTCTCAAATAAAATACATTAGTGAACATTCAGCAGTAGGTAAAATTTAAAATAAAGCAGATTCAACCAATTAGTTTAAACAACTTCAGTACAGTGATTTAACATTCTATGATAAAATATTAATTGAAATTATTATAAAAGTATAATGTTAATGAAAATGAAGAGGTTTTAATGACTTGACTAAATAAGACATTTGAACAAATGTTTTGAAAACAATTGTGCAATATACGATCTTCGTCCTAAAACACTTTAACTCTAATCAACTTAATCGATCAAACGTTTTTCAGGGAAGTAACATTGCATGTAAGGTCGTAGTTAGTCTTTATATACCAGCTGAAGGGAACAAGAAAGCATCAACTATAACAAATCTAGGGCAACCATTGATTTCCTGCAATTTCGGATCAAAACAAAATTATTTAAAAAAAAAAAAAAAATATATATATATAAAACAAAACAAACAATAACAATAAAAGAGGTGAACCAATATATAGGAATACCACCTACGACCACTCCGACGTTTTAATAAATATATCAATTATTTTATTTACTTCGTTTGCCAAGTTGCCCCTTTCTAATCTTACAGACTTAATACGTATCTTGAGTAAAAGTAAAATACAGAAAAAATCCGATGTAAGGTAATAACAAAGAAGAGTTGTATGAAGAAGCAAGGAGTTTGAATTGGACTGGAGACTTGAGGTGGTCCCTGAAGAAAACACTATGCTACCCTCAGGAGTTATGATTTTCTCCCAACCACAGCGTAACCTTCCACCGTTCCACCTTCAGCCCAACAACCTTCGGCTTTATACCAACAGCATTTCCCTTTCACGTATAAGTTAAAATCAGACATACCTCAACTACTGATTCACTATTCACTCACTCATTACCATAAATATTTGGGTAAAAACTTTAGAGAGTCACAAAAATCGTATAAAATACCCTCACCATATTGGTGTCATAATTAATTAGTTTAAAAACAATAAGTATACGTATGTAATTTTTATAGAAATGTAACATTTACTAAGGTTGTAATTAATGCAAAGGACAGATGTCAATTACATTAAATTAATAAAAAAAAATAAAATTATAAATGTTAATACTCATGTTTCCTGAGGAAAAGCTCAGGTTTAAAATAATCAGCTCTGAAACACGTTCTTTTTGCAATCTAAACTCCAGAATAGTCATTAAAATAATTATAACAATAATAATTACCTAACTATATAAACTAAATCATCTTGAGCCTTCACTCATAATTTATTACAGTATATTCTTTCAGTTAAGATCAAGTTCATCTGTTAAAAACTCCTTTTCAATAATTCTTAAATCTCATAATTCGAAATTAATAAAAATTACGATCGGTAACCAAGTAGGTCATAGGTCAGAATAGAAAACATGACAGAATAATTTTGTTAACAAAAGGTACATTTTTTTGTTCACAAATATTTAAAGGTAAAACCTCCATTGATTTTGTTTCCATCAAAGTTATTTAATCCTTAGACTCACTAAAGATTGCTAGTTGATCCTCTGTTTAGAACTGGCTGTTTCTTACTTCACTCTTATAATATTTATGGTTTTTGATTCATTGAATTAAAGCTTCTTGGTAAATGTACAAGTAATATTTCATTCTGTTTTATTCTTGTTTATTGTAGTGAAGAACTTGACTAGAAATTCGCATTGTATTTTTTATGCATTTATCTCACTGACTTCTTTATGCGTTTCTGCTCACCTGAAGGCGACTTTATCACCACGACATAATTTGTTCTCTTTCTTATTTAAATTATGAAAGGAATGTTCTTTGTTCAAACATCGCGTTTCCAACGGGTGCCGATTTGACTCACGTAACACAGTGGGAAGTGAGAAGATGATCACTTTCATACTGTTAAGCAATTGCATCTTATAAAGTTAGAAGTTATGGCGGGTTGACCTGGATTTGCTGTTAAGAAGACCCTCTAAAGGATGATCCTTTCTTTGAGACGACCTCACGAACCTGCGCAGAATACATGTGCGCAGAAAGACGGCGGCTATTCCTCCGGGTTGTATTGGTACAACTCCCACAGTCTGGGCTATAGAAAGAGTCTTACCAAGTTTACAGGCACGTTTTCCATTTAGTCTGCCCCTCCAGTACACCCACACCAGGTGAACTCGTCTAACGATGAAGTAATCATATTGGTAAATAACTCCACCGAGCTAGAGTTCACAAATAGGTACAACGTTTATAACATTTACATCATTTACCGCTATTAACTTTTAAAAATATGATCAAACTGAAAATACTGAAACAGGTTCCAACAACTTTTAAGGGCAAGGGAAATTTCTTACAAAACTAATACATTAAACATGTTCTAATCTATTCATACACACACACAATAGCCTCCACCACGCGGGGTTAATCAGTGGCTGTATCCTAGTGCTAACATATTGCATTGTCATGTAGGCCATGTAATTAAATATAATACTTTTTAGTTTATTACTGTATAAGTTTAAAGTTTAACAACAGAAAAGGGCACTGTTTATAAATTAAAAATAAAATAGTCTGCCAATTATTGTGGTGCCTAGCTTCCTCATGTCCTATTACTAGGGTAGGTGATGTAAGTATAAAATATCCTATTACTAGGTTAGGGATCTACGTATAAAATATGTGATCCCATTTGGAATTATTATTTGGACCGATTTTGATTTCCAATGGCGTTACATTTATTTATATTCAATATAAAATGTGCCCAGACCTTTGAGATTAATATGGGACCATCAGAGGGCCTCTTTCGTAGAACCATCCAAATTTATATAAAATCTAATGAATATTTTTAAAAATACAGGGGTTAATAAAAAGGAGTTTGTATGCATGCGATAGTGATATTGTGGTTGAGCCATAAACCGGAATTTCACTCGAAATTTTATTAACAAAGACTGTTTAATTGATGACTGCATACTGCTTAATGCTTAGTCTTAGAATAACCATTAAATTCCAAGTAGGTGCTCATAAATAGTAGATCTATATTGTTTACTCGAGTTAAATACTAGAAGAAATACTAAAATTATTGACTATAATTTTAGGAATGAAGAGGAGGAACACATTACTGCATTTCGTTCGAAGAATTAAAGTATTATTTGAAATATATTTCTTTTTTAACACTTTAAAGAATACCGCAGTTAGTTTTCAGTTAGTTCCATCACACAATCTTAGAAATTACAGTTAGTAATTCCAGCAAAAAATACTTGATCATAACATTAAAAGCCTACTTTGTATTTGCTACTACTTGGCTGAACTGAACATCCACATCTTTGATATTTCCTTTAATAATTTTTTCCCCAAATGAATAGACTTTATACACACTTCATTGATAGGAGAGTCAACTGTTTTTATCTGAGCTCCCGAGTCTCCTTACATTTTGATAAGAAATATGGCCGAAATGAGTGTGTTGAAAATAAATTTTACATAATAATAATAAAGCTCTTTTCAGATAGATTAAGAATATTCAAGTTTTTCCCCGAAAAAATATTTCCTGGTATACAGTATACATAATGAAAACAAACGGCAAACAAATGGCCGGAAAAGAGCAAAATGCAAACATTTTTTACGTGAGTTTATTATGCGTCACATAACTAGTAATAGTACACTAAGCGTCTAGTGCGGAAAGTAGCATTTTGCATGCGAATGTGGAGTTTGCACCCGAGCGACAGCGAGAGTAGTAAATCCACACGAGCAAAGCAAAATGCCGTTTACGCGCGAGTTGCGTACCGTACTTTATCTACGATTGTTGGATTTTAATTATAAATACAGAAAAAAATATGTAATTAACTTCCTGTATGTAAGTTCGTATTTCTCTTTTGATTTTTGATAAAGATGACATTCATTTATTAGTTGAATTTTGTGGCGAATTAATTATTTCGGGAGGCGTATTATTCTCCTAATTTTCGTCATAATGTCATAAATCATTCATTCTTTTTCACTAAAAACTCGATATAAACAGTTACTTTTATTGAACAAACAGCAAATAACTTTTGTTAAATGTAAACAAACTCGCTAATTGAGCGTTAAGGTGAATAATTCTTCTTTTTTGTCGCACTAGGGTGGAAAAAAAGAGGAATTATGAAACGCGCATGCGCAATGAATACAAGTACGTAAAGAATCTCTCACTACGCATCTAAACAGAGATACAATGTTTATATTTCGTATCAATCGTAGATAAAGCTTATTTCGAGTAGATTAATTTGATTAAGAATATGTAATTAACAACTTGGTTTGAAGTCCGACGTTTGCTTCTTTTACTGGAAGCTTCTTCAGGTTTGAATTTTACTTACTACCAGATAAAATTACGAACTAATAACTTAGCACAAGCTTTAGCAGGTGAATCATTTGATACACAAAATAGGGGCGTGGAGAAAATAAAGCTGAATGTTATAATAGCTTCACTTCAACTTATGCCTACCATCCATTTTACAATATTCTCTAAAAATTTGACAGTATTGACTAGAACATTTTGACAGGTTTGTGCTAACTTACTTAAAATTATAAAGGACCACCCATGAAGAAGTTTATTTCAATTCTCGAAACCATCTGATTCAAGAATATAACATTTTTCTATGTAGATGGTAATCATAAAATAGATTATTATCCTTAAATTATCCTTTAAATAGTACAACATTTAGTGTATCCGAAAAAAATTGTACAGCAATAGACCTCTAGAATTAACATAATATACCTATACAAATTACATATACCCATAAATCAGTTTCACATTAAAAAAGTATAATACATGTTACTAGTGAATAATTATGTAAATATGATTATGATTATTTTAATTAGATTAATAATTTCTGTAGGAAATTGTATCTTTTTAGAGGTATGTAAGCAGCAGAATAGTTATTATTGTACTTCTCTCCTTTTGAGAGAGCTAATGAAACAATGAAAATGGAAAAAGAAGAAAGAAGAAGTAGGAAAAGATTAGAGAGAATAAGTGATATAAAAAGTGGCCATCTCCTGACTCGCTCAAACCATCTAGAAACACAAGTTCAAAATTACAAAAGTTGTTTGGGAAGATGTAGGGGTGTGAAGGGCAGACACCTTTGTGTAGGAGCAAGCTTTTCACACCTTTCACAGGGGATTACCGACCGGCCAGTTATCCCGCACGGAAAAACCACCCCAACACATTTTCCCAATACTTATTACTTCTTGTTAGAAAAACTTTGCAGTCTTTCAACATTAAACCTTTTAACAAATTCTTTCTAAATATATAACTTCTAGAACTCTTATCTCTGTTACATCTTTCAATACTTGCTTTTTATTTATGCAGTGAAAACAACCGACTCAGTTTTTTCTCTTAAAGAAAAGAAACGAGTGTTTTACCTGAGAAATAGAATATATAAAGGAAAAATAATACAGAATAAACAATAGAGAATTGGAACGAGCTATACAAATACTGGGATGTTGATATAAGCATTGAATGATTGAACCAACAAAACGTGCTGAATAACGAAAATGTCTTTCATCTGGATTTATCAACGCTTTTTTATTATAATTCAGGAAAACCTAAAAGGGACTAAAGGAACCGTATAAAGTGAAATTATGTCACTCTGTCGCCTAACTTTTAAGCGGAAAGTTTGAAAGTGCTTTCCAGTCCATTTCCAGATACTCAAAACTACTTGATAGACTCAACTTTGTACTTGGCCCTAAAGTCTTATCACTAGGAGCACGTATTTATACTCCAGCTGAGATATAATAGCAGGTAGAACTTTGTAAGTCCAGTATAATTATTACTAATATTGGTATCTCGGGAAAGAGCAAACATGAATAATGATTATAAATAAACAATTAAATAAATCTGATATTTATAAATTAATCTTGCAAGACTAGATAACTTTCACTTGTATGGATTTTGTTTTACCTTTCAATTATGAATTATTGTCATTAATATATTGAAAAATTTGAAATGAATTCGTGTTTAATTCATTGAAATTATGACTAATTGTTAGCTGTCACATTGGCAAAAAATTACTGTCCTTGTCAATTACATTGATGAAAAAAGAGAGAGAGAAAAAATATATTCAAAACTAATTTGGATATCGACAATTAAGAACATAGTACTCTTTATCAATTATTAAGTAATTGATGTATCTAATTAATTACAATTTTGACTAAGAATTATAATTTCTTAGACCAATTTTTAAAAGTAATGCTACAATTAATAAAAAGATAGGAAATAAATAACAATTTTATATTAATTGTTTGCAATTTACGTGATAAGTATGTAGACAGTAATCAAGAAAATTAATTGGTTTTTATTGTTATTTTCTTTATGTTTTAACAAAGCGGTAAAGTTTATTGTATAGTATATAAAAATCGTACACGTCTCGGGACCTATAAATGACAACAGATTTCTTTATTATAAGAATTCAAATTTGGTTTTACCGATAAAAGTTAAGTTAATTATAATGGCATCCGTCATTCAGGTAAAGACAACAGGTAAAGACGGATTTTTGTACCAAGTTTCAACTCTCAAGCTTGAAAACTGTTGGAGTTATGCGTAACACAGACATCCAGCTAAAAACCACTTAAAGCGGATATAATTCCGTTGAAATCTCGGTTTCGGAATTTTTGGGTGAAAACAATACTTTTCCTTTAAGGTAAGGAAAAGTAAAAATGAGTAGTGAGAGTGAGTTTAGAATTATTCGGGCGGATAAACTGTAGTTGAACCTGTAATAATAGTGACGCATCACAGGGTACAAAGTAATATCAGTAAATGAAGATTACGCACTATGTTTAGTCCTCAGGCTTTTCCGGTTGGTGTAATGGCGTATATAGACATTCGCACAAATGGCAAGTAGAATCTCAAAGTGAGTGTCGGGGCAAATGTTAATTCACATGTATGTATGGTTCACTCGTCATTCGCCTCGTTCCTCGCCTCACCGCATGCCGTTTTTTACATTCATCAAAGCAAATGCACACCCTATATCCTTAAATATCTAAGGTGAAACGTTGGGATCTACACTCACTAAGATGTATGTCACCCACCAACGGAAGACAAGAACCACTGGTAAGTATTTATGAATGCACAGACACAGAAGTCTTCGTTATCAACCCTTCTCCGGACGGATGACGCATGGGCGAATAGAACCCCTTTTTAGCCCAAGTCGGACTACATACTTATATATTTGACTACTAGTAGTACTTTTTGTTGATAGGGCCACAAGGCTTATTCTAATCTCTTGACACTGCCCGAGATTAGTATACTGCAGCAGTCTACTGTATCAAATTTGTACAACGTACTTATTAGGATTAGTCTTGAATTGAGAATTAAGGTTAGGGAACAAGTCATGCAGGTACAATTTTAAAGAAGAACTACGTATTTTACATGTATTTGCGAGGAATTATACAAAATGAGCTCAACTATTCTAAACATATTATGATTGCCTGATATAAATAAGAAGAAGATTATATGAAATGCGGTTAAGGCAGATTTATTTACTAAACCCTCCCTAAAATATCTTAAATATTTCTTCCACATATTGTTCTAACTGTGTATATATTAGAACATTTCTGGAATTTTAACATTGCATTATATTAACTGATCAGTGCTTACCTTTTATTACTTGGATGGTGTCGGCCATCTGGAAGCTGAAGCTAACGCCAGGGTTGACATGGAAGTAAACGACGTGTTGATGAGGCGATGTCTGGGGTTCGAATCCGAGTCCAAAGTGTATAGGGGCTGGTGTGGGAGGTGGCTGCTGACCAGTCTGATTAGGATAGGACCAGTGATAATGGACATGATGTCCTGTCTTGGTCCCTTCCTCGGACTCTCCCCTCACCTCCTCCTTCACCTTCACCATACCTGTAACATAAATAATTTTATTACAAATATTGCTTCCGAGCTTACCGAAGGTAACGGAAGCTATGTGATCGTTTCGAAGAACGAAAAAATTTTAGGTCTCCGATTTTAAAAATTCCAAGACAGAAATCCGTTTCAGACATCAGGGAACATTTTTGGTTCCGTGTCTGTCTGTCGGTCTGTCTGTCGGTCTGTCGGTCTGTCGGTCTGTCGTTCAATTTTTGCGAACCAACATATCTTAAAAACTACAGGTTCAATTTTTATGAAATTTGGGTGGTTGGTCATAATTAGCCCATTGTTGGTCCCATATAAGTTTCAACCTTCTGCGCCAATTTGTTTTTCTTCTACATGCGCACAAACATACATTTATTTACACCTATAGCTTCAAAAGTACTTATCTGATTTGAATGAAACTTTTATAGTTTATCGAAAGTAACCCGCAGATGGCCACAGATTAATTTGAACAGTCTACGCTCTTTAACTTTTGCTAAATTGATACTTTAATTCGTGTAAAAAATCTAAACAATTTTGACAGATTAAAAAAACGGGGGAAAAATTAAAACAATTTGACAATAATGGCTTTTAAAAGCATAAAATCAATAAAGTTCGTGGATAGGATGCGAGGAAGCTAAGTGCCACACCAATTGGCAGTCTATTTTAATTCCTTGCCATCATTACAGACGGACGTAGAGCCAATCATTGACGATTTCTGTGCCATTTTCTAACCCTCTTACTCAATTAAATTAAAATTCTAGAACCCTTTGCTATCCTTTTATCTATGATAATTATCTTCCTGCAAAATATTGCTACGAATTTTACAATTAATGAGGTAATGATTAACGAAAAAAGAAAACAATTACCAACAAAAATGTTAAAAATCTTTATTTTTTCATTATAACAAAAACCAAATTTGACCTCTTAGGGTAGGCGCTCACTATGGAGACAAAACAGTCAGCAGACTGTCTTCGGGGGCTGTCTCCCGGTGCAAAAGATTGTTGGAGGCAAAACTGTCGCCCTTCAACAATCTTTTTGACCGGGAGACAGCATCCGCAGACAACCCGCAGACTGTTTTGTCTCTAGTGTGAGCCTAGCCTTATGTTATTTTTTATTGAAAATCAACGAACATAATTTGGCTAACCACCACCACGAATTTGACCACGAACATTTTTCTACGTGGATAAGGTTTAGTATAAATAATATTTCCCTATAGCAATAATTCGTTCCTTCATTCAGCACGAATATTAGATTAGCCGAAGCGAAAATATTTTGTAATTCATTTACGTCATGAAAATTCAAATTAAAAAATAACCGAGGATTTGTAAAGCGATCTTTTACCACAATACTGCCTCTAAAAAGGAATTCGACTTAAGGTTAAGCGTGTACAAATTTTTGGGGTTTCGTTCCTGTTTCTGCCTGTCCCTCTGTACTGTTCCAATAGCTTTTAAATCTTAAAAATATGAAACTGCAGTATTTTAAGATCTCAAAATGATCATCTCTTTAAATCCCAAATGGAGGATAATTTTTAAATTTTGAGTGGGTCATCAAATGAAAGGTATTAAAGAGTAGATTATAAAAATATATAACACTTGTGTAAATTAATTCATTTTCTAAGTAATTTTGTCAAAAAGCATCATTTTGCGTGCCCCTCCCCCCTTTCATTATACTAACTAATTTTATGTTCAAAAATACCAACAAAACCTTTTTTACGTTAGACTTCACGCACCATTTTATTATTCAATAGCTGGGATTCAAAATTATAACATCATGAGCTAATAATTCTGATTTTTTAAGACTAAACAGATCGAAGAAACTAAATTGATAACATTTTAGAGTAAACAAACCCATTTAATATACTAAATTTGATATACGTATTATAAAGTATATAATTAATAATATCCAAATATCCAAGAATACTAATAAAAAAAAAAACATTAATCATGATTAGTTGCGATAAATATTTCATTTATTCAGAGTAAAAGAGTAAATTTTAATTAAAATTTCTTTTGCTTGGTAATTATTGTCAAAAATTATAATAAAGGGAGATATTTATTAATATATAAATTTGAAATTTATTTTTAGATTAAAATTTAAAGTAGTAAATAATCTTGAACCATATAACACGCACGAATTCAGGTATATGGGTAGTTGTTAGAATTCACTTTTTATGTTAGTTATAGAATAGTTCGGATTTTATTTTTTAATATATTTTAGCTCTAGTGGCCAATCGAAGAAACCATTCACCTTTATAAATCGTCAAATTCTAAGCCGGACGTTGTTTAGCAATAATTACAGCTATATAATTAAGTCTACGTGTCGAGTTTCACGTAGTTGTATTCTTATTGACATAAAAAATCACAACTTAAGTTTTAATTGCTGATCAAGATAGCTTTCTGGATATTTTTAAATGTTCAAGCAGCCAACTAAATGCATTTGTTTTCAAATTATATATTGCATTGTATATTCGACAGTTTTTAAATCCGGGAAAAATAAAATTCCCTAACATTACTAAATGATATATACTAATATACAGATTGTAACTACATGCGGCACTACATAATATACATGCGGCACAAATGAAGGGGGTGATTACTTGGCCTATTTTAAGAATAATTAGATATTTCAAAAATCGTTTTACTTCGAAGATACAGCTAGGGCATACAGCTCGATTGATGCAATACATAACAACATTTCCTGCACTATTCAAGAGCTTTTCATCTATATACATCATGATAGGTTCCTTGCATTTTAGCTTTTGTACCCCTGTACCTCTGGGTACAAAAAATAAATTAAATATAAAAAAATAACAATCACATAAGGCATTATAAGTAACCTAATATGTATAGATAAATAAACCCAAAATGAAATATAAAAAAAAACATTTCACCACTTTAACCTGTAACAAAAATAAAAATCAGTGCCAAGGGATGTACCATTTTGTTTTAAAATCAACAAAGGACACAGCTTTAATGTACAATTCAAGGCCTTTCAAATGGTATATGACACAAACACAATAATAAAATTGAATAAAATAAATTCACAAAATTAGCTGTACCTATGGTACGACCAATGGAGATAATGGACAAAGAGTAATAGGACCAAAGTAGTAGATCTTTTAAAATCAGTTACCGCTGGTGCAATCAGTTTTTAATAAGACTTGTAGTTTAGGCGCAATAAGCCTTCAAAACAGATTTTCAGCCAAGTCCACCATTTCCTGGCTCTGCATCATCGAAATAAAACGATTTTCGAAGAATCATCGAAAGTATTATTATTGTTAAAATAGTCCAAGGCCCAAGGAATAACCCCTTTATGTGTGCCGTATATTTAATACACCCATACATGTTAATGTAATAAGAAATGCAGTAATATTCTTCTAAAACAGACTTAATTATTGCAAAGCGCATTAAGACAATTAATATTCCACCGTCAGAGTCAATGCGGTGCCTGTAAGAAAACTTATTATGTTAATGAGAGATAGGATGCAGGAAACTAACTTTCCTGTTGCCGCATATTCTATCCCCGTTATTTGATCTACTAACTAAGTTTCTTCTTAAAACGCATTGGGAATGATTCTTGAAATATTGATAACTATTATTAACCATATGATAAACTTTTCAGTCTACTGCTTAGCCGTTAAACCAATTATGCTATTAATTACATCAACTTGTAATTTTTTAACCTTATATTTGCTAACTATATATTGCTTGAATGCACTTTAAAAATAACGATTATAAAAACAACCCTTCTGTTTAATTTTTAACTAGATAAAATGATCAACAATCATCATACATCTGTGATATTGACAATGACATAAATTTAAGTATAATTGAAGCAAGCGAAAGGGAGCTTCTTACATTCAACAAAATATGTATCTTGTCTGTCTCAGTAACGTTTACGTGTCCGACGAATACTTAAGTAAAAGTTGACCGATTTAGTTCAAATTTTGTATACACGTTCCTTTTACTAATGTTTAGGCTAAGTTCGTTGGAAAACATTATCCGCCCAAGAGTTCGCGCGCAGCGCTCAAATATAAAATTAGAATTTTTAAACAGGAAACAACTCTAACATCACCTATTTGATGAGACGAACATTTCTTGTGATACAATTATTTAGTAAAACCAACAGCAACACCACTATGAAGGGATAAAGATCGCTAAAACTATTAAAGCGGACCTAATCGTTTAAAAAAGAGAAACAGTGTTTTTATCAATATCTTGTGTTCTAACCTATCGATTTTAATAAAACTTCACATATTTCTTTTAAGTATATATAGTACATAGGTATAAAGTAAAATTGAGACAGGCCTATAAAATTTCAACTTGATGCAAGCAGAAGTTTTTGAGTAGTGAAGTAATACATTTTATATCAGGGCATGTAAGTCAAGAAATATGTAGTAGAAAGGCAGCCTTCTCCCCTCTACACAAATCTCTATTACAATCATCCTCTTTGACTATGAACTCATCATGATTAACTATTGCTTAATATTAAATATTTATTGCATTACGCTCGCTTCAATGACAGAGCAAGCGATGCCTAGTGTTAACTATTGTTAACTTTCTGACTATACCAATAGTAGTAACTATTATTAGGTTATAAGCTCTTTGATATTGTTAATGACACTAATTTGCTTAATGCAGCAGTGTCAATGATTAATTTCTAAATCAATCCTAAACTAATGTTATAGTTATTGCTAATTACATCGTTTTAACGATCAAGCGATTAGTAAGAGAATCTTATCTCATTTCTTTATTTTGGTTAACTGTTGTTATTAGTTAAAACTTTTTTTTTTTTAGCATGTTGTAATAATGTATTTGATTATTATTGGCACCACTAACATGAAAAGAAACATATTTTCATCCATTAATTGAGATGCTTTACAAGATGTGATTAAAGAAAAAAGTTGTAGATCCTCATTCGAATTATAATTTCTACAAGAAAATCCGTCTTTTACAAACAACTAGACGAATAATAAATTGTATCTAAACCACTAAGTAACGAAAACGTCTTCCTTGTTTTGATTATCTCAAATGAAATGATCAAATTCTTTACCACAATTATTCTTCTATATTTAGCTATATATAGAAGACACATGATACTATTTTATATATATATATATATATATATATATATATATATATATATATATATATATATATATATATATATATATATATATATATAAATGAATAAATTCTCGACCGTAAATATAAACAAAAACAAACTAAACTCAGGTTTCGGTCACAAAAATCGTTACTATGTTACAATCCCCATGGGATTGTAACATAGGATTTGTTTAGTTAGCTTGTAAAACTGGCATTAAAATTAGATTTTGAAAAGGAAAAACGATGACTACTGAACTAATTAAAATCAAATCTGGCATAACCTACATTCTTTTATTATAAAAATGTATACACGTTTTTGCTCTTTTGTAGTGGTCATTTCTTTTGTCATTCATTATTTTTGCAAAAAGGTTTTATAAGAAATTTCAGCAAGAAATCCGGTATACGTCCCACGAGGAATCTTAACGTGGAATTTTCTTTTTATCTTAAAAAAGTTGTCTATTGGTACCTTGCACACGACTGTGCGATATTATAGGTTCCACAAAAAATGCTCTGTCATTTTAAACTGTCGGGCAGTTTGTTAAACCGGACCGATAAATATTCAGACCTTCTACGGTCCGCATTCCAGAATTGCTATTGTCTATAACGAAAATGACGCCGGTAAAGAACTTCGATAAAAATAGGACGCAATGTACAAGATCCCTTAATTACATATCACACATCCGATAATTATCGGTGTATGTACTGTACATACGCTCTTATCTTGTGGAGAGTTGTAATATTTTTACCTTACTTCCGATAACAACTTCAATTGCTCTCATTCACATACTTGTATTATGATCTAACACAAGGTGATGTGCGGAAATGTTCGCTTTACAATAGATTAACGTGATGTCTTGTTTATGTTCTTTTAGGAATATAAAAACGAAGAGGATTTTTTATCACCACATATCTTAGTTTATTGTTACAAAAGAAACACTACAATTGTTATTGTAAAAGCTCTAGTATTGTTATCTATCAATTCATACTATGAAAGATCATAAAAGATTATTACTATGAGATAAATATATATATATATATATATATATATATATATATATATATATATATATATATATATATATATATATATATATATATATATATATATATATATATATATATTTTAAACAAATTATGGGAGGGAAGTGGAACTTTTTTTTATTTTTACTTTGATAAACGTCCAATAAAGCTTGAAAAGGGTTGGTTGTTAAGAGAGAAAGCGAACCATTTTGGCAAACCCAATCTCTTGGCAGAGAAATGGAAAGTGTGAGAAAGCAAAGTCCCATTCAGAAAGAAGCACAGGCCACCTTTAATTGCATCGATACTGACTTCAATGAATAACGAGAAGATGCATTTATCTTATAGGAAAGACTAACAAAAAGAATATGTAATTCTCATGATTCATTCAATGAAACAGAATAGAGTTAGGTAAATGAGATAAGATTCTCTTACTCATAGATAAGAAAATTGCTGTTGTAACTATCAATTCTTTAACAGATAACGATTTAAAAAAAAAATAATAAGAGTAAACTAGAGTTGGCGTGTTCAAGAGTTAAGCAAGAGTAAAGTAATTAATACGTTTCACTTCTATATTTCCCTATTAATTTGATTAATTTGAACGATAATGAGTCACGTACAAACTATAAATAGATGCATATATCTTAATCGTCATTACTGCTCAAATAAAATAAATAAATTAAATAACCATTTGACGTTTTTAGCCTACAATGTTCTTACATATAATGTAAGATAATTTAAGTTTTTACACTCTCTCATTTACGAAATATCTTTAGAGGAAGTGTTTTGATGGCACAAAAATTCAATTTTGAGATATCACTGAATTTATATGTTTTGAGAAATCCAGATTACTAAAAAGGGTTACACGCCGAATCCGATTATGATTTTGAACACATGAGCGAAAATAAAATAGTTTAGTTCCTACCGGAATGTTCAGGCAATTTCTGATTCAATCGACACCGCACAGACTATAGTTTTTTATTTGTATAATCTTTCTTTCTAGGTTATAAACAACCACTACTTGCCTGCATTTTATTTTTAATGTTCTAACACGAAAAAATGGATAGATAACTAAATGATTTCTTAATCCTCCAATGTGGTACAAAAAAAACCCACTTAAATCGGAATATTTTGGCAATACATTGCAGAAGACATGTGTATTAAGAGCAAGATAGATAGATAGGTTAAGGATTGAGATCATAAAAATTAAACATCACAAACAAACAAATTAATATGAACAATATTTGCGGCAATAAACAAACACAACTTCCTCTAAAGACAAAATTAAGTTTACGAAAAATGAGCTGTTCGCCTATTTATTTGCTTTTATCTCCAACTATCCTCAAGCCAAAATAGCACTTGCCTGTTTTCGGAATCTAAGTCTTAATCGGAATCAGTAGTGAAATCTGCCTGTGGCCTAGCATATTAAACTAATTTAATGAAATTTGATACACTGATGTGATGATACACCACAAACAGAGATGTCGAGGTAAGGCATGTTGTCACATTCAGGGGTGTTAGCTTAAAGTACCAATCATCTGTACAGAACTAATTCAAGTCTACACGATGATTAACACCCCTGATGAATATTTCTCTAGAGGAAAGAAACGTCGGACTTCACATTCACGCTTAGACAGACTGTCACCGGAAACATCAAACCATTAGACCAGTGTTTCCCAAACTTTTATCATCTGTGTACCCTTTCTATAATTTTCGTAACACTAAGTACCCCTCGTTAATAAAAACCATTTCTATTTTGGTTGTCTTTTATTATTTAATTCTTTTTTTTCTAATAGTGTCAATCGGTATTGTTCTTTAAAAAAATTAAATCATATAAATATAAACTACTTTCTTTCTATAAAACGGTTATAATTCGTTCCCACTTATATTGGAACATTTTCAACACTTTAGGTTTAATCCTTTTTAAAAATGGAATTAAAAACTTTCTATTTGTCAAATATTTACAAATTATTACTCTTAAAAAGTAATTTTTCCAAAACTAAAACAACTAAAACCAAGGAGTTAGGTCTAATAATGTGAGTCACTTCACTCATTGGTATTTGTCCCACGACTCTAGTCGTCATGTAACAAATCTAACAAGAAATTGGATGAATAAATAAAATAATAATAATAATAAAATATACGTATACATACTTCTATAACAAAAAAAAAATGAAAAAAAGAAATTAGTACAGAAACGAAAACAAAAATCTCATTTAAGAAATAAATTAACAGGGAACCAAATTATGATGAACTCTGTTGCCTCAACATAAACAATTTTATCCTTCTCAGGATAAAATTGACTACGCAGTCAAAGCCCGGTGCAGCGCGTACCCCTACCAAACTCTTCCCGTACCCCCAGGGGTACGCGTACCACACTTTGGGAAACACTGCATTAGACGATTCCAGTCTTGGAAGTTTCCACACCAGAGTAACAATATCCAACATCATTACAATTCAATGGCTTTCATGCTATTATGCCAATAAGATAAATGATGCAGTGTTATCACTGATCTATTAAATTGCGCAAGCACGAACCAGAACATTTAAACATTTCATTAAGAATTGCAGAACAGAATCATTTTATTATTTTATTTAAGGATTAATAAAGCGTCTCTGCAAATATTTGCAGAAGTATCATAAATATTCCAATAAAGGTACATAATGTTGAAAGTTTTCCTCTATAAAATAACATATTAGTAGTATACGTGTGTAATATACATAATTAACCTTTTAAAATACATATTATATTTTATCGCATGATATGCACGCATGGGTAAATGTCATAGGGTGTATATGACCTTAGTTGTCCAACACCCAGTAAAAAAAAAACAAAAAACAAATAAGTCATATATTATACAATGATTTTTTCAATCAAATTTGTAATATGTATGAATAAACTATATATATATATATATATATATATATATATATATATATATATATATATATATATATATATATATATATATATATATATATATATATATATATTATTTAAAACTAATATATATATTTACTCTTGGTCATATTTTAAAGTTGTCAAAAAATAGAGCACCCTTAACACAAAATCCAGAAATTTTTAGAGATTTAGGAACAAGCAGGAGTTTTAATAAACTCCTAAAAAAACTTTTTTTGAAAACTCAAAAATAAGAAAATGTTTCCTCTCGGATAGGTACTCTATCTTGGGATACACTGTATATAAATAATAGATGTAACAAAACATTCATTTTTTTACTTTTTTAATTTAAAAATGTACTTTTTTTATAATATATATTATTTGGCACATATTTACTTTATTACTCCCCAAGGTACTAAAAAATAATAGTCTGCCCTACAAAAGTCTTAAAGGGTTTTGTGTTTGTCTCCCCAAGACATCGAGACTCCTAGGGCAGTTTTATTACGCTGTTTTAAAATCGAGTCTTATAACGTTTAAGCCTAAATCTTATACAGAAAACTGTAGGACAATGAGTTCTACAGCGGTTTCAGCGACGAACAGTTTTCTTAGCGTATATTTTATATTCCTTTGTCTTAATATGTAGTTAATTAAGACTAAGGGATATTATTACATTTATATACACAAGTGTGATATTCCTTTGTCCCAAGGTACATTGGACTAAATATCCCTTTGTCTTAAAAGTAATTTAAACTAAGGAATACATATTAAATGTACCCTGTATATGTTACTTTTTCTAAACTATCAACACATAGGGAGGTGCTTAAGTGAAGAAGTACCTATTATTTACTGTTGCCTTCAATGCTCCTAGCCTGTCTTAAGTTATATTAATACATACGTTCAATAGGTTATAAATATTTAGTAATAAGACATTTACTATCGAAAAGACATTTTACTTATAAAAGGATATATTTTTGTCGTCTGGAAAAGATCTTTTATGTGTTTTTTTTTTTTTTTTTTTTTTAATTTTTTACATAATCCTGAAAAAATTCAACGTTGAATAATTTATATGACACCGTAAGAGACAATTAATAAAGATATCATTTCAAGAGGTAAAATGATGAAAATATAAAGGTTTCAAAAAGTAGTTCATAAGAGGCATATCATGAAAATGAAAATATTTGAATGGTGGAAATTTGAATTCGATAGAAATACACATATAAATGATTTCCTTTATGAATTTGGTAATAAAAGACTTTTATAGGGGTGACCTAAAAAAAAAAATATATAAATTGAATTTTACCTCTTTATTACATTTTGTATATTTATTGCTATTTTTAGTTTTCTCATATATGTAATATCAAAAAATGTAATAAAGAGGTACATTCAATTGATTTCTTATTTTTTCCGAGTAAATGCAATTTTTGTATATATATATATATATATATATATATATATATATATATATATATATATATGTATATATATATGTGTGTATATATATATATATATATATATATATATATATATATATATATATATATATATATATATATATATATATATATATATATATATATATATATATATATATAAATATATGACTTGTGGAAATAAATGAAAACACTGCACTTGTAGAACATAAGTTTATTGGTCTACCACAATTTTAATTTAAAACAAATCAGACCGGTTTCAGTCTCTTAAATACTAATATATAACAGTTTATAAAAAATGCAAGTGCAGTGTTTTCATTTATTTCCACAAGTGATATAAACGACTCATTATGTTTGATTACCACAAAATCTCAGTCAACACAACGAACTTTTTATATAAATATATGCTCAGATAGACGCATAGAGCTTAAACTATTAGGCCAATTTGGATGAAATTGGACATACCTGGTGTTCAGAAAAAGTATATGCAATATGCATGGTCATTTATCGAGGTGAAATCGCTGAATGAATTTTAGCTCTAAATTTGGGGGAACTACTCCCCCAAAATTACTACACAAAAATGGTTCTAACGATTTTAATTAAACAAATAAGCAACCTAGTGTAAACAACTTAAAACTAATTTAATCTGAACAAGTAAAATTAAAATGTATCCGCTGATTGCAAGAGTAAAACTAAACACTACCATTATTTCAAAATGTCAATGTAGTGAAGGAACAAAAGCCATCCCAGCATTAATTATTATTTAAACTCTTGAATAGTAACCAATAACGCCTCCTCTGTTCTTAGAACTAAAAGTTCTAGTTCTCTCCTATTAAGGATAATAAGAAGCTAGAGTTCGACCTTTCCTTCTACTTTATAACCAAAGAAATAATAGGCTAAATAAATTCCTTTGTTCTAAGAAAATACTAGAAAAGTAAATACCTAATTTCCCTTTTAGCATTTTATTATTTCCTTAAAACTTAAAATAAAACCCTTTGATCCTAAATATAATAGAGTTCCTTTTAATTACTTAGGAAGAAGAAAAATAAGGAAGAATTGAAATGTTTAAAGGGTACTTACAACCTATTGGACATATTATAGCGATGTGGATGTCCACATGCTCTTGGATTTACTGTATATACAATTGCCTACAATACAAATTTCAGCATTGCATTGTCAATGGTTATGGTAGCATCGTTGCAGGTACGCGACATGATGAAATAGAAATATTCAATATTCATTTCCTCTCATGAATAATAAGTTAACTCACCGTTAAGTCATGTATTTAGAACTACAAGCTTTTTCTTGTTTTCATCAAACGATGCTTAGATAACGGTTTTATTAAATAAACTTTAATGAAAGCATAATAAGAATGTATTTTCAACAATTACATTACCTCACTGACTAGCCTAACCTTATCTTGATTCGCCTAGGCTTGGCGCACCGAGATTACCCTAAAGCTATAAAGATTTTTAATCTCTTTTGGCCTTTTGAAGCAAGAGTGTTAACAATGTTACTTTAAATCAGATTATATTAAGTTCAAGTAAAAGATCTTCCGCTCACAGAATCAATCGTTGTACAAAAATAAGATTTTTTTCAAAAATCTTTCAAAAATCTTATTTTAACACTATCGTCTGATCAAATTAAAGAACAAGCGTGAAATAAGTAATGTTTAGTTGATTTCGTTTTATATCCTAGGCCTTTAGAGTCCATTTACTGGAAACCCATTATTAAATATTGCAAAGATTTATATTTTAACATTCGTCTGCATCGTTTCTTAAATGACTAAGGTACTTTTAAAATCTGTGTATAATTATATCTTTATAAAGAAGCAGATACATGAAAAAAAGGTTGTTGCCTCCAATCTCAGTGGGTTAACGAATCAACGCGAATTTCTTTAATTCTATCCTCAAATAATGTTTTATCGAGTGAATCAGTAATTACTTTTAAGGGTCATTACACCATTCTTCAATTACTATGTACTTCCTCAGAATAGCTATATAAGTATCAAAGTTAATTAAAGAACCATGCAATGATAATTTTACAATAAACGGTTTAATTAAATTAGAGGAATCGTAGAAATAAAAACTATGTACATCGAAAAACTTTCATTATACAACGATACGAAAGTTTATATGCTCATCAAATGTTCTTCTACAAATATGATGAAATCCGAAATTTAATTTTGGTACCTTTAAAGAGCTTTAATCGTACTACCAGTTCACTTATAATAAGAAATTTAAGAGTCAAAACTGATTTATATTTTATATTAAAAATTGATATTATGGTGACTTTTTTGGGAGGGGCCTGGAACTTAGCCCTTTTTTCGTGGTTAGGTTTTTGTTGGAGATAAATTTTTAAACATTTCTTTAAGACTATAATTGAAAACTACAACTTAATTATTTGATTTAGAAATTCATTTAAAATCATATTTAATTAATTATTGCCCAAATTTAATATGTTTTTATAGGTAAACCGCAATTGCGTGTTGACAATTATGCTCTCAAATTCGGATGGACGGTAAGCATAATAATTTACACATTTAAGAACCCAACTCGTGGTACTACAGATATTTTCGAAATTTTAATTTTGTTTCTACCATTTTTTTAGTGGTAATGTCATATATTTTATATTTTATAACTATTAATAAGTTTCCATGTCAACCGTACATTAAAATTCAAACCTTCATTAAGAACACACTTTATGTACTCTACACGTTATCACAAATATATTTAACTTCTAAAGTGTTGGTGAGATTAGGGACAGTTTTGGCTATAAAATTTTAATTTAAATGAAAATTTACATCTTCCTATCATTAAAGTAACAGGACAGCTATACTCTTTAAGTTTCGACGGCAAATCTTTCAGAATAGAATAAAAAATATATTAGAATTATAAATCTAGAATTTATAGATTTTTAAGTCTAATACTAAATTGTTATTGTCTTCATCACAAGGTTATCTAAAATTCATCGATCATAAAGTATGCTTGATTATGCTTAAACTATAAAGAGAGAGTAGTTTCAGATAAAAAAAAAATGTTGGGAGGATATTTCTTTGACCACATTTCTTCTGGACTCTGAATATCTATCAGGCGCCTATTTGTTTTATTCTATTATCTTATCTTAATGAGGTTTCTTGGTTATTTAAATCGAAAAAATTTACACTTAAAAGTTTTCCTTATAAGATCATTTCATAGTACCTACATATATTTGTACCTCATTATCTACTATAATTAGAATAAATTTAAACTATAAGCAAGTAAAACTTAACTTATTTAATACACACTATTCTTAATCGACCAGTTATGCTAATTAAATACTTTTAGTTTTACATTATATTACAGCAAACAAGTTATTTGTACATTAGATGAGATTGAAAGCCGTATAATGAATAAATAAAAAGGAATTTTAAATTGAAGCTTCGTATTTCTTTAATTTAACGTTAAACTAACAAATGTAAAAAAATAAATTAGTTCAAAGTAATTTTTACTTTTCCTCACCTACGGTAGGAAAAGTATTGTTTTCACCCAACATTTTTTTTCGAGATTTCAACTGAATTATCCGTTTAGGGTGTTTTTAAGACCTCCTGAGTGGTTTTCAGCATGACATCTGTATGTGAGTATGTGTGTTATCATCGTAGCGCCAAGGATATTTAACCTAGAGAGTTTAAACTTGGCAGAAAAATCAGTCCTTACTGCTAGTTGTGCCGTCCGGAAAATCAACATTTTTCCGCCATCTTGAACCTAGTTTGCTGAGTCAGCAAAAATTTAAAAAATCGAAAAGCGGTCTGATCGAGTTGAAATTTGGCGCGAATGTACCTATTTGTATGTCAAACAAATCCACCAAATTAAATTTTGATATTGGCCGCCATTTTGAAGTTAAAACTTTGACGCTTAATAATACCAAAAGTCTAAATACGTTTTTGACATATGGCATATCGTTGGAACCGGTAAAAAATAAGGAACAAATATAAAAAACCCCGATGAAATTCCATTAATTAGTTTAAAAGTTATAAACAAACATAATTATTTATTAATGCGATACTTTTGTTAAACGTAAAAGTTTGTTTAAATCTGTCAAAATACCGCCAAAATTCAAATAATTAAATTAATATTTAATGGGGGGGGGGGACACGTTTCACACCCACTTCAAACTTGCCTACGCTCACCCTATCAAAGTTATAACCAAAGAATTATATATTTTTGTAATCAGCTCGACGTACCCTTTCATATAATACCCCTCACGGTGTAGAAAAAAATGTTTAACCCTTAAGTTTTTTTGAAAAATATTTTTTTTAAGTCTGCAAGCTATATTTTTAAAATATGTAAGTAGGTACAAGACACATACCTGCCAAATTTCAAAGTGATCGGACGAAAAGTGTAGCCGTGAGAGCAGGCGACCGGACGGACGGACAGACACCCGCAGGAAAATATAAGGGTCCTTGGTTTTGCCTATGGACCCTAAAAAAACTATGCAAACAATTTTGATTTGTAAATGCAAGCTATTTCAACATTGATAGCCCTATTGATTTCCCTAGAAAAATCTATTTTTCAAACATAATGATACATAAAGAAGAGATATTATTGATATTATTTTGGCGGAAAGCCATCAAAGCTCAATTAGTGACTATAAATAAGTCAGGAGAATGAGAACTTCCACAATTAAAAAAGCTATAAGAAAGTTTAAATGAGTTACGTCGAACCATTTTTTTTTTTTTTTTTTTTTTAAGAATGTATTAAAAAAAATTGGTTGTGCGTAAAGTCTCACGTACAACCAATCACGAAGAAGCACGCAAAATTTTGAAAGTTATATGTTTTTGAAATCTACTCTTGAAATCTCCCTTGGACACTTACCCCAGCATGATTCCAGGAAGTAAGGGAATTTTTTTCTGTAATACAACTTCTATCAGAGTAGTATCACAGAAGAAACACTATTTTAGCAACCTTCCTGTCTTCCTCAGCTATGGAATAATTGTAATCAACAGCAGTTGTTTTTTTTTAAAAACTAGGTAAGGGGACTTTCCCTGCATTTTATACAACAGATCTATAACTTGGTGCTTTAATAGCAGTTAAAGATTAAATATCTGATGTAAGAAATTCTACTAAATAATAAATATTTAGGTTATAATACATTTAATTTTCTCGTTAAATGCATCTTATTACACTTTAGCACGATTACAGAATGTTGTGTTTGGTTTGGAAACATATGTTTCAAGACATTATCATACAATCTTTTAAAAAAATTATACATTTAACTCAAATTTTATAAATTAAATGTAACTACTCCATAATGTTTGTAGTTATTGCTTTTATTTAGTTCTGATCAATCACTTATATTGATAAAACTATTGTGTTTAATCAAACGACACTAATTTTACAAATTAAACAAAGCAAGTAACTACACTCATTAGAGCGATAACACATATAATTTGTCTTTTTAACAACTATGTTGATTAAATGCTTTGTTGATTGCTTAGTGATTACTATTTTCCTATATTTAAGGCCTATATTATGTAAACTTTACTACAAGCAGTTGTATGATGGACCATATGAATAATAATCCAGTGAACAAGCGTATGCATCTTTTGTTTGATTTTTTTTTTTTCATCTTGTTTTCAAACCGTGATAAAAAGCACGTTTGATCTGTACAACTCACTATCATGTTATACATTCCCATTATGTACAAATGTTGATATGCCAATTGGAGACGGCCAGTCACTTAACAATACAAAAAATCACTTCTAATCTATTATAGACCCACTAAATATAGTAGGGTATGATAAATCTTATCAGCTGTATTATTTAGTCACAATAACAAAAACAAAACACATTTTCCCCTATTCAAAACTGTTTTTGTTTTAATCTTTAATCTTTTTCTGTAAATCACACAAATGTGAATTACTCCATCAACTTTCATTTTTTGTTTGTAAGTTTTTAATTAATTCTTTCATATTTTAAGTGCGTAAGAATATCGTATTAGTTAGGGTAGAAATACTATTTAATATAAAATATTTAAGTTATAATACATATTATTTTATGCACATTATTCAATGCATCTTATTACACGTGATTTTTACACGTAAAAATCATAATTGTGGATTTAATAACGTTTCAAAAACAGCACTGGATTTTGTACAACGTTATCCAGTAAATATTCTTATTTAACTTAACTTGTTTGCCTATTCTGCAAATTTTGAATAAAGTTTGAATCCACTTTCTAGACTACCTACCTAGAAAGCTAAAACATACATGGATTATGTATTTCCGATGACAATAAAAGTTAATAAAAACTTCATAAAGAAAATCTTCATAAAAAATAGTAGTTAAAAAAAATTGGGTTTTATGTAAAAAAAACCGTGATTGTTATAAAACAAATTTGAAAGCGTGTTTTTTATTTAATAGGTCAGGTTTTCCTCAATATTTCCCGATGAAACAAAGCTTTCAACATGCGCCAAATGTTAGCGCACACCAGTGTTCAAAAAGTTATTTACCTACATATTTCGTTTAGCCAGTTTTGCACCTATAATGTTGGACCTGAAATTAAATAGTACCCAAAAAATTTGCAATTCTGAGAATAGATGAAATATATCTATACTAAAGTTCTGTAACTTTAATTTTATATACATAGATAGATACATACGACTCATTAAACATGAGAGGATAGAGATTAATACCAAATAACTACCGTTTCTTACAGGATACTGTTAAAGTAGAAAGTGATAAGGCACAGCACTTACTGATAATAAAGACCGCTAAGCAATAATACAACGACCTAGAAACAACTGACTGAACCAGCAACGAGTTAGAGAAATAAATAACATCACACGAGGAAAACACACCAGATACAATGCAGCACTAATGACGCATTTAAACAAAAACAACTCCTTCAAACATATTCAGCTAATGTCAATATAAATCAACCTATTTAACAATGTGATAATTTCATCTTGTTTTAAATTAAAAATCAAAGAAAATGTTTAATCAGACAGATTCATAGATTAGATGATAATACATATTATATATGTTGTTATTAATTTTTTTTAACAACTGGTTTTTTATATACTCTTTATTTTAAAAATAGAGATGCTAAGAACAATTATTTTTGTTTTCTTTTTCAAATGTTTATTTTATTGAAATATTTATCCCCACCAAAAAACCTAACCCTTGAAAAAAAGGCCATAGTTCCAGACCCCCACCTAAAAACTATGTTTATGTAGGCGTTTGCTTTCATTGTCCCTCAGAAACTCGGCTCTTAAATTTTTATTCCCTAACACTTGGCCAGTTTCTGAATAAGGCATAAAACAGACTTGAACATAATGTAGATATCACTAATTTGATAGGCTCACTTTTTTGGGAGGGGATCTAGAACTCTTTCTCTCCTTCCTATCACTCACATATAGAGTGCATCATTAAGAAACTGGCCAAGTGCTAAGCAATAAAAATTGCTCATGAAAGTAGAAGTGAAGTGAGATTATAGATTAAAGAAAGAGCAGACATGGCTACATGTTGATATCACTTCTTTGATAGAATTACTTTTTTGGGAAAGGGTCTGGAACTTTTTTTTCACGATAAGGTTTTTCCTTTCTTTTTGCTGGCTTCAGCGTCGTGGACGTTGTCTTGGTTCTTTACGAGGCACTAGAAGGAGGAAGGCCACTGTATTTTCCCCATTTATACATTAAACCGACGAAGAATAACACGGGTATAGAGTGTTATATATTATGATTTTATTATTATATACAGGTACACTGGCATGGTTGCTGGAACTTGACTTGGCGCACTTTCATGCGCTTAGATTATTACGATACATTCGGTTAAAAGTGTATGTTTCAAATGTTTTAAAATAAACAAATGGCACAGCCCTAAAGTTCAAATGATATGCAACACAATAAAAAACTTTAAAAAAAGTGGTCACGTGACACGGCTTATACTCTCATGGTCTCATGTTCTCAATAAATAGGACGAATATCTTTAAAATAGTAAATACTCAATTATTAGTGTGCGATTTAAGCCCTCCAATCTGAATAAAATCGGTCAATAATTACGAAAGCTATGAGAGCTTAAAGTCAAATATTAATCAAATTTAGCTCCAACTAAGTTATAACCGATGGAAGTACGAAAATGAATCAAATTCTATCCTGGAAGTCACTTATAATTTTGATGATGAGTGAGTGAGTTTGAACAAAAATGTAAACTTTGAAACTCACCATTTTAGAAAAGGCTTAATATTAAGGACTCAATTTTTTACAGTTTCCTGAGCTACTTATGCTTAATATGTATTAACTACTATGTATTAAATTTTAAAAGCCCATATTAAGAGGAAGCACAGATATGAGGGTGACAAAACCGGGTAAATTGGTTTAATTTAAGTAAAGATGCATTGCATGCTTGCTGGAACTTGGCCTTGCGCACTTCCGTGCGCCCAGATTAATTTTTATATCTATAATTAATCCTCAATAGTATTTTGTCTTTGTTGTCCGACACTTGGAGAGGTTCCCTTGGACACTTACCCCAGCATGATTCCAGGAAGTAAGGGAATTTTTTTCTGAACACTTGAGGAGGTTCCCTTGGACACCTGGAGAGGTTCCCTTGGACACTTGGGGAGGTACCCTTGGACACTTGGGGAGGTTCCCTTGGACACTTACCCCAACATGATTCCAGGAAGTAAGGAAGCACAGATATGAGGGTGACAAAACCGGGTAAATTGGTTTAATTTAAGTAAAGATGCATTGCATGCTTGCTGGAACTTGGCCTTGCGCACTTCCGTGCGCCCAGATTAATTTTTATATCTATAATTAATCCTCAATAGTATTTTGTCTTTGTTGTCCGATACTAATGGTAATAATTTCAAAAAATTGTTTAGAATTAGTTGGATTTACACATTTAAGGGCAAAAAATACCTGAATGAGCCTAAACTACTGGACCGATTTCGATGAAATTTGCCAATCACATTCACAAAAATAATACCCCTAGAATTGATAATTAAAAAGCTTAAGCTCTAAATTTGGGGCGCTAAAAAAAAAAATTCTCGAATATATTTACGACAATGTTTAATGTATTTGTTATTGAAGTCGTACTTCTATTTTTGGAGGGGGAGCGAATAAAAAGCATTTAGTTTCTTTTTCCTTCGAAAGTAAGAAGGGTAATCTTTGTATCCTTACTTCACTTGACTAGGAAAAATGATGTAAGGGCACTTCCCTCTTTAGTAGAGTACATAAATCATGGTGCTTTAACAGATCTTCCTATCTTTCTTTTGTTATCCCGTTAAAATTAATCGTTACAACGTAAAGCCCTGTCTATAGATAGGGAAGAAGCCTTACCTATAGAAGGCACTATAACAATAAAATCTATTTTGAGGAAGCATAACAAAACAGTTCTGTAATTTTCACTTGTTTTTTCCGCTTGTAAATAATTGTTAATAGTTTTTAATTTGAAATAAAAAAAAGATAAAGGCCTAACTAAGTGTTTCAAACTAGACATAGAGAATGCACAGGTTTTTACTACCTGTGTAACCCGCATAGAAAACGCGATATATGCGGTTTGTCCATATACAATAACGACCCGCATTACAGCCAATGATATAATCGAAATCCTTCCCCTAGGTAGATTAATAGACTAACTGAATTAAATGGATATCACATTCTGCTTAAAGTACTAAACAGCTTAAGTTGCTCCTCGAACCTAACTTTCGCATATACATAATTACTTCGTCCAATGTTTTCATTTTGCTTCAGAGTTTACAGATGGTAACGTAAACTATACAGCAACGTTCGATCTGAAGAACGAAGATTTTTTTATTACTTTGATTTCAAAAATTCCAAGATAAAAATCCGTTTCAGACATCAGGGAACATTTTTGGTCTGTCTGCCGGTCTGCCTCTCATTTTTTGCGAACCAACATATCTTAAAAACTAGCCGTCCGATATTAATGAAATTTAGATAGTAGATCATAATTAGCCCCATATAAGTTTCAATCTTTTGCCCCACTCAGTAATAATAAATTATTACAGAAAGTTGAAATTAATGTCTTTTGTCAAAAGTTACAAATTTCTTTAAAATCAATTGAGTTTACATTCAAAGATTAAACAAACTTTTTTTTATATGCAAAAGAAGAAGCAAATGCACAAATTAATGGTAGACCAACACAGCAATGGGCTAATTATGAATAAAATTTCATTCAAATCGAACGAAAAAATGTTGAAAAATAGACGTTCACGCTACCAATGGTCCCAAATGATTACAACGTATCTCTTAAATTCGAAGACCTATAAAAATAGTTGTTATTAAATTTCAAAACTTCCGTAAAAAAACTACTAGCCGGATGTAATTTCAAATGATTATTAAAATTGTTTTAATAATCCATTATAGAGAATATTTAATTATTACCTATTATTATTCAAACTGGTGTCCAAATTTTATACCATTAGAAAGAAATTGTCATTGAAATATCCAGTTCCACTATTTTTAGAAGGTAACTGGAAAACTAGACAGCCTGGGTTAGGGTGGCATAATCCTTATATTATTTACTTTTACCCTTTCTTTTAAGTCCCGATTGATATAATATTAGCTTATGAGGTAGTCTATGCGATGAATAGTTTAAAACATAACTCACTTCTCCGGTACTTAATACATCACCCATCAAACCTGATAAGTCAGTGATTGGACCTTGGTTTCAGGCCGTTTTGAGAAAACGTTGACCATTCAGCTACGCCGATTCCTCTAATAGTTGTTAAAGTTTTTTTTTACTTTCTAGCAACACAATACTATGCCAGTGATAGATTAGTACGATATCTAGTCGTAAACAATAATATTTATAGCTCATGTAGAACAAAAATGACTTTTTACCTTGGCTTATATTAATTGACTAGTTATGGCATTTAAACTCCAGGTCACCTACACTTAATATAAATTTTTGTTTAAGACATATTTAACAGAATTCGATTATTTAGCCACATTCTATTAGTAAAATAATATAATTGTATTAGTACAGCAATAATCACTAGGTATAAGTGAAAATTAATAACTGTTAATCAGTGAAAACAAATTAAAAGTTAACTAATAACTGGAAATTAAAGTTTATTTTAGAAATGTATACTTTTATTATTGCTTTTTACTTAGTTACATAATTTGTGCCAAGGAGAAACTACGAATAAATAGATCTCTAAAAAACTAATTTTTCTTACTGAAATAATAGATTTTATATTATTTGTTTTCAAATTATAGACGTACATAAAAGGTTATTTTTTTATTATAATGACACACTTTAAGTTTAGGAAATGTAAATTATTCATCAAAATTTCATCAAATTATTTTTTGAAAAACCGTGCTAAGATACCTTCGAAAACCTTTTATATACACACAAACCTTTTCCACTGACGTATTTGTATTGTGCTGTCCCCATAATTGGATTAAAAGACGCACTATTGCAATTGTATTTTATAATATAATGATTAATACGCATTTGTATAAATATGTATCAATTAAAATATATTAACTTAATTGCATATTAACTACTTTAAAATTATTATAGCTCTAGAATATCTAGAATAATCTAAAGAAACATCGTAAAAATGAGCCTTTTAATTCTCTATAGACCTAACTAATCAAGAATTGAAAACTATACAGAAAAATCTGTAAACATTTTATTGCGGTAACTCATAATTTTAAGTCAAATTCACATAAGCATTTAGCACTGACATTATTTAACACGCCAGAAGTTAACATTATTTAACACGCATAAAACCATCTTAAATTGAGATTTGTGACGAGTACAAGAATGCGTATGTGATACTCTAAAAATAAAATATAATCCAATATTGTACATAACGAGTATGTCAAAGTAAATATTTATAAATATGAATCACTAGGTTTGATAAAAGTCAAGAGTTTGTACATTGCCGTAACATTCTTTAAACTTTCAAATAATATAACTGCTTACATCTAAATCAAACATACAAACATTGCTTAAATTAAATAACAATAAACACTCAATACTTAGCAAGTACAATAAAGTACAGGAGAGCCCTTTTATACGATCTATAAAAGAATATCAAATACCTTCGATTTATTGAATATCTATATACATCAAACATTATGTAATTCATATTATGATCAAACCTCTCTTTTACTTATTAATTTATTTTTTTAGTTGAGTCATTAACCAAATTTTGATTTGCTTCCAAAAGTATTGGGACGGAAGTATTAGGATAATTCTAAAGAACGAAATTTTATTAAGTCTCCAAATTCAAAAATTCATAGACATACAACCGTTTTAGATATCAGGGAGTATTTTTGATCTTGTGTTCTATCCATAGGGTTTTCGGTCGGTCTGTTAACACTTCAGCGAAGAACCATATCTTAAAAACTACTTCTTTGCTTATGAAATTTGGATGATAGGTCATTGTGAGCCCATTGTCGGTCATATGAAAATTCCAAATGCCTGCGGCGATTTCTTTCTCTTTGACGTCTCCTTTCTTTTATAAACGCTATCACCTATATCTTTTACATTACTCATCCGATTTTGAAAACATTTGGATGGTTTGTCCAAATTAATCCATAGAGCTAAAAAATCGAAACAGGTCCTAATATCCACACTTTTAATTCCTAAAGGGATTGTATTATTGTGTATCTATACCCATGTGAGTATTCAATCAATAATAAAGCATAAAGCGCGAAGGAGCTATGTGCTACACTAATTGGTAGACTAATTTTCAAAGGACTAATGAAATATTAAGTAATTATCGGAATCCTTCTTGATTTGCCACAAAGTTATAATTAAACTAAAAGAGATTCAACATTACTATTGTATTAAAAAATAGACAACCACAAAAAATCATTTAAAGAGAAAGCGACAGTTGTTGTAAGTATAGTTGCATGAGTGTAAGAGGGCATTCGCCGAGGTTAAAAACATTAACCTTGAGCCTACAGACCTGGAAACAAAGCTATAAACATCATGGTTAGTTGAATCTTTCATCAACTAATGCTAATTCCAAAGAGAGAGAGAGGCGGTCCAGTATAATTGTGATTGTGTTATTTATACGAATAGGAAATTCAGAGAATGATTTCTGTTTTGCCAAATGTAGACTACAAGAGAAGGTCTGGGTGAATTATCAGATCATGTCTGGGGTCTGCTAATGACTTGTCCAGAGCCAGATGGACAAGAGAGCCGAGATGGCCAAGATAACCGTTTAATCTGACTAGCAGGCATAGCCTAGAGAGGGGTTTCGCAGTCAACCATTGCATCAGGGCTGGTCTAAGCCACGGCTCACAATCACAGTCTAATGGGGGAAACCATCTGACCTAAACCACAGGCTTGGTAAAAAGTAATTAGGTACCAGGATCGTGTTCTAGCTTTCAGATCATATCGCCCTATGCATACTTTGCACTAGAAACGACTGCATAGTGTTGCAGTTCATAGCCTTACTTTTCATTGCATCTAAGAAAACAACGAAGTAAAAGATTAAAATCTTAATGACTTTAAATATAAATGAATGTACCTCGTGGAAATTACTTTAAAATTGATTTTTTGTCATTTATCAACGCAATATCTTTCAACTTATTAAAAACTCATACCCAAGATAAGCAAGATTTAAAAACCTTAATAGAAATATGAAATATTATAAATATCAGAATTATCTGCCTGTCTACCTTCCACTTTAATCCTAACTTGATAATATAAATTCTTTAGCCATGGATTGCCAAAAAAAAGTAACACAATTAAAATGTTACCAGCATTTAAGTAAAGGCTAGCCCCTCAAAATTGTTCAAGTACCTAATTATGATGTTCAAGTACCTAATTATGACTTCTAGCATTAAAAACAGAAACAAAATTCAATTTATGAACAGAAATGGTTAATTACTGGGGAGTAAAAACGAATTACATATATACGAGATATCACCTGTATGTAGCCTATGGACTTAACAACAGTCCATGCTTTAAAATACTTAAAGTAATTGATGAACTATTGACTACGAAGGTAGATAGGCAGATAAAAATGCACCCCATCGCTGGGAATCGAACCACAAATACCTAGGTTACCAAGGTCCTTCACCAGAAATGGGGTGCATTTCTAAGCCTTCTTCCTTGTTTTTCTAAAATCATTTATTAAATTCCGATCCAGGTATGGATTGATATAATATCGATTTATTATTTTTTAAAAAATCTTAGATACCTAATATATTTTGGTAGATGTGGTTTGTATTTAAAAATAAAAACAGAACTGTCTGTTTCTTTGATTTAGCAGACCTACAGCACCACGATTATCCATTGCTCTAAAGACGATTTATATCTAGATAAATAATTTCACTGGGTAAGTTTACTAGAAAAATGTATCACTGACGAATGTATTAAACAGGCTTTTGTAATAGTACATTACGCGTTGAGTGCGGAAAGTAGCAGTTTGCATGCGAGTGTGAAGTATGCACCCGAGCGACAGCGAGGGTAGTAAAACCACACGAGCAATGCAAAATGCCGTTTTCGCACGAGTTGCGTACCGTACTTTATCTACGATTGTTAGATTTAAATAATAAATACAGAAAAAAAATAAACTTGCTGTATGTAAGTTCGTATCTCTCACTTGATAAAGATGGCATTAATTCTTGAGTTGTATTTTTTGCTGAATTAATTATTTCTGGAGGAGTATTATTCTCCACATTTTTGTCAAAGTCGCTTGATTCACTAATTGTTTTTCACTAAAAACTCGATATAAACAGTTACTTTAATAAAATAATAGCAAATTAGTTTTGTTAAATGTAAACAAACTCGCTAATCGTGCGTAATGCTGAAGAATTCCTCTTTTTTACCGCCCTAGGGTGGTAAACAAGAGGAATTCTTCAGAACTATGAGACGCGCATGCACAATGAATACATGTACGTAAAGAATCACTTTCTACGCATCTAAACAGAGATACAAAGTTTATATTTCGTATCAATCGTAGATAAAAGTCATTTTGATACTAGAAAATTAATATTGTGGCCTCCTTTAGTTATTTCCTTCATATAATTACATTTTAAATAATAGTATAAGTATAACAATAAGTCATGATATAAAGTTGATTAATATAAACTTAAATCAAATACATGAAGTTTCAATATTCGAAGAAGGAATACATTTTCTTTTTAGTTCTATAAAGTAAACAGTTAAGAAAAGTTATTTCTTAGTAAAAATTATCTTAAAATAGAATAAATAAGGCAATTAAAAGTAGATTAAAACTCGTTTAAAAGACCCTCAATTAAAAAAAAAATACATAAACTTTCATATTTAGTTTATTCTAATCAGCAACTATTTTTATCTGATTTAGTTCCCAATTAAAAAAAATTATATATTTATCATATTTTTATGGATAAGAGGCAATTATTTATCCATATCATCTAGATAGAGGAATACTGTCCTGTCAGTAACAGGCATCAGGATATTGATCAGCCTATCATCAGACGTTTAAAATATCATAACTATATTTTAACATGCTTCTGCGTATTGGCATTTGTGATTTTTTGTTTCCTAATCAAAAAATCTTAATACTAGTCCAATCGAAAATAACACTAGTTCTTACTTATGCAACATAAAGACGATTCCTTTAGTTATGCTAAACATAACTACGACAATGATCGTAACCATGATTATTCTAATACACTGTCCTGTCAGTAAAAGACCTTTAGGATGTCAATATGTTTAAAAATTAATTTGATTTAATTAGATAATTATTAGTTCAGTTTAACTCTAACTGTGTACAAGAGAAGATTTCGTTCAGATCGATTTTTATTTTCTCATATACGTAGGTATATAATAGAGTAAAAGTAGTGTGATGGCACGAAAATTAGATACGGAGATTTTGATGGATTTCACGTTTTAAGGTAGCACACATGAGTCCAAAAAGTGGTTTTTGTACAATGTCTTTCTGTTTCTGTTGTCTGTATAGTCTTTGCAGACGCGTGAACTCTAAACTTATTATTTAGCAAACATATTTTGTACAATTTTCATTCCATTTCCTTTTTTTAACTCCTAGGGCGGAAGTCCCTATTTAACCTCGTTATTTTCATCTTAATGTTACCTTTCTTTATATCTATTATCCTTCTCAGATTCAGTTTTTTTTCTCAATTTCAAAAAAACGAAATCTAATTATTATTTAACTTCTATATAAACGAAAAATTTTCTAGCTAAAGCTAATTAAGTTATTCAAGGGTTCTCCTTCCTCACAACTAGACCGGACTAGTTATTCTGGCCCAGACAGTGGTAGATTAAACATTCAATATCTCTCTACGCACTTTTGTAACAATCTTTTCCATAACATCAACTCAACATAAAATTGGTCAGAACGTGTTTCTCAATTCATTCTCACAAGCTGAGACGGCAGAGGAGCCCCTTCCTCCCTTATTAGAGGAGGAGGTGCTTTTGGATCTCAAGCCATACCATTATAACTCACAAGTCAACCATTATAACTTATATCATTTAAAGTTGAAAACTTTACTTTCTTTATAAATTCACTTATAACTCAAGCAATTATTTAATTTCAAATATCTATTAATTTTAATTTTTTAACTTCAAACTCATATTTTTATAATTTTACTATCATTTATATTAATAGGTATTTACGCACCAAGGGTTTAAAGTAAGTGATTACACCCTGAGCGATGATGTTGGTTCCTGAGGCGAAGCCGCGGGAACCACAACGTTCACTCCCGAGGCGGAGCCGAGGGAGTTAATTATCGCGAGGGTGCAAGTGATTTTTACTTCCTTCCGAGGTATGTACAAGATTTTACCTCTAGAAGAGAGAAAAAAATATGGAAAGTTTTTAATTGATTTTATTCAACAAAAAAATCCATATTTTATATTTTTTAAAAAAAAAAAAAAAAAAAAAAAAAAAAAAAAGTTAGATATAATATTAACAATTCTCAATTTAACTTAAATTTAAATAAAAACGAGAAAATTTAAAAAAAGAACTAATAAATTTATCTAAAAACAACTCAATTAATAGAAAATTTACTCAAAACACGGAACGTTTTAAAACAAAACAAAGACATTTAAAAACAGCTGATTGCGAGTCAGTGTTGCCAACTTAAATTTTCGTAAAATCCGTTTAAAAGCAGTTCTTTTTCCAGAATTAAGTTGGCTGCACTGAATTTACAGGGAGTTATGCCATAACTCCCTGCTATAACTCCCTGTGGCCCGGCCAGGCAGTTAAATAAATCCCCCCTAACACCCTAAAAACCAGGCAGTTAAGTTAACTTCTCCCACCTGGAGGTAAACATATTTTTTCTTAAAATTCTAAACTAATCTGTCTTTTTATTTACATAATCTTGCCTAACTTCTCATCTACAATTTCATCAATTAATCTCATTTTATATTTAACGTCCTGTTAAATTGCTGTTAAATTGGACCAATGTATCATAGTACAGCAGGTCCTTTACCCCCTATGGATTAGTAGTTCAATAATTGGATTTTTAACATCCCCTTCAACAATGTTTAGGAAAATCATAAGCCGAGGTGGAATCAAGAAATTAATATTGCTATCCCTAAAACTAAAATATCGTACCCATTTTACTTCCGAGCTTACCTAAAGTTAATGGAAGCTGTGTAATCGTTCCGAAGAACAAAATTTTTTTATGTCTCCAATTTCAAAAATTTCCGTTTCAGACAACAGGGAACATTTTTGGTTCCGTGGCTTTCTGTCGCTCATTAGTTGCGAACCAACATATCTTAAAAACTACTCATCCAATATTAATGAAATTTGGATGGTAGGTCATAATTGTTAGTCCCATTTACGTTTCAACCTTCTGGACCAGTTAGTATTTCTTCCAGATGCGCACAAACATAATTTATCTCCAGTAGGGAAAAAAAGTTATGATTTTGAAATAGTTTAGAGGGACTAAAACAGGTCTTTTCATCCCTGAACTCAAAAAGGAGGGAGAAAAAGTAAAAGTAGGGCAAAAAAGTAAAGATTGCAACTTAATTATTTTATAAATACTATGGCTAGAAAATGAAGTAGTACTATGGTAGAAAATGAATGGCTAATGTAATGAAGTTGTTGAAATCAGGTCGGCGGCACTGCGCTTTTTTGACCATGTTTATCTTTGTTTATAATTATAACCTGCATCTAAATAACCTTCTATTTGAGTTTAATTCCAATTCTTATTTGTTTTTAATATTGAATCTCTTATATCTGCTATTAAAAGTGCTAATAATTATTGTTATTTCTTAAAATAATAAATAAAAACTGTGCAATGAACGAAAATGTGTATTTTCTTTCTACTGGAGATAAAATATTGTATGTATCTCGTGAGTAAAGTGCCATTATTCCCCTCGCGATAATTATCTCCCTCGGCTGCGCCTCGGGAGCTAATTAAAGTTATTCCCTCGGCTGCGCCTCGGGAATTAAGAAGTCTAATTCCCTCGGCTTCGCCTCGGGATTTAGGGACCATGGTTCCTTCGGCTTCGCCTCAAGAACCAATTTTTTCGCTCAGGGAATAATGGCTTACTTTACTCCCTAGGTGCATAAATAACTATTATTTACACCAATAACTTCAGAAGTACTCATATGACTTTTTATGAAATTTGAATGGTTTGTCGAAAGTAGCCCGCATAGTCCCAGTTTAATTTCATCCGTCCGCGTTCTTTAAATTTTGCTAAATTGATACTTTAATTCATGTAAAAAATCAAAACAATTTTGACAGATTTAAAAAACGGCGGGAAATTTAAATAAATTTGACAATAATAGGTTGAAAAAGCATAAAATGAATAAAGTATGCAAAAATGGACGCGAGGAAGCTATGTGCCACACTCATTGACCACCTATAATTAATCGTATGAAGCATGAATAATCGATGTAAAAGTGATAAATGTGAAGTTATAAGGAGATGGAAGAGAGAAAAACCTTTAGCAGGGAATAATAATGGTGAAATAATCAACTCCCCTAAAACTTTACAACCCGAGTAGCCAAATAAATAATCAACTAAATACATAAAACTAATGTAGATTAAATTCAAGAAACATTTTATGAGATATGATATTAATGACATACATATTTTTGTTTTTATTTTCTGTATAAAAACTTTTAAAGAAATAAAATAGCTATTATCTTAACTTAATATTAATTCTTCGAATTCTCCATTATTCTCTTGTAATACAATTAAACTGATAAGAATTTTTTTTATTGGAAAACTATTACAGACAAGAAAAAAAGATTATAGGATTTTAATTAGTCATTACAAATATTAGTTTTTAGTGTGGAAAAAAATACACACTTGGGGCATATGCATATTTATAAATAGTTTTAAAGATATTGATGTAATATGTAGTGTGGATAACATAATGCAATGTTAAAAATATTATACAGGGTGGTCCAAAAGTCCCCCCCCCCTCTTAACTTTTGAACGGTTGAAGATAAATTAATGAAACTTGGGGGATCTCTACCATGCAAAGGGAAGTTTTTTTTCATGCAATCACCCACTAGGGGCAACCACCAACTTTGCCCCCAGGCCACCCAACTTCAAAATTTCAAATTGGAGTGTATATTTTTGATAGCATATTTGGATTCTACAGTGAAAAATAATAAACTTTTACTTGTAACTTTTTTTTCTATTCTCAATATTTTGCCCCCTATAGGTGGGCAAAGATAGCGAAATTACCCTACCGATAATACGTTGTAAAATCTAAACGGTTAGAGATAAATTAATGAAACTTAGGGGATCCGTACCATGTAAAGGGAAGTTTGTTTTCATGCAACCGCGCTGTAGGGGCAACCTCCCATTTTGCTCCCAGACCACCTAACTTCACAATTTTGTCCTAGAATGTATATTTTTGATAGCAGATTTAGATTCTACGGCAAAAAATAAAAATATTTTACTTCATACTTTTTTTTCTACCTCTAATATTTTGCCCCCTATAGGTGTAAAAATCCCAAAGGTGTAAAAATCGTAGATTTCAGCGCCTGGAGGCAAAATGGAGGTTGCCCCTAGTACGCGAGTGGATGATTAAACACTTCCCTTTACATGGTACAGATCCCTCAAGTTCCATGACTTTATTTCAAACCGTTTAGATTTTATAACGATCTAAGTGTTATTTTTTTACTATTTCGGAAGGGTTGATTTGCTATCTTTGCCCCCATAGGGGGCAAAATATTGGATTGGAGATAGAAAAAATAGTTTCAAGTAAAAGTTTATTATTTTTCACCGTAGAATCCAAATATGCTATCAAAAATATACGCTCCAATTTGAAATTTTGAAGTTGGGTGGGCCTGGGGGCAAAGTGGGTGGTTGCCCCTAGTGGGTGATTGCATGAAAACAAACTTCCCTTTGCATGGTAGAGATCCCCTAAGTTTCATTAATTTATCTCAAACCGTTCAAAAGTTAAGAGGGGGGGGGGGAGACTTTTGGACCTCCCTGTATAAAAATATACATTTATTTTTTTTAATTGATAATTAAATAATAAAATAAGGTAATATTAGTTTTATTACATTAAACTATCACTGAGGCTAAGATTTTGGTTTAAAAATATATACTATTATATAAATATATATATATATATATATATATATATATATATATATATATATATATATATATATATATATATATATATAATATAAGTGGCAATGTCCTGATTGACTGACTGACTGACATAGAATCAACGCACAGCAAAATCTGCTTAACCGAGACACTTGAAATTTCGAGGATATACTCGGTTCATATCATAGGCATCCACTAAGAAAGGATTTTGCGAAATGTTTATTTTTGTACCCAGGGGTACGGGGTACAAATGTCAAAGTAATGAATACTTTTAATGATGCATATCGTTGAAAAGCTCTTTAAAAGTACAGTAATTGTTGTTATGTACAGTTTTGTCATATTTTCATTTAGGAGGGGGTAAAATGGAAAAATGTGTATAACTACATCTTATATAAATGAAGAGTGTCTATGAGTGTACTGCTTACATGAGATTATAAAGTTAAAATGTTGGTACACAGGAGTACGGGGTACAAATGTCAAAGTAATTTATAGGTACCCTGTATGATGCATATCGTTGAAAGGCTCTTTAAGAGAAAAGTAATTGTAATGTACGTTTTTGTCATCATATTCATTTAGGAGAGGGATAAAAAGGAAATGTCAACGTAAGTGTGTGTATGCGAACGAGCGAACGGGCGCGTGTGTGTATGTTCTTTATTCAAATCTACCGTTTTATTCCGATTTCAATGAAAATTTGCACACTTGACCTTCAAAGCAAGGGGAAAAGGGGAAGGTCACTTACTTCATGCATTTTCGAAATGTTGATTTTGGTACACAGGGGTACGGGGTACAAATGTCAAAGTAATGAATACCCTTCACGATGCATACCGTTGAAAAGCTCTTTAAGAGTGCTGGTCAATTATTGTTATGTACATTTAAGGGGGGGGGGGGGGGGGGTAAAATGGAAAAATATATCTATATCTATGTATAAAAAACTAATAATTGTTGTGTGTGTACATTTATCCGATTGGGCTAAAATTTTGTATTTATTCATTTATTTATTTTTTTTTTTTTTTATTATTATTATTATTTTTTTTAAAATACCTTTATTGAATAGTACAGAAGGAAAATACTACTGCTTTTCCTTTTTAAAAATTTAGTCGGAATGAATTACTAATTTGGGATATTAGCAAATTATTTTATCAAAGGGGAGGGATAGAATCGAGATATTCTCGCTTTGTAAAATATTTAATTATGTTTCTTGATGGTAGTTTATAAATCCATTAAATTGAAAATTAAACACCCCGTAGCGAAGCACGGGTATTCAGCTAGTATATATATATATATATATATATATATATATATATATATATATATATATATATATATATTAGTATACATCAATACACCCCATCGGTATCATTTTGCATCTCTAGATTGAAATATGCAATTAATATGATGGGATTATAAACTACTGTCAAGAAATATTAAAGTTATTTAACTAAGCGAGAATATCTAGATGCGACAGAGTTATCTAATTCCCTCCCCTCACAGTTTCTATTCTCCTTTTGAATAAAATAATTTGCAAAAATCTGTAATTAATCATTAATTCCGGCTGCTAAGGAAACAGTTTTTTAAAACTTAACTTTCCCGGAATAGCAGAGATATTTTCATCTGAATATACCAGTCCCCCCATATCGCATCTCTAGGTTGAAATTGGAATTATCTTTTCATATTATAATAAGCTTAGATCCTAAAGAGAAGCTATATCCTAGGAATTAACCTTCTAACTTTAGAAGATCATTCTGGGCTCATTTCCCCTTATTTTTCTGATTTTTAAATTTGATCAAATTTCTGATAATCCCTTTTTGGTAGATATCAATATTATTATAGGAATTATCGAGAACCAAATACAATGATTTAATTTTAGGGTTTCAAAGAATTGGTGTTAATTATAGTGCGAGGGACTTGGTTTCAAATACTATAATCAAAATGACGGATTGGGAAACCTTTTCACAAAAGTAGTTTGACATAAAAGATAGCTAACTTCCAAATGTCAAGGTTCTAATGCAATTTGTTCCGGAGATATCGTCAGGTCGAATTCTGCATATAAATAACCACCATCTTGAATCAATCTTCTTTGCGAGCACCTAGCGGGTAAGAAGAATTTATTTCCAAAACTTTCATGTTCATATAGTAGTGGTTAGACGGGTAGGACGCACCACTTACTCGAATCTAGCAATCAGGCCACTTCCTACATCATACCTGTACATTGTACCGCCGGACCGGGTATGGTATGGTCATAATTGAGCTACTAAAATCAGTAGAGCATCATTGCACGGGATCGAATCCACGATCTTGATTCGCCCCGATTTATTGAAAGCTGGGCGAGTGCCCAGAGCACCTCGTCCACGCTGGCTCAAACCATATACATAAGAGTTTAATATCTTTTAGAGATATTATCGTGTATCAGAGAGTATTTGAATTTAATACATGTTATGGTATAGGTATAGATAACATAACCAGTTTCTCTTTGTTGTTCTAGGCACCTAACCAAAACAAAACTGGTACAATGAGGTTTCTTTAAAATTAATATTAAGAACAATCGACACCCCATATTTGATACTGAAGTAGTTACGAAGTTCACCTCTAAGCTATTGATATACTATATACTATTTGGCATAAAAGCTACAGCTAGTTTAATCTTCTGTTTCTCATATATAAGGTAACAACTGCATTAATAATTACTTCATGGAACACTTATTTACATACTTTCATTTATACAAAAACGAGCCCGTTAAGCCCGTGGCAACGGCCTTAATATTATAATTAAAAAAAGTAAAGTTAAGTTAATTAATTTAGATATCTATTTAGATAAGTTATTATATTTATTTGAAGGCCAACAAATCAAAACATTTATTTTTAATGGAATAAATGTGGTTGCCTTAGCTTAGCAATAACAAATCATTTTGAGGTGAGTCGTCGCCGTCGGGACACTCTCGATTATAGGGTTGGTCCAACTCCTTAATGATCGTTCGGGAATCGTTTAGGACAGGTTTTATACGTAAGCACAAACATTGTACTGTAATAAAATCATTGACGAATGACATAACTACGCATATCATACAAACCAGTTCTTGGTATTGTCAGAGGATCATTGATCGTTTGGACCGTACAGTAAACGGTTCGCAAACGATCCCTGCTCGTGTCGCGGGTTGGAACAGTTTGGAGTGCGGTACGAAACAAGGTTTCAAGTCGGGTTGGAACGTATTCTATCCATTGCGCAGGCCCGTGACGGTACAATGCTTGGTTGGAACAAACCTAATATAAAAGATTCACGTCACTGTAAATCACAATAAATTTCTTTTTGCTTTCTCGTTATTGCAATACAAGGAAAAAGTCAAGAGATTGATATAAACAATTCGCAGAAGCAAAGGAAAATAACGAGAATTACTAATTAGATAAAAGAAGATATATAATTATTTAATTAATCTGTATTTTAATTCCCAGTCATGTAATTAAAACTAGTTTCACTAAAATCAGATTAATTTATTACCCGGAAAATGGGTAAAAAAAAGGTTGTGTCAAATGTATGGCTCGTTTAAATATTTGCGTGTATGAGAGGGTGTGTAATATAATGTTACTATCTTTTAATCTACTTCTCTAACAACAATGGGTCAATTTAGATGTAATGCTTTCTTCTAAAAACATTATATTACAGTTTGAATTACCGAAATATAAAAGATGCATTTAAAACAAATCTTTTTTTATAAAAAAAAAAACTTTATTTGCTTCCATCAAAGATTTTTGAAAAGGTCAATCAAGGGTAAAATTCAAGGTTAACCAGAAAATGCATTAAGGTAAAACGGCCAAGCGTATAACAATAAAGCAAATGAATGAATAACAATCCTTTTCAAATAGCATTTTTTTATATAAATTGGATGGTTTTTCTGTTCATTTTTTATTATTCGAATTTTAGATAGCTAAAGAGGATAAAATAAAATAAAAATGTAATGTAGTTGAAAGAATACTATTGTACGATTAGATTTGAAATAATTTAGCGAACAGGATTTCCTCTTTCGTGAAAATATAAAAAAGCTATTGTGATAAATTATAAAGTAAAGGGTATTTATATTAGCTTATCTAAAGAAAGAAAAAAATGAAGATCATAATACTTAATACATTTTTTATATTTATAAATATTTATTATTATCTAAGTTATTATGCATATGAATTTAATTTTATGAATATTATTCGTTATCAATTTTCAAATAAAGATAAAATAAATGGTAATTATACAATGTAAATAGCATATTTGTATTTATATGCAATATTATTGCATTTGTTTCTTGCATTTGTTTTTAAATTACTGTCGTAATATTTATAATGTAGTAATTAAGGATTAAAATAAATATCAAATTTGTTTTCTTATGAGGATAGTACAACAAATAAAATTAACCTAATGAATTTAAGGCCAAATCAAAATAGCAAACATTTCTTCAATTATTGGCTATCTGTGAAATTAGGATAAACATTTAAAATAAATTCAAATAACGGTTATTATAAAAAGTCAATTAGTTAAAAACAGATATGCTGTTAGAACAGAATTAGTTAGAAACAGATGGTCCTTCCACAATACCCATGGATTTAAGCAACAAAAACTTACGGTCACAGATGAAGACGCGAGAGCTTTTAAGTCAAAGAGATGTGTCGCATAAGATGAGTTACAGCTGTAAGCAGATAAGGTTAGACTAAGAACTTCAGAGAGACTAAGATTCGAATAAAATATTCCAGGCTATCGTGCGCAAAATACAAAGTGGCGTGGATTATACCTCGGTGAATTACAAAATGAATATTTGTCGCATGATATATCAGAAGGTAGATTACAAAAATAATAAAATTTACAAATATTTAGGCCATGGAAATAATGTTTAGCATTATAAGTTTCGAGGAATTTCCTAATTATCCTGATCTTCGGAGATCCGCGACGTAGTTCTTACGAGAGGAATTTATTCTGCGGAGAAAGAAACAGATTCGTCCTTGCATGACTGTAGGCAGAAGGTCAACTGGGCTCAGACTGTGTCTACTAAGTCATTCTAAACTATACCGCCCTCGCGATGCAACCGACCTCTTACACAAAACCTATATAATCGACATTACCCCATTCCTCTTTCTATAGGGCAACATTCTTTGTTTACTCAATCTTATATAAATAATGGCGCGGGAGCAGATTCCTTCTAAAATCTTAGCAATGTGGAATCTTAATTGCATTAGATGAAAAATGTCAGTCAAAGGTTTTGGGATGTTTAAAGATTGAAAACCAAGATTTTATAGTCTGATGATCCTTTGAGATGGGTTAGACGTGAAATAAGGTGATGAGAGAGCAGCAATTTAACAAGAGCTTATTTTCATATAAAATTCAACAAATAATGTTTTATGAACTTTCAAATTTTACTACAAATGAAACAACTAATATTTTATTTTCAATAAGAGTATATTAAGAAGAAAAAAAAGAAAAAACCCCAGTGAAGACAAGTCCTTAGAAAGAAGAAAAATTCGACAGTTGCAGTCAAAACTTCGTCAAAGTAACTAAACTAGAGTATAGAAGACAATAAGTAAAAAAGAGCGGTTTAAATGTCTTCAATAAAGCTAAAACAGGGCCCAAACACTTGTGCCCTCTTCCAACATTTTCTTCGTCTGCAATTTTAAGTAGATTAAGAAGAATAGAAATAGACCACTTTAAACATTCAATTGAGGAGATCATTAGTGTGAAGCATGTCTAATATCTATGTGATTAGAACCATCCCCAGAGAAGGTATAGTACAAAGTACAACTCCTTAAGTAGTCGGCAAGTGAACCTTACTCATACTGAAGAAACATATAATTTGTATGAAAACCTTAATAGCAAAATAATTACAACATACTAAGTTTCCATGATGTTTAAATACGGATTGAATACAGTATTTGAATCCAAAGTGTCCGTGGAAACCTAGATTCAATACGGATTGAATACGAATTAGATCCAGATACGATACACGAAATCCTGGGATCGTATCTGGATCGATTCATGGAAACACCTTAACTCGATCCTGACATGCGCAGTGAGTGTGAGCGTCCCTAGCGTGTTTCTATAGTAACTGAAGTCAAATCTGTCAAAAAAACCCTTTATTTGTTGTATATTCAGTTTTGATTTTTAAAAACTGTATAAAAACAAACACAATAAACGGTTATAAAAAGGAAGCTTACAAAATTATTTATAACCTTTATTAAAAAAAGTAACCTATTAAACTTTTTTCTATCGGCTGATTGGTGTATTGAATACACACAAAAAAACAAAAACGTATGTGTAATTCAATACTACACATGGATACATCTAGCTTGTCAAAGCCCAAAACAGGATTTAATCCGTATTGAAATATCATGGAAACGTAGTAATAATAATTAGTTTCATTGACGAGTGAGAGCGCTTTAACCGATCGGCTATCCCATCCGTGTATTTAAATAAGGTAATTCTAACCAAATGAGAAAACTCAAGATAATAATTAAAAACAGTCTGCCAATTTGTATGGCACATAGCTTCCTCGCGCTCTTATAACGTAATCAAATTATGTTGTGCTTTTACAAACGATTATTGTCTACTTTATTTAATTTTTTCCCACCTTTTACTTTAAATCTATCAAAGTTTTTTGGTTCATTACCACGAATAAAAGTATCGAATTGGGAATATTTATTGTGCACAGGCTGATGAAATTATTCTAGGGCTACTTTCGACGAACCATCCAAATTTCATAAAAATCGAATGAATACTTTTAAAAATATAGAGTAAAATTGTGTGGGTTTGTGCGCATGTAGAAGAGAATCTAATGGGCGCAGAAGTTTGAAACTTATATGGGATCTACAAGACAGACCGACAGAGCTATAGACAGAGACGGGACCCAAAATATTTCCGGATGTCAGAAACCGATTTCTGTCTTGGAATTTTTGAAATTGGACACATATAAATGTTCGGTCTTCAGAACGAGCACATAGCTTCCGTTACATTCGGTAAGCTCGGAAAGAAAAACGAAAAAAAAAAAAATATATATATTATACATAATTAAGAGATTTAAATTTTAATGAAGTAGAATTTTAAATATTCTATTTTCCTCTAGTTAAAAAAAAAAATCTTAACAATATTTAGTTTTCCTCTATTGTAAATTGGAAAGCAAACAGTTGTAACAAAAGTAAATGCAAGAGTAAGGATTCAAGTTCCGATCTAGGGGAAGGTTGGTCTAATAAATAATTTTAGCTGAGCTATGACGTCACTATGTTTCTATGACAACACAATCTCAACCCCTATGAACCCCGCAGGCTAGTTACATTCTAACCCCTTATATTTTTGAGACTACATTATTTTACAAAACATATCCCTTAAAAAACGTCTCTATTGTATTTTATACTCGACTAAGCTTAAAATTCAAAACATATATAAACGAAACATACATAAATACACATACGAGTATAGCGTGATTCAGATTTAAGTTTCATGGATTAAGGATCGTATTTGGGATCCTAAAGGGAATAAAAGTTCATATATACACTAGGCAGCAAACAAGCAATACATTTTTGATTTCGAGGTATAACGGTAAAAATAATAAGGATTGAAAAGAAAAATAATTAAGAATAGCTGTTAAAAAAATTTTAACAGCTAAAGTGTGATAAGCAAAAAAATATAGAAAATTAGATGGGAGATTCCCTCTTCATAAAAACGGTATCGTACAGTTTGAACTTTCTCAAATACAATGTGATACTGAATTTAAATACGACAATATCTAATATAATTAATTTATGATTAAACAACAATATTTGAAAAGTTTTCAAAAGCTTATTGTTTATACTTCGTATAAGATTTTAGCAAAATCTGATATATTTGAGTAAATATTTTGGAGGCTAGATTTTTCCCGCAAAAACTATTTATATGATTAGATTCGTATTTAAATGGACGACATGTTAGAATTTCGTAATCAATCGTCAGAACTTTGTTGGGGGAAGCGGACCAAAATTTAGAGCTAAAATTACTTTCTTGATGTCGACCTCGGGTATGATTTTTCTGAATATTGTATGTCACAAATTTCATCTAAATAGGCTAAGTAGTTTAAGCTCCACCCCTTTGTACAAGACTACAGACAACAATTTTTTTTAAAAAAAATCCATTCTTTTGGACATAATGGGCCTTAAAAAGTATAAATCCATCAAAATCTAATTTTTGCGAGATCACATTACGTTCTCTAATAATGTATTAGGTATTAGAGAAAGTAATAATACATTATTTTTTAACTTCACTTGTCTCCAAATCTGGCAAGCTAAATTCGACCCACTTCCCGACTACCTAAAAAGCTAAAACTTGCCCATATGGGTGATTCTAATTTAAAGTGCTATTTTGGAAGCTAAAATTGGACTTAGACTGAACATGTTGACTTTTTAAAAAAATTCAGGAAAAATTATGGAATGTTCTCGGACTAATTTCAGATATATTGCACCATGCGGGATAGATGGGAAATAACTTTACAAATTTTTAGGCGGTAATTAAGTTTATTTAAAGCATGGTAATTAAGGCACGTGAATTACACTTTTTTGTGCTCGGTTGTTACATTTCACACTTTAAGAAAATATTTTGGTCAGTAGTTTAAAATAAAAACCCAATTTTAATACACCATTAAATAGCATTCTTAAAAGCCTAAACAATGAACTATAACTTAACCTAAAAAGTCTTTGAAAATAGACTTAAATAACATGCACGGTAATTACGTTAAAAAGAGTTCGCAACTGGAAGAACAATCGGAATTAGCGCTAGCTCTCAACTAAAGAGTTCAGGTCATCCCCTATCAACCGTTACAAGAAAACCAGTGTTGCGGCATTGCGAAAATCCGTCGCCATACTTAAAATCTCCCTGCCACAACCTGGGGGAAACATTTATATAATGCCATGGTAATTACATTTTTTTAAAGGACAAACTTTAACTTGAAGTTCCATTTAGTAATAATTTATTATTTTTAATAACTAACACATATTTTAATTGTGGTAGGACCCCACTTCAAAATTATCCAATAAGTTTTTTAATAACATAATTAATGTACGAGCTAGAGTGAAGTGAATTAGAAAAACTGACTTTAGGACAGCCACGGTTGTTACAAAATCGCCTTTTGAAAATGTTTGTAGCGGTTAAAATTAAGCGGCGCATTATTTTTTTGCTTGGTTGTAGTTCTCTAAGCTTAACTGAGTTACCATGAAGAAAAAACCATGTCAATTAAGTGAAAAACGCACCAGTTATTCATCTAGGACATGAAAATTGCACTTTAAATTAGAATCACCCATATAATTTATTTCCTATGACAATACAATAATCAGTTATTAATTAATTAATTAATTATTTTTTTGTCCCCCAATCTTGTAAGTTAAATTCGACCCACTTCCCGACTACCTAGAAAGCTAAAACTTTCCCATATTATTTATTTCCTATGACAATACAATAATCAGTTATTAATTAATTAATTAATTTTTTTTTTGTCCCCCAATCTTGTAAGTTAAATTTGACCCACTTTCCGACTACCTTGAAAGCTTGCACAGATTATATGTATTTCCGGGTCAATGCTATAATCAGTCATAAGGTAATTTTTTCTACTGAAATTATTGTATTAAACAAATCTATAAATGAGTGTCATCAATATTTTTTTTGAATTTACTTGTTTGATTTTTAAATTAAAGAATTGACGCATCATTTGCAGCTTAATGTATAACCCACGGCTTTAATTATTATAGTATAAAGTAAAACTACAAAAACAAATAAATAGGTCAGTGATTGACAAAGCCTAAACTCTAAACTCAAACTATTTATTGTTTCCTATCTTCAAATTACCGAAATAATTACACTCATTACTGTTTGTATCTGTTATACAAACGCAAGTGAGCCATAAGCTAGGGGTAAAATTATTATCTGCAATTAAAGCTGACGGTATAAGATTGGCAACACTCGACTTTCACTCCATTTAAATAAAAGCATCCCCCTCCAGGCCTTGGCTTACATGGTATTTTTAATAACAAATCGGATACGGGGTACCTCGGAACTTTTTCTCACTTCGGATCAGCATTGGGCGTGGTCAGTACTTGGATGGGTGACCGTTTTGAACTAAATGATTTTTTTATTATAATTTTTCAAAACAAAAAAATATACATTATTTTTTATTTATTTAATTTAATTATTTGAATTTTGGCGGTATTTTGACAGATGTAAACTATCTCAAAACAAAAATCGGGGGAAAACAATACTTTTCCTACCATAGGTGAGGAAAAGTAAAAACAACTTATGTCTAATTATGCAACAGCTATCGAACATTACCATAAAATGCCAACCATCTATTGTTGTTTAGATGTTTTGAAAATGTTGATGGTAGGTAAGTATGGTGTTGAAAGTAGGAAATAGGTTAAAGTCTCTAATAGTATTAATTATTATAATATTTTAAAAAAAAGCTCCTCCGTTAATTATTCATCGTAATGTAAATAACTATTCTTTTTAAGCGTAAAAATAACTCATAACAACAAATGCATTATTAATGCATTTGTATTATTATTAAACGTCGGAACACATTAGATTTTAATAAAACACTAACTTGTTGATTATACATTTTTACTGCTGCTAATTTTAACCAATTTGTTGGGAAGATTTTGATTATAATATAACCTGTTGAGAAAGGAACAGAAAGTGTAAGTATAAAAATGATAAAATGCCACAATGACCTTTTTAATGAAATATAGAGGAAAAGAAGTCAATAGCATGAATTAGTTCAGTTTATAAAAGCACTAACAATTAAATTGCGTTTATGAACCACACAACGTGGTCGGAAAAGTAACACAATCATGGTATGTTTTAAATTTCGCCTCATAATTTTCGGGGTTTACTTCATATCTCTGCTCCTACGCCTCGGAGAGCAAAAGTAGTTTAAATTATCAATATTGTTGAAATCAAAATTTGTTACAACTTTAGTATTTTTTTTTTTTTACGGTATTTTCTCTTTTTACAACGTTTAGATACGATTTGGCAAACTTTAACACTTCTTAGCAGTGTCACTGATGGTTTTAATAAACAATATGTATACGTAACAAATTTTTGTCTTAAAGAATAGATAAATATAGATTTTTCTCCCGTCCTAAAAATTCCCATTTGAAATTTTTAAGCTCTCGTTTGCACGAGCGTTGCGAATTTTCAATTTGACGGATCCGTTGACCAACTAAGCCTAAGCAATGAAATTTGCTCCAACATTTATCAATACTCAGGCTAAGTTTATGGGGAACGTTATCCGTCAAGGCGTTCACACGACACGCAACGCTCGTTCAAACTTGAGTATAAAATTTCAAATTGGTTCAAATTGGAATTTAAGGATGGGACAAGATTCTACATTTATCTATTCTTTGAAAAAACATTCTGTTACAAATAAATTTTCTTAGTGAAGCCAACAGCGACACTGCTATGAATAGTTAGAGATCACCTACTCTATTTAATCTTAAGTATAAACGTTTTAAAAGAGAAAAGAACGTAGAAAAATATAATAAATACAAAATTTATTGCAAATTTTATCCTCCACATATATTGATTATAATTACTTTTGCTTTCCGATGCATAGGAAAAGAGACTTAGCTACCCTAGAAAGCAGTCGAGGTTTTTAAACACCACGGCTAAGACTCCACTCGGAAATCGAGGCAATCTCAGATTATTCATATCAGAGGCCTACTTGAAAGATTAAAATATGTAGTTTCCAGTACTCCATCCATTTTTTGAAGGCAAAAATCTAATAAGTTTGACCTAATATAATATAAAGAAAGAAATTCTTCACGAACTCACCTATTATAAAAGGTAGCTGAAAAACAGGAATATGTTTGACCTAACACAATCTGTGTATGACGGTGTTCCTTCATGATGATATTATGATTAAAATATTTAAATCACCTCACTAAGAGAAAAACTCTAAGCTCTCGTTAAGCAGTCTATCTTTGTGGCCAATAAATATAAATATAAAATAACAAAATCTAAAATTAAAAATACGTAGCTCAGAATCCAGTCCACAGTCCTAACGTTGTGTAAAGAATCATTCCCACTACAGTAGTAAAAAGAAAGTAAGGGATTCGAAAAAAGTAATTCTACAATACCTCAACCTTTAATGGTTGATAATTGATACGGCTAAGATATTAATTTGTAAGTGATAAGATAATAAGAGACGTGAAGAATTGCTTACATAGTATAAGTAGAGTACCATTAGAACGTAGATTTTTAAAAATAAATCATACTCTTATTATTTTTTAGTATTTTTTTTTTTTATTAAAATGAAAAAGTCAAAGGTATAAAGAAAAATCTTTTCTTTTTCATCCTAATTCTATTATAAGTATAACAACCAGCATAAAAAACTAGCAATTTTGTATGTATATATAATTATAAAAAAACTAATAGATGGGTTGTTAAGGAAATTTGCCTCAAAAGGTTTATTGTCTTAAAAAGTAGAAAATTGTACGAGGCCTAAAACCCAAAGAAGGGATAAAATTGATGAGTTTTCAACTTGGCTGTGAAAAGTTTTCCAGAGGCCATAAGTTAAAATGGAAGGGGTAGGACAAAGTAAAGGGATAAGTATGGCTGGCAAAACTTGTAAAGGGTCATCGAATAATGGTTCAAAGAGCTTTTGTTTTCTCAGCCTGGTCTTCCTTTTACAAATATAACAGAATGTAACCCTCGCTTTAATGAATTGTATACATCCTTGATATCTAACCTTATTAAAACTACTGACCATTAAGAATAAAAACTTTTTTAATTACATAGTTTAACATAGAAACGGAACTTGTAAATGTTGGAAGACAAATTTATTTGATTAATTAATTATTATTTTTTACTAAAATGAGTGACAAATAAGCGGTAAAAGTGAAAACGTTTCACCTAGACTTTAATTATTATAAGGAGTGTGTCTTTAGGCAATAACTACAATCGGTGTCACTGAGGTATTGTCATTATCACCCACAAGGGACAACTAGAGTTAAATTAATGTATCAATAAATATATTCTGTCAATTAACTCGAAACTTACTGCATAAAACATAAGTATATTACATATATATGTTGTAAATCACTGAGTTCTGTAAGATTCACCTAATTTCAATATGCAAAAAACCCCATATTTGTTGAACTATTTTTGTAAGATTTATTTTTCTTCATAATAACAGTGTATCTTAAACTGATTTTTCTTTTCATATTATGAATAATGTTAATTAAGACAACAACACTGCTTCTAGTATGTATTATTGAAGATTTACACTAATCAACTAGTAAAATTACTTGTATTCTTATATTATTTATTTTTGAACTATTTTAAGTGTAACATAAATTTAGTGAGCACTTTGGCCAGGACTATACAACATTAATAAAGCTGGGATAGGTAGTACCAAATTAATATTATAATTAGTAAAAGTAGAAGCACTTTGGACAGAATGTATAGAATTACTAGTATTATTGAAGCGAGCGTAGCGAGCTTCCTACATTCAACGAAATATGTTCCGTGTCTGTCTGTCTGTCTGTCTGTCTGTCTGTCTGTCTGTCTGTCTGTCTGTCTGTCTGTCTGTCTGTCTGTCTGTCTGTCTGTCTGTCTGTCTGTCTGTCTGTCTGTCAGTAACGTTCACGCGTGTGACGATAACTTGAGTAAAAGTTGACCGATTTAGTTGAAATTTGGTATACATGTTCCTCTTACTAATACTCAGGCTAAGTTCGTTGGACAGCGTGATCCGTCCAAGAGTTCGCGCGCAACGCTCGCGTAAACGAGAGGTACAAAAATTAAATTGGAATTTCAGGACGGGAAAAGATTCTATCATCATCTATTCGATGAGACGAACATTATTTTCAAATAACATTTTTTACTAAAACCATCAGCGACACCGCTATGACTTAATAAAGATCGCTAAAACTATTAAAGCGGACCTAAACGTTTATAATAGAGAAAACAACCTTTTTACCGATATCTTACGTTCTAACGTATCGATTTTAATAAAACTTCATATACACCATCTAATGCACAATTGAAACAGGTATGCAAAATTTCAACTTGATACAAGCAAAATTCTTTGCGTAGCGACGAGATACATTTATAATAATTGTTTAAAAGCTACCGCGGGTGGTGAAGATTGTTATGGTCGTATAAGTGTATAGGTTTGTTTAGGAAGTAAAGCTTTGTACCGAGTACCCCCACTCTTCCCTACACTAACCCTCTTCCACTTATCTTCAACTATGACATTCATCATGATTAATAAATTTCAATATTCAGTATTTCATTGCAATACGCTCGCTTCAATGATAGAGCCACGCGATGCCTAGTTAGTATAACAGTTAAAGTTGGGCTAGATAGTATATATTATGTTAGTAGAAAGCAAAGCAGTCACACCAAATAGTACAAAATTAATAGTATTATTAGTATAAGTAAAGCAGTCGGACCAAGTAGTTGAAGCGAGCGTAGCGAGCTTCCTACATTCAACGAAATATGCTCCGTGTCTGTCTGTCTGTCTGTCTGTCTGTCTGTCTGTCTGTCTGTCTGTCAGTAACGTTTACGCGTGTGACGATAACTTGAGTAAAAGTTGACCGATTTAGTTGAAATTTGGTATACATGTTCCTCTTACTAATACTCAGGCTAAGTTCGTTGGACAGCGTGATCCGTCCAAGAGTTCGCGCGCAACGCTCGCGTAAACGAGAGGTACAAAAATTAAATTGGAATTTCAGGACGGGAAAAGATTCTATCATCATCTAATCGATGAGACGAACATTTTTTTCAAATAACATTTTTTACTAAAACCAACAGCGACACCGCTATGACTTAATAAAGATCGCTAAAACTATTAAAGCGGACCTAAACGTTTATAATAGAGAAAACAACCTTTTTACCGATATCTTACGTTCTAACGAAACGATTTTAATAAAACTTCATATACACCATCTAATGCACAATTGAAACAGGTATGCAAAATTTCAATTTGATACATGCAGTAGTTTGTTTGTAGCAAAGAGATACAAATTATAAATATTGAAATAGAGATGTGTGGTTAGAAGAATAGTAAGAATGCGGGGTGGTTCCCTGACTACTAGCCGCTGCACTACTACCAGACCCATTATCTATCAACTCATCATGATTCACAATAATCTTTTTTTTCAATAATCAATACATATTTATTACTATACGCTCGCTTCAATGATAGAGCCACGCGATGCCTAGTTTAGTAAATTACGAAGTCGGACTAAGTACTACAAAATTAATTGAAGCGAGCGTAGCGAGCTTCCTACATTCAACGAAATATGCTCCGTGTCTGTCTGTCTGTCTGTCTGTCTGTCTGTCTGTCTGTCTGTCTGTCTGTCAGTAACGTTCACGCGTGTGACGATAACTTGAGTAAAAGTTGACCGATTTAGTTGAAATTTGGTATACATGATCCTCTTACTAATACTCAGGCTAAGTTCGTTGGACAGCGTGATCCGTCCAAGAGTTCGCGCGCAACGCTCGCGTAAACGAGAGGTACAAAAATTAAATTGGAATTTCAGGACGGGAAAAGATTCTATCATCATCTATTCGATGAGACGAACATTTTTTTCAAATAACATTTTTTACTAAAACCAACAGCGACACCGCTATGACTTAATAAAGATCGCTAAAACTATTAAAGCGGAGCTAAACGTTTATAATAGAGAAAACAACCTTTTTACCGATATCTTACGTTCTAACGTAACGATTTTAATAAAACTTCGTATACTCCATCTAATGCACAATTGAAACAGGTATGCAAAATTTCAACTTGATACAAGCAAAATTCTTTGCGTAGTGACGAGATACATTTATAATAATTGTTTAAAAGCTACCGCGGGTGGTGAAGATTGTTATATTCGTATAGTGTATAGGTTTGTTTAGGAAGTAAAGCTTTGTACCGAGTACCCCCACTCTTCCCCCAAACTACCCTCTTCTACTTATCTTCAACTATGACATTCTTCGTGATTAATAAATTTTAATATTCAGTATTTCATTGCAATACGCTCGCTTCAATGATAGAGCTACGCGATGCCTAGTAGTATTACTAGTAAATGTAAAGTAATCAGAACAAGAAGTACAAAATTAATAGAATCATTGGTAAAAGTTAGGGCACTTAAGCCAGTGTTGCAGTTTGTAGGTAATATTCATTGCTAAGTAAATTTTATAGACATTCTTTTAAAATTATTACCCTAATTTGTATATAAAAATTAAAATAATTTCTCACGTATCATACAAATAATAGATGTGAACAAGAATACTATCAGCTACATAAAATGTTCTGCTTCATTCAATAGATCGTAAACATATGAATAAAAGAAGATCATAAAAATAATCAGTTAAAACCACAAAGATATAAAAGGAGAACAAAAGAAAAATGTTCATTCATTTTTATTTCGATACCATTTATATTATCTCTAAAGATATGACTACTTATTAAAAAAATAATCGTTTATAAATTCCTTGGCCTTAATCTAGAGCGATTTAAACAATTAATATATATAGTTCAAACGTTATGGAAATAAAAAATAAAATAAATAAATAGATTTTTAAAAAACAATAAAGATTAAACAAATTTTATAAGAAATAAATATAAAATAATAATTTATACATTATTTATCTACTAATTGAAATGGTTCAGTCTAGTACATTTTAATAAGTTGCTTTCTAATTAATAGTTTTACACTAATGGGGTACTTCAAAATTAACTACTAAAGTACTTCAAAAATAGCCAGTGAAGTTAAAATACTTAAAAATGTCAATTAATTCTTGAGTAGTTGAGTCTAAATGGGTTTTAAGATCTCTTCAACAATATTTCGATCTTTACATAGGTCTTTTCTAAGTTGACTGGATCATTAAACTCAAAAATATATTTTAAACGCACCAATAGACTTCAGTGCAGTCTTTGAAGTTAATTAGCTATTATAATCTTTTCAAAAAATAAACAAACTGATTTTTAGTTTAGTAATTTTTTTTACTAATAAATTAGGAATTGAATATTTATTTAAAAGTGCTACATTACGCATAATGAACTAATCAAAATCAAGTACTTTAAAGGAATATCTTAAATTGTAAAAAATAAATCATTTGAATTATACCAAATCAAGCATGAAGCAGTATGATCCAGTAAAAAAAGTCAAATGTATTAGTAGTGATGCTAGCTGCACCCTGAATAACTATTTTGTACAGTAACGTGGATCCTATAAGAGTGCAAGGAAGAAGAAGAAGAAGACTAAACTACTTCATATTGGCAACGTTTCAGCTTAACCAGCCATTTTCGAGCTTAAACATAATAATTTAATAATAGCATGACATCAGAAACTATACAGCATTATTTCAATGTTCTTTCACATAAAGATACAATGTTAATTCCCTCCGTCATCTGAATTAGCCCTCAAGCAATAGAGTTAAAACTGTAAGATTGTATAAGCAGTTGGGGAACTGGTAGTTCACTACGTCAAAAAACCTAAAATCGGTAAAAAAAAAAATATAATTACTAGTTAGCAACGTTGCCGATAAGAAGTAGTTTAGTCTTCTTCTTCCTTCTACCCTTATAGGATCCACGTCAAATGTATTATTATGCCTGATGTTAAAGTAACTACTTCAGTAGCAAGATTTCCTTATTGAATATACCAAGTAAATACTCATACTAAATTTGTGTTCTTTAGAGCAGCGGCCCCCTGCCTGTTTCATTTAAAAGTAACAAGCATTTTTTTTTAACGGCATCTTTCATCTTAAAGTAAAATTATTATAGACAGCTGACTTATAACCACTAGAAGTTATCTTCAGCGCCGATGAGACAAATTAAAATTCGAAAGAGAAACAATCAGTGGAGAAGATGATAATCAGATAAATATAATCATTCCAACCTCTGTCTCAATTTAGGAGTTAAAACAGAGGTATACCTCAACAAGATTTAAAGCCGGTACACCTCATTTCGTTGCGGTATACCTGATAGGTAAGCTGCACTGCACAGGTAAGCTAAAGCGTCTGCGCTATCACAACTGTCCAGTAACATATTTCATAATTTGATCTGCACACACGTCAGGTTTACCGCAACGTGTATGTCACTAGCACTAGAAATTACCACTAGTGATTGAAAACCGGCTTTGTGCAGTAATGTTAATTTAAGTGGAGAGACGTATTTATTTATTCCTAATCCAGTGACTCCACTGCTTATCTAGAAAATGAAATATTTGTATTTATTCTAAGGATATAGGACTTCCTATGTATGTCCGCTATTCGAGCAAAACCTGTATAATCTGCTCCTTACGAACAATTTAAGTATTCCTATTCCTGATGCATTAAGAAAAGTCTGAAAAATGTAACGGTATTCCATCAAAAGCTTTAAAATTATATGTAATTTAAATTAATAGGCATTTCTAAAACTTTTTTGTATTCGTTGCCATCTATAAAACATTAAGTGTGAAATTTCTATAAACAATATACAGTTTGTCACAAATGCTGAGATGCACATGTCGTGTGCCTAATTACGTTTAAATCGGTCAATTCTTACGCCAGTTATCATTATAGAAATCCACAAACTTTTAAAATCCCGAATCTCTAAAATGAAGAACTCACTTCACTCGTTCAAAAATTTTAGCAGCACGACTTTCATTATACACTCAACTGCTCCACTACAAGGATTTAGTTATACTCACTAAAAATAAAGATATTTACTCACATTAATGTTAAAGGAAAACTCTTAAATAGTTATAAATTAGTAGATATGATTAAATATTATTTTGTTGGATTGTGGAACACTAGATGACGTTGATCAGGATCAGTCTCTAATATGCGGAACAGTTTCACCCATTGTGAAACGGTTTATTCCAGTCTAGACTGACATCATACCCATTTTTCTAAAGGAATGTGCAAATCTGTATGCTAACTCTAAGTGTACCTTCTTTGGCACTTCTTCAGATTGTTACTCTCCTAATAAAGAAAACAGAGGGGAGTAACAATCTAAAGAAGGTGTACGGAATGTTCTTCTTTAGTCTGTTACTCCCCTTATAAAAAACAGAAGTGTGATATTCCTTTGTCCCAAAGTACATTATTTTGTTAAAGTAATTTATATTCTAAAAACACATAGGGGAGTAATAATCTAGAGAAGTACCGTAATCTTGTTATCGTAACTCCAAGGCTTTGAGTTCAGCCAAACATTTCAAATGTACTATTTGCTGGTTGTTTCTACCTCGACCATTTTGTCCAAGCTGTATATGCTAACACTGGGTTGAACGGTAAGACAAAAATTATTTATCACACGAATTACTTTACAAAAAATTTAAAAATACTCTGCCAATTAGTTGGACACATAGCTTCCTCGCGTTCTATTTCGTATACTTTAATGATTTTATTCTATTAAATCCTATTACTGTCACATTTATTTAATTTCCCCCCGTTTTTTAAAACTGAATCAAAATTGTTTCGATTTTTTACATTAATTAAAGTATCAGTTTAGCAAAAGTTAGGGAGCGCAGACGGTTGAAATGAATCTGGGGCCATCTGCAGGCTACTTTGGACAAACCATCCAAATTTCATAAAAATCAGATAAGTGCTTTTGAAGATATAGGTGTTAATAAATGTATGTTTGTGTGCATGTGGAAGAGAAACAAATAGGCGCAGAAGGATGAAACTTACATGGGCTAACTATGACCCACTATCCAAATTTCAATAAAATCAGATGAATAGTTTTTAAGATATGTTGGTTCGCAAAAATTGAGCGACAGACCGACAGATAAAGACTAGACACGGAACCAAAAATGTTCCCTGATGTCTGAAACAGATTTCTATATAGTCCAGTCAAATTAGCTCAAAATGGCGGCGAATCTTGCATTAAATCATGTAGTTCCAATTTTTTCAGGAATGTGTAGGGGGTGGTCCCCTGAACAACGCCTAATAAAGTCCCATTGATTCCAGGCGCCGCGGGACGGGGGAGGGGGGGGCAAAAGGTCACATTTTTCAGTTTTCGGCGTTTATCTTGAAAACGGCACGTCGCACAAAAAATAATAATCTATTCAAAATTAAAGCTGATAAAATTATCTTTCAAATCATATACATCTTGTTTCAACCCAAGTCTTACCGTTTTTGAGATAAGAGCCGTTGAATATTAAAAAATCGGTCTTAGACAACTCAGACAAACTTTCTCTTATACGAGTTCATAATTACATAGCCCAGTGTTTTCCATTTATTAGCTTTCGTATGTACATTTAATTATTATTGAACATTTCATCGAAATGTATCATTAAAATAACTTCTCCTGGGAAGGGGAATCGAACCCGGGCTCCCTCCGTCCGCGTTTTAAGCTATTTTCTCAGGAACTAGATATTTCCCGGGAAAACGGCTTATATAGTTAGATTCGTATTTAAATGGACTACATTTTAGAATTTTTTCATCAAAATCGTCGGAACCGTTTTCGAGAAATAATTTTTTTTCATGTTTTTTCAGAGTTTTTGGGGGGTAGCGCCCCCAAATTTAGAGCTAAAATTCATTTCTCGATTTCGCATCGGGGTATGATTTTTCTGAACATGTATGCCAAATTTCGTCAAAATTGGCCCAGTAGTTTAGGCTCCAGGCGTCTGCACAGACGACAGACGACGGACAGACATTTTTTAAAAACCACTTTTTTGGACTCAGGGGACCTCAAAACGTGTAAATCCATTAAAATCGAATTTTCGCGCCATCACAATACTTTCTCTTTACATGAGAAAGTAAAAATGAATAAAAAGGGGCAGTGGTTCAGGTATCTCGTCAATCTTTCTCTTCTAACTCTTTCCCCTTCGAGTTTAACGATAACTCGTGGGAAATTAAGTTGTAGAGAGAAAAATTTCCTTAAAAAATGAATGAATTTATGCTAATATATCTTTACCCCGTAAATAGCTAGAGCGTTTTGAAGTTTAAGGGCACTTTTCAACATTTTACTAGTAAAATTCTGCTTGTGACTCAAGTTTTGTTTCCAACGTCTGTAACTCTATGTAAACAGTCTCTCAAGTGTTTGCGCCAAGTTATGATCGTATACAACATTTTTATTACAATAATAGGTCGTTCAAAATGAGTGAAAAGTGCTTAATTTGTGATGAAACAGCTGAAGAAGGTGCAAGTCAAAAGAGTGATAAAGGGATGAAAACGTTATTAAGTGCTAATCTTACACAAAGAGATGAAAGACATGATTCGTTCCGAAGATTGAAAGGTGGTGTCGACCATGTGGAGTGCAGAAAACGGTACACCAGGCCATAGTATAATGTTTCAAGCGGTATGCCAATGAAACAGCAAACATCGCAAAATTGTTTTATGACCCCAAATCTTCACCAGGAGACATTGCTGAAGCTGGGGAATGAATGTTCCTGCTCATGTTCCAGGCCCCGTTAAATAAGTATATTCACAATCAGTACAGGTACCTTTAATTTTTCTTAGACCGTATTGACCCCATTAAGTAAATTTAATAATTCATTTAACTAATTAATAATTACTAATACGTTATCGTTATATTATTAATAATACAATAATTAGTATTCAATAATTAGTATTCAATAATTATTAAATACAACTAGCTACAATTCTAATCTATTTTATTCTATTTTGTTCACTGATACATATGCTTCGTGATTCGTGAAATCCACTGCAATAATGAAAGCCAACCTGCGTGCTTTGCCGCCCATAACAGATGCTGCAATGCAACATTCATACAGAGTGTTTCTGGAGGTGCAGCAATGGTTGGGGAACGAATCCATCCTACATGAAAGTTGGTGCTGGACGAGAAAAGATGTGGACACCTTACTCCTATCAAGACAAAACCCCCTTTGGCACAAGACATTGTCCTCAACACACTCTTCTGCAGCTGTACAATTGGCTGCGGAACGATGTGTGGTTGTCGGAGAGCCAGGACCAACTGTTCCCTGGTGTGCAGCAACTGTCAAGGCTCGTGTACAAACAGTGTTCCGATCCAAGAAGACTTTGAGCAATTTGATTGAAGTATCATATTGACAGCTTTTAACAAATGAAAAAGCAGTTGATGAAATGAATTTTATACATATATTCAATGTTAGTATTGTTATTTGAATCTATTTTTGATACCCAATTTTTGATTTTATGAACAACTTTTATACATCTTAAATTGATTTATTACTTCCTCCTCTCTAATACAAGTGTCCTTCTATATATTACGAGATATAGATTTTGGTACATGTATACATAATTCATTATTAATACGGGTTATAATTACTATACTTATCCAATTAAACAGCATACAAAGTGATCAAGAGAGTTACAGACCTTGGAAACAAAACTTGAGTCACAAGAAGCATTTTACTAGTAAAATGTTGAAAAGCGCCCCTAAACTTCAAAACGCTCTAACTGTTTACGGGGTGAAGATAAATTAGCATAACTACATTCATTTTTTAAGGACATTTTTCGCTCTACAACTTTATTTCCCCCGAGTTTTCGTTAAACTCGAAGGGAAAAGAGTTAGAAGTGAAAGATTGACGAGATTCCTTAACCACTGCCCCTTTTTTTCATTTTTTAATATTCAACGGCTCATATCTCAAAAACGGTAAGACTTAGGTTGAAAAAAGATATATATGATTTGAAAGATCATTTTATCAGCTTTAATTTTGAATTGATTATTATTTTCTGTGCGACGTACCGTTTTCAAGATAAACGCAAAAAACTGAAAAATGTGACCTTTTGCCCCCCCTCCCCCGTCCCGCGGCGCCTGAAATCAATGGGACTTTATTAGGCGTTGTTCAGGGGACCACCCCCTACACATTCCTGAAAAAATTGGAACTACATGATTTAATGCAAGATGAAATCCTAATTTGACTGGACTAATATTGGAATTTTTAAAATCGGAGACATACATTTTTTTTCGTTCTTTGGAAGGATCACATAGCTTCCGCTAGAAGCCCAGAAGCAAAATACATTTAACGATAGAACCTCAGGAACAATTTCGTACGTTTAAACATTGTTATTTAACAATTATGTTATGTAAAATTGTAAATACGTCATAAGCAAGCATGTCCATTAGTATGAAACATCGCATACTTTCATGACTAAAGAAGAAGCACCGAGATTTTAAGTAAAACAATCATTAAATAGAGGCGTACGAATAAACAGGAAGCTAATGTAAATATTACTCACGCAGTCACAGATTAGCACATCTTAGCTCTGGTGACACATTCACCCACTGTATCATATGAATAACTAAAATTAACTTAATATAAACTTATACCTTCATTCACAACCTAATTAACTTCATTCACAAACTGTTTCTTCGTTTAGTGAAATAGTTGCTTCCTAGCTTTGTTTATTTATTTATTAACAGTAAATATATTAAATAAACATCGCGCTAAAATGTATAAATAGTGTTTTTGTTTTTTTTAAAGATGTAACAACTAAATGTTAATAAATTTTAAGCTATTCTATTTTCAAAACATAGACCCTAGACCCTACAAAACTGTGACAATGAATCGCAATAATATTCTCAGAAACAATCCATTTAAGCACTTAGGGCTTCATCTCGGAAGTAAGCTTATTTTCATTTTACATATTTGTACAATTCATCACAAAAGTTAATAATTTTTCAAGCTATGCTTTCTCTTGGTTAAGTCAAGAATAAAAAAATAAATTACAGAAATAAGGCTGAAACTATAAATATAAAAATAGTCTGTCAATTTGTGTGGCACATAGCTTCCTTGTGGATTATTATTGGACGAATATAGCCAGACAAGATTTGGATCTATTTCGATTCCCAGTGGGGTTACATTTATTTTTATGCAATATGAAATTTGAGTAGACAGTTGAAATTAATATGGGACCTACAATAAGCAAATTATGTCCAACCATCCAAATTTGATTATAATTGAGGATGAATAGTTTTTAAGACATGGAAGTTCATAAAACCGACTGTCATGCGACGCTCCCTGATGTCTGAAACGGATTTCTGCCCATGAATTTTTAAATGCGAAGGTATAAACAAATTTCGTTCTTCAGAATGATCACTTAGGCTAGCTCGAAAGCAATAAATTCATTATACCAGCTACAATTTCCCAATATGTTGAATAATTAGGTCTCCGGACATAAAGATCCTATCACAGAGTAAATTCAAGAAAAAAATAAAATACACTTCTAAAGAAGTGTGGACACACGGGTTTCAAAAACTGAAACAGCAGCCCAACTTCAGTTTTTAGACTTCATGGATAAATTTTAAATAGCTGTAACAAAATTAATGTGTTAAATTCTAGTTGGGAGTTGTTCTTTCTGAATTTGTTTCTCTTTTTTCAATCTTATTAAAACTAGTCTTAACAAAACTTTGTTTCAACTTATTTACCGCACTCTTAATTATTAAACTCGTATACATAATACATACTTCATTTATAATCTCCACTCTTCGAAGTACTCTTAATGCTTCATTAATTATTTATTTACTCTATTATTTACCTGCCTCTTAAATATACAACCATTCTTACTTTTTGTTTACTTAATTGTGTACCTTGCATTAATCTTCAATATAATCTTCATACCACTTCACTTATATACCAAATTATTTCTTCACTTAAAAATAATTTTTATAGTACTTGGGTTATTTATGAAGTTAATTGTTTACCTCCATTCAAACTCATCTTTCTATGAACCTTTTAAACGGCCTTGAAATAATTTCAAATAGGTCTCACGTTTTAAAAATTCGCTTATTTTGCATCATAATATATTGTTATGTTATAAAATATAATATAAAGTAGTCAAAGCTGGGATGAAGTAAACAATTCGTATAGTATTTTAACAAAATGCAGAAGACAGTAACTCTTTCACCTTATTAAGCATTGTTGATGCTAATAGTAAATGCAAAATTATAGAGTACATGTGACATATCTGCTACATTGTTTCAATACAGTGAACAGTTAATCAATCCAAAAATCATAGCTCATAAATCATAAAATAAATATTATTTAAAAGCCTTCATACGATTGTATTCTAGCATGCATGAAAATAAATGTGTAAACAAGTGGAAATTCAGCTTTAACATTTAATAATTAATAATTCATAACTTAAAAAAAATAATTTAAGTAATATTATATAGCTAAATACCTTTACAATTTCAAGAATATGTTTTCACAACCAAGGTGATATATTACAAATAAGTTCCCAATTAAAGGTGTTGGTTGAAGAATTACGTCATTTTATGAGCATGATTTAAATATGGTGCCAACATTTAGAGAATTAAAGGTGTTGGTTGAAGAATTACGTCATTTTATGAGCATGATTTAAATATGGTGCCAACATTTACAGAATTAAAGGTGTTGCCTGTGGTATTGCGTACATTAAACACAATGGGAATATAGTGTCAAAATTAAAGGTGTTGGTGGTAGTACGACGCTTATTATATTAAAATATGGTGCCAAAATTTAATGACTGAAAACTGTTGCTGATTTTTCTATGTCTGTCCATATGTAATCTGGAGCCAAGTTCATTTGTAATATGGAAGCTATAGGAGATGGTAGTATTTTGCCTATATCATAAGTGTAATATGGTACCAACATTTAATGAATTTAAGTTACTTTATGGTGTCAGTTAAGGACAGTATTTTGTACTAAAAGGAGCATGTAAGGGGGAAAAAATATTATCCTAATAAAAAGAAGCATGAGAAAAAAAATGTAAATCTGTTCAAAGTTGAAAATAGTTTAGGGAAATAGATGATTGACTATGAGGAATTTTCGAAAGTTTAATATGGGTTGGGTCAAGGCTATGTTAGTGTCTAAGATAGCGGTAGCTTTGTAAACAGAGCTATGCTATGCCCCCCCCCCCCCCCCCCCAGGCTGTGCCCAGGACACAGTAAGACCGGTTCCACAGGAATCAGCAAGGAATCCTGCCCCCACCAACCCACCCCCCACCCCTCCCATAGCACCATGCACTCGCTCTCAGCCATATATCTGCTCACTTCACTATCTAACATATGTTGCACTATACTAACTCTAGCATCTCTCATTTATCATATCTTAATCCAACCAGGAAACAATGCTTAATTATATGGACCACCTATCGTCTTTATAGTTATTGTAGCAGTGAATTACAGAAATGTTAAAGCCTATGAAATTTAAAAGATCGTGTTTTTTTAAATATAGTCAATTAGGCAGAGATTTTCTTTATTAAATAATTAAATGATTACCCTTAATGGTACGCTCAAGAATGGTTAAATGTTGTCAGTGCTTGTCAGGATTAAGGTATACGTGTTGTAGTTGGTATGAGCATATGTTACAATATGTTGTGATTGTTTGTTTGAATTATTTACTTTTCTGGTGTTTTTGTGGTCAAGTAGAGGTATAAAGAGATACTGGAAAAGTGTTTCACAGAAAAAATACACTGTTTACAAAGAGGTTCATGAAACAGCCGGGATGTCTGACGCACCTTGCTTATAATTCCCATTGTTGTGAATAATATACAACGTACAAATTGTAAAACTGATTAAAGCCGGTTGATAAGGAAAGAGGAACTAATATAGAGGGTTCGAGGAAATGAAACGTATGTTTAATGATAAAAGGTGGTACTGATTAGATGTGGGAGGGCGACTCACTTTTTTTTGGTTCCAAAACGACGAATGTCTGATGCCTCCTAGAGGTTTATACCGGACCAGGTCGGACTGTCCGACGGTAACGGATCACACGCAACGCGTCTTCACCACTTGTCTCGGTCGCGGCTAATAACGGGCGCGGGTGCTCTACGAATGACCGGAGGCCGAGCTAGAGTCTACCGGACGCCATGGCTGTTTATTGATTTTGTGAGTTGAACTGCGCGCAACTAGGCGGTCAGTGAGTAGTGCTACGTTTACTCGCTGGAGACCGCCACTCGTCCAGCCCGGCTAGTCACCGACTCCCCCCCTTGGTTAGTTGCTCTGGAATTCGTCAGTATGCGCCACTTGTCGGTATCCAGAATGAATGCAGTTTGAACTGCTTCCACTAGATGGCGGCAAAAATTAAAGATGAAAAACACAAAGTTAAGATTTAAGTTTAACCTGCTGCAGTTAACCTGCAAAATTTAAATAATAACGTAATTAAATTTTCATTTCTAAAAAGTAAAAAAGTATTAATTATTCTTCGTTTAATCCCTTAATTATATTTCTTTTTCTTCTTGGACTACATGGGATAATCATTAAAAAACTTGACTATTTTTTAGATCGTTTTTATATTTGATGCAAATTTTCGCCCATACCTGGGCATCATCAGGCCATTATCTGAGTATTAAAGGTGGTGATTTGAGAATAAGTTTCCAATCTCCTATTTTTAACAAATACATGATTTCATGAAGAAGAGGAATAACCTTCTACTACAAGTATTCACCGCAGTTACTTACTCAAGAATTAAAAACTGCCCAGGTATGGGTGAACATTTGCATCAAATGTAAAAATGATTTAAAAAAATAGCCAAGTTTTTTAATGATCATCCCTTGTAGCCCAAGAAGAAAAAGAAATATTAAAAAAAAAAAAATTAGTTGAGTGGCACATTGCTTCGTGTCATGTTTTGGCTGAATGGTACCATGAGTATAAAAAAATGTGGTTCCATAGTAAGAATTAAAAGTTTGGTTATTTGGAACTTATATAGAAACGTCTATAATTTCAAAAAACTATCCAAATTTAGTTAAAATTGAATGAGCGTATTTTAGTAAAAAAGAGGACCTGTTCGATTCCCAGAGGGGTCACATTAATTTTATTAAATATTAAATGTGTGTAAATGGTTTAAATTAATATGGGACCAGTGTGATAATTATGACTTACCGTCCAAATTTTATTAAATTTGTACAATCAGTTATTAAGATATAGTGGTTTGCAATATTTTTGAACCCACAGAGAGATAAGAAAACCAAAAAAATGTTCCCAATTGTCTGAAACAAATATGTTTTCCCTCCATATATTTTTTGTATCTGCAGTCAAAATTGTTTTTTCCTTTTTAAATTAATAACAATATAAATTTAGCAATAGTTAATGTGTGGAAACAGTTGAAATGAATATGGAACCATCTGTAGGCTTCTTTCAACAAATCGTCCAATTTGCTTGAAACTCGGATGATTACTTTTAAAGATGTAGGTGTTAACAAAAAAAAGTGTATGCGTATGTAGAAAACAGGCAAACAAACACAGAAGGTTAAACATTTTAGGCAACAATAGGCTAATTAAGACCTAAGATATGTTTTAACCCATTCAATGTGTAATCCAATTCATGAACCTACCTTAGTTACCGTATATATCTAAACGATTTTGAAAGTTAATTTAAAAATAAATAAAAAGTAAAAAAAAAAGTTTGGATCCACTGTGGATACAAACGTGAGCGGGCCTGACGGAGCCTTGCAAGATGGTTCTACTCGAGGCACGGAGAATAGAGCTACCGAGGGCTGAAATGGAGGGCTTGGATCCACCCGCCAGGCGCGTTAGCACGGCATGGATCCACAGTGGATCCACCCGCATTGAATGGGTTAAGATACTATGTTAGTTCTCAAAAATGTTGAGCATCAGACAGACTGTCAGACTTTCACGAGACCAAAAATGTTCCCTGAACACTGAAATAGATTTCAGTTTTGGAATTTTTTAAATGAAGACAAAAAATGTTGTTCTTAAGAACTATCTCAATGCTTCCATTACCTTAGGTAAGCTCATAAGCAATAAAGGTGTTGAAAACATATCAATTTAGCAATCATTCCACACACAGAAATGAGGTATCTTAAAATTTGAAGGGAAAGAAATCAAAAGAGATCGTATCAGAAACCAAACCTTGTGAGGCAAGTTCCAAATAAAATTGGTGAAACAATGTATCAACTCCAACCAGAATGAAAAAGAAAAGCTTTCCTAAACAAGGGTATGAAGATAGGCCAAGAGAAGAGTCATGCAGTAGACGCAGGATGACCTGGGAAAAATCCTCACTTCAATAGGAGATGGGTGTCAAGTAAAGATTAGCCTGAGTGGAGATCTTTTTGTTAAACCTTTACACTGTATGGAAGAAGTGGTCGTGATTAAGTATGTAAAGTAATTATTATTTAAAATGATTATTTAAGTACCATCGTATTTGTATTTTTTATTCATTTCATTATATACATTGTACACATGGTTATTTGATAAAATCGTTACTTTATTATAATAAATAAGTTAAACAACAATATTACTAAAAATAAAGAAAATAGAGCCTAGGGCATAAAAATCAAACCTTTAAAAAGAGGAGATGTTAATTTTAAGACCAAATCCTAATGTAATTTAATCCTTTATTTATTAATAAAGTAATTAGAGATTCTAAAAGACAAAAATTCTTCACCATTATATCTCCAGAAGGGTAAAAAAGTGAACTTTTCTCCCTAGTTTACAGGGAGGAAAGTTATATACTCATTGCACCCTGTCAGGTTGAAAAGGGAGCAATGGAAAATAAGGGAATCATGAACTCTCATGATTTCCAACAGTGTTGCCCTAGATAAAGCAAAAGTAGGTAAGGCTGGTAAATCCACAATTCCATTTATTAACTTTTGCTTAATGTTTAAATCTATAATGTCATCTTATCACATGTCATGTAACCCCCACAACGGTTTTCATGGTGATTCGTCAGAAAATAAAACAAAGGAGTTAAAAGTCAAATAATAATTTCTAAATGTAGATAAACTAATCCATAAGAGTATACAATTATCAGTTGTCAATACTATTCAATACATGACTCAGCTACCAGCTGATTCTCCCATCTAATTTTAGTATTGAGATTCAAATAATTACCATCTATAATTTAATTTTAACGTTATTAAACTCATTTAGAGAATTGTTATCTAACTAATATTAACTCCTGAGGCGGAGCCTCAATTGATAATATTATGGTTCCCTCGGCTTCGCCTCAGAAACCAACTTCATCGCACAGGGTACAAGCACTAACTTAACTCCTTAGGTGCGTAAATAACGATTTAATTCATTGATTTTTATAATAACTAATAAAAACTCAGTATATATTAGTTTACATATTTATTGATGAAGTAATAAATAACTAAATTAAATAATTAAAAGGATTAGTTGACTGTTTTGCTACAATGTAGTTCAACAGACGGCCAATAGAAAGCGCCACGTTACGGCCTGGGAATATCGATCCTGTTTAGTTACGTTTTTACTCCGCTAGATGTCTCCTAATGTCTCATTTTGTTTTTACGAAAAATATCTTGTTCTCTTCCGATTCTCTTTATTGAAGATAAGTGTTTCTCTTCACCGCTAGAATGATTTTAAATCGATTTTATAAATAGATTTGCATATTTTAATTATTCTACTAATAGATTTTTAATTGAAGACATAAACTTTTAATTCTTGTGACAACAACATATATTTCGAATTGAAAAAAATTAAAAATTAAAATGTTTTGTAGTAAGAATTGTGTTGAAAGGTCTTAAATTTAAAACTAATCCGGAGGTTTTCAGGTTGGTAATGAGCCCAGCATACTACAATAGTAGTATATAATAAGGCGGCTAAAGTAAGGGCTACTAATTCTCGGAGGTCCGAACCGTTGCCGCGTCCTTTCCGTCAGGTTGGATTTTGCCCATGAAAAACTTAGTTAAATTATAATAATACACACCAAAAAAAAAAAAAAAAAAAAAAAAAAAGTTACCATCTACGCGGTTAGGCGCGATTTTCGACTTCCATATTGTTTTTGGTGGTTAATTTGTTTTGCTTATTGCATTAAACAAAAAATATTAACATTTAGTCTAAAGTGGTACCCTTTATTAATATGAGTTGTAGTGAAGAGTGAAGATCCTTTTAGGGTAATAATAAAAAACGTCGATTATCTACGGCAACGTTTCGGCAATCCTGCCATTCTCAAGCCTGAAATATAGTTTATTTGCTGTAAAAAGTCGTTTCATTACCAACAATAATAGGTTTTTTAAAATACGTGTGTTACTAGTCTCTTTTTATGTTATTGTTACTTTTTATGTTGAATCTCTAGTCTATCCCGTTACGGACGTAGTGATGTTAAGTCAATTTAGACAGGATGTTGTGGAGGAGATGATAGAATGTTGACGACGGAACATATTATTGTACCTTAATAAAATTTTTGTATTACCACCTTAACGATCCTCACAACACCGAATTTTAGGTATGAGTTTACACTTGTAAGTTAGTTCTTGATGTATTGTTGGTAATTAAACGATTTTTTACAGCAAATAAACTATATTTCAGGCTTGAGAATGGCAGGATTGCCGAAACGTTGCCGTAGATAATCGACGTTTTTTATTATTACCCTAAAAGGATCTTCACTACAACTCAAAAAATATTAATTTCACAGAAGATATTCTCAGCTTTAATTTATGTGCAATACATTTTTTCCATAAGTTACACAGTTATTTTGTGAAACAACAAAAACTAAAATGGTCATTGTTTACACAATGTTTGAAAAAAATCGATGTTTTTGCATGTGCCTGTTTATTTTTTACATTCTACAAAAACACTTTCAAACACACATCTTCATTCCCCTTCTCAATTTAACTAAATTAACTCTAAATGTAGTTAAAACCAGAGGGCTGTGGGTTACAGTTACAGGGACGTATATAAGGAGGGTGCTGCACCCCCCCCCCCCCCCCCCCAAATTTAATTTTACTTTTAATTTTATAAGAAAAATTAAGAGTAAAAACGTATGATTTTAGTCAGACATGCTATTCTCAATAATAATTTAAACGCTTCACATCTGCGCGTCAAACGAACAGTTTACAGTTAGTTTTGTCCTGTCTGTTTTTGAGCTTAATAAGAATCAAAAGTTATTTAAGAAATACGTCGGAAAACCGGTTGAATGAACTCGCTCTTTTGTCAATTCACAGTACAGAGAGAGACAACATAAAACATGGATGACAGCTCAGTGTGGGACAAGTTTGCAATTTGCAAGTATTCCAAGAAAACTTGACTTCATTCTCTAATAGTTTTGTACATATTGCTAACTCCATTTTAAAGGCTGTTCTTTTCTGTGTTGTTTTATTCATTTTATAATTATAAACACTATATTTTTTAAAACTTACTGGACAACAAAATAGGAACTTATCATGTTTTACACTTTTGTTCTTAATATACCTATAAATAGTTTAAATCAAACTGTTTATTATTTTTTCAATAGGTAAATATTTTTTTTAGTTAAATATGAAATTTGTAAACACAAATTGTAGTTTTTCAACGTCTTTATACTTTAAGAAAATTAGTCCTGTGTATTTGAATTAGATAGCCTACGGAATTCTTAGTGTTAAATTAAAATACCTAAAAATCAACCAAGTTCCCTTCAAATTTTGAAAACATTTAGCTCAAACTTTAAACCAACAGTTTCTAAAATACTTTTAACTTTTGTTGAAATAATAATAACATAAATATTAAAGCAAATGTATAAAAGCAAGGTAAAGGATTATTTTATTTACTAATGGTTTAGTGAATTTTGATTTAAAGAAACTTAACTCTAATAGTTCTATCAAGTTACTAGTCACTTAAGTACAGTTATTCAGCATAATTTGATATAATATTCCAATGTAGGAGGATGCATGCATTTTCTCTAGCTTTTATTCCATACCCCCACAAACCCCCACATTATTATCCATACCCCCACAATACCCCTATATATATATAGGGGTAGTCCCTCAGCCACCTCCGAAACTGTTTTCTCTATACGCCCTTGATAACTTGGTAACTTATTTATATTGTACTACCGTGCTTCGCTATAGAGTGTATTATTTTTAATGTATTTTTTATGTCGATGGATTTATATCCAGCGAATATCTCTACGGAGCTGTAGAAGCTACGCTACATTTTATATATATGATAGATTTCAAGCATTAAATATTGATCGATAATAATGTATTAAGCCATTAACTAAATCCAAAACCTTATTTTCATCCCATGTGACAATTATTATAATCCAAACAAAAGAAGGATTATGTTATTAATAAAAATTGTAAAAGATAAAGCCTTACAAAGAATACATTTTTTAAACTTCGTCATGGAAAGTTTACTAAAATAATTTCTTATTTTCTGAATGAGGCACAAATTCTAAAGATTATTACCACCTGAATAGACAATTGTTTAACTTGGTTAAACTGTTTACAACTGGACCAGATTAGAGTTAATCCGTTCTTATCTTCATTTGGTATCAAAAGTAAACATTTAACTAGCTTGTACATAAAATAATAATAAGGTAATATAAAATAATATATACACGTGCTCATTGCAGAAAAATATGAAATATATACTAATGGGCATTTAGCCAAAACAGATAATTCAATATGTTAGTAAAATAGTGCCAATGCATTAAGTAATAAAGTTTTTTTAAGTATTAAAGTATTTAGATAAAAAATTCACATCAATATGAATAATGACTATAAATCGTTGTGGGAACAACAGCAGCTGACTGAGCCAAATTTAGTGAATAAGCCAAAATACTACAGAGTAATGTCGCAGGTAAATAATATAATTCAAAATATAATAAGTTAATAAGTACAGTAAAAGATGGTAAGGAATATGTTGAACATTTAGTGATATAATTATTATCTAAATAATAATTAGACTGGATGAAATAATTTTAATAATATAAATAATAATAATTTGAATGAAATAATAAACTAAAGAAGGCTACACCAAAAAAAAAAAAATAAAAATAAAAAAATAAATAATAATATCGGTACAACAAATTTGGACATTTGTTCAGTGATAGTACATATAAATTCCCAAATATCATATAAATAGCCGGGCCACACATCGCACCGTGCCCGCACCGCATGACAGCCGAGCTTTCTATCACAACTTCGTTAGTAAATAGAATATTTTTTATGCTCACACACAAAATATTAAAAAGTTTGACAAATAGTGAATTAGGTATCATAGCACTTGGTGAAGAAATCAACAATCTTGCATTAATTCAATCAATGTTGCGGACAGTAACAGCCAGCGGACTACGCACCGACAAGTGTCGGTGCGTAGTCCGTTAACTAAGCCTTACATTTCCTTAGGTTTATTCCTGTTTTTCACACACTGTGATTCTCATGACCCTGAAGATAAAATTAGTTGGTAGACCGAAAATTAAGTTGTTGTTAGTTTGTCACTTGATAGGTGACCACTTTGATTTGGAGTAATATTTGAATGACTAACCTATCAAGTGACTAACTAACATCAACTTTCTGTCTACCAAATAATTTTGTACTCAGGTTCATGAAAATCACATTGTCCATAATAATTGGCGGGACATGGCAGCTCTCCACCATTTTTGTTTTTTTTTCAAATGCTTATTGCCAAGCTATGTCCCGTAGGCAAACACAGCCAACCGCACATATTCTTGAAAGGCACTAAATTATTAACTTGTACACAAAATTCTAGCTTGATGTTAGTCAGACACTTTTTTGCACGTTATCGCCTGGACTATGAAATAAGCATTTAAACTGTCTACAATTAAAAACAATTTAATCAAAACCGTCGCAAATTTTAATTGGGGCGCAGCAACCCCAAATATATAGTTAAATATATATTTCCTTTTCGATTCCAGATTGTTTTATCTGATCAAGTATACAAGATTTCAGTAATGCAGTATCCCACATTCCACGTGCCTTCACTGATAGCAGACCACAGAGTTTATTTAAAAACATTTTTTGGACATGGAGGACTTGAACATAATCGATTCCCTGATTTTGATAATCTTTACGAACGGACATAATAAAGATTATTAGACAAGTATGAAATTAAAATTAGTTCATGATATGTAGTTATGTTAAATTTGTTTCTAGGCTTTGGCTGTATTTGGATTTGGGTGCTTGATCTTTAGTGTTTCAGCGATATGCACAATGCCTACAGTTGTTAACGCAGGACTTAGCAGGTCTAATGATACTACATCTGTGAACACTTCCGCAGAAAACATAAGTAATAACAGTCTTTCCTCGGAAATTAACAGCACCAGCACGTCATTAAATGAAAGTGAACTTTATTTCACCGATCAACAAGCTTCATGGTTCGGTAAATCATTTTATTGTACACGGATATTTTAATTCTCTCTCAGGACAATTATTTAGTAATTTAATAATCACACCTGATTACCGTGGAATAAAAACTAGAAAGTGAAAATATAGTATCTTGTTGATTACTCTTTATTTTAAAGATTGTTTTTTATGAAGGTAATTTCACTACATAATTTAAAAACGGGAGACGGAAGATGTGTAAAAAAGAGCTATGTCTAAACAAACTATCATTATGAAAACAAAGTATGAATAATTGGCGTATTATATTCAATTAACTAATTACGTGTGTGATGGAACAAAAATATCTTAAATGAAAACCTAGTGTTTGAAGTAAAAAGTTAATATTGCTATATTTATGCACCTAAGTTCTAGGCAGAAAAGAGATGGTAGAATAGAAATAGAAAGATATTTAATCGTAAGCACTTATGAGCAAATAACGCGGGTAATAATTAATAATAATAAAGTAAGGACAATTGATATAATAGTAAAGATTGATAAACTTTAAAACATAACCAAATTATTTTCAGGTAGTATAGTCTACATGGTACAGCCGCTAGGTGCGTTAAGTTCAGGTTTTATCCAGGACAAGTTCGGAAGACGACGATGTATGATGGGAGTAACTATACCACAATTTGCAGGATGGATTGTTCTATACTCTGCTACCTCAACTACGGCTTTATTCCTAGCTGTTACCGTCATGAGCCTTAGTATAGGCTTTATGGAAGCACCAGCAATGTCATTTATTGGAGAGGTAGGTGAACATTTATTACATAAAACTGCATTATTATCGCATGGAAACTTGACAAGATGACACTTCTTGACACAAATTACCCATAACGTCTTAATAATAAAAGGACACAATTTAAGTTAAATTTAACAAGTAAAGTTAGATTTCTAATTGGGGAAACCAAATCAAATAGATAAGGTGTATTTCTAAATATCTCTTACGTCGAATATGTTATAAGGAAATACAAACTTAGAGAGACATAATTTTTATGTAGATATAGGTTAAAGTTTTTCAATTTGGTTATTCTTTTAGTTGTGCCTTGTCGATTTTTGTATTAATCCTTTTATTTACCTTAATCTGATTTCTGGCCTTTCGACAATCCGGATCAGTTTCATAAAGGAACCGCGAATGATTTCCTCAGTAAACGACAGCAAGTAGGTCGATAAGATTATTATAGGGCTTAATTTAAAAGGATCCTGAAAGAATCAAGAACTTTCAGAAGTAATTTAAGACTGTTTTTATAACTCCTGATAAAATTGATGCGGTGAGCCGGTTACTCCAACTGCGAGGTTTAATCTACAAGGATCAAATAGAAGGATAAAGATGGGTGGTAATTTTGTATGAAATCTCTCCCTAGTGATATAAGGCTCGGGAGTGGTTTCATTGGATTTTTTTCGCTTCAAATTACTTGCCGATTTGGTTCGAGCAGAAAAAAAAACTCTTAGGCCGACGCGTGTTTCCATAATTTCTATTGAGTTAGAGAAATTGCCTTTCATAGCATTCATCCTTTGCTTTTAAGCTTTGAGGTTTCCAAAATATACTTTGTCGTTACTTTCTGATGGGAGAGAAATTCTAGAAACTGTTACACAAAAAAACTATGGTCCTTTAAAAAAAGGAGGCACTTTATGACTAACAAACGACTTTTAGACTCTTGAGGATTAGAATAGAAAAGATCCAATATAGAAGAGAAATTACCGAACTTGTGCCTTGGCGTAATTTAAGTAATATGATCTAGCTATGCTATAACGATTCCAGTGCCTTTTTGACCACTCAATTTTTCTTGCTATTTCTTCTTTTATTTTTAAAAATCTTATTCTAAAAATAACCTCAAAATAAAATGCATTAAGAAAGATCATGTTTTATTCTGTTGCTAATTCAATCTTTATACATTATCAATTATGCTACTCATGAAAATGACAAAGAGGCAAAAGTAAGTAATCAAGGTTTGCCACGTTTGAGAATACCAAATTTAAAAATGTTTTAAGACTTTTTGGTACTGAAAAATAGGTCATGCAAAGTTAGAAATTAGATTTTTTTTATATCTTGTTGAAAAATGTGTTCTAATTATTTTAAATAAAATTATGTCATATCAGGTATACTATACTATGATTTAGGAGGGAAGATTAAGGATTAAAAAGCATTATAAAATAGTCTACCACCCCCTCCCCTCTCTCCCAATATAAAATTATTGAATACCTAATTCCTTTTTTTTTTTTTTCTTCATGTTAAGGGATTAATCTCCTTAGCATTAACTTTTGGTTATTTTTCCCCAAAAAGAACATTAATAGATCTTTAATTTTCGGATGGACGCGGATGTGATGTTAGATCATCGTCACTAAGAGAACCATTTTCTAAGAATTTAAATTATATATTTTGAAATCAAGCGTGTCCTGCTGTACCAATCTTCCTTTAACTTACATCTACAATTAAGTAGTCCGACTTTTAGTTACATCATGGGCTAAAACAAAAACTGTCAAGATATCTGTCACCTATTCTGTCAGTAAAAAATCGACTATAACATTTCACGCCTCTTACGCTATCTTAATTAAATGTAATTTATTGTGGTAAGAATGGCCTTCCTTAGCTGTCAATTACATTCTTCGATCAATATTTAATAGATCTTAGTCAAAAATGAACAATACTCAAGAAGAATCTGTTTATTGTTAAACTAATATACTAAATAAATATTCATAAAAATCTTCATGCTACATTTATACATCATTACTACATGCAGGGCTGGATTTAGGCAGGGGCCATGGGGGCCCGGGCCCCTGGCGGCAAATTTTCGAAGGTGGCAAAAGGCGGCAGAAAGAAAAATAAAACAAAAATCATAAAACATTTTTTTTTTTTTATATTGTCATTACAATATAACTCTTGTGAACAAAAAGTATAATATTTATTTACTAATTGAACTTTTATATACTAATTGTACAGTAGAGTATGAGCGCAAGTGCAGTAGACATAAGTTTTTATTTATTAGTGTTTGGGCATAGAACGGTTAGTGATTTATAACTCGTCGCCGCTAGTTATTCATGTACCAGGTAGAACTACAGTTTAGGCAAACTTTACTCTATTTTTATACAACGTAATCTTTAAAGGTAAAAACGGGCATAAAACTATGTTTTTAAACAATTTAAAGAATTCCCAGCAGCCAAGAGTTTATAATATAAACATTAAATAATTATTAAGTGCATTAAAAACACTTTTCTTTTGCTTTCTTGATAGTCCAGTCATTTTAGGTTTTCTGTTCCAAAAAAATCGGAGCTTCAATGATATTGCAGCTCGTCAAAATGAAGTGATCAGATATATTTTTTGATCACTTCATTTTGACGTTCTGAAAAACATATTGAAAATCGGCAATGAGATCGTGGTCGCGTTAGTTGATATTCAAGGGCAAAGGTCAACAAATTCGGTATTTTCCTATTGCTCCGACACCAATCAAGGTGGTTATCAAAATTAAAGATATCAAAATTTCCCACAAAAAAAAAAAAAATGTCATTAATTTTTTACGTACAATGGATGGTTTACGGAATATAGGGCGAAGAATATCTGTTATCCGTTGCCGCACCACTTTTTTACGTATTTTTATGAATATCTCGCTTCCTAAGGCTCGGAGACAAATTAAGGTGATTATTAAATTTACCACAGAAAAGTTATCTTTCATTTTTTACGTACAACGAACGGTTTAGCAAAAACCTAGCTTATTATAACTTGAGTAGTGTTAGTTTTTGCAAGACTTTTTACGTATATATGTAAACATCTCGCTTCCTCTAGCTCGGAGACCAATTGACGGTCAGATCAAAATTAAAGATTATAAATTTTCACACATGAAACATGATGTTTATTTTTTACGTAAAACGAACCTTTTGGATAATAAAGTGCTCCAAAGTTTCCCCATAAGACGTAAGAAACATTTTTTTTACATAGATAATTGTCTATGTTTTACATGGAAGGTTTTACTTGAAGATGATGTTCCTACGGATGCGACAAAAGAAGCAAAATTGGTTGGAAAGAACGGCAACAACATTGTTATTACAACAAAACCAAAAAATGACAATGATTAGCTTCCTCGATACTCATGCGACTATTCTTTCTAACGCTTGGTATGAAAATAAAAAATTGAATCAAGAAGAAGAACTTCCACGAATAGTTGAAGCTGATGCAACAATTATAAGAGAAGACGTCCGCAGTTTCGTTGCATACACTGAATCGTAATAACAATATTCTTGCCATACTTTTCAATCAATATTGCTTATATTGTCGCATCGGTAGGAGCATTATCTCCAAGCAAACCCTTCAGCTCCACCAACGTTAATTGACAATTATCTATATTAGTATGTAATACAAATTATTTTTTACGCCTTGTGCGGAAACTTTGGAGCACTTTATTATCCAAAAGGTTCGTTCTAAGTAAAAAATAAACAAATGTTTCATGTGTGAAATTTTAAAATCTTCAATTTTGATCTGGCAGTCAATTGGTCTCCGAGCTAGAGGAAGCGAGATATTTACAAAAATACGCAAAAAGTTGTGCTTTTCAGAATGTCAAAATGAAGTGATCAAAAAATAAAAAATTGAATCTTCGAATTTTTTGGAACAGACGCCATATTTATGACTAAAATAACTGGACTATGACTTGAATTTAAATGTCATAAATGACTTTCCTAATGTTAAAGCAAGACTTAAGAAATTTAAATAAACAAATTTCTCAATAAAGGTATTCAATTACTTTTATTTTTAAGCGAATTTTCAAAGAAAATTAAGCTATTGCAATGGCTTCAAAATTTTTTAAATGCGAATGTTTGACAATTTTCTCCATGGAAATCATACCAATCTTAATGGATTCCTGAAATTTAACACTTTTTCTTATGTATGTATGTATATATGTATGTGTCACTCCAGACGATATCTCACCCTAGGATGCACTTAAAAAATCCAAACAAATTTTAAAATGTCAATAATATCAAAAGAAAGGCTGAGTTCGTTGGCCAGAATTTTTGGAGTCCATTTAGGGGTCAAATATTGACAATTTAGGGTCAAAAATAGCATAAAAACGTGTTTTATCCATTTTACCCCCCTCTTATATGAAAATATGACAAAAGTGTACATAACAACAATTACTGTACTCAAAGCTTTCCAACGACATGCGTCTTGATTTTTGTACCCAGTACCCCTGTGTACCAATTTTTTTTCACCCATCTTAATTCTAAACCAAAATATTCCTGTATTATCACAAGCCAATAATACACAGATTTTTTTAAAAATTCGCTCCTTAAGTCATGGTGCATGATTGGCCGTTTTTTAAAATTATTTATAACTACACTTTAACTTTATATTTCCTACAAGCGAAGTTACTGTTAAATCATGACTAATTTTAAAATAAAACTTGTATATAAATACTGTGTACTTGAAAATTGTTTTTCATTCAAAAAATTTTTTTATTTTAAAAAATTGGTATTTGGTTTTAGCCTAGTCCTGTAATAATAGTGGAATATTATTTAAATAATATTAAAATAAATCAGGTTAAAAATGGACAAACTATAAAACATTAGTCCATATGTTTTATAGGACAAAACTTGCAGTATTTTTTTTTTATAGGAATTACAAAATTGTCACAGCATTGGGGGGGGGGGGGGGGGGGGTTGGTAGGCGGCAATTTTTATTGGGCCCCTGGCCACCAAATATGTAAATCCAGCTCTGACTACATGCTCTCTTAATTATGATTATGTTTACTTTTATAGTTTTATTCTGTACGTTGTTTGGCATAGGACCCTTATAAGACACCTTTAAGGGGCGTTCTTTAGCTCAGGGTCTGCTTGATTATAAATTTAAATTAGAAGCTCAAGATGGTATTGAAGATTATTTTTTCGTTTTCATTACTCACCCTAATAAAGCAAGATGAAATGTCAATTGTAGAGACTAAGGTCAGGATCAATCTGCAGACAATACATACTTTTTACTTGAGAAAGTATTTTACTTTACCTCACTCGACTTAATATTCCACGGAGAAGGCTACACCAAAAAAAAAAAATTGGACCCCCCTTCTATTATCCTATTGAAGATACTTAAATACATAAAATTAGTTTTAATTTAAAGTTCATGACAAACTGAACCAGAAATAAAAATTTCACATCTCTACCCATAGTAGTTCATAAGATATATGAGCCTAAAGTTTTGTTATTTTGTCACTGACTGACTGACTCACTCACTCACTGATAATTCTGACACTCCTAGAAACTTGAAGTTTTGTATTTAGGTAGAGTTTATTGTACAAATAAAGGAAAAATTAAAAAATCCGAAAAAACAGGTTCTATGTCCCTTTCAAGGCTAATAGAAAAACCGCCTATTCAAAATATTGTAAACAATTGTAAACAGCGCCATTAGTACTACCAAGTAGAGAACGTTAAAACTAAAAAGTGATGTTCAGGTATTGATTGACAGTTATCTAAAAGTGTAAACATATTTACTCCAGATAATTTTATTTAGTTCAATTTGAAAACCTCATTACTCTTTATTTCTTATTATTTCCTTCCATTATCTTTCATATCTTTCTCTTATGCATGTACCATCCAGATTTGTGTAAAATTATACATTCGAAGCCCTCAAAGAGGACAAATTTGTATCCTTGTTCTGGGACGCTCAAATGAAAAAATAATATTTATTATTTGATTTAAGTTTGTAGTACGTATTTGCCAAGTCAGAAAATGTTTTTAAATTTAAACGTGTAGAGTGATTTGGGAAAGATAATAGTGAGAGGGACAGACAAACATCATGTACTTGCACTGGATTATTGCTTGGATTGGAACCTAGTAGAACTTACTCGGACAGTGGGGGACTTGGCTAAACCTATGATCTCACAACTTTTTACGCGAGACTTGGTTTATTTTTTTACACTAGTGTATTTTGGGATTGAAGTTACAGCCTTCAATTTGGCAGACGCTACCTTACCTGCTGAGCATTCTATCCTCAAGTCTTTGGGGTTTCGACCCCGACCCCATTATAAGTATATAATGATAATTCGTGACGTAAAAGCTCATGGAAGGCTTAGGCCAAAGGGTTTGCAAACATGAGGTTTGCGAGCCGCTCCATCAGCTGTACAATCCGAAGAATAGAGAATCGCAACCGGACAGACATCATTTTACTCAGCAGCTACCCATTTATATCGCAATGCTGGGTCAACACAGATGGGCTACTCCTTGTCGGAGTCGGAAATCAAACCCGGATCTTCTACTTTCAAAGGATGATAGATAACAAAGGCTATCATGGACCCCACTTAGCATAAAACCGACGAATGGCATATTTGAGTAAATCAAGATAGGATACTAAATAATTTCAACCGTTTGTGAATTTCCAATTATAGTTAACTAACTATGAATACGAAGACGATAAATTGAACAAAGAACGATGGTACCGTTACTTTATAACGAATTGGCAAGGTAATAACATTTAAGCATTATACTCCGTAAGAAGGTATTCAGTATTCAGGTTAGCTAATTAAGCGAGAATTTAAGACTTAAGGTAAAATGCTATATGGTATAAGCACCGACTTTAAAGTAAAAATAAGGAATAAGTAATCATTGAACAAATAATTATTAAAAAATCTTTATGGGAATAACCATTCAGGTGGGATTCCCTTTCTTACATTTTGTTACCCATAGTTAAAATTAAAGTCCTATAAAAAATATTAATTTGGAGAGAATAGAGGTACCTACTAAAATGTTATGGTATAGCTGATTTTTAAAAATTAACTTTTATTCTTTGTGATTCTATAAATATTACTTACTTTATTTGATCAATTTAAAAATATAAGCAACTTACTAGACAGAGTCTAAAGGCCCCCATACACGGTCAAAATGTTTGCGCAAACATTTTGACCGTGTATGGGGGCCTTAAGATACAAATAATTGTTTCCCCAGCTTCATCCCAAAGTCATAGCCTCTGGAAGAATAATTACAAAATGTTAACTACACATATAATATACAGTTGTTTGTAAATTGAAACTACAGGTTACCAAGTCTCCAGATTGGTTAGTTAATTAACTTTAATTCTGGGGAAAGTACAATCTGGAGTATTCACAATCCAAAGGTTTATGTATAATAACGTAATTTCATAATAATATTAATGTTGAACTACATTTAAACAAACAAACAAAAAATCGCGGTCCGATAAATTGAACCTAACTTTTTCATATAGATATTGATAATCATTTAATTTTTTTTTCGAGTATTGTTATACATATTATGTATTTAAAAAGTGTTCAACAGGTGGTGGTTAATTTATTTAATAAAAAATCAGATTTAGTTAGAATATCTCAGGAACTAGCCATTTTTTGATGCGGTCCCCTTTAATTTTCAATTTAAGAGATTTCTATTTTAGGTCTTCAGGGGTATAAAAACCAACTACGTTTTTTGGCAATATTTCGTCCTTATTTTAGGAAATTTTCAAGCATTATACTTATTTCCAATTGTGCGAGAATTAAATTTATGTGTCAGGTAGTCAATTAAAAAGTGATACATATTTCCATATCCCACTCTTAATTCCGTCATTAGAGAAATGAATTTTAATTTAATTTACTTTATTGAATTTCCTAATGACGGAATTAAGAGTGGGATATGGAAATATGTATCACTTTTTAATTGACTACCTGACACATAAATTTAATTCTCGCACAATTGGAAATAAGTATAATGCTTGAAAATTTCCTAAAATAAGGACGAAATATTGCCAAAAAAACGTAGTTGGTTTTTATACCCCTGAAGACCTAAAATAAAAATCTCAGGAACTAGATTTTTTAAATGGATTACATTTTTGAATTTTTCAATCAAAATTGTTGGAACTGTTTATGAAGCAATTTTATTTCACATTTTTGCAGAATTTTTGGGGGTAGCGCCCCTAAATTAAGCTAAAATTCATTTCTCGATTTGGCCTTGCCGGGGTATGATTTTTCTGAACCTGTATCCCAAATGTTATCAAATCGGCCCTGTAATTTAGGCTCCACGCGTCATCACAGACCACTGACAGACATATTTTAAAAACCACTTTTTTGGACTAAAGGGATCTCAAAACGTATAAATCCATTAAGATCTCAAAATAAAATATTCTCGCCATCATAATACTTTCTCTTTATAAATAATGCGTAAATGAGAAATTAAAAATGAAATGAGAAGTTAAAAAGTTGACTTTAAAATAAAGACCACGTTTTAAACGCATCAAGTAGTTTTATTCTAGTGTATCTAACTATATTAACGTAATTTCTTTCACATCATCTGCAGCTACGATGTGTAGTATTTATACTATGATTTCACAAATTAACAATTTAACACAGTTGAAAATTGATAAAAAAATGTAATCCATACAGAATGTAGAAGTAAAACATGTCTCTTTAGAAGAATGCTCAATTAACAGAATGTGTCTTTAGACTTATCCCTTCTGGATGAACTCCTTTTTGAGTCTTTTATAAATCGCAAGTTCTCACGATAATTCGGTTTTTCGGTATTAAACTATAGAGGCAACGAGGTCACCAAAAAACCATTATATAATACTTGTCGATTAGGAGGATGAAGACACCAAGGCCGACCATAGTGAAAGCTATGACAAGATGTGAACAGTCTCCGTACCCTCGTAAACAGAACATCTTCACACAAAGGCTGACAATAGAGACGGACATTCAACAATATGATAACAAGGATGGAATTGTTACGTCAAATATTTGGTGTTTACTCAAGCTTAAGAAAACTGACAAATCAACAAGTAAATCAACATTTTTAATCCCGAGACTTGATGTAATATTAAGGAGGTATGCTTATTATTTACATTCAGGCATTGGTATACTATGGAAATTGTAAGGAAGATATTTTAATTAGTAAAGAAAATTAACGGTATATATGTATATTTAAAACTAAGAATATAATGATATGATAATGGTGATATATGATATACTGATGATTCTCTGAAGAACAATAGTTCGGTAGATTATGTTTGGTAATTTTGATGAGTTTAAATCTGTTAGACAGTGGAACCGAAGTACAGAGGAGTACTATCAACATTTTCTCAAGTATTTCTGCTCGTAGGAATTGTGTTTGAATTCGTTATTGGAGCCATATTTCCTTGGAGAGTAGCTTGTCTTGTATCAGCTGTCATTCCTGTCATCGCCTTCTTCACAATTTACATTGTAAGTACATCTAAGGAATTTAATCTCAAATTAAATTAATTAGCGTCCTTTGGAAACGGGTATATAACTAACTATTAGCAACATTTTTAAACCCTTGGATCTATACGATTCTGATTATAATCTTATGCACTTTAACTGGTTGTTAATTAAGATTCTCATATAATTGTTGATATGTCTTTTTTGACAAGAAAAGTGTTACACTTCTGCTCCTCGCAGCTATAGATTATTCATAAAATAATAATTTAGCAAAAGTATCTTTGTAATAGGATTGCTACCGAAACGTACAACTTTGTGACTTTGAGCATATATGAAGGAAGTGTAGAAAAAATATCTAATAAAAATAAAATTCCTAAAGAAAACCGCACCTTCATTAGTGGAGATACGAGTACTTTATTTTACTGAATAAAAACCCCCGAAGAATATAGTATTAATTAAATTAAACTCTAAGAAGGCAAATAAACAAGTGGCTTTATAAGGATATATATATATATATATATATATATATATATATATATATATATATATATATATATATATATATATATATATATAATATATAAATACACACAAAAAAAAGAACGATGGTACCGTTACTTTACAACGAATTGGCAAGGTAATAACATTTGAGCATAATACTAAGTAAGAAGGTATTCAGGTAAGGTAATTAAGCGAAAGTTTAAGAGTGACGGTATAATGCTAAAGAAACACCGACTTTAAAGTAAAAATAAGGAATAAGTAATCATTGACTAAAAATTCTTTACGGGAATAACCATTCATTCCCTTTCTTACATTTTGTTACCATAATTAAAATTGAAGTCCTATAAAAGGACGTCCTATAAATTTGGAGAGAACAGAGGTACCTAAAGAAATAACTTTTTCTCTATTCTTTGTGATTCTATAAATATTACTTACTTTTTTTGATCAATTTATAAATATAAAAAACTTACTAGACAGAGTCTAAGATACAAACAATTGTTTCCCCAGCATCATCCCAAAGTCATAGCCTCTGGAAGAATAATTACATACCTAATGTTAACTGCACATACAATATATAGTTGTTTGTAAATTGAAACTACAGGTTCCTGAGTCTCCAGTTTGGTTAGTTGTGAAAGGAAGGTTCAAGGAAGCTGAGGAGTCTCTATGTTGGCTCAGAGGATGGACTAATATAGAACAGATCAGGGACGAGTATGATCAACTTATTATTAACTTGAACGTGGGACAGGCGCAACAAAGCTTACCTCTTAATACTCTACAACCTTCTAAAAGTAAAGTATAATTTCTATTGTAATAAATATAGAACAGATCAGCGACAAGAGTGATCAACTCCTCATTAGCTTGGACGAGAGACAGGCACAACAAAGCTTACCTCTTAATACTCTACAACCTTCTAAAAGTAAAGTATAATTTCAATTGTAATAAATATAGAACAGATCAGCGACAAGTGTGATCAACTGCTCTTTAGCTTGGACGAGAGACAGGCGCAACAATGCTTACCTCTTAATACTCTACAACCTTCTAAAAGTAAATATTATTTGCTTTAGTAATAATTAAGGCCCGTTACAATACCGTCCTGAAGACTACGTTACTAATTTTTTAATTAAAAACGTTGAAAATGACCTTAAATAAAGGTCGAAACGTCTCATAATGAGGAACTAGTGTTTATATCATTACCACACCTTAATCATCCATCAACTTAAATATATTAAGAATCATAATTTTTTAATGTGAACTGTTATACTAAAATTAATAAATTTGTAAAATTTGTTTAATAATATAGAAAACTAAATAGTATTTTTTACCAATACACGATCTCTATCAAAATAATATGTATATTAAATAACAACCATATGAACTAAAAAAGTATTTTGATATATTACGTAGAATTAAAAATAACAGAAATATGAGGAAGGAAGAATAAGATGCAAATTACTATTTTATAAACAAATGGTAAGGGTAGTATAACGTTTGGGAAGAAAGATAGGATAGAAATAAATATTTAATAACAGAAGAGCAGAATAAGAAACAAATAACTATTAAACGGAGAAGAATAAGAAACAAATAACTATTAAACGGAGAAGAATAAGAAACAAATAACTATTAAACGAAGAAGAAGAAGAAACAAATAACTATTAAACGGAGAAGAATAAGAAACAAATAACTATAAATTAAAGAACGGAGAAGAATAGTAGGATAACCTGGGGAAAGAAGAATAGAAAATAAAAACAGTTTAATGCACAAAAGAGAAGAATAATAAGATAATTTGAGAAAGGAAGAATAAGAAACATTTCATGGACTTTTTAAACTCAGAGATGAATAAGAAACAAATTATTATTTTAAAGCCAGAGAAGAATAAGAAACAAATTATTATCTTAAACTCAGAGAAGAATAAATTACTATTATTTAAACAAAAGAGAAGGGTAATACACGACTTATTATTAAATGGAGAAGAAAAACAATTGTATGAAGAGAGAAAAGAAAAATATGAAACGTAGTAGAATACAATATAAAATTGTAAATCGGAGTTAATAAAAACTTTGACATGTTTTACAATTAACTTTAAAACGTTTGGTTGTTTATGTACTTGGTTTTAATTACTATATATAACAATAATTATAAGTTGAAGTAATTAATAGATAAAAATAGAACCCAAATACCTTAAATTTAAGTCGTGAACCTCATGGAGTCCTTTATAGAAAATATTAACTTCTTCAAAGCTCTAGCAGAACAAGCCGCTGAAACAGAAATTTAAAATATATGTGTATAATGTAAATCATTTACTTTAAATCAAATTATAATTATCATTAACAACGGGAGACATACAGAGAAAAATAGACCCCAGCACCGGGATTTGAACCACGGGCCTCCTATATATCCGTTACAGGCGCTCTTATCAACCTAAAGTAATAATTTATTATTTAAATATGCATTTGAAGTATGAAGTAATAATTTTTATTTCTGTTGTCTAACCACTTTTTGAAGTCGGAATAGCGCTCGAGTCCTCATTATATTTATTTGAAAAAAGGTTTGGCCAGTGAGTGCAAATCAGCAACATGTATAAATAGGCCTATTTGATCTCATTATCTCTCATATATATAATTGCCAGTTAATTTCTTATCAAAAAGGGAATTTAGAATATCTCCTTTTTTTTAACAATGCAAAACAATCGATCCTTAAAACTTAAATTGATTTGTTATAAAACATAATATAGATGCCATAACAGATCAGAAACTTTGAGAAAGATAGGTCTAAAATTTAAGCTCCGATTTTTGCCTCCTTAAATTATATGTTTAGCTTTTAGTTTCAGAAGGGAGGCGCCCAATGGAATCATCGACGTTTAGTCAGGTGATGTACCTTAAACAAAGCCGAGTGTACAAACCTCTCCTGATGGTGGCCAGTTACTTCTTCATATGCCACTGTGTCAGTCTTAATGGACTCAGACCTGTTCAAGTTAAGATATTCACTGAATTAGGTCTGGACATCTCTTCCTACACGGCACTAGTCAGTACAAACCAAAATAACTAATGAAAAATTTAAAACATTTTTGGTGAAATGGTATAATTTCGTAACTATTAAATATGTTTGGCGTAATGAAGAGGTTGAACATAATAAAAATTATATTAAGTCAAGACAATCACTTAAGATGTTGTTCTTGACAACGAATCAATATGAAAAGTAAATATTTAAATAAAATATTAAATTATACTACTTGATATTGTACTTCAGTCCATCAAATGTAAAATATTCAAACGGCATGTAATACGAGTATATTTATCAATATTTCCGTTATATTTAATCATAATTTTTAAGTAGTAGTAGTTTCATCAAGGGTTAACCTCTCCAAATTTCCTTTTTTCGTCAGCAACCTAGTATACCCTCGCCACTCATCCTTTTTACTTTATAATGTAACCATGGGCGTAGCCAGGGTTGCCTTTAGGGGGGGGGCTAATTTTTTTGTATATATATATATATATAGGTGCCTAATCTACAACCTACCCTCTACCCCCCCCCCCCCCCCCCCCTATAGAAGGGGGGTCCGGGGGTCCTCCCCCGGGAAAAATTTGAAAAATAAACGTTCAAAAACAGCATTTTTACTACGTTTTTATTTCGATTTCTAACTAACTTCCCGAATAGCTAGACATTTGAAACTTTTAGCATAGCTCAGAACACGATGACAATGCATTATATACTTGTCCAATACTTTTAGCCATCTTTCAGCAGAATTTTATTGGTTTTCAGCAAATTTTGCTGTACGGAAAGTCGGAAAAAATCCGCAAGTTATTTTATTTGTTTTGCCATGTTCCATATTTACGTAATCTTCATTTTGACGGGTCTCAAATTTGTGATAGATAAACATTGAATGACTGCAAAACAGGAAATAATGATTATATTATTTTTCGATTATATTATTTATCGATTATATTATTTATATTATTTCAAATATATCGATGGCATGCTTTAGATTTGGTGTTGGGAAGACCGTTGTACAAAGATTTGTCCTTTTATAGATTTAAGATCAGCTCTCTAGATGGTTGTCATTTATGTGAAGTAAATAAATTCGGAACTATTTTTTTTTTTTTTTCACTAACATTATATATTATATAACAATAAAAATTATATTACATATTAACATTACATACGATTCAATAGAAAATTTAAAAACGTAGTTTATAAAAAGTTCTTTTTATCTTGAAATTTTAACAGTTTTAGACATAAACCCACACTCTTAGTGCAAATCTTAGTGCCGATTATTTTTTTTTATTTATCAGAGAGAGAGAGGTCCCGGAACGCCGTTCCGCCTCAAATCAAGCCCTGTATATATACTCATATACACACATATATATATGTGTGTGTGTGGTGTGGTGTATGTAAAACCAAAAAAGTGCTTTCCTTAAAAATGCCAAGAGTCTGACAGTACCATTATTAATATTTTCAAAAGGATTTATTTTAATTAAAAAAAAAAAAAAAACTCAATAGAACTATTAATTATAGGGGAAAAAATTGTTTATTTGAAATAGATTTTTTTAAGGAAAACTTGCTGTTTAAATTTATAAATCTACTCTTAATGTAAAATAGTTCACATTAAGATTGGACAGAGAGTATTTGAAGCGACATTAGTGCTTCCAATAAGATATTGTCTGAACTACTACATCTCTAATTTTAAATTTTAAATAAATAGTAATTAATCGTTTTTTAAGAATCAAATATGCAGAACCATACTCATACTGAGTTTTATGCAAAACCATAACCAAATAAAAATAGTAGGGTATCTAACAGTCCAGTCAATAAATACAAAAAATAGTCTTCCTTGCGAAAGGTCGGGTATCTGCAATTTTTAAAATCTTATTCTACAATTGAACCCGTTTCCAAATTAATTAATATTAATTATTCGATAATTAAAAACTATTCTAATGACTGCTACGAACTATTTTAATTAAATTTAATTAATATATTAAAGTAAAACTGTAGATTAAAATAAGAACCCTTAAAACAAGAAAATATTTAATTAAAAACTTGATCTAAAAATTTTATATTGTAACCTTTCATTCAAAATAAACAATGGATAATAATAGTCGGGAAGAAATTCGTCCCACTAAAAAGTTCTGACCATGCACAGTCGTAATTTTATGTAGATTTTTTTTCCAAGTTCTATAGACTATATAGACGACATATTTTTACCCAGGAGATATATGTAACTTAGTGCTCCATCCCTATTCTAGATCCTTAACCTAAACTGATTAAGGACTACTTACTTCAATTCTTCTTCTTCATCATCTTTTTTAACGCCAAAAAAACAAATATATATATATATATATATCGGGCAAAACTAGGTTTATAATTACTTATTTTTTTTTTTTTTTTTTTGACTTGCTTGCACAAAAAAAAGAAGTAATATTTACTTATTTATTAAGTAATACTTACTTATTTGCATACTTAAATTTTAGGACTATGCTTTGGGGTCTTTTTAAACGCCAAAAAAAAATATGTCGGGCAAAACTAGGTATATAATTACTTATTATATTTATTTATTTTTTTGACTATCACAACACTATTACTTGAACATGTGCTGCATAATTGCATACTTAAATTTCAGGTCTTTGGCTTTGGAGGGGGGGGGGGGGACGTGTTTTTAACGCCAAATAACAAAACAATGTCGGGCAAAACTAGGTATATAATTACTTATTATATTTATTTATTTTATTTTACTATCCCAACGCTATTACTTTAAAATCTGCTGTGAAACTGCAATTGCTTAAATTTCAGGTCTTTAGCTTTGGGGGGAGGCCCCGGGCCCCCTGTGCCCCCCCCCCCCCTCTGGGTACGCCACTGGCTGAGAGAAGGAAAACATAATTATTGTCCAGCTTCTTTTCTTATCATAGGCATCTTTCTTATCAAAGCAATGCTAACCAAACCAGTGCAGCCACGCCACAGCTGTAGTAACTTGACAACTAAAACGAAATTTACATTTTTTTACCTGAAGACCCCCTCTAGCCATAAAATAAATTTGTATAATAATAATAATAATATATATATATATATTATTATTATTATTATTATACAGCATTTTTTTACTTTTTATTTATTTATTTTTTATTTTAACCTGTATATGTATAATAATCGTATTTTTTTTGAGAGTTGAGCCGGCCTAGGGGGGGGGCCATGGCCCACCCCTGCCCCCCCCTGGCTACGCCCATGAATGTAACCTCTATATTTTTATTATTTAACCAACAATCTGTTAAGTAATTCTTCACAAAAGCTGTCTGTAATAATTCGCTATAACAGATTAACAAGTAATGGGATCAACATATCGATTTACATCAGAATTATTAAACGTAACAGGTTATAAATCGAGTATTTTATCTAGATCGCAGGTTTTATTGTACTATTTTATTTTTGCATCGCCGATATTTTAACTTGTCTTATAATGAATTCTCCATGTTGCAGGTAATTGTTGGAGCATGTCTGTTAGCAGGTGCTATCTCTTGTCCAGTTTTTATCAGAAAACTAGGTAAGAGAGGCCTTACATTTATCTCTTTAGGAGGATGCTGTATATTTGATCTAGGACTTGCAGCATACTTCTACTGGAATTCAAATATTCCTTATTTAGGACTAGCTCTCTTCGCCCTGGTCTACTATTTCTCTGGTATAGGTGTTTTACCACTAGCGTGGGTTCTAGTTTGCGAAGTCTTCCCACTTGAGTAAGTAAATAAGCCGTCGTGAATTAGTGTACACAGGGCTGGATTTAGGCAGGGGCCATGGGGGCCCGGGCCCCTGGCGGCAAATTTTCGAAGGTGGCAAAAGGCGGCAGAAAGAAAAATAAAACAAAAATCATAAAACATTTTTTTTTTTTTATATTGTCATTACAATATAACTCTTGTGAACAAAAAGTATAATATTTATTTACTAATTGAACTTTTATATACTAATTGTACAGTAGAGTATGAGCGCAAGTGCAGTAGACATAAGTTTTTATTTATTAGTGTTTGGGCATAGAACGGTTAGTGATTTATAACTCGTCGCCGCTAGTTATTCATGTACCAGGTAGAACTACAGTTTAGGCAAACTTTACTCTATTTTTATACAACGTAATCTTTAAAGGTAAAAACGGGCATAAAACTATGTTTTTAAACAATTTAAAGAATTCCCAGCAGCCAAGAGTTTATAATATAAACATTAAATAATTATTAAGTGCATTAAAAACACTTTTCTTTTGCTTTCTTGATAGTCCAGTCATTTTAGGTTTTCTGTTCCAAAAAAATCGGAGCTTCAATGATATTGCAGCTCGTCAAAATGAAGTGATCAGATATATTTTTTGATCACTTCATTTTGACGTTCTGAAAAACATATTGAAAATCGGCAATGAGATCGTGGTCGCGTTAGTTGATATTCAAGGGCAAAGGTCAACAAATTCGGTATTTTCCTATTGCTCCGACACCAATCAAGGTGGTTATCAAAATTAAAGATATCAAAATTTCCCACAAAAAAAAAAAAAATGTCATTAATTTTTTACGTACAATGGATGGTTTACGGAATATAGGGCGAAGAATATCTGTTATCCGTTGCCGCACCACTTTTTTACGTATTTTTATGAATATCTCGCTTCCTAAGGCTCGGAGACAAATTAAGGTGATTATTAAATTTACCACAGAAAAGTTATCTTTCATTTTTTACGTACAACGAACGGTTTAGCAAAAACCTAGCTTATTATAACTTGAGTAGTGTTAGTTTTTGCAAGACTTTTTACGTATATATGTAAACATCTCGCTTCCTCTAGCTCGGAGACCAATTGACGGTCAGATCAAAATTAAAGATTATAAATTTTCACACATGAAACATGATGTTTATTTTTTACGTAAAACGAACCTTTTGGATAATAAAGTGCTCCAAAGTTTCCCCATAAGACGTAAGAAACATTTTTTTTACATAGATAATTGTCTATGTTTTACATGGAAGGTTTTACTTGAAGATGATGTTCCTACGGATGCGACAAAAGAAGCAAAATTGGTTGGAAAGAACGGCAACAACATTGTTATTACAACAAAACCAAAAAATGACAATGATTAGCTTCCTCGATACTCATGCGACTATTCTTTCTAACGCTTGGTATGAAAATAAAAAATTGAATCAAGAAGAAGAACTTCCACGAATAGTTGAAGCTGATGCAACAATTATAAGAGAAGACGTCCGCAGTTTCGTTGCATACACTGAATCGTAATAACAATATTCTTGCCATACTTTTCAATCAATATTGCTTATATTGTCGCATCGGTAGGAGCATTATCTCCAAGCAAACCCTTCAGCTCCACCAACGTTAATTGACAATTATCTATATTAGTATGTAATACAAATTATTTTTTACGCCTTGTGCGGAAACTTTGGAGCACTTTATTATCCAAAAGGTTCGTTCTAAGTAAAAAATAAACAAATGTTTCATGTGTGAAATTTTAAAATCTTCAATTTTGATCTGGCAGTCAATTGGTCTCCGAGCTAGAGGAAGCGAGATATTTACAAAAATACGCAAAAAGTTGTGCTTTTCAGAATGTCAAAATGAAGTGATCAAAAAATAAAAAATTGAATCTTCGAATTTTTTGGAACAGACGCCATATTTATGACTAAAATAACTGGACTATGACTTGAATTTAAATGTCATAAATGACTTTCCTAATGTTAAAGCAAGACTTAAGAAATTTAAATAAACAAATTTCTCAATAAAGGTATTCAATTACTTTTATTTTTAAGCGAATTTTCAAAGAAAATTAAGCTATTGCAATGGCTTCAAAATTTTTTAAATGCGAATGTTTGACAATTTTCTCCATGGAAATCATACCAATCTTAATGGATTCCTGAAATTTAACACTTTTTCTTATGTATGTATGTATATATGTATGTGTCACTCCAGACGATATCTCACCCTAGGATGCACTTAAAAAATCCAAACAAATTTTAAAATGTCAATAATATCAAAAGAAAGGCTGAGTTCGTTGGCCAGAATTTTTGGAGTCCATTTAGGGGTCAAATATTGACAATTTAGGGTCAAAAATAGCATAAAAACGTGTTTTATCCATTTTACCCCCCTCTTATATGAAAATATGACAAAAGTGTACATAACAACAATTACTGTACTCAAAGCTTTCCAACGACATGCGTCTTGATTTTTGTACCCAGTACCCCTGTGTACCAATTTTTTTTCACCCATCTTAATTCTAAACCAAAATATTCCTGTATTATCACAAGCCAATAATACACAGATTTTTTTAAAAATTCGCTCCTTAAGTCATGGTGCATGATTGGCCGTTTTTTAAAATTATTTATAACTACACTTTAACTTTATATTTCCTACAAGCGAAGTTACTGTTAAATCATGACTAATTTTAAAATAAAACTTGTATATAAATACTGTGTACTTGAAAATTGTTTTTCATTCAAAAAATTTTTTTATTTTAAAAAATTGGTATTTGGTTTTAGCCTAGTCCTGTAATAATAGTGGAATATTATTTAAATAATATTAAAATAAATCAGGTTAAAAATGGACAAACTATAAAACATTAGTCCATATGTTTTATAGGACAAAACTTGCAGTATTTTTTTTTTATAGGAATTACAAAATTGTCACAGCATTGGGGGGGGGGGGGGGGGGGTTGGTAGGCGGCAATTTTTATTGGGCCCCTGGCCACCAAATATGTAAATCCAGCTCTGAGTGTACATTGTACATATACAAACAAATTGAATGAATGAATGAACCATTTATTAATCTTTATAAAAGAAGTTTTACCTAGTATAGGTGATTTTTTTTAAAGATTAAATCAGCCAAGGCTAGTAAATAAAATAAATTATGAGCCACAAAAATCATGTAATAATTAATAGATAATCATATAAAAAATAATCTATGAATATCTCAAGAATATATAGATCATGATTCAAGATTGCATGGAGATTTCGTTGTAGAAACCAACTCTCAATAATTAATTAATTCTTAGCACCCAGGTAAGCTAAAAGGTTTTTATTCGTGAAGGTATATTTATTTCTTTCCCGAATATAAAAGTAATTAATATTCACAGGACACCTAGGCTTTAACCAACAAATATTAGACATCTTATTGTTATTACGACGTAACCTCGACAATAAAACTTTGAATTTCAGTTTCCTGAACTTCTTGCTTGCAACCCTTCTAGCACAGTTGTGATAAAATAATATTTAAAACCCATTAAGAACTTTCGATTTCCTCGAAAACGTTTTAATTGAAAAACGACAAGGGCGTAGCCACATCAAAAGCACTTAGATTCTTAAGTTAAAATGAGAAGATGCTTGCTAGAGATTATCGACAATATATAATATAATACTTGCTTATGAGTCCTTATCAGTCCAGTCAATAGGGAGAAAAAGGCCCTTGTCGTGCTGAAGGTGTTGTAGAAACGATTTTGATATGTCACCGATATGAGGGTCACCTTGAAAGGCACAAAAATTGGGGTTCTTCACAATAAGTCCTCAACAGTTGATCCTACGAAAAAACATGATCAGTACAAACTTAAAAAGACAAAATTACCGACATTTTTTGTATTACATGTTTTTTTGTAACTCTATTGCGTAACTCCAATATTTGTCATATTTAAAAAAAATTATTGGTGGTTATTCATTACCCAGCCCAGTATAGAAAAAGCTTTTGCCCTACAAAAGTAGGGCAACATTTTTTGTAAATAATTTTTTTGTAACTATATTAACGAGTACAGTAGCGGAAATGTTTTTCTAAAAAATCATGTGACACTTTTGCCATGGTAAATGTTGTATGAATAAATTAAATTGTATTATTTAACGCATTTCCACACCACAGTAACAGTATATAGCGAAATCGGTTTAAATACATTTTTCCTTTCACATATAGAACACTCCCTATTGACTGGACTATATTATGAATAGTCTCATATGCGAGTTAAAAATATAATAAATTAATTACTTTTTTCTATAAAATTAATAATGATATTAATATTTATTTTTATAATACATATGTATAATCCTATATTTTAATTTTTTGCTTAATTTATTCAATTTGTTTACTAATTCATGTCCTATAATAATAACATATAATTTTGTTAGCTGTCGAGGAATAGGTGCAGGTTTAGCCGCTGCCTCATGCTATATATTTGCTGGTCTAGTAACTAAAACATTTCTAGAGCTGAGATTTGTTATGTCACTACCAGGTGTCCTTTTCCTATACGGCCTTATCGGGATCGTTGGCTTTGTATTCCTTTACTTCTGGCTACCCGAGACCGAGGGTAAAACACTTCAGGAAATAGAAGTATATTTTCGCAAGAGAAATCCAAAGATTTCCTCACCTGATTGATCATATCTTTGATAAATGAAAATTATATATTTTATTGCGTTAAATAAAATTTTTCTTAACTATTTCTAATGTATTTTAATTTATTCCTCATATCTGAAAGTCAGCATAAGAATTAAGTAATTAACAGTAAAAATCAATATACTTTCTTTAAGTATCTAAAGCCAGTAGACATTCCAACAATATCTGCAGAGATAGAATTAACACTCAACGATAATTTCTATTAATAATTCATATATTCTTTCGTTAGCTATGCTTTCTAAAAAGATATATTTTTTATAGATAAAAATAAAAAGTTATAATTATAGATGCTTTTTTGTGAGAAACTGGTTTTTCAAACAATAATTTTATTGTTTCGCAATCTTTAGAAGTAACTGTATGTTTTCAATAATCTAAAACTTCATTTAATTTCTCAAGATTATTTTTAAACGATATTAGATATATTACTGGAATTGGATAAAAAGTTATTAACTTCCCTTAATTCAAAGCAATACCAACGTGAATCTAGAGTGCTGTAGATAAACTTTAGAAATTCTTATTGGAAAACTGTAATTATACTTTGACTAGGTGATAGATTGAGAAATGGGAAAGTTTACTAGTTGCAAAGAAATTACAAGTCGATTAAAGAATTCCCATGATTTTCACTATGAACGATTTTCTCATTCGTTTAAAAAGAAAGAAGGAAAAATGTTCTTGACAGGTTGTCAGGTGTTTGGTACGTCGGTAGGACGAAAAAATTATAGGTAGAGGTAGTGTGGGACAAATGAGTGAATGACACCTTTTCAAGTGCCACGAGCTGTAATCACAGTGTTCACGAAAAACTGGGCAGCGAAAGCTAGCGTCAACTCGAAGATGTTCACTTTGACCGCGATGATAAACTATAATAAATGGACTAGAGCCGTAAAAGGCGGTCAGATATGAATGAGTGTGTACGTTTCGGTAGGTCCCAAAAACTCTCGTCAAGTGTGTTCTTTCTTGCGGAAAATGAGGGAGCAGGACCACGAATATGCTATGACCGCTAACAATCCTCCGTCCCCAAGCTAGATTTTATACTTTTCATTCTATCCCAGTAAAGATCTATCTTAAATCGTAAGTCGGAGAAAGCCGTTATCCTTATAGCCGGATCTTAATGGGTTTTAAAACCGCAGTTATCATCCTCTCGAAGAATCTGGCATAGAAAATTTATTATTATCTTTCAACTACTGGGTTATTTCATTCTAAAGATAATGAGTAAATTATTTTTAGAGGGTCAAAGAATAGAGGTAAAAAGTCAGCAATTATGGTCAATAAATCGTTGATCGACCATAACCACAAAGAAGGATAAACTATTTTTTTTTTTTTTTTTTTTTCATTTCTTCAACAGGTGCGGACATAATAATTTTAAACTAAAGAATTATATGCTCTAGATATTAAACAATAATTCAAAGGTGAGTCACTTTTTGACATCAACAAATTGAAAATCAATTACACCTTTGGTTTATCAAAGGGCGACTCAACTTTCTTGCAAGACCTATTACTTCAGTAATTCTTATTATTATCAATAAAAATAAGGGCGACAAAAAATGAAATATTTTTTGTTGATCTTTAATAGTAATAATCCGTGGCCCAACCCCGTAGAGGGCTTAGGTCTGCCAAAGGGTTTACACAATCAGATAAGCAATCGATGTCACGGGGTTAGCGTGTCATCAGCTGTATAATTGGCATTCACCACCGGATATATATTATATTCACTTAATTGCTGCCCATTTGTATCACAATCTGAATCTGGAAGATAACAGAGCGTAGCGCACCCTTTGCCAGAGTCGGGATTCGAATCCGGATCTCCTGCTTCCAAAGTATGAATTATAGCAATGAGCTGCCAGAGACCTCGTGACTATAATAGGAAACTTATTAATTCTAATAATTATAAAATGAAACTGTTACTTTAATTTCGAACCCTAATCATAAAAATTTAAATTAATTACGAAATCCCTCAATAAATATTCACCATAAAGAATAATATATCATGTAATACTAAGTATAAACTGAGGAATTAGATTGTTATGAACCATCCTGATTAAACAGGTAGATGTCAATTATATAACTAGTAAAAATTATAAAAGTTTATAATTGCCATTAAAAACCACAGTCGTGCATAACATTAAGTTATTAACCATTAAATTTTCTTCTCAGTTATGTGTCATAAGCTTGATGTTTAGAGCAACTATTTTGTTTTCATTACGAAACATAGGTTTATCAACTCTCAATTAATCAAACGTCACCAAGAATATCTGACAAACAAGAGATTACGTCACTGAACAAGATCAGCTGTTCAGCACCAAGTTATCGCCTGGATTATGTAGATAAAACATTTAAGACAGCATGTAATCAAATAAGTCGGAGGCAAAGTCAAGCAGTAATGATCAGCATCAACTCGTCCTCGCGTATACCACTTCCTTGCGTATCACAATTTACTAACCAGATGCCTTAAGCTCATCTACACATTCCTAATTACCATTATTTTTTGGGCATGAACAATTCCATCAACAGAATTAATTGAAAGAAATAATGATTAATAAATTCTTCCATGCCCAGAAATGATTTTACTTGCTTATTTTAAACCATACCATAATGTTCCTTCTTTTTTTTTACACATTAAAATTTTTGAGATAACTATTGAGGAAGTGATAAAAATTATTTATAGAAGTTGAAATAAACAGCACTTTCGAGGTGTAGATAAGAAATGATTTCTCTGCATTGGTGTAAGCTAAAGCTAGTGGTAACTGCCGAAATGTTAGCAGAACTTCTTCATTTCTCATGGTGTGATGAAAAGAGCAAAATGTATCACTTTTTTATTTTAAAAAACTACATTAGTTAAAATTTAATGTAGAGCAAATTAGACCATATCAGTTGGTGGGACCCAATTTAGATGATATTCCAAAGATAATTTTGACAGTAAATTAACTAATAAAGTAAATAAGTTTTATTTACATGATGGAAGTTTCTGATTTGAGTTTTATTTACTAAGATCTTAATTTTATAATTTTGTGACATTTAAATAAAGGTAAGTAAATTTTACTTTAAATCAAATTATAACTATCATTAACTACGGGAGACATACAGAGAAAAATAGACCCCAGCACCGGGACTTGAACCACGGGCCTCCTATATATCCGTTACAGGCGCTCTTACCAAGTGGGTAAGTAAATTATAAATCAGCATTAAGTTTTTAATTTAACCTTATATTATGTTTAATTTTAAACTTAACTGAAGTGAGTTATCTATATTTGTCCACGACCAGACATTTAAACATGGATGAAAATTATGTTTATAAAAGCTAACCACTGAAGGGAAATTTGGCATGCCCTAAATTCTGTAAAACAAACAAAGTCTGCTTTTATCAAGCCTTTTTCCATAGCAAATGTAAGTAATAAAAAATATATATTTTCATTGTTAGTTTCTTTTTTTTATTAGCAAATAGTTTTAGCTGGGATGAAGCATTTAATAAATATAACTTGTTTTGCAATTGGGACTTTTAAAAGTGGTTACTGGATCTTTCCTAAGGTAACATCTTTCCTGGTGATTATGAAATTATTAAAATGTATATTTTTAACCAATAATTCATTGAAGAACTAAAGTCTTCATTTATATATCTGTTAACACGTTTTGGGTTACACAAAGAATACTGAGTGATTAAAACATTATTTTTTCCAAAACTCGTTTGTGGAGAAATATGAGGACTAAAATGAATAATTTAACCTCAAATTTTGATGATGATGATACATTTATAATTCAATAGTAAAAGTATTCGACTAATTCGATTAAGGAGTTAGATTCGACTTCTAGAGAGGGCAATCACATTATATGTACTCTAGTATTCTTGACTGGCAATAAGTAGACAATGTTGAAAACAAGCCTCTTTAAAATCAAACACGATCGGTTGCGCACAGATTGAAATGGCAATTATTAATGAGTTAATCAGAAAATTATTAGTTGTTTTCATAAACAGTAAGAAAGGAAATAGGGAAGGGCAGCATGTAGTAAATGTTGAATAACGCAGAACCGATCCCTTATAGAAAGGGCTTCTTGATAAGGTAAATTTATTCAACAAATGTTTGATCAAATATACGCAACTAAATTATTGCATAAGGACAGAAACTAGCACCTAAGTCAAAGAGTATTTTATCCAGATACCAATAATAGGATTGAAACCAACACTTAGTATATGCTCAGCATTGTTCACAACAACTAAAAAATCTAAAACGTAAACAAACTGCTGTTTAAGGAATTCTATCAGAACTATTGTTAAAAGAATTCACTTCGCGTTTGAAGGGTTAATAAAAATACAAAGATACATGTTAGGTTTATAAATACAAGATTTAATTCTTTGGTTGGAAAGTTTTTATTACAAAAGAGTTCTTAAAACTAAAAAATAAATAATCTTAAATCTAAAAGGGGAGAAGGAGGGATTTAGGACAGGAGGAATGTTATCAGAGAGTGTTGGCGTGAGCTGAGTAGGCGAGGTAGTGCGCCGTAGGATCTGCTCTGTGAGTATCTGCGTAGTGAACGTGTGTCTCGTCTTCGTGCTTTCCACCAGCCAGTTTCTTGAGACCTGTCAGACCAGCAAGGACAAGGGCTATTGAACCGATCATGAGGGCTTTACCAGCAACTAAGGCAATAGCCTTCAGAACAAGAGGGATCTTGATGGCGGCAGCAGTGGCAGCGGCAATCAGGAGGTACTGCATTAACTTCCTCTTCTTCTTCTTCCTTCCCTCTGTACAAATAAATATTTTATTAAATTTTGTTTACAAATAACATTATACAAACATACATGGGGGGGGGGGGGGGGGGGGTTTCTACATCCACTGTGGTACAAGGGTAAAGCTTTTGCTCGATAGTTTCCAGAAAATAACGGTATAATATGTTATTTTCTGGAAACTATCAAGCAACCAAAAGAGAAGCTTTACCCTACTATTACTATAACTAAAATATCTTTCCAAAGTACCCTTTTCTTCCTACTAACGCATTTAGTTAACTGCCACTAACGCGGTCTCGCAGCAAAGTTAAGACATATCTTCCTCTTTTGTAATGAAAATACTAATCAAAGACTTAAGTATTGCTCATCTAACATAATAAAGGATATAAGAGAAAGTTAGTAGGTAGTTATAAATAAATAAGAGCCATCATTTTTGACAATTATACTAATCCACTGCGCACTTGCTACATTATATTTAACCTTACCCATCTTAATCAGGGAGACTTTTATGAAATTATTTTATTACTATAATGGAGTATTTAATATTAAAAAAAACTTTGACTAATGCCTTCTAAATAAAACTTTATTATTAACTACATATTTTGAAGTATCAGATTAAATTTTTTGTGATTTTGGTAAAAAAAAGGGGCTAAGAGGCTTCATGGAAAAAAAATGTTTAGGGATATTCTGTGTCAAAATTAAGATATTACGAGGAACGTTAACTTAATTTATTATTATCCCAGATATATGAAAAATAACTTTAAACACCTTTTAATTTGTTCAATTTTACTGTTTAAAATAAATTATACTAATGAAATTTAAAATCTTATCACGATTTTAATAAACATAAAAATGATAAGCTATATTAAAGGATCAAATAATTTTTTAAAAAAGACCAGTTTTGAAATTCCTCAATTTTTTTCTGGGTGAATGATAATGAATAATTCAAAGAATACAAAGTCAATTTTCTTTTATTCGCTTTGAACTTGTTTTCAGCCCTCATTCTATTATACTTAAGCATTCTACATTCGCTGTGGTACAAGGGAAAAATTTCACTTTTTAATCTTTTACACCAAAAAAAAGAAAGAATACGTAAACAGGATTCAAAGATTGAAATCACACTGAACTAAACCAAAGAATTTCACTTTTTTGCTTCTAAAAGTGGTAACAATTTCTTTTCTTTTTTTGAAAAAATCTCTCATCCACGAAATTAGTATAACTGTGAATGTTAAATTAGAATACTAAAGCGTGGAAAAATGTTTGATAACTTTTAATTATATATAATTAATTTTATTAAATTATTTTATTTACTTATTTAAAGATTAATTATATTCATATAGAGATGAAATATATGGGATTTTGTAACGCTTGGTTGAATTAACAGAATGAGACGGAGGATTAGGGAAGAAATATGGACTTATAATGTGTGTTCGGTCTGGGTGCAAGATAGGCGTGCTATCAGGGCTTGGCCAGAAGCGTGGACCTAATTGGGCACTGGCTTTACGACTGGTTACCAGCCAAGTGAAACTGTGCCACGAGATACCCGTTATACCTCGCCGGGATTAAGATACCTTGCTTACTATACCATTATTAGAACATCATTTGTTATTAGCCCATAAAAGACTTGTATGTATATTCCTTTTTGGTTTTCACCGCCGGCCTACTTGCCTACCGGTATAGAAGGAACTTTTTATTTTCATAATTTTTATCCAGACATGAAGACGAGAAAATGTTTATCAATCTTTCCTATTTTGATTACTTGCTTTCTATTTTGGTACTATTATAAGAGTCATTCAAATACAAAAATATTTAATATTTTTTAACTGGCGTCAAGGTATAGACCGAACCATCCCTTGCAGGAACCATTGTTCCTGCAAAGGATGCAAAAGTCTGGATTTTCAATGCACCTTCGTTCTATATCTTGGCCCCAGTTAAAGAAATTATATCTACACTTTAAATGGATAAAATCGCATTTATATAGTTCATAAGATGCCAATAACATATTAAATGTGTTTTTCTAATCTTTTATATTACAAGCCATGACTGACTTTTTAAACTTTTTAAAAGTTTAAAAAGTTTCACATGTGAAATTCAGAACACGCTTAATCTTAATATTTCATTAATTGTCAAATGGACCTTTATGTGAGTGTGCAGTTGATACCTTTTTTTAGTATTTTTTCCTATACTTCTTTACTTGATCGTTATAACTAAGCAAGACGATATAGGCTAAAATATATTCATGTTTTTAAGAGCAATCTATACAAAAACTCCATTTATACAGAATTATGGACATTCCATCACGGGACTCTATGGTATTTCAAAAATAATATTATTCCATTTTTTTCTTCCAATCAATTTAAATCTTTATGAAAATCAACTTTAAATAAACCTAAAAAGTATCCATCCATCTATAATTTTGTTTACCTATTAGATGAACAAAATTTTCACCCAATAATGCACTTTGCGTGCAACACAACCATTGAATACTAATAATTACTCTGTCATGGTTTTTACCCCCATTTTAATTTCGTTGAAACTTTGAAAGTTAATATAATAATTAGTGTAAGAAGATACTAATTTTAAAAGGAGATCTAGTGAAAGTGATGCTTTTACTGTTGCCATTGATTATAAAATGAGATATTAATCTACCATGTATAAAGGAGTAAAGTGTATGTTTAGCGATGCATTATTATAGATTTCTAGTTCCCTTTACGTGCTCATGAATTATATTACAGCTATGATAGCATTTCTAAAAACGAGTGAAATTAAAATTACTAATAATAATATGTAAATGTCCAAGAACTTACTACTTATAACCAAGGACATTATTAAACATGTAAGTAAATCTAATGCACGTTACTAATTGCATTACACTTTCTTTTTTAATTATTTATATTCGTTCAGCATTGAGTGTTTTTTAAGTAAATACTCAGCAAAAGCAAACACTCATATAATAGTGGTCAATATTTTTTGGATTTTCACAACTATTTGATTTGTTAAATTCATTATTCATATAAGAGTGTTTCATGAACTCGGCCTGATCATAAACCACCCAACAGCCAATTGTTTAAGTGAGCAAATGATTTGTTTAAATATTATAGTCTATTCTCATCTTTTAAAGGTATATTATTCTACTATTTTTTATCAAGTGTAACGAAACTTTTATTAAATGTGTTTTAACTTCAAATAAAGTTACAACTAAATACAAATTATTTAATCGAACTGAGCAGTTCACATAAGAAGACTGGTGAGAAAGTCTTATTAAGTATATTAAGTTAGAAATTATTAAGCAATCATTATACATTTTTCCCCTCTCTTTAATATTGTTACTCACACCAAGGATTTAAACTCGCATTACTGAAACATTTTTCATGAATATTTTTGGTTTTTTTTTCAATTATGATCTACTAGACAAGAAAGAAAGAATTGTTCACTGACCAAAATTAACCTTTGAAAACCAATGAGTGGGGAAGTAAGGAAAAAAAAAATCAGAAAAAGAGTTGACAAAAAGGTTATAATTTAACGTACTAAAGATTCACCTTGGTTTATAATCAACGAGAAGGACCACAATCTTTTAAAGTTGTTCACTAAAATAGTAGTAGTAGTAGTAGTAGAAAAGTCCTAGTACTAGTGCTACACGGGTAGGACGAACCACTTGTTCGAACCTAGCAATTATAGGCCATCACTTAGGCCCTTTTTACTATACCCGTGGTAGAGAGTTCCAGCCACTTCAACATCATACTTCTGTACATTGTACCGCCGAAGCGAGTATGACGTGATCAACAGTCAGTCAAATAAATCAGAGCGTCACGGCGAGGAATCGAACCCACGATCTCGTACCGCTCATGATTCAGTGATGACCAAGCAGACGTGGTAAGTAAGTTAATCCACACGGCCACGCCGGCTCTCTTCACTACAATAAGTCGAGTGCCTTTGATCATTAACAACTTTTGGTGGAGAGATATATTTTATTATTTCTGTATCAAGTAACTTAACTGGTCTCACAATACCTACTTAAATATTTATCACTCAGGCATTAACTTAAGTGATTAGGTCTGGTTTTTCAAGTAGTCCTACATTTACAGTTACACTTAAATCTCCATTAGTTCATATTATACTTTCTCCCTAATCCAGTTATTTACATATATTTTCAATCAAATAAAAATATTTAATAATTTAACACTTACATCTATGATAAAGAGTCTTTAATACCTAGTTGCCTAATGAAAGTACACATTATGATATTGTTTAATTAAGGGGATTCAAGATGTAGGGTGCCTGATAATAAACTTTAATATATTAAACTTTGCAGGCTAAACACTACTCTTTACAGGTAAGTTGGTTTATTCATCCTATCCTGGTGTGCGATAATTATTAATAGGGTTTGGTCGTAGAGCTTTTATAATATTATTAAATAAATAATTGTTATTTATATCTTTCCACAATACCTACTTAAATATTTATTACTTAAGTGGTTAGGTCTGGTTTCTTTTTAAAGTAGACCTACATTTACTGTTTAGAATTATTCTTTTTCAATAAAGTGAATGAAGAAACAACTCTATAAATTTCTACTCCAATATGTAGGTTAAATTCCTCATGAATATTTTTCTGTACCAATTACATTTAATTTTTAATACATCTGGACTAAATATATTAAATAGCAGATTAAAAATGTTTCATAAATAAACGAACCTTCTTTCATTTCTCCTACTTCAGAGAAGTCGACTGTGAGAGACCTGGTGGAAATAAGATGCTGGATATTTTCCCAGAGACTCATAGGTTCGTTAGACTTGCCCGTTCTCGTCTGTTGTGCGCTAGCTGAATTTGATTTCTTCAGATAGAACCCAGGTACTATTTCTAATGACTCTACTTCTAACGCCCTTCCAACTGCTCCAGAAGCTTCGGCTTCTAGGCAGCCGCTTACAGGCTCTTCTCCAAGAATGCATTTTTCTACAACTCCTCCCAACACCTAAAAATAACCAAAATATACAATAATTAGTACATTATTTACGAAATAATAAATTAATTTAAAGGTTGACCGTTGACTACTATTTATGTGCTATAAAAATACTATTAATGCATTTTTAAAGAAATAATGTATACTTAAGAAGAGATGGTATATTTGCTATAAGCAGGAATTCTTATAATAATTCTTTATATATTATGCAAAGTCGAAGAAGTGTCAACAAAAGATCTTGTTAAGAAGTTAAAAGCAATATTTTGATGGATATCTTAAGTTTTAACAGGGTCAGGACCAAAAAAAAGGATAAAAGGGTAAGTGAAATTAAAAAGTTCATGATAATTTTAAAACACCCTGTTGTAAATAGTACAAATTTTGCATTTTTATTCTATACTTTTAGGAAATAAAAGATGAAAGTTACAAATTCCACGCGGTATAAAGAAGAATTAAAGCAACATTATGAGAGACTAACATCTAATTTATGTGACATTATCAGTTAAAAGGAACGAATTAAAAGACGAAAAGTTAGGGAAAATAAAATGATCTAATTATACTTAAGGCTTTATAATTATATACAAGACCAATTTTAAACAAAAAAGTAAAATTAAATCAATAATGCTTCAGATTAAAGGGTATAGAGGATGGTAAATTTTAAACGGGGCTAAAAAAGATAATAAGAGAAAAGATAATAAATACTTGTGTTTTTCTAGATTAAAGTATTTGACTTTGATCCATCTGAGAAGTTAGTTAGTTAAAAATGCTGTTTTTGTGATTCAACGGCAGATTCTAATCAAAAAATTCTGGGGGCGGTTAGGGTTAGGTTTTTAATGATCACCGGCTTTAGCAATTCAGGGCACAGGGATAACGGACTAACAAAAACTGGTTAGGCGAATTAGAACAAAGTGGTCCAAATAAAATCAGCATACTTCGATTTTAATGCAAAAATGTGATTAACGGAAAGTTCGCTTTTTATTGTGAAACTTTAAATACTACAGAATTCTTGTAATATTTATGTACAATATTATTCTATTTACATTATCATTAAAGAAGTAGTGCTATATGCTATTTCATTGTTTATAAGTTTTATTTCTTTGATACAGAACTAGAGTTAAATGTTCCTAAAGTTTGGTTAATATTACATGGTTATTAGTTTTGGTTAAGTACTATTCCTTGGATAATAATATAAGTGATAAATTTTAAGGTGTACCTCCTCACCTGACACTTTAAGTTTTATTCAAAATTAAATGAACTAGAAATATAAATGTTTAAGATAGCAACAGTTACAATTAAGTCTCCAATAGTCCATTCTATACTTTCTCCGTGATCCAGTTATTTACATATGTTTTCAATCAAATCAAAATATTTCATAATTTGGACCGCAAGTCATTTCATATTTAGCTCTATGATTGAGAGTCTACAGTACCTAGTTGCCTAATCAAAGTACATATTAATATATTGTTTAAATTTAAGGGGATTCACGATGTAGGGTGTTTGATATAAAGTGCGATGGCATTTCGTAATTTTGCAGGCTAAATACTATTGTTTACCCGTGGGTTGATGTATTCATCCCACCCTGGTGAACAAAATTTAATTATTAGGTTGTAGACGTACAACAGTTGTTTTAAACATTATTTATTGTAATTTAAACATAAAAAGAGTAAATTTAAAACTTTGTTATACCATAAAGAGCGAAAGTTCAATAGATGCTTTAATATCAAATCACATGGAAGGGAAAAGCGTCGAATTTTGAAAGGTATCGATTTTAAAATCAGATATAGAAATAAGATTTCCGTTTCTAAACTATAAAATTGTATAAGCATGAACACACAAGTATTTGATCTACACCTTAAAAATAACAATAATCAAAAGAGAAAGTCAAAAGAGAATAGTGTAAGAAGAAAATAATACATGTGATTTTATAATGTATTTGAACATGTAAAATTTATAAACATTTTTCATACTTTTGAAAAAATAAAACTCGACTAATTAGCAGAATTTTACTACTTTTCTCAAGTTCATAAAATAATATTTAATTAAAAAAAAAAAATCAAAATGCCAAGTGTCAATTACGACAGTTTATTATAATTATTTTCATAATTTTCTTGAAAACTTCATTAAAAAGGTATTCCTTAATTTCGTGCTATATTTTTGTGAAAACATATTTCTCTTTTTATTAGCCGTCGATCTGACGCTTAAGAAAGCTTAATTAGTAACGCTTCTACAACTTTAAATAATTGCAAATGGCAAAAAAAAGAAAACAAAGAGAGAAAATATTGGTCTTAGTAATTAATAATTTAGAGAAAAATTTACATTATTAAAAAAAAATACCTAACGTTAGAGAACTTTAAACCGTATAAATAAATAGACTTATTACAAGTAATCATTAAGCTATGAGTTCGGTGAAAGAAGAAGTAGTCGTTTAAACAGTCATTAAAATAAACCAGCTGAATCGTTTACATGATAGTTAACCATAATTTTACAAGAATAAGATAAAATTTAATAATTACACCTTTTGAAAACCGCCTTAAATTGTGGAGTACATTATTATACCACCATTAGCATTAGTTAATGGTTGCACAAGACTATTATTTACACTCATAAAGCAAAGGTAAATTTAATGAAGTAAGAATAAAGAAAGACGTCTCACCACTAAAATGATTTTATTATAAAATGCCAGATTTCAACCACTAGTGGTCATATTCAGTGGCGATAAGATGAGTCGAAATGCGGGATCCTTAAATTTACTCAAACGACTTGGACGATGGACTGTAATGATATTAATCGCCTCTAATCGCCTTGAAACTAAACACTATTGCCTAGGCAACTGATAATTTATATCATTCTTTTCATTAATGTGGAAATTATAAATTCTGCGACATTATTTAAAATCTTTTGACGGAAATATTTTTATAAAAGCATAAAATTATTTGACGAATTAAAAAAGTCAACATCTTCCAAAGAAGACTGCATTGTGCCTCTACTACTATATATTCGATTTGGGCAGCTGAGGCCCATTTTCTCTACGATTTAAGCCAAGAAGTTATCCAATTAATGATTAGTATCCAAAGATGAATGGATATACATATAATATACTAGTGCCATATATACAAAAGTCAAAGTATTTGACTGTAAATGTTGTATACAGGGTGTTCCTGGATCGGGTTACTAATACGTGTGTAATGACAAACAAAAATTCATAATATCTCCTGCTTGTTCTTAAATGAAGATTTATAATATTAATTTTTGTTCAAAATGTACCATGTACCCAAAAAGTACAATTTACTAAAATCGTTCAAGAGGAAACCGGCCCAAATTTCGACAATTCAAAAAAAAAAAAAAAATATGCAAGTTGAAAAATTAATATTTTTTCTTTACAACAAATAAATAATATTATTTACATATTATTTATTATATGTAAATAAGATTTTTACATATTAATATGATTTCCTCTGTTAAAAAATTGATGAGCAAAAAAAAAAAAAAAAACCTCTTGCGTTTAGAACTGGGGGCCCCGTCCTCGTTGATTTGGGGGCCCCTAACAGTGGGGGCCCTCCCACAATGCGGGCCCGTGCGGGCCCATAGTTACGCCACTGCCGGTTTCCTCTTAAACGATTTTAGAAAATTGTACTTTTTGGGAATACGGTAAATTTGGAACAAAAAAGTAATACTAGAAATCTTCTTTTAACACAACCAAGAGATTTTATGCAGAGTGACTTTATAGTTCTAAAAAGGATTTTCTTTTGTCCTTAGGCATATTGGCAACCCGATGCAGGGACTTTCAGTATATAGATATACTGCGAAATATTAGTAAAAATGGTAAAATATTATTTAAACTTAAAAATTATTTTTAATTTTATTAGAAAAAGAGAAAGAGAAACTAAGTAAGAAGTTTATAATTATAGTTATAGAATAAATCGTTTTATATGTAAATATTATTGGAAAGAAAATTAATACTAAGCTTGAATAAGAACGAAAGGAATGCCTTTGTAGCTGCCCAGAGTAAAAATAATAATTATTATACATCTATTATAAACTATAATTTTCTCTATTCAACTGTAACCTAAAAATTAATAGAATTCGGGATCTTTATAACATTCTATACGCATGTTATATTATATTTATTACTTATTGTTTCCAGTCTTTTATATGAAGCGTTACGGCACAATGAGCAGAATCCCTTTCATGCTTGTACTATAAACCCCTTATCATATTATACTATTATTAATGAGTTGAAGCAAAATTAGCTTTCTAGATGAGAGAAAATATAAAATAAGATATTGAAATAAGGAATTTAAATTAGATAACGAAGCAGTTTAGATAAGTTGCTAATATGTTTTTTGAGCTCTTACTTAACTTTAATAATAAACTTAATAACAAAATTAAGTGTTTTTAAGTCAAAGCTAAGAATTTTTAACTTCATGACTCATTGTAACATTTTGTGTTGTTTCATCACACTCTAGTGTGTGTTTGGTACGAACTAAACCGTAGTAGATCACTTAGAGGATGAATCAGATAACATTTACATTGTAAAAAAAATGCATTTACATACTGCATCAGTACCACATCTATGGAATCGTGGCCTTAATATATAATAAATATAGTAAATTATAATAGATATTATTTAATTAAACAATAATTTTTATAGAGAATTGGCAATTTTCTATAATATATTAAAGGACAAATCTCTGTACAAAGGATCTCGCCCAAACCGAATCTAAACCGTGCCATCGATATACCGTGTAGGGGACGGTGAGAGAAGAAAAATGAGCCAAAGATCAAGAAGGGTTATCAAGGTGTTTGCTTTTCCTTTCGAGGTCTTCGGTTCTATCTATAACTTTACTAATCTGTGTTTTTATTTTTTTTTTACATTTAGCACTAAAATAAGGTAATATAAATGACAAAGAATAATGGTGGAAATAGAATAAGAGTTTTGTGGTCAGTAAGGGATAAATTTTAGGGGGAAAAATTGCATTGAATTGGTTTTAGGATAAAATCATGCAAATATAAGGAATGGAATATTAAGTGTCAATAAGGGATGAAGTTTTGGAAACTGAATTTAACTATTAATTATGATTAGGTAATTGTAACAATGTGTGTGGTTTATTACATTCGACCAAATTGTGTATGGTTAGATTGGTTCAAAATAATAATTTTGTTTTTCTTGGGAATACTTATTTTTTTCAAAAGTAATATTTTTTTTTAAGAAAACAAAATCTAAACGAATAAAAATACATAAATATTTAATTCTTAATTATTATAAATATTGCAGATAACTAATAAAACAAAATGTTATCAAATTAAATAAATATTGAATTTTAACTCTTAGTATGTTTGGAACTACAATGGAAAAAATAATGATGATTAATGCCTAAACACATTTAAAACGGCGATTGATATAATTTAGTGTAGTCTTAATATTTTCATTTTTCAATATCACACAGTTGTCGGTATATGGTTGTCGGTTGTCAGATGATAAGAGTTTGCAAGATGATTTAAAACACGGTCAAAAAAACCTAGGCATATTTACTTGGTAAATTCTATGAGTAACTCTAACAATAGACTGGGATGACGTTAAAGTGTTTAAGAATGGGGATTTAAAAAGTGAAATAAAAATGTGGTATAGTGTCAGGGATTTTAAAATTACTTTAAGATAAGATGGAAAAAAGAAATACTCTTATAGTAAGTTTTGTTGCAAACAAATATACATTGTAAGAGAGTTGATAATATAGATTAAAATAAAAACGTAGAGTGTTTTACACTTTATAGTTATGTTTAATTTACCTTAATACCGGAGCTAAAGTCATCCTGCTCCTCAGGTTGTGAAGGTGAAGGCTGCGTTGGTTCCTGTGAGTTAGCTAAGGATGCTAAAAGGATGGTGAGGAGTAAAGATAACCTTGTGGACGGCATGGTTGCACTACACGACTTCCTCTCTCCAGGCTCATCCACCTCTACTTATAGCGTTAGCCGTCATTTGGTGCATGACACTACCCCACTCTTATCCCACATGAACACCCTTACCCTCCTCCTCGAAAAAAAAACCACTTCATCAATAATTAATACCATCAATTTTTCACTTTATAATCACCATAAAAAACACCTTTTACTTAAAAATCAAAAAAAGAAATAAAAAACTTTTCATTGTGTCGAAAACGAAAAAATTTGAAGGAGGAAAAAAGCACTTCAAACTGGTTACTTTTCTAAGGCTCGTGTAAAACAGACGGGGAAAGAAAGTCTTGGAAAATTGACATGCTAATAAAAAGTATGGGAGATAATTATTTGATGCGGTAACCTGGATCAACAGCGTATCCCCGTCAGAGAGTTCACTTTCAAAGCAATCAAGTGACAGTACACGGGAAAAAACTAAGACTTTGATATACTCTCAATTTCGAATATTTTGCTTTTTTTCTTAAACCTTAATATAGTTTTAGATATAAAATCATAAGAGAAAACAAAACACAACTACGCAAAAAAGTAAGTAAAAATGTAATAATATTTTTATAAATCTAAAGACTTTGAACAATAGATAAAAACAGAAAATTAACAACATAACCATTTAAGAGGAATATCACCACTAATATTATAGAAACTAATAGGCGCATAAGGTTAACATTTTTACTAGACCAACAATAGGGTAATTATGACCTACTATCCAAATATCTTGGACGAGTTTATGTGTTGGTTTGCAAAAATATTGAGCGACAGGCACGGATAAAAAAGTTCCCTGATGTCTGAGTGGATTTCTGTATTGGAATTTTTGAATTCTGAGTCATAAAAAAATCCGTTCCTTAAAAAACTCTTGCAATGCTTCTGTTACCCTCGGTAAGCAAGAAAGCCAAAGGGGGGAATGAAATATATGGGATATAATAATTAAATATGTAGTAAAAGCAAAAAATCAATAAAGTACATCATAGAAAGTGGGGAAGCTATTTTCCACAATAGTTGACAGACTATTTTTCTTTGTTCTATTTTCAATAAAGATTTTTGCACAAATAAAAAATCTAGTGCTAAAAATCCAAAATAAATTTATATGAATTTGTCTTCTCGCAAATTGATGCTAAATTGATACTTTTATTCATGTAAAAAAAAACAATTTTGGAAGTTTTTAAAGAAATTGAAAAATTAAATAAATTTGACTATAACGGGTTGCGAAAGCATAATATCATTAAAGTATGCACTAGATGTCATCAGGAAGCTATGTATCACATTTATTGGCAGAACATTTTTTTTTTCTTCAAACGGCTTTACAGAAGCCGCCTCGACTGATTCTGTGAAGTATGAACCAAATTTTTCCTAAATATTAAAACCTGCACTGGTAAAACTGAAGAATATGAGGCAGTTTATAGAAAAGATGGCGGGGCCTCACTCTAACGTTTTTTTTTTTGACAAAGGTGTATCAACTCTCTATAATGAATAGAGATATAATTTTTCAAATGTTTAAATCATCCAAATTTACTGATGTTTAACAAAGGAATATAATCTCTCATCTCAAGCGTATAAATTAATCAAAGTTGTGCCGCCAAGCCATTCTCGACCGTATCATCTCCTTCAGTTCAGCCAAAACAAATTTTAGCACATAACTCCAGAAAGGTTCGAAAAAAGCTATAGTCAATTATAATCCTTTGGGTACCATTTAGGGTTAGAATCACACCCTCAAGATATTTACATTAACCTAAATAGTACTTTTATTGTAAGTTGATAGATGATTAAGGTGTGGTAATGATATAAAAAATCAGTTTTTATCCATTCCATTATGAGACGTTTCGACCCTTATAAAAGGCCATTTTCAATCATCTTACATTCAGTTAAATAATAGTGTCACTGAGGTAAATTAAAAGACATTTTTATAACTCTATGAGAGAGGGGTTTGAAATTTAAAAGTAACTTACTACAGTATAATACATACAGATATTAAATGTGATTTTTTATATCATTACCACACCTTAATCATCCATCAACTTACAGTAAAAATCATTAAATAAAAAAGGTGTTAACTTTCAACGATTTTACCTAAATAGTTTTTAATTTAAGCAGATTGTTTGACAATTATCATAAAAAATTACTTATTTTCCGACATTTTCAAATTTTTAGGACCTCCATTTTTTATTTTTACTTTTTACGTGACCAGCGATCCAACCCCTTAGATACTAATATGACCGTGATATTAAATTTTAACTATTTTCCGCTTTATTTTATTGTATTTTTGGTTTTTAGCGACCAAAGATGTTTTGACGTTTTTATGTCTAATTGCAGTGCACTCCTAAGTCTTATTGCTTTTTGGTGTCCAGTAGTAGTTCACCTTTATTGTTCTTCCCGTAATTCCTCTGCAATCCTGAACTACATTTTTCAAAACATCACACGTAGATCAAAGAACGATAAAAAGTGATGCAGAAAAATCTCCTCATTAATATACCATGACACTGTTACTAATTAAATAAGTCACTGATTCTTTTATAAAAAGTAGAATCACTAAGTTTCCATGTTTTTTCAAAACCGCTTTGAAAACGGGTTTGGTATTAAAAACCCCATGGAAACGGCAATTTCAAAACGTTTTGAGTTCAAGGTCGCAACCGCTAATTTTTGGTTTTCAATTAATCTGGTATGAAAAAATAGCATAGGAAAGGGTATTGAAATGAAAACAGAATTGAGACATGCGCAATAGGTATGATGAGCATATTTATAACCTGACTTAATTATAACTAGTCTGGGAGTTTATCGTTTTCAAAATTGCTGTGAAAACGGTTTTAAAACTCCTCATGGAAACACTTTTGGTTTGAAATTTAAAACAGTTTTGAAAACTTATGGAAACGTAGTAAAAATATTATGTCAGAAATGCATTGCAATTAAAAAAGGAAACTTAAGCCATTTTCCTACCAATGGTTCGAAAGTGAAAGGGGGAGAATTAGGTAAATGAAGCAAAAAAATACCTTTTTTAAAAAAGACAATAGCACTACTTCAGTTAAGTTCGATAGACACGCACGCTCGACGTAATATAGGTGAAGAAGGATTGATGGTTTTCATGCTCTGGCAAACATCCAAACAAGACTGTAGAACGAGTAACCGTAAGTAGGTTGTCCTCAGTGTAGATTGGGTTACGCTAAGCTTGCTTTTTTTCATTCTGTATTACGAAGTACATATTATAAGCTTTTAAAATCATTCAGATATTGTGTGTGTTAACTAAAAAGTAAGGTAGTTACCAGAATTGATCATTCAGAAAGTAACACGAAAATAATTAAATTTATTAATAACTCTAAAATAAGTGTTTGAAAATGCTCAGTTATCATAAAAGCTGAAAGGACAGATTGAAGTAAATTAATACCATGGTATAGTATAGGTAGATATTATGTTCTTGTTGAAATAAAAGAAAAGAGATTGTTACCTATTAATTATTAATCAATCTTAGTGTGATTTTGAAGAAATGTTATTTTGTTGGCTGGTACCGAAGTGCGCCAGCCCCCCTTCGGATTAGAAAAAGGTTACGGTCGAAGTGCGCCAGCCTCTTAGTGTAAAATGTCTGAAGGGTGAGGGTCAGGTAACCCCGGGTTATACCTCTTGCACCCCGTCTAAACCTAAAGAACTTTGTTGTGGACTTCGAAATTGGAATCCAACAAGCCGTTCGAAATGTCTTCCCAAGCACTTTGGAAAAATTCAGGATTTAGGATTTACTGAGGACTTCCGATGTTCTACCAACGATGGCCAACTAATTAAGTTTATCTTCGAACTACCCTATATAGACCCTGAAGAAGTTGAAGAATGTTATATTAAAGATTTTATAAGCCATCACAATAATCGATTTTGGGACTATATCACCGAGAACTATATTGATCTGTCCACGGCTAAATTCCCAATACCAATGTGGGATTCAAGCCGCCTAGCGTTGGTTGTTTATAATAATATGGTATCTAGATTTGAAATGTGAAAGTCATTTTTAATTTATTTAGGAGTATGTACATAAATTACACCTTTCAATGTGTATTTGGTATTATATTTATTGAATATAGACTCAATTGTATTATAATGTATATTAAATATATGCAGAAGATTTTAGTTTTCATGAGTACGTTTAATGTTAAGTTAATCTAAGCCCTTCTAATAAATATTAGCACTTACTTATAAGTGAGTGTAATTTATGTAAGAAACATTTCTTTAATTTTTAATACATATTAACAAAATAAATGGTTTTTTCTCTCGTATTTTTTTATTATTTTCTTAAATTTCCTATGGTTAATGATAACTTATTTTGATTTTGTAAGTTTTTTTTTTTTTCATTTTGAATATTCCCAAATTAAAGTGTATCTACTGACTAAATTTGGATTTTGTTCTAACGAGAACATTCTACAGATTCTCCTATTATATGCTCTGAGATTTGCTAATGATCGCCGTATCATTCTGAGCAGTTTGTTCAAAGTAACTTTAAATCGCTTTATATTGAGTATATGCGAATATTGACCACGATTAGTCCTTCAGATTAGAGGATCCGTGTCCGAGGTGGTTGGACTACCTGGGTCGAGAGGTAGGATTAACCCGGCGCACTTCGACCGTACCCTTCAAAAAGGGGCTGGCGCACTTCCCCCCTGACCCGACCTTTCCCGGCGCACTTGGTGTACAGCCATTTTGTTGACTATCTCGTGTTCATAAGTGCACAATAAAGAAATGTAACACAAATATTAAGTAGGGTTGTACCCCGAGTAAATTTGGCTAGGTCATATAAATCAGGAAGCACTATTTAAGAAAAAAAATGTTCCGATAAAAAATACGTGTCGTGTCGCGGGACACCTGGTAGAAAACGAAATTCCTTACATTTTTCATTATTTCATTAAATATAAATTATAAAATCACTCAGCTAAGTACGTATATGTTGCTAACTACTTATACATGGTGGAGTTAGAAAATAGACAAAATTAAAAGTAACTAACTGTCCTAGCAGAGTTAAGGCAAAATTAAAAGAAAAGCATTATTTGTATCATCAATAAATATGTATTGAATATTGAGAAAAAAGTTAATCATAATGAGTTAATAGTTAAAGAGTGTGTTTGTAGTTGGTAGGAAATAGGACTGTTTTCTGCCTACCTGGCCTACTAATTTAAAATATTATAAAATATATCAATTCCTTACTCACAAACGTCCTTTTGTATCAGGTTGAAATTTTACATGCCTGTTACAATTTTACTTTAGACGATGTGTAAGAAGTTTTATTAAAATCGTTACGTTAGAACGTAAGATATCGGTAAAAACGTTGTTTTCTTTATATTAAACGTTTAGGGTCCGCTAATAAATTTAGCGATCTTTATCACTTCATAGCAGTGTCCGTGTTCGTTTTACTAAGCAAAAGTTGTTTGTCTCATTAAATAGATGAAGTTAGAATTTTTTCCCGTCCTTAAATTTCAATTTTAAATTTGAAGCTTTCGTTTACGCGAGCGTTGCGCGAGAACGCTTGGGCGGATAACGTTGGCCAACGAACTCAGCCTGGGCATTGGTAAAATGAACATGTGTACCAAATTTCAACTAACTCGGTCATCTTTTACTCAAGTTATCGTCATCGGTAGATTTCGTGACGCTTGGTTGTGTGACGGGATTTTTTTTTCGGATTCACTCTCGGGCTCCAAACGTGCCATAAGGAACTTCGTTAAAAAAAAATCTGGCAATTAGTGTGGCACATATCTTCATCGGGTCCTATTATTGATCACGTGAGATTTGGATATTTTTCGTTACCCAGTGAGGGTGGCACTTATTTTTATTTAATATTAAATGTGAGCAGATAGTTGATATTCATATGAGACCACCTGAACACTACTTTCAATAAACCATCTAAGATTATTAAAAATCGGATGAGTACTTTTAAATATATAGACGTTAACAAAAAAAGTTGTTCACACGCGGAAGGAAGCAATGAAAACAAAGGGATATTTATGGCTATCATACAAATTTTATAAAAATTATACAAGTACCACAGACAACCAACATATTATAGACACCAGATCAAAAAATTCTGTCTTAACAGATTTTTTTCCAGTAATTGTTCAATCGAAGAAATAATTTCGTCGTTCAGAATGATCACAGTGCATCTAATACCTTTGGTAAGCTCGGAAGAAAAAAAAAAAATCCATTTAAAATATTAATCAAACCATTTGCAATATTGCAATACTTTCACTCGTAGTTATTTTATTTGTATCAAGGAACCTAATCAAACCTTTATCAAACTGTATTAGGCCGAATTTTAGTTCACTATGTGTATAAACAAGTCTTAACTAAGTTATGTTAAAACACTTCCACAATTATTACCAACATGAAATATGTAATGCGGGACACAATATCTTTCTAGTAAAAAACCACCAGAAAAAAAGCTTATATTAAAACAGTATATTCAAAAATAAGAAAGTGCTATTTTACATTTTCTGCTTTACTCATTAAAATCTATAAATTGTTGAGTTTTACTAATAGAAAGCTCGTTCAAGAAGATAAAAGACCCAGCATCTATCTCACAACAATGACCTGGAAAAAAAATGCCAATGGCAACTCATCACTCTAAATAATTAACGGATGATTCACGACCAAGAAAATCTAGAAGTGACATTATAATGCAATAATAACCAACTGTTAAATCTAGCACTAAACTATATATGATTTTTTCATGACTCAGGATGATAAAGACGATGAAATATAATAATAATAAATATAATAAATAACGATGAAATATATACCGTATTAATAATAATTTTTATGATCGGACAGAAAGTTGTCACAGTATTATAGTGTTTTAATAACTATTTTTAAGCCAAAGAAAATGACATATTAGCAGGACTGAAGGATTTTCATCGATACTCATATTTCTTAATAATAAATAGTGACAAGGAATTTGTTCATAATCATAAGCATCGATAAAGTAAATAAAGAGATAAAAAAAAGGGTTAAATATACCTTACGCTCTCCCATAAAAAGATTGGAGCTCCAAATATAAAGATACAACTTTATGCAACAAATGAATTTTGCAACGAAGCTTGTTATCAATTTCATGGTCTTTGTTCTTTTGTAGTAAATATTTAAACTATATTCTCTTTTTATTTCATGCAATATAGTTGGGTTTGTAATAAACGAAAAATATCGAATTATTTTATTGTACTTTGCTTATTGAAATGGATATTGCATTGATCATAATGAAATAATACCTACCTATAGGTACACATAATTTCATGAAAATCGATTCAGTAGATTAGGCTCCGCAGGAGTCTCTTCAGACAAAAAAATATTTTTTTTTTTTTTAAAAAAAGCATTCATTTATAGGACCTTAAATCGTATAAATCCTTTGAAAGTATAAAATAAAATTTTTGCGCCCTCGCACAATAATTTCTATAATTATAATTAATAATTATAATAAATCTACATTTTCACAATAAAATCTAGCCATAAACATAAAAGTGAGAATTTCATTATTTCCAGTATCCCTATGCAGTTATATCGGTACAATAATTAAAAAAAAAACCACACATTTATTTAGGTACAATTAAAAATATGTTTGATGGCATTTTTGGAAGTATTGACCTAAAGGGTCAAACTTGTTGAATACTGCTATTAAGTTTTGTTGCTATTGATGTTAGTAAGTCAGTCGCACAGTACACACAGGTATATTGTCAGTATTTAGGCCGGGCGCATATTAAAACGACTAGTTGTGCTTGTAGTTTAATAAAACAAATATTATTGAATACTTACATATGTCGCTGATTAGTCAATTAAGTCCGCTTACATTTTCTTTAAATTCAGACTAGTCAATCGGCGTTCAGATGACTTATCGTGTTAAATTTCGTTACGAATCTTCCAAAAAGAACCTATAACAATAAAAGCAAAATAACGCATATGGTAAGTACATGTAAAGTAGCTTTCAAAAAAAGAAAAAAAAGTAATCTGACAGAAGCACATACATTATGTTGGCAGAACCGGATGAAACATGGAAACCTGTAGAATCAGAATCCGGAACAACTAACAGTAAAAACGAGAGTTGAAAAAGCAGGTATTTAAGTCCCATCGAATTGTAATCTTGATGAAGTAAGAAGTGTCCATTGCTATTTTGTTCAGTTGTATGATTTTTGTGATTATAAGAAAAAGGCTAAGCCGATGATTACGAGTACCTACAATGGTCGAGAACAAATTCTTATTTTTATAAGGTCGTATAGCACGAACCCCTGAGGAAATTGAAATTCTAGACAAGGCTCATACTTTAAAACGTAAGCTACTATTAAGAGGGGATTTTCGGAATTAGATACTTCAAGGGTTGAAATAAGAGGAAGGTGAATACTAAATAGCTAAAATTTTAAACAGGCTTCTGCTAACTACGTAAGCATCCACTAAGCGGACATTTATCGGTGGAAAAGCTTTAAAATAAATAATTAATTCATATTTTATATATCTAATAATATTATATAATATAATAATTTTGGTAGAGGGCTATACTGGAAATATAGAGGCCCGTGGTTCAATTCCCGGCGCTGGAGTGTATTTTTCTCTGTCTGTTTCCCGTAGTTAATAATAATTATAATTTTATTTAAATTAAAATTTAATCTTTCCGTAGTATGAATACTACCAAAACCGTAAAATATGAATTTCTAAGTGATTGTACTAGGTATACAGGTACTAATTGGGTACTTTATAATTATAAGTGTTATTTCTCGGTCTAGTTCTATGTCATTAATGTTGACTTCTAAGATTTGTGGAAAATTGAAAGCTTAAATTCGGGACAAGGTATCATTAACGTCAGAAAAACTCATTCTCCTGCGTAGCTTAGTTGGTAGAGCGCTATCCTGGAAATATAGAGGCCCGTGGTACAAATCCATTGCTACTACACATTACAATCTCCAAGATAATGATTTATCGTTTCAGTACCCTGATTATAGTCTACAACTTTAATTTAGTTTTAATTATTAACTTATTTATTAAACGTGTTTTGGAGACAGGATTAATAAAAAAAACTTTCTGGGTGAGATAAGGTGTAAGGCATGGTTTGATGTTTTAGCGTTTCAAAAAGAGAATTTATTTATTTATAACACTCAGTTTCCCACTTTAAGGATATCTTCCCCTCAGTTCACATTAAAAAGAAGTCAGAAAACAACCAAAAGAAATATACCTTTGGTGTTAAAAAGCGTAATCTTACATGGTTAATTCTCATTAGGCAAGATGTTTTACATTTTTCCAAATTAATAATAAGTTAATGAGCTATTACAACCATAACGTTAACAAAATCTCCAGCCTCAGAACCGTGAATCCGATCTTCAAATGTTTTCCCAAAAATTAGTTGCCACATCCGCGTATGCTTGAGCAACTCAAAACACCCCCCGAAGGAAGTGGTTTCAACCAGATAATGTTTCTTCGTATATTTCCACTTTACACGCGATATACCTATTTTCTACACCCAGACAATTAATAATGTATACGCTTCTATTAGTCACATGGAAAGAAAAAAAATGAAAACTGCATCGTTTTAGGCCTTTAGGTAAAGAAAAGAAATGAATATTTAAGATGCCTAATATAAGCCATTAGTATGCCAAAACTAACAAGTGAAACTTATAAGCTTATAATACTCTAATAACTATACTCTCCCGTACGTGAAGATACAAAGTGTGATATGTTATTAACTATTTCTATATTTTATTAAAATTAAGGTTGATCCTTAACAGCTATGGATTCATTAAGCTGCTGACCTAATTCGTTGCTTTGTCTGAAATATTAATGAAACAGACTATTATTAAGCAACCTTCGAGAACATTTTCCAGTAAATTGAGCAGTCGAGTAACTTTCTATTTCTATTTCGAAGTATTTTTAAGTAAATCATTTCTTTTTCTTCTTTATCTGATTAAAAGTTTTTTTTTTAATCGATTAGAGAAGCGAGTAATTTGTTCTAAATTATATCACATATTAGTAAAAAAAATATTTTTTTTTAAAATTTCAAATAAATATTTTCATCTAGTTTAATAATTTGCTGGGGCGAGGCATTGAAAAGTGGCAATCTCACGAACCATAGAAAGAATGACTAACTAACGAATAGAAATTTGTGTTCAAGCTTCCGTCACAAAAAAAAAAGGAAATAATTTTATTTATTGTTTGTCAATCTTCAGTTAATAACTTTAATATGATTTTTTTTTCTTTGGTCTTTAGGGATGATGTAATAAAAAAAAAAAATGTTTAATTATATTAATTTATTGGCATATCATGAGCCCTTATGTCTGAAATTAATATTGTGGTATGAACATTTTATAACAAATGTTTGGAGTAAAGGAATAACAGTAAATAAAAACCCTTACAATACTCTAGTGTTCAACAGTTAAAAGGAGTAATAGTTAATGGGCGAAATATTGCCGATAAATTAATATAATTAAATATTAATTGTTTTATTATATCATCCCTAAAGAACAAAGAAATAATTAATATAAAAATGCCATTTTTCAAAACTGGTCTTATTGTCAACTTTTTTTTTTTTTTTTTTTTTTTTTTTTTTTTTTTTTTTTTTTTTTTTTTTTGGTTTCTGTATTCTTTACCTTAGCTGTATCTATGTGCAAAATTTGGGGAAGATTGAATGACGGGAAGTGGTTCAAAATTGGGGTAATATGTGTGCGATGAAACTTAAAAAGCAAATAAATTTTACGTAATTTTTTTGTTTCTGTATTCTTCACCTTAGCTGTATCTATGTGCAAAATTTGGGGAAGATTGAATCACGGGAAGTGGTTCAAAATTGGGGAAATGGAAATGTGCGATGAAACTTACAAAGCAAAGTAATATAAGACCAGTAAAAAGAAAAATTTTATCCTGTATACATTACCTTGCCACTACTGCTGAGTATACCTTATCATATATATTCATAAATAAATCGAAATTACTAATATACCACTTAAAAAAAAGGACAAAATTCTATTTAAGGTTATCTCAAAGAGAACCTTAGACAAGAGATAACAAAAAACAAAAATAAAATAAATAACGATCTATATGGTTATAAAGAATCAAACATTCCTAGATCATTTAGTAAGTTATCACTTCGGATTTAGGATTACATTTAATCTCCCAGTCAAAACAAGATGAAGAGATATTATTGCGACAAAGGATTGAACAAGGAGCCGCTAAGTTAGATACTGAAGGCCATTTGTAACTTTAATTTGAGTCTTGATACTTCTACTTCTCTTGATCACCTAAACTAGAGATGACTAAGACTAATCGCAGGAAAGATAAAAGGCCTATACATTAAGGTTACATGGGATAATCGCTGAAAAGAGCAAAACATCAAAATAGGCCACATTCCAAGGGCTTTCATATACGCTTTAAGACTCAGTCTCGAGACACATGGGAAGAGCTTGTCGACATGTGATTCGGTGAGTCTCCGAGATTAGTCTCAGCCCTACATCTACTTGTGACGAGCGAGTCTCGAGACTAAAAAGTCTCAGATTGATACTTACCAAACATTGTTTAACTTGAGGTCTTATTTTATTTATTGAGCTTGATGAAGGTAATGGAATAATTGTGACCATTCTAGAGATTGAAATTTGTTTTGTCTCCGAATAGAAAAAACATTGACAAAAATCCGTTTCTTGTCTGTTTGTCGTTTAACATTTTGTGAACCACCGTATCTAAAAAACTATTCATCCGATTTGATGGTAGGTCATAATTAGACGTGACTCCCATATTTTGATAGTTTCACTTTCTGCACAGATTTAATATTGCTTTAAAATATATGTGGGAATCGAAAATCGAAACAGATCGAAACTTAATATGACCGTGACTATTCCTCCAATAAAAGGACATAAGGAAGCCATGAAGCCTAAGGTAAACTATATTTATTTTCGTTATATTTTTGTTTCGGAGTAACTTAATCAAGTATGTTTCTACGCATTTACTACCTTCGAATTCTATGTTATTATTGACATATTATATTAGTAATTTATTAATTCGATGGCGTCTAGAATTGCATTTCTCAAATCTACAGAAATTTTACGCTCACAATTCTCTAAGACTGTACTATGTTAGCATAAACCAATATATATCAATTTATTTGATGATTTGTGCAAATCGTCTGTCCAAAATATAAATAGTCATAATCTTTTACAAAGACACTCTTCAATTGTTACATTCTTTAACTAAAGATAATGCCGTTTTAAGACAGTAAGCCTATTTTCAGTTTATATACTACGTGTATAAACACATATCTTACTAGTAGGGGTAATAATAATTTATATAAAAACATAAATTCACTTCAAAATATATTTGCAGAGGCTGCACTTCTAATAAACACCGACTTCATCTTCAAGACACTTCAGCACTATTTCACACCTCAACATGTGGATTACTCTAACTCACCACAAATCACCTAGGGTCCACCCAAATACCTAACTTCGGCCCTGAAGGACATTTCACTTTCAGGACCCATCAACATCGGCCTGCGGGTACTAACTGCCAGGACCATCTTTCTATCACCCAACAATGGCTTGGTCACCAACTGCCATAGTCAACCCCTTAATATCCACGCATCACTCCATCACATAAAATTGCAGAAACACATCAGCAGTAACTTCATCAGCACATAAGGTATCTCCTCCTTTCCGCGACACACTATTTCAAGTATGAACCTCCAGCTTAATACCACAACAAATCCACAACCAATACTGCACTGCCTTGGCTACTTCCTTCTTCGGGGACCTACCTGTTCCCAGGTGCTCAATCTCCACAGCAGTCTCAGAGCCAAGTCTAGAATATTTTTGGATAGTAGTATAGACCTTAGGCTAGCAAAGGTTTGATTTACTGTCTAGTTGTGCTTTTCCCCACCAGGAATCTATCAGACTAAGCCCTAGCATATTCGCAAGAGGAGTCCAATCTTAGCTCTGGAGGTGTACACATCATACAAAAATCGGTCCGAGACAACTCAGACAAACTTTCTCATATACGAGTTCATAATTACATAGCCCAGTGTTTTCCATTTATTAGTTTTCGTATGTACATTTAATTATTATTGAAAATTTCATCAAAATGTATCATAAAAATAACATCTCCTGGGCGGGGAATCGAACCCGGGTTCTCTCCGTCCGCGTTTTAAGCAATTTTCTCAGGAACTAGATTTTCCCGGGAAAACGGCTTATATCGTTGGATTCGTATTCCAATGGACTACATTTTAGAATTTTTTAATCAAAATCGTCGGAACCGTTTTCGAGGAATAATTTTTTTTCCGTTTTTTTTCAGAGTTTTTGGGGGGTTGCGCCCCCAAATTTAGAGCTAAAATTCATTTCTCGATTTCACCTCGGGGTATGATTTTTCTAAACATGTATGCCAAATTTCGTCAAAATCGGCCCAGTAGTTTAGGCTCCAGACGTCTGCACAGACGACAGACGACAGACGACGGACAGACATTTTTTAAAAACCACTTTTTTGGACTCAGGGGACCTCAAAACGTGTAAATCCATCAAAATCTCAAAATCGAATTTTCGCACCATCACAATACTTTCTCTTTATACGAGAAAGTAAATAGTAGTATCTCCCACAATATAATCATACAATAAATGTATTACCACTCATAACCCGTATACTTTATTACACTCAACTAATCCCTGGTAGACAACCACTTCTTTCTTAATAAAGTACAAGTATGAGATATGGATCAGGTATGGGATATATATATATATATATATATATACACATTTTAATGTTATCAAGTTTGTATAAATGTCATTAGCAAAATATTTTTACAAAATTTAAGGCTCCAGCGAATAACAGTAGGTTCGATTTGGGACATACTTCTTGGAGAAAAGCACAGGCTTAAAATTCTTAAGCACTTTCCTGCACTCACATAATTAGTAGTTTTAAAGGTTATGTTTGTTAATAATAGATTGGAATAAGTATGGGGGATCGAACCCTCAAGTATTTATTCATATTTATTTATTTTTTGTATTTTAGTTTTTGACACAACCCGAATCATCAATCGAAATCAACAAATAATAAACAATAATAAATAACAATAAACAATAATAAACAATCAACAAATCGAACCCTCAAGTATTCAATTTAATTGAATACTTTGATTTAATATTTTTGAATGGCTTGAATATCTTTAATATAAAGGTAAAATGTCACATAAGAACGTATAAATTATCATGATTACTTTCTTAAAATAAACCTACAATCCTTTTTTTAAAAAAAAATTGCAACAAAAAGAGATTTAGTTTTGCAATGTAATGCAGAGGCTTTTTCTCTGACTGCTGTAAAGACTAAACTAAACACTCAAGGCTAAAATATTAAGAAATACCCGACTGTTCGAATTGCATAAAGGATATTGCTTTATATCCAAGATATATTATATTTCCATTTATTTCGAATATATGTTTATTAGATATCTAATGAAAAAATTGTCCAACAAACTCAGAAAAAGCTTGATATACACATATTAATACTAAATTTAAGATTTAACATAAATATTTAACATTTTCTAGAAAAATAGTCTGCCAATTAGTGTGACACATAGCTTCCTCGAGTCGTATTAAAGTAAACTATAATGATTTTTTTTGCTTTTACAACTTAATATTATCATAAATATTTAATTCTCCTCTGGTTTTTAAATATATCAATTTTTTTTTTTATTTTTACTTGAGTTAAAGTATCAAAATTTAAGAGAGAAGACGGTTGAAATTAATCCGGGAGTATCTCCGGGCTACTTTCGACAAACAATCCAAATTTCATTAAAATCAAATGACTACTTTTGAAGATATAAGTGTAAATGAATGTATGTTTGTGCGCATGTGGAAGAGGAAGAGAAACAAATGGGCGCAAAAGGTTGAAACTTATAAGGGACCAACAGTGGGCTAATTATGACCTACCATTTAAATTTAATTTAAATCAGACTAGTAGCATTTAAGATACGTTGGGTTCGCAAACATTGAGCGAGAGACTTCAATTTCTTTAAATTCGAGCTTAATATATACAATTGACGTTTGAACTAAATAAGTAAAAAATATATTTTGTCTGCTCCTCGCATCGAATAAGCATGAACAAAAAATTTTATTCAATTCGGATCCAAAATACTATTATTAATAATTTTTAATTAAAAAACATTTTTTCCATCCCATTATGGAGCTTACAAAATTAATATAAAAAAGTGGTCGACAACTCTTTACAAATTATATGTAATTTTAAAGAGGTCATCCAGTAGAATACGATTCTGTATTTATTTCCAATTTTCGACTTTTCAAGCCTGAGTTATGGTCGATCAAATTTGTCGAACTTATTACTGGATATTTCTTGGAAACTTTTAGGGAAAAAAACCAAAGTACTTTTATCTTGTATTTTACTGTTTTAAGTGCATGGCAAATTCCATCAAGATCATTTGAACTTTGTTTTTTGATATCACTGTAGATTTGTATAACCATTTCATTGTGAAGGTCTAGATAATTTAAGCAAGCTTTGTAGCAAAATTCGTATTTCCAGAATTAACAGTTATGGAGATGTAGTGATTAATAGGTAATTTGGCCTTAAAAGTAGTACATAAATGGCTTCAATCTTGAAAATGAGTAAGTATTTAGGGATTTTTTTTTTTTGAAACTACACCAGTATTTCTGCCAAAGGAGGTGATAAATATGTGAGCAAAATTTGGTTTAGATACCGCAAAACAATGAAAGAGCCTATAAAGAACATAAACTCAAACACACAAACACAGCCACGATGACTTTAACATATATATAATAAAATAAAACATAGCCTATGTCACTTGAGTATAGTGCAGCTTTCTATCAGTAAAAAAAATTTCAGAATCGGATCAGTAGTTCCTGAGATTTCCTCCTACAAACATACAATTTGACCTCTATAATATTATTATCGTAGATTAGTGGACATCACCATTAAAATTCTAAATATTGTGTGTAAGAATTACCTTTTTATTTCGATAGCAATTATTTGGAGCAGCAAATAAAAAATATACAAAATAATATACAACGATGCATATGATAATTGATTGAAAGACACGCTCAACAATTTAAATAATAAAGGTACAGATTAACCTTTTCAGAATAAAATATTATCAGCTGATTAGGTCCTTTCACTTTTAACAATCTTAACAACACGAAAGACGAGAACTGTATCCAAGGGAAAGTTACTCAGGGTCATGGCCGAGGTTGGCGTCTGTAGAACAAGTCCAAAACCTGGACCATCTACCAATCTACCTCATCATTCACACTTTCAGTCTCAAATTATTTTAGCCCACATTAAACATTTTAACCAAACAGGTTCAACTTTTTTAAATTTAAATTTGATTAGTTTGTATTTGATAGGGATATTAAGATAAAAGACAACTATAAAATAAATAACAACAAATTTTTGTCATAGAAGCGGACCCTGTTGGACATAGGTTTTATGAAAACTAGTCAGTTGTTTGAGAGATCATTAGTATCCCAATAACAGGTATCATAAAACTTTTTTTACCCCTAAAAAAATGAGAATACGTGGTGACATTTTTTTTTTACGGAAGTAGGACAATATTATTAAAATATACTTACTATATGAATATCTCGCGTTAAAATGGGAAGATCTTAAGGGGAAAAAACTTATTGAAAGATCAAGATGAACTTAAAGCCCCTTTTTTTAGATGAACACTGGAGCAATTTTATCAGGAATATAAAGAATGATACCTCACCACTAAAGTAACTTTATTGTATAAAGCCAGCTATTAACCACAAGTTATCATCATCTGCACCATATCCTATCACCATGCACCATATCATATGAACCAGTCACTGAAGATGACCACCAGTGGTTGTAATGCAAGCCGGCTTTCAAATATCAATTTTTTTTAAAAAAACAATTAAGTTCCCTTGGAATAAAAACAGTTTCCGAGAAAGTAGTGATCATTGTAAATACGGCGAGCGGTTTTTATATCCGATCCCAGCACTGTTTGATACAATTTTCAATAATAAATCAGTTAAACCATAAAAATACCTGTAACAATGATTACACTAATTAAAAACACAGGACGATGAGACAAGTACAAGGGAAAGATTTATAGGAGTAGGGTCATACTGATTTTTATTATTATTTAATATAAATGTGAGACCAAATAAATTCATTAATTAAAATAAATTTATAACATTTTAATTCTCATTTTATATCCACCTAATTAACTGCAGATATATTTTTTGAGCCTTTAGGCCTAGGTATTATTTTATATGTCAAGAGCCTAATGTTAATAGGAGTGTTATAAAGGTTTCGGTGTCCAGATTGTTATCAAGTCCTTACAATGTATCTGGAGCGAGTAATTTTCGACTCTATCTTGCCTCTGACAGTACAGTTACCTCAACAAAATATACAATTAGTTGCTTCAGTTGCTACCCAAAAAATCTACTAACCCACCCACACATTCTTCAAATAATATTCCCATTTCTAGCACACAGCTCTGATTCAATCTTAGAGTTAAAGATTAACAAATTAGATTTGTACCTCTATCTCTTCTCTCGTAATTGGAGTATTACAGACACTTTTAATTACAATTTACCTCAATGTAATGTTATTTTATAAACTATTAATTAAACTAAAAGGTTTCCAAAAAAGTATAAGGCACATATTTTTTTTCTTTTATAAATAATTATCTCTATATTCGTGCGCTAATAATGACTGGGGATGAAATGATATTGAATATGATCAAAGAAAATATATATTGAGGTTATTACAAACGTCCATTAAACTTTAACGTACTAACATTAAATTCTCAGAAAAACGGCGTTCAAAAATAAGTAAGTATTCTATATTTTTCTTACTTTCTCATATTATGCGTAATATACGTAGTGAAAAAGTTAGGTGATGTCATGAGAATTCAATTTTGACGTATTCACACGTTTTAGGTCCCAAAAAAGAGGTTTTTAATAAAGTGTTTGTCGACTGTAGTCTACGCAGGCTCGTGGAGCCGAAATTATCAGACCGATTACGATTCAATTTGGCATATATGTTCATAAAAAACTAAACGTCGACGATTTTTATTTAAAAACAAAAGTAAAATAGAGTCTATTTAAATACAAATATAACCGTTTACGTTTCTTTCAGGGAAAAATCCAGGAAAAATTCAGGGAAATAGTTTCGACTTTTTACGTGTTTCAACTGTTTTGGTGATATTCATGAAAATAAATCTGATTTTTAGAAAATTGAACCTGCTAAATATTTTTTACAAGCTTTTATTACTTTTCCTCACTACTAATAGTAGGAAAAGTATTGTTTAAACTGCAATGTATGTATGTAAATTCGGGTCAAATCTTGCAACTGAATTTTAAAACAGTTATTCTCAACCGATTGAATTGAAATTTTGCATACACGTTTAGTTTGGATGAAAATGCATGGTTAGCTAAGAGACGTCAGTCTAAATCCAATATGGCGGACTAGTTATTTTTTAAGCATACCCATGATATGGGTATCAAATGAAAGTGTTTGCTGAGAAGAATACAAATAAAAGCTTGTTTTTAAAAATGTTTTTTTAATAAAATTTTTATAATTAATTACATGAAATATTATGGAATTTAAATTCAGTATCAATATTATAAGAGAAAGTTTTATTCGATATACCGGACCGATTTTTTGAATATATGTTCTTCTAATATTTTTCCCAATTAGTTTTGATCCATTTATTATTAAAACGTCTTCAATGGACCAAAATCTGTCTTAAACATTGACTTTAACACAAAGTTAGAAATATTAAATAATCGTACAACACTGAATACATCAGTATGCATGCTGTGCTATTACTTTTGAATCTCAAAGCTAATTGTTTTGTAAATTTTCATAAAAGTTCATTACAGGTTCTTAATAATTTATTAGAAGAATGTTTCTCAAGTAATAAATGTATACATACATTTTACATTGGAGGGAAAAATATTGTAAGATTAACTAATTCCGATCCCGTCAATAATTATAGACATATCATGAATTAAAATTAATTTGAATAATTTATTTATATATTTATTTTTTATAATTATCAGGAAATGTTTTTTGAGAAAAATATATTCAAAAACAAAAATGTTCATGAGGTGAGAACATAAAATCTGGCTTGTTAAACTCAATAGTCATCGCGGAAACTCTGATTCGTTTAAGTAATCTCTTTAAAGGGTATTGCCGTGTTTAAAATATTAATGAATATCCAAAGGAATTATAAATTATCTCCCTAACAGAATAAAAGAGTTTCTTCGGGACTATAGATTTTTCCGGAAAAACGATTAGTATGGTTAAATTTACATTTAAATAAGCCACCATTAGGAATGTTTTTTTTTTATTAGGGAATAAATCTTTTAAATAAATCTCTTTTTTAAATAAAAAAAATAAAGAAAAAATAAATAAACTGTAAATAACTAGAAAAATAAAAGAATCGAAGCAAACAATATCGTTCATATCTGATAATATCGATTGCTATATAATGATATTAAATATTGATATTAGTAAATAAATAATACAAATAATTGATTATTTTACAATTTACGAGATATTGTACTTTTAGTATACCTACTCACGATTGAGGTACAATACTGTCTCCCCCACAATAGCTTTATTAATATAAGACAAAAATAAAAGCAAAATGGTTTATCATCAGGGCCTGCCGAATAAGTAAACAATGTGGCACATAGCTTCCTCGCGTCCTATCATATAATTTAATAATTATATACTTTTACAAACTATTATTGTATAATTTATTTAATTTCCCCCGTTTTTTAAATGTCAGAATTGTTTTGATTTTTACATGTACTTAAGTATCAATTTAGCAAAATTTAATGAGCGCAGGCGGTTGAAATTAATCTGCGGGCTACTTTCGATAAACCATCCAAATTTCCAAAAAGTCAGATAATTGCTTTTGAAGATATAGGTGAAATAAATAAATAAATGTATGTTTATGCGCATGTGGAAGAGAAACAAATAAGAGCAGAAGGTTGAAACTTGAAACATATAGGACCAACAATGAGCTAATACTGACCTACCATCCAAATTTCAATAAAATCGGACGAGAGGTCTTTAAGAAATGTTGGTTCGCAATAATTGAGCGACAGACAGACACAGAATCAAAAATGTTCCCTGATGTCTGAAACGGATTTCTGTCTTCGGATGTTTTAAATCGATTTTTGAAAAACATTCTATTCTTCAGAATGATTACATAGCTTCCGTTACCTTCGGTAAGCTCAGAAGTAAAGTAATATCATAAAAAAGGAGACATAAAACAAAAATTATAAACAAATAAAATAACAAAGTAAAAAAAGTAATAAAAGTTAAATAATTTTGCAACTGCCAATCATTTTTGGCAAGCACCGATGATGCCAGTTTGCAGTTAATCCGATCTCACGATAATAAAGTTTATTGAGAGAAATTATTGTCGAACTTTACCTTAGTAATTATTTTACCATCTACCAAATAATGATCATGATTTATAGAATAATAAAAAACAAAATGGCCTTATTCTTCTGATTATAGTTCTGATTAAGTTGAATGATTAGTTCCTGTTCCACAATACTATCACAGTGCAACAAGTTTTGTTGAAACTTAAAAATTACAAATGTATTTAGGATAAGGAATAAATAAATTTAAAAATACAGATTATATGTTTAACATAATCTAAAAATTATTATTAATAAGTACACAAATCACAGGTAGATTGGGGCTTTAGCTTAAAAGCTAAATGACATATAAACATACATAATACATAAGATATTAAAGAGTAGGTATTATAAAATTAATTAATTAATATAACTTATCATATATAAGAAACTAACAGACCCTAATGCAATGCCAAATATCAAGTGCTCTAACTAATTTTATTTGTAATATAATTTAGAAATAAAAATTAGCCATCGTAAATACAAATTAACATAACTTTTCCTCCAATTTGTTTACAGATTCATAATTAATGTGTCATAATAAAAATGTGGCAGGAAAAAGAAATATTTTTAAATAAACTTGTAAAGGGTGCAATGAACAACTTAAATAAGACGTCAAAAAATTCAACACGGCTAACGTTTTAATCAGAAATACAAGCTCGTTCTTTATTTGTATTAGATATATTTTATGTAAAAATCCATTATATAAAATTACTGAACGTAATGATTTTTATATACCTTTGTTAGAGGTATATTATAATTTATGTTAAATGTAGGTCTGTACTTTCACACACTAGTTCATACACGAGATGTATACATAAAAAAATATATAAATTGTTTATTCCTTATAATACATATATATAATACAAACAAAAAATTCAAGTTTTTAAACTTTAGTTCATAATATATTATAAATCACTAGGTTCTATGATTTATAACTAAATAAATATAAAAAAAAGAAAGACCGAATTTTGTATCCTCTGTTTTTTATCACAATATATAAGAAAGATATAAAAGTAAAAATCCATCAAAAAATCAATACGAATTTACAACAAATTTATTTATAAAACATTTTTATAACAGAAAAGAACACATAAGAAAGAATTACTACATATTTCTACATAGTTTACTAAATTAAAATTCTTGAGATATTTTAAATCTTCATCATTTTAAAATTAATAAATATAAATATATTTTGGCGATTGGGTTTTATATTTTTTTAAAAAACAAAGTGGGGATGAATATTTTAAAAATTCATTTATTTTTTTATTTTTTTTTTTTTTAATGATGTTATTAAGGGTGAGGATACTTATTTTCGATCAATCCTTTTATTTTAGTTTAATAATTTTATAAAATGAAGTTTAAAAACATTAAATAAAACAAAAAATAATACAGAACAAATTCAAAATTAAATGTTAATCATTTTTATTTTCTTATTCTACTCTAATATAAAAATAGATGTGGGTAAAGTCGTCTGCTTTACAATCATATGAAATGATAATCACAAAAAGAAGAAAAAAATAATAACAATGCATAAAGAAAAATTAATTTAATTTTAAAAATAAAATTAAACACCCATGTGAAAAATAATTTAAAGAATAACTGAATATCTAATATAAATGTAACTCGAAGAAAAAAATATAGTTATAAATCATAATAATAATTTTATCTAAATAAAAAGTACATAGAAAATGAATACATTTATTTAAAGGTTTTTTTTTAAATTCAACTATAACATTATGAAAATTTATGAATGTGGATATTTGTTCAATTATTTTAAGTAGGGTGTTTTTACTTCTTACAAAAAGAAATGAATTGATTAAAGTAAAGATAGATCAAATAAAAATTAAAAAAATTGATAAGATTAATATAATAAGTGAAATTAATACATAGCAAGAAAGGCTTAAATAATAATTACCACAGTTAAAAAGTGCAGATAGTAGTTTTAGTTAATATTGTAAATAATCTTTAAAAGAAATTAAGTAGTATAGATTTTACATTATTAATTTCCAAATCACATTTAAATAATAAGGAAGTATACAGATTTAGATTTTATATTAATAAAAATGTCCTAAGAAAACTTTATAAAAAGATAAAATGCCACTTCTATTAACTAAAGTATAAATAAAATAGGCTGGCGATAAAATAAAATATTACTTAAAAAATTGATAATAATAAAAGTTTGTTTAAAGTGTATGACAAACTTTTTGTTATTTTAAAATAAGGGTTCATTTCGACAAAGCTAATCTATTTAAAAAAAAGATTGGTTTTTAATAATATGCATTATTGGAAGTCCCTTGTACATTATTCTTGCATTCAATCCTTCTTTTTACAACCATATGCATTCATAAAATCAACAGTGAACTTAGAATTTTATTCAGTCGATCATATAGTTAAATAATATAATATACTATACATTGTGAAAGTAGAAAATTGCAAAGTATTGCTATAGATAGAAATTTAATTGTTAATTCTGCAACTTATCTACAAGAACCAAAGTACGTCTCTATGTTTTACCTAAATAATAGAGAACAAATGGAAATGTTATATTTTATGCTTTATCAAGTAAATAACCGATTGAAGAAGATAATACGATGAAATTCATAATTTGTAGCTAATCGGATAGAAGAGAATCGTGCAATGAATGCTACGAGAAATGGGTATTGTATAGTAGCTATAGGATATGTGTATTATCAGTAATTACTTACAGATGTTGAATATATAATGTTACAAGTAATGAATAAATACAAGTTTAATACAATTTAAGAACTATTCAAATACAATTTAAGCGAATATTTATTACCTACTTGGTATAATAGGTTAATTGTACCCTTGCTTTAAAACAATATAGTCTGGTAGAAATCCAGTCTAAAAGCAAACGATAACCAAAAAATAATATGTTATGAGAGAAAATGGAAAAAATACTTACATTTGCTAAACAAGGGTAATTTTATTATTTCTTAATTTACTGAAATAGTTAAAAATTTGTGCTGATGATACTTAATTTATAGTTGTATATTTTTAAATATTATTATTTTGAATATAGTAATGGATATTTGTAGTTATCAGGTTATAGTAGTTGCGGATATATTGTTTAAATCTATACTGCAGAACCTACCATAAATGTATGACAGGTATGCTCTATGTTATTTATATATCCCAATTAGAAACTGCCCAAACTTGTTTTAAATAAAAAAAAAATACTACTTATTATAACTTATTCAATATATATATATATATATATATATATATATATATATATATATATATATATATATATATATATATATATATATATACATAATTTTTAAATTTGTAGGTATATCGCAATTGATTATATTAAGCCTCGTTCACACGATGACACTAAATGTTGTGACATTCAATGCCGCGACATTAGTGTCGCCGAGTGTCGTCGTATGAACGGTAGATGTCACGGCACTAAACGCACTATAACTAAGACGTTGAGTGTCAAGCAGTGTCACGGCATTAAATGTCGCGACATTAGTGTCATCGTGTGAACAAGGCTTAATTCTTTTAAACTCAAAATTAACTATATTGACCGGGATTAAATTTATACCTTGATGGACAAGTCAAGAATTGATAGTAATTCATTTAAGTAAAATGGATCCTTTAATTTATTTATTTATAATGATTTAGAACAGGTTCTTTTTACGATTCCTTAAGTTGCATTTCAATTAAAGAGAAACAAAAAATAACTGTAAAATTGGACCATTCTTAATGCATTATACGAAGAAATCAGACAATTAAACAAAATGTGCATTAGGAAATATAATAGTCAAATGTCAAATAGATGTTAATTTTTAAAGATTTTACCGCTGTTTTTTACATTTATAGTTAAAATAATGTTAGCCGTTTTTTTTGTAAATGCAGTACAATTTTTTAAAGAATTATTTAAAAATCATTGACTCAATGAAAATCTAAAACCTTATTAAGAAAAGAAAGTACAGAGTTTAAAATAAAAATAAATATACTGAATGCTAAAACAAATTAGTTCCAAAAAAAAGTAATACTAATAAAACATTGAATAGGAAAACAAAATCTATAATAAGAAGACCCCATTTCACAAAGGACAAAAAGGATTATCTTCGTGGTCACTGAATTTCAAGGTGACAGGCTTAGTTTAAACAATAAAAGAGTACGTGAACTAGCAACTATATGGTCTAACAATGTAGCGTCTTGCCCGCATAAACACTAAAGAATGAACAAAGTTAATGAACATATTGTCTCAGGACAAGGACTGGCCTTGACAATCATTCTTTATCCAAGTTAACTTGAAAAGTAGTTTCACTAATTTAAAATCCTTTTCAAAAAAGAGAAACGAGATTTTTAGTTAAAAGTTCACTTATCTCCAAGAAATACGTTTTATGTGTGTTTAGAATAATGCTGCTAATAATTGCTTTTCTTTTTTAAATAACTTCACAAAGGTCTTTAAATATTTTTATAAAATGTTTACATGTATTGTAAAATAGATTTTAAAAAATCTAACAATTAAATCAATTGTTATACAACCCAGTTATTGCAATATAACCACACTAAATATAACATGAAAAGTCAATTTTTATTAGTGTATGGTCAAACACAAAAATAATAGTACAAAAGTAAATTAAAAAAAAAAATATATGACACCCTTTTAGATATTTATTCATTCCATAATTTTGATATAAATTTCAGCTAAATTAAATAATTAACTATATATATAATAGCTGATTATTGCATTCTCATCGAAAATATATAATATATTAACTAATTAATAAACTAATAAATGATTATTGAACTGTTGTGGAAAATACTTAATCTGTGCAAGTTTCAGGTTTCTAGGGAGCAGGAAGAAAGTAAAATTTAGGTTTAAAGAATTTGAGACAAGTAAAGTCAAATGAAGAACATAAATAAGTAAACATAGCTTTTTTTGGGCCTTATACCTTTGTCATTATCAGTTAACCAATAATCAATGAAAGTTAAAACATAATTTCCAATATTAAAGTGTAATTTTTTAACAAGGAAATTTTGTACCTTAATGGATATTAATAAGGTATAAAATATACAAATAAAAAAATATTTCACGTTTATGGGATACAAACTATACAAGACGTTAATAATAATTCAATTAATAAAACTGCAAAGCAGATATCATATATATATATATATATATATATATATATATATATATATATATATATATATATATATATATAGTGTGTGTGTGTGTGTACATCAATATGTGTTTATGAATAGAAAAACGATTAAGAATATTATGAATTTTAAGCGATCAAAGATCTCTCCTTTTCACAATTGAGTGAATAAAAAAAAAAAGAAATAGAGGATAAAAATTAAAAAGGAGATTTCTAGAGGTGGTAGTAATTAGCGAATATAATAATTAAGAAATTTCTAAATTGAATCCTCGTTTGGTTTTCAAGCGAGTCTAATGTTTCAGTATGGGCGATTTTAAACTAGGGAATTATGGGATGTATCCTAGGTTAAAGGTTTCTTAAATCTCGAACAGTAGACTAAATTTTAAAGGTAATTTCCTTAGTGATTAAGTTCCATTTATTCTCTTTCATGATTTAACTTTTAAATAACGTTGCGACCAATCTACGACCAATTGCGATCAATCTACTTTGTCACAACTTTGGTTTTTGTGGAGGCAGATCGTTTGAGGTTTACGGTTCTGACAACACAGTCGTCGTCAGTTCACGAAGATGAGAGTGTGGTCGAAACCAGTTTGTATAAAGTATGGTCTAAATATTCAATCTACAACTGCATAGTGGTTATTCATAATCAACTGACCAATTTTGTTTTATTAGTTGTATCTTCAATGATAGTAAATAATTATTATTAGATCATTTAAAATTGGTAAATAATTTATTATATGTTCACCTTTTGACTTTGCTTGTTATTTAAAATTACATACATTTTCTTAAGGCAATTTCAAATTTATTTTGATAAGGATACTCTGTTCAAGGGTAAAATTTAAGTTATCATTATGTATTTTCTTTATTTAATAAGGTAAAAAAACGGGTGCAGGTATGTTTTCATTATTCTGGATTTTTGATCATTTAATTAAATTATAATTGTTACTTTTCAATAATAATTTTTCAAAAAGCTAACTTTTTTCAAAGTATTTTGTGTTTTTTAAAAAATTAAATTTAGGTTTGGTATGCAAGCAAAATATCATTATTAAATTTATTGACAATAGAGGAACACAATATGGTCTATAAATTGAATTTAATAATTTACTTTTTTTTATATTTATGCATATTTATCAAGCATAGAATAGTAAATATCAAATAAAAACTATTTAAAACAAATAATCCTAATATATTATAATATAACAAAAAGAAGATAGAATCCGCGTCTGAATTTCTAAGAGAGTCAAATGGTTCAGTAATTGCAAGTTTAAATTAAACTAAAAACCATGATTGAAAAATTGATTTTTACAGTGCGTGATACTGTGTTAAATACCATGTAAAGTATAAAATATTTAACTCTCAAGAAACTTTCAAATAAATAGATTTTATTATATATTTTAGTGAATTGCAAAAATTAAAAGCAATGTTAAAAAAATTCCAATAAATTATTCTTCAATGTACATATTATTATTTTAATTTTTCTTTCATAGAAACTATTTCAAATAAAAGGTCCAATTAAGTTGTTTAATTAATCAATTTAATAATTTTTGAAACGTGCTATGTTGTAATTATGATTTTCTTTGCTCATATAAACTTTAATTTTTATACCCAGGCAACCAGATCAAAGAAATTACCCTATTATATAGTTTGGCAACGGGAAACAATTAAAAGTAAAGGTCTTAAAATATCCACAATAAATCTCAACATCCAGGAAATTGTTTCAAACAAAAAAGAAGTACTCTTTTGTATAGTTTGACAATGAGCGAACCCAATAAGCAAGGTCCCCAATAATAACTTTAATGATATCAATGTAATATAATTTTTTGTTATATTGTTAAATAACGTCAGATCATTTCTCTACATGAGTGTCGGCATTGCTAAAACTAATGTGTACAATGCCCAGGCATTTAGGTCATTGCTAACAGACACTGGACATACTATGTCGACATTTCCCCGATTTCGCACTAGTAAAAAAGTTACGCTACGCATAATAAAAAAAGCCTTTTTAAAACATAGTTCTTGAAAAAAAAACACAACAAAAAGTTTATTATACGAGAAAGATGCATTATCTTTAATAATTATTAGCTATTGAAGTTAAACAGTCCACCATATTTCACAAACATTATCCTGATTAAAAATAAATAAATAAATATATATAGGTATATTAAGTAATTTACATAATTACTTCTTTCAAAACGAAATTTTAAATTTGATTATATTTTTCTAGGGCAATGATACCTATTAAAAAAAATGTAATTTTCTTCTTTCTTATAAAAACAAACATTCACACACATTATACATTTATAAAAATGAATTTAGAATCGCATACTTCAAAAATGTAGTTTTTAATTTGAAGAAGATAAAACAAGACTTTTTAAAATAATGATTTTACTTTTCCTCACTACTAATAGTAGGAAAAGTATTGTTTCTACTTTTATAAACTTATAATTTTTTTTTTTTTTTTTTAATTGTCATTTAATGGGTTCATCTTATTAAAATAATATTAATATTTCTACCGGTAGAAATGTTTTTGGCTGCATTGCACTTTGGTATTTTAAGCCGATTATGATAAAAAAATATATTTATTTTACTAAAATGTATATTTAAATAATTTTTTCATCATATTAAATTCATTTTTAATTGTTATTTCACTATTACATAAGTACTGTCTTTACTTGTATTTTCTTTAGTAACCCCGTGATACATAAACTTTAATAGAAAATCACTTAGTTTAATTAATTAGAAGTTTAATTACTAAACATCATCTTGGACATTTAATCAACTAAATATCTATTAAAAAATCGTAAAACCGGGGATCTGCGTGACATTTTTTATTTTTAATTAAGTATGTATCGTTGAAATAAATTAATTTTGGAAGGCCATATCCTATTTATTTAAATTTTTTGTGTGAATATAACAATTGATCACGGATAAAACATTTTGAAGGATTTTAATAATAATAAAAAATAATAAAAAAATATATATATATAAATAAATGTTACATTGTTATTTAGTCTATTTTAATAATATTTGAATTTGTGCTATTAAATAAATTCCACTAATTCAGTTTTATGTTCACTATGGGGCGTACTATAAAGCTCGTAATGAATTTTTTTATTGTTTCATGTTTTAATGTTATTTACGTAATGGATCGTCTAGTTAATGTTAAAATGTTTTTAAGATATTTCATTATTTCTATAATTTTAGGAAATTTACTGAATTATAATGTTTTTATTTAAAAATAAAGAATACGTAATAAAATTACGAGAACAAGCAATAAAGCCCGATAAAAAACTAGAAGGCTATAATATAAAACAGATTTCTCTTTTTACTTAAAATATAGTTACTTCAATGAGGCACACAGAGGGTTTTTTTGGTTAGTATTATTTAATCACAAAGATGTCAAAGGAAAAATATATGTTTATATAAATACAACGTCGAATAAAAAGTAGACGACGAGGACACGCTTTCCCTTACAGGCGAATAATAATGTCAATTAACTCAAGTCAACGTGAAAATAATTGTCATTTGATTGAAAAGTAAAATATAATTAAGAATGTTTAACATTATATAATACAGTTTTTGTTAATTAATCATTTTTTCAGATTTATCTCCAATTATATTTGAATTATTTTTTTAGTTATTTAAATGTTGAAAATGATTTTCCGGGTTGACTCTGTTATTCTTATTTTTTTTTTTTTTAATGGAAGTTAAGGGCGTTCATAACATAAAATCTTATCTAAAACGTTCTTTTTTTAAATTTAAGTAAGAAAAAAAATATGCCATTCAAAATCCGATCAGGAACAAAAACTTTGATCAAGTTTACAGTTTTATTTTATTTATTTAAATATTAGAATAAATTAATTTGATAGAAATTTGTTTAAACCATAAATCAGACTCTTATCCACTGGTAATAGATTAAGATATTATCATAGATTTCAATTCAAGTATAAAATTTAAGTAAATAGATTTATAAAAATTATATAATTGTATACTGAAGGTCAGATTAATTTTACGTAAATTAAATTATAATAAGTATTAATTATATTAATAATATGTATCGATAATAGTTTTGTATAATCGAAAAGGTTTAACAAAAATTATATAGGGAGTCTAAATATTAAAATATAAATATTTAGGTATTGAGTTTTTTTTTGTATTTTTTCAAATGTACATTAGCAGGTTTTTGAACTTAGGGTAACAAAAAATGGTTACGTATTGCGGGCAGTGAATGAACGGGCTATTGGCCATTGAACTTGATGGTTTCTCCTTTAGTTATTTTTTTTTTCTTCATCAATTTCTCTATTACGTAATAAAACCTCAATGGTTTGGTATCCTAGATCAGAAAGTCAAGGTCAGAATTTTTTCTTTTCTTTATAAAAATTAACATAATGTATGATAGATTTCTTCACATTTAAGCACACATCAACTGAGTTAAATTTAAAAAAAAGAAGTTATTTTGTTATTTAATCATATTTCTATCCCATATTGATGTAACTGTATAGACTTTTTTGTTTTCTTGTTAATAGCAAGTTGGAGTTTTACTTTAGTTCGAATAGCTAAATATAAATGTTATATTTGTTTCAAATTTTTTGTTAATGTGCGTCTTTTAGGATACCAATAAATATTTACAGAAAATTTAAGCTTAACAACAATCCAGATAACCAATTCAAATTTACATTAAGATATTTTTTTTAGTTATTTGGATTTATAATATGATGTGATCCCGGTCATTTGATTGAACTTTAATATTTACTATATTATATTTATTACATGAGCACCTCCTTACTCAATAGGAGTCTCATTCTCATTTGAAATAATTAATGTATTTCAGTTTTAATTTTTTGTCACCCTTTACGATCTATTGTGGCTCTTTGAGAAGTGTTTCAAAATTAGAATTAAGTTCCACAAAATGAAAAACTTATTTAAAATAATAAAATTTAAAGAACAAAAGAAACCAGATCATAATAAAACAAAAACATATCTAAAATATTTAATTGTTCACAGATCGTTTTCGACTACTTTATTAATCGTAAGTTTAATGATGAAGGGATACTACTAAACAGCTCAAAATTAATCTAACTTGTCATTGGTAAAATAATATAATATTGATTATAAATCCTGTTTTACAAATTCCGATACAATCATATTTTACTTTTTAAAATATTTAGGTTGGACAGCTCTTGCTGTAGCAATTCAGTTTTGAGAGATACTAGAAATGGTATTAAAGAAACAACAATTCAACACAAAGGAGATCATAATGAATTGGTATTTTTAAGTAAATATGTAAATCGAAAAATAATTGGGTAAGGATGTTTACTTCACAATATTGTTATTTTATTTTTGTAATCTTTTTAAAAGAAACAAACAAAGCACGACATTGTTATTTAAATTCAAAGCAGAATTTATTTCAAAACATTTTGTATTTTTTTTTATATAAGCAGTGTAAATATCAAGTTGATGTTGATCAGTTTGAAAGTATTACAGCGAAGTTAGTACGACTACAGGGGGTCGCGAATGGGGTCAGTAAAGTATGGGTCACGGTCACAAGGAGACAGGAGTCGGGACCAGGGTGGGGTGATACTCAGGCCACCTTATCTTCTCTTTACCAATCATTTACTCCTTGCTCTGCTCACCCCAGCAAATAATTATGTAATAATCCTAAGAGAACAAGTCGACTTAACAGTTTCCTCTATACAATAAACTAAAATGTCACACTAACAAATATATATGCCAGATGGTTGACTCTTTCATAGAAAAAGTTACAAACAATTACACAAATGATTATTCAGTCCAGATTCAGTGTATTTTACTCAAATTGATTTAAAATCAAACTATAAACTTGACCAGTTAAATGTCAAATTACAATAACAAATATTTCAAAGCAAAACCGGTTTAGTTTTGAGGGGTAGATAATAAATTAAAAATAATTTTCTGATAAAAGATATTCGACACAAGTATTTAGTATAGACTGGTTTACACGTAAGGAATAATTAGCAGTGAATTAAATTTGACAAACAAGGGTGGGCAATAACAAATAATGTACATATATTTTTTTTAATTATTACCTGATGAAATTAAGAAAATAAATATTATTTAGTAAAGAATGATTTTTGTTTTTTCTTCAAAGCCAAAATCAATACATAAATGTCATTAATTGAAGTGAAGAAGCATGAATACGAAGGAACATGTTTGCTAATTTTTACAAGCAATTAAAAAGTAACGAAATAGAGTAAATTCATATCCTTGACAGTAAAATTTGTAAATAAGTTGATAGCAAATCAACTATTGTAGATTTACACATGTTACAAATATCTGTTCCAGTCTACGAGAGGAAAAAAAGAGTGTAAAACATCTCACTCGCTATGGCAAAAAATTCTATTTCTTCAAAAAATAGAATTTTTTGAAAATTCTATAACATTCTATTTCAGTTTAATTATCAAGAAGGTTTGTAATTAATTATAAGAAAAGATCATAAAGACAAATATAAACAGAAAATGCCTAATTAACATTGAGGTACCCATATTTATTAAGATATTTTTATTAAATGTTTATTATTTAAGTACTGTTGAAACTAGGCAAATAATAAACATATAAAGACTCAGAATAGTTATTTCGTGCATAGTAATAAATGTATAGATAGCAAGATATTGCAAATTGTAGTTGTTTTGTATAAATATAATAAAAAAATATAGATAGCAAGAGAATGCATAAGGTTGTCCTATGTATAATAATAAATGTTTATTGACTGTATAAGAGAATATACGTAGAGATGTTTTATGTTTTATAAAGATTAAAGAATAAGCAATATGGTTGTCCAAATATAAATGAAGCATGAAGAAGTAGCAAGAGAATGCATATAATTGTTGTTCATTCTACAAAAGGCTAAAAGCAAGAAAATTATGTAACGTATTAAATTTTTAGTGGAGTACAACATATGAATTTAATTGATTACAAATACTTTTTCAGAGATAAATCTACGGACAAAGATGAATGCAAAAGTACAAAAGTAATTTTATTTGAGTTCATGATCTGATACTTAAATAGATCGTTCAATCCTTATTAATATATGAATGCAAGATAAAAATGTGAAATACGTGCTAAACGTCGGTTATTTATTGTGATTTTGTAAAAAGCTTTGAGTTCACGTAGTGTTACAATAAAAGTGATTTCATAAAATAGGAAATAGCGTGCGATTTTATTGTAAACGTAATTAACTAACAAAATTGTTCAATTAAAAACCGAGATAAAATGCGGTAATTTGTGAAATTAAGCCAATTACAAGGAGTGAAAAAATAATTATTTTTCGTCTGTATAGATAAAAATAGAAAGGAAAAAAAACGAGCCTTTATTTTATTTATTACTTACAGTATAGTCAGACTTGAATCAAGATAATAACAAAAAACACTGTTTCGAAAACTATTTATGTACAAAAATAAAAAATAATAATAAAAACATCACGCACAACAATTTAAATTGTATGATTAATAAAAATGCAATCGAACTTGCATTGCAAAAAGCTGACGTTCCGGTCGTGCGGTAAAAAAATTAAAATTAACCAAATTAAAATTTTAAATACGTATTAAAGCATCTATGAATTGGTTTTATATTAATCCATTGTCAAAGAGCGTTGAGGACGAATAAATGGATGTTAAAGAAGGAAAGAGTTCTATCTAACAAAACATGTTCTAAATATTATCTAAATAGTAATACATTAAACATTTTAAAATACACTGATATGAGAAACAGAATGATTTTATGATAGATAAGCGATAATGTAGAATTAGTAATAGGTTACAAATTGGTAGAATAAAATATTAATATAATGTAAACACTTACAATTAGAAGAGAGACGAATGACGTTAATGAAAATAAGATAGGAAGGAAACGATGATTAAATACAGAATTATTAAATTTCTGGATCCAAAGAGGACCGGGAGTCAGCCCATTTTCAAAATAAGGTACCTACTTAAAGCAATAAGTAAAATCAGCGGTTGTAAAGGTTTTCCTTACCCAGATAGACGAGGTCTTAACGAAAACTTCATAACCGCAAGTATTATAGTCCAAGCAACATTTTTCAGGTCACCTAAATTAAAATATGAGGAAATAATCACCGCAGTCTTGGTACAGGAGTGCGAGGTTTATGTCTTTAGCCAAACTCCGAGAGGAACCTGGAGGAAGGCGGCATTAAGGAATCCCTTGAAATGCTTAGCGATTGCCTGAGAGGCGGCCGGTTTCATTTCTTCGATTACTTCGTTTGCGTTTTCATTCATGAACCTATTCATGGCCTCTCCTATGACGTTGTTCATGTTGAGCTGGTCCTTTATCTTAAAACGGGCTTTCTGAAGTTTGAAATCTACTCCAAGTCGCTCGGTCTTCATAAAAGTAACACCGTCCCTTTTTATCTCTTTTCCGCTGATTCTTCCTAGCCCTGTTATATTTACAAACATGGCCCAAAATTCTCCTCTGCTTCTGACTGGAAACAAAAGGACTTGTCCGATTACTTCGTAGCTACCTGTCACTTCTATCCTAGGGATGCCCAGATTGAGGTCCATTTTGTACTTGTTGACGTCGCCTTTGACGTTGAGGATGGTGTAGTTAGTGGCTCCGTGAACGGTGACGTTGGAAAACGTCCCTTTGATCCTTATGGCCCCGTGGCCATTTTCCATCGTCATCTTAGGGATAATAAGGGGCTCCAGGGGCGCCAGTTTGATCTCCGGAATGCCCTGATAAAGGTAGGGCCGCAAGTGATCGAAGGATCTTCGCATACAGTCATTTATGTCCGGGTCGTTTCTCTGACAGGGCAAGATAAACTCCGGTGTGGAGTTAGGGTGTAGGGCGCACAGGACCGATGGCAGTAGGGCCGCCGCCAGCACGACCGATCGAAAAAAGGAGGTGCTGGACGAGAGGCTCATAGTGGTTAGACTAACCCGTGATCGTATTGCCCGCCGGGTCCTCAAGCTTATGCAATGCATTAAGTCACACCACCACGGACCGTCGAGCTCTGTCCTCCCCTCCTCAGGATTATGCAACTGCTACCCCTCGGATCTGGGACAAACTCCCCGCCGACCCACTTGGGAAACAGTTCAGTAGTGTGATGACTGATCAAGTGAAGAAACGATACTGGTATCGATACATCGATTATTTTACTAGACTCAATCCGTAGCGGTCAAGCTTAGTCGAAGGATTCTTTCCTGAATCTTCAGGTCAAGATTCCTCGAAGAAGTAGGGGCACATATAAAGTTGGACTGGTGGCATACTAGAGTTAAGGAGGACACTTTGGGTCATATTCTTACATATTCCACTTTACTAAGGATGTATAAAAATACCTTATTTAATAATGCCATACTATTCTTGTGCTTAAGAAACGGACTTTAATTAAGAATATTATTATTTATTTATTAAATATTTTAAGGCCCAAAACAATACTATAAATCGATTACAACGCAAGTCATATATATCGATAGTTAGTCTAAAAAAGTAGGAAAGAAAATTCTGCACTAACCAAGCTTTGAGCCTCATTCAAGGTCTTTAAAATGTGGTCCCTGTGATTGGTGGGAGCAAAACATCTAGCGTAGGGGGAGGATAAGGAAGATGATGTCACTTCAGTAAAAATACATTTTCAATGACGATTTCTGAGAACCTGCACAACCAATTGAATATTACAAAGAAAGGATGCGGATAAATAAAATTGGCCTCTACCGTATATCTGTCGCTAATTATATGTAATTAATTTTAAAAAATGATAAAGATCACTGGACAGACGCAAAATACTTTTAATTAAGTAGGTCAGAATTACCGATACTTTTGAATCGCATTACCTTTAGCGAGTAAAAGTATACGACTTCTTCGATCATTTATAATAATAAACAGAGCAGTAATTATCTCTTGGATACTTAAACTAGGCCGGCTAATTCCTAATCTTAGAATGAGCAAGGTTCAATAACTTGCAATCAATCACTCGAGTGAACGCAGCTTTGTTTGTCTGATGGAAGAACAGACCGCAGAGGTGTATTGTATTAATCAACAGTCATGAAAACCTTCTGGTTTCTATAATATAACATGCTCGGAGTCATTAAGCATCATCAATTACAGTGAAATAAATATAGGGGCAGGTAAAGATACTTGAAATTATGTAAGGAGAAAAAGATCTCTATACAAGGACAAAGAGAAATTAACAGCCTTCTTTAGTTTGGCAGAATGGCTTTAAAATATGAAATAAATAAAACTTGCAATAACTCTATATTAAAATGAAATCGTCCACCTAAAGTTTTTTTTTTCCTAATTTTGAATAATAATATAAATTTTGGAGTAATGAAATGAATAGTAATTTTAATATGTTTTTTTCATTAAAAAAAAAACCATAAGAAGTATTTAATCATTAATTAATAACGAAATTAATTTAAAAATCTAATCTTATTATTATAATGCTCGAATGATTTTTTTTCATGCCTCACGGCATAAACCATATTAACCAAATGGAAAACAAGGTTGTTTTGATGTTAATTTTTATAATCGTAAGGTTTGCTTACTTCTACCTTATTATAGTAATTAGCCCAGGGAACATTTGTTTTTCTATCTTTTGCAAACAGATTCAATCTTCAATCTATATCCGCTTAAACGAAAATAAACATCCGCATTTCAAGTTCGAAATATATGAGTAATAAGTACCTAATACTAATAAATCTTAGTATCAAGACGGAGCTTAGTATCAAAGACGGACAAGAGCACATTTCAAAATTTTACAGGAGAGCCGAAAAACTGTAGCTCAAATTCTACAGGTGCTAGAGCAATGATTTTTTTTCTGTAGATTCTTAATAGACTCAAAACTGGTTAGAAGTACTGAAAACGTGAATTTCTTTGATATTTTAGCTGCTAAATGGATTTAAAAAGTGGAGTTGTCCGCTTTTGAAACAAAAACAAGGTTGTGTCCGTATTTGAAGCAAAATGACGTTGAAATAATGGTTAGAATAATAATATGGGAGAAATAATTTTTTTTTATCACGTTTTTCAGAGTTCTTAGGGGGTAGTGCCCCCATATTTAGAGCTAAAATTGATTTCTCGATTTCCCCTCGGGGTATTATTTTTCTAAACATGAATGACAAAATGGTAGGAGTATAGGTATTCAGATGCTAAAGCCCGCAGTGTATCATAGGAACAAGTTAGTAAAATGCAGCCTCCTGATTGGCTGTTTCGGTTATGTCCACTTTTGAAGCAAAACGTGTGTTGACTTGTCCGTATTTGAAAAAAAAACTACAAATATTATTGCATTTTTACCCCTTTTCTGGTCGTTTTTTATGCAAATGGATAGCAGAGTCTGATGCAGCAGCCAAAAATCTATAAGAAACAATCGATAACTGAAATTCAGAAAAAATTTCGAATGTCCGTCTTTGATACTAGGATCCTCTAAATAATGAAATAACAGGTAAACAGAATTAAAAGAAACGAATACAATTATTATTTCAAAGGGTTTTCTGCACCTAGATGTCAATACTTTATAGAAGGTTATATGCCTAAGAATCAGCCAAAAAATTGGTTTAGACTGTCATATTTCGACCCGTATTGAGTACAGCTTTAAATTTAGTATTCAAATAATCGTCTACTTTATCTTAAAAATAATTGTATTTCTACCAATATTACAGCGGGAGCATGGTGGTATGTACCACCTTAAAGATCGACTTCTTTTCTATAGGAAAAAATATTGTTCATAATTCACACATTCTGATCAGCCCCCAGTAAAGCCGTTCGAAAATGAAAAATTATTAATTCATAAAAAAAATAAAACACACTTTTACTCTTCTTTCAGTTAACAGCTTAATATTCCTCAAAATTTTTCGAAAAGGCTGAATAGAATCTGTGAGATGTGAACAATATTTGTTCCTATAAATAAACAGGTCAAGTGTGTGCTAGTCAGCACACAGCGAGGGTCCGTAGGCAACCTTGTATAGTTTAAGTTGTACCCTATTGATGGTGTTTTTTAAAATGCTAAAAAGCTTACTTTGAACTATCCTATGGGTCTGATATTCTCAAAACACATAAACAAACTTCTGATAAAGTATTTTTTGCCACTGAACCGGACTATAACCATATAAATACATCGAAAAGACCATGGTTATAAAAAAAAACGTATTTTGTCAATAAAAAATAAAATAATATTTTTTTCGAAATTTCCAAAAAGTGGTATCTTTACTTTTGGTCGAAGAATGTCCAGAAATTTTTTCAGATTTTTTGCACTTCACATAAGCGAGATAGAGGGGGGGGGGCACGTTTCACACCCACTTCAAATTTGCCTACGCTCGCCCTATCAAAGTTATAGCCAAAGAATTATATATTTTTATAATCAGCTCGACGCGTACCCTTTTATATGATACCCCTCACGGTGTCGAAAAAAAAAAAAAAAAAAATGTAACCATTAAGTTTTTTGAAAAATATTTTTTTTAAGTCGCTATATTTTTAAAATATGTGGGTAGGTACAAGACACATACATGCCAAATTTCAAAGTGATCGGACGAAAGGTGTAGCCGTGAGAGCAGGCGACAGGACGGACGGACAGACACACGCAGGAAAATATAAGGGTCCTTGGTTTTGCCTACGGACCCTAAAAAGAAGCATGGACAGAGACTGAAACATGACTGAGAGTTGATGTTTTTTATATATTTTTTCTAATTAATATTATGGATTTTACCATTGACGAGGTTAAGAAGTGGGATTTTTATTTTAATAAATTACACTTCTGAATTAATGTCAACTTTTTAAATTGATATATGAATCAACCACATCAAGTAAATTGCTTGAAAATGTCCCAAAAGAGGGACGAAATATTGCAAAAAACATAGTGTGGTTTTTATTTTAAACTCCCCTGAAAACCTTTTTTTTATAAATCATCTTTAGAATTTAAAGGGGACAGCAACGAAATATGAATAATTTTAACTCTTTTTTTAACTAGATAATAACATGCACCATATACGGATTCTAGCATCATGTGGAATTCGATATTTCATTTCGTTCAGAACTCAAATATTGGGTTCAAAACTTTGAACTCAAATTTATATACTTTTTCTTGCATGAAGAATGTTTACTGCTTTAATTAAATTGATCAGATTATTGTCAAACAACAACAGGAAATTATTGATACTAATAAATTATTGATCCCGTATAGATCAACTTAATATTGTCATTATAATAAATGAACCAATAACTCACTAAATTATTGAACCTGATCATTATTCCCAGTTTATTTTATTTTTGCTACCGACCTTACCGAAGGTAAGCCATGTGATAGTTCTTAAGAGCGAATTTTTATTTTATTGGGTGCCTTCAAAAGTAACTTGCACTTTTGTTGCAAGTGTAACTTGCAATTTCGTTGCTCTCAAAAGTACAAGTTACTCTTGTAATTTTGAAGTCACAAAATAACTATCAGATTATCTGAAGAAGGCTGCATCAGAACAGTCGAAAACGCCCAATTTTTAAATTACTATAATTCCGTGTGAAAACGTTGTTTGGTAATTGAACTACACCTCTCTTGTGATAAGCTGCTATCACACATTGGAGAAAAATGCAGTCGATTTGTACGCATTGATTGCTTCTGCTTTACCAAATTTTTATTTGATAGTCAATATTACCTAGGTTTTATTGAAGCCCTGAAATGTTTTCTTCTTATAAAGTTATCAATCCATAAGATATTTGGAGTTATATCCCCTACCCCCCTTGCTTCATTTGATATTATCTAACTTTATTAACAGCAATTTACTAGGTACAAAGTTCACATAAATTAAATGGTGTCACTTTTAAGAGATCACTAAATATTCCAAAGACTTACATACGAATTTTATTGGTTATAGAAAAGTATAAGCAAAATGATTATATATTGCGACGCAAATTCTTTCAATATTTGTATCTAAAGATTGATTATTTACAATCAACAAACAATTTATATGTAAATAAGGCTAAAAGCATCTGATACTTCGCAATAGATTGCTTAATCTGAAACTAATCATTGCAACAATAACAAAGGAATTAACTGGACGTTAATTTCAAGGCCGTAGAAAAAATAATTACACTTATTTGAAAAAAGTAATTATTATTTCAAGTATATATTGTGGAAAGATTTTTTTAACGCCTGCCGATAGAACCATTGAAAAGGGAAATCAAGACCTTGTTCAGTATTCAAACTATCATTTATTGTTCAACTCATTGCTGAAAACTACATCAAGGTCTTTTCATTATCATAACACTAGTACGTGATAATTACAATAGGAGTGTCTAACGCTTTATAAACAATAGTGTTTAACTACAGCAGGGGCAGCCTTTACATTATTATATATTACTAATTATATATCTAAACAACTTTTCCAATCACCAATCATAAAATAATTAAATAAAAATTGTTGTGGGTGGAGTCTAACTCAAAAAAGGGTTTCGTTGGTATTGTGAACATGAAATTACTTAAATGCCAATAAAATAAATGCACAATGAAGGTGAAAATTTGAGAAAAAAATCAAAAGATCAAAAAGGGCCAGTTAATCAAATAAAATTGTTATTTTTGCATGATTTTTTTTGGGGAGGGGGGGGGGAGGGGATTGATAAATCCGTAAAACTAAACACTTTCCACTAGTTTTATATATTATTGTAATATAATCTTTACCTTTCATATGATACCGCACTCAAAATTAAAAAAAAAATCATTTCGCGTGACATGAATTATCTGCCATTTTGGATTTTAACCTGATCATTTTGAGTTCGCTTTATTTATTTTTCCTGTGTGCGCGTCAAAAAGATCTTTAATACTGAAAAGTTTCATATTTTATCTCTTTTAATTTAAAAGTTATTCGAACCGTACAGAGTGACAGACAGAAATGTAGACAGACAAAGGAACAAAACTATAAGGGTTTATTAGTATTATTTTTAGGGTCCGCAGGCAAAACCAAGGACCCTTATATTTCCTGCGTGTGTCTGTCTGTCCGTCCGTTTGTCGCCTGCTCTCACGGCTACACCTTTCGTCCGATCACTTTTTAAATTTGGCATGTATGTTCTTGTACCTACCCACACATATTTTAAAAATATAGGGACTTAAAAAAAAAATTAAAATTAGGGTAAAAAAACTTAAGGGTTACAATTTTTGAGTACTGTATAGTTTAGGCTCCATGCTTATGCTAAGTCAGACATTATTTAAAAAAAAACACACTTTTCAGGGGCGTTAAAATTAAAACATGTAAATCCGTCAAAATCGAATTTTCGCGACATGAATATACTTCTATATTCAGGGTGATTCAGAAAACATGAAGGTAATAAAAACATTAACAGGTTGAGTAGGTTATAATTGTTCAACAATAAATCATTTAAATGTATTTAGGACAAATCACATCACTTAAATGGTGTCTTTCGCGACAAACGAACTCGACGAAAAAGGTCCATCGTGTTATGCAACAGAAAGGGCTTTGTCGAGTCCAAAAATCACAGTATATATGGTGAACAATCACAAAATTTGTAGGAAATGTTAAGAAATTTCTTTCGGCCTGAACAACGATGTCGTCGTCAATCTCTTGGAACCATATATGGCTTCAACAGGAAGTAGGTGTACCCCCCTTACTATTCTTATTTCAATGAACTTCCCGAATAGCGAATAGCTCATTTCACTAAGTGGTGTCATCAATTGCCACGTTCATTACACCTCTCAGTCTGTGATTATTTTTTAAGAAGACATCTGAAGGTAAATGAGTTTTATAACAAGCCCCAAACCATCCCAGATTTTAAGGAGGCCATCCGAGAAGCTATCACCAACGATTCCGAGGGAAATATTACATAGGTCACGATGGATAATTTTTTCTCAGATGCTCACTCACCAAGTGCATTTATCGCGAATTTAATAATGTGATATTTCAGACATAAATTTCAATTCAATTCAAAATGGCATAACCTAATCAATCTATTTTTTTCATTATCTTCATTTCTTGATGATTTAATCACTGATGAAAAAGGCGAGTTTTTCTGAATCACCCAGTATATTCTATACTCTATATTGATACAAAGAGGAAGTAAAATGCCTTCCATTCTTAAATAATCATCATATTACACATTCCCACAGTGTACATAAGAGAATTTAAAGTATTGTGTTCTAAAAGAAGTCATTATAAAACCTTAATTTTATTCTGTTATCTGTAAGCAACAATCAATAGGCCAAGTTAAATAATTAAATTTCTAATGTATTTTTCCAACTCCTACCGTATCTAATCCCTTCAATCCAAATCCTTAGAAGAATAACTAACTAACGCTCCTTTCTATGTCTCCAACTTTACCCTTCACAACGACCTCAAAGTTCCCTTTATTCGCGACCTCCCGATACAAATCATCCCTTGACTCAATTTTCCATCATCCTAATCCTTTAATCCACAACCTAACATCACCATTCATGTCTGGTAACTGGTAACCCTCCACGAAGCCTAAAAAGACAGTGGCCTCGTGACTTATTAAACATCAATTAATAAAATGTAATGTTCATGTCTGCGTAATAACGTGAGTACTGTCATTGGACAGTTTCTCACATCATGTGTAACAAGCCAATATCAAACATATGTCATCGTTATTGCTTATAACATGTGGTAATGTAGTTGCAATATTCAAATAAATTTAAAAAAAATCTAATGTATTTTAAGCAAAACGTCGCGGAAAATATTAGAATTTATTTCATATCTCTACATATTTACATATAATTTTAATCCTCCCTATAATGTATAATGTTTTGGTCTACCATTAAAATTAGAAGAGTAGAATTTAAGACATGTTCTTTCGCAAAAATTGAGCGACAGACAGACACGGAACCAAAAATGTTCACTGATATCTGAAACGGACTTCTGTCTTGGAATTTTTGAAATCAGAGACAAAAAAGAAAAAAGTAAGACACACATTTTCTTATTCTTAACCAGCTTTAAAAATTTATATACACTTTAGTGAACAGAACATCATTTTGCTTCCGAGCTTGCCGAAGCTAACGGAAGCTATGTGATTCCGTTTTTTATGCCTCCGATTTCAAAAATTCCAAGACAAAAATTCGTTTCAGACATCAGGGAACATTTTTAAAAATTCAATTTTTATTGAAATCAGAAAATAATAGCTTGTAAAAGCAGAAAATCGTTTAAGTAAAGGAAATAGGACGCTTGGAAGAAAGAGTATTTATTTATATATATATATATATATATATATATATATATATATATATATATATATATATATATATATATATATATATATATATATATATATATATATATTATTAATATCCCTGGTTGGGTGGATCAAAATGATTTTTTTTAACTAATGTCAAGTTAATAGAATATTTTGAATATGGGCTTTTCTTTGACAACAAGGAATATAATAAAAACGATTTACAAGGTATAAAAGATTACCTAAAAAAAAATGAAATACAATATAAGTTCGAAGGAATGTAAAAAAAAATACAATAAAAGGCTTAGGACAATAAAATGAGTTGAAAAGAAGATATGGTGAAACTAACAGTGAATTCTAGAAATACAGAAGTCAGACTTGAAAGATGGAGATAATTAGTCTTGGTTGGATAGGAAAAATATAGCTAGCTCTAACGGATTCAAGATAATTCCAAGAGAAATTCTAAACTATCTTAATTTTCAACAACATTTATGATTAAAAACAACAATTTGAAATTGTGATATATAATTTCTTTATTATTAAAATGACCATTTTATTAATTAAAAATGCCTCCGTAGCGCCTCCTTTGGCCTGCCAAAGGTATCATACAACTAGCTATGTAATGGATGACACGGGGTTAGTGTTTCGTTTCAGTAGCTGTATAAACCTTACATTTTACATACAAGGCCTGCCAAAGGTATTATACAACTAGATATGTAACGGCTGACACGGGGTTAGTGTGACGTTTCAGAAGCTGTATAAACCTTACAATTGACAAGCACAACCAGATAGAAGACACTTCACATAAGCAACTACACATTTACATGGCGGGAGATTACATGGCGCGGGGATTACATGGCGAGTCGGGAGTCGATCCTGGACCTTATACATGAATGCGATAGCAATTAGCTATACCCACAGAGGAACCGGCAATAATGACAAAAGTGAGACAAAAAAGGCTGACTATTTTATAAAATAACATTGAAGAACATTTTGGTTGGTTGATTGATTTTTTAACAAAATAAGATTAAATTATTAAACAATTCCACCTACAATAAAGCACCATAGACTATAAGAAAGTAAGACTCAACAGAAAACGATTTAGTTCAACGTCCAAAATTAAACAGGTTTAAAAGAAAGTTTAGAGTACACTTAACAAAAAAAAGAACACTGATAAACAATTCAAATAATTATGAATATACTTTTAAGCGAATCGTCCAAGTGAAACCGAAATATCAGAAAGTGGTTGACAATTAAGAAGGGATTTGGTTTAAAATTTATAGGGGTCTTGTTTAGCCAGGTTCTCGAAAGATAAAGTAAGAGTGCTTGTCGCCGCGGTGAATCAAGTTCCAGTGTGGGAGATTTCATTAAAAAACAAGATGATATCGAAATCAAAAACCAGGATCTAAACATATTCAAAAAATACTTCTTAGATAGCAGGTACGGGTTATACTTATGAAAGTGTAAAATTAAATTTATATATACATATATGTATATATATATATACATATATATACATATATGTATATATATATATATATATATATATATATATATATATATATATATATATATATATATATATATATATATATATATATATATATATATATATATATATATATATATATATATATATATATATATATATATATATATATATATATATATATATATATATATATATATATATATATATATATATATATATATATATATATATATATATATATATATATATATATATATATATATATATATATATATATATATATATATATATATATATATATATATATATATATATATCTTCCTACCATTATGACGTCCATACATTAGGGATTTACCATCAATATGACGTCCGGGACAATATGAACTCCGTATACCGGACGTCACTTTACAACCCGTGTTAATTTCGTTCTAAAAGCTTCAAATAAGCTATGTTTGAAATCTGAGAGGGAAGTAATAATGGTCGAAAATTGAAAAAAAGTGTATATTTTTAGTTACACTTATTTCCTTTAGGGGCGGTAGTGCTGTGGATGTATATCTAGAAATGTATATTTTTGTACAGTCGAAGGATAATCGGAACTCCCCAGATCGGGCAACAATGCAAGGTTTTGCCGCCCAATACCCCACCTTCAACATTCAAACCCTTTACGCTTGTATCTCTAAGGTGTGAGTGAATCAACCTTCTAGACTTTATTTCTTGCTTCAGTTCTTTTCTAATAGCCCAGTCATTTGGTAGTTTGGACAGGAAAAAATTGCTGAAGAATTTTTCTCGACGGATCTTTATGTTTTTGAGGTGCTGAATCTGAAAATCTTATTTCTCTCAATTCATCTTGATTATTGACTAGATTCGGATTTGGCTTCACCATAAAAAAAATGGCGAAAATCATAAAATGTCGGAAGTTGTTTTAGTTTTTCGCTTATAACTCCGAAACGACGCATCCTAGAGAAAAATCACTTAGATAAAAAAAGGCTGATAAAATTTCCTAAAAAATAAAACTGAAACCAGCTCTTTGGCTTTATTCGTTTTACCGCTAGAGCGCGCTAAAGATTTACCATACTGTCAAAGCCTAGTAAACCCCGCAGGATGTCCTAACAGGGCATCCTTGGTAGCGTATATGCCATTACGATGTTTTTAGTACTCATTATTACTCTTAATCCTTAGCAAAATAAGCACGCGATATATAAAATAAAATTCCTGAACATTCTTCGACCAAAAGTAAAGATATCACTTTTTGGAAATTTCGAAAAAAAATATTATTTTAATTTTTATTGACAAAATACTTTCTTTTTTTTAACTATGGTCTTTTCGATGTATTTATATGGTTGTAGTCCGGTTCAGTGGCAAAAAAATACTTTATCAGAAGTTTGTTTATGTGTTTTGAGAATATCAGACCCATAGGATAGTTCAAAGTAAGCTTTTTAGAATTTTAAAAAACACCATCAATATGGTACTACGGCCCTCGCTGTGTGCTGACTAGCACACACTTGACCTGTTTATTTTATATTTGTAAGGTTTATTTTGTAAATATTTTATATTGTCCTGTGAACCAATGATACTCATTTATAGAGCTCGTATTTTTATGTTTTGCACAATTTACTATTAAATGCATATGTTTGTACATTAGATGCAATACTATACATTTCTTTACATAGATCACATAGATGGTGATTTTATTTCGTTTTAAGCTTCTGAACAAAGTACAAAAAGAAACCTAATATAACGGCTCTGGCTCTGTCTGTGCGTAGCTTGTTTCTATTAATAAACTACTATAGCTAGGAACGAAAAATTCGGCACTCAGGTGCATCTCGGCATTTGTGTCAACTGGACACTTTTTCGATTTTTCACACTTAATATTTTCAAGATGGCAGCCAATAAAGCGGGTGACTAAAAAAAAATGTTTTAGACACCATGACATGTTATATATCAAATTAAAGGTCTTGAAATATAGAAAAAAAATGAAACTATTAAAATTTCATACCTAATATTTTCAAGAGGGCGGCCAATATAGCTGGCGACTACAAAAACGTTTTTAGTCACCATGGCAAGGTAAACATTAATTTAATGGTCTTGAAGTGTAGAAAAAGAATGTGCAACTATTACAATTTTACACTTAATAATTTTTATCTACTTGCGGCAGCAAAATGAGGCATTATTGAACTGATTTCGGGCAGAGAAATGTGATTTTACTGCCTAGGCGGTAAAATGAGGAAATTTTTTACTGTTATAATGTTGGCAATAACAGTTTATATGCTATTATCTCTACCATATAAAATTATATATTATAGTTCAATACTTAATATTTAATAAATAAAAGTTTTAATATTAAAATAATTTGTTTACATTTGTTAATTCTGTTAAATAAGTTCAATGAATAGTAGATCTTTAATTAAAAAAATAGCGGAGTCACTGGCCACACTGCAGCGTCATGTAAGCATTCAACATCCATATTATTATTATTATACTGAAGTCATTCTAGATTAGTCTAGCTACTATTCTTGATTTATTCTACTTACTTCTTTTATTCTAAGCAATAGAATATATCATTAATATTTTTAGTAAAAATATAAATAAATAGTTTATATTGCGTGTATTATTCATTCAGAAGTTTTGTGAGCTATAAACATGTATTTTGTATTTTGTTGTTATAGATTGAGTTTGCTATTCACTTAATGTTATTATTCCAAAGCTTCTTATTTGATTTCTTTATAAACATTAATTTTAGTTAATACGTATGTAATTCTCTTATTAATGTAACATAGTAATTAACTATGTTATATTAATAAAGATGATATGTTTGCAGTTTCATTTTTCTGCCGCCCGTAGATAAAATGTATGCAACAAGGCAGCAAAGGAAACATTTCTGCATCGTTTATTCATTGCCTGCCTCAAAAGTTGACCGATTTAGTTGAAATTTGGTATACATGATCCTTTTACTAATACTCGGGCTAATTCGTAAACGTGAGCTTCAAATTTAAAATTGGAATTTCAGGACGGGAAAAAATTTTATCATCACCTATTCGATGAGACAAACATTTTTTTCAAATAACATTTTTTAGTAAAACCAACAACGGTACCGCTATGTATTAATAAAGATCGCTAAAACTATTAAAGCTGGCTTAAACGTTTAAAATAGAGAAAACAACCTTTTTACCGATATCTTACGTTCTAAGGTAACGTTTTTAATAAAACTTCATATACACCATCTAAATCTCAATGGAAACAGGCATGTAAAATTTCAACTTGATACATACAGTAGTTTTTGCGCATCGAAATGATACAATTTATAATACATAATTGAAGTGGAATGGCCGGGACGTGTAGAAGAGTTACTTCCATATTCTTATAATATCAACTCATCATGATTAACGATTAACTATTTAATATTTATTCCATTACGCTCGCTTCAATGATAGAGCCACGCGATGCCTAGTAATATTATTTGAGTACAAATAGTAGTAATAATATAAAATCTGGGATTGTTTGTGAAGAAAAGTATAATTTGATTACGAGTTTTGTTAGTTATCTTATCTAATCTGATGTGAATATGAACAGGGCCGTTTCTAGTAATAGGCAAGACTAGGCGGTCGCCTAGGGCGGCAATATTTTAGGGGCGGCAAAAGGAAGAGGGAAAAAGGAATTTTTAATCAAAAAATGAAAAAATCAAGCAAATTAGAAGAGAAACTATAACAATTATTTTTATATTACTTTATTGTAATATTGTTTATTTTGTAAAAACTATTAATAGTTTTAGCGATCTTTAACACTTCATAGCGGAGTCGCTGTTGGAGTTACTAAAAAATTGTATTTGAAAAAAATGTTTGTCTCATATAATAGATGAAGATAAAATTTTTCCCCGACCTAAAATTCCAATTTTAAATTTAAAGTTCACGTTTACGCGAGCGTTACTCGTGAACGCTTGGACGGATAACGTTGTCCAACGAACTCGTCCTGAGCATTGGTAAAATGAATATGTCTACCAAATTTCATCAAAATCGGTCGACATTTACTCAAGTTATCGTCGCACGTTTCATAATTCGCGGACACACAGACCGACAGACAGACAGACAGACAGACACGAGACCAAAAATGTTCCCTGATGTCTGAAACGGATTTCTGTCGGGAAAAAATTGTATTGTTTTCAAAAGCATATACCGAATAATTACTTTTATATGTGTTTACTTTGACTAAATAAACTCAAGTGGAGACAAATTAAGAACTCTTTTGGTTGTAAATGGGCCAAAACAAGTGAGATAAAAATTTTGTTTTGATGAGAAACTCAAATTAATAGATACCTATTTGCGTAGTTCCATAAGCCAATAGACTTGTGAGACTAGCCACTATTTTATTAGAAAAAGACATTACTTACCAGCTGGACATTACAGATCTTATTAAAGACTTTTCCTAAAATATAGGTAAGGAAGGTACTAAACAGCCAAAGAAAGTTAAAAGAAAGAACCTAAAATACCAATAAAGCTATATGAGATATTTGAAATTAAATAATGTGTAACAGTCCTTATTTAAAAATTTAATTTTTGATGGAATTTAAGTTAAATACAAGTTCTTTTGTATCTAATACATTAATTTCTTCTAGCCTGGATGACAAAGGGAATAAGCCGTTGATAGTAAAAGGGAGGGGGGAGGGCGGAAATTTTTAATTTTCGCCTAGGGCGGCAAAACACCTAGAAACGGCCCTGAATATGAATTAGCTTTACTTGATAAGGAAATGTGTCCCTTAAACTTACTAGTCATATCTACATACATCTCTGTCCATTGACTTTGCTTATATGTATTTCTCTTTCTCTTTTAAGAGTGATTGAACTAAGGGGAAATAAATGATTTATTTAAAATGATTTATTTATTAGCCTAATTAATAAAATAATTAAATATTACACGCATCAATTTAACGGCACTATATATTAGATTTAAATGTTTATTGCACTGTCATAAACACATAATAATTATAATCATATACCCGGTATTTGCAAAAATACCGGCCTTTTTCTTAAGGTTATAATAAAAATGAATTACTTAATATTAAACCAATTCTCAATATGTTGTGTAAAAGTAGTAATGTGAACTTCACAAATTAGTATAAAAAAGCCGCCCCTTACACCGAGTTTTAATGGAAGAAAACGGGAACATGATTTATTCACGTATAAATTTGGGCAGTGTTTGGATTTATTTTTTAATTGAAGCTATGTGATCGTTCCGAAGAACGAACATTTTTATGTCACCAATTTCGATTTCAAAAATTCCAATGCAGAAATCCGTTGCACTCACCAGGAAACATTTCTGGTTCGAGTTTGTCCGTCAGTCTGTCCACAATTTTATCATTCATATAAAATAATTTTTACCTCCATCGTGGAGAAAAAGTGATCTTTCCTCCTTAGTTTATATGGAGGGAAGTTACTCATTGCAGTGGAGGGAATCATGAAAGTTCATGATTCCCTCTAGTGTTGCCCTAGATAAAGCACAAGTAAATTAGGTTGGTGCTAATACACATTTCATTTACTAACTTTTGTTTAATGTCAAAATCTATAATGTCATCTTCACACATGTTATGTAACCTCCACAACGGTTGCCATAGTGATTCATCAGTAAAAGAAACAAACAAGTTAAAAGTGGAAACATAATTGTCAATGTAGATTAACTAATCCATATGTAAATACATCAGTTCTCAATACCATTCAATATACATACGACTCAGCTTCCAGCTGATTCTCCCATTTAATTTTAGCATTGAAATTCAAATAATTATTATCTATAATTTAATTTTAACGTGATTAAACTTATTTAGAGAATTGTTAATATTATATCTAACTATATTTTTGGTCTCGTGTCTGTCTGTCTGTCTGCCGGTCTAGGTGTCCGCGAATTATGAAACGTGTGACGATAACTTGGGTAAACGTCGACCGATTTTGATGAAATTTGGTAGACATGTTCATTTTACCAATGCCCAGGACGAGTTCGGTGGACAACGTTATCCGTCCAAGCGTTCACGAGCAACGCTCGCGTAAACGTGAACTTCAAATTTAAAATTGGAATATTAGGTCGGGAAAAAAATTTAACTTCATCTATTCAATGAGACAAACATTTTTTTCAAATACATTTGTTTAGTAAAACCAACAGCGACACCTCTATGAAGTGATAAAGATAGCTAAAACTATTAATAGTTTATATACAATAAACAATAGACTGCCAATTAGTGTGGCACATAGCTTCCTCGCATCCTATCATGTACTTTATTGTTAAATTAACATTAAAATTATTGTTAGATTACTTTATTGTCATATTGTTTAATCTGTAAAAACTATTAATAGTTTTAGCTATCTTTAACACTTTATAGTGGTGTCGCTGTTGGTTTTACTAAAACATTGTATTTGAAAAAAATGTTTGTCACATGAATAGATGAAGTTAGAATGTTTTCCCGACCTAGAATACCAATTTTAAATTTGAAGTTCACGCTTACGCGAGCGTTGCTCGTGAACGCTTGGACGAATAACGTTGCCCAACGAACTCGTCCTGGGCATTGGTAAAATGAACATGTCAACCAAATTTCATCAAAATCGGTCGACACTTACTCAAGTTATCGTCACACGTTTCATAATTCGCGGACACACAGACCGACAGACAGACACGCGACCAAAAATGTTCCCTGATGTCGGAAACGGATTTCAGTCAAGGAATTTTTGAAATTGGAGGCATAAAAGTTTTTCGTTCACAAAAGTGAACAAAATGCTTCCGTTACTTTCGGTAAGCTCGGAAGCAATATAACAATAATTTTATTAAAATTAACATTAAACATTAACATTTAACATTAAACATTAACATTTACCATTAAAATAGGATTTTAATGTTAATATAACAATAAAGAACATGATAGGATGTGAGGAAGCTATGTGCCACACTAATTGGCAGTCATTTTTTTATGTTTTAATTAAGTTTTGATAAATTTACCCGTAATAGCAATGCATAAAAGTATAACACTATTTAAAACTGATGGCGGTGTAAATACCACCACGCGAGTGTTCTTGTGTACAAAAGGCGCGAGCGCTCGAAGGTTAAGTATATGACGGCTGGACTATATACCTAATACAAATGAATTAAGATTTGGCAACACCGCTGGACGTCTTATTGGTGCAGTTTACTAAAAGTATATACAGTTGGACGTGATATTAACTTATCACTGGACAGAATATACATATAGTGCCACATCGGTGGTAATTTAAAAAGTTGTCATAATGGCGTAGAAATATAAGCGGAGTTATGAGAAAATGTATATTGCTAATAAACATATATATTAAAATTTTTTGCGATCAAAACTCTATATTAACCCGCAGTACCTTATAATTGAAAGCAAATTATCAAAAATGTTGTTATTTCATGAGGACGCCAAAATGTATGATTTGTAAAAAGACGTCTCAATACACAAAAATGTATATATATATATATATATATATATATATATATATATATATATATATATATATATATATATATATAATATATATATATATATATATATATATATATATATATATATATATATATATATATATATATATATATATATATATATATATATATATATATATATATATATATATATATATATATATATATATATATATATATATATATATATATATATATATATATATATATATATATATATATATATATATATATATATATATATATATATATATATATATATATATATATATATATATATATATATATATATATATATATATATATATATATATATATATATATATATATATACAGGGTGATCCAAAAGTCTCCCCCCCCCTCTTAACTTTTGAACGGTTTGAGATAAATTAATGAAACTTGGGGGATCTCTACCATGCAAAGGGAAGTTTGTTTTCATGCAATCACCTACTAGGGGCAACCACCCACTTTGCCCCCAGGCCACCCAACTTCAAAATTTCAAATTGGAGCGTATATTTTTGATAGCATATTTGGATTCTACGGTGAAAAATAATAAACTTTTACTTGAAACTATTTTTTCTATCTCCAATATTTTGTCCCCTATAGGGGGGCAAAGATAGCAAAATAAACCTTCCGAAATAATAAAAAAATAATACTTAGATCGTTATAAAATCTAAACGGTTTGAAATAGAGTCATGGAACTTGGGGGATCAGAACCATGTAAAGGGAAGTGTTTAATCATCCACTCGCGTACTAGGGGCAACCTCCATTTTGCCCCCAGGTGCTGAAATCTACGATTTTTATACCTTTGCCCCCCCTATAGGGGGCAACATATTAGAGGTAGAAAAAAAAGTTTGAAGTAAAATATTTTTATTTTTTGCCGTAGAATCTAAATCTGCTATCAAAAATATACATTCTAGGACAAAATTTTGAAGTTAGGTGGTCTGGGGGCAAAATGGGAGGTTGCCCCTACAGCGCGGTTGAATGAAAACAAACTTCCCTTTACATTTACATGGTACGGATCCCCTAAGTTTCATTAATTTATCTCTAACCGTTTAAATTTTACAACGTATTATCGGTAGGGTAATTTTGCTATCTTTGCCCACCTATAGGGGGCAAAATATTGGGAGTAGAAAAAAAAGTTACAAGTAAAAGTTTATTATTTTTCACTGTAGAATCCAAATATGCTATCAAAAATATACACTCCAATTTGAAATTTTGAAGTTGGGTGGCCTGGGGGCAAAGTGGGTGGTTGCTACTAGCGGGTGATTGCATGAAAACAAACTTCCCTTTGCATGGTAGAGATCCCCCAAGTTTCATTAATTTATCTCAAACCGTTCAAAAGTTAAGAGGGGGGGGGGGGAGACTTTTGGACCACCCTGTATATATATATGTATGTATGTATGTATGTTTGTGAGACTGTGAGAGAGATAGAGAGTGTGTTATGATAAAATATTTATAAAAGAACTAAAAAAATTAAAATAACTATACAGAATCCAAATCCTATCAGGGACAACACATCACATGTGGAAGACATAGTACTTGTAAAGTAACTTTTTCTAATGCGAATTAAACATATTTCTATTCAGATACCATGATAAGGAAAATAATACTATGGTAATATAAATATAACCCGTATATATAATTATCAGGAAATCAAATTTTACAAATTATATTTTGATTCCTAATATGTAGTTTTAGTTTATCGCATGTACAAAAATGTATAACTTCTTAAGGTCCTATTAAATATTTATGATATACAGGGTGTTTCACGATAAATGTTACAAACTTCAGAAGGTGATTCTACACCCCAAAAGCAACAAAAAATTTCCTCTTGACCCCTGTCCGATTCTCAAGTATAAGGGAGTTATTTCGGTTTTTCTGATTTTTCTGTAAAACACGAGTTTTATTCATAAAAATGGTCATACCTCCCAAACTGTTGGTCCTAAAGCAAATTTGAAACAACCATTGAAAAGCTCATTAAATTTCAAATAAGAATGCAAACCTTAAAAGTTTCTAAATACATTTCTAATCATTTCAATACAATCGAAATTGGAAAAAAATTTAAGTTTCTAAAATTCGGAAAATGATATTTGTGTTTGAAGCAAAAACAATTCTTCAGCCTTAGCCTGGAAAAATTCACCAAAACTTCCCCTTTTAATAAGCTTTCCAACGATATACTCCACTTCGTGATTCCGTTAAAAATTGGTAGAGAAGTCAAAGTTAGAACGCGAAAAAACGTGCGGTAGAGGCAGACGGGGAAGCTAGAGGAGGGTTACAAAACCAGCAATCCACACGCCTTTCCCGCGATAACTTACTTACTTTAGTACACACTGCTAGTAGAGTGTAGGCACACTACTTTTAGTAGAGCGAATTTGAGAAAAATCATTCGCCGCCGCATTTATCGTAACACCCTGTATTAAGACCAGACTAAAACAAAAATTGAAATAATTGGTGAAAAAAACTCTTTTAATTGCCTGAGATGGGTACCCTGAAAGTTGTGGCTAAAAATGTTTATAGTATGAAACTAAAAAATATCAGAATCATATTTTATATGATCTTTATTTTATTACTTTTATACGGAGTGGGAATTAATTTTCTACAAAAATAATCGTGCTTATAAGACAAATCGAGGATACATTAAAGAATATTAAAAATATATTCGTCTTGTTAATGGGATCCGGGATTTCGAAGGACCTGACACCTGAAACCGATTTTGGACAAGATACCTGGTCAACCTGGTCCTTCTTCGCTATCACGAGAACCGAATAAGCGAATATTTCAAAGGAAATTCGTTCAAATGAAAAATGATTATTTTCGAATTACTAGAAAAGATTTCTCAACTCGTCGGGGTTGACTCACACATTAGCCGTGGACTCGGGGAGTGAGTTTCGTAAAAGCCATTTCTTTGTAATCTGGTTTGCCATCATTTTTATTTCCAAGGCGAGGGAAAGGGAAATGAAAACGTGAGGCAATCTTTAGGTGCAGGACAAGCAAGGATCCTGAATACAAAACTGAAATAAAATTATCTTAAATAGTGCTGAACACATTACAAAGGTGATTTATAAAATCCTCCTCTTTAGTTAGTTTAACAGATAAGGTTTAAAACAACGAAACCAGCTCATAACGGATCTTTGTCTTATATAGGTGGATTTCCCAAAAATATAATGACAATGATTTAATTTCGGGTAATTAATTAAGGATGTTAAGGTGTGATGATGCAATCTTAACACAAGGTAATTATTACATTAGCTTTTTACTTATGTGTTCAAAATCTGTTACAATAAAAAATTAAATCTAAATACATGATATTATACCCCATTCCCCCAGTCCACAGGATGAAGTATTGAAATTAAAGAGACATTTTCATACTTTTGTACACTCTCGTAGTCTAAATAAATTGAACAATTGGGTGAGAGTTGATTTTAATTTCACACATTATGGTAGTATATATTATAAAAATGAAAAAATATTGTGATAGCATAAATTCGATTTTGAGATTTTAATGGATAGGAAAGTGTTCCTAAAATGTGTTTTCTATCGTCAGCTGCTTGTGGTGCAGACGCAAAAAGATCTACATAATCATTTAAATCACTCATTGATTTTCACAAAAAACTCGATATAAAAGTTACTTTTATTTAACAAACAGCAAATTAGTCTTGTTAAATGTAAACAAACTAGCTAATCGTGCGTAAAGCTGAAGAATTCCTCTTCTTTACCGCGCTAGCGTGGTAAAGAAGAGGAATTCTTCAGAACTATGAGACACGCATACGCAATGAATACAAGTACGTAAATAATCACTTTCTACGCATCTAAACAGAGATATAATGTTTATATTTTATATCAATCGTAGATAAAATAGTTTAAATTGCACCACTAAATGTCCCTTTGTCTAACTCAATAATTGGACTAATGGATTTTGTCAATTTTTGTTACATAAGTGTGATGTTCCTTTGTCCCAAAATATACATTGGACAGATTGGACTAAATGTCCCTTTGTCTTATTTGATTATTAGGCTAACAGATATTGTCACTTTCAATTGCAGAAGTGTGATATTCCTTTGTCCCAATGTATATTGTACAAATATAACTTTACTTACTATGGAACCATTGAAAAGAGGTTGAAAGGTATTGGTGCAATTTACATAGTTTGACCTACCTTGTTCTGGAAGGCATTGGTGCAATTTACACTATTTTCCTTACCTCGTTTTGAGAAGTAGTGGTACAACTTACACTGTTTATCTTACTTCGTAAAACATTATTTTTTATTTCTGCTAACAAAATGGTGCAATTTACATATACCCGTTTAGTTTGTATCGAACATATTTTTACTTTCTCATATAAAGAGAAAGTATGTGATAGCGCGAAAATTCTGATGGTTTTACGTGTTGTTAGGTTTAGGTCCTCTGAGTCCAAAAAAGTAGTTTTTAAAAAATGCTCTATCTGTGCAGACGCGTGAAGCCAGTTCAGAAAAATCATACCCCGAGGGGAAATCGATAAGTGAATTTTAGCTCCAAATTTGGGGGGCACTATAACAAAAACTCTGAAAAAAACATATATTTCTCGAAAACGGTTCCGACGATATTCATTAAAAAATGCTTAAATGTAGTCCATTTAAATACTAATCTAAGATATAAGCCGGAAAAATCTAGTTCCTGAAAAAACATCTTCGAACGCGGTCGGAGAGAGGCCGAGTTCGATTACCCGCCGAGGAGATGTTATTGTCATAATAAATTTTGGAAAATGTTCAATTATAATTAAGTGTATCTACAAAAACTCTAAAACTAATAAATGGAAAACACTGAACTAAGTAATTATGAATTCGTATAAGAGAAAGTTTGTCTGAGTAGTCTCGGACCGATTTTTTCTCATTTCATTTATAGAAAAAAGTTTAACTTTGAGGGAAATAAATTATTATTTAATAAAATCCGAATTATTTAAATAAAATCTCTGTGAAGAATTTCTTTAAAATGTATGAATTATTAATAAAGCGTTTTCTTATTAATAATATTAAAATTATTAAGAATTACATAATAATATTAAATATAACACATTTTTCAGCCTATGGAGATATTCAAATAAAGGATAAAACTTTACATCTGTTGTTTAATTTATGAGAAAATTCGTTTTGAAAATTAAATAATAAATTGAACTCTTTTCATCTCTTATTTAGCGATTATCTTTTATGAGTATCATATGTCTATGTCTAAGCATATATTCTGACAGTCTCTCCCAGTGTTATACAGGGAGGATTCGTTTTTAACCTTCTGATGTAATTCTGTTTAAAAATCAAAGTATGGAAATACTGTTCGTGTGATAAAATTACGAAGTTTTTTTTTATTAAAACAAAAATAAAACGGATAAAAACTTGTTTTTCTAAAAAGACAATATAAATAATGTTACCACCCTGAAAGAGCTCTAAGTAAGGGCGAAATATAACTGCTTTTTTAAAAAGGGAAAGGAGAAGGAAGCAAATTGTCTATTTTTTAACCCTTGAAAAGACCAAATGAGAATATATCAATATAGTTTTCTATACAACATATATTCTGAGTTTTCCAAGTATCCATAAAGTCTCAGTAACTTAATACAAATAAGGTCCTCTAAGAACGTACCCGGACTCCGGATCATAGAATGCTAAATAGTTAATGTATGGAGAATAAAAGAGAACGAATAAAAAAAAAGGAAAAAAATTAACTCCATTTTATTTTTGTTGGGATAAATTTATTTCAACTTCAGAAACCACATAGCCGGCCAATAATCAATGTTTAAATAATGGGTAAAATTAAAATTATTCTTGCTGTAAAACATGAAGAAGTGTAGAACTTATATTACATTTAATATTTAGTAATTCAATAACTTGAGGTGTACCACTGCGATGCACCAACAATTTGTATCAACTATACAGGGTATTCACAAAAATAATACCCTGATTAGAATTCATTCTTCATTGGCCCAACAGCATTATATTTTGGCCTAATGTTGACAGACGTTTGTTTCAGATTTACACAAGAAAATAAATTTCCTGATTTTTACCAATGAAACCGCCGGATAGCTTACTTTATGTAAAATTCCTATAACATTCCTGTAAATTTACCTATTTTAATAAAAAAAGGTATTTAAAAATGTAATTATGGTCATCAGTTATGGACACCCTTTATTTTATATCTTTATACCAAATATCCATCTATCGACAAGAGGAACTTCATTAGTATTTCATATATATATATATATATATATATATATATATATATATATATATATATATATATATATATATATATATATATAATATGTATTAGCTATCATTTGTATTCATTTATAAGCGTTATTTTATTAACTTAATATGATCTAGCTTACAAGGTTGCAAAGTTTGAACACAATAGAATTATTTTAATTTAAAAATGCACCTCAAAATTTCATATTGAGAAAGGTTTACGGTCAAATGTTATGACAAAGGAGTGTTACAGTTATTAATAATTTCAGAATTTTGAAACGCGGCTTGCAACTCAAACATTTATGATGTAGAAGTCTGTCTTGGTTATACAAATTTATAAAAAAAATGATTCAGCACTATATTCGAGTTTTAAAAATACCTGTATTATTAATTGACGTGAAAAGTTAAAATTTGGTTGTAATATATGAATAACGATGGAAAAAATACTATTTAATTAAGATAATTATTTATTTAATGACATTGCTACTGAACATAATCTGGAAGAAGTTAGTTTTTCATATTTGACGAAAGAGAATTATTTCGCTATAATAATGCAACTAATAATTAAACACCTAATCTTTCCGAACTTTAATAACTGTGTGGTTACACAGTTTATCTAAATGGAAAAAAATATAACTATACACATTAAAACTATATAGACTGGATTATTATAAGAAATGAATAGCTCCTTCTTTTAAACGGGTTATCTTAGAGTGTCTGTAAGTTTTCAATGAGACTGCAATGCAAAAAAGAACAAAGTATTCATTATCATCTGAATTAAATTAATACAACTTGTTATTTTAGTTGAATACGGTTGTGAGCTATATGTATATATATATATATATATATATATATATATATATATATATATATATATATATATATATATATATATATATATATATATATTCTTTTTTTTTAAAGAAGAACTTTAGAATGCAGTCGAAAATGAAAACGGTTTAGTTTGGAACTAAGAAAAGCTTAAGAAGAAGGGAATAGTAAAGGTGTTTCTCGCTCCAGTTGCACAGTCCTAGATCTCATTTATTAATAAGAGGTTTTGCAGTGTCTTTAGCTCAGGACACGCTAATACCGTCCTGTATAATTGTCCGCTTGAGGAACCCGTTGCCTTTCTTGATACACACACAATGAGTCAGACAATAAAACAGATAAAGATGGCTTGAGAGAAAGAATAAAAAGTAGATTATCTGCTACCAAAGAGATTCAAGCGTAAAAATAAATTCTACGCGTGCATTTAAAACAACTACTCTTTGGTTAATACTCTATCCACGGACATAGATTAATTAAATCTGAAACAATAATTCTTACGACTAAACATTCTATCTTTTTTAAAAAATGATGTCTCATCTTCATAATTACCAGGTAAAAAATATAAAAATAGTTACCTGGTAAATATTTTTAAAAAAAGAAAATATTAATTTAATGTTCGTCTAGGAATATTAGGATACTGGTAATTAGCAAGGGAACTCTCTCTTAACTTATAACAGACTTTACGTACACCAATGGAATTAAACCATTATTGCAATGGCTGGACGAAAAGATCAGTTGGTAATTCATAACAATTGCACAAGAATCAGATAATTGAACAAGACTTGACTAATAAGTTAAAATTATGTCAATGTAAATATAAGTGCAAATGTAAAAAAAAAAATTAAAAAAAAAAAAAAAAAAAAAAAAAACCAGTTAAAGGTAACTAGGAATTATTATCAATGATTAAGATGAGTTAAGAATAAAAAAGGATCACGCAACAGGATTCAGATAATTTGGTAAAACCGTCTAATAAGTTAACATTACAAGTTAACACATGTGCACACGAAAATATTAACGCCAAGAGGTAACATAAAATAATTATCATAATCAGTTGTGAAACATGATCATAAAATAAATAAACAGGTCAAGTGTGTGCTAGTCCTACTAGCACACACTATACTATATAGGCCACACTATATAGTGTTTAACTGTAAAGTGTATAAACAGTGTTTTTTAGGGTCCGTAGGCAAAACCAAGGACCCTTATATTTTCCTGCGTGTGACTGTCCGTCCGTCCTCTCGCGTGCTCTCACGGCTACACCTTTCGTCCGATCACTTTGAAATTTGGCATGTATGTGTCTTGTACCGACCCACATATTTTAAAAATATAGCGACTTAAAAAAAATATTTTTCAAAAAAATTAGGGTAAAAAAACTTAAGGGTTAAAATTTTTTTATTTCTTTTCGACACCGTGAGGGGTATCATATGAAAGGGTACGTCGAGCTGATTACAAAAATATATAATTATTTGGTTATAACTTTGATAGGGCGAGCGTAGGCAAGTTTGAAATGGATGTGAAACGTGTCCCCCCCCCCTCTATCTCGCTTATGTGAAGTGCAAAAAATCTGAAAAAATTCCTGAACATTCTTCGACCAAAAGTAAAGATACCACTTTTTGGAAATTTCGAAAAAATTATTATTTTATTTTTTATTGACAAAATACGTTTCTTTTTATAATTATGGTCTTTTCGATGTATTTATTTGGTTGTAGTCCGGTTCAGTGGCAAAAAAATACTTTATCAGAGTGTGTTTTGAGAATATCAGACCCTTAGAATGGTTCAAAGTAAGCTTTTTAGCATTTTAAAAAAACACTGTTTATACACTTTACAGTTAAACACTATATAGTGTGGCCTACGGACCCTCGCTGTGTGCTGACTAGCACACACTTGACCTGTTTATTTAAAATGCTAAAAAGCTTACTTTGAACAATTCTAAGTGTCTGATATTCTCAAAACACACTCTGATAAAGTATTTTTTTGCCACTGAACCGGACTACAACCATATAAATACATCGAAAAGACCATAATTATAAAAAAAAAAAACACAGCGAGGGTCCGTAGGCAACCCTGTATAGTTTAAGTAGTACCCTATTGATGGTGTTTTTTAAAATGCTAAAAAGCTTACTTTGAACTATCCTATGGGTCTGATATTCTCAAAACACTGAACCGGACTACAACCATATAAATACATCGAAAAGACCATAATTATAAAAAAAAAAAAAAAAAGTATTTTGTCAATAAAAAATAAAATAATATTTTTTTCGAAATTTCCAAAAAGTGGTATCTTTACTTTTGGTCAAAAAATGTTCAGGATTTTTTTCAAATTTTTTGCACTTCACATAAGCGAGATAGAGGGGGGGGGGACACGTTTCACACCCACTTCAAACTTGCCTACGCTCGCCCTATCAAAGTTATAACCAAATAATTATATATTTTTGTAATCAGCTCGACGTACCCTTTTATATGATACCCCTCACGGTGTCGAAAAGAAATAAAAAAATTTTAACCCTTAAGTTTTTTTACCCTAATTTTTTTGAAAAATATTTTTTTAAGTCGCTATATTTTTAAAATATGTGGGTAGGTACAAGACACATACATGCCAAATTTCAAAGTGATCGGACGAAAGGTGTAGCCGTGAGAGCACGCGAGAGGACGGACGGACAGACACACACAGGAAAATATAAGGGTCCTTGGTTTTGCCTACGGACCCTAAAAATCACAGCTTCTTAAAAATATAATAATACATAATTTTGGAACGAAGTTACTTATGGCACGTTACACCGTCTGGAGCCCGGGAGTGAATCAGAAAAAAACGACTATCACAAAACCGAGCGTCTTACCGATGATTTAGTTGAAATTCGGTACACATGTTCATTTTATCAATGCCCAGGACGAGTTAGGTGGACAACGTTATCCGCCCAAGCGATCGCGCGCAACGCACGCGTAAACGAACTTCAAATACAATTCGAATTTTAGGACGGGAAAAAATTCTTACATCATCTATTCAATAAGACAAACAACTTATATATATATTTTTTTTTAACCAACACCGACACCGCTATGAAGTAGCGCCCCCAAATTTTGAGCTAAAATTTATTTTTCGATTTCGCCTTTCTTCTTTATTTTTCGGGTATGCATTTCTGAACATGTATGCCAAATTTCGTCAAAATCGGCCCAGTAGTTTAGGCTCTAGGCATCTGCACAGACGACAGACAGACAGCCATTTTTAAAAAACCACTTTTTTGGTCTCAGGGGACCTCAAAACGTGTAAATCCATCAAAATCGAATTTTCGCGCCATCACAATACTTTCTCTTTATATGAGAAAGTAAAAATTAATATAGGTATTTTCCTCTAGAAGTGGACAAAGATCGATAAAGGGTACTTCTTTAGATTGTTACTCCCCTATGTTTTTATTGGAATATAAATGACTTTGACTAAATAACTATTAAGACAAAGGGATGTTTAGTCCAATGTACTTTGGGACAAAGGAATATCACATTTCTATTTTTATAAGGGGAGTACCAGTCTAAAGAAGAACATTCCGTAAACCTTCAAATTATAATTATTATTAACAACGGGAGACAGAAAGAGATTTTTTTCCCCAAAAGGTCTACCAATATCGACATAAACGATAACAGAAAAGAAAATAAGTTTCCTAGCTCCCCACCGAAGCGACATTACTAGAGGTTGCAATAATGCCGAGTTGCTAAGCCCCCCCTTACCCCAGACATACAGAATTTCTACTCCACAGGAGTTGACCCCTTTCTCGAACGTCACCAGAAACGAGAGATTCCTATAGCCTATTGCTAATACAAAACTAATAAGAATAAGAAAATAGTATCATAGACGGCAGTAACTTCGATTAGAGATGGTAACAGATAAGAAAATATACCGAAGATAACAGACGTATCATTTATCCAGGAGAGAAAATGGAGTAGTGAACATATTATAAGTATATTATTTGATGGAAAAGGAAAAGTCCATCATAAAAGATAATGGAAGTAAATCCTGTGTTGCCACGATTTTATCGTCTTTAGTTAAGAACAAATAAACAATACATCAATCAACTTATCTTAGCACCAAAAAATATAAAATAACACAAAAGTCTCGTTTATAGTAGAAATGGTGCCTCAAACGAAGTATTATCAATACCAAATAATTACATATCAATACCAAAAACAGTTCAGATAGGGATAGGAGATTAGGCCAGATGGGAGTTTAGGTTAGGACGTTTCAATTATACTCCAGAATAGCTTAAAACTCGTAATCTGTGCATCTTATACCTTTAATGTAGGTACTTAAGCATTCAATTTATAAACATTTATCGACTAATGCTTACAAAAAATATACTTAAATTATATCAGCCGTCTTGGATCTAGATCACAACAATTAAGCGAACGACAATCAAAGCAAAAAACTATATTTGGTATAAAATAACAGATTTGTCAAAAGCAACCAATATTGGATTCATCAACCCAAACCCCCTCTATATAAGATGATAATAATCATAATACACTAATACACTATAAGGTGCGATCGCTCCATATGATTGAACGGCACACTTTCAATCTAATTGAACGCCTCTATACTGTTTAGACGAATCAATAAAATTGAATCGCCAGTGGAAAAAAATAACAAACTAGCTAAAAACATAAGCATAACCTATACAGTTGAAACCTTCCATTCCATTAAAAAGAAAACGAGCTTTTTACACAGTTGAATTTGATGTTTCCATAGAGCCAATTCAATCAGATTACTTAAAAATTTCGACTTCTTTTCCACCGGCAACGGCAATAAGCAATTTCATTGAAGTGGTATTTACTTTTCTTAGTTTCAATTTGATTAATTCAGTCATGTTTTAATTTCCTGGATCAATGAAATTGAACCATCAACATGCACCTAAACTTTTACTTATTAATTACCCAAACAACCTATAAACAAACACTATAAGTGATCATTGAACTACCTTGATCAAAACTTTGAACAAAATGTCAATATAAAAGCTCTATTTTCACCTGTCACCGTAGTATAATTAATTCAAATATTATAGAAATATTAGACATTGTGCAGAAACAATGTAAACAGTAAACACTTAATATTAAATTATACGAATAAATAATGATATAATGATGAAGTACCTTTTTACTTGCAAGCTGTCACAGTAGTAGTTGTCCCTCAAACTTCTTATGATCGAAGCCGCAAATTATTCAAAGTTTCAGCAAAATCCAAGACAGCAACAGCAAAAAGTCCCCGAATCGCGCTTTAAAACTAAAAATTCAAAATTGAAACTTGTTAAAATGGTATTGGTTACCCATAATGCATTAGAAATAAAAAATGCGGTCAACGTAAACATTCAAATTTATGATACAATAAATACTTGTATTTCAGAATATTTTAAATGCTTATTCATGAATTATAATTAAATATTCAATTTTCAAACAATTAAAATTAACTATTTTTTTAAAATATTGTCAAACAAAAGTATTTCTTCGTTTAGACGATAAAATAAGACCTTACACACGGGGCTGTGACTAGACTGAGAGCTACTACTCTATTATTTTTATTTTACTACCAAAATTAAAAACGTGAATTCATGAAATGAAAACTATTTCCTTATTATTTAATTTAGTTGATTTTCTTTAATTTATCTAGTGTTATTCTTTTATTAAAATGTTAAGTTTGAGGTTTAAAAAAGAGCTTTAAATAGTTAAAAAGTAAACTTAAGCAGACATCGAAATGGCTAAAGTCTGTAACAAAGTAATTGGAAATTGTTCAATTCTTTTTCATAAAACCCTTCTTGGATTTAATAATAATGTGTAAGTTTTGTATTTGATTTTCTTACAAAGTATGTATAGTTTCATCATTGTTAAAGAACCTTTTGAGATTATAATTTCCTTGATTTTCAGTGTGTATTCTGGAATAATACCGGCACTTGGTGGTGTTTCGAGCTCAGTGCCTTGTAGAGGCAAAAGAATCCTATCGAAGCCTAAACTTAAATATCCTTTATGGTATTTAAAGAAAGAACATTCAGATTACGATGAAAACATAACCAGAGACAATGTTGAGTTTATCAAACAAGTTTCACATGATAAATTCGGCCCACCGGCAATAATCAGTGGATTAAGTACTTATAAAAGTCCATTAAAAAATGCTCCTGCAATACATGGAGAGTGGACCCCACAATCTAGACGTTGTGGCCTTATTACAAGAAAAATAGGACAGTATCCAATGTGGGATAAAGATGGTGCTATCATATGGACTACATTATTACAGGTAAGAAACCTTCTGCAGTATCTCTGAACCATGAGTTCATCACCCTTAAGTTTCTTAAGCTCTTCCAAGTAATGATATAGCCCTATCTTTACTCTTAAGGCGATACAGCAATTTTAAGACTAAGGGTAGTGACACTTCGCCACCTGGTTGATGCCATATGCTTCCGCCACCTGTCTTGCGCCACCCCAGTTTTTACTTTTTTCGTCCAGTCAAGAAATGGACCCGGAGGAGATAACTGTGCTTGCATATCATTATTTTCATGAAAAAAGAAGGGGAAAAAGGCGTTTTTGGGTTCATCCAATAATTTCAGACAAAAAAAACTAGTTTGTTTCATACAGTGTACCCCCGTATAAAAGAAGAAAGTAAACATTTTTCAATTTTTTGCCAAATGTTGCATGGAACTTGCAACGAATTGCTTACAATATTGAACTACAGTTTGACCAGTAGAGACACTTATATGAGGAATGCAATTAGCCCTGATTTGATTGAAGGAATGGGGGCTGAGTGGCAGGGACTTGTGTGGCAATGTTTGACAGGCTCAATTGAAAACAATGGGCTGACCAGGTGGCGCCACCTGTAGGTGGTGGCTAGACCCTGGGACGGTCGACCGGGTAGTGCCACCCCGTGTGCCAGGTTGCATTCTATGCTACCCGGGTGGCGAAGTGTGTCACTAGCCTAAAATACAGATTAACTATCAGTTTCTTATGCATGAAGTTGTGTCAGTAGGCCGTGAGCATGAAGTCTGTTGTATTTGATAATTAGCAGTTCATAAATTACTTTCAAAGTTAAAGTGTTCGTTATGTTACCTGTCTCTTATGGTAACATGTTGGAAAATAAAATGTATAGTGGTGACACTAAGTGTACCTTGTAGAATTAGATATATTAAGTAATTGGATCCTTGAGGGGTAGGAATGTATTATTGATTAGGTTTAGGAATTTGATGTGGTGAACCACTAGTTCACTAAATGTATCTCTGTTTTTACACAAATTTGTTAGAAGCACAACTCTTCAGCTTGAGAACTGAAGTACAATGTTTAGGATAGAGGTAATTATGAGATAATTTCCTAAAGAGTATCAACTATTGATGTAGTTGTTGAAATGAACACTCTTATTACTCAAATAAAGGCCTGATAATGCCCAGGTATGGGCAAAAATTTGCTCAGATTATATTGTTGTTAAAAAAATAGAAAAGTTTTTTAATGATCATCCCTAGAGCCCAATAATGAAAAGAATATTAAAAAATTATGGGATTAACTGAAGAATAATTATTGATGTAGTAATTTGTATGTCATTCTTACAAAAAATAATTATATTTTTATGCTCGAAAATGGCTCTCGCAGTAAGACCATGTTATGTTCCTTTTTCTTAAATGCTTTAATAATAAATATATGCATTTAAGAAATATGTATCATGTTGAATGAAATATGTACTATGTTAATATATTTGTATAAGCCCAATAGTAAGCAGGCTCGTTATAAGGGGCAATTAGACCATCTGGTCCTGTGCCCCGTTCCACTTGGTTATGTGAAACCACCTAGCCAGGTGATTACACTTAACAATCTAAATTTACTAGTCGGATTAGCAAATAAATTCCTTAGCCTCTTGTTAAAAAAAAGTACACATGATTCCTTAATAAAATATTTCCTTAATCAAAATATTTTATTTGTATTAAAGGAAAAAATAAGAATAAAAAAGGAGGGGGGGGGGACAAGAATACTGAATTTGTCTTTTTAAAAGAGAGGCTGTAATAGAAGGCAATAATAATTTCTAGAATAAAATACTGAGTATGCTTCCCTAACAGGAACATTAAAATATAGTGTTTTAATCATTGTGGAACTAAAGAAGGAAAACTTTTTTGAAACATGCAAACAACAATTTTAAATTGTAACATAATAAACCAAACTAACCTTTGCACTACTCTCAATTTTTATACTCCTATAATATTATAATTATACTTATTTTGTTGATACAGGTTGTGGATAATCACGTTGTGAAATACACACCACCAGAAGACTACGACCCTCCCAAAAAGCCAGATACATACCGAGCTGCTATAAATCTAAAAAAATTTGGATGCCTTCTTGTTGGTGCTGAAAGTCAAGACCCACAAAAGGTAAGAAATTCATAATTTCTTGATACTCTTATTAAACTACCAATTAAATACTTTTGCATAAATAGTAAAATAAAATCAAAAGGATATATATATACATAATTAAAATTTTATTAATGGTAAAGAGACCACAAGGTGGTTTTAAAATGAATATTTAATAATTTAGGTTTGTATTATTATTCCCCCCCCCCCCCCCCCATATTACTTATATCAACTTCACTTCTGCAAGAACCCTATTACTGCTGTCCCATTAACCTATTTATATTTTTTAGTATACAAGAGAATACTGTGGACTTTTCGCTGATGCAGGTCTTCCCCCTAAGAGAGTTTTAGGAAGGTTTCTTATAACACCAAATGCAGCTATTCAACCTGGTACTCCTCTGTTTGCAAACCACTTTCAAACAGGAGATGTTATAGATGTTGTCGGAAGAACGTAAGTTGATGTTTCAAAACCAAAATAATTCCAATATATTTGTTTGATCTATTCAAGCCCCATCAGCAACTACGCCAGATGGGGTGTTTGATGGCTCAAATGATACTTTGTTGATTTATGCTTGCGTATACTTAGAGTCAAAGATGTAAAGAAACTTTTTATTCTTATAACTTTGCTAGTGTTACAAAAGAGCGTCCGAAACTTATCATCATTAAATATTTGTTATTGTGATTTAAAATTAAATGAATCAAGTCTACTCTTTGAATATTTTACACTAAATTTTACTATTATTGCTCCTTGTATTATTATTTGTTCAACTTAATTGATGTCATAATATAATCGTTAAGATTGGACATTAAAGATGGTTATTGGAAATATTGAGAGAATAGCTAACAACATCCTAAGAATGTCAAAAAAAAACATCTTAAGGACTCAACCATTTTGAATTTAAAAAAGAAGAAGGCTGAAAAGACTAGTGCGCCAGAAGTAAGTAAATAAGTGTGAAATGAGTTGGCTAGATGTAACGAAACTGGATTTTAAGGAAGTAAATCATTTAGAGAAGGAAGCCCTCGATTCAACATTATTGTAGAGATCTTTATCAGAAAATGTAAGCTATGTAAGATGTTTTTAAATTTTTACAAAATATTGTGAGAGCGGTCAGCTGCCCCACCTGTGAGTAGCACCAGCTCTATACAGAGACTTTTATTGTTACAGGATGGATCGAGGATTCCAAGGTGTAATGAAAAGGTGGGGATTCAAAGGAATGCCTGCATCTCATGGTGTTACTAAGACTCACAGACGAGGTGGTAATGTTGGAGGAGGTGGTGGCAAGGCTAGGATATGGCCTGGAACTAAAATACCTGGTTTCATGGGAAATCACATAAGATATCATAGAGGGCTTAAGGTAGAAATTTAAACCTTTTTTTACTTAAATCTCTTTTTATTGTTTCTCTCTTTGGCTAAGAATAAGAAGGGAGGATTAATATAACAGAATTTCCTGATAAGAGAAAAGAGTTACTCTATAGGTTGGTACAGTTTCACATTTACAGATGACTGTTCTATAATGTTTGTGCCAAAAAAAATCTTCGGTTTATAAAATTTACTCCTTTTCACAGCTAATAAATTGATTGCAGAATATCACTGAAATTTTACAAGACTATAAAATCCTACTTATAGATGTAACTACATACATGAGATGCACATAAATTAGTAAATTGAATATTTGACTTAAACAATTTAAATATGGGTAGTAAATTACCTCAGCCTCAAATAACAACAATAATAAACAAATAATTATATGCGCACTCGACTCTGAAACTAAGGTCTAAACCCTGGTGGTAAGTATGAATCCCAGTGGCCTGATAATAAACTAGGCTGTGATCAGGACTAAAAAGAAAAAGAAAAAAAAGAAAAATAAACCTGTACAAAGTATCTATTGAGTAACCATAAATAAGTAACACTTTGTGGCTATTTTTGAGACAGTTCCTTTTTGTACCTTACACCAGTTGGTAGTCTTGTGAGCATTTTAGCTCATGCAACCCAATATAATGTGGATAGCTTTTTATCCTAAAAATGTAATCTTTAAATTAGCTAAAAATTATGCACTTAGCTGATTGCACACAGCAAACACTTCTGTATTTGTAGAGTGATGAATGTATTTGTGGAGGAATAAAACAAGAACGATAGAATAAATTAAATAGATATTCTAGTTAACCAATTATCTGGAGGTTACATTGGAAATAACAGTCCAATTATTAAAGTTCAATTAAAATAAAGTGCGCTTTTATGTACTAAAGTGTGATGTTCCTTTGTCTTAAATACTTAGGACTAAATTATCAATAGATAACTAAACTAAGGGATACTATTAGTTTCTTATGCAAGAGAGATAATGTTCCTTTGTCTAATTTTCATACCCACCCAGGTCATGTCAAATTTGGAAATAAATTAGGGGTGCCAAACTTAAAGATGCCAAAAATGCAACCTCTTTTTATTTTATTTTGTTTAACTATAGAATATTGTTAATCTTTTTACAGGTATGGAGAATCAACACAAAATACAACGTACTTTATGTTCAAGGCTTGGCTTTACCAGGAGCAACCAACTCTATATTATATGTCTATGATACCGTCTTACCACTAAGGTAAAAAAATAAATTTATTTAAAAGTAGATTTAATAAGTAAAAAACTAAAATTGATTTTATTTCTTAAATCAATCAAATAAATGCCACTTAAAAAAAAGCAAGATCTTTGTTCTTGGGGAAAATAATTTAAGACCTTAAACATAAGGGACTCTTCTATGCTCACAAATAAAATCTACACATAGCTTAAAAAAAGAATAAACCTGACCCTAGTCACTCTTAATTACTTATTAGGAAGATGGGTACAGCTATCAATGATTTTTTTCTTATAACTAGATATCTCATGGGCTACCTCTCAGTTTTTCTTTTTCTGACTCCATTATTTTCTAACTTATAGTACACTACAGTATTGCTTGAATTTTATGATTTCTCTAGCTTGAACAACTTACTAACTTAAAAAAGCAAATCATTAACTCATTGCAGGATTTCTTTTGAAGCATTTAGTTATCAATATACAGTACATTACAGTTTTATTTAACTTAAAAAGAAATTTAATATTTAGAATAATATTAATTTCTTATTTTCTTTTGATGTATTCCTTTCGAAGATCTCTCTCAATTTTCTTGTGCAGGGGCAAGTTGGTTACTTTTAATTTCCTCTTTTGACAGATTGCTGGTTCAGATTGTCTCCTCTTAATGGTTTTGCATTCTTGATTTCCTTTGTCTAACTTACAGTATCTTCGTTTTAAATTGTTGCATTCTGATATGTTTGATTTAATAAGGTTCAATGAAGAGTCAGATCTTTTTTTGATTAGTGGTATATTATGCTTCCCAGGAAATTCTATTTGCTGTTTTACAACTTGACCTGTAGTATCTTGATCATTGTAATGTTTTATTACGTGCAAGTGTCTCTTATGTCTTCCAAAAACCCTAAACAATTAGATTATTTTAACTTACTCTAAATAAACGCAAAAAAATTGTTAGTTTTTTCTTTCAATCCTAAAAATAATTCCTTTGAAGCAATACTATTGACTAGCTCTAAGTAGTTACTAGTTATTAACATTTTTAAAAATCTAATAAGTGTTTCCTTTTATTTTTTTGCATCTGAAAACCCAAGATGTAGCTTTCTGATATAACCTTTAACAAAAGATCTCTGATATAACTAAGGACAAATCCTTCTCCTAGAACGATTTTTATAGTATAGTACAGATGCTCATGTCTCAGTTTTAATTGATCATTACAATAGTCAAAGTCTCTTTTGTGTTTTCAGTACTATTTTACTTGGTTACCCATCCTATATTGGTTTACCACTTCTAAATAATTCATTTGTCTAAATAGTCCAGTCACCAGCAGTAAAAAAACATAAAACCTCGCAATTTTAGGAATCAACGCCAACTTTCATAAAAATTTGGATTTTGAGCTCCACTTACCTTCTACTTCAAAATCTACCTTGTGCCGAACCAGGCTTTTAATTTTTATAGGGGTAAAGACTATCCCTTATTGCAAAAAATTAAAAAATAGTAGATTATAGCATGTAATTGGTTAAAATAAAGTTTAAATGAATTATTTGTAGATCTCTTGACAGACTTGTCGGCTGTCAATAAAATACAATTTTAATAAAAACTTATGAAATGATAATATATGCTTCTATAAAAGCACACATAAGCAATTCATTTTTCTTTATTCAGAGTTTTTTTTATAATTAATTATCATTAGTTTTCACATTGATTACTTATTGGTTGGAAAAATGACAGATAATATTTATATAAAATGTATGCTGATATAATTAGTAGTGACTTACACTCGACTATCCACTTGAATTAGTAACAGTAGCAGCATAATTATTGCTATAAAATATATAATAATTATCCCCTTCATTTATGTAATGTTTAAGATGTCATTTGTCAATTAAAAAAAACAACAAAAAAATAGTTTTTATTAAACAATTTTTGAGAAGGGTCTCTCATTTAGATTTGAACTTCAAATTTAAGGGTAAGATTAGTGACAACAGGTATTTTCCAGTTGTTTTATTAGACTGTTTTTGAATGTTGAACGTGTCATAAAAATATCTTTTTGATTTGTAAAATACTAGGAATTGATATAAAAATATATAAGTTAGTTGTATTTTGGTTTCTAGTGTTCGTTTTGGATCAGTTTTCTGCTGTTTTATTTTTATGTATTTGTCATATATATATATATATATAGATTCACCTTTTGACTCCCAACATCTGGGAAAGACCAGCTGAAGAATACTTTCTCAAAACAGCAAAATCATTATTTTAATTACTAGACCAGAAGCCCTGCTTTCTCTTGACTACTCAAACAATCTATTAGAGTCAAAGGGCTGAATTCTTCATAATATTTGGGTTCTATTAACAAGGCTGAGGATGACAATAGTCATAATGTTTTAAATGCTCACAGCCATTGATTTAGTAAAACTTGAAAAGTAACAAAATTTAGTTTTTCTCCATAACCATGTCCAAAAATACTGAGTTTTGACTGTCGTCAAGTTATTAATTCCCAAATATTTTCAATCCAAGGCCTTCTTAGTGAACCAAAAATATCTACCCAGCCCTCTTGAATTAAACTGTACAACCAATAACCAGTAGTTATAGTTTTTGGTAATTTTGCTTTTCCTATCTTTACATTAGCACATTGGACGTCCTGTTTGAAAATAATTACATGAGTCATTTTAAAATATCTATAGCATTGTGCTAAAAAAAATGGCACCCAGCTTACATTTAGTGAACCTTTTAATATTTGAGTGTTTCAATGATACATTTTTTAATTTTAGAGGGAACTTTCTTATGCTTCTGTATCATAAAAAGTATTTAAATCTATTTAATTTGTAATTCTAAAGCTTAGTACACACCAGGAAACAAAATGCTGGCAACATATTGATGTGATGTTGCTGTTATGTATTCCGACAACAAGCAACAAGTTGGTAGATACTTGTCAACATCGGGTGGTATTACCTAAATTAAAGAAAAATGGTGCCAGTATCTTGTATCCATGTTGCTCTTGTATATTATTATCCCGGTGTATTCATGTCTAAGTATACACTGGGCAACATGTTGCCACCATTTTGTAGCCTGGTGTGAACTAAGCTTTACTTCAAAATAAAATATTCCCATTAAAATGTTTTTTGTTTTTTTCAAGAAGTATCATAAACTTGTATTGTTTTCATTTATAATGAATTTTTTTAACATTGTGACCAAGGGTGACAATTTGTTAAGATGAACTCTTTTGTGATGTTTTTTAGCTTCATATAATATGTGCTTGCCAAAATCGTGCACATATTTTTTGTCGATTAAATCTTGTACGTTTATTAACTTGATGTTTTCAGTTGAACCTTCTTTAAAATCTGAGGATAGTTTTATTTTAGGCTCTGCTATTACAATGGTTCTGTCTAATGCTGTTAATGGTTTTGGTGTCGGTCTTCCAAATCTTTCATGTTTGTTTGAGATTTTTGCTATAATATTTTGAATATCTTGTATAGTGTTATCTGTAGTATCAAAATCTTCTGTAGTGTTGTCTATAGTTTCAAACTCTTCGTCAAAGTTTAAATAGCTTTTAGTAAAACTTTCAGTTGAATAATAAGTACCATTTTTATTTATATTAATCTGACCTGGCCTAAGCATAATGAAAGTGTATCGAGAGTGATCAAGAGGCCATTGTGTTGTTGACATGAATCCTAGTCCTGTGTATTTGATAATTTCTTGATGATATACAGTCTTATTTTTTGCACAGGACCACCTGAAAGTAAAACTCTTCTGGTACTAATTTAAGTAAATTAGGTGTCACGTGGAAAACATTTACTTGGTTACACATCCTATATTTGTTTACCACTTATAAATAATTCTTTTGTTCAAATAAGACAAGGGGATATTTAGTCCAAAGAACTTAAGGACATCACACTTTAACTATTAGACAAGGAAATAATTACACATTGAAGTAATTTTGAGGCACCTACCTACAAAAATAGCATGGTCAAATATCATAAGATTTTTCTGACCATGGTATTTGGTATACAATGAATAGACTGAAAAAATAATCTTACTTTATACTAAAACATTGTTATAGTTATAAAAAAAAAAAAAAAAAAAAGTTTACAGTAGAGTCTCGCTAATCCGGGTTTAACGGGACCAAACCCAGTCCGGATTACCGAAAGTCCGGATTAAACGGAATCAGTTTTAATGTGTCTGTAGAACAAGCTTTAGTAGAGTAAAACTATTAAAATCGAGGTTTTTATCGTAAAAATTCTATTAGTCTCGAAAACATGCTTATACAACGTAGGTCCACTATTTAAGTTAAGAGCTGTTCTGTCACCAGTCATGTCAAATATCAAATGAATTATAATGAAATGACAATCTATTACGCAGGTGGCAGGTATAGAAGGGACTTCCTGAGAAACATGCTGAGTTCCGATATGAAATTCGAGGAGCGATAATCATTTCACAAAAAGTTTAGACATTGTTGGCTTGGCAAAATTTCATGGAACTGGGTTAAGCCGCCGCTACATGTTTCTTAAAACCCTTCCCCATCTCAGTCACATATAATTGTACTTCCTGGAATACACTTCCTTTATATCTTCCGCCTTTGGAACCGAAACAGATTTATCGATGTTCTTACTTATTCTTAAATCTCTTAATTTTTAACAAAATTCCGGGTATTCCTTGTGTTAGACTGTTTGAATATACACCTATAAACTATACTAGGAACAATTTTATACATTTTAATAGACAATAAAAGCAGAAACTCCAATTATCTTAACAATTAATAAATCTTAACAGGCCCTGGTTCCAATTTGTACATAGTTTTTGGCCCGTCCGGATTATACGGATGTCCGGACTAGCGGGGTCCGGATAAACGAGACTCTACTGTACTTAATTTAAATATCACGAGGGGATAATTTTATTTTTTACAATTAAGGGGCAATTAGACGACCTGTTCCCCTCTGGTCCTAGTCCTGTTCTGAGTTTCCCTAGCTCCGGTCTCCCCACCACTTGACAGAGTGTTGCATTTACACGGCCCGACCCAATTCCATCTAGTCTCATTTTCCTTAAGAAAATTGGGTCTGACAAAGAAGATAACACTGTCAGTTCGCAGGCCAAAGTAGTGGGGGGCCTATAGTTCCTCCACTTTTCTACCCTATGTCGGGTTGGAATATCTGACCACCCTATCTAGTTTCACCCCCAAAACGTGACCAGGAATGCGAGTTACACGACCGGCTTTTCAGAGCTGACAGGGTGTGGCCCCGACTTAGGGAGACCAGATCTATTCGTCTAATCACCCCTTTAAATAGCTCAATTACTGTATAGATAAAGATTCTAACTTACGTTTCTATACTATTTGACAGTTTGCTGTCTAACAAAACAGTGACATGACTTAAAACCATGAAAGTTGTGAAATATTTTGACATCTAAATAAATAAACCAACAAAGAAATAAAGGCATCACTTTATAACATTATTTTGTTCATTTAAACTATTCCAGATATCTATATATATAAAATACAAATATCACTGACTCACTCACTGACTCATCAAGATATCTCTGAAACCTCCACACTTATGACCATGAAATTTTGTAGGTAGGTTCCTCATATCTACTAAGTGCTCTCTAAAGATGGAGGGTCAAAGTAGCAACTGAAATAACTGATGTGCAGCTCATAAATAGGACTCCTTTTAAGTAAATTAAGGGGAACCTTTCCAATGACATGAATAAAGCGGCTCAGAGCCATATGACTCGACTGCCCACTCGAGCAGTCTGGCCATAACAGTCTTTGCGGCCACAAGTGTTTATCTTTTTTCTAATAGAAAAAAATGGATAATGCAAAATTAATTGATTTAGTGTGAGAGTGCCCAAGTCTCTTATACCCTCAACGCAATGTCTTTGGGGTCTTATAGAAGGGTCTGTTATTGTGTGGTTTACTGTAGTCATGTGGATCGAATTTTTGGAACTTACTCATAGTAAAGAAAACTCAATGAACAAAATTGATCAGTTGACAGTAAAAAAACAATAGTAAACAAAGCAAAACAATAGCTAATGTCTAATACAGACCGGTTAGAATCACTAGTTGGGTGAAATAAAATTTTAAAGGTTTTATAACTAGTCTAAAAGCTTCTTACTCCCTTTCTTTTTTTTTAAAAAAAAAAAAGTATATAATGTTTTCTAACTGTAGACTGTGGCAGATTATAATGCTGTATAGATTCAGAGAATATTTTTCCAAGTTTTTTTTTTTAATTAAATAATTTCAAAGGTACTAGCTTTAACTAAAAACCTTTTTTTTGTATCAAAAGCAACCAATGCTAATGCCTGTTTTTTTACCAGCAATTGTATTAAAATATTTCATATTTTATTAATTAACTAGGCATAAAAGCATTAATACTGACCTTGGCCATAAATACTCCTCTTCATGACCTTCTTACACCTTTTTCTTACCATTCATCATGCAGTTGTACTTGTTCATCTGTACAAATACGAAGAAATAAAGAGAGAGTGGCAAAAGAAAGTATACTAACTTAGAATAAAATTCAGTTTTTAAAAGCATACAAGATGTACAATTCTCTAATAATTAAAGTTAAATTATGCTTCTTAACCCATTCAATGCGGGTGGATCCACTGTGGATCCATGCCGTGCTAACGTGCCTGGCGGGTGGATCCACAGTGGATCCAAGCCCTCCCTTTCAGCCCTCTGTAGCTCTATTCTCCGTGCCTCGAGTAGAACCATCTTGCAAGGCTCCGTCAGGCCCGCTGACGTTTGTATCCACAGGGGATCCAACAATTTTTTTTTAATTAACTGTTAAAGTTTCTATTCAGTCACTCAGGTAGGTTCATGAATTAGATTACGCATTCAATGGGTTAACATCCTTCATTGCTTGTCCTTGTTTGGATGTTAAGACTCTAATGGAGTCTCTAGAAGCTGAAGATTATGAACTATCTTAACCCCCCTTAAGTTGATATCTAAAATAAATTATTAAAATATTCTCAAAACACCTGATTAACTTTTGTCTTTTCTTTTTTAAATATTATAGTTATCAATTTAAATCTATCCTAGAAGATAAATCTATTAAAAAAAAAAATCTAAGTGTCAAATGAGCCTTTATTAGAAAAATTAACTTTCTCTCTCGCTCCAGGGACAAACTCTGGAAAATGGACTCAATTGCTAATCCTATGTTTAATAAATGTTTTATTTTATAAAATCGCTTCCTAGAAAAGGTTTAACATAGCTAGGTTTGTATCACTTTTGATCACATAGATATTCTTATCTCCTATATTGTTGATCATACTCTGATAAAAGCAAAAGAAATAACTCATTTATTTTGAGAAGATGATCTTAGATATTAAATTTGATTTTATTTTGGATTTAGAAGGGTATCGTGACTTTTATCACTGTAAATATGTTTTTTTTTTAGAAGAAAGAAAGAGAAGCCAGCTAATTTCCCAACATACTTCCCTGCTGATGATGATCAACTACCTGAAGATATGTATGATAAAGAAGTACATGATTTCGGAGATCCCTCTATTAAATATGATGCTAAATAATTGTATAATTGATTTGTAGATTTCTTTTTGTTAACTTAAATTGTAATTAAAAAAAATGAGAAAATAAATATGTATTATATGAAGTTTTACCTTTGACCTTTATTTCTCTTAATATTTATTCATTTTATTCTTTATTTTCTATCTTGTAAACTTCCTTTTTCATTTGACGATTGAGGAATTTGAAGGACATTCTTGAAAATCTGAACCAATAATATATATTTTATACATAAACATCTTATTTAAACCATAAAAATAAGTAGAACAATAATATAACAATGAATAAAATTTAAAGCTCTTAAAATGAAGAACTAAATTAAATTAGTACGATAAATGAACAGAAATAAATGCAGACTTATGCGTTGGGTGGGCAGTTGAGTTGTAGAAAAAGTTACTTAGTAACTTGATGCATGGCGTAGGCCAAGTATTCAACATTCTTTGATGTAACACCAGCCATAGAAACACGCCCATCTTTAGTTAAGTAGATGTGGAATTCTTTAGTTAGCCTTTCAACCTGAAAAATATTAAAATAAAATATATATTAGAAGTTATATCAAATGAGAAAATTAAAAAATAAACCACAATACCTAAATTAACACTCAGAACCATTCAAAAACGTGCAGTGGAGGATAAGCTTAGGAGTATTTAAAGGGGCTCAGGGAGCAGAGTGAAAAAAAAGTGGCTCTACTATTGGTGCTAGCCATATAGTTAAAGAAAAGTTGAATAATTTGATATTAATGACATCAAATTATTAACATAACAACATGCTGAAAACGGATAACACATAATTCAACATTCTAAAAGTAATTCAAAGTAACAAGTAAGCAAGCTAACAACATAAAAAATCAACTAGTATAGAAGCTTACAATAAAACAAAGTAAAAAGTAAACAAGCAATGAAGTTAAACAAATAAAGCCAAGTGCGTAGGCTTCCACGGGTTGACTCATAATCAATAACTTAGTTTTCCGGTGAAATCCATGTTCCACTATTGGAAGATGCTCCCAGTAATGGAAGAGACAAAGAGGACCCCTTTGTGACACGGATTTCTCCGGAAAATCAAGTTGTAATATGTAAACAAGATAAATAATAAGATGATCTCCTAATCTCACCAGTGGTTATAACACTTTTTAATAAAGAATTCATGTTCATTTTTAAGTATTAAGTATGTAGTAACATCAATATAATTTTTTAATAATGCATTTTCCAAAATAATTCTTTAATTTTTTTGTATAATTTATGCAGTCTTATTTAACAGGAAGCATGATGATTTAACACAAAGCCCAGAATGAACTAAATTTACCTAACTATATTGTAATAAAGAACCTAAAAGTTTTAATTTTTTATCAAGACAACTCTTCAAGTAATCAAGAACTACTAAAGGAAATAATACTGCTTGCAGGAATATAATTACTGTAAAGTACAGTAAAAATAAACTTTAGAGTTTCAGGTTACTCTATTGCGTTCATAAGTAGATAGTTTACCTGCTGTTGGTTAAGACCAGTGAAGCAGAACATTCCGATTTGATCAGTAATATGATCCCAAGGTTTAGTAGAGCCATTCTTTGCTAACAGTTCCTTTAATTCTTTCCTAACCGAGATAATCCTATCTGCCATTCCTTTGACTTCCTTCAACCTGAAAATATATTATATTAAATATATTAGATTGCATCTTATTTGAAAAAAAAATAATAAATAATAATAATATTAAAGATATTTGTGATCTAACCCTCTTACTCTTAGGATCAACACACATTAACATGTAACACACTGGGAACAATGACAAAAAACACTTCCATTGGCGTAATGTTTAAAGCTTAAACAAAGAAGTGATTATAACATTTTCATCTAATATAATTATTAGCAACGTATTTGTATTTGTGATTGTTAAGCAATTTAAGCTTCTATTTTATGTCTGGTATTGCAAATCTCACTTACATTTGGGATAAAAAGCAGTATCAGGTAGACATGATTTTAATGAGCACAACCAACAGTAAAATAACAGAGTTTAGCTTCTTTACATGCAGATGTTTCACAGATTTCTTCATGTTAGATAAGTTAATACTTATATCAATAGATGTTATTATTTTAAGGGAATAATTAGGTTTCAAGATGGCCTTAAAAGTTTGATTTTTCAAAGTCATTAAATGAACCTGAACTATGAGGGTTATTGACTGCAAATTAAAAAAAACAAATCTCGGACCTCCAGACAACGAAAATTATGGTTCCAGAAAAAAAATGTGATCCATAAAACTTTTGTTAAATAGATTTTTTTTTTTTAAGAGAAAAAATTAGTGGACCTGAAAGTGGAAGATTTTTATCCCGTTCCATTTTCACCCATTGCAGAACATGGGCGAACCCATTGCTTCATCTATGTCTTCATACTTACAACCTCTAGATCTTTTTGAAGTAAAACTTCTTTGGCGGCGGTAGAGTGAATTTTTTCATATAGTGAAATCGTGTAACGAAGTTTGTGATTCAAGACTCGTCCAAGTGTAACATTTATACAGATTAATTGTATTATTTCTATTTAAAGACCAGCAAATCAAAATAAACATTTATTTTTATTGGAATACATGTGGTTGCCTTAGCGTAGCAATATTTTTTTTTTTTTTTTTTTTTTTCAATTAAATTTCCCATAACCATAATCCTGAAATAATAAATTCGTTAAAAAATGAAAGAGAGCAATGCATTCTAGAACTTAAGTTTCACTTCTAATGCGTGAGAGCCTCACACATATTTTTTATTTTTTTTAAAAATTCCTCTAGTTTCATACATTTTAAATATTGGATCCCGTTTTTTCCACAATTGTAGACACTGAATTCAGAGTGATTTCATATTTACCTACAGGATGCTTCTTTGTCGTTCATTCCTTTATCTATGTATTTAAATAGATTAATTTTTCTAAGTGATGTTTTTCTTTTAGACATTTGTACAGTGTGTAAATTGTGCAGTAAAAATTTAAGAGCTTTATAAACATCCAAAACAAATTCTAAACAGGGACTAAGAGATTTCTCTTAGTCCCTGTTTAATTGCACAAAGATGATTCTGATTCCATTTAACTAGTGAAGGTACAATATGCAAACATTTTAGTAGTAGAGCAAGAAACTCCAAAAATGGTTCTAAAAAAATAAAGGAATTCAAAAACACAGCCAAACGTTGCCCATCGGATCGTTATCCTTAATTCTACGAATGTTGCTTGTTATAGAAAAATTATTTTCGTTTTATAGAAACATTTTTATATGGAGAATTTGTGGGGACATGAAAAAATATTCATTATATAGAGATTTTATTTGTCTGAAGAAGTGATGTATTCACATGAATGCTTTAATCCTGTCGCTGTTATTTCCAATTTGATTTAGCCTACCCTGAGACTTGCAACCCACCTGTACCTTGGTAATGGAGAATTCTTCACAAATCTCATGTATACTTTGAAGATTTCTAAACACGTATATTTTTATTTATCCCTTAAGTGTATGAAGACAAATTCAGTATTTTTTGTTTTCACTCGTTTGTCACAGTTTCTGTAGTAAATACTTGTGACATCTCACAAGCAGTAGTTACTTTGAAGGTCTTCAATGAGTTTTAAACAGGGTTGGGCAAAAAATTTGATTTTTGTTAAAAAAAAAAAAATCATTGATTTTTTTTATTTTAATAAAAAATCATGATTTCTTATTTTAACATAAAATTTCGAAAACTAACTGATAATATATACAATCTTCATAATCCTTAAAAAATGCGAGCACTAATTTCAAGTTCAAGTAAGCGAAAAGAGTCGGTTTCGAGAAGGTAGGTGTAAGTCACAGAGTTAAACAGAGGTCAGTGTCATGGAAGGGGGTTGTTTAGATAAACATTATTGTTATTGTCTTGCCTCACCTTGTGAGTCAAGACGAAACCAACTCCCTTCGATGTTGGTTTTAAGCATTTCAAACGATTTAAAGGGTTTCAATCTGGGTGTCAGAACCTTCCAGGCTTCAATAAGGTATATTTGTTCGTTCCCAGAAGCAAAATCTTTATGTGTAAGCGATTTTTGTTTGGTGTAATACGTTTGAGCACACTCTGTTTTGTATTTTGCTGTCTGTTTGTTTGTTTCTAATAAATAATGATAATAGCCTGTGTAAAAAAAATAAAAAGAAGAAGATTTGATTTAGCAAATTTGTAGTTTGATTTTAATTATGATTTTTTTTAAAAACATCAGTTGATTAAAATCTTGATTTTAATTACGATTTTAATCAACTGATTTAAATCAGCCCGACCCTGGTTTTAAAGCAGGTTGAGTATTCCACATATTAAAAAAAAAAAAACACTTCAGATGATAAGAACAGTTTAATAGTTATAGCAGAACTGAACCAAATATGTGTCCCCAGACTTGCAATATTGTTACAGAGAATCTTGCTTTAAAGGGACTAATCTTGTATCACTATTTTGTATCACAACACACGATCTTGTAACACGATAGACATGTTGCGGCTCTGAATGGCAGCAGTACCACCCAGATTTGATTCAGCCCCACAACAACTGCCCAAAATATTGAGTCCCAGTGTGGACTAAGCTTTATACAGCTGATGGAGCGAAAAACTAACCCCATGTAATCCATTACATATATAGCTGTATAAGCTCTCCACGGGCTGTTATGCCAAGGAGTTAAACATATTGAATCAATTTTGTTGACATTCCGATCAAAACAACATGAAATGGATTGATCAGCAATTTAACACATCTGCTGAATGTGATAATCAGTGTGAAACATGTCTCAACTCTGGAATTCATACGAGTAACAATTTGGATCTTGTTTCCAGGCATGTATGCTAACCACTCGGCCAAGCTAATCCCCTTAAATTGAATAGTTATAAAAGATAATCAACTCACCATAGCTGTTTAAGTTCAGGAGAGCCAAGAATTTCAGTTACAATCCTAGCTCCATGAATTGGAGGGTTTGAATACATTGGCCTGATAAGAATCTTAATCTGTGACATAGCTCTAGCTGCCTCATCAGCGTTGCTTGCAACCAATGTGAATGCACCGGCTCTCTCACCTGCAGAGAAAAAGAGGGAAATCCAATAAAGATGACAAAAATAAGACTTTATTAAATGATCAAGATATTCCCAAGACATTTTAAAAGTAAAAATATTGATAAATTAAGACCACATAATAGTCAGTTAAAGTATTTTAAAACCAATCTGCTTAAAAACATTTTCTAAAAATAGACAATAAACTCTCATACTTAATATAATTTTATGTTAGTTTAAAAATAACAAAAAGAGATCATACCATAAAGACCCATGTTCTTAGCATAGGATTGCGCAAGAACTATCTGATGACCTTCATTTAAGAAATGCCTCACAGCAAAAGCATCACCATCAACATCACCTGAAAAAGGATAAATATATATATTAATTTCAACAGTATTTGCAAAACATGTTAGATTCAATTTCCTTAAGCTTTCACACATTTATATTTGCTATTTATTCCTAACCCTAAATATCTTAAGTCCAAACATATTGGATAACTATCATAATCATAACTAACAAAAGAGCTACTTTAATACATATATCAAATCAAATGAGACAATTATAAGTTGAAAATGTAATTACCAGAAGCAAAACCCTGGTAGGCCATGTCAAAGAAAGGAAAGTGATTCTTCTTCTTAATAACATCAGCTAGTTCCTGCCATTGATGTGGCTTAGGATCAATGCCAGTAGGATTGTGAGCACAGGCATGCAGTAAAACAATAGATCTGTCAGGGATTTTCTACAAAAAAATTATAAATAAATTATAACAAAGTTTAAAATAAATTAAGCACACATTCTTACAAAAAAATGAATAGTAATTTAGTAGGAAGATAAACAGTAAAATAATGTGGAAATAATGATATCTCCCCATTAAAAGTAGCTTAACCTGTTCGTTGTTTTGACTGAGATTTTGTGGAAATCTAACATAATGAATGGTTTGTATCACTTATTAAAAGAAATATTAACACTGTACTATTATAAAATATAAGTTTATTTGTCTTGACCACAATATTTAAATTTAATTCTAAATCAGACCGGTTGCATTTATTACACAAGTAAATTATTAAGCATTTATTACACTTTCTCTTATAAGGCTTTCTATCTGTACAATTGGTTAAATAAGTTTAATTATGTTAAATGTTACTTACTCATTTCTTATTATTTGTTATTTTGAGATATGTTTAGAGCTTCCCCTTTCTTAGATTCTAGTAAACATTGTATAACTTAAGTTTAATCATTATTATTCAAACCGGTAATTTTCATGTTGTCTAATTCTCTGTACATATTTATACTTCCTTTACACTCCTAGACCTAGAGCTTGGCCCAAGCTCTTAATCCGATTGGAAACCCCTCACACCCGCTTTTCCATGAATCCCACACCCTTCCCGACCTTATGTCCTAAACACTTGCCACCTTACCTTCTCATCAGTCTATAAATATAAGGCACTGAAGATAGCCGTCATACTTTATATACCTGTTATATCTTAGTATTTTAGAGGCTGAAACCGGTCTGATTTAGAATTAAATTTAAATATTGTGGTCAAGACAAATAAACTTATATTTTACAATAGTATAGTGTTAATATTTCTTTTAACAAGTGATACAAACCATTCAGTAGCTTAACCCATTCAAAGCGTCTTCCAATTCAGGAATGTACCTCTCCTACAGTTTTAAATAGTATAAAATGAGGTTACACAATTTACAAGTTAATTTATTTAGGAATTTTGCAATGGATCCTCTGTGGATTCAAACGCCAGTAGGCCTGGTGAAGCCTTGTAAGAGGGTCTACCCGACACACAAGGGAAGAGAGCAAGTGGTGGAGCTCCAGGAGGGTGTGCTTTTGGATGCACAGGGGATCCAACCGCGGGTAGCCCTTGCATGGCATGGAACCACAGTGGATCCAAACAAATTGAAAGGGTTAACCATTAAATAACCTAACTTCTAGATGGTGTTATAAGTAAACCTATTTTATAAAAATATCAAAACTAAACTATTTACCATTAAGTCTTCTAAGGCTCCACTTGCATTAAAGCCAACAGTCTTAGGATCGTAGTATCGATACTTCTTAACGGCAAGTCCTGAGTGAGTAAATATGGGAGTGTGATTACCCCATGACAAATCAGGAATGAAAATCTCTTTGTTTCCTGGGAAAAACTTTTGGAGGAATGCAGCACCAATCCTCAAAGAACCGGTTCCAGATATAGTCTGGACTGTAGCATTCTGAAATCAAATATATTGAATTTAGTAAAAGAAATACATAAAAATTAAACAATATAAAAATACTAAATAAATAATGCCTGGAAACAATAAACGTTCAAGTATTGATATTATTAGATTGAGTTTTGTATCGATGCAAGTTTTATAAATTTTGAAGGCAGATAAAATAGATCTTACAAATTACCATTTAATTCAAACTATCAGAAATTATTTTAATATCATTACAAAGTAAGGTTAACATTGGTTTTAAGGTCATCCATAAAACTTCGTAAACAGAATTGAACTGTTTGCTATTAATTTTTTAAATCTAAATCACAATGTTTAATAACACTCCAGAAGAATCATCCAAAATTTGATAAGGAAGTTTAGACCTCTGAGACCTCTATCGCTGAGTTAAGCCTTGCTCTGATCAACTTTTCAAGAACTTAGCCAATTGTATCCAGCACGCAAAGTGGCCGATGGGATGACAGATGCTCTGGGACCCCCTTGCCGTAGGACAAGCTGACCCAACTTACAGGGCGAGCAGAAGACACCAATCTTGAGATGTGTTGAAAGTGTCCAACAGTAGGATCAGGTTTTGCTTGTGCACTTCACTTGGGATCCCGTCTGGTACTTCACCTTTTTTTGCCCTCATAGAAATTACATCTTGTTTCAACTCCTCCAGCGTGAAACGTCCTCATTTGATCAAATATCGCTCTGGGTGGGTCGAAAACAGTGCCTGGACGTTTGCCCCCATGAGCGAGCTTGCATTACAGTGCTCGACTTCATTGCTCTGAGCTTGAAAGTCACAAGCCTGTAGCACTGCCCCCATGGGTCCAAGTTTATATAAGAATGAGTCTCTAAGAAGGCTCTATCATTGAACCATGAGTATTACAAAAATAAAATAGTTAATCATGATGAATGTCATACTTCAAGATAAGTGGATAGTGGAGAGAAGGTGCTGGGAACCAAGCTCAACTTCCTAGATTAACCTAAAGAAGGATACTACACCCTACAAGAATCTTATTGCCCGTTCCTTTACAACTAATAGCAGGCAACATGTGGCTCTATCATTGAAGCAATAATGTAGTCAAATTTAGGACTGTTCTGTTAAAATAAAAAATCTACCTAATATTTCCAAAAACGTAGATAGAAAGGATAAAAGAGAAAAATCCTCCTTAAAAGTTACTGAACCATCTTTAAACACAAAAATTCTCTTTTTAGGGTTTTGTAGATTCTTCTCAAAACCCTTATGCCGAGGGTGATGTGTCCGTCTGTCCGTCGCTCTTTGGTTCATAGGGCCCGAACCGTTTAAGCTAAAGAGCTAAAATTTGAAATACTGGTGTAACTTTTTGACCCAACCACATGAAAAATATACAGAAGTTCAAAATTAAATATGCGCAATTCGCAAAAATGTTGTAAACTCAAAAATTTATATTTTTTTTTAATTTTCGAGTTGGGTATCAAATGAAAGCTGCTGAAGAGTAGGACGCAAATATATATAAGCTTTTGTAAATTTTGCATTCCTTATTGGGTAAAAAAATCAAAATATACCCAAAAAAAATTCCCCCCCCAACCACTATACTTCGGCAGGTCCTAAAATTTCGAAATAATTCATGCTAATGCCTTATTGTGAAGCGATGAAAATTCCGGGAGTTCATCCCAAATTTTAAAAAATTGCCAATTTTGGGCGCGAAAATTTGAAGTGCGCCAAAAATGTTATTTTTTTAAAATTTTTAGTTGGGTATCAAATGAAAGCTGCTGAAGAGTAGGACGCAAAGATATATATACATTTTCAAATTTTGCATTCCTTATTGGGTAAAAAAATCAAAATATACCCAAAAAAAATTCCCCCCCCCCCCCCAACCACTATACTTCGGCTGGTGCTAAAATTTCGAAATAATTCATGCTAATGCCTTATTGTGGGGCGATGAAAATTCCGGGAGTTCATCCCAAATTTTAAAAAATTGCCAATTTTGGGCGCGAAAATTTAAAGTGCGCCAAAAATTTTATTTTTATAAAATTTTGAGTTGGGTATCATATGAAAGCTGGTGAAGAGTAGGATTCAAATATATATTTGCTTTTTTAAATTTTTCATTCTTTATTAATTTTATAAGTCAAAATATATCCCAAAAATTTCCCCCTCCCCAACCACTATATAACGGGTGGTCCTAAAATTTCGAAATAATTCATGGTTATACCTTATGGTGAAGCGATGGAAATGGTTTGAAAAAATGAATTTTTCTAGTCGTTATTACCGATGAAAAACATTGTGACCCCCCGGGGGATTGAACCCGGACCCTTGAGATAGAAGAATAAAATCATAATTACATAACGGGCATCCTTAATCTTCTACAAAACCCTAAAAAGTACTTGGACGCAAGTACTTCCCTGTGATTTTTCATACATATTTTATAGAGCTTCCAGAGTGACTTAATAAACTAGGTTGATCACTAAAAATATTTTTAACAGAAAATAATTATCATTTGTAATATAATATTTAATTACCAAACCATTTTTGATAGTTTCACTCTCAGGACCAAAGGCAAATTCAGCAGTAAGTTTACAAAAGTCGGCACTTCCAGAAATCGGTGAATATTCTTTATCCATCTTCTTCTCATTAATTTTAGCTTCAGCCTAGAGAATAAAATAAAATACACATTATCTAAAAACATTTGTTACACAGGGAGTAAAGTTTTTAAGGATAGAAGATGTAATACTTACAAGCAAAAGAAGAAGACAAGAAAAACCAAAAAAATATTATTAGAAAATGTTGAAGATGACTATGAGGAGTATAATAGGGTGTCCAAAGACGTGTCATGTGGACACCAGTCTTTGGACCCCCCTAGACAAAGAAGAATGGAGAGGTCTATTGAAGCACCTTAATAAATATGCTTTATCATAAAAAAATGAGTCTCAGGTAAGCATTTTTTTTCTTAATTATATTTACCTTTAAAACACTTTGAAGAACAAAAGGTTTGCCATTATCATCTCTGTAGGCTCCAACACCAAGATTAATTTTCTTAGGATCAGTATCCCTCTTGAAGGCTTCAGTCACTCCAAGAATGGCATCTGGAGGACCCATCTCGACATGAGACCACCATGAATTGCTGCAACATAAATAAATCATAATTAAATAAGTAAAATTACTAAGAAAATATTAATGTGGATAAATATTAAAAGAGGAGAAAACTTTATTCTGAGTTCAAGCCACATCTCTAAAGCATATAAGTTCAAAAATTTGGAATCCAATCACTCAGCTATTTTTATTTAGGAATGCTATTAATGCACTCAAACATTGGAACAATAATTAGTAACATTCACAATAGGTATAATCTTATCAATGAAAATTTGCTTTAATTTACATTATTCTATTAGTACATAGCTATATTTTGGTATTTATGTAGGGGCGTTTTATTGGGCTAATGATTGAATAAGAATAATGAAAATAGCCAGTAACATGAAGCTGAGAAGTAGAGGGATAAACCACAGACCATTATTACAGCAAACAAACTGGTAGATTTGTTGAAGGCGCCTTTCCCATTAGAATAGATATAAGTAACACCTTAAAATAAACTTGTTCTTAGAATACTTACATTTTTCAGGAATATTTAATAATTCATGAAATGGACTCATAAAAATAATTTAAGGATTTATAATTTCTTTAAGGATAAATGGTTTAAATTTCACCCGAGAATCAAGTGATTTATAATCAAACCTTGTAAAACTGATTAAGGTAAATTCTTCATTTATTGTGGTGACTATTACAGGACTCAAGTAGCTTTAGAAATCAGAATTTTCATCATTAACAGTTAATTTTCACTTATTTTTGCTTTACTCACACTTTATAAATGTAAAATTCTGTCTTAAGGTGCGTTTACATCTGACACTTCTCTCCGGAAATAAATGTCAAGTGTCAGACAGAAATAGCTCTGAGTGTTAACATACTGATAGAAATTGCTTGAGATTTATGTCGAGGATATATGGATGACACTTCTCGTAATGCTAAAATTTGCAATAAATGTACGACCTGTTAAGGTGCGTTTACATCTGACAGTTATTGCATGATATTTATATCAGACAGAAATCGTCAATATACATTCATACACATACAAATGTATCCTCTGTCGTACATATCTTTATTTCTACACACACACAGTTCATTTTAAGGTTGCTGTGATGCTGCAAAATCGCGGCCTGTGTCATTATTCTAAATATGTCAAAAAACTTACAGATAACTCAGACAAACTTTCTCATATACGAAATACGAATTATAATTACTTAGCCCAATGTTTTCTATTTATTAGTTTTCATATGTAAATTTAATTATTATTGAACATTTCATCAAAATGTATCATAAAATTACCTTCTCCTGGGTGGGGAAGTACAGCCATATTGACATATACAATTCATCATTTTAAATTGATTACTTAAGTTATGACTTTTTCTCTGAATCTCTTCTAATGTCTTTTATTTTATTGCCATTTCCGTTAAGGCATAATGTTTTTCTGACACTGTCTTTATACATTTTGTATGTAATGTCCCATAGTTCAGGTTTACTGTAGTACATATTAAATAATTCTTCATAATTCAAGCATAATTGAAATATAGTAAAACGTTTTTGTGCCACAACTCTCGGCTGAGGGTCCCTGGACCATAGCCTCGTTAATGCTGATATATATGTATAATCAATTATTATTATCTTAGTTAATAAATGCACGTAATTAATTCATTTCAACCACTCTTTCTATCATCCATATTTACTCGACACTTATCGCGCAATGAAAAAAGTAGACGGGCAGTCAGCTTCTTCGATATCTGTCGGAGATAATTGAATTTATAAATAATCAGTGTTTACATCTGTTGGTTATAGATGTGTCGACACTTATAGCTGATAGTAGAAACATATATCTCAGACATAAATTTTTCAGTGTTTACACTGTTGCGATTTCTGTCTGACATAAATATCATGGAATAACTGTAAGATGTAAACGCACCTTTAGAGTGACATTGAGGATGCATTCAGAAAAACAAACCATGCAAGTTATCCATTGCATAAGGATGACCTCAATAACATTTAAATCAATTGTAGACAATTTCTATATTATTATGAAGTTAAATAATAACATTATATATAATTGTCATCTCTATTTTTCAACAAAACAGCATATTCAGGGTGTAAGCAATTAAAAACTTAAGCAAATAATTTAATTACAAATCGACCATATAAGCCCATTAAGTGGCTCAATTATTTCCCTCAGTAGCTACAATCGAAATCATTATAATCTTATCAGAGAGCATTGGTTTAATTAAAGATAAAAAAAATTGGTAGTGTCCTTGATATGAAATCTAAATTGACGCTAAATAACCCGGCTGAAAAATAGACTAACACGTAAATGTTTGAAACTATAAAATGTAAAATATAACTAGATAAGTAATATTAACCTGGCCCAGCATTGCTTGGAGATATTTTGAGCTTTTAATAAAATATTAGGCGAAACTAAAGCAGATCTTAATGATCCAGACATGATTCAGAAATAAAGTTAACGTTATGAGCTAATATAAAATCTAATATAAAAATGCAATAATGAATAATTTTAAAGCTCTAATTAAATTATAAATTATTCTGTTACTGATAAAAATAAATTTGAGCAGCAAATTAAAAACTAAACTAATTACATAAAACAAAATAATTTATAAAAAGAAACGAACACCGACTCAAGGCGTGATATGTGAGAGGTTACATACCGTGCTTGTTATCTTTATCTTTTAAAAACAGATATACCCTACTGCTGTCTAGCGGAATTTTAAGCAACTACTTTATTAGTATATAAAACCCGCTATATTTCAAACTGAATTATTGGCTAGCATTTAGAACAAGGTAACAAAGCCCCCAGCACAGTCGTTTGACTAAATTACACTTCCTCTTCGCCTATGAAGTTTATTAAACAAAGGGATATTATCTATCTATATACATAAAAGCCAAATACCACTACTCACAGTATCTCCAGGACGGCAACAGCTAGAGAGCTAAAATTTTGCATGGAGGTTCCCCTGTAGTCCAGTAAAATGGTACATTTTACTTTACATCAAATAAGGTAGTTTCGATTTTTTGGTACGTTGTACATGACTGATGTCTAATGATAAATCTAAGTTTTCGACCTCGGCAGACCTCCTAATTATTGTGAAATACTTTAAAACCACTAATTTTTCAAAGTTTTTCAGGGTTTCGTTAATTTTTACCCCCATGGTCTCATTATATTCTCTTGTAAAGAAGACTAAATTTGTAACAAAATGAGGCCAAAATGGTTTCTACAAATACAATACTTCCCAAGATACAGCTGTTCAAAGTTTCGAAAAAATTTCAAAATGACCCAATTTAAGAAGTTTTTTTTTAGTTTTCTCCGCTTTTGACACTGAATAACCTATTTTTCGGCAAAAATAACTAATTAACCAAAACTAGATAATAGATACGAATGAGCATTCCTTCATAACCATATGTTATAAAACAGAATAAAAGTGTAGTGATGATATGGTGTAAACAGTTTAAGTTGAAATAAGTAATTTAGAGCGCAGTAAGGTGCAAATTATTAAATAACAAAAAGAAAAGCGAAACACAAGACGCAAGAATCGAACCTGCTTATAAGTCCGCAGAGAGTGAAATTGTGTCACATCCTGAGTTGAAGGCAATCTGGCCAGGTTGAAAGAAGTTTTTGTTGCTGCCTTCGCACAACACCTGGAACCATAGGTCATTTCGTTTTAAGGAGTTAAATATTTAAAAGCTTAAAAATATGATTTTAGCAATTTTCAATGTTCTGTAGAACCGGTATAAATTTGAGTAGAAATACTTTCGACTAGTGAATTTGAAAGGAAATTTTGTGCTCTTTAATTTTGAATCGAACTATTTTGTCGATAGGACCAGCCGTTTTCAAGTTATAAGCGAAAAACCGAAAAATGTGCAAAACAAATCGTGGTTTTTAGCCCACCAAAAGTTATCCGCCCTGATTTAGAGGTCGCAAATTTGGATTTGACCTCCCCTAATCATGCCTGAGGACACAAAAAAATAAAATCATTTACTGCACCAAACGCACGGTGGACTTCCCCTCGTGACTGGACTATATAGCCACTTTTAAGGTAAAAACCTCGGGGGTAAAAATTGACGAAAACCTGAAATACTTCGAAAATTTAACGGTTTTTAAAATACATATTTCATAATAATCCAGAGGTCTGCCGAGGTAGAAAACTTAGATTTAACATTAGCCATCCATCATTATTTATACGACACACCAAAAAATCAAAACTACCTCCTACCTTCATAATAACCCCTAGGCCTAGGTGCTACCGTGCTACCTAAAATTGTTTCTTCTACAATTAGGAACAAAATACTTAGCAAAGGGCATCTCTTTAGCATATAAGCATATTAATAAAAGGAAAATTTCAATTTCAACCCAGGAAAGTAATAACTTAATAACACACTGGATAAGGGGTACAAAAGAAAAATTTCTCTGCTTTTGCTGAAAGTTCACATTCATAAATGCTTCTCCAATTGACGGAATCAATTACTAATCAAGGATTTTTGGAAATCAGATTCAGATTTGATCCACGGGGATGGGGTATAGAAATGAGGAGGAAAGGATTTAGGATATTCTGTGGCATATATAGATATTCTCGCATAGTGAAATATGTAATTTTAATTTTATTTATTTATTTATTTATTTTTTTTTTTTTGGGTGTCGGACTACAAAGGTCAAATACACCCGTGGGTTTTCAGGTATGTGTTGGAGTTGAATGATGTTGTTTATATTATTTATTTATTAATTTTGAATGTCAATTGGTATTATTTTAATGTTCGTGTAATAGTTTATATGAAATAGTATTATCAACAACAATTATGTTAATGCTATTGTAATAATTAATGTTATGTTAATGTAATAGAATAATTTTTTGTGTATGTATATGTATGTGTGTGTGGTAGTGAGTAAGTTATATAGTGTCAAAAATGTTTGTCTCTTTCAGAAATTGGAGTAGTCTGATTATAACTGTTTCGTTGTCGCCTAATAGTTCTGTTAGATTCGTTGGTAGTTCATATTTGTTTCGTAAGGTATGTTGTGCTGGGCAGTCACATAGTATGTGTCTGACAGTCAGTTCTTCATTACATTGTCTACATCTGTCTTTTTCTTTCTCTTCATGGTATCGCCCTGGTGTGAATAAATAACTGTGTGAAATAATAAATAAATAATAAATAAATAAATAAATAAATAATAATAATAATAATAAATAATAATAATAAATAATAATAATAAATAATAATAAATAAATAATAAATAACTAGTAAATATAAAATAATCTGCTTTAATAAATTTACCAGTTCCAGCTTTTATACAATGATCTGGCAAATATATACCTGGCAGCTAGACGGCCGCTGCCAAGCCGAGACCGGCTTGCCTATATAGTAATTTATATACTGAAGAGTGCCCCTTTGACACAATAACAATAAGAATAGATTAAAATTGTGTGATGTGAGCTTGGGAACCGTATTCTAAAGCTATTCCAAATTATTTCTAGGACTAGTGGTTATTCTGAATTATTTATGTTTCATAAACTCTATGAACACCTAACCGATCATACTCCTTTGTCTGATTGATCATATTATGATAAATTTCCAGTGGAGCATTTCTCCTTTCCTTTTCCCTTATAAGTTTACAAGGGACCGAAACAAAACACATCTACATCCGATCTACATAACACATTTAGTCCTGTGGCCGCTGCGGTCAATTTATTGGTTTAGTTTATTTTGGATTAATTTGTGTCACCAAATTTTAGTATTTTTTATATTTGGGTTGTTTCCTGATCCTACTGGTCAGGCAGAGTTGTTTTAAGTGACATTTCTGTCATCTTGGTCAGTCCTGATCCAAGTAGGAGAGGGAAACTTCTTTTACGAGATTTATAGGAGATGTCTATTATATAAACAAAAGCTGTGTTTAATATAATATACCAGTCATATCTCAGTAAAACGTTTCTCTATTCTTACACTGCCCTTGTGGCAGTCACAGTAAAAGAAGTCTCCATCTGAATCTGGAAGTGACAGATCCAATGTTTACAGAAAAAATTTTGAAGTGACAGCAAAATAAAAACATTTGAAGTAAAAAGAAAAAAAAAAAATGAGTGGACGCCGAGGTCGACCAAAGAAGAACTCTGATGGTAAATCAGAGCTAGAAGAGCAAAGAAGTATAATATCGACCTTAAGCCGTATGACTGAGAAGAAACAGAAGCAAGTCGTACAGCTTATAAAAGAAAAAGCTTTAAGGCCGATTATTAGTTCGTCTCTCAGTGAGATCAAGTTTCTCATAGACGAATTAAGGACTTCCACAGAATCATTTAGCAAACTTGCCGGGAAGAAATCTGTGGAAGCAAGAGAGAAAGAGCTCTACTTAGAGGAGTTAGAAGAGTTCTATGTCGAGTCCATGGTGAACATAGAACCCGGTCCAGACCCGCAGGAAGAGGTGAGGCCCTCGAGTAGTCGATCTCCCTCCGTATGTGAAGGATCAAGAAGGTCGCGTGGTTCGGTATCCAGCGAAGCTGCACAGAAGCTAGCAGACCAGCTGCAAAGGTTGGAAAGAAAACAACAAGAGCTGCAGCTGGCGGCGAAGCAGGCGCTGCTGGATGCCGAGACGAAGAGAAACAAACTTCTGATCCAAGCACTGAAGGATCCAAAGATTGAAGGCGAGGACTTGAAGCTTTTCCTCCGTAGTTCTTCTTTTCCAGAGACGTCAAAGGAGGAGCAGCCGGGGACAGCGGAGAGACCAACATGGACAAAAGGCCGACAAGATCTAGGTTCGCTTTCTCAATTACCCAGAGAGACAGAGGTATGTGGAAATGTACATAGTATAGAGAAGGCAGTACTGCAACCGGTTCTGCATACTCCTTCAGCCCTTGAGGTAGCAACTACTAAGGATTTGGCTGGGAATACAAATACGGATTTAAATACAGGAACAAGTACAGCTCTGCTATTAATGACTAAGATACAAGTGCTGAATTCATTAACACCGCGTAAATTCAAGGGTGATAGCGCAGAGTTCCCCTTGTTTAGAGCTCAAATAAAGACCCACTTAGAAGACGGTATTCTCCCGGAAGGGGAGAAAAGTGTATTCCTTGCCAAATTCTTAGATGGTGACGCTCTAAAAATTTATCAGAGAAACTTTGGTCTGTCTTATCACGACAGTGTTGCCTTACTAGAACGTAAGTTTGGCAACAGTGTCGCGGTAACAGAGGCCTGGGTTAATAGACTCACAGAAGGTCCAATTATTGGGCCAGGAGATAGTAAGGGGTTGGAGGCGTATGCAGAATCGTTGCGGACAGCTACTAGGGTTCTTTCTGAGGAGGCGTTGAGGGAACTTAGCACAAAGATGTGCTTAAAGAAAATGGTATCCCGTCTTCCAACTAGCCTTCTCCCCAAATGGATTGGTTATATAGACAAATTTAATGGAAACGAGAGTATTCACGACTTAGCGAGCTTTACTGAAATTCAGGCCAAAATGAGAAACCACCCAGTATATGTAGAACCCGATAAAATTAGTCAAAATTTAAGTTACTCGACTAAGTATTCTAAAAGTCGTAGAAATGAAGTCAACATAATTTCATCTATAAATGAAGTCAAGCCCCCTCAGAAAAATATTATACAATCAGATAGTCTAGAGGCATGTCTATTCTGTCACGGCATGCACAGACTGATTGAATGTACTAAGCTAGTTGAAGAATCCCCTGATAAAATCACGGAATTTGTACAACGCAGGGGTCTTTGTTTTGGGTGCCTTTTACGTGGTCATAGGTCTAAATTTTGCCCAAAGCGAGCAGTTTGTAAGGTAAAAGATTGTGGCAAAAACCACCCAACAGCACTGCACTCTCTGAGGGCAGAAAAATCTTCAAATTTAGTGACGGACGAAAGTTCAAAATCGGTTGCCCGCCAAAATTTGGTGAGCTCCACTAGAACCACTGCATTTATCATTCCTGTTTATGTAAGTAAAGAAAAAGAACCACAGAATAAGAGACTAGTTTACGCGTTGTTAGATGATGGGAGTGACTCGTGTTTCATCGCAAGCGGCTTAAAAGATGAATTAGGGTGTGAGGGGTTTTTAACGGGACTACAGCTAAGTACTATTCATCAAAAGTCTAACGAAGTAGCCTACAGAGTTCCAGGGTTAATAGTTACTAGAATTGATGGGGAAGAAAGCATTAGGTTACCGGGAGCTACTTATAGTAGAGATAGTATACCAGGGTCTCCTGATGAAATACCGACACCAGAGATTGCGGAATGCTTAGAACATCTAAGAGGGATCGCGAAAGAGATACAGCCGCTAATGGTGGACACAGAAATTAAGTTGCTTATAGGAAATAATTGTCCAAAAGCGTTATGCCCCCTAGAGGTAAGGAAAGGTGGGGATAGCGATCCTTACGCAGTAAAGACAGCCTTAGGGTGGGGCATAATAGGGCCTCGTCCTTTAGTGACAGGCAAAGAGAATGTTAGCGGTACAGGTAAATCCAGATTATGTGTGAAAGAAATAATTAATATATTTAATTTAGAGCATTCAAATTGTGAGTTAAAAGATTATAAATTAGGACTTTCGGCAAACGATAAAAATGTTTAGATGTTAAGATTAAAGGTGTCATTCAGAGACCAGATAAACCTTATGTAATACTACCATTAAAAAATCCAGACTTTGAATTTCCGGTAAATAGAGACGTGGCAATGAAAAGACTAAATTCAATAAAAATAAAGTTTAAAAATCCTACCTTTAAATTAGATTATTTAGCCTTCATGAAAGACATGTTTGATCAAGGTCATGCGGAACCTGCTGATCATATAGATGAAGTTGAGGGCAAAGTATGGTATTTGCCTCACCAGGGAGTAGACCATCCGAAAAGGAAAAATATTAAAATAGTTTTTGATTGTTCAGCTATCTATAAGGGAGTGTCGCTTAGTAATTTGATTAGTAGTCCCGACCTCACAAACTCAGTGATAAGAGTGTTAGTTAGGTTCAGAAAGGAAAAGATAGCGTTTGTAGGTGACGTAGAAAGAACAGTGGCGTACCAAGGTCTTGTGGCACCCGGGGCGGGATAATTTCTTGTCACGCCCTCACAAGGCCCTGGATGGCGCAAGTTGCGTTATTGAAACGCTAGCAATTACGAACTGATCAATATTTCTTGTAAATTTTGAGTGAAGTATCATTTTAAAGGTAATGAAGAGTAGAGAAAAATTATACATCGCGTCCCAAAATGGCCATTTTACCCCTTTTTAGAAAAATAGTCCGCCAATTAGTGTGTCTCATAGCTTCCTCGCGTCCTATTTTGTATAGAGTAATGATTTTATACTTTTACAATTTGTTGTTTAATTTATTCAATTTCCCACCCATTATTTAAACCCATTATTGTACGTGCCCCCACTTTGAGGTTAGGTGATAAAATCCCGTATATTATATTAAAAACCTTAATTTTGGGTACCCTTTTGTGTACTCCAACATATTTTTAGACAAAGGGATATAAACTCTCCTATGAACAAATCATACATATAGAATTACTCTTAAATCAAGTAGGAAAAAGTACGAAAAATTTCTGGGGTACGTACAATCCGAATTAGCCAATACATTTTTTTCAATTGTTTTAACATAATGATCCATACTTCTTAAGATAAGGTAAGAAATAAGTCCTTACCTTTATTTTTGTAATAATTTATTGTATTTTAAATAATTTAAAATAGTTATTTAAAGAACATTAATTTGTAATTAAGTTGTTTCGATGTTTTTAGACATGAATATGCCCCGGAGTGGGGCGAAATATAGCCAAGTTTAAGAACGATTTCACCTTAGTTAAAATACTTATTTACTACCCTTGATAAACTGTCTTTTTTTTATTCCGGGGGACTTTTACACCCGAAGACGCAGGCCACTTAGGTAGGCCCATTAAACAAACCCGGGTTAGGGACCGAAATCTTCACACTCGTGTGAAGATATGGTCGTTAACCATGACTCCCCTCCTGGTTGTAATACAACCAGGAGTGTCATCATCATGGTTTCCAGTCCGAAAACTGGTGGGACCACTCTTTCGAGGAGCTTCCCATTTGTTTAAACAATGCTAGATGGACATTGAGCGGACTATTTGACCCATTATTTAAACCTGTCAAAATAGTTTTTATTTTTCACATGATTTAAACTATCAATAGCTAAATTTAAAGAGTGTAGACGGTTGAAATTAATCTGGGGCAATCTCCAGACTACTTTTGACAAACCAACAAAATTTCATAAAAATCAGTTGAGTACTTTTGAAGATATAGGTGTAAATGTATGTTTGTGCGCCTATCGAAGATATACAAATGGGAGCTGAAGGTTAAAAGTTATATGGGACCATCCTTGGGCTAATGATGACCTACCATCCAATTTGTAATAAAATCGGACGATCAGTTTTTAAGATATGTTGATTAGCAAAAATTGAGCGATAGACCGACAGACACGGAATCAAAAATGTTCCCTGATGTCTGAAACGGATTTCTGTCTTGGAATTTTTGAAATCGGAGACCTAAAAATGTGTCGTTCTTCAGAACGATCACATAGCTTCCGTTACCTTCGGTAAGCTCGGAAGCAATAATTAAAAAATATAGGGTCAAGAGGAAACTACGTTCTTCATAGTGTCATATTGATCAAAGGGTCAATATGAACCCTTTGAAGAGTGGAATCATTTTTCATTTTTTTTTTCATTAAACTACGCCTTAAGTAATACAACTTTAACCTGTAAGATTTTTCAGAATTTTCCCAAGTTTAAAAGTTATAACCGTTTGATCCTTGAAATGGGACACTCCCTTTAAAAACTATTTTGAAGTATTGTTTAAATTTTAAAATTGAAAGGGGGGCCCCGGACGAGTATGATTCTAAGTGAATCTCCTGAAGGTGAAGGTTGGTATATGTTGTGGAGGGGGGAGTTGGTTTATTTGGGGGGGAGTGCGTCATCAGACTTGAAGGGGATGGACACCCCTGCTCTCTCAGAACGATTTTGGGGGTGTTTTTTTTCTTTCTGCCACAATGACACCCCCAAGGCTTGTGGTACCCGGGGCGGCCCGCCCCCCACGCCCCCGCCTAGGTACGCCACTGAGAAAGAATGTTCCTACAAGTAGTCGTGCCTAAAGATGATAGAAATCTTTTAAAATTTCTATGGTGGGAGGAAGGTGACGTAGACGCAAATCCTAAGTTAGAGTATCCCGTGACAAGATATTTCTGGTCAGATAGTCGAGTAGTCCTAGGGATCATAAAAAACGAGACCAAAAGAATTCATACTTTTGTAGCGAACAGGATTAAAACCATTAGAGATTGTTCAGACCCACAAAGTTGGTATCACGTGGCTTCTAAAAGCAATCCAGCGGACTTGGCTTCTAGGGGACTGTCAACTAAAGACCTTTATCACTCTAGGTGGTTTGTGGGGGAATTATCGTTACCCACAGTAATTGAGATGTCGAAAGACTTAGAAATAGATGAAGGGGATCCAGAGGTTCACAAATCCATAGTAAGGGAAGTCAAAAGCCAGATAAAATTTACAGATCGATTTAAGCAATGGTCTTCATGGATTAAGTTAAAAAGAGCGGTAGCACTGTCATTAAGGTTCATAAATCATCTGTTAGCTAAAAGTAAAAATAAACCAACACCTATTTTGGACCCACAGATTAATCAGTTAAGTGTTGGGGAACTAAAAAGGGCAGAGATAAAGATTGTAACTAAAATTCAGGGAGGCCGCGTTCAAAAAACTAGAATTTTAGAATTTGTTCGAATAATTTGGGATCGTTGGAAGACGGAATACCTTAATTCTTTACAGCCCAGAGCTAAGGGTTGCGCACCTAGGAGAAACTTGCAAAAGGGCGATGTCGTCCTCTGTGTTAAAGAAGAGGAACCTAGATCGAATCGGTCTTTAGCAAGGATTACCTGCACCTACCCGGATGACGACGGTCTTGCACGTAAAGTGAGGCTCCGATATGCAGATCGGTGGGAGTTAGATCGCTCGACCATAGACCACAGCTATCATCTTACTGGTAGTAGTCTCCGAAAAGAAGTTCGGGAGTATTCTCCCGAAGGTGGGAGTGTGGTCGCTGTGGTCAATTTATTGGTTTAGTTTATTTTGGATTAATTTGTGTCACCAAATTTTAGTATTTTTTATATTTGGGTTGTTTCCTGATCCTAATGGTCAGGCAGAGTTGTTTTAAGTGACATTTCTGTCATCTTGGTCAGTCCTGATCCAAGTAGGAGAGGGAAACTTCTTTTACGAGATTTATTTCTCTATTCTTACACTGCCCTTGTGGCAGTCACAAGTCCAGTCAAATTAGATTAAATAAATAGTTGTTCGTGAAGTCCCACGTAAAAAGGGTTTCGTTGGTATCCTTAACATAAAACTAGTTATATTAAGGAGGGGGGGGGGCGTAAATTGTTGATGCTTTTTGGCAAAAGGCGTGGAAAATTAAACAATTAACACGTGATATACATTTTTGTAATCTACTCTTTAATACCTTTAATTAGTTACCCCACACAAAATTTCAAAAAAATAATCTTTTTAAGGGGGGGGGGGGGGAGCTCCAGCCCAACTACTTTCGGACTTTTAGTATGTTAGACAGGAATTTCATATACGAATATTTTAAGCCAATTTTCAAAACTTGAATTTTTTGCAAGTTATATCCCAATTTAGCTGGACTAAAGTGGTTTAGGTTCATGACTTCAAAAATACAAATTTCCATTTTTTTGTTTTTTTACAACTGCAACACAACTATTTAGTCTACAGGATTCATTTTATGCTTGAATAAAAGCCAATTAAATTTAATACAACTTAATTCCTTAAGACTTTTCTTGTAGGGTAGAGGTTTTATGCCGAAATTCTCCCCGAAACGAGAGCAATATTTAAATTTTCAATTTTTTGGGAAACATTGGCAATTTTTGAAGTGTCATATCTCATATCTCAGTAACTATTAGACGTACAGAGTTATAGTAGGACGTAAAAAAAAATTATCTGTACTACAATTACGCCCCGAAACGAGAGTAGTACTAAAAATTTCCATTTTTTGAAAAAAAAAAAAAAAACATTTTTAAAGTGCCACATCTCGGGAACTATTGCACGTACAGAGTTGTCGTTGGACTTAAATTGTTGTAAATCTATTGTACTAAAAAAACTAGTATGGGGAATTAACCTCGAACAAAGCATAGCTTATACGAGGTACATGAATGAATGAATGAATGATTGAAGTGAACAGATAGTTTGGTGACGAGCAATTGCTAATCCTTGTAAATACCTCATCTTTTTTTCTGCGAACTTAAACAAATGTTTAAGCAGCTGGCTTTTCAAGCGAAAGAAAAATAGTCGTATCTTTATTTTTCGATTTTTGGTTACGTATAATACAAATATTTCTTACATACTTACATCGGATATACCTTTCTCACGTTCTAGATTTTTTTATATCTAAGCTAGAGCTAGGATTTTCTAGTGAAAAATGTTTAAACAAATAATAATTTTTTCTTCACTAGATGATTGCTCGATGAAAGTGTATGCAGCTGCAGGAAACATGGTAAGCATTGTATACTGTCATGTTAATGTAGAAGTGAAAATTGCTAAACATTTGAAGCTGCATAAAACTGTCAATAATAATTCAAACAAAATGGTAAGAAAATATATTAAAAAATAATCAAATTTGTTTTATTGAGATGTTTATTTATTATATTGAATTAATGCAATATAATAAATAATGGTAATGGCATAGTTATAAAATATAGATTTATATCTTAAAAATAAAATACATAAACGTATTAATGTTAGTTTTAGCAAATTTTCTAATGTTAAGGTCACATTTAAAGGTAGGGCGGTTGGGGTGGCCTGGGACGGGACATTAGCCATCCCTTGCGCCTCCTTTGGCATGCCCCGGGTACTGGCTTTAGTAATCAACTAAGAAAATGATTTCCTAATTTTAAAATAATACTAAAGCTTGTTGAGCACCTTATAATTCTTAAAAAAGTGTAAAAATTTAATATTTTATAACATTTTTGTCTCAATAAAGCAATTTTAATGTATTTATTTCAAGAATTCAGACTTCTAACGAGTTTTACGGAAAAAAGTATTTGCTTTAGATAAAAATGTGTAATATAATGATTTGTAGACAATAATTTAATGAACAATTTGACACCAATATCATCGTTCTACTTTGAGATATAGTGGATTGGCTGAGGGTGCCCAATTCCCCCCCCCCCCCCCCCACTACCCCCTCCCAGGTAACCCGACCACTTTCGGCGCCGGCACCCTGCACTTTCTGACTCACTAGGACCCCCTGAGAAGGAATCTGAAGAGAAACCGCGTCGCCCTATTTTTGCGAACGGAATACCTATGTCAGCACCCTGACTATATGGCTATTAATTCTCCCCTGGTCTTGTACTCTTCCCCGATTTCTTTTGGGAACCATCATATCTTAAAAACTACTCAGATGAAGCTGTTAAGCGGGCTACACACATGGGAACTTGGTTCGCCGAACTTGGTTCGGCGAACCAAGTTCGTGGGGTCTAGTCTCTACACACAGCACGAACAACGGTTCGTCCTAAACATCAGTTTTTCTCTGAACGCGGTCGAGATGAGTTCTTCCAAGTTTGCTGCTGCTGCTATTATTTTAGATGAATTGGGTGTTCTTAAAAGAAAAAAGAAGAGATCCGAGTGGACCAAGAAGTGGTTACGTGATAGAGAAAAGTGGTCTCACATTAATCTAATAAGTCACCTCAGAGATAACTGTGCCAAGGACTACCAAAATTATTTAAGAATGTATTATATATTATTTATTAAATATTTTGACACCCCATATATCAATCCGACTTTTAAGAAACGCAATATCAGCACCGGGAATGGTTTCGCGAGTCATAAGTAGAAGATTATTTAAGGCTTCGTCCCGCTTCATCACTTTTTACTTTCCATAAACATGGATACTCCCGATATGCCTCAATGAAGTCATTAAGGAAGGAAGGGTTCATAAAATTAGCACTATTATTATTGGTCATAGCAGCGACTTTAAAAGCGTATAAAAACCACAGCGTTAAAAAAAAACGTTAAAAACACAGTATTAAAAAGAGATATTTAAAATAAAAACAGAATTAAGAAGAGATTTAAATTAAAAACCGCATTAAAAAGAGATTTAAATTAAAAACACAGTATTAAAAAGTTATTTAAAAAATAACAGAGTTCAGTGCTTTAGAAAAACACAGGAAAAAATAGCGTTAAAAAAACGTTAAAAACGCAGTGTTAAAAACTGAGTTTAAAAAACAGAGGGGAATAAACAGGAATAAACAGCGTTAAAACAAAATAATTAAAAAAACAGCGAAAAGAAGTAAAATGAAACAAATGAGTCGGAAGTGTAGCGTCTCCTCTGATAAAATGACGAACAACGGTTCGTGTCCCTCTACACACAGGCGAACTTGGTTCGCTCTGTCGGCGAACCGAACAAATGTTTTCCAACCCGATGGAAGACCAAGTTCGTCACGAACTTGGTTCGTTTACCTCTACACACATGGGACATGGGAACTTTGTTCGTACGCGTACGAACCAAGTTCGGCGAACCAAGTTCCCATGTGTGTAGGCCGCTTTAAGACACGAAAAGATTCGACCTTGATGACAGATAGACGTTTGTTTTGTTCAGTCGATTCGCTCAGTCGATGATTAGTTTAGATAAGTTTAAGAAATAAATATTAATTCTCATAAATATATAATTATACATATTTATATTCATCAAACTAGGAAACAAGATTTTTCCCGAGGAAACTACTTATATGGTTATTATTCCTATTTAAATAGCCCCATTTTTAGTTTTAGAGGAAAATCGGTCCTCCTAGAACCTAAGAGTAGAACATGAGAGAGGGTGGCGTAGACGTAGACGCGGGTGGTGAAGAGTCTATAATCAAGAAGTGGTGTCTCGGAGGTGCTAGAGGAAACCCCAACGTAAGTGCAATAGGCTTTTCACTACCCTTCAGTTAAATCTTGCATCTTAGATGCCACATTGACTGATATTGCAAATGGTAATAACATTAAATAGTATTATCGATAATGTAGACAGTGCCACCATAGCAAAACTTTATTAGGCTGCCAGTAGCCGCATGGCTTGGTTCCCGCAAATGGTATAGGCATTAGGTATTGGTTAGAAGCTATTATTTTTTAAAAAAGCATAACATCAATAAAGTACGTGATAGGATTCAAGGAAGCTATGTGCCACACGCTATATTTCTTTAATTAAAAGACTAAAATTAACGATTAAAAAATTAATTAGTGTGGCACGTATCCTCTTTGCGTTTCATTATTCGACGAATGGTCAATAAGTATAAAATAATGTGATCCTAATCATTTAAATCCCACCTAATTTAAAAAAAAAAAATGTGTCAGTCAAGTAGACACTCCTTACATTAACAGGAATGTCCGTCCTTTTGTCGTCACCAATCTGTTTGCGAAGAGTGAGTGAATTAGTCACCAGAGAAGGTTGGTTCCATGTTGGGACTTGCCAAGGCCTTCAGAAGAACTACGAAGCCGCAGCAGCCACGAAGAGGCAAGGTGGGGAGTAAGAACTAAGAACCCACACCTCATTAAGGCGCTGCAAGGTGGGCGCAGTTCACGTAGGCGCCCCCAGGATCCCCTCTCCATCTTCACCCCTTCCCTCGATTCTTGGACTGACTGACTAGTTCAGTGACTAGTCTCCATCCTGACGTTCCTAGAGAAATTACAAACCGTATCTCGCAATCCGACACGAACTAATCCGCGAATCCCAACAAAAACCAAAACAAATCGGCTTTATTGCTGTTTCGTTATTTTTTCGTCAAACCTGAACTTAACAAGTAAGTTTTATTCTACAATCTTTGTTATAATTATATATTTTGAATTTAATTATTAAATCATTTTTAAATGATTTCTGTAAAAAAGCATTTTTTTTCTTTAATATTATTTATGTTTTATGAAAATATAAGTACAGGTTTTAGCCTTTGACAATTTAAAAATGTATGAGTAATGAGCTCATACTAAGCTGGATACCTGCTGAACTAAAGAGTAAGCCCTTTTTGTACTACCATCTCATGCCCTATTATTAATTCAGGTCACACCTGATAGGAACCGAAATTGGTGGCATATAAAGCTATACGGCAGTTTACGCTTCACTCACTTCATTTAACCATTTCGTAAATTAATACTTCACGGTAACTTGTTCCATGGTTGGTATGGTCATCGAGCTATTTGGTGCTTTACATTATTAGGAAGATAAAACGTCAATTTTTTTCCTTCAAAAGTTTTTATTATGAGTAACATAATATTGCATCTACTTTTTACCATGATACCCCATTTATTTTTTATAATATCGCTTAAGTGTATTTAACGGTAATATAAATTGTGGTCCGAATTAAGAAAATGTATCCAGCAATAAAAGGTACCTACTTCTAAAGTCTAATATATGGAATTTAGAGGCTTCATTTTCTGTATATGTACTTGATTTTATATTTGCATCTTCTCCAAAACTGCCTAGTCCATATATACACTTATTTTAATATAATAGACACTTCTTTTAATAATGTTTCTTAGCAACCAACATTGCAAGAATGGGAAGGGAAGGGGAATAATCAATGTCTCGATTCTCAAAACATTTCAAGTAAAACACATGAAAAGTGGTCATCGAAGGGACAACCGGTAACGTGACTTAAAGCAAGTGGACACTGCGTAATAAAGGTTCAAACAATACACAGCACTCAAGTGGCTCTTTTGGCAGGTTTTATGCAAATATAGTGTTTGTCTTTTAATGCAAACCACTTCTTAATGTTTCTTAATTTCTTCAAGCCGTAAATCATTATTTATTCAATGGTCTCTGCTTAGATTGACAAATCGAGACTGAACACCCGTTGGTACATTTTTAACTTTTTTATTCTTCACATCTAGAAGAAAGGAATATAACAATAAAAATGAAAATAAAACTAGGTTTGACTTAGCTTAGTGCATTTGATATAGTAACCACCTAATTTGTATAGAATATTTGTGTAATTTTATAATTAGAAAAAAACCCTCTTTCACAATACATCAGAATTGATTTAGAAGGATGTGAACAAATCTTTTATCTATTTTGTTTTTCTAACAGTATATTCAGATAACAGAATATTCGGATTCTATCTTTTTTCTAACTTCGGAACTAATATTTTATTTCTCGTCTCAACAAGATTTAATGAGGAAAGAATTCTTAGAAAGTTAATCTATTCCCAAAGTCTCAATTTTTCTTCCGAGCTTGCCGAAGGTAACGGAAGCAATGTGATCTTTCTGAAGAACGAAATTTTATTATATATCCGAATTCAAAATGTCTGAGACAGAAATCCGTTTTAGACATCAGGGAACATTTTGGTCTCTTGTCAGTCTGTCGGTCAACATTTTTGCGAATATATTTTAAAACATAACGTATCTTCACTCCTACGGTTTTATTAAATTAGATGGTAGGTCATAATTAGCCCATTTTTGGTACCACATAAATTTTATCCTTCTCAGTCCCCGATCTTGGGTATATGGCGACCTGGGCAAAATGTTTTTACGGCTCCCTTTACTACTTTGGGTGACGGGGGGGGGGGGGGAGTTTCCGGCGTTCGACATCGACAAGCAAAAAAGAGGCGATTTAAGAAAGTTCCAGATTTTTTTACGAATCATCCCACAAGATAAATTTACGTTAAAAAATTCAATCCCTAGATTAGGGATGATTTTTGGGGGCTTTATTATCATTTTCTTATGATTGGTTTATTATATTTCTATATTAACATACACAAAGGCAATTTCGAAGAAAGGCAAGCGCAGGAATGTGTAATGGGTCCTCGTTTTGACTACGGACCCTGAAAACAAAGTAATTTTGACAGATTCAAAAGAAGCGGGAAAAAATAAATCAATTATGCAATAATGGGTTGTAAAAGCATAATACCAATAAAGCAGTGATGGGACGTGTCAGGAAGCTATGTGCCACAATAAATAGCAGACTTTTGAAACTATATTCCACCAAAAGGTTTCCAAGATGCGGATAAAGAATAATAAAATAGGCTCTATTTCCGTGTCAATAACTTTTTTTTAGTGATGTGTAATGACAAATCTTAGTTTTGCAACGAGTATATAAATGATAAAATTATAATTTTACATAGCCGAAGATTTAATTATAGACTTCAAATTAAATATTAGGACACAATTTTTGTTAATTTATTCAAAATTTATCCTATTTTGATAAATAGTTTGCGGGTTAAATTTACCATTGATTTGTTTTTAAAATGAGAAAAGATTGACGTTTCAAACGAAACTCTATGTCTAAGATATTATGGTAAAGAAAAAGTGCTATAAATTAAATTTATATTAATTTCAAGAGATTTTAATACTTATTTATAGTTTAAGCGTATTTTAATAATAATGAATTAACAAAAACATTATATCTAATGACTAACCTACAAAGATCTTGAAACAAAAACGGTAGTTTACATACATCAACTCAAATGTAAAAATGGTTAAGCAAAACTTCGCAATACTTGAGTCAACAGACAACAGACTTCTCAACATAATTGTTGTCATGTCAAGCTTTGACTGTTGAATTACTCACACAATTGAGTACTAAATATGACTATTACCTCTTATTATTCCTTTAATCTTATCAGATGTTAGGTGTTAAAACACCTACTTATTTTCATATAGCCGTAGGCTGATGTGAATTACTAAGTCCTAATGGCCACGGCCACCTAATAGGTAGGCGTTGTTATAGGTCGGAAATATTTTACGTAATATCCTAAATAGTAAACTGAATATCAAGGTCATAAAAACATGGTCATAACTTAATCCCATAAAATATACTACATAAAAACACCCTGATCCAACTTTACTCCACATATTTTCTAGAACTTTTGAAAAAATAAATAAATAAGCGTGACATCCTACATAATTTTATAGATATAAAAAAAGGAGTGTTAGTAGAGGTATCCATAAGTTTATTGAAGAAATGTTCAATGTTCTATTCATGTAAAAAAAGCCACTTTAAAAAAAATTAAAATCTAATTTCTGATATTGAAAGGCAACCATAAGGGACAAAATCGGAAGTAATGAAGCCTATATGATTAAAGTGTAGAATTTGTTTTACAATTCTGAGTCAAAGAATATGATGAGTTTTAGATTGAGAGTAAATTATCTTTATAGAGTATGTATTTTAATATATTTCACTAGTACATCTAAGAAAATGTGACGCTTTTGGCTCAATTGTACGTGAGAGATGAAGAATATAAAGCAGTATATGTGTTCTCAAATAAAACCGCATGTCTTATAAGTGGAGAACTTGAAATAGTATGTATAATGTTATATATATATTACGTTTACAAATATTAAGAGAATTTGAAATACATATCCAACGTCCAAGACTCTTTATTGCTTTATAACATAATATGGATCAACAATCCTCTTATTCTTTTTAGAAAATGATTCTATTTATTTTATTTTCAATATCGTTGATGATCCTTGTCTCCTGGAGGTATAATAAACCTCTTCGAAATTTGTTAAAAAAAACTATACTATATCATTATTAAATTGTATTAATTTGTTTTATTAATTTAATTTTTCCTTTGGAAAAATAGTAGAGAGCAAAATAAAAGTCCAGTCATGCACCATGACTTAATGAGCGAATTTTCAAAGAAATCTGCGAATTATTAGCTTATGATAGTATAGTAAAATTTTGGTTTAGAATTTGCATGGGTGAAAAAAAAAAAAATTGTACACAGGGGTACAGGGTACAAAAGTCAAAATAGTATTTACCCTTCAAAATGCATGTCGTTGGAAAGCTCTTTAAGAGTACAGTAATTGTTGTTATGTACACTTTTATCATATTTTCATATAAAAGGGGGGTAAAATAGAAAAAACACATTTTTATGCTATTTTTGACCCTAAATTGTAAAAATTTGACCCCTAAATGAACTCCAAAAATTCTGGCCAACGAACTCATCCTTTCTTTTGCTATTATTGACATTTTAAAATTTGTTTGAAATTTTTAAGTGCATCCTAAGGGGAGATATCGTCTGGAGTGACACATATATACATACATATATACATACATATATACATACATATATACATACATATATACATACATATATACATACATATATACATACATATATACATACATATATACATACATATATACATACATATATACATACATACATAAAAAAAAGTGTTAAATTTTAGGAATCGATTCAGAATGGTCTAAAACGGATTTCCATGGAAAAATTTTTCAAAAATTCGCATTACAAACATTTTGAAGCCATTGCAATAGCGTAATTTTCTTTGAAAATTCGCTAAAAGAGCAAAATGAGAGAAGTGAATATATCTTGGCTGAGTATACAGTTTACAGTGTGATGGTTTATTTTTTATGATTGTCCGCTTAGATAGTAACTACAGAGTAAATAATCAGACAACACGTGAGACTATAAACATGGACGTGGGTCTGTATAAATAAAAATCAGTTGTTTGTTTGTATTGGATATACTTAAATCTTTTAGAATAAGCTAAAAGTAGAATGCAATGCCAAGGTCTGAAAGCTAAAAATATAACCATTTTAAATCAAAGAGAAGAATGAAAATGAGAAAAAAATTACATATTTAATGATTTACTAAAAAGAGAAGCTACTTCTTTTCTGTTCAAGATGTAACCGTAAAACAAACTACACCCACTACCTTCTTAAAGCCTGCATTTGAGATTGTAACATAGTAGTATATCATTCAAAAGTATTTAGTCTGATGCTCAATGAATCGATTGAAATGTAGTTGTTTTCTACCGTTTGAGTTGTTTACAAAACAAAATTATGTTAAACATATCTTAAAGACATTCCTACCTTTTTATCAGAGAAGCGTATAAATTTATTCATATATCATTATCTTGTAGGAAACCATTTTTGTGAAGGTCAGATGATTGTTTTGGCCATAGAAAACATTAGATATGAACTCAGGAAGGTATTTTTCATCTTGTAGATTTTCTCAGCCACCTAAAAAACGAAAAATATATTGAATTGAAATCGACAATAAGTGATCTCCGCTTGAGTGAAAATCGCTTATTAAAGTCTCTCAAGTTTTTCAAATTTGCTTTTCGTCTTTTCCTATTATACGTAAATGCGGGATCTTAAGTTTTTCTTAAATATTTTTTGTTCACAGTGCCGTGTAGCTGGTTGTCTGGGGCAACTTAGGTTCGGGGTCCCATCTACAATAAGCAATGTGCATTTGCTAATGCATGATCAATAAATAACTTCTAATATAATATTGATAAATGATTTTATTCGAACCCTCAACCCTCTATGGTCACTATAATAGTAGGAATTGAGCAACTGATAATACAAGAATAATAGGAAAGTAGCAAACAAAAGGAGGTCAACTTCAACTTATATCATTATACGACGTGTCCTGGCAAAGATAGGACCTAATATTTATACACACTTTATATATTAATATTGAGGTAAAGATGAGAAAGTCTTCAAGGATAAGGATAACAAAGAATTCAAGACTTGCACAATGCAATATCTCGATTATATGAAAAAAAAAAATTTTATATATATATATATATATATATATATATATATATATATATATATATATATATATATATATATATATATATATTTGTTTTACCTTCACTTCTATTATATTTTTGAATTAACTAAGGGTAACTATGAATATATTTTTCATTTGGTTATTTTTTGCGCAGTGTAAATGATTATTATATAAATATTTATTCAAGAATTTAATGGAGGATGACTTATTGATGAATATTTATTAGTAAAGAAGCTATAAATAGACAATGATCGATTTGTCAATAAAGGAGCTATGGTAGTTACTAATACTCTTTATTTATTTTTTTTATCAATGCCGTTTCAGGATTTCATAAAACTTCTATACTAATATGAATACGGGTACTAATTTACTTAGTTACCAACCTACAACTAAATGAGGTGCCATGAGGCAAACTTTTAATTGGTTAGCCAGCCTACATTTGTACACTATTTGTAAGGAATTCCTTTGTCTAAATTACTATTACGACTGAAAGATATATCTATCTATTCCCTACGAACTTTAAGACCGAAATATGGATAAAAATGAATCTGATTTTGTAATAAATCGAAAACAAAAAAGTTACCAACCACATTTTGAATATTTTTTAATGATGTTTAAAAATAGGTAGCTAATAGCTCTTTGATTTGGATTAATATTTGAATAATTAATCTATCAAGAGACAAACTAACATCAACTCAAATTTCGTTCTACTAACTAATTTTGTATTTAGGATCATGAAAATCACATTGTCCACCATAATTGACGGGACATGGCCGCTCTCCACTGGTTTGTTATTTTCAAATGTCTATTTCCAAGCTATGTCCCATAGAGAACTAAGCCCACTACATATTCTTAAAAGGCACTAAAAGATTAATTTATACACAACATTCAAGCTAGATGCTAGTCAGAATTTTTTCACGCCATTTCCTGGACTATTAAGATTAGCTTGTGTTAGAAACCAAATAGTATTCCTTTATAATTAGATTTAAAATTGCTTTCATCATTTCTTTAAAATAAAATTGCAGTTTGCCTTCTGAGTTTGGTTGTGATTTAATATAGCAACAAAGAAAAACATACAAAATAAAACTTAGTTTTTAACATGCATAATATATTAAGTAATGTAAAAAAGAAAAAATATTATCCATCTCAACAACCTGCCCCTCAATAACCTACCCTATAATAACCTACCCTTTAACCTGAACCCTTTATTATCTCAGGTTCAGAAAGGTGCCCAAGGAATCCACACGTTGTTGATCTCACTTTCAAAAGTGGGATAGTTATAAGCAAGATATATTAACTAGTTCTCCGATTATGTTCCAATTGACGTACAAATTGATCGATAAATCAGTCACTTAAGCGGCTGAATTATTTGTGAAGACCTCTCAGATTAATGTCGTACTCCAGTCATTAGAATGGAATACGTCAACACTTTATGAATCTAACCTAGATTGATGTTAATTTTTTCAACGATACTATACGAATGGAGGAGGAATCATTGAGTACCTTATACCCTACGATCTAAATCTAAATATGGTGGCTTCCACTCAATCTTTTGTCGAATAAAGCTTAACATTTCTTTTTCTTAATTCTAATAAAATGTTTATTATATATATATATATATATATATATATATATATATATATATATATATATATATATATATATATATATATATATATATATATATATATATATACACTGTATATATATATATATATATATATATATATATATATATATATATATATATATATATATATATATATATATATATACAGTGTGTCCCCGGATCGACGCATGAATAGGTGAAAAATACTAAAAGATTTTAATTAAAATTTCATCTTCTGGGGTTCTGCTCTGCTTGGATAGAAACTAATTTATGTCATAACTTCAGTTTCGAAAAATCAAGTATGTCTTGGAAATTTACATAATAGTTATTTTTCCCACTTGTAAAGTGCTTCTTCTCTAGGAGATACGACAAAATGGTATTAGAAAAAGTTGTTCAGAGAAAAAAACTGAGTAAGAATACAACATTTGAAAACTCTCTGCCTACATTGATATATTGCATTATTTACCACTTCATAGTATGCCTATTGTGGTGTTAAAAATAGTAAAAAACTAATAATTTTAGTGGTGTTTTCTGTGCCATAATATTGGTTTCAAATTTCGAAAATACCTCTATAAATATTATTATGTTAGTACAAAATTAAATTTAATCGTGAATTATTTGTGTTTTGTTATTGTTATTATTCTTATTTCTTATAATAAATATTTAAAGTTCTTAACAGACAATTGAAAGTAAACTAAATTTTTCGCACTTGCATAATTTATCAATTTTGTAAGAACTTTTCCTCACGAAATTTTTGAATATCTTCAACAATTAAAAAAATGGTAAATAATGCAATATATCAAAGTAGGCTGAGCGTTTAAAAATGTTGTATTCTTACTCCGTTTTTCTCTCTGAACAACTTTTTCTAATACCATTTTGTCATATCTCCTAGAGAAGAAGCACTTTACTAGTGAGAAAAATAACTATAATGTAAATTTCCAAGACATACTTGATTTTTCGAAACTTAAATTATAACATAAATTAGTTTCTATCCAAGCAGGGCTGAACCCCAGAAGATGAATTTTAATTCAAAAATTTTTAGTATTTTTCACCTGTTCATGCGTCGATCCGGGGACACACTGCATGCATATATATATATATATATATATATATATATATATATATATATATATATATATATATATATATATATATATATATTATTTTATTTTTTTTTATTTGGTATAAAAATATTTATTTTATATTACTATTTTTATCATCAATAGTTCTATAATGATTTTAAATAAACATAAATTACAAACAGGAAAAACACTATGACAATGCTGTCATATTAAAATGTCCCTAAATAAATTTTACGAACCAATTAATAATTATCTTCATTAAGATAATTACTTGAACTTTAAGGTCTCGTTTAAATTTCGATATTTCTCTGACATTAAACTAGTATAATGGAATAACAATACAGCTGTTAGAGAAATAATAGTTACATTTTAAAATTGGAATTGATGAAACTATACAGAATAATATTGTCCCAAAAAAATGTAAAAAAAGACATCAGTAGTACCCTCTACATATTTATCTTATAACGGCAATAAAGAAGACTCCTCCTCTATAATATATATTACGCAGCAAAGTTGACAGGAATTCTTTTAACACCAATAAACCGCAATTTTTTTGTAAAGGTATCCACAGCTTCGGCCGATTTATGAGTAATTAATTTAAAAAATTAAATGATCATAATTAATGAAAGTAATATATATATATATATATATATTTATTTATTTATATATTTCTTTATTTTAAGTAAAGCATCATAATTAATGGTAATTATATAATATGGTGAACTATTTAGTTGACACATTCAAAGTCAGAAATTCATTGTAATATTATATTTTATACATAACGTTATACCGTTTATTTTGTTGACGTATTTCCCATAAATACGAGTTGTAAAAAAAAACCATGAACCGAGCACTTTAGTTATACATTTCCATATTCCACTCTTCTCTTATCCTTCAGTACCAATTATATAGAGGAAAAACCATTAAAATTGCCATATTTTCCTGTCTGTATATTTGAGTCTTTATAAAATGTTATTATCCAAGTAGCGGTGTTCAGCCAACCGTATTATTGTGCTTTATACGGTTTCCTTAAATTATCATATTCGTGCAAAAAAATATTGTTCTGTATTTAAAAGAGATTTTTTTTGCAATAATGATACGTTGCTTTGTAATGAATTTTTTATACATTTTTCCCTATACTAAACAGAAATAATGGAACAAATAATAACCTTTAATATTATCTACTTACAAAAAAATAAAAATATTATACATTGTAGAAATTTGTATTATACCTTATATGTACACTAATACTAATTTATTGTTATGTGTGTGTGTGTCTGTGTATATACAGGGTGTCCCAGCTAATATGGAACAGCGAAATATCTTCGGAACCATAATAGATAGAAAGATGCGGTTTTCAGGGTTCGATAATGGCTAAAAAGGCGCTTCAAGAACTTATGCTGAACATTTTCTGTGTTCTGCAGAAGTGTGTGTAATTTACAAAATTAAAGAAAAGTGAATAGGAAGCCAAATTTTTAAGACTGGATTTTTTTTTTTTTTTTTTTTTCTTTTTTTAAGCTATGGCTAAAAATAAGAACTTTTTACTCTTTAAAATTTTTTGCTCCGAGCATTAGTTTGCCGTTTGCCATCTAAAGAGCTCTGAACGTGCTAAAATTAAAACTTTAAGTCCATTTTACAGCTAAACTAATGGATTTAGGAAAATAATTTAAGAGACAAAAAATCCTTACTTTCAGTCATAGAAGCCAAATCGATTCTTAAAAATATGCATTATTGATATTTTTTTACTTTTTGAGCCCTGCTGAACACCATTTTTTTAGGCAAAAAAAAGTTATGTATAAGGTATGAATTTTAGATTGGATTTGGATTCTATGACTAGAAATAAGAATTTTTTGTCTCTTGAAATATTTTCCTAAATCCATTAGTTTAGCTGTAAAATGGACTTAAAGTTTCAATTTTAGCACGTTCAGGGCTCTATAGATGGCAAACTAATGCTCGGAGCAATAACTTTCAAAGAGTAAAAAGTTCTTATTTTTAGCCATAGAATACAAATCCAGTCTTGAAAATTTGGCTTCCTATTCACTTTTTTTTAATTTTGTAAATTACACACACTTCTGCTGAACACAAAAAATGTTCAGCATATGTTCTGGAAGCGCCTTTTTAACCATTATTGAACCCTGAAAACCGCATCTTTCTATCTATCATGGTTCCGGAGATATTTCGCTTTTCCATATTAGCTGGGACACCCTGTATACACACACACATATATATCACCTGTCGATCCTCTGAAAAAGGCTATGGTTTATTATTTTTTATTTAGTTCCAATACATAATAAGAAATAAGAATCATTGATGTAAAACACACAACTATTTAATGTAAATAAAGGACTAAATTTGTGTCAAAGTACCTACACCTGAACATTGTTTTTAAAATGTCACAATATTACAATAATAATAATCCGTGGTGGCCAGAAAGGGCTTTGTTACAATCTTAGAAAACGGGTGGCACGGGGTTGACTCCCATTAGCCGTAAATTCTGATTTACATGAGCGGCGGACGCTACTTCTATCGAGTAGCAGCTACTGTCACCAATGCCTCAAGATTACCCTCAAGATATGAGTGATCAGTGAACACCAAACATGAGTACCCAACCGGAGTCGGGAATTGTTTTTAATATAATACATATATGCAAACAGTGAAGTATAAATTAAATCCATGAGATCAAGCCTCATTTGTAAACAAATGCCTCATTTGTATAAGATGAATACCTTTATAGTTCATTCTTAGCCTGTACAGTTGTCATATCGTGAGCTATCAAATTCCTCACAAAAATCCTTTTGATTTTTGTCATACGAAAGAACTAATTAACCAGGAAATTGAGCGAAAATGAAGGACCGACCGAGTAAATGGACCGAACAAGTAAAGCGAGGTGATGATTTTTATAAGATGTAATAAAATATATTGCAAATATACATTTTATCTTTTCCTTTTCTTTCTTTCTTTATTTATATATAATTAAAAAGTAAATGATTTAAATCAATAGAGAGAAGAAAAAAGAAAATTTAAAATGATGCAAAAATAACGTTATAAAAATGTATTTGGAAATAGACGTAAGGGAGAAAGGGGATAATCCGACTAATTTATGTAATTGTATCTTTAATTACTCTATCTTTTGTAGACTCTCAAGTAGGTACTTTTACTTGTGTATTACGTGTATAGTTATGAATGTAGCCCGATCTCATAGGATTTCAAAACTTACCGAAATGGCAAGGAAGTTATTTCATTATATACCGGTCTAACCAGTTTAACATGAGTTCATATTTATACTTTGAAAGAACTGTTCAAATGTTACTCTGTCCCCATTACTGACAGAAATCGCCTTACCAATTTCGTTAAATTAATTTTATTATTAGATCAAGTTACACGTAAATAATTCATTGGATTTTTCAAATTTTCTTCCCTCCGCTATATAGGTACCTTTAGCTTATTGCTTTCACTAAATCATCAAACAAATTTGATAATAAACTTACGATGAGGTGAGGAAAATGTACTTGGGCGTAGTAAAGAGTAGCGAAAAGAGGCACAGTTTTAAGGAAAATAATCTATATTCTTGTGACACCATATTCCTATAAAAGAAGGAGAGCAGAGAAGAAACAAAATGTTCAAGATCATTGAAAATATAAGATACTGAATGCAAAATGAGAGGTTGTCTAAACGCAATGAGAGTATGTAGAGTAATATTTGGAATTCCCTGATTGCAAAGAATTGCTTGGTAGGATACATAGAAGGAAGACATTGTTTTTTCCAAAGGATTTTGATTTTGAGAGCTTATGAGACGACGTGGGTTACTTTTTTGCTGCTATCCCACACTTCCAGACGTATGCCCACTCTGGTTAGAATACAACAATTTTTTAATTAAATGTTATTTCTTTTGGATAATTTTGAATTTTAAGCCAAAAGACAGCCTTTTTCTCGCAGTTTTTGGAAGTCCGTCCGGTTATATTGTTGTATAGATTAAAATGTAGAGACCGAGGTAAAGGATTATATAGTACAGTGAGGTTATGGCTGGAGGACCAAGTAAGTGTCATTAATACACTACGTAAATTTTTTCCAGTATCTTGATCCTCGATTTCTTACCAAGGGTTCAAGGTGCAGATGTCAGTATTAGGTATTACCAGAGGCGTAAATATCTACTATAGATTCTTTTGAAATGAAAGGAAGACCTTGCCGTTAGCAAAAAGGTTAGTATTATATAAGGATGTCCAGTGTACAAAACGCAAAGACACAAAAACTACAGAGTTTCAATAATAATGTACAAAAAATAGATTTTATAGAATGCTGCTCATACAACAGCAGAACTTCTGCAGAACACCCTAAAAACACTTGCGTATAGAAGATTACAAACTTTAAACTTTTTTGACCCCACTTCTATTAGGTAGCCATCGAATAAATTAATCTCACAGAAACCAATGTCGTTTTTTTTTGTCATTTTGCAATTTTGCTATTGTTTATATTCTTTAACTTTATATTGTTAGCAGACAATATTACACAAATAAAAAGAAAAATAATGTATTAGAATAGCTTCAAAATATGTAGATACATATGTTTTGGCATAGTTATTTTGAAATATGCTATCAGTTGGGATAAAGGAGTGGTTTTTCTCACATCATTTAGTCCCTGATTGTCTATTTCATAGTATGATTTAGTTCAAGTTCGATTCACTACTCTGGTGCTTTGAGTCATGGCCTTACTGAGAAAATTGGTTTGTTTCATTCCTGTTCAAGAGATAATAACCTAAATGCTCTTAAAGTTCTTTTATACAAATAATTTATAAAAGGAAAATAAAATAAAAGAATTACTTTTAAAAGCTCAATTTTAACTGGAATTGTTTTTATAAACACATTGCATGATGTAAATAATTTTTGGTTAAAGGATAACATTTAGATGATAAATTTATGCAAATTGCAAGATTATGTGTAAAAGTATATAGTTGTAACAGCATGTCTTGGTAATAACTGTTTTAAATTAACTATTTAACTATTAATTCCAGTTAAATAGATAGTTATTATGTAGTGGTAAGATACTCTGATGTATGTTAATAAAAATGATTTAAAGATGTGTTGAGTTTAAGGATATTAGAATTATACAGTAATTTAAATTAGCAGAATTTAATAATAACTCGTAGCAGATAAACATCTGGAGTTAATATCGCACAATGAAACACACTCCTGAATATGCTTCCAGCAGTGGAAGCGAAACGTCAGACTTCAAACCCTTCATTACACGGATTTTACTGGAAAACCAAATTATTTATTACGAGTCAGCCCGTGAAATCCTACGCACTAACTCAGTAGAATTTGATTGATATTAAAAACCCTTAAAATTGGTACAAATAAGATAAATCCACTTATAAACAGTTCAATGTTTAGACCAGACTCTAGGTGTACCATCATCGAGTATTGTCAGCTAAATCGATAAATTAATTTGTCATGTGTGGTCTAGTATTGAATAATCTATATTCTTTTCACAACTATTAATAAAATTTGAAATCGAGATTGGTAGTTATAGTAAATATTTCTGTAAGTGCAGTTCCATAAGTAAGATTCACGGTTGAAATGAGTCTGTCACGCATGAAACACCAAGAGAGCTCTGTGTATCCTCACACCTGTAGTGTCTCAAGTCTCACTACATTATGTCTTTGAACCTTACTCAGACGTTTTTATCCTATCTAAATGATAAAATGATACAGGCCACTTTCATGATGTGCTTTCTTGTTTTCAGCGAATGACGTCACAATGAGTTCTTATTAATAAAACAATGGTGGTTAATCTTAGAGAACATCGCCATACGCCAAACTTGCTTAACCATTAGTCTTTCAATAGAGATTTAAAGAAGTAATTAAAAAAAATAATAAAAACAAATACCTTATAACCTAAGTCAATCAATTAATTTAAAAGCAAATTTCAACAATATTAATAAACATTATAAGGCCCATGAAGACACAAGGTTACAATGAAGGATACCGTGCTCTCAACTTTAATTTGATAAGTTAATAATTTCAAGATAAAAAGAACTTTTTATATACTAAGTTTTTAAATTTTCGGTTGAATCGTATGTAATGTTGATAATATAATTGTTATTGTTATACAGGGTGGTCCAAAAGTCTCCCCCCCCTCTTAACTTTTGAACGGTTTGAGATAAATTAATGAAACTTGGGGGATCTCTACCATACAAAGGGAAGTTTGTTTTCATGCAATCACCCACTTGGGGCAACCACCCACTTTGCCCCCAAGCCACCCAACTTCAAAATTTCAAATTGGAGTGTATATTTTTGATAGCATATTTGGATTCTACAGTGAAAAAAAATAAACTTTTACTTGAAACTTTTTTTTCTATTCCCAATATTTTGCCCCCTATAGGTGGGCAAAGATAGCAAAATTACCCTACCGATAATACGTTGTAAAATCTAAACGGTTAGAGATAAATTAATGAAACTTAGGGGATCCGTACCATGTAAAGGGAAGTTTGTTTTCATGCAACTGCGCTGTAGGGGCAACCTCCCATTTTGCCCCCAGACCACCTAACTTCAAAATTTTGTCCTAGAATGTAAATTTTTGATAGCAGATTTAGATTCTACGGCAAAAAATAAAATTATTTTACTTGAAACTTTTTTTTCTACCTCTAATATTTTGCCCCCTATAGGGGGCAAAGGTATAAAAATCGTAGATTTCAGCGCCTGGGGGCAAAATGGAGGTTGCCCCTAGTACGCGAGTGGATGATTAAATACTTCTCTTTACATGGTACAGATCCCCCAAGTTCCATTTCTTTATTTCAAACCGTTTAGATTTTATAACGATCTAAGTGTTATTTTTTTACTATTTCAGAAGGGTTATTTTGCTATCTTTGCACCCCTGTTGGGGGCAAAATATTGGAGATAGAAAAAATAGTTTCAAGTAAAAGTTTATTATTTTTCACCGTAGAATCCAAATATGCTACCAAAAATATACGCTCCAATTTGAAATTTTGAAGTTGGGTGGCCTGGGGGCAAAATGGGTGGTTGCCCCTAGTGGGTGATTGCATGAAAACAAACTTCCCTTTGTATGGTAGAGATCCCCCAAGTTTCATTAATTTATCTCAAACCGTTCAAAAGTTAAGAGGGGGGGGGGGGGGGGGAGACTTTTGGACCACCCTATAATATATAATGTTAGTGAAAAAAATAGTTCCGAATTTATTTACTTCACAAAAATGAAAACCATCTACACAGCTGATCTTAAACCTATAAAAGGATAAATCTTTGTACAACGGATCTCCCCAACACCAAATCTAAAGCATGCCATCGATATATTTGAAATAATATAATCGATAAATAATATAATCGATATTTCCTGTTTTGCTGTCATTCAATGTTTATCTATCACAAATTTGAGACCCGTAAAAATGAAGATTGCGTAAATATTGGATATGGCAAAACAAATAAAATAACTTGCGGATTTTTTCCGAACTAACTTTCCGCACAGCAAAATTTGCTGAAAACTAATTAAATTCTGCTGAAAGATGGCTTAAAGTATTAAAATAATGCATTGTCATCGTGTTCTGAGCTATGCTAAAAGTTTCAAATGTCTAGCTATTCGGGAAGTTAGTTAGAAATCGATTGCCAGATTTGTACCGGACAAACAAACAAATAAACAAACAAACAAACAAACAAACAAACAAACAAACAAGAATGCAAGCTAATAAAAACGTAGTAAAATGAATACTACTACTAGCTAATAAATACTTAAGCAATTATAATACATGATCCCTACACTAAGGGCCATGACGAAAAACATGCTGAAAGAATAAAAGTGGCCCAGCAGGCCATGGGGCGATGATATCAAGAAAATTAACAAAGTGATATACGAGGAAATTAGAAAGCGAACTGAAGAAAAATGGCATTGGGCAGGACTTCTAATTAGAACCGAAGATGATAGCTGTGATAGATGGTCCAATAGCTTAACAGAATGGTACCTATATACTCCTAAAACAGAAATAGATCACTCTGTCCTACAACTCTCTATGACCCTTTGACTGTACTAATTTTGAGTGGGTCGGGGAAGAAATATGAGAAGAGAATGTTTCAAACTAAATTAAATCAAGAAAAGACGATTTAATTAAAAGATTATTCCCGATTTAACATTGTTTCAAAGTAAAGCTCTCTTAAATTTATAATTTGTATATAACTTAAGTAAAAGTTGACCGATTTTTATGAAATTTGGTAAACATGTTCATTTAATTAATACCCAGGACGAGTTCGTTGGACAACGTTATCCACCCAAGCGTTCGCGTGCGTAAACGTGAACTTCAAATTTAAAATGGGATTTTAGGTCGGGAAAAAACCCTATAACTTCATCTATTCAATGCAACAAACATTTTTTCAAATATAATTTTTTAGATTTGATGTGTAATAGATCGCTAGATTGACGAGGGGAATATGAGGAGGCTTGGTTCCCCCACCTTCCTTTTTGACCTCTTCAATAACAAAGCCAGCCTAGGGACCTCGAGACCAGGCGACCAGGCTTCATTCACTATCTGTACACTGTTTTTTTCACTTCTGTGCACACGTTATTGAACTGCTCTCAAACCATAAACCTATTCTCACTCCTACCGACTTTTGCTTCACGAATTTGAACACTTTGAATATTGCCACTGCTCTTTCCATTCGTTATATTTATTTTACATACCCTAATCAACATTATATAATATAACAATAAAGTAATATAACAATAATGTTAATGTAACAATAAAGTACATGATATGATGCAAGGAAGCTATGTGCCACACTAATTAGCAGTCTATTTTATCTTAACTTAAGAACTTATTTAAATAAATAAATAAAATAAAATATAAAATATAAACGCCAAATTATCCATTATAAATTTGTTTAAGAAGCTCCAATCCTTTACAAAAATCAAAAATTAAAAAAGGCACAAAATAACATTATGGCTCCTGAAAACACAAAGAATTTTTTCTACTTATGCCAATAAATAACTTAAAAAAAAAAAAAAAAAAAAAAAAAAAATATATATATATATATATATATATATATATATATATTAAGAACTTATTTTTTTTAAATATATACTTAAATGGTATATTTAAGAAATCGAATGTTAAATATGTTTAAGCGTTCTGAAAGGTAAATGTGAAGTTAAAATACTTATAAAATCTTATAGGTAATGCAAAGTAACTGGTAAACGAATTGATGGCCACTTATATTGTTTGCCTCCAAGCAATATTTAGTCAGTCTTATTAATAATTTCTGTATCGAAAAATAAATAGACCTTGCCATGTTACACTCTAAATATTAGCAAGGACGTAAGTCCCTACATCGAAAGTTCAAGCAATTACTTAATAAATAAAAATTTGCATTTTAATAATCGTATGCTTTTCTAATATAATTATTTAAATTTAAATAGACTGTTTAAACTTTTTTCACTAAAATTCAAACAAATTTTTTAAACAAGGTTAAAAGCAAAAATAATTGCGCTATAATCGTAATTTTGTTTAGGTAATAATATACATATAATATATTGTAGGATAGGAATGGGCACTGGGCGCACATGAGGTCAATAAGAGCCGTATTCCGGTTTTTCTTATATGTTATATTTCTTAGCCATAGTTAAATATTTTTAAATACACATCAAATCAAATTTAATTAAATTAATATGGTTGCATATTGTGCACAAGTCATAAGTGCTATGTAAAGTACACAGGTGGTATGGCTAAAGACATTTGATCAAACCTTTTGCAGTTATAAAGACGTCCACAGCAATTCTGTGAGATGATGATTAGCCAACTGTAAACGATTTCGTTATCATTATCCTTATTGTGGAATTCAGATTTCAGATAGTTTGATTCTGGCGCGAGTCACCAATATTCTACCAGAAGTAGATTGCAATGCCTGGTCTTTTTCATCTCCAAATAACTCAAATTTCCCAGCCGCGTTTTCAACAAGTATTATTTCAGAAATTGTAAATTTATCTTGAGTGATATCACAAATGAATGCGGGTTCTCAAAATAAGCATAATTAGAATTTAAAATTTTCAATCCTATGCGTAAAATGTTCCTTATTCTTCCTATTTTCTTTGTATTCTTTTAACTTGTCTTTTATGATAGTAGTTTTATTTGCTTTTGATTGTGGAAAATGATTAAATATTTTGATTCTTAGGATCGTACACAAAAAGCCTAAGTTTAGCTTCAAAACTGATCAGTTCAGTAGTTCAGTTAGTAACATATCAATAATATTTTTTCCCTATCCTTGTAAAGCCAAATTAAGTGTTTGCAAAGGAACATTAAATTAGAAATATATATAGTAAATTATATTTGGCTTTAGTTTTATCATACGCAATGTATAATATACAATTTATTAATTTTATCAATTATACAAATAAAAGTGTTATTAGATTTTATAAATAAAACGCTTTGGTAAAGTTTACTTAGGTTTCACTCTTGTAACTTCTTTTAAACATAAAGGTTTTTAATGATATTCAACTCACAAAAAATAATTTTATAAGATTCATGGGTCTAAAAATATTTCGAATACACTAACATAGAACATAATCTCATTATTTGTTATTAGTTATATCTCAATCGATCAATCTAAGTATCATCTATTTTCCCATAAGAAAACACGAGATAATAGCATAAAATATGGATTAAAAGTTTAAAAACATCTATCTAGATATGAATGAAAGGAAACGGCTGAGGAAACGCTGTAAGTAAGAGTGTGACGGTGATGTCATGCTATAATCTGCTATTGTTGGAAACCTGTTGAATAATGTAACAGCTCATAACCAAGATAACAAATCATCAGATAATATGAAAGTGATAAGTGTTCATTTTTTCCAAGTACAGGTGAAATCGAAAAATAAGTGGCAACCTTGTCGAGAATTTATTTATTTTCTAAGAAGTTTATATTTATGAGAAATATATTTTGACACGAGCAGAGTCAGGAATTAGGGGGAAGATTAAACACAACACATTTCGATGTGTTAAACCACTTACCACTAACAACTAATTACTTTGTCCGTTCACTATATACATTTATCATTACGAATATAGGTGATATTTTCTTTCTTTCTTTTTTTTCAAAGTCCAAGTATAAAAATTAAATTGTAGGCTTAATAAGTTGACATATTTAAACCAAAAACTAAGTAATCTTGCCTGTTATAATAAAACTGTTCAATAAAATATAAATATAAAAAAGTAAAATAAAACTATACCTACAAGATGGTAGAATATCAATAATATGAGTAAACAGTGAAAAAAAAAAAAAAAAATCTACGTCGTTTTCTCCACAAAAAATAAATGTTCCTGTTTTAGTTATTTTTCTTATCTAATGAAATCAGTGAGTCCCCCTGATCATGGGTATTTAATCGGAAAGAGGTGCTATCAAGTACCTATAGGAGTTTTGGAATTATATATATATACATATATATATATATATATATATATATATATATATATATATATATATATATATATATATATATATATATATATATATATATATATATATATATATATATATATATATATATATATATATATATGGATGTGTGTATATTAACCTTTATATTTTATATCAACAAATTTTTTTTTTTTTTTTTTATATAGAATAAGGGTTATAAAGAATAATTTCATATAAACCGGACATTTGTTTAGTTCTTAAGTGTCGGACACATAAGGAAACCATTCAAAACTACGCTCTCGACAAAGGCAATTATCCTAATTAAAGTCAATGGTTTTACCATTATTAATTTCAAATCAAAGGAAAGATTATTTTTAGCAATAGAATTGGTCTAACTGGCTTCTAAAATAGGAGCTCAAAGGGATTAGTGTCATCAAAATAGAAATACAGGGTCAGACTAACAGGAAAAGACTGCTCCGATCAAACCTTCGGTACTACTAAATATTACATAAGCATAAGGTGTATTTTATGATCATCACTATATATTTTTATTCTTCTTTATTAGCATATATATATTTTTTCTTTCTACGGACAGTACAGGTATAATTATTAAAATGTCTTACTTTAATGTTTTAGTATTACACTAGGGAACAAGTAAACTCACTTAAACTTCAAAAGTCAAATTATAGGTCATTACTTGAGCCGACGAACACATCGATCATTATGTCCAGCATAGAGCGACTCGTCAAATCCTTCTTGAACCGCGTAAGAGGACCTCCGTTCTTTTTGTTATAATAGACAAATCCTAGTTATGTAGGACGAGGTATCTTTAAATGCTAAAAGAAGATTCCTTAATGGTTAAGAATCGGAAATGACCTAATCCAGTTGTACGATTCTGAATCCGATTGTTTAGCGGGACCGTTGAACTAACGTTCAGTCGAAAGTAACGCGAAAATCGTTGCACGGTCAAGGCTACATCGTGATAAAACCATTCCGGCCGGTTCAGACTCTGAACTCTTATAACCTCCTACAACTTGCTTTATGATTTCCTAATTTTCCCAACTTCTTTTTTCCCTTCCCAACCAGTAGAAAAGAGGGATTAGATTGTGGCGAATCGTGGTTTACAAAAAAAGTAGGTTCAAAGCGGCCGGCTCGGACATGACCACCCGCAGAACGTAGTGCGTTTTCATATCCTCAGGCTGATGCTAGATAACGGTACACTAGAGGAGCTGCTACCAGCCACTAGCAATTCTCCTCACTATCTCAACATCTTATACTTCAGCCTCTAACCGCACCTATTCACCAACATATTTATAACTCTGCACTGTTTATACAAAGAACCTTTACAAAATTTTATTAGAGGTAGTTTTACCTTCTAAACAAAACTTCAATTGTTTTTATATATGAAATGTATACTGTTCTCCTTGTTTCTATGAGTACATTAAGTACACATCTACAATAAATAATAACACTCAAACATTAAACTAGATCAGCTGATGGTCAAACTACAATAGCAGATCCAATTTGTGCAGGCTGATATAAGTTTACTAGTAATGACAGATGGTTATTAAATATTTCTTATTGCAGCTTGACAACTACATTATCAATTAAGATTTATAATTTAGAATAACAATGACGAAAAAAACTATTTCAAAGAGGTTGCTTACAGCTTCCAAGTAATATAGCAATGGCTCGAATAACAAATGTTAACAAAAATATTCTAAATAAAAATAATTCAATGTCAGATTTAATTAGGATTGTTTCTATATTTACAGTCAAAATGAGATATTAGTATAACTTTGTCTAACAATCATAACTGTTTGGCTTTTATTATAAAAAGTTATATTTCTTAATGTTCACTGAAAACAATTATGTAAATAATAAAAAAAAAAAAACTGTTTCTTAAACAAGAAAACCATACGTTGAAGACATAAACTAGTTTAAAAAAAGATGGTACAACTTGATTCTTTGGTTTAATTGTATAGGAATGTTCACTTTCACTTAGTCAGTTCTTTATTTAATTGGTTGTAAGGTTCTCCCTTGTCTCAGTCATATCTGGAAGATTCTCTGCCACAGCCGTACAACACAAAGAGAAATCTCAAGAGAAAACATGGAAAAACTCCCAACTTTTTACTACATCTCTTGATTTGTCTTTTAACTAATGCTAATAAATATAATCTCCTTGGAAATAAACTATTGTTTCTCATTTCTATTATTATAAACGCGTTATCATTGTGTATTTTAATCCAGTAATTAAATTGAAAAAAAAAAAAAATGTATAATGGTGTGATTAGATGATGAGAAAGAACTATATGGAAATTAATGAGAAGATATTAAGTTATGGAAGCAAGTTTTATGTTAATTTTTATTAGTAAGTTATTTTTTGGTTTCTATTTATATGAAAGAAAATGTAATAGTACATTACGCGTCGAGTGCGGAAAGTAGCATTTTGCATGCGAGTGTGGAGTTTGTGTGGAGAAACCACACGAGCAATGCAAAATGCCGTTTTCGCACGAGTAGCGTACCGTACTTTATCTACGATTGTTAGATTTAAATAATAAATACAGAAAAAAATAAACTTGCTGTATGTAAGTTCGTATCTCTCTCTTGATAAAGATGGCATTAATTCTTGAGTTGTATTTTTTGCCGAATTAATTATTTCTGGAGGAGTATTATTCTCCACATTTTCGTCTAATTCACTTGATTCACTCATTGTTTTTCACTAAAAACTCGATATAAACAGTTACTTTAATAAAAGAACAGCAAATTAGTTTTGTTAAATGTAAACAAACCCGCTAATCGTGCGTAAAGCTGAAGAATTCCTCTTCTTTACCGCCCTAGGGTGGTAAAGAAGAGGAATTTTTCAGAACTATGAGACGCGCATGCGCAATGAATACAAGTACGTAAAGAATCACTTTATACGCATCTAAACAGAGATGCAATGTTTATATTTCGTATCAATCGTAGATAAAATTGTTTACGTATGTGTACAGTATTAATATGCTTTTAAGATTATAAACATATTCTGACAATTTGTGTGGCACATAGCTTCCTCACATCCCATTATTGGACGAGTGGTCTAATTTTGGTTACGTGTACTTTTTATTTGATATATATTTTGTATAATTGCATGACTTTGAAAGTGACTCTATGTTTTTGTACTTGTATATGTATAAAAACATTGTGTAACTTACAGAGCCTGTTGTTGAACAAACAGTTACATCCTATTTTATTAAACATACAAACTGTTGTTGTAACAACAGTTTGTTACACTAGGAAAAGAGTGACCAACAGTCACTACGCAAAGCAGAAAATTGTAAAATTAAAAAAAAAATGATAAGAAAGAATATTATAAAAGGTTAATAATATTCAAATTGAGTTCAGAAGTACCTGAAATAATTTTTTCCGTGGTAGGCTGTGAAATAGAAACTTTAGAGCCTAAAAAACATAGCTAAAATCCATTTTTTCATTACGTGGACTTAAAAAATCTTTTCATTACTCCTAGCTGTAAAGAAAAAATCTTTAACGTCCTAGGCACTAAAAGATTTTTATTTTCCGGCGGGTAGTTGTCAAAACTTCCGTTAGTACCGCTGCAGTCTTTGTAGAAATGCTTCTAGTACGATTAAAATCCGCTAGATGTCAATGCGTTTTATTTATCTTTTCTTATAGTGTAACCTCTTTTTAAGGTTTTTTTTATAAGTCTTAAGTATGTACTAGTATTTGTTATTATTATATATTGATTAGTGATTAATATTTAATGTTTTTTCATTGTCTGCTACCTCGGAAAAAATAGCATATGCTACACGACTGTGAAGTGTTTTTTCTTTACCGCGGCAATTACATTTACTGTCGAGCGAAGCGAGACAGTAAATATTGCCAGAAAACCCACTTCACAGCCTAGTAACATAATATACTATTATATATTTAATTATAACAATTGGTTTACATGCTATATCTCTACTATTTGATAGTAAGTATAAAAAATTACTAATCCAATAAGGCAAATCCAAAGTCAAAGAATGTGTTCAATAGCCGATACAAGCAAATACAGATTGATATAGTTGTGCTAAGGCATGGGTTGGCTAAGGCAATACAAACTACTTACTTTTTAAGTTAGTCCTTTCCGGATTCTATCGATGAAGACGTGAGAGAAAGTGAGAGTAGGCAAGAAGGGCGCATTTTAAGGATCCGAAAATTCATTAACATAACTCTTATAATAGAAGGTCCTATACCTTCGTCCTAAACGGATAGAGTTAGATGCTAAGGCTCATAAAACATACGTCTAGAAAGTGAAAATCCATTAACTAAACCAAGGTCTAACTAAAACTAAATGAATATAATCTGAGATTAAATGATAACTCTTGGAATATATTTACACGATGCCTGGATTCGGGTAGTAAAAAGTGTATATTAAACTGAACCTAAGTTTAATCAAAGCCATTTAAACTAATTATAAAATAAAAATGTAAATTGGCTGCAGTGGCTAGAGTTATCATTACATTTTATGATAGATAAAATGATGTATTAATCATAATACATGATTAATACCACCTATGGTTAAATAATTGGATGTCACTAACATCTATTCCTGAGGTAATTGTACTCTTTCTAAGTGACTATTTAAGTAGACTATTGACTGCCTATTGGCTAATGGTAAGATTTTAAAATTCAGAAAAATTGAGAAATAAGAAATAGTTGAAACTCACATTAAATGTACCTACTATAAGAAGCTTGTCAGAAAGTATTATTGCATATTTGTATTCGAGGTCATTAATGACCCTTAATTATTTTTTTTAGGTAATAACTTAAGGATTTAACCAGTGTCTATGACGGATTAAAAACGACTCTGTTCATAGAAGCCGTCGTATTTGCCTTGATCCCATTCATAACTTACAGTAATTATAGACAGAATTTTTAAAAAATCTAAATGAACTTCATTGAACCTTTACTTGGCAGAGAAACTAAGTGGGATGGCGAGTGCTTGGCCGGCTGCCGATTTATTTGTTCGAAAGCCCACTTCATGTTTTCCAGTGGAACATCCTACACACAAAATGGAGGAATTACAAAATTCGCCCTTCAAATCGTTTAAATGTTATTCCGATGGCACTCCTTGGATCTCAATGGGACAAAATCTATTCAGAGCAAATAAGTCATATTACGTGATTGAGTCAATAAAACGACAGAATTGTCAAATTAAAACCATAAGTAATTCTTACTATGCATGAATTAATAACAATTTTATTGTATAGTAGAAAAAATCCAAGATATAATAATACAATGCATTGAATTAAGCAGCTATATTTGTGATAATAATTCTAGTATTCCGTTGAAGATTTTGAATCAAAGATAGAGAAGACTGACGACCTCTTTGATTGAATGATACCAGTGAATCGCTTTACTAATAGCAAAAATTAAGGATGCATATTAATAGATGCGTAGGGAAGCTTAAGAAAATATAATAAGAGAAGCCTAATAGAAATTATAAGGAAATGTATTTATGGAAATATTAATATAAAAGCACGACAAGGGACATTTTAATATGAATGTAGCTTTATCTGTTTGTTTTTGTTAGAGTCATAGATATACATCACGGGCGTCGTCGCCGGGGGGGACAGGGGGGACGCGTCCCCCCCAATGTTTGAGATGTAATAAAGAATTCAACCCAAATAAAGTTTAAAATATCTAACCTGTTTTTACTTTTCTACATATATTTTATCTTTAATAATATATTATCCATTATATGGCACTTCGATACCATGTTACTGGGAACAGTGAACAACTAATTTAGAATCTGGAGATGGCTATTAAGTAGCCAAAACCTGTTATCAGTTATTACAAATACTTTGTGTGAAGACCTAGTGTTTCCTCCCCCTCGCCCTTTTCAAAATTATGACGAATATGTTATTTATTGTGTGGGGTAAATATGCATTATATGCACCTATTTCTAAACGTCCTATTCAGTTTTTAGGGTTTCGTTCGTAAAAACCAAAAAAAGAAACCCTTATAGTCAGGCCTGCGGTAAGCATGTGATGCGCCCTGGGCCAGAGAGACACCCGCGCCCCAGACTCCTCCAATTGTCAACAATCATTAAGCGTTAGTGCATTCATTTAATTACTAGTCTATTCTATCAATATGATGATTGCTCCAGTAAATATTTAATATCTCTAGTTCTAGGACAAATTAATGAAATAATACATATTCGATTTAAAGCGCATTAGTGTGAGGTTTAAGCACCCCAATCAGAAAATTAATCGATCAACAATTGCGGCCGCTATAAGAGCTAAAAGTAAAAATCAAAAAAATCAAATTTAGCTCTATTTAAGGTAGAACCGATGAAGATAGATGTCATAGGACTATAGTTGTAGATCTTTTAAAAACAGTTGCCGCTGGTGCAATCTGCTATTGCTTAGCCGCAAAATAAACTTTAAAGTTGTGTCCACCATCTTTAATTTTTTAAGGGGTATTTTATTTTATTTTTATTTTTTTACCTCTTCGAATTTTTCCAGTCGGTTTAGGACAATTTCTGACCAAACGCAAAAAAACGCGATTCTCTAGGGGGTCTAGAAGTACCAAAACATGTTGATTAGCGAGTCTGAGGGTTTTGGTTATATGCTGGGTCAACCTTATTTATTTTAGGTTTTTTTTTATACTTTTTACTTCCTCATGTATCATCATAGAGAGAGTATTGTGATGGCAAAAAAATTCGGTTTTGAGATTTTAATGGATTTTCTCGTTTTGAGTCCAAAAAAGTGGTTTTTAAAAAATGTCTCTCTGCGTCTGTCTGTGCAGACGCCTGGAGCCTAAACTACTGGGCCGATTTTGATGTGAAGAAAAACGAGGAATGAATTTTAGCTCTAAATTTGGGGGTTCTACCCCCAAAAACTCTGAGATAACATGGGAAAAAATTATTTCTCGCAAACGGTTCCGACGATTTTGATTAAAAAATTCATAAATGTAGTCCATTTAAATATAAATCTAACGATATAAGCCATTTTCCCGGGAAAAATCTAGTTACTGAGAAAATGGCTTTAAAAGTGGACGGTGAGAGGCCGGGTTTGATTCCCTTCCGAAGAGAAGTTATTTTTATGATAAATTTCGATGAAATGTTTAATAATAATTAAATGTACCAACGAAACATAATAAATGGAAAAAACCGCTCTAAGCAATTATGAACTCGTATATGAGAAAGTTTATCAGAGTTGTAGTGGACCTTGTGTTTTTTTTTTTTTTTTTTTAAATTGTTAATAACTTTGGTTCTATTCAATATTTTTCGATGAAACCAAGCCTACAGCCTACAACATGCGCAACATGCTTGCACTCACCTCTGAAAAGATTTATCGAACAGCCAGTTCGTTTCGCCAGTTTTGCGCTAATAAAGTCGGAGAGGTTGCACAGACGTACACAAAAAAAGTTAAGGCCGGATTCGGTTTTCGAAATGCATAAAATGAAATAGTATTCAACAATTTTTGAATTCTGACCAATATTCAGACAAAACTTTAATTTTATATATATACATATAGGGCTTTCCTTAGACTTATTTGTTTAGTATAAAAACGTTGCTCAGGCTTTGTCGGAATAAAGAGGGGTCACCAGCGTCAATAACGACACAAATAGAAACTTTAAGATTTATTTACACAAGATAAACATAACATCAAATAGTCAAGACCACGAGGTTGTAAGGAAGACTGAGAGAGGTATATCGAAGCGGAGGGTTGAGAGTAGGAAGGGGTAGGGATATAGACATTAGATCAGGGGAGCTCAAGGAGATGCTACCACCTAGTGGCGAGGAAAGGAACAACTCTCTTACGAATTTAAATAAACATGTAGAAGATACAAAAACAAACATTAACATATCGCCCGCCTTGAAAGAGCTAACTCTTTCAAAATACAAAATTACATAATATACCTATTCATTTGACATAAAGATTACTCATGGAATCATAAACATTAATAGGATTTGGTCAATACCTTAAATTAAGTAATAATAAAAAAAAATATATATAAATGAATCATCTTGAGAAATATATAAGTGTATATATACAAAAAATTAAGTATTCGTCGAATCCGAACTAGTAGGCGATATATCCACTGGAAGCGGGCATACCTTAGATATGGCTCTCTTAAATTGGCCATGAATGGTGTCAACGGTTACTACCCGACACTTTCCATCTTGTCCTTTATGAGTATCAATAATTCTTCCCATTTCCCATTTCAATGGAGGACGATTTTCCTCTTTAAGAAGCACAATGGAACCAATTGGAATGTTACATTGGCCTTGTAACCACTTATTTCTGTTCTGAAGAGTGGTAAGATATTCCTTGGACCATCTCTTCCAGAAAATCTGCTTCATTTGCTGAACTGCTTGCCATTTACGTAAGTAATTAGAATTAGTATCTACGAAATTTGTTTCAGCAGTGGCTGTCAACTTTCTTCCGACGAGTAAATCTGCCGGTGTTAAAGGATACGGGTCATTGGGATTTGTCGTACACGCTGTCAATGGACGTGAGTTCACGCATGCCTCAATTTCAATTATTAAAGTTTGTAGTTCTTCAACCGTTAATAATGAATTACCAATTGTTCGCTTCATGTGGGCCTTAACCGATTTGACTCCAGCTTCCCAAAGGCCTCCGAAATTGGGGGACCTAGCAGGAATAAAGTGCCAATTTATGGCTTTAGAAGTCAAGAATTGATTGAGTTCGCCTTGCGTGGAGTAAAGTTTACCAAGTTCGTTCCTTGCACCGACGAAAGTTGTCGCGTTGTCACAGTATATGTTGGATGGGCAGCCTCTACGGGCTATAAACCGTTTTAAGCAAGCTAAGAAGTCTTGGGTTGATAAACTTTGTACTAGCTCTAAGTGAATCGCCTTTATAGCAAAACACACGAACAGACAGATGTATACCTTTACGATGGGAGCCTTCCGAGTATTGTACGCCTTTACTGAAAATGGTCCACAGAAATCAACACCACAATTCGTGAATGGATCGCTTGGCGTGATTCTAGGACTGGGAAGATTTCCCATAATTTGGCATAACGGTTTGGGATTAGCCTTAGCGCATTGAACACAACGTTTTACAATATTTTTAACGAGTATTTTTCCTTTAATAGGCCAGTAAAATTGCCTAATGGTAGCTAACAATAATTGGGGCCCAGAATGTAGTGTCACGAGATGGTAATGCCGCGCAATAAGAACCGCCAATTTAGAACTATTCGGTATGACAATAGGATGTTTTGTTTGAAACGGTATATTTGCAAGGGTTAACCTTCCACCGACGCGCATAATCTCCTTGTCGTCCACAAAGGGGTTGAGAGATATCAATTTACTTGTTTTAGTTAATTTCACATTAGATTCGGGATTATCCTTGAGTATTTTTAATATTTTAATTTCGTCGTCAAAGTGAGCCGTTTGAACAAGTTTTATTATCTTATGTTTAGTTTCCGCATATTCCTCATAGGTAAGATCTTTCGACTTACTCCAATGTTGAGTTGCACATCTGTTAGCATCGCGACAGTTATTGTAAAATCGATAAATATAAGCTGATATGCGAATTAATTTCTCAAAGGACGAGAATAATTCTATATGCTCATTCACTGATCTAACCGAAGTGTGCAATATCAGAACAGTTTTAGATTTTTTCATTTCTTCATTTGGTTGTGGGGTATTATCGTAGTTGTGATTAAATGGAATTTCGTTTGAACGTAACCACGGCGGACCTTGCCACCATAAATTTGTTTCAGACAGCTGACGCGGTAGGCAACCTCTGCTCAAAATATCGAGCGGGTTATGTGTTGATTGAACGTGGTTCCATGTACATCCTGCTGTTAATCTTTGTATATCAGCAATTCGATTTGACACAAAAGTCTTCCATGATGTGGATTCTGAATTAATCCATGAGAGTACTATTGTTGAGTCTGTCCACAAATGGACAGAGTGAAAATGAACGTTAGATTCAGTTAAAAGTTTATCAGTTAGTTGCGATAATAACAGTGCACCACACAATTCAAGTCTTGGGAGCGTTAGCTTTTTAAGAGGCGCTACTCTCGACTTTGCGCATAACAGTTGAGCTGTAATATCGTTTCTAGATGATTTAACCCGAATATATATGCAGGCACCGTATGCCGCTTCCGAGGCATCTGAGAAACCGTGCAGTTCAACAGACTGAGTGCTTAACACGTTGGTTATTCTTCGAGGTATTTGAATAGCATTGAGTTGAGTCAAACCTTCGCGATAATTTGTCCAATTAGACGTAAAATCATTGTCGAGAGGGCTGTCCCAATCACAGATTTTGTTTTGAAATAAAGCTTGCATAATCATTTTAGCTTTAACGATCACTGGAGCGATTAACCCGAGTGGATCAAATAGTTTGCCAATATCTGACATAATAGTACGTTTGGTTTCTATTGACCGTATTTTAAATTCTGGTAGTTCGAATCTAAACATGTCTTTGACGGGATCCCAAATTAGACCCAATGTTTTTACTATAGAATCATTATCTACTTTTAATCGAAAATAATTTTCTTTATCTTGGTCCGGAATAGATTTAAGAAGAACTTCATCGTTAGCTATCCATTTGTGAACTTCAAATCCGGCTGAATTTAGAAGTTCAATTAATTGTCTTTGAGCATCAAGGGCGTCTTCGATACAGTCAAATCCAGTCAAAAAGTCGTCTACGTATGAGTCTTGCACAATGATTTTATGAGCTAAAGGGTATTTATGTGATTCTTGATTGGCCAAAGTAATCAATGAATTTGTTGCCAAGTATGGCGCTGGAGCTGTACCGAAGGTTACGGTAAGCAACTTGTAAACCTTTAAATCTTCTGTTTGTGATTCTCTCCATATGATTTTCTGTAAATCACAATCTTCCTGTCGCACTCGTACCTGCCGATACATTTGCTTGATGTCTGTGACGAATACATAACGTGGAACACGAAAACTTAAAAGGATCGAAAATAGTTCCCTTTGTACCGTAGGGCCGACTAGCAAGATATCATTTAAAGATATATTTGTAGTAGATTTGGAACTAGCATCGAAAACAACTCGAACCTTGGTTGTTGAACTAGCTTCCTTGATCACCGGATGGTGAGGCATATAAAATCCTGATGGTTCCTTTTCATGGACTTGTACCATGTGATTTTGCTTTATATAATCATTCAAGCATTCAGTGTAGGCTGTTTTCAGTTTTTGATCTCGATTAAGTCTATTTTCTAATTTAAGAAATCGTTTAACTGCGGCGTCCTTTGAGTCCCCAAGTACGGATCTGTTTTCCTTTAAAGGCAGTGGAACAACGAACCTACCGTCAGTCTGACGAATAGTAGATTTCTTAAATATCTCTTCGCAAAGTTGTTCTTTAAACGAAAGTTCCTTCTTTGTATATGCTTCTTCGACTTGCCAGAATTTAGTAAGAACAGATTCCAAAGAAGGGTTGACTGACAGATGACACTTAGACCGGACGAGGTGACTGGAAGAATGGTTAAATGTTTTTCCAGAAACAACCCATCCGAAAACAGTTTCTCGCAACAGTGGGAGTGAGTTACCAAGCCTTATTTTACGTGAGAGTAATATTTCAAAAAACAGTTCTGCCCCTATTAGGGCATCAACTTTATTAGGAGTGCTGAAATTCGGATCGGCTATGTAAATGTCGTTAGGAATATCCCAGGAGCTGGAATCAACCTTTGTTATGGGTAGATCTTCCGTAATCCTTGGAAATAAGAGAAATGTGATTGACGTCTTATAGCAATTGTATTTGGATCTTATATTAGCTTGCAGACAATGAGTAACCTTAGCAAAGGTGTTCTCGATTCCTGAAACGGTAGTGTTACATTTCGATATTCTTAAACCTAAGCTTTTACTGACCTTTTCTGACAAAAAATTGGATTCCGATCCACTGTCCAGTAAAACACGGATCGGATGCCAATTGCCTTGGTTGTCTTCTATGTCGACGACGGCGGTAGCCAACAGTACCTTGGGTCTGGTACCATACGAACAATTATTAGCTACCTTAGTTTCATAAGGCACCGTGAGGTCTGCATCAATAATCTTATCGGATGAACCTTGGGAGTTACTATCGTGAAGTGTAGTGTGATGACGTTGTTGACAAACGAAACATGCATTGGTACTTTTACATTCCTTTAACTCATGGTTTTGTCGAAGACAATTTCTGCAAAGTTTCAGCTTCGTGAGGATTTCGTATCTACCGCTAGTTGATAGTTTTAAGTAATCTGGACATTGACTTGCATAATGAAGCGGGGACTTACAAAAAACGCAGCTTCGTACGACGTTATTGGACACCAAAGTAGAAGTCAGTCTATTATGATCTTTAGAATTGACAAATCTATTCATTTTAGTAGAATTATTCGAATTATTCAGTTTAGGTTCTGAGCTTGTAGACGCACATGCTTCTAGCACCTTGCATCTTACATTTAAACATTCGATGAATTCATGAAAGGTAGACCTTTTATTTTTTAAGACTTCTGTTTCCCATGACCGCTTCGATGGGCCGTCAATTTTTTCACTCATTATGTGAATAAGTAAGGTATCCCAGTAATCGGTGGGTTCACCGAGAACCTTTAATGCACGTAAATGTTTCTGGGCCGTATCAATTAGTTTGCGCAGAGATATTGCGTTTTCTTTGTCCATCTTAGGCAATGAAAATAAACCTTGAACATGCTTTGATATGACAATCTTCTTATTTTCGTACCTATCTCTGAGCAATGACAAAGCTACAGGATAGTTATCCGATGTCAATTCCAGTGATTCAAGTAAATCCTTAGCATCACCTTTAAGAGATGTTTTCAAATAATGAAATTTGTGTATTTGTGGTATGTCATCGCGAGAATCTACGAGCGAAACAAATAATTCCATATAAGGAACAAAGTCCTCATAAGTACCTTTAAACTCCGGAATTTTAATATCTGGTAGTCTAGCTACTTCATATTTAACGCTAGTTGACCTTTTATCACTGTTTTTTGAATCAATCGCTTCATTTTTACGACCTTTTATAAAGGAGGTGATTTTAGATTTTATTGACAAATACAACTCTTCGGAAGACGACCATTCCGCCTCTACTTCCGTTTCATCCGTAAATGAATCTATCAGATCAATTTCGGTTTGAATTGTGTCGAATTCTTTCCACGCCTCATTTAAAAGTTCAAGTCGCGACTCAAATTCGGAAATATCCGGGTCAATTGTACATTCAGCTGATTCTACAAAGACCTTAATTCTATTGATTCTAGCTTTAATTTTGGATTTCCGATTTTCTAAAGCCTTAAGCTCCTTTTGTCCTTTTTTGGAAGCCATGATAGCAACAGCGATTAATTAATATGAAACGTAAAATATACACAACAAATAACAATATGCAGCACAAATTAAGTTATTAAATGCAAATAAAGTAAGAAGTAGAAGAAAATGGAGCCAATAAATAAAGACTCATAAAATGGTAATATAGGTACTAATTTAAATTTAACGTTGGATTCAAAAATATTACATTAAACAAAATTCTCAACATATAATTACAAAAAACATCGTAAATTATAGTATAAATAAGAGCAAATTATCTTGATTAAAGGTTATATTAAGGCACTATAAATTTCCATAGAGTAATATTAAATTAATTTAAAAATTTAAATTATAATGATCCAAAATTATTTCTGTAATTAATTTTACGTTCGATGTTCAAATTTTAGAATTATAAAAGAATAGTTTGACACACATTTAAGTTTTGATATGTATGTAGAATATTATTAACAAAAAAATAAAATTAAATGAAGAGAGTATACATAAAATAATAAACTTATTGTAAAAGTTATAAGGCTTAGTTAAAGTTATTAGTTAAATCAAAAGATTATAAGGGCTTTAATAAAATTAATAGTCTTTTATAGACAAGTTTTATCCTTTGGAACGATTCTTGGTAAGACATTAAAGAAAAAAAACAAAACAAAAAAAACCTTATCTCAAAATAAAAAATAGATAAGAAATAATTTACGTATGGTGTTGACTTTATTTGATGTTGAGGTTGAGACGAATGAGTCATATGACGTTATCAGGCTACGGCGCGGTGCGTTGGAGCTGGGAGGGGTGCAAGCCCTGCTGACTGCTGAACCGCGTACCTTTCACACAGCTGTTCTATTTAGGCACGAAACTATCCAATAACGGTACACTAGTAATATAAGTAAACTACTGTCCACACTAATGCATCAACTCACAATACATTTATGTCTGATATAGAGGCGTCAAAATTAATTAATTAATTAAACACTTAATTTAGTTAATTTTCTTGTCAAAATATTAATGATTTTATTAATTCAAATATACTGGTCCTGACAAAAATAGATTTAAAGACTTACGAATTTTAGGAGTCCACAAACTGATGAACTATGAACTATAGATTTAAATTAATGATTGACTTCTCTTACAAATGACGATAACACGATCGTTTAAGATTTAAGTATTTAACGATTTCGAATTAGTAACTGCGTCGCTTATTCGTACGGACACGATTACGTTGTATATATTTACGCGTATGAACTTTAAGATTATGTCGCTTATTCGTACGGACATACCAAGTAGTATTTACGCACTTGAAGGTTCCGAATTCGTAACTATGTCGCTTATTCGTACGGACATATCACGTCGGGGTACACCAAAAAATGTCGGAATAAAGAGGGGTCACCAGCGTCAATAACGACACAAATAGAAACTTTAAGATTTATTTACACAAGATAAACATAACATCAAATAGTCAAGACCACGAGGTTGTAAGGAAGACTGAGAGAGGTATATCGAAGCGGAGGGTTGAGAGTAGGAAGGGGTAGGGATATAGACATTAGATCAGGGGAGCTCAAGGAGATGCTACCACCTAGTGGCGAGGAAAGGAACAACTCTCTTACGAATTTAAATAAACATGTAGAAGATACAAAAACAAACATTAACAGGCTTTTTATTAATATTAAGGTTGTGACGGCCGACGCGTCGCCCGCCTATAAACTCTATTTAACATTGGCGCTGAGCCTAAACTTTTTTTTGGGTCTTACATCGTGCGCCCCAAAACCTCTGCGCCCCTGGGCCATGGCCCACTGGGCCCATTTATTAAATAGGCCCTGCTTATAGTTTCGTTCCTGTGTCTTTCTGTCACTCTGTATGATTCCAATAAGTTTTGAATGAAAAGAGATAAAAACATGAAACTTTGCATATTAAAGATCGTTTTGACGCGCACACAGGAAAAATGTAGTGAACTTAAAATTATCAGCTGTTAATTATAGCGGATAATTCATGTCACGCGATTTTTTATTTTTTTTTATTTTTTAAATTTCAAGTGGGGTCTCAATGAAAGGTATTGATGAGTATATTACAAAAATATATAACACTTGTAGAAAGTGTTTAATTTAACGCAATTTTGTCAATAAAACATCAAAATTTTAAATCAAAATGTGTGTCCCCTCCTCTATAACTAAATTTCTGCTATTACTAAAAATATTTAAAAAAATATGCAAAATGTGTGGTCTGCTGGGCCTTAGAAAAAATAAGATTAGCAATTTGAGTAAAATTTTGCTTGGGCATCAAATGAAAGGTATTTAAGAATAGATGAAGAGTGGGTGAAAGAAAATACTGAATTTATCGAGATACTACAGCCGGAATCGTTTTTATAATTGTAAAAAGAACAAATCCTGTAAAAAGAAACAGTTTTAAAAACTAACTAAATCGGACAGTAATAAGGACTAATATATCGGACGAAATAAGGAGGACAAATAGATAGTGTACTCGTAGTTTTACCAATTTTGACGTCAAAAGAGAAAACTTTATGTAAAGAAGGGAATTTTTTCCTTAAAATTCCCAAAATTTTCCTAGGGCCTCCAGACTCCCCCTACCTTCGTCTGGGGCTGTAATAGCTCGACCACTTCCCAAAATCCATGGCCAAATCTGTAAATTTGGCAGTCCAAAATTTGGACTAAACTTTATATTTCGGTCACCCTAAGAAACATGTTTTTATTATTCTTCATAACTATTGATTAAATGACATAGGTAACTATAGATTTTAAGTAATATTGCATAATGGCTATTGACTGATCTATTTAATCTATGATGATTAGGGGCACAACTCTTATTATGTTACAATTACTATTTTTGAGTTTCTATATTAAAATTCTTTTAAGAAACTTGTGGTCATACGTTTGTCCGAACGAACTACATCTAATAATACTTTATTATATGACGTAGTATTAAAATCAAATTTCACCAAGGAGATGCATAAAAACGCTGTTTAAAGAGGTAATATTTTCAAAATTTTCCGGGGGAGGGCCCCCGGACCCCCCTCCCACAATGTGTCCCCCCCAATAATGCACTGCTGACGACGCCTATGATATACATTATACATATTCGATTACGCTTTGACACTAAAAGCTAAGTATACTCTGTTTAAAATTAAAACTAATTTTAAACTCTAAATTCAAGTAGATTCGTTAAGAGGCTGATATTGTGTAAAGCTTTGTCTTATTTTCCACAAAATATTGATTCTTTTTTCTGGAGAAGCAATAGAAAACTCTATCCGTTATCCGAAAATGTAACATAAGTCAAAAGTGTAGTGTTGAGTAATCATATTTTAGTAAATCTGAACCTGATAGAGTGAAGAAGTTTCTTTAAAGATAAATTTTAGAATAAGATAACAACAGGATAAAGGGATGTATATTTTTTTTAACCCAGGATGTTAAACCCAAATTTACCTCAAAGGCATAGACCACGAAGGTGATTACATTGAGGAAACCCGGCATCGTCCTGTTTAATAGAGGACTGGAGGGAATCGGTCACACAACCACTTTGCACTTTATCTCTGAGTGTGTAGGAAATAAACATTGTGTTAGTTGATGATGAGCAATTGCAAGAACTCTTTACAGTATTATGATATTTTTACGTATCGCCGTATTACGCTCATTTGTGTTTAGTAAAGTTAAGTTAATTTCACTATTTTTAGAAACTAACTTTCAATTTTAACGAGGGGTTAATGAGTGGATTGTTTTGGGAGTTGTGCGGACATCCTCACAGCGTGTGTGGTCAGCGATGCGTGAAGTCGCCCGGCTATGCATAGGGTGAGAGTGGCCTACTTTAGTACCGGTGAACCTCGCGGGAGTTCAATCACCTTAACAACCCGGGTCCTTTATTTCTTACCGACCATTCGAGAAAATGAGCATAATATTTAAATAAGTGTAATAGGTGAAATTATACCTAAGATTTGAAAAAGAAAGAAAAAATAACGTGCCCAGCGGGTGATGCACGTCTGCTCTGATGCCTCTTTTTTTTTATTTAACCCCTATAACCTGATATCGGGGTTTCCAAAAGCTTCTCCTGGGTAATCAGTTGATCGTGACTACCTAAAGAAGAAAATATAAATAACCGCTCCTGATGGACCGTACCATTGTATATTTAGAAATACAGTAGTTACAACTCAATTTTTTTTAAATTAACTCATATCATTTCCTTATACTATCTAGAAATTTTTATGTTATATTAATTTTTTGTAATCTAAACGGAATAAGGAATGAACATGTGCTTTTACACAAATTCAAACAATGCATAAATAAATTATAGGTAATCAAGTCTAAAGTTTTAGCATATTATGTACAAACAAGGACATTATTATTAGTAATTAAACTCTGGCTTTGTTCTCATTGTTACTCAATTTTACAACACACCAGATTGTGCAATTTATACTAAATTACTTTTTAGTCACTCTTGCAGCTTTTTTTTATTAATGGTTAGACTACACATTTAACGTATTCTGTTCTGTTCCATTCACAATCAATGGATTCTCTAGATCTTTTTGAGTATTCATATAGAGTTTCGGAAATCTTCAATAGTTAGTAGATCTCCAAATAGTTTCTAGAATATTTGTTCTATTCTGGGCCAATGTCGATTCTCAAATTTCTACTCTAGACATGTCCACTAATTTGACATACATTATTGTCAAATTAGTGGATACATTTAATTCAATTCTTTCTGCAATCTCCCGGTTTGCTTTAATTTGGTAAGGCTTCAAGGCTTAAAATTGGCCCATTCAAGAGAAACCTTAACCAATCCATAGGTTTATGTGTCAGTCGATCTTGAAAAATCTTTAAAATTATTTAAATGCGGTTTCCTCTTTTATCTTGCCATTGTATTGGCAATTCTTAATAGAAAATGCTTTAAATTCATTTTTTAATTCTACTATTTCTCCGATCTCTCGACCATCCTTAATTGGAAAGGTTTAAATCTGGTATAAAATGGTATGAAGGTTTAAGAATGGTAATATTTTATGACAATCTGTATCTAATTGCATAAGCTATTAGTGAAACTGTAGTGTATCGTGTATCTTAAAACCAATCAATGATTTCTGACCTAGACGATCCAGATCCAAAAAAACCATTAATGTTAATTAAATTCCTCTTCACTTCTAATTAATTTGTATCGTATGACAGTTGATAGTCCTAGGCCTCCTAAATAATTTAAATCTGTCTCAAATTGATATTAAATCAATAAATTGTTAAAAAAAAAAAAACACCTTTGTTGATCTATAAAAGGCACTAAACCATGTTTGTATCTTATTAATAAATTATTGTCCTATAATTTATAATGCATAATTTACATACGAAATTAGGGATGCAGAATAAATGTGTGTCCGTGCGAATCATTTTTTTTTTTTTATTCTGTTTGATCTCTGTGTCAACATGAAAAGAGGATACTTTTATTTAATTATAATTATTATTCCAATAGAGAATATTAAACACTTGTAATAGTGCATTACGCGTCGAGTGCGGAAAGTAGCATTTTGCATGCGAGAGTGGAGTTTGCACCCGAGCGAAAGCGAGGGTAGCAAAACCACACGAGCAATGCAAAATGCCGTTTTCGCACGAGTTGCGTACATTGTCTACGATTGTTAGATTTAAATAATAAATACAGAAAAAAATAAACTTGCTGTATGTAAGTTCGTATCTCTTCTCTTGATAAAGATGGCATTAATTTTGAGTTGTATTTTTTGCCGAATTAATTATTTCTGGAGGAGTATTATTCTCTACATTTTCGTCAAAGTCACTTGAGTCATTCATTGTTTTTCACTAAAAACTCGATATAAACAGTTACTTTAATAAAATAATAGCAAATTAGTTTTGTTAAATGCAAACAAACTCGCTAATCGTGCGTAAAGCTGAAGAATTCCCCTTCTTAACCGCGCTAGCGAGGTAAAGAAAAGGAATTCTTCAGAACTATGAGACGCGCATGCGCAATGAATACAAGTACGTAAATAATCACTTTCTACGCATCTAAACAGAGATATAATGTTTATATTTCGTATCAATCGTAGATAAAATAAGTTACCTATTGCCTATAATATTGCAGTATAATGTAAAAAAAAAAAAAAAAAAATTACCCATTGCTTATAAATATAGTATAATGTAGAAAATGTTACCTATCGCTAAATATAACTGTAGTATAAAGTAAAAAATCGGTCCGAGACAACTCAGACAAACTTTCTCATATGCGAGTTTATAATTACTTAGCACAGTGTTTCCATTTATTAGTTTTTAAATGTACATTTAAATATTATTGAACATTTCATCAAAATTTATCATAAAAATAACTTCTCCCGGGCGGGGAATCGAACCCGGGCTCTCTCGGTCCGCGTTTTAAGCTTTTTTCTCAGGAACTAGATTTTCCCGGGAAAACGGCTTATATCGTTTGATTCGTATTGAAATGGACTATATTTTAGAATTTTTTTAATTAAAATCGTCGGAACCGTTTTCGAGAAAAATTTTTTTTCACGTTTTTTCAGAGTTTTTGGGGGGGTAGCGCCCCTAAATTTGGAGCTAAAATTAATTTCTCGATTTCTCCTCGGGGTATGATTTTTCTGAACATGTATGCCAAATTTCGTCAAAATCGGCCCAGTAGTTTGGGCTCCAGGCGTCTGCACAGACGACAGACAGACATTTTTTACAAACCACTTTTTTGGACTCAGGGGACCTCAAAACGTGTAAATTCATCAAAATCTCAAAATCGAATTTTCGCGCCATCACAATACTTTCTCTTTATATGAGAAAGTAAAAATGTGTTACCTATTGCTTAATACAACAATAGTATAATAACTTATTTGTATAATATTGTTTCTATGTCTGCACCAATCTAGTAAATTATGTGATCATTTGAGAAATTTATTTGTAAATGATAGTCGCGTGTCGCGTACTATTTATAGTACACAGTAGTACATCTTATTTTATATATATTGCGTGTTACATATATTGCTTATACTACATGCGCTTATGCTATATATGAACAATTTTGCGTCTCTTTATATAAATAAATAAGTATAGATCTATAAAAAGCTAGCCAATACTAATCTAGTAAAACACTATATAGAACTCATGTGAAAGTTATGCAACATTAATGAACATTTAAAAACCATGTTTGTAAAAAAAAGAAAATTTTTTTTAGATAGAAAAAATATCAATATGAATATTGATTCTATAGTTTATTGAATTAAGCATAACAATTGACGAGATAGTCTTGACAATTGGGCATTGTCTGGTCGATCGACAATAAAAAATCGCTATTCTATTCAACTCTTCCTTCGCGCGGGTGGATCGAATCCGGATTGAGTTGAATCAATGAAGATGAAGTGACCAATTGAAAGTGACAATGAAATATCGTTTAAGATTATCTAGTTTATTTATTTTTTCCTTTTTAACGATGATAAATGGTAAAAGTCAGGAGTAAGATTTCATTGTGATTCATGAAAGATTCAACACCTGTATAGAATGCTCTAATATAAATGAAGCATCGGAAGTATTCGGTTTGTTGTAATAATGGGTGTTCTTATATTTTTTTTTTTTTTAAAAAAAATGAAATGCCATCAGTTATGATTTCACCAGAGTACTCTGTCATCACATTTCGTAGTCTGTTCAGGTACTTCGTCAAACGATATTACCAGTGCAAGTTACAGTACTTACGAAACAAGCTCATCATTCACAAAAAAAACCTGCCTCATAGGTAAGCCAGAGGCAAGGCTAATGTAACACCATTGTTTTGTTTTCAACATTTCGTCATCGGCATCGGGTGTACCCATAACCTCATCTGAAGAGGGGTTTTAAAACAGAAAACACTTCCGTTAGGTGCGTTGCGCTCCAGGTTACCTTCGCGTCAACCAACTCTACCACAGTGTCATTCCCCTCTCGTAGCCGAAGATTTTTGTTTCTTTTTGAAGCCATTGTACTAGAAGTCAACACGTAACAATTTCTTTATCTTTTCGACTTGAAAAACGTCCCAGTCTATGTCAGGTCCTCAGATGTTTTGTACGGTGAAAATGACTCCAAAAGCCGTTTTAATCTCATATGAACCTTCACAACCTCAGTGGTACATTCCCACCCAAACTGTTATTATTCAAACAAACAATACTCTGTAGAAGTTATATTATATTATATACCTTCATAGAATCCTATTTTTTTTTCACTGTCAAACTCTTAAACATTTCTTTTTTTCTGGAAAAAATATTTTTTTTAAACTGTAGAAACAATTAAGATGTTATATTTACAACCAGCGTGCCGACAACGTGACAGAGATACGATAAGAGAATCTGAATAACAGTAGAGAGACACAAAAATTTTCACAAAAAGGAAAGCATTTTTTTTTTTTTTTTTTTTTTTTTTTCATCATTCCAATTCCATAAATTACATTTAACCACCTTCGATTTATAAAGAACTATTAGAAAGTTATCGGTGATTATTTTAACATCGATCTTGTCTCTTGTATATGATATCTCAAAATATATATAGTTTAGGGTTAAAACTAATAATTTTCGAGAAAAACTTGTTCAATAGCGATGGTGTAACTATTTTCCGGATGAATCGAGGTGCAAAGCAAGAATCTTAAGTGATTTTAGCCGGTTATTTACTAAATTGTTCATAGATTTAGACCTAACTTGATAAAACTATTATTGATAAAAAGTATTAATAAGTAAAAATACTCTCAGTACGTTTTGAAAAGAAAAACTGGACAATTGTCTACCTACTAATTGCAATAATAATTTATTTTACGCGTGTTAGTTGGTAAAGCCTCTTAAATGGTAAATTCACGGTGGTAAATTTACCACCGAAATATCCAAACCCTGATCGAAATTGGACCACAACAATATGTTTGACTTTACCTTCGACTCTACCCGTGTATAGTGTTATAATAATCACTATCAAAATGTTGGTTTCAATTCTAAAATCCTAAAAACTAAAACTGAGTATGTATATTTTCAGTTCAAATCTAGATTGACAGTGGAAGTCAATCTATGGGGGGGGGGGGGGGGGGGGGGGGTCTGGAGGTATAGATCTAAGTTAGTGGTAAAACAGAGGATCTATGCAAAGGTTGAGGAAAAGATTAAGGGATTAAGGTTAGCCAGGGATAATTTCTAATCACCCTTTCAGATGTTAATACTACTAAATATTATTCCTTATTCCGTTATAAAATTATCTTCCCATTCAATGCCACTCTAGGCAAAATAATTGAGAATTATAAAATTGAGGTAGAAAATATTTAGAGATAATACTAAATTAAAAAATAAATAAATAAATGAAGTAGTATATGTTCTTCTTGAGGTCAGTGATAAAAAAACTCTAATTTAAAGCAAAAAGCCGAACAAAATATACAAGTAGCCTCCTATATATAGGACATAAGGCCATACATGTTTATATATTTTTTGGAAACAGGTACAATGGCATAAACCCCAAACCTCTCAGTCACACAGATTCCCATTAAGCCTAATTATTTTATTTTAGGACAAGTTAATTATTACAAATAAAGGCAAGAGAACTAGGGACATTGTGAAGCAACCAGTTCCGGTCGTCACGACATTTAATTGTTTTTGTTTCAACATGTATTGAAACGAGTCTTTAGTTAATTTATTGCCGTTAAAAAGTTTTCCCGTTGTCTTACAACAGTCATCCACATCTATTCCAAAGGAGGTTAGGTGCGAAGAGAAAGTGTTGCTGTTTTAAAAGGACATTCAATATGCTGCCGCAGGATTTAGTCAAACGGAAAAACTCCTATTAATGCATCTGATGCGGTAAATACTCTTTACAGTGTCCAAGATTGTTGTTTCATACTTTCTAGAATACGTTTTTTGTAAGGTTACCTTCTTTAAAACCGGATATGGAAGCCAGTCCTAAATTAATGATTTCAGAAACATTACTTCGGACTCATAAAAACTTAAACCACTTCATACAAAAGGTTTTTTGATAACAACACCGTATGCAATGTTTTATGCTATATGCATAAAACTATTTCAGGTATCGGCCACCTCCCATATTGCATATTAAGCTTAAGGTTCATAATATGTTCGTTAGTATCTGGATATTGGAAATCTGTGTTTCCTAGAGTTCTAATAACAAGAAGAATATAAGTGCGACTTTCCGACAACTTAAGTGAAGTTATACCGAATATAAGTGCGACAAGTCAGACAAACTTTCTCATATAAGAGTTCATAATTGCTTAGCCTAGTGTTTTTCAATAATTAGTTTTTGATTTTTCGTAGGCATGAGATTTGGGAGGTAGCGCCCCCAAATTTGGAGCTAAAATTAATTTCTCTATTTCACCTTAGGTATTATTTTTATGAATATGAATGCTAAATTTCGTCAAAATTTGCCCAGTAGTTTAGGCTCTGCGCAGCCGACAGACATTGTATAAAAACCACTTTTTTTGGACTCAGGTTACCTCTAAACGTGTAAAAATCTCAAAATAAAATTTTCTCGCATCACAATACTTTCTCTTTATATGAGAAAAGTAAAAATAGATAAATATTTGGTTTATAAAAATTAATAAAGAACTTACGGACTCCTACAGCTACAGACTCTTCCAACAAATATTTCTGTAGGGCAAATAAAATGAAATCAAGTATTCATGTCTAACGAAGAACAGCGTAATAGAGAATTGAGTATAGTATGAATTTGTGATACGTTATAAGGCAAATCATAATATTTAATACTGTACTGCCTCCACTCTCCTTTTCGCACGCACTGATATTAAATACTGTTTAATATATGCAGAGTTTAAATGTGATTGAGGAGAAAAAATAGACACACTAAGAAAAGAGACAAATCTGAACAAATTAATATTCCAGTAGGTATAGAAGAACTTGCCAATGTGCCAAATGCTTTTCTCAGACGAATCAGAAAAAAAAAATTAATTTTAAATGTAATTTGAATATCTAGTTTATAGCTGCTCTTTTTAAAGTAAAAATTTTAGAAATACCTCAACTTCTCTTATGTAGAACACCGTGTCAATTACATAATCTCCTTAATGTCTTGAAGTTAAGGAATTACAAATTATTTATTACTGTACTGAAAACTTCTTATATGGTATATTCTTTTCATTCGTACTTCATTCTGTCATTAATTGAGATCACAGCTTTCTCTGGGATTCGCTAACTCATTGAGTTGAACAGTCTTAATCAAAAGGACTGGGGTCGATGAGACTGCTACCAATAAATTAATTATAGAAATGAAAGTATGCAGTAATGAAGCGATTGTTTTAAAACGTCAAAAGGAAGAATGTTTTTTGAAGATTTGGAACGTTGAATTCAATTAAAAGAATCCAAGCTAACAATATAATCCTGAAGTATACAATATACGATTTTATTATTTCTCTTCTTAAATCCATGCTTTATCAAATAATCTTAACGGTAATGCAGTATTGACATTCAAACATAAGGCGGTACATACCTAATAGTTTTAAAGTTGCTTATTCTTTTCACTTTATAATATTTTCTTAACTGCAGACTATAGACATTAAAATCGTAAGACAAAAAATGCACTCGATTTCGATTTTGAAACTGTATGAAATTTAGCCCAGTTGATACTCAAATGAGAGCAGATGATAGTGACTTTCTTGCAGGGGATAAAAACCACCGTTGTATCTATTCCTTAATTGGATTTGAGGCATTATGTTTTATAGAAGATAATAAGCATAGTTTGTGATTAGCCAAATTTTATTATCATAGTTTCTAAATTAAGATATTTAAGAGAATAACTTATTGCAAATAAAGTTTAGCAGGAATGCAAAGAGCTCATTCGGATTTAATAATGCCGTACATAAAAATATAACATTTTATAAATTTTTTTTTTTTTATTAATGATAGTTCATAAAAAAATAACTAATTGCAACTATTTTTCTTATTTTTTACAGTAATACGTATTACATAATTTACGTGATATAACTAATAGTAGATCGAACGTATTTTATTTATACTGATTACAAAATAATATAATGTACTATTTGAATTGGTGCTTAAACTTCTATCCAACTTGGGACCTATTTGAAACTTTGAACATAACTTTATAGAAAGAAACTGAAAGGAACAGTGGACAGGTTAAACAGAAGACTTATTATGAAAGTGAGAAATGGGTTTAAAACTATCCAGACTTCCCAAGTGTGGCAGAGTGGAACAGTTCTGGATTAGCTCGTGTTGCTTCAATAAGTAAACCCATGATAGTTTTTTAAGAAAAAGTTCTTTCTAGTGCTAAATATAACTCAAGTATAAGAATATAGGAGTTTAAGATTGTTTGAACTCTCTTACTGACGATTATTCACGGAGATTTTTACTCTTTTCTTCACGTCAAAAAAAGTGAGGGTATGTCTGGTTTACAAACAAGCCACTCCCAAGTGTGTTTTTAGCGTATAAGGAATTGGAATTGCTTAACTTTTGAAATGCACCTGAGGCGGATTGTGTTAGTAGGTCCAGTATTGGAAGAAGGATTCTTCATGACGTCATTGAAACTCCCTCCCCTTCATTTTTTAAAAATAAATCCTGCTTACTGAGAAACCACTCAATTCACTCTCTACTGAGAACTAAAGAAATGTTTGCCTACTCCAGTTTTTAGACATCCTTGTTTCCTTTCTACATCACTCTATTATTACAAAGATGTTAGTCCTTAATGGTTCGTTACGAATAAAAATTATACGATGCATATTTATAACTTTATAATATAGCCTCCCAATAAGTGTGGCACATAGCTTTCTCGTGTACTATTCTTTGACGAGCAGTCACATGAGATTGAAAATACGGTTGTTTGAACCAATCTCGATTTCCAGTGAGGTCACAGTTATCTTTGTTCAAAATTAAATGTGTGCTGACATGCAATTTTGTCAAACCATCCTAATTTCTTAAAAATCGGATGAGTAAGTTTAAAAATATAGGTTAATTAAAAAAAAAATTTGCGCAAGCAGAAAAGTAAGCAAAGGGCGCAGAAAGTTGTAATTAATATGGGCCCAACAATGAAATAATAGGTTTGTTCCAACCACACCTCAAACTAGTTCCAAACTAGTTTTAAACAACGACGCAAGTGCATTAGCAAAAAACGTTCAAATGTGGTCCGATGCGCATGCGTCGGACAGTTCCAAACCAGTTTGAAGTGTGGTTGGAACAAACCTAATTATGACCTATCAAAATTTCAAAATCAGATAAGTTTTCAAACATATGTTGTTCTCGAATGTTGAAAGATAGAACGACAGACAGGCACCAAAATGTTCATTGATGTCTAACACGGATTTTTGTCAAGAAATTATTGAATTCGGAAACGTAAAAATGTTTTAGCATACATGTAGACATATTTCAAAATGCCCCAAAAAATGGATCAAGAGAACAACTTTTTAACAGAAACAAATTTGAGACAGTTTAGTTAATATAAAAACAAATACATACAGAGTTAGGTTTGATGATAATTAAATATTTATCTACGAATAGCCGAAGTCACAAAATCTTATCAAGATTAGGTACTTTATCTTAAGATCTATAGCCGTTCAAACTTGAAACCTACCTTTTAAGAGGTCAACTTAAAATACAATAAAGTCTAATGGAGATTTAAAAGGGAGTAGTGCAATAAAATAGCGGTTCTTAATTGAGTTAGATTTTAGATTGATTTTAATTCATTTATTTACAGTAAAAGATTTGATCTTTATAAACAATTATTCCAGTTTGTTACTCTTGACTCTGATCCAATGTAATTTTCCCACGTTCGATTTAGATCCGAGCAAAGATTCTTCCTTAATAGAAACAAAAGATGTTTCTAATTTAGACAAATCTTAAAAGGTTATCAAGTTTACACTTTCTAACGTTATTATAAGATTAACAATTGTCTGAGATCATTGTTCTTTAATGATGAAAAGAAATCTTCCTATAAAAAGAAATTTTGATAACAACTATAGGAATTTGAAAGTATATTTGGTTTTAAGAAAGACATCTCTCCAGTATAAGTAACTTTACAAAAAAAAAAAGCTGGCTTTCCAAATACGCTAGCGGTCATCTTCAGCGCTTAACAAGAGTGTTTTTATTATTAGTTTATACATTTTGTAAATCGTGCGATTTCTTTTTTAAGGTAGTAAATATGAACATTTAGTAGTTTATCTTTAGGAATTATCAAACCAAGTAAATAAAAACGAATGCCACCATACCCATCATCACCAATAAAACGCTTAAATTTTAAGCACCAGTTCTTCTAGAAATCGTCTAATCTGTAATCCGGTTTCGAGTTCCGATCTACCTAAATCCGTTAGCTATTTTCACAATAAACAGAGCAATTAGATCAATCAGATAATTCGTCGTATTTTAACAATAAACAGATCAATTTTACTTTGAGTTTAACTAACTATGACGGACTATTTAAAATGTTATCAAGTTATATTTTACGAAACAACTTAAGGAAACACGGGATATATAAAAGAAGTAATGATTTGCTCGATGTCATTGCCTTTTAAGACGAAGGCTAAGGTCAAGCAGTACTCCCACATGGATCAGGATAATATACTAGAACATTTTTCCACTAGTGGGTTCAAGACATATCTGCTATCTTACTATCACTATCAACCATAAATATATTACACATTTTTTTAAGGAAAGAGGCCGTTATCTCCCCTTTTTATAGTTTATTTACTCTACACATTACTAGAACTGATATTATCCAAAAGAGTTTGGTTCAAACAGGCGTACATCTTCGTCTTTTTACTCTTTATCAACAATGTTATCTTATTCAAATTAATTAGAGTTATAATAGATAAATAAACAATTTATACATTATTTTTAAAATGCAATGAATAGGAAGTATTGTATATACTTTTAGCTGTAAACTATTATAATCTCTTAAATGAATAAACATTAATGAGAATAATATTATAATACTACAATATACCACTATAAAAAGCCTTTAAAAAAAATTGGATTGCTTATGATTAGATATAAAATAAAATAATGTTTATTATTATAATATAAAAAATGTCAGCATTATTATTTCATCTATACTTCTGGATTGTTAGCTTCATTAGAAGAACTTGTGAAGGATGTATATTTTCTAAAATATTGTCTCGTTTTAATGCATGCGGATTCTCCAAGTAATTTTTCTTCTCTTTTATTTACCTGGCGCCTGGATGTTATAATATCAGATTGGAAAGTCTTCAATTAACAATTGACCATCAAGTTTAGTGAAAGTAGGCTACTTTTTCCTCAGCCTCACGTCATTCTAATTAAAATAATACACCAGTTCAAGGGTCTAATTATAGAATATCCTTTATAAATTTATTTTTAAACCAAAATATAAACATTATGAAAATATAGCAATAGGATTACACTATTGCATGGTGATAAGTTGTGACAATAGATAAAACGAATATTATATTAAACCAAACACATTTTTATGCTTATTATAACAAGGAACTACAGGGCTAATCAAGCAAAGAAATAGAATTGGGAAATTGCAGAAGAGAGTTAGTTAGAGCTATGTTTGTATTTAGTGCAGATAGACAAAGAAATAAAAATAAGATCTATCGACAAGAAGAGCTAGATCTTCAGCAGCTCTTGTTAACTACTTATAAGGCAACATCTAAATTTAGACTATCTGATAATGATGATCATAGAGAACTGATGATAACTTTATATAATTGAGACTAAAATTAGTTTATTTTGAATATTAGTAATTAAGGTTGGTAATTAAATTATGACTATATTTATAATGTATTAAAACACTATCACATAAAGTATTTTATGCATAGTTCAATTTCCCTATAGCACGAAAAATATACAATATGCTTTGAGGTACAAGGGTAAAGTAGTTTACTGGGGACCTTCAGTATACCGTTAAGGTATGAAGGAACAAAATAATAAATTAAAGGTGCAAAATCGACAGTAGGCGGCATCTGCTGAAGATGTATAAACAGAAAAGTTAATAAAAAAATTGGTAGTGAACAGTTTGACTTATTAAAATTTGTTTTTATAGTGGCAGAAGCATGTTTATGATCAATGATACACAAGGATAAGAACCAAAAAGGAATCATTTGTTTTTGCTGCTGATTTCTTTTTACCTTAGGATTTTTACTTGGCTGTTTTAGCTGTAACAAATTGCTTTTAAAAGGAAACAATTATTACGTACATCAGAAAAACAAAAGACTTGTTTGTTTATCTTTCTGATAAGAACTTGAGGTTCCAAGCTGGAGCAGGGAGACAGAGTAGAGATGTTTTGAGACGCTGCCCTTGAACTTGGCGGTCATCCCCTCCTCATGGTGCTCAGCAACCATCGCAGTTCTTTCTTCTTGCTTACTTATACACCCTCGGCTATAAAACCAGCCAACAAACCCATTCAAAAAGTACAATGGATTCTCATTTAATTGAAAAAAAGAAAGAAGTGAAAAAATGGCGAATAACCATCGAAGCGTAAAACACTGTACCAGATGACGCTAATTGTTTTTCTCCCTTTCAAGGATACGGTGGAGCTTCTGATGCATTCTCGCGGCCTCTTGATACTATGTCCCAGGAAATAACCTATCGGAACCGAAGAGAGAAAAAATGTTTCCCTTTAAAGCAGAACCGACTTTAATATACTTCTTCTAAAACTTAAGTTAGACAGGTGGAATCATCGTGCTCAAAGCCGGAACCAATTACAACCAATGAAAAGTCTCTGCACTCAAGCACCATCTCTATACTGCAACTAAGATCCTTTGAAATCGTCACAGCCAGACGAAAAGGCCTAATTATATTATTATTATTTTAAGTGATGGTTATCTACAGTAATTAGTGATGATAATAAAGAGGCCCACTACTTTTCAGAAGTTATGAGCGGAAAGAACTTTCGTTGAAACATCTACGAAATTTCTTAATTACGCAAGTAGCTATTCTTATCTACTTTTATTTTAATGAACTATAAACCCTAAAAAAGTAAACTTCTTTCTTCATTCTGAACACGTTATTAGGGCAATTTAACAGGATGGACGAATCTGTTTTACACGTATTGGGTGATCCTTACATTGAACCTTGAATCTTTTTTAGCCTATAGTTGCTATCAGTGGCGCGAGAATAATATATGTTAAATAAATAATTATCGGTGTGAAACACATCTCATATGGTGTTATAATATGTAAGAACAATAGTTTCAGAAGAGTGACGACATTTTTTTTTTAGTTTGAACTATGGTTAAAATACTTATTTAAACAATTTCTCAAGCTCTTATTTATAATTTCCTTACTCCATTAGAATGACAGACAGAGACAAATTTATCGCAAGACATATGGCAGTAGTTTGTGATATGAGGCAAGCAATCATCAATCTGACTGAAAATGTCTCAAGAATGAACAATAGATTGGCACATAGGTAACCCCGAAGGAAGATCTATACCGAGAAGGAATAAGGACAACCAATCCAAGTTTTATCAAGTATTATGGTAGAATAGCCTTCGTCAAAAGAGTATGGCATCTAGAAGAGAGTCCAACGCTAACAATGTGCAATTTCAATTACTTAAAACAGTGGCGTAGGAATTCATTTTTGACGGGGGTGGCTCGGCTCCTCCGCTAAAGGGGGGGGGGGGGTAGATACTCTATCAGACTGCAACCTATCCTCTCTCTACCCCCTCCCCCCCCCCCCTATAGGAGGGGGGTCCGGGGGTCCTCCCCCGGGAAAATTTTGGAAAATAAACGTTCAAAAACAGCATTTTAAGCAGTTGTAGACATATTTTAGAGCAGTTCTAATATTCGTATGTTTCGACTTTTTAGAGAACAAATTTAAATAAATATTTCGTCTTTTTCTCATGATGTCTATCATAATTTAATAAATGTATAAGTATAAATTGTATACACTGTTTAAAAAGTAAAAATTAGATTTTATGCACTATTTAAGCAGGTGCTATTTATTTTGATTAACTCAGTTCATCACGTCATTAAGATTTTATTTAGTTTAGTGTTGGTGAGAAATAGAAATGATGATAACTCTCTGTGATGTGCCGACTGCCGACTTGTTGGCTTTACTAGCCTTATCTTCCTATTTAAACCCACCCGTCGGCACTTCAAATAAATTAAATGTTTATAATATTTATACCATTTTATTAATGTTAAAAACATTTATTTGAAATAAAATATAAATGTATTATTTTCAAAATCATTCAACAACATTTTAAGCATGTACTAATTTTTATTTTATTTGTAATTTTTTTGCCCCTTCAAATCTGACGGGGGGGGCTCGAGCCCGATAGCCCCCCCCGTTCCTACGCCACTGACTTAAAATAAATGTTATGAAATTTATAATAAGAAACTTTAAAAATTATTGAAAGGTTTAGAAAAACAACTTTTTGTATAATGATGGAGGGAAGAGAACTTATATTAAAAGAACAGCGTTAAAGAAAAACTTCAATACATTTCATATTTCTTCTCAGCAAGATTTTATTATCATTCTTTTTAACTTTATTCTTTGGAATATCAATATTATTACAATTCACCTAATTTGTAAAGAACTCATAAATGTCATTTCCTCTAGACATTAAGTTAAATCAAATTATTTGCTTATTTAATACTTATTTCAGAGGTTAAAAGTTGTGCGTTTAGGTCATTTGCAAGTAGAGTATAGTAAAGAGTTATAACTCTTGGCTTATAAGTGACCTTAAGTCAAGAGCCCAAATGGGGTTGGCTGATGCATTGTTCAAACTTAGACTTCAAGGACGTGTTTTCTCTCCATATAATTTATATCACTGCCCTTTTCAACAACCTATTTCTACTAACAAACCAACAACCAACGTCAAATTATAAAATAAATATAACAGGATTTGCATAATACGTATTATACTATATGGCTAAAACATTTCTCCATAGCGGAATCGATAAGTCAAACAATGCTCTCTGTATAATACAGGCTAGGATAGTAGAATTATCTAACTCGATTCACAACCAATATTATCTATCGATGTAGTAATGTCTGTTAAGCAAACTAAACTGAAATAATTCAATAGCGTCTCCAAAAAAAAAAGAAAAAAAGTTCCATTTGATCCGGGTACTTTATTATATATACATAATGTGTGGGAAGTGGGAAAAAGGAGAATCTATACTACAATGAGAATGTGAGTAAGTGAAAGTCATCGATTCTTTGGCGCTTTTCTATACACATTTAATTTTCTATGCAATTTGCAATATAATCTAATAACTTAAAAAATAACAGTTTAATTTCATTTGAAGGAATATTAGTTAGGCTTTGAAATACTAAATAATTTTATTTACTAAATCATTATATTTACTTAAATAAAACTGGTTCATAATTAAGACCGGTTTCGATCACATAATTTATTTGTTAATGAATTTTAATATTAAATTTTACGAAATAGGACGGGACGAAGCTATGTGTCTCACTAATTGGCAGAGTATTTTAAAAAAAAGTTCGTACTAAATTGAATCGAAAATTACTTAAATAATATGAAATATTCGAGTTGAATATTAAATTAAAATAATAAAATAAATAATTAGATGTTTTACTAATTAAATTAGACCTTTAAGCTTTGAAAAAGAGTTAGAAATCTGAGTTTGCATTTCAAGAAGTGATAGAATATTTCTACTTATTGATGTCTCTAAGCTTCAAACGTAATAAACTTTCAACGAAATCAGTATCTACAGTCTACAGTTATTTTAATAAAATGCAATCTGTGCACTATATGGATTAACATAAAAGGAAAACATAGTTTTGTTTTCGTGGTGATAGCATAATAAAAATGCATCAGTGATAGGGCTAGTTGGAAAATAGTAAAGATAGACATTTTTTGTTTTTCAATACGGTTAAATATATATATTTATTGAGACGATTCTAAAGAGGATTAAAATGTTTTTTGTTCGAGCATTATGTTGCTTTTTAATTATAACTGTATATTAGAGGTAAACTAGCGCAACTTGACTTTCTGATACTTTTACTGGAAAGCCGAAATTCATTTTCATTTCTACGAGTATATGTTATTCTAAGCAAAGATAAAATAAGATAGGCTAATGATAAAAAATGTAGACCGTCCTAGAAATATAATTATTAATGGCATTCGATTTAAGACTAATGCTTTCATTTGAGCCGGGTTTCGGCATCTCGGCCACCATCAGAGAGAGCTAGAAAAAGCCCTAAAGCCCCGTTCACATGAGCATCTCTTGGACGCTGAGTCCAAAAGACGCAGCGTCTCAAGTGTACGGCTGGCAATGGGACTGATAAGACGCGACGTGACGCTGAGTAGGTGGGAGACGCGGAGTAAGGATATTGTGACGCTGATGCCTGACGATGCAGCGTCCAGCATCCAAAAGACGCTCGTGTGAACCGGACCTAAGAGTCCGTTCATTGTAACTCATGTGAATCCTCGTAGAGATTTATCTAGTCGAGAGGCCGAAAGCTGGCTCAAATTAAAGTACACTTAAAGGTTTTATTTTATATTTGTTATTAGGTGTTTGTTTTTGTCTTACTATTAATATTTACTCCAGTTGCGCTCTTATTATACTTAAGATTAGAGCATTGAGGCCACGATAAAAATCTCATATGGGATAATTCTGTAGATCAGATTTTTACCTCTCAGCTATTTCTGGCATTGCTCCTGTGGCTACTTTAATAATAAGAAATGAGTTAACTGCGTCGTTTCAGAGAGAGAATGAATCGATCATTCCATTTTCATTATTGCTGTAGCTAAATGCTTCTTGCTTTAGTGGTTAGTGGCACATGCAAGATAATTTGGTTTTCTTAAGTTTACCGCTAAAGGCGCAAATAAATAAATAAAAATAATGAACTATATTTACTTAAACATAATTAGAATTTAAATTTAAAGGAAACATAATTAGTTGATTCAGAACAGCATTACATTCAACTCCATATAGGTGAAATGGAAAATATAGAAATAGAGCATTATTTATTTTACCTTTTATGGCAGCCGCAATTCAAGTTAAATAAAAACTAATCTATTTTAGTTTCTATTACATTTGGCGCTAGTTTGCCGTTAAACCAATTTAAAAGAATTTTAAGTAATTTAACACTGCAGGAGGTGTAGGTAAGAAAAAAAGAAGAGAATGGCCTATAACTTAAAATGACACTTTGGAATTTTAGCTAAAGAAAGTTTTTATGATATATCAAGATCAAGGCTCTGAAGAACAGATGCCGGGATAAAAATAGGTAAATCGTACAATTTTTAACGTTTTCTTAATTTGCTTTATGTCTTTTTAAGTTGTATGTTATTTCGCTGAATTGTGATTTCCACCTTAAACTGTAAGATCTTCTTTAACTGGCATAGGTCATCGGGTATAGCAATGTATGATAACTAGCAAATTTATGATAACTTCCGAGCGTTATAATTAAATGAGTATTTAACGAGTAACCAAGAATCATTGTTCTAGTCTCATTTTATATCTATTTCATTTTGTTTAAATTTCCAAAATAATAACTACACTTTTAAAGCACTTGGTAAAATTTATTATAACTTGTTTATTCCTACCTTTAGGATAAAATACTATCTAATCCCAGAATTATATTTATTTATTTATTTATTTATTAAACATTTTTTATTTTATTGCTTTATTTTATCTCTTTTATTTATCTACATAAAAGAGTTACAATCTTTAGTTCAATAGAACAAATTACCTTTCTTTTATGACACCTGTAACGTCTGACAGTGAATCTAATATTTTTATGAGGACTTTCACCACTTACCTCGTTCTATTATTGAGTTCCTGAATGCCAGAATGCAAAATGCATTTAATGTGCATTCAATGCATATTAAATGCAATCCATAAAGGAAAGCAAATTAAAAATCTAATAAAAATCTTCAGAATTATCTCTTTAATATTTACAGCCTTTGAATTTAATTGACTATTAGTAAGTTCAACAAAGTATCACCAGTGACCAAGTCGCTGTCAGGTTGTTCAGTCTACCTCAAATTAGATTAAAATAATTTATTACAAGGAATCGATCAGTGTTGTTATTTTAGCAAGTTCCCGAACCATCAACGGATTTCTTAAGTACTAAAATTTATAAAACAAAATCAATGGTAGTATTATTATACACATATTATTTACCAAGCTAAGCTAAACAAGATAAAACGAAGCCAGTTTCAATTTTTATCATCAATAAAAAATATATAAAAGTATAATTCAACAATTGTTATCTACCTCATTTTTTTTAAAAAAAAAAAACAACATAAAATTAACAGTAGATAGTATCTAAGTCTAAGTAAATTTTAAATCAAGTCAGTTGTTATATACAAACAGGATTTTGTGAAACTTCTCGTAAGTAGTTCTAAGAACTTGACGTGTATGTCTAATTGGTTATCACCACTGATGGCATACTCTGGTATGTCTTCACCTTCCTTTACGAGTAAAACAACTTTTTTCAATTTAACTTGAGGGCATTAAAATAGAAATAAATTATTGGAAACTAAGTAAACAAGATATTTGAGCATTTGATCCATCTAGCTACGTATCAAACTGCTTTTGACAAAAAAATAATCATTTTTTATAGTAAGTTTCAACTTTAATTATCCGAGCTATATATCTTGACGAAACCTGTTTCGGTGCATTCCTATTGGTTTCGAGTCAAGGATAAGTGGGTCAAGAAGCAAAAAAGTATTACCACTCCAGGAAGTCCATATTGAGAAATGAATTGCCAAGTACATCCTAAGCTTGAAGGACTTCACACGATTCCACTTCCCTCATCGAGTCCTTCTTGCCGGACTTTCATTTATCCTCTCTCTCTTTTTTTCTTCCTATCCTGCTTGGTTCCGAAGAGACAGGCAAGACCTCATTTTGTCGTTCATTTCGCTCGTAAACCGATACAAGTTTTGTTCACGACTCCTTATCTAGCGGTAGGTTCTGAACAGAAAATCGGCTCCCAAAGACTCTTGCCCTATTCGCCTCGTCTTTTCCACTGTCTGTCATCCCGAGATGAAATCACTTGAAGATACAATGGACCTCCTTTCAAACGGCGTACCCCGAAGCTTGACAGCTGACGGCCTTCCATTATAATTATATATGCCTCGACCAGAACCCTCGTGATGAAAGGCGGTTCCAGTTATATTTTTTGTTGTGTTCATCGTTCACTGCCTTTCACTATTTATGTTTTTTATTCTTCTCAGATCACTGATATAGAAACCGATGAATGCGATTCTTCATGAGATAATGAAAGCGGTATTTATTTCTCTATTTTTGCATTCATTGACAATATATTAGAAAACAATTTTATATAAATATAATTTAAAATAAAATTCAATCTAAAAGTAATGGATTAATTAAAGATTTTTTTTTTTAATTATCGTCATATAAATTCAATTTAACTCTATCTCAGATCTTGATGACCTGTTATTAGACCTTGTAGCTAAGAATAGTTCCAAAACAAATATGTTAAAACAATGTTATTCAAATAGTGGCACACTAATAATGCTAATCAATAGGTTTGACTTGTGGCGCAAAGAAAAATAAAAATAAAAATATCAAAATTTATTTATGATTGAACTACGAATTTAGGCACCAAAGTTTTTGGTTAATAGTAACATTAATAAAAAGTAAGTATAACTTAGTTATTAAAAATGAGTTTTAGAGCCGAACACGAACAGCCTTATCCAACCAAGTTATACTGCGAATTTCACTAAAGGAATTTAAGGAACTAATGTATATAAGTTATCTATACGATTTTAAAACCCTTGATTTTTTACATTTTTGTGGAAGAATATCTTATTTTATTACTTTAAAAAATCGAGACATAAAAGGTCTTTAAACTGGCCTTGTAAATGGTAGCATTTGTTTATAGGCTATTCACATATTGGCCAACCGATTCTTTGGGACCTTGATTTACCAAATATGTATATATATATATATATATATATATATATATATATATATATATATATATATATATATATATATATATATATATTCACGAGTATATACAGAGAGAGAGAGAGAGAGAGAGAGAGAGAGAGAGAGAGAGAGAGAGAGAGAGAGAGAGAGAGAGAGAGAGAGAGCGAGGATTACATAATACCTGCGAATATTCCACGAAAACTTTTTTCCATAAATTTACTTATAAAATGTTTGACATTTCTACTCAAGTAGCAAGGAAACCAGTTTGTATTTATTCAATAGGATTAATTATGAAAAACCGAAATAATACTAAAAATATATTTGTTTTTATTCTTAACCGTGAACGTGAATTCGTGTTTATTAATTGAAATCCTCAACAATTAATTTAATTTAATAGTAATTTTTTTTCACAAACAAAAAAGAAACTCTTTCATTTATAAATATAATAGTATTTATTTTGTAAATGAGAAATAAAATTTTGTGAGGATAGCTCTTGTATTATGTATTTTATTGTATTTAGTTATCTTTTTAATACCTCAAAAAGGAAAAGTAATTTAGCGATTTGCAATTTTGACTTATCATGTACATAATTCTTATTTTAAAATCCGATAATTTATCTATTTAATGTGACATAGAAGATGGCGCAGAATTTAATGAGTTAGTAACTACGCCCACTTTCACCTTAACTTAATATTGTATGATGTATGTGTAAAACCACAAGTATGATTCACATAATAACATTACTTTTTTTTTTTTTTTTTTTTTTTTTCTTCTTCTTCCTATAGCCAACACAGTAGAATTTAGCAATGCGATGTTAGACATCACATGTATAACGATCCTAGTCACAACTTCAATCTTTTATTTATAGTGCTAAAAAGATTTTTAAAGAAGCAACAACATTGACTTTTAAGTGTTTTCTCTTAACTTACACATAAATATTCATGAAAAATATTATCTCACTCACCTTTCGTGAGATGTCATACTTATTTATAATATTTCTTTTTAACTCTTAGTAATAAAGTTTATTACTATCTAATATATTTTTGTTGTTGTTTCTTTTACGCATAAATTTTTTTAAAATATGTTTTTTAAACAAACGTATTTAAAAATTAACTTAATACATGCCTACTGCAGGAAATCTTTGTATAATTGAGAATGACTTCTTATGCAAATGAATGTTTAAAAGATATAATTAGCATATGCGACAAATTACAAGAAAACACGTCAGAAATGTGACAATTAACACATTAAACAGAGATGAGCTAATTGGAGAATTAAATTTCGAATTAAATATATAAGTTTAATTTATATAGTATCAAGGGTTTTCTAGGTAAAGATTAAAAATTCCTTTTGCAAACGCAACTTGAAATTATAAAGGAAATAGATTTTATTTGTAGGGTCCAACACAAATTGTGTTCCTTGTACGTAGCATACTCCTTAATAATTCTTTAAACGTAGTAAAGAGAACGTTGAGAGGACAGTTCATCTAGCATTGTCATTTGTTTCTAAAGATATCCTTAGAACCAAACAATTCCTTTCAAACATCCTACAGCTTAGGCGCCCTTGACCCTGTGGGAGGTCCATTATAAGTGTTTAGGGTAACTATAGCTGAATTGTAGGCTATTATTCGAATGTTCGGGTACTTTTTAAGGGAATCTTTTGGGCTGACTGCAGTTACCCACATCTTGGTTTCTCGGACATTCTTCAGGTTCCCTATAACCACCCTTTGTTAGGTGAGATGCAGTTCTTTACGAGGACGTTCATCTAGAGACAAGAGGAACGCTTTTCGAGCCCTCATTGGGCAAGGCCAAAAAAATATTCTTTAAATACGCGTTTATCTAGAGGAAAATTCTTCGGATTCCCCGCTGCTGCCTTTATTGAAATACATAGTATTGTTATTTGGGTATCATCAGCAGCGGGGAGACGTTTTTGGATTTTATAAAAAAGAAATCGGAGACGATATTTTGTTACCTTTGCTTCTGTGATTTAATAAAATAAAACAAATCTCGTAAATAACAAAAGGAACGAAGGTAAAATTTTGGCACAAATAAAAGAACCGAAGATAAATTGACATTGAATTAGACCTTTTCCTCTATACCCTTCAAAAAATATATACAAAAAGAACAGATATGCTGGACTATAATATATTATTTAGTACCTTTCTCCGGCTAACTGGCTATACATATTATAAAAAGCGAGATCCTTTGACCACGTAGGTTTTGTAACACAAACCATTTTAACTAAGCCAACCTTATGTGAAAACTTTATTCCTTTGCTGAAACCAGCCTTCGCCAAGTTGAAAATGCAATAAAAAAAAGACCTACCTATCTAACTAAACCTGTTGTAAAGGGAAACTTTACGGTTTTAGTGCTTGACGTCATGGTATGACTGTGTGGGCGTGCCCTCTACCTACTTAAATCTGCTTTTAAACTTAACCACGAACTCATTGTATTCTGACTTACTCTCAGTTCTCCGAATGAAAAAGAAAAGAAAAAAAAAAAAAAAATAGCATGATGCTAAAATGATTCACAATAATAACTGAATTGAAAGTCCCTTTTCTTGTTCTCTTATGATAATGATATTCATAGACACGAAGCCAAGACTCCTAAAAGTCATTCATGTGTAAAACCAATCTTACTAACCTCCGATATGAACTATTTGGTAGTGACTACAAAAAGAACACAAAAAAATCAGCCTAGAGATTCTATACAATTATTAGTGAATGAATTCATAAATAATGTAATAATCAGTTGTAATTTAGGAAGGAGGAAGGTCATGTTCTTCTAGTATATATTTTACAATAATGAAAAACATATATTATATTTAATCTATTGGTAAAATTTGCAAAAAAAAATTAAATTTAAATAATGTAGTAAAAGTATTATTTATTTCAAATCCATTTTGGATAGAATTTCCTCCTCATTCTAAAATTTGGTTTTAAAGATTTTCTACTATTAGGTAATATTTTTAGATGAATCTTTTATTTAAGATACATGTATATGTGGGATGGATTTAAGAGTTCTATTAAAAGATAGGTTGTACAACAATCAGAAAATTATGATTGATGTTAAGATAACCCACGGAAGCCTACCTAAATTATCCTTTCACTAAAATTGTTTAGATGAAGGTGGTCACTCCCCTTTGGTTTCAATAAGATTTTTAAGAGAAAACATACATGGTAAACATGTAGCACTTAAGTAAATCTGATAATTAGACGCAATTTGAGATGAAAATCGATTAACGTTCACTACAGTTAAGAAAGAACACGCTGTTTTTAGTTCTATTATTACAGACCAGGTAAAGAAGCCTATGATAAAACTATCTTCCCAGGAGTCTCTTCCTTATTAAACTAAAGTCAAAATAGAAACAACTATAAAGTAACTAGATTCAGTCAAACTATATCATGTGCAACATCAATGATCTTGTTAAGTGGCTAATTCAAGCATATTTTGTTGATTATTACAACCAATCAGGAAGTAAATAAATCAAATGAATCGAATGGTCTATGACTCTATAGTCTATAGTACTATCTTAATTTAATCTAATGTAAGTGTACAGTGAATACCCAACAAGTATTTATTTTATTGTAATGTAAACTTCAGAATAAAGATCAAACTAACTTTATCATGATAATCAAGTACATATTACATATCTAGTTTTACCATCTTCAGGGAAGTAGTTCTATTGTCTTCATAGTTAGTAATCTAATGGTGTGTCGAGTCTATCGCCGAAGTCGTTATCTATACATACATACTATATAGTTTACATCTATCTATCTATCTATTTACTCTCATGAAACTAATTGTCTGATACAATATTTAAATTAATTCTTTCTGAGTCTGTTAAGATCATCCAAAAAAGGGCAATTAGCATAAAAGTCAAATACATTTTGAGCACTTAAACTTAAAAGAAGTCTTCTAGTGTATAGAAATAACCATGTATTTTAAACAAACTGTAATTTTAGCAAGGAAATAAATCTTCAATGGTTAACTAAATAGTCTTAAAAATATCCATATCGTTATAGATTTAGGATAAAATATCTTTCTTAATTTAAATAAAAAAACTTAATAATTTGATGGACTTAGGTATTTTCTTGTTTCTAGCGCAACAAAAATATTTACGAGTATATACTTCATTATCTTAAAAGATAAAAAAGGTATTTGGTAAAAGATGAAAGAAGTATTCTTATACCAATAAGCTCAGATCTTAACTTATTAGATAAAAATTGAGATCATAAAGCCTTGTCCACACTAGTAGACATGTTGCGCGATTTTGGTCTCAGAGACATGTCTAGCGATTTGTCTATAGACATCGGCTAGACAAACGGCGTTTACGGTCTCGTTGCTAGACCAAAAATCGCATGTCTATGGTTTTTTATTCTAAATGGTAGACATGGTGCAACGTTAGGCATGTTGCGCAACGTGTCTACAAGTGTGGACGCTAGACCTAGACCATAGACGGTCTCAGAAGATGTCTATAGACACGTTGCGAGACATTTCTATAGACGTCGTTGTTGTCTATGAGACCGTCATTGTTTAAATACTAAGGAAATTTTAATATTACACTGGGCCAAACAAAACCAATTTAATTAATCATCATAAAATAATTTACAATAATGTAATTTAAACAATTACAGAGGTTTACCTAGATTTACCCTTTTCTAAAACTGTAAACTGTAATTTAATTATAAGGTAATAAGCTTTAATTACAAGCGATTAACATTTATCTATAGTTAAGGTACAAAAATTGAAGCCCTCTTCATTATAGCAGAAGGTTCATTTACTTCTTAATTTAATTTAAAAAAATAACTAACTTCTTTCCTAAGTCTATTTAGTAAATGCTTAAAAATACTTAACTTCATTCTTTACAACCTCCGAACCACTAAATATTTTAAAGTCATCCATCATATACGTTTAATTTTTAAAATACCGTTATTGCAACTTAAAAGTGCCTATATTTAATTGAATTTTTTCCAACACATTTATAATATTGTGTCAGTAATGTCATTATTCATGTTTATTCTCTTCATTCTTGTATTTAATATTGTCGTATATATCTAGGACATCAGACTGTTGGAGACTTAGAAAAAAGTAGACATTCTTAAAGAGAATATTTTTAAAAAAATACTAAAATAGAATTGAAAAAATAGGATACAAAAAAACTTTTCAATTAATATTTTTGAATACAAATATGTAATGCAGATTCTATGTCATTCTAGAGTGGATTTGTTTAAAAAGAGAAATTACAATATGCAAGTTAGGATGTGAATAATGGTCGTTGGGTGAGTGAAGGTAACGGTAAGGAATACAGTAATCAACCAGAAATAGGTGTCCCCTTTAGGAATTCAGAACCCGTAGCTGTGACCCCGGACTTGTCACTTCGAATCCTCTAAGCAGTTTAGTACGTGTGCTTCTTCTTACTGCATAAGAAGTAAGCCTAAGACTACCAAACAATCATAAAAAATACAACTATTTTCGTAAGACCAAACTTAAGTACTTTAAGTTATTTCTTGACTTTTAACCACAAGCAAGAGCGAAAAAACTACCTGGCCATAAACAGTCGCACTACAAGCGTCATAACAAACAAGATTGTTTTTCCCCTCTGGAGCCTTGATATCAACAGAGTTTGACCAATTTGTTTTAAGCCTTGTTTCTTGTAACCTTATACTTAGTCCACACGTGTGTATAATCTAAATAATTATTATATATATATGTTTTGTTTTTGTATAATTTTTTAATGTTTGCTGTTATTGTTATGTTACAGAAAGGGGTATGGGGGCAGGGGTGGTGGGGGTATTATTTGCCCTCCTTATCAACTGTATACAAGCTCAAGTTTCTCCTATTACAAATCAAGGGTAAGCATAATTATTTTTCTTTTTTACTACAATTTTTTTTAACAAAATAAACTTATTTTTAAAAATTAAAATGTAGACAAAAGATTAATATTATAAAACTTATATTTACACTCACTAAAACATATATATTCGAAACTCCAAACAAAATGTTCGATCATTCAGTCCCTTTGAGTTGGATAATAATTATTATAAGAAGAGCAGTTGCGGGTAGAATCTGCCTTACCCGCATATCATGTTTGAAAAAATGTTTAGAATACAAACTGCTTCGAACGAATTGAGAAAAATAAGATATAAGAGCAAACAAATTTAGGCAAATTTTGACCTAAAATATTTGTTTCTAGATTACAAATAATTTCTAGGAACTATATACATTTTCTCAATTTCAAATAGAATTAAGAAAGGCCTTTAATACCATACATATTACTTATAATATATATATATATATATATATATATATATATATATATATATATATATATATATATATATATATATATATATATATATATATATATATATATATATATATATATAATATATATATATATATATATATATATATATATATATATATAAATATATATATATATATATATATACATAATACATAAATGTAAACATATACATAATATGTATGTATATAAAATTACATTTTTTTCTCCAAAAAACATATTTGTATATGCTTTTCATAACCAATACGAACTCTAGCTCCGTTTCCTTGGACTAGTGTAGCGCCCGGTAGCGGTATGATTTATGGTTTTTTAAAAAAATAAAAACAAAAGAAGCGTTTGTGGGAAAACAAACGCTTTTCGGTTAACAAAGAAGAAATATGTCAATTTGTTTTATCTTTTTTACAGGTGAATAGAAAATAATGGACAGAAACAAGGGATCTCGACATAAGAGACCTTCAAAGTTGGTTGTTATGCAATGTCAAACACAGAATCATTCCAAAAACAAACCATTTAGAAATTTCAAATATTCATAAAATATGTTATGAATAAATTAGAACAAACTAAATATAACAGGGACATCTAAACATTGTCTGTTTGTCCGTATTTACAATATCTAATAAAATATAGTACATATAATGGATATTATAATAAACTACTTCCGTTAATCATTTAATATAGTGCCACTGATTACGTAGTACCTTCAAGAATTAACTATTATCCCACGCAGCCTCAAACCCACAGCCTACACCTTGTAATTATGTCGGCTTATCAAGATAATTATTTATTCTCAAGTGTTTTAAGGGATTTTTAAAGACCAATTTTTAACCAACTTGAGTAGACGAAACCATTTTCACTGTTATTAAATTCGACAATAACTCTGCAGAAACAAATATGTAACTTAATTTTAATTTATTGACTTCCAACCCATCTTAGACTATAACAATAATGAATGTTTTAAACCAATGACTGGATGTATGTCTACACTGTTTTGGCATCAATTTTCAAATCTGGATTTCTCTCAAAACGTTAAGGACGTTTTACTGTATAATACTACTGTAATATGCCACTGTATTACGGAGACCTGCCTCGCCTTTTTAGGGGTGAAAAGGAAATATTAAGTTAAAAATAATACTTCAATACTAATTTGAATTACTTCAGTAATGAAATCTGTCAATGCCGGAATGGGAATAGCTTTGATATTACCATTCAAAGAAGGGTTTACCGTCAATACTGCATCTTGGAATGACTAAATAGGTTTTAGCTAAACACCATCATTAGACCAGTAGAGAATCCTAAGAGACTAAGGGAAACCAAGAACTAGTATTAATAGAAGTATGTAATGGTCAATAGTTAATTAATAGAAAGTACTAAATATCCCTAAGATTAAGATACTCCATGAGTTTGTAGACTCTTAGCTTTCTACTGGTGTCCAAATCGGTTAAATGATATCCAAATCAAGGAAAAATATCCGGGTAAGTCCTTATTCGAATAATAAGCTGAGTCTACCATAACGTACTCATATCGTGATAAATTTATTCGATGGGTAAAAAGGTTTAACTTAATAAAATATTGATTTTATTAAGGTCGCGGTCGGTAGGGAATTATTAACAATTTTATTTCACTCTACTGTGCAAAAATGGAGTGAAATGAAGTTGTTAATGATACCCTACAGACCTTAATAAGATTAATATAAAATAAAGGGTAATATACTGCGAATATGTAAAAGAATCATAAAAGTGAATAAGTCCTAAAATTATACCGCAGGTTAGCAGGTCATTAACTGAAGAAGTTTTACACATATTATATACTTATTAATGGCTGCATCTGAAGATCACTGCTATGAACTTTTCTAAAAATAATAGTCACGATCTTACACCCTCGGTAACAATTTTTACGCTTCAACTACTAATAACCGGCTAATCTCATTTGACGCCTCTTCACTTAAGACTTAACGTACAGAAGAATGACTACTACTTAAGGAGACATCGCCAAGAGTAGTAGTTTTAAACTTCTTACCTGTGACCTGTGCCCCAAATTTGTGAACGTGTAAATCTTGTACTATTTCTTAGTTCCTTTAAACTCTAAAACTTGCACCAAATTCTCCAGTTTAGGTCGACTTATCTGTTTATTAATTAGCAATTTTTTTTTCTTTTCCTCATGATTTATTCATGAGAACGTCAAATGAAGAAGCTACTCAGCCAGCTATTTTAGCTATCAGCTTTTTTTATTATAATTAATATATTATATATAATACGTCAAATAATTGAAATGCTATAAAACTCTTCTAATACACATATTATATTATATTTATTTTGTGGTGATATCACAAGCGCGCAACACTGCAACACTACACCTCCCTTCCTTAATCGTGCCGAACTTGGAAGTAGGTACTTATTTCAATAATTAATTGAATCCTGCATTAATAGCGCTAACGAAGTGCTCCTCTTTAAAAGCACTCTATTTAACGACATTTTTTAAAAGAATTCTCTGAATTGCGTTATATTGTTTCTAGCTCAATGTAATAAAGGAATAAAATGGATATAAAAATAGAAAATTCCTTTTAAGATTGCAAAACATTCCTAATTAAGGATAAAAAAAACTTGTACTTATCGCAAAGCGAAACAAGTCGACCTTGCCTAAAATGTGTAAACTTGTAATTTTTAGTTATTTTCTTTACATTGGCTAATCCTAATCATGTATTATTAAATAATTTAAACTCTTACTAATGAAACCTTTGTCAAACACAATTAACACATTATATTTACAACCAGCCTAAGCTGAAGCCGTAAAATATCACTTTCAAGTTTAAAATGCACAAAACTGTTGCAACATAATAATTAGAGTAGTAAGTGGAGTTACAAGAGGGAAGAGGGTGTGGTCCTCCCAAGGTGGCACTATCTAGATCTAGGGAGAGGAAAAGGAAAAGAAGATGGGTAAAGAAGAAATCATTTAGAAATGAGTGTAAAAATTGTTAAATTGAGGTATCAAATTTTATATGGTATCGGTTTCAATGTATTTTTATGTCGTGGGTTGGGAAATCCCGCTTAAAAGAAAATATTGGATATATCTTACCAGGTACGATCTTTTTCTTAGCATTCTGATAACTAATTAACTAATTTATATTATAACTATTTATAATTGTTGCCGCCGTCACCTTGACGGTCCTTTTATCGTCTTGATTATTTTGATATTACCGTATTGCTCCGGCTCCGAATATAAGACGCCCCCGAATATAAGACGCACACCGATTTTCGAACCAAAAATCTGGGGAAAAAATAATGCATCATATATAAACGCTCCTCGAATATAAGACGCACACCGATTTTTGGAGAAGCAAAAACGGAAAAAGAGTGCGTCTTATATTCGAAGCAATACGGTAGTTCCCTTTTGATTATTCTTACTAGGACTAGGTACAATATTTTGCTCTTAATATGAATATGTTTTTGGGCTGGGGTGTAGAAGAGATTTCCGTCACGCAAAAAACGAAATAAAAAATGTTAATCTCTTAAATACAGTAACAGCAAGTTATGATCTAGCAGGAGGTAGCTAGATTTCACTTTTTAGTACTATAATTCGCCAAAAGTATTATCTTAATTTTATATAAAAGTATATCAGACGTCCAAGCGGACCAAAACATTTTTTTCAATTCTGGAGAACTGCTGCCACGGTCAGTGGCGCACCCAGGATTTATTTTTGGGAGGGGCACAGATTAAAAAAAAAATAAGGGGGGGGGGGGATGTAATGTGGGCTTAGCATAGCCACAGACGATTAACCAGTCTGGGTTTCTTTGTTCTTAAATTACTTCATATCAAGGGCGGATCCAGCCAATTTTGAAGGGGGCTGGGCTCTTTAAGGGGGTCCGGGGGCCCTCCCCCGGGAAATTTTTTATAGTTTACGTAACTTGAAAACGTCTTTTTAGCCTATTCCAAGAGCATCTAAAATGTTATTATATACAAATAAATTTAAGTTTTTTATGAACGGGACATGAAGACCAGGGTATTTTATTTAAACATAATTATATACATACTAATAATATTTTATTATTAAAAGTTGTACATTATATAATAGATTGTTTTATTTTAGTAGCCAGAAAAATAAATTGGTACATTTTAAAAATATTTTAGTTATGTGAATTAACAAAAAAAAAAAAAAAAAAAAAAAAAAAAACGCCAAATGTTTTGAGTTTAACAGAAATTAGCTGATAGTATTAGGTTAAAAATAAACATAGTAGGGTATATAATAGTCCAGTCAATAAGTACAAAAATAGTCTTCCTTGCGAATGGTCGGGTATCTGCAATTTTTAAAATCTTATTCTACAATTGAACCCGTTTCTAAATTTATTAATATTAATTTTTCGATAATTAAAAACTATTCTAATGACTGCTACTAACTATTTTAATTAAATTTAATTAATATATTAAAGTAGAACTTTAAATTAAAATAAATACCCTTAAAACAAGAAAAATTTAATTAAAAACTTGATTTAAAAATGTTATATTGTAACCTTTCAAAATAAACAATGGATAATAGTCGGAAAGAAATTCGTCCCACTAAAAAGATCTGACCGACCATGCGCAGTCGTAATTTTATGCAGATTTTCCCAAGTTCAATAGACGACACTTTTTCCCAGGAGCTCCATCCCTATTTTATAAATCCTTAACCTAAACGGGTTGACTTAACTTACTTCTATTTTTTTTTCTTCATCTTCATTTTAAACACCAAAAAAAAATATGTCGGGCAAAACTAGGTAGATTATTACTTATTTATTAAGTGATACTGACTTATTTAAAATACTTACTTATTTGCATACTTAAATTTTAAGTCTATGGCTTTGGAGGAGGGGTGGGGGCACGTCTTTTTAAACGCCAAAAAAATATGTCGGGCTAAACTAGGTATATAATTACTTATTTATTTATTTGACTATCACAACACTATATTACTTTAACACGTGCTGCGGACTTGCATACTTAAATTTTTGGTCTGGCTTTGGGGGGGGCACGTGCCCCCTGTGCCCCCCCCCCCTGGGTGCGCCACTGGCCACGGTGGTTTTAAGGTTGGCTAAACTGTTGGCTACACAGGATTCAATACCCAAAAACACGATTCAATGTTTCTCCATGTTTACTTATTATGCTAAGATAATCTGGCCTTTACCATCCCCACCACTTTAATTTAAGCCCTCTCACCTTTATAACATTATAACATGACCACCAAAAGTAGCGCTTCCGATTCGTCTTCTTTACAACAATATTTATTTATTTATTTATATATATGATATTTATATTTATTTATTATATGATGTTTATAAGCAGGTAAACTCTGAGGATGTTAAATCAGACTTTTAAACATTCTCAGTCAATTGTACAATATAATAGTACATTACGCGTGTAGTGCGGAAAGTAGCATTTTGCATGCGAGTGGGGAGTTTGCACCCGAGCGACAGCGAGGATAGTAAAACCACACGAGCAAAGCAAAATGCAGTTTTCGCACGAGTTGCGTACCGTACTTTATCTACAATTATTGGATTTTAATAATAAATACAGAAAAAAAAAATATATATTATTTAATAAAATTACTGTATGTAAGTTCGTAGGAATTTCTCGTTTGATAAAGATGACATTAATTCATAAGTTGTATTTTGTGCCGAATTAATTATTTCGGGAGGCGTACCTATTATTCTCCTCATTTTCGTCATAATCACTTAAATCACTCATTGTTGTTCACTAAAAACTCGATATAAATATAAACAGTTTCTTTAATTAAACAAACAGCAAATTAGTTTTGTTAAATGTAAACAAACTCGCTAATCGTGCTTTAAGGGGAAGAATTCCTCTTTTTTCCGCCCTAGGGCGGAAAAAAAGAAGAATTATGAACGCGCAAGCGCAATAAATACAAATTCGAAAAGAATCACTTTCTACGCGTCTAAACAGAGATGTAATGTTTATAATTCGTATCAACGTAGATAATAGTACATTACGCCTCTAGTGCAGAAAGTAGCATTTTGCATGCGAGTGTGGAGTTTGCACCCGTGCGACAGCGAGGGTAGCAAAACCACACGAACAAAGCAAAATGCAGTGTTTGGACGAGTTGCGTACCGTACTTTATCTACGATTGTGGATTTTAATAATAAATACAGAAAAAATGGAATAAACGTCCTGTATGTAAGTTCGTACTTCTCTTTTGATTAAGACGACATTAATTCATTGAATTAATTATATCGGGAGGCGTATTATTCTCCTCATTTTCGTCATAATCACTTAAATCACGATTGAGGTGAAATTCACGCCAATAATACTTCTCTATAAGATAAATAGTTCACCTATATTTCAACTAAATATCTGCAACCATTTTGGTATTATTAAATAAGGAAAAGTTCCGAGACGCCCATGCTCGATTTTTTTTAATCTTATATGAAAATTCTTGAGGAGTAGATTAAGAATATTTGGGGCTTTTATATTGGTTATTTATCGTGCCTAAAAATGAAATGGAGGTATTCTATATCTAAATAATGAAATAAACCATGTACCATGTACAATATAGTCCTGATTATTTTCTTTGAAGGCTGTGGAAACGGAATTACTTAGGCGTTTTATTTTATCGCTTGGCCTACATGATAATAGGAAACCTTTAGTCACTGATTCCTGGCTTGATGAAGAGCCAGGTGCGCGGGGTAAAGGCTAGTTCTCAATAGATAAAATTATAACAAATATTTTTTTTTTTTTTCAGATTTGTAATTCGGGGCACTTAAACTTGATAACAAAAAATAAACTCATAATTTGAGACTCGTAAATAAATGGGTCGGATCTTTTTTACTTTGACAATAATATAGAACATTATATTATAAAGAGAGAAAAATTGTGGGGACGCTACATTTGATTCCCTGGAGTCCAAAAAAGTGGTTTTAAAAAATGCCTGTCTGTGGTCTGTCATTTATGCAGACGCGTGGACCCTTAACTGATTTCGATGAAATATGGGAAACATGTTCAGAAAAAATCACACCCCGAGACGAATCCCAGAAATGAATTTGGGGAGGTATGGTACTCCTCAGAAACTCTGAAAAACGTTATTATATATAAAAAAAAAATTATTTCTTGAAAACGGTCCAGACGATTTTTATTTAAAAAAAAATCTAAAATGTAGTCCATTTAAATACCAACCATATAAATCGTTTCCAGGGAAAAATCTAGTTTTTAAGCAAATAGCCATAAACCTAAAGGGTGATAGTTCAGGTTAGATTCCCCTCCGGGGAGGAGTTATTTTAACAGTAAATTTTGAAATGTCCAATAATAATATTAACGTAACTTGAAACAGCTAACAATTGGAAAACACGACCTGGCAAGCATGTACTCGTATATGAGAAAGTTTAGTACGAGTTGTTGTACAGATTTTTGATTAAATGATCCATGAATTATTGTTAATATATTATAAACCACAATCACGCTTTCTCTTATTCGAATCTTCTTTTATCTCGCGATGTTGATTGTTGACACAGATGTCTTCCAAGTTTTTCTATTCTGGCAGAGCGTTTTGTATTTTATCATAACATTAACATTAAATTATCCTCAATCAATTTTGCAATAAAATTGATCCCGTTGAATGTGAAAATTTAAAGATGAAACTTCCAAAACATCTGTCTTACTAAATATTACCGTCCTTTACTATCATAGAATTAATACTGTTTTACCAATGACTTTTTTTCAAGCACCAAGCACCTATATAAATTTCTGCATTTTTTAGATGGTATACTGTAGTTGGATCTAAATCAATAAGACCAAACTGGGACTACAATTGTGCTGTGACTGTCTCTAGTACGTATCCACCCAGGCCAACGACTGTAGTTGTAGAAATATCAGGACGACAAGATTCGGGAGAGGTATTCAAGACAAGTCAATTCACTGCAGTTGAACCATTTGTCACCAGACTCGTTCGATTACAGGTAATGAATTATATCTCATATTGTACTCGTATTTCAAATCAAAGTTTGCCCCGGTAATTCAACTATAGCAAAAAAGAAGAGAAAAAAAAAACGTAATTTCAAATCATTATTAAAGATAAAAGCAGCTGATTAGATCGGTCATATTTAATCTTAAATAAAAGTTAAAATATGTTGTAATATTAAAATTATATTTACTAATTTCAACCAGTGCTGAAAAATGTCTCAACACACTAAGTATCACAGAAGGCTGATGCGCGAGACGACTACTAAATTAAAATTGACCGATTTGGCTGACATTTTATAAATGAGTTCAATCGAATGTTGTAGTCAATTTTAAAAAATCAAAATTTTAAAGTGCAACAGGACTTGCATATGCTTAGTAGCTGATAATTTGAAAATCAATGAGAGGTTCTAAAAGGTTTTTTTATGCTCTCTAAAATTTTTCTTTAGCTCAATTTCTCTATCTCAATTAGTTTTTGATATATTATGTGATTTTTGGAAATTTTCGTGAACCACTCTGAAAAAAGACATAAATCGATATCTCGAGAACTATTGAGATAAGGGCATATGCTTACTCGACATTTTTTATGGCACTTGACCCATAGAGTTAATATAAAAAAAGCCAAATTTTAGAAATTTGAGGTGGCCGTAACTATGGTGAACCAAAATTTCTATTTTTTGTAATTTTTGAGAGGTGTATCATTTTACAGGTATTGAAATTCAGATCACAAATATAATATTATATAACCAAATAAGTGCATACCTAAGATACTAAAGGATATTATACTCACCTTGTTCCTCCAAAGTGGAACTTTTTATACATATATTTATTAGTAAAAAGAAAAAAAAATGTAGGAAATATGAATGAAACCCTTTTAGTAACTTGTTGGCAAGTACTTGACGGAATTTGTTTTAAATATTTTTTGAGGGTTATTTTTCTATCCATGCCGATAGGGGGCGAAATATTAGAGATAGAAAATGAAGTTCCAAGTAACTTTTTTGATTATTTTTCGCCATAGAATCCAAATCTGCTATTAAAAATATACATTCCAATTTGAAATTTTAAAGTTGGGTGGCCTGGGGGCAAAGAGGGGGGAAAAAAACAAAAAAAAAAAACATTAAAACTAGTGCTACTAGCACCACCTGGTACAGAACATCAAAACTAAAGTATTCTTTAAATAATAAAAATTAAATAATAAAAAAAGTAAAGTATTCTTCTTTTTTTTATGTAAGACAATAAGCCAAGTCTCGCATAAAACTTGTGAGATCATGAGTTTAGACAAGTCTACCCCTATCCAAGTAAATTCTGCAAGGTCTAATTTATCCAGAACAAGTATAAGGTATTATTTGTCTTTCCCCCCTTTCTATTCTCTGTCCCTCACAAACTCAAAAATTTTCTTTCCCAAATCACTCTAAACCTATCTACTAACAACCTTTTTACGTGAGACTTGACTAATTTTTATACATAAGTGTTTTTGTTGGGATATTATAGTCCTACTTCTTTTCTATAAAAGCTTTGGAAACTAAACCATTTTGGAATTTCATTTAATCACAATAGGAAACATAACCACTGATTACTAGCATGAAGGCTAGTCTAATAAGTATTCAGGTTAGGTTCTGTTGACTTGGACTGTGTGATTATTGGATTATTACCAACAGCATTGTTTTTTTGGTTTTTTTTTTTTTGGTTTCATATAGGTATCTAAATCACGGTCATAAGTTGGTTTCACTTCAGTGGCATTTAACAGCACTATAATTAGTGTCATCAGCTGTCTAAGAATTATTCAGAAACCAAAATATATTAATTTTATAATTTATTATTTAAATATTGGTTCTGTCCTTAATAAAGTTTTTTTTGGTAATTTATTCATTTTTTATATTTATTTAGATTGGAGAACTTGGTCCAGGAGAATATAACCTAACAGCAAGAGGCGAAGGAGGACTCCAGTTCTTCAATTCAACTCCTCTTGTTTACCAAGCAAAGAGCCTTTCTATATTTGTGCAAACAGACAGAGCAGTCTATAAGCCTGGATCAAAGGTCCAATTCAGAGTCTTAGTTCTAGATGCTAATCTTAAACCCACAGTCACTGGTGCCATTGAAGTTTTTGTAACGGTAAGTCACTAATAAATATATTGCACTTGTATAGACTCAGTTTTATGTTGCACTCTAAAATGATATAAATCATCTTACTTGATTTCTTTAATTAGAGAAGTTTTTTTCTATTAATGCCATATAAATGCTAAAAGCTGTTTAACAATAAATAAGTAAATTTTACATAGAGAGGCAGTTTCTTCAAATTCATTTTGATTGCCTCCATCAACTAATTTTTGTCATTGGTTTAATCACAGTAGTTAACTAAAAAAACGAATGCCTTTACCACTAATAATTCAAAATCCAACTACTCCAGAATAAGAAGAAAGTCTATATTGACTAATGCCAAAAAAAAAACCCTCAATAATTCAAAATTGCTAGGTAAATTTGATTGAAAAATAAAATTATACACAAGTTGGGCCATCAGCCAATAATGGTTTAGGAAAATATGGTGCACAGGTAGTTACATACATGTATAATCAACAGCCATTACAGCGTTAACATAAACAAAACTTAATAAATCCAACTTATCAATTTATCAAATTATAAACATAGTGAGTTGGAGATAAATTGCACAATGATTGTAATAATATATTCATGTGAAAATGTGTAATGTGGTATTGTCAGATTGATAAATAACTTTAAATTATTACTTAGATAACTTTATCACAAAATCTATTGCAGGACGGAGATGGCAACAGAGTGAAAGAATGGCGAAGAGTTCTTACAACAAAAGGAGTATGGTCAGGAGAAATCGAGCTATCGGACAGTCCCGTATTAGGAGATTGGACTTTACATGTGGCTGCACTGGATCAGACAGTAACTAAGAAGTTCCAAGTAGCTGAATACGTTCTACCAAAATTTGAGGTTACACTAAACGTACCACAACATGCTCTATTCAGAGATTCCAGAATTGCAGCAGATATTAGAGCAAAGTATACATAATTAAATATAAACATTTACTTATAAGTGACAATTAAATTATACTTTAAGTATTTACAGAATCTAAAGCTTATTTAGTATTAAAAAAACCTATTTATTCGCAGATACACATATGGAAGACCAGTGAAAGGTGAAGCAACTGTGACAATGCAGCCAACTTATTTCTCAGAGAGTATACAACCAATTTTCTCAAATCCTATACGCAAAGTAGTTCCTATCGACGGAAAAGCAGTGGCTGAATTTGATATTGTCAGAGAATTAAAGTAAGTTTAAGCAGAATATATAAAGTTAATAACCTTTCATTTTTATAATTAACTTAATATAATAATCAATTTTCATACATTGGATATCCCTAGAATCTTTCCGACGTTAATGATTTGTTATATATTTCTTAAAACATATGATATGATTGTTCCACTAATTTGTAAACCTATTAATTTTTAGTTTAACAGATGATTATGAAAGGTCTATTAAATTTGAAGTGACAGTAGAAGAAGCATTGACTGGAAGGAGACAAAATACATCAGTTCTTATGACACTACACGAACACAAATATCACATGGAATTGGTCAAGACTTCCGATTTCTTCAAACCTGGCTTAAAGCATGTTGTTTTTGTAAGTATATTTACTTCTCTACTTGAATAATTTTAAATCATATTTCTTTGGCATAAGCTAACAATACTAGAGGTAACTGTCATTTAAAATAACAACAGTTAAGCATAATAAATTAGTTTTACCAAAATTTAAGGTAATTTTGTTCCTAATGCGGAATTTTTGATAAGAGACTTATCAAAATTTGCAAAGAACTTGTTTTCTTAACAAGAAAATTAAAAATTATTTTTTTTTTAGTTGTTTTTGACATAAATAAATGATACATTAATGACAATGTGGAATTGCACAGCTAGATGGAGACGTTTTTTTAAAATAAAAAAATCATAAGGATAAGCAATATATTAACTAAATAAGAAAACAAAATTAAAGCCAGAAGATGCCTCAAGAGGAGGTGAAATATTGCATATAAAAGCAAGGTGTATTACTTTATTAAACGCCGTATAGACCTCAGAAAAGAAAGTTGAAAGAATTTAAAATAAAGGGTAAAAGACGAGGGTAATGAATTATCAGTTTACCTTTATCCTCATAATTAATAAATAATAATTAATACACATTTTTACCAATCTTTCCTCCAATCTATTTATTACTTTTTTATTATTTATTTATTTATTTTTTGGTGTTTGGTACGACATATATCAGTGCTTTATACAATTCTTTACTTTAGAGTTTAGAGTATAACTTAAGTGAACATAAAAGTAACATGTACACTGTCTCTATAAATTGTTATTGAACATTATGCTTTGAGTTATATACTTACATTATTTTGATTTAACTCACTTTTGCAAGTATTACTACCAAGTATAGAATGTATATTTTATGATATATTAATTTATTTAAAAATTAAAATCTCTGCCCTGAGAATGGCAAACTACAATGTTTCAAAATTTTATTGTAAAAGCTAATAGAATCAACTGCTCAAAAAAATAATATTCATCTTATTTTAATTTCAGCTCAAAGTCACTCAGTTTGATGGAACCCCAGTTATAGACAGCAATTTACCAGTCAAAGTTAAATCAGGCTATTCTAACAATTACGAAGCCTACGAAGAAACAGACCATGAAATATCTCCAACTGGTCTAATCAAGCTTACCTTCTACCCTCCAAAAAATACTTCTGTTATTGGAGTTGAGGTAAACAAATGGTTTAACCCTTAATAATAACATATAATTAAATATTATTAAAATTATTTTAAAAATCACTTACCAAATCACTTTTTCTTCAAGGCATCCTATGGTGGAGTTACAGAGTGGTTTACAAGTGTAAGTGCAGCATTATCACCGAGCAGCAATTACATACAAGCATCTATAACAACAGAACACCCCAAGGTTGGTAGTTAATTATAAAAAACATAAAGTATAGAAAACAATATCATTATGAACAAAAGAAGTTAATAAACGCTGTATTAAGACAAATAATGGTTGACTTAAAACTTTTTTAAACAAAATAGTAAAAGTTTGAAATATTTGTTATTCTTCTTACTTCTTTGTTTTTGTACTGATTGAATTTAGACTTTTATATAGACTTCGTGATTAAAAGGAGGAGCTTACCATATAAACTCTAAACTCTTACAATTTTTTTTTTTTTTAATTATTATTAACACACTTTTTTAAATTTATAGGTAAATTCTGATGTCGAAATAGAAGTCAACATAACTGAAAACACACCATCAATAATCTACCAGGTAGTTGGGAGAGGAGATGTTTTACTCGCTAACACTGTATCAGTAAGGAACGGAGCAACTACCGCTGCTTTTAGATTCCGTGCTACTGCTTCAATGGCACCTAAAGCTAAATTAATTGTTTATTACTTGAGGAATGATGGAGAGCTTGTGGCTGACACTGTTGACATTGAAATTGATGCTGTTCTTCAAAATTTTGTAAGTAGTGAACATAATATGTAACTTACTTACTTACTTAGTTGAATCCTCTTCTACCATTTGGTGTAAAGGATGACCAAAAGGATTACCACATATCTCTATTGTGGGCTAGTGTCCAAGCACATTGTAGAGATATTCCTCTCTCAGCCAGGGTGGATGTGGTTTTGACAATCCAATTTGTCCTTCTTCTTCCCATGAGTCTCTTTCCCTCGCACCTTGCTTCATAGAACTTTTTGGGCAGTCTTTGTTTATACATTCTAAGTTCCAAATTTAAGTGTCCATTTTCCTCGCCATATAAATGCCATATTAGAGGTCCATTATTTTCCATTTTTTCTTTTAATTTTTAAAGTTTTGGGATTGCAAGGAATTGACCCTTAGATCTTTAACCTAATAGAGGGGTTGCCTCCTCAAAGCTTATAGGATTCCCTGTAACTTCAAGGCTAGATGATGTTTTACTAGTCCTCTACTCCCTGAGATTTTTTAGGTCAGCCTCCAGGACTGCAGGGATCCCTCCTCCTTTTTCAACCGGGCTTGGGACTGCCTATGGCCTATAACTCCAACTCTAAAATAACATTGTTATTGGCAACAAACCTTTACAAAAACCTAGATTAGAACCTACATCTCAAAGGACTTCAATATATCAAGTTACATTTTTATTTATTTACCACCTGACTATAAGATAATTGTAGAGTGAAAGTATTAACAACATTCATTCTGTCTTGTCTTGTCTCTCTGGAATACAAACTAGACAAGGGACAAGAAGGTTTCAGGGCATGCTCCTTTAGTATTTTCATTTACACTGATCTCCAATCAGATCATCATGAGTAAATTAATAATTCAAAAATAATTTTATTGATTGAATGACTAAATGACTTTAAACGTTTTAGGTATCAGTCAATAGCAACTTTAATGAGGTAGGACCAGGGCAAGGAGTGGAACTTAAATTGCAAGCAAAGCCGAATTCTTACATTGGACTTCTAGGAGTTGATCAAAGTGTACTTCTACTTAAGAAAGGAAATGATCTCCTCATGGTAAGAAATATATTTTTTCTTCTTCTTAACAAAGAGAGAAGGTTAGAAATAATGCATTTACTATTATTTGTTAATATTTGTTACAGACAAATACTTTCTCCCTTTATATATTTCTTGCTCTAGCGAAGTCAAGAAAAACAAAAATAATTCTGTGAACTAACTTCTAATACATCTTTGATTAGATTTAATTTACCACAGTGGTCCTATAAGTTAATAAACGTTTTCAGATTTAATTTGCAAATAGGTGCAGTAAATAATATAATGTTGTATTAACAACTTAATAAATGAAATAAATAATCGTAATGCAAATTAGAATTATAGAAGGGAAACAGAACTAAAAAAAAAAATCACTCCGTCGCTGCGATTGAGTGGATTTTTCTCAGTTACTAGTGTAAATTATTATATTGCACATTGTTAATTTAGTATAATAAACCTATAGGTTTATACATTTTTTCTAAATAATGATTTAATTAAAATTGGAAATTTTCAGGAGGATGTTGTAAACGAATTGGAATCATATGACAATAATGAATTAAAAGCAATTGGCAGTTGGCATGGAGCTTTCACAGCTCGAAAAGCATTTGAGGTAAGAATTACATAAAAGTATAATAATTATTTAACAATTAAATTAACAAAATTAAAACTGTTTTGCAGTAAATTGGTTTATTATTTTAGGATGCAGGAGCTGTTGTTCTTACAAATGGATTTGTCTTTGAAAGTACACCTTGGCGTAAGTATTTACTAAACAATTTTAAAACATATTAAATTATAGTTGGGCGGCTTCAGAGGACAATCTCATGATTTTTACTATTTATATTGATTAAAATGGGTGTAATACTTCAAATTTTGAAGGATAATGTAATCGCTATTATATATATTATATATGATAACGGCACTTAATAATTAAAGTTGATAATTAATTACACTTACTTATATGTGGGGCACACATATCACAGATAAGACAAGTTAAAGAGTTAATTGATTGTAATTTTAATTTAAGAGTCTCAGTGGCTCTTCAAAAGATAGCCCTCTTCACCAAGCTATTCTTTGAAGAAAAATACCATTGAAACTTAAAATCATAGTTTTATTCATACATTCATTTTCTTAATATTATTTCACCCATTCAATGATCAATGGAGTAATTCTAAAGTTAATTATAAAAATAAACATGTATTTAATCTCCTAGAATAAAGTAAATAACTAATAAATACAAAATTAATACACACTATACCTAATTTATATAATATAATCAATAAAAACATTAATTGTTTATAATTATATTATTTATTTTAATAGACAGAAGAATAGTATTCATGAATAATGTTCAATGTAAGTACATTTTAAGTGTAGTGGATTCAGGATGAGAATTAATTGAACTTTTTATTCCTCGAAAATATGTTAAAAATTTAAAAGAGTCTGATAGGGAGAGGTATAAATTAAATTATAATCTTTCATAAAATTATTACTAAAGAATTTCTGATTTTTGTGTCTCAATCGGTGTAGTCTCGACATTTCGTTCCTATGACTTCATTTTTACAATAATTTCAGGGGAGTTAATGGTGTAATCTTGAGTTGGAGGTTGAATTTAGTTTTACCTCATGTCAGTTTTCATAATAAATGCCTAATAGAAAGTTTTTTTCATGGATGTTCAAATTTGAACTAAATATTAATTAACTCAGTTTCACACTGATGATCTCATCGATTAGATGAGTAAAGTGGCCGGATAACCCCCGTCCTGTAATAACCCTGGCAGTTGATCGGGACTAAAACCCAAAAGAAAAAAAAAAAAAAAAAAACTCCAGTTCACCTTCATATAAACTAACAGAAAAGAATCTTGTATGTCCACTCAGTAAAAATCATTACGTTCTCTTATTCAAATTTAACTATTTAATATACGCAAGACAGGCTTGCATCTTACAGGCTTGCCTGTAAGCTACTTAAGTGGATTACCACTTATCTGGATACAAATGCCAATTCTACAGTTTATACAGCTGATGGAGCAACACTCCAATTTTTTATCATCCATTACATATATACAGGGTGACCCGCGATAAAATGTCATAAAGAAACTGGCGTATTCTATAGGTCAAATGCAACAAAAAATGTCGAGTAAGCATATGCCCATATCTCAATAGTTCTCGAGATATCAATTTTTTTTTTTTAAAGAGCTTCACGAAAATTTTCAAAAAATGCCTAATATCTCAAAAACTAAATGAGATAGAGAAATTGGGCTAAGGACCAATTTTAAAGAGCATAAAAAAAACTTTCAGAATCATTGATTTATTTCCAAATTATCAGCTGCTAAGCATCATTTAAGTTCTGTTACATTTGAAAATTTGGATTTATTAAAATTCAATCACAAAATTCCTGAGCTTATTACTCTTCATTGAGGAATGTGAGAAGTGTGGCGTTTTCAGGAAAAACTTCTGCTTTTCATAAGCTTTCAAATGGTATAATCAAAGTTTAAGATCAACGGACTAGTTTTTGAATTATGGTAGATTAAATGTTACCAGACGTGAAATTCATTCGGATCACAACCGATTCTAGTACAAATGCAAAAAAAGTTTCCCCAAACGAAACCACAACACTTAGGGTATCTTATAGGAAATTTGACGCTGAACAAAAAAGTTCTTATAAACATGGACCCGGAACAGCTTCGTTTTCGAGATATTCGCTAAAAACACAATTTTTGGATGTTTGTCCTTACAACTCTAACTTTAAAATTGGTCTTAGCCTTAGCCCAATTTCTCTACCTATCTCACGCCGGTTTCTTTATGACATTTTACTGCGGGTCACCCTGTATATTTGTAGCCAAAGGGCTTGTTAAGCCATGGGTAAGTATTATTATTAATATATGCAATCCACGACCCAATAAAACCCTGGTCCCGTATAAAACACCAAAATAAACATATAGGTGGACTTCAAACTTTTTTCAGACGAGTAATTAATTAATTAGCTAATATATTATTGCTTAAGTCTGGGAGTGCTACAGGACTTCTTGGACAAAATGAAAATTAGACTGAGATTATAAATAAAAACTTGGACGAATCTCAAATCGCAAACTTCGTTACACGGTTTCACCATATGAAAAAATTCACTCTACCGCCCCCAAAGAAGTTTCACTTCAAAAAAAAAAAGAAAAAAAAAAGTTGATCCCCTGTGAATACAAACGTCAGTGGGCCTTGCAAGATGCAGTGAGCCTTGCAAGATGGTTCTACTCGAGGCACGGAGAATAGAGCTACAGAGGGCTGAAAGGAAGGGGCTTGGATCCACCCACCAGGCGCGTTAGCACGGCATGGATCCACAGTGGATCCCCCCGTATTGAATGGGTTAAGAGACCATAAGCTCCCCAGGCCGGTTGTAATTGTGTAAATGATTCACCTGAACGATATGTGTAAGAGGAAGAATGAGAGACCCTCTACCACATATGCGATATTTCTAAAGGAATATTGGATAGGGCCCAAATTGACTACCACAAAGCATAAGATAATCACCTCAAGATAATATTATAGGTATAATAAACTCCAATCTTTGACTCAAGCAGCTATACCTTTGATCCGTTACAATACACTTATAAAAAAAAACGTTACAAAACACTTATAAAAAAATGAGAGAGAAAAGTAGTTCCTTTTAAGGTGTGTTGGGCTGCTAGCCAAATAAAATAAGCATAGGGTACCCATAGTATCTATCCTCAGCCAGTGGCTGATTCGGAAGATCAGGTGTATTAATTTTATATCAGTGTCACAATACAGAAAATTCAAATAAATGGACTTTCTTTAGTGTGGTCTAGCATTGTTTAAATGTAGTAAAAAAAAAAAACATTAATAAATAAAGCCCACATAATTCTCAAATAAATTAATTTTCAACTATGAATCCTCTACAATAATATATTCATTATAATTCACATCATCTCATGTTAGCCATATAATTAGTGAATGCCCAAATGCCACAAGTTAAGTAATTGTTCAAACTTATATATCTACCTTTTATACATTGCTTTATCATATTTATTCATTTTATTAGTTCTTTTAATTAATTCAGGATGTGAATGGATTACAAGTGTTCATTTATCGAATCTTCATTAACTTGCATCCATTTTCTAATCATTCTAATTCATTTAGCTTCAATATTGTAGTCAGATAATTTGTTTTACAATATTCTAATCAAGCATAAAAATTAATAATCAACACAACTATTTATTAATGTATTTATTTGTAAAACTAACTAATAAGTAGATGTAAACTCACCTTGAACTAATTTATTATGAAGAACTGAATGCTTATTATTATTTAATCAGGAGAACACTAATGCACATTTCTTATTTCATATTGGAAATTTGTGGGTTTATTTTTTGAAATACAGTTTTACCAACACAAACAGAAAGTTGTTAATCTTAAATCTTTATTTCTAAAAATAGATCAATAAATCTTTTTAATAAAAAAATCTTGTCACCCAGGGTAAAACATCAGTTTATTTTGAATCTGGTAATCAAATTTTATTTTAACTTTAAATAATTAAATATAGAATAAATATTTTGTAAATTAAATGTAAATCAACAAATTGGCTAATTCGGATTGTACGTACCCCAGAAATTTTTCGTACTTTTTCCTACTTGATTTTAGAGAAATTATTTATGTATGATTTGTTCATAGGAGAGTTTATATCCCTTTGTCTAAAAATATGTTGGAGTACAGAAAAGGGTACACAAAATTAAGGTTTTTAATATAATATACGGGATTTTATCACCTAACCTCATAGTAGGGGCACGTACAATCCGAATTTACCCAACAAATTATATTATCACACAATACAAACAGTTTAATACCTACAATGATAATATTTAATACCTATTACTTAAAACTGTTGTTTGTTTGTGTATTTTTCTTCCAACAAGTGTTCAAGGAATTATTTGGCTACTAAATCAGTTCTTCTAATACATTTATTCACACTAAGCTGTAGCTTGGCTAAATTATTAACCTTAAATTTACCTTTAAGTAGTTTTAAAGAGGGAAGAAGAGATAGATTTCCCTGTTTATTGCGTGTGTTTGTACAGTTCATTACCGAGCCAACATGATGTTTGATGACGACCTTGATTCAGCAGCATACGAAGGTCGTCTCTACAGTGCAATGGCTTATGCACCAGGAATGCTCCCAGGTGGTGGCGCACTAGCTCCTAAGCCCAGGCTACGTTCCAACTTCCCAGAAACTTGGATCTGGCAAAATGTTGAAACTGAGTAAGTATAAGCATGCTTTCAATAGGATTTTAGCACAATACTTGATCAGTGGGAAGCTTAATCTGTAGTAATGCTGTTAAAGCTCATTTGTGGTGACGGTAAGGTTTTGAGAAAATAAAAATAAAAATTATATTGATTTGATATGCTTAATCTGGTGTGAGGTGTTGGTTGGTATAATGGTTGTAGAATAAATAGTGACATTTAATTTCCAAGTTGAAGAAATAATTCCAAGATATTGATATTTTAAAAAATCCATAATTCATCTAATTAGTCATAGTCATCAATACTTCTGGCATTTGGGTGTAAAAAAAACAAAAATGTTAAATTTCAATAAAAGTAACTATTGTAATGGGCACCACTCGACAGGATTGACGGAATGGAGTCGTAAGGCTGAAAATAGACCCTTGAGGCTAGGAGGTGCTCAAAACGTGGATCGATGGATTAAACCTGACCTGGGTCGCCCTGTACCTGTGACACGTGGGACCAGGCCTCCTCTAGCAGGACCCTATGCCTTCTCAAGAATACCACGCCCTTCATGGAGACATCCTCGTTTCTTCCTTCCGAAACCTCTTCCACACTTCACTTGGCTTTTCTCTAATCTCACCACCGAGTAATTTTTTTCTTTTCTGCTTAGTGTTTGACTTACAACACCTGTAGTTGAAATGGGTTTGCACCAATTAAGATGATAAATCAGATATTTTCTTTAAATCTGATTTTGTTTCTTTTGTAAATATGTGATATTTTAAGCTGACCAATTAACAAAAACAAAATTACAGACTTTTTACCAAAATAAAATCTGAATTTGCTACTTTTTGACAAATAAAAAAAGACTAAATTACATTTTATAAGCTTATTTCTTTTGTCTTATCATAACCTAGGCTTCTGTATTTTATCTAATTATGCAGTTTTCCAATGGCAATCACATCTAGATGGGTCATGTCCTGACATTTGCACCCTGAATTGGGGGCTAGTTAATGTTGTTACTTCTTTAGAACAACATAGAATCCCTAAAGATGCTCTAACACTGGGTGTAAAATGTCATGATGTACACCCATCTAGACGCTGTCATCACCGGAAGACCTACGAACTTCCTTATTTTATTAAATTTAATTTACAAATTACATCATTAAAATCATTTTCTTTACAAAACATAAAAATGAAATGCATTAATTTGGTTTGTTAATATTTATTATTTAAAAGAGTCAGTAGTTAATTTCTTGAAATGTTATAGTTATGATGGAAGAGCTTCTTTAAGGAAAACACTTCCAGACACAATAACATCATGGGTCATCTCAGCTTTCTCAGTTGATTCACTTTTTGGACTTGGAATTATGGATGTTCCTCGAAAGGTAATAAACTAAATGTCATAGAAAGATAACTAATAAGTTATTATCACTATAATAATTAAAACGAGATTTTAATGCGCATTTGTGCGTATGTCAATCTGGGACTTTCTAATAGTTGTCTGGTGATACTATTGAACGTTCAATGAAGAGGCGGGGACGGGCAGGTAGAGTTCCTATTTGAACACCAACCATTTTACAACCCTTCAATACTTTCACTGATTTTATCTAAATATCTTGGCTTGTTTTCTGAAATGTTACACTCTTAGTGATTTATTTATTTATCAATTCAACCTGCCTTATACAAAATCTTAAATATATATATATATATATATAAGATAGGAGTGGTGTCTGTACGTTTATCCGATTGGGCTCAAATTTTGTATTTAAACTAAATGAGTAGTCTTGATAATGAATTTAAGTTTAGAAAATGTTGTGTCTGTTTGTCTGAGCATCAATCACGTCCAAACGACTGAACAGATTTTGTTGGTTTTTGGGTACAATGTTAAGCTCAATTCTGTGGGTGTTATAGGCTATACAACTTTTTGCTACCTTATATGAGGCCGAGAATGAGGCTTCTAAATAGATTTCAAAATTCTAATTTTATTTTTCGTAAAAAATGTATTTAACCAAAAGTGCAGAAGAAGCTACAGACAATATTTTATGTTGTGTGGAAATTTCTGTAGGAAGAACTGTTAAAGAAATTAGTTTTCAATCGCTGTCAAAAAATATTTAGATTTTTTTTAGGTATTGAAACAATAGTTTATAAAGCACACCTCACCTTGCCTAAACCTTAACTAATATAATCATCACAACTTCATTATAATGCTAAAATAAAGTCTACGGGTGTATACTTAGTATAATAATTTCTAAATTATATTGATAACTGCAAATAGGGATTTTATAAAATTTTATCTCTAAGGGGAACATAGAGACAAAGTAAGAAAAAAAGGGGGAATTGAGTCCAAACTGATCTTCTAAAGTCAGGAAGTTAATACTTGAGAAAGGGCTTCTATTTTGGATGTAAGCACACATATTAATGAAAGTTAATTTCAATTTCAACCCAGGGATGTGAAAAGACATGGGGGGATAGAGAAGGAAAATACCGCTGCTTTTCCCGGAAAGTTATCTTTTAAGAATGCTTTTTCAGCTTAGTCAAAATCAATTACTAATTTGGGATATTTGAAAATTACTTTATCAAAGGGGAGGGGGTATAGAAATAAGGGGGAGGGATAGAATCTATCTATCTATATTCTCACTTAGTAAAATAATTTTAATGTTTCTTGATGGTAGATTAAACCCATCCACTAAAAAATAACTCACTCCATAGCAAAGCACGGGAATCCAGCTAGTAGCAAAATAAAATAATACAAAATTAAATAATAATAAAAAAGGAGAGTCGATAGCAGAAGATATGCAGATTTTACCTCTGCTTGTATATGTAATATGTAAGCACTGCATGACTGAGAAAATAAAAATTCTTTTGATGAATAGATCTTCTTTTTACTTTATTGTAGATAACAAAGAAATTCAATTTATTCAGCAAATTACCTTAGTCCCTGTCATTGACAGTAATTATTATACATATATTCTTTTAAAAACTGAATGTTCCTGTGTTATTTGTTATGTTCCAGGAGTTATTTAGTAGCTATTTTATATTAATAAAATAGGGTTTTTATAATAGTCATTGCGTAATTATTATTATAAATAAACATAATTTAAGCCAGGGAAAGAAAAAAAAATGCATAAAAATAGTGTGATAGATGAGTGATAGACAGGGTAGAAAATGACAGCTCAGGGTGAAATATTCTACTTTTTGACCCAGCACTGTAAATCAAACAGCTATCCTGAAAGGGTTTTAATTATCCTTTATATTCACAAATGAAAAATAATTTAAACTTACAAGTAAAATAAAATTAATAATTCAGATGCAGGTGACTATATTAAAGATATAATCAAACAAAATTAGTTTAGTTTATATTTTAATAGACATTTTTTATTAACTGATAAATATAATATTATTTTCCAGATTAAAGTGTTCAGGCCATTCTTCATTTCACTTGACCTACCATATTCAATAATCCGAGGAGAAATGGTCACAATTCCAGTTGTTGTTTTCAACTATATGGATAAAGAAGTAACGGCAGATATAACTTTGGAAAATACTGCAGGACAGTTCGAATTTGGAGACTATTCGAATGAGATTTCTGATGCACCAAGTTAGTAGTATTTCTTCTTGTAATTTTCTCTAGTCTAACACTAAGAAGTGTTTATCGTAACGTATAATCAAGGTTTCTCTGAGAGTTTCTCCTTCTGACCTCAGATGATATATTAAAAGGCTAGCAGAACAATATTTAAAAAAAAAAAAAAAAAAACTTGAAAAATTGTAATAAACTGATCATTTGTATTCTTATTTTAGAGGTAGATTTCTACAGAAGGAAGAAAGTGACAGTGAAACCAAATTCAGGCGAGTCTACATCTTTTATGATAACAGCAACAGAGCTTGGCTTTATAAACATTAAAGTAACAGCCAAGAGCTCATTGGCAGGAGATGCAGTGGAAAGGAAATTATTGGTTAAGGTAAATATTTTAAATACAACATTACACTATAAAATTTTAGTTCTAAAAAATAAATGTATTTTTACTTATTTTATTTTATTCTAGCCTGAAGGAGAAACTGTGTTCAAGAATCAAGCTATTTTTGTTGATTTGCGAACAATGGATTCTATGAAAGAGAATTTTACACTGAATATCCCAAAGAATTTTGTGGATGGATCAACTCGCATTGAAGTTTCAGCAGTTGGTAAGAAATAAATTTATGAAGGAGTTATTAATTATTTATAATTTTTCCAAAACTCAAGATGTGTTAAATTAAATACATAGATTTGTCAAGTAAATAAATAATTAATAAAATTGTTTATCTTATAGAGAGACAATTAAAAAAAAAAAAAAAAAAAAATCAGTAAACTTACTACTTGCTTAAGTAAGTTTTTATGTATTTTTAGCTTCAACTGTCGGAGAACAGTTTTATTTTTCCTCCTCATTACATAAAGCACTAAATACTTAAAAATTGGTTCAAATTTATATATCGGTTAAAAGGAAAAGAATGTAGTTTGTATCCTTTAATCATCAATACCACATTTTTCCAAATATTAATACTAATCTAATTTGCAGGAGATATTCTTGGAACAAGCTTACCAAATCTCGAACGATTGATCAGAATGCCTTTTGGATGTGGAGAACAAAATATGCTAAATTTTGTTCCTAACATAGTTGTACTAGACTACTTAAAGGTAATATCCAAAATATGTAATTCATAAAAATATTACTTTATTCCCAATTTAAATTATTGTAAAATTTCTAATGAATTTAAACATATTTTAGAATTCTCGTCAACTAACACAAGCTATTGAAGGAAAATGTATGAAATATATGGAAACTGGATATCAAAGAGAACTCACCTACAGACATAAAGATGGGTCATTTAGTGCTTTTGGAACTTCAGATCCCTCTGGCAGTACCTGGTGAGTTAAAATGATACCTAGTTAGTTGGTTAATTTTTAAATATGTTATCTTCATTTTATGAACATCTAATTATAAAAATGCTTTTTACAATTTTTTAAATTATTTCATGTTAATGTTAGTTACTAACATAATATTGTTTCTTAACATTGAATTATAATGTCTTCTACAGGTTAACAGCTTTTGTACTGAAGTCATTTTCTAGTGCAGAGCCTTACATGAATATAGAAAGTAGAGTTATTGAAGAAGGATTGGCATGGCTTGCACGCCAACAAGCAGTAAATGGTTCTTTCCCTGAGGTAAATTATAAATTTTAATATGTAAATACAATTTTTCTTGCAAAGCTCTATTTTTGGTAAATCTGCCATATCCGACACAACTTAATTTTTCTGTCGTGATTTTGATCGTTTTTTTTTTTAATTGTTCCTTCTTAAGTAAATTAAATTAGTTTAAGTTCTACCAAAATTTGACAAAGTCCTCCTAAAGATCCTTCATTAGTCAACCATTCCCGGTTTTAGGTCCCATTTTTGAGAAAATAGCTGAATTTTGGAAGCTTTAATTATTTAAAGTAGGAAAGATAATAGAGCATTTCTGTACTTCAATTTATAAATACAATAATTACAATATAACTTACAGGTAGGAACTGTGAGCCACAAAGATATGCAAGGAGGTTCTGGACAAGGCCTAGCTTTAACATCATTTGCACTGCTTCCATTTCTCGCTTATCGTAAACCTGAACATGCTAGAACAATAGAAAAGGGTATCAATTATATAGTGACTGAAATTGATAATATTAGGAATGACAGCTACTCCCTCGCTATATCGACTTATGTATTGCACCTTGCTAATCACCCAGCTAAAGAGACAGCCTTCCATCTTCTTGAATCTAGTGCTAAGACATCACGAGAATGTAAGAATCTAATTTTTTAATTAATTATAATGTAGTATTGTTGTATTAATTATTATGAAATTTTAAATTACAATTAATTACTAATATCAAAACAAATGAAACCATGCACCGAAGGATATAAAATACTTTGACAGAGCAGTTATTGCAACTTTGAATCTCCAGCCTTTGAAAGCCATAACATTTAATCATCATTATTTTGTTGGTTACTAATTTTTAAAAATTAAATGATTACAGCATCAATGAAATGGTGGAAGAGGATGCCAAAGAAATCGGACACTGATAATCCACATGCAATGAGTCCTAATTCTGTAGATGTTGAAATGACAGCTTATGCTATGCTTACTTACATAGAACGAGGATTAGTTGAAGATTGTATGCCAGTCATGAGCTGGCTCCTATCCCAACAGAATTCAGAAGGCGGCTTTGCATCAACCCAGGTTCGTCTGTTAAATATTAGATCAAGAGAATTGGAGAAAGTTTATTTTTAACTGAGGTAATTTGGGGTTTGGGTTACAAAAACATATTGCAACTACAGTTATAAAAAAAAAACTGTTTAACTACTTGAAAAAAACCATCTTTATAATAATAAATTATGTAGTTCTTTGAATATAGCGTATAATTAAAAATATCAGCTTTTAATGGGAAATATGATTATCTACATGCTACATGTTTCAATTCATAGAGTAATTAAGTTGGAAAATGTGAACATTTTACAAATAATAATCTTTTTTTTTCTAATAATAAATATTTTACTACAGGATACAGTGGTAGCTCTTACTGCTCTTTCAAAATTGGCTGAAAGAATTGCTGATAAAAATCCAGACATAACAGTAACATTTTCTTACGGCAAAGGATTCTCCAATGACATCAGAATCAATTCACAAAATACTATGATTCTTCAAAAATTACAGGTAATGAAGGAAATAAGCATTTTTTTGTTGTTTTTTTTGAGCTTATTGTTAGTCCTTTTGTGATGCCTAAATATAACTAAATTTATCATTGCTAACAATAAAAGGTTATTATGATTTACTCAGATTCCAGGCAAAGTTCGTGAATTAAACATTACAGCAAGTGGACGTGGTTTCGCTATTGTCCAAGTATCTTACAGTTATAATGTCAATGTTACCGGTGCTTGGCCAATGTTCAATTTGGATCCAATTATCAGTAAAAATTCAGATGCAAACAAACTTCAGCTTAACATCTGTTCAAGGTAAATATAATAAAAATGTGTACAATAATACAGTGGAACCTATATTAAACATAAAGCACGGGAGCGGAGCCTTAAGGAATAATCAAAAAGACGGTTAGGGGAAGGTAAAATTTTAGGGCAAAAAGTGACACGTTATTTTTATTTTTGATGAGGGGCACAAAAACCATTGTGAAACCAAAAGTTAAAAATATCTTGGCTCATACAGGCACTTTTTGAGATTAATAATTGCCAGGTAATATCTTCATATGTACATGCAAGCCCTTTCAATGATTGTAAACAAAGTTATACCACGCAACTAAGTGAGATAAATGTAAAAAAAAATACCTACAAGACATTCATAGTGAACCATACAACTTAGTTTAACCATTATTTAAAAAAATATACGTTTTGATAATATTACATAATTAGTTATTTTGGATGGGCAATCCAGAAGGATGTATACACCCTAACAATATTCAAACTATATCATTTACAGTCAGTAAAATAACAAAGAATGAATATTCTTAGATAGAATTTAAATGCATGGCAATCTATGCCAAGAGATTTAAAATCTTTTTAATATTATTATTAAAGAGAAAGGCTAAGAGGCAACTAGACTCGGATATGAAAAATAAAATAGAATTTAAAATAGAAATTGAGGATAGCGAGGATCAGTGAAAAGTAAAGTCAATTTGGATTGACCAACATTTTAGAAAAATGTATTTCATTCTTTTGTATTATACCTTAGAAAAGGAAATAAATGTTTCCTAAAGATTAGTAAATCCAAAACTTTAATTTTTACTATTGACTGATCCTTGCTATCAGCAATTTATATTTAATTCACAGTTGAGATCCCCATAGTTAATTTAAAATATTATATTTTCAATATCAGAGAAACATATTTCAGAGAATCTATACTAATAAAGTTTAATTGAAAAGTCTAAATATTATTTTATAAGTTGTACACTGTTGATTATAATAAAATAAATAATATTTTTTTTTTAGTTTTGTCACCGGTATTGAAGAGGAGAATGATGAAAGCAGTAACATGGTTGTAATGGAAGTTACTCTGCCATCTGGCTACACAGTGGATCATGATTCTCTGCCAAGTCTTCAGGCTTCTCAAAGTGTTAAGAGGGTAGAGCTTAAGGAAGCTGATACGCATGTTGTTCTGTACTTTGATAAAGTAAGTTGTTAATTATGTAAGATACAATGAGAGATAAAGTAAACTTCCAATATGTGAATGAATGAAAGATACTAAAATGTTTACACATGATTGTTGACAATGAAATATGTATATGATTTAATGGCACTATTGTGTGTATAACATATTACATAATACAGTAGAACCCATGATATCCATTACCTACGGGACTGGAGCATGGTCGGAACACAAAAAATGGAGAAACAAAGAAAAGCAAATATTTCAGAGTAAAAATTAAATCTTTATTATTAAAAATCAATTTACATACTCTTATCTACGTATGCATATTAAAATACACATACTAATCCTGTTAAAGAATACACTTCACAGTCTTTCAGACCCTTTTCCCCATCTTTAATTGTTGTTACTCAAACTTTTAACTCTGAAGCTAGTTTTAGAATGGACTCAGCTTGGCCAAGCCATAGAAGAACATCTACAGTAATGTACACACAACCCATTTTTGCTTCAGTTGAGCCACAGTTTTCACTTAAAATATAGCATAACACTGGATTGTAACTATAGAATGACACGCACAATAATAAGAAACTAAGTGTAGCGATCAGTACAATAGCAAAAAATCAACTGGCTGTTTTTGTTGTTTTATACTCAATATTCTGATAAGGATAAAATTTGGTTGTGTTAGATTAAACTTTTCTTTTTTTAACCAAGGGGTCGGATATCCCGAGGTCGGATATGAGGGGTTCTACTATATTCAGAAAATACTATGAGACTCAGAGTAATTTGTAAATTTATGGCACTAGTATGAAGATTACATAATAATATATTTTGGATATACCATAAGACATAGATGATTGAGTGAATAAAGAACATTGCCAGTGTAAACATAAACAAATTATTTTGGACATACAAAGAGATATAGAGTCAACATCAATATATTTATGAATGAAAGAATATTTATATTATATAGATTAAAAAAAATTAAAAATCTAGGACATACTTGAACCCCCCCAAAAATATTACATTTTTCTACACCTTCTTAATATATATTATGTATACTTTTTTTTAAAATAAAACAAAAAAACAGCCAACTTCATCTTGAGGAGACATTCTAAGGGTTTCCAATATGATTAATATATGGCTTCAATTCCACGCAAAATTGGAGAAAAATCACTCATTAATAGCCAAGTAGTGCAGCATAGGTTTATCTCAAGACAAAATATTAATAGGAATATACCACAAGTGGAAAAACCAGACAATGAGAAAAGATAATAATTTAGAACAAACAAAATCCAAATAAAAATGTCTAATTAACTTTGGGGTGGTTAAAATAAGGACGAGAGATCAATAGTGGATCATCTGGGTTAAATTTAAAGATCACTTGTAAAAGATCAGTAATTTGGACAGTTAAATAATATGATACATTGGTGAATGATATTTGTCAATGAAACACAATTGCTTGTTGACTGTTCTACCTTGAGGCTATTATAATTAAAAATTGTTTGTCTATAAACTTAAACTCAATATTCATCTAGGTTTATATAATGTGAGACATATCCTATAGTCCAGGAGATAGCGTGCAAAAAAGTGTCTGACTAACATCAAGCTAGAATTTTGTATACAAGTCAATCTTTTAGCGCCTTTTAAGAATATGTGGTCGGCTAAGTTCGTCCGCGGGACATAGCTTGGCAATAGGCATTTGAAAAAAACAAGCCGGTGGAGAGCGGCCATGTCTAACCAATTATGGTGGACAATGTGATTTTCATGATCCTGAGTACAGAATTAGTTAATAGACCAAAAATCAAGTCGATGTTATTTTCACACTTGATAGGTTAGTCATTCAAATATTACTAAAAATCAACGTTGTCACCTGCCAAGGGACAAACTAACATCAACTTGATTTTTGGTCTACTAACGAATTCTGTGCACAGGAACATGAAAATCACATTGTCCACCATAATTGGTTAGACATGGCCGCTCTCCACCGGTTTGTTTTTTTCAAATGCCTATTGCCAAGCTATGTCCCGCGGACGAACTTAGCCGACCACATATTCTTAAAAGGCGCTAAAAGATTGACTTATATACAAAATTCTAGCTTGATGTTAGTCAGACACTTTTTTGCACGCTATCTCCTGGACTACTACTCTTATAATCCCAAAGTTGAGGTGTGGGAAGAACTTAACTTCCAGCTTTGAAAGAATTTGAACCAATACAAATAAACAATGTTAATACATTTTTCAGATGACTCGAGAAGAACTATGCCCAACAGTGTCAGCATTCAGAACACATAAAGTAGCTAAACAAAAGCCAGTACCAGTAACTCTTTACGATTACTATGACCAGAGCAGAAGAGCCAGAGCGTTCTACTCACCCTTAATAGCCACTGAGCTTGACATCTGTGAAGGAGATGACTGCAAATTCTTCAAGGGAAAAGCTGGACAAACTGAAGCTAGGGGAGATGGAGGTGGTGCAGCAGCAATTTCTTGTAATGCAGCCATTGTAATAACCATCCTTCCTATTATATACACTCTTACTAGATAATTCCTCAAACATTTTCCAATTTTAACCTATTTTATTTTTTGGTTCTTTATCAACCCATAATAATAATTTTTAAAAAATGTAAAATTTTACTGCAACATACATTCCTTTAAAACTATTATAATTATTTTGTAATATTTAAAAAAAAATATTTGTATTAAGATTACAAATAAAAATGTACATATAACGTTTTAATTAACTTTTAGTTTACAGTAAAAGTACTTACTTTTTTTTGCTATTTATTTCTCATTACTGTTATTATTACCAAAATAATTATAAGAATGGGTTTTAATTGAACAAACTTGTTACAAATTACAGAGTAGTCACAATATTAAAAGCTTTAATAATATAAAAGTAATATATGTAAAATAAATGTTATTAGGTTTTTATACTAGATATTTTTTTTTGTTAATTTTTTGTGTCCTGTCAAATTGTACATCATTGTTGTATATTATAATATAATCACTAAAACATATTAATATTAAGTAAGTGCATGGATTAATTTTTAATTTATTTTAAATTGTAAAATAAAATTATTTAATTAAGATGAAAAGAGTAAGTAAAAAAATTAACAGAACTCTAATTTGATAAATAATATTTAATTTATAATTAGATGCATTGATGTATTCATTTTTTAAAATTATTATAAGGCACCTTTCACAGTGTTTTTAATTATTACTATAATTGTAGATAATTATTATTTAATTATAGGTAAGACATGTTTCACACTGATGATCTCATCGATTAGATGAGTAAAGTGGCCGGATAACCCCCGTCCTGTAATAACCCTGGCAGTTGATCGGGACTAAAACCCAAAAGAAAAAAAAAAAAAAAAAATTATTATTTAATGTAAAAATTGATAGAAATAAAAAATGCAGTCTTTTAAATTTTTGATCAGAGGGTATACTTACTGATATAGGTTACATAGACATTACCTACTGCAGATATTTGATAAAGAAAAGTTTTATATCACTTTCAATCTTTCTAGAAGCTGAAACTGTCACAGATTTTTGAAGCAAGTGAATAAAAAGCAAAAATATATTAGTTTTTATGATTTTTTAAAAATATAAATTGATAATTTAAACACGACTTCTTGTCTCTATTCTGTAAGGTTGTCTTAATCTAGATTTGTGAATTATTACTAAAATAAACAATATAATAAGGATATGAACATAAACAAATATTTGTAGGAAGCTAACATATTGTGAACAGAAATAATAATATTTATAAACTTATTTATTGCCTGAACCTCTATACAAAATAATTTAGAGAAAAAAAACCTAACCCAACTCATGCCATTACAGTTTCTAAATCTGACTGCTCAGATTGGCCAACTTATGTGAGGGAAAAAATAAAACCACTAGGCGGTCATCTTAAGCATATCCAGTGATATTTTTGTTTGCCTAGTTGGCCCGACCTACTTACTACCCACCAAAATCTCAAGCTCTCATTGCCTCTCCTGTTTTTTTTATTTTATTTTCCCGCACTGTCAGAATTACAAAGTATAATGGCATGAGTATAGTGGGCAAAATTCAGATCTTAAAATACAATTATTTCTTGAACTCAATGCGCTGCTACATCCCCTTACAAAATCCAATTTATATCATTTGTTTTAACTGGTAAGGTGTTTTGTGGAATAACCCATTTGGGAGAGCTGTTATTTATCTTGACAAAATGGGGAAAAGACTAATTTGTAAACAAAAGAAATGATCACAATTAACATTTTGTAATACAAACACAACTTTTTGTTTACTTATCACTAAAAATTTATGAATCTTAAATATAAATGATTTAATCATTAAAATATTGATGCATTTTTTTAAAAATAAAAATATTAATTTGATTTAATTATACATTCACTCAAGGGTAATAAATTAACCATGTTACATACAATATTAAATGTTCACTGTGAACAGGAACCAAATAAAATTGTATCTATATTTATGATCCAGTAATATAATACAACAATAAAAAATAGGGCTGTGATAATTAGCATGGACAGAAAATTTCAATAATTTAAGTTGTTTTTATAAGTTAAAAACTTACATTGAGCAATTTGTCGACAATCAATAATCATATGGTTTATTATATTTATAATTAAAGAAATTGGTTCATGGAAATTAAAATTAGAATTGTACCAACTTTGGTCAATGAGATAATTGAATTGAATAGAAGATATAAAATGTAAAAAAAAGTATGAAAACAAATAATGGTGCAAATTTTGGCTCAAGTAGCCACCTAGTCCATGAACTTATAATTTTATTAATTTGTAAATTACTGACTTTTAAGTAATATTAATTTAAGATAGAATATTTTATGTAATTTAATGTGAATACATATTTTTATTAAAAAAAGGTGTAATGTTTATTTAACCAATATTCTTTATTTAAAATCATCCTAAGCCATTGTCAAGAGAAGGCCCAGGCTTATCGTAATTGACGTCATGAGTTCAGTGTGCCAAATCTTATCAGCTAGTTTACGAGGCAGGCACAACTAATGCTACAAGGACATTAAAAGAAAAATTAAGACAAAGATAGTGTAGCTACTACATTAGGAGGTTGTGGCTACTATATTTGGGCCAAATTAGTTTTAGCAAACATGTGGCAAAAACATAATTATGCACTTTACTTTAACTGACAGTAAACTTGGCATCAGTGGCTCTATCATTGAAGCGAGCGTAATGTAATAAATATTCAATATTAGTGATTGGAGTAGAGGGTAGGGCTGGGTGACTTCATAGCGATGTCACTGCAGGTTTTAGTAAAAAAATATATCTGAAGAAAACAAAAATTGTCTCATTGAATATAGAGCGTTCTAGCATCTTTTCCCATGCTAAAATTCCAATTTCAAATTTTAAGCTCATGCTTAATTGACCACAAACTCTTAAACAGTTAATGCTGTCCAACGAACTTAGCCTGAGGTAATTATTTTATAATAGTTCTATATGATACATAGTTCTTTACATACAGTAAAATTAGCACAATCCTTAAAACCAGATCTAAGACATTAGTGAGGTTTATTTTTCATAGAGGAAAGAAAAAAAAAAAATAAAAATAATCTACCAATCAGATCCTGTGATAAAACCTTAGAACCTTGATAATCCGAAATACTTAATAGTCAGCGTCAGCACATTATTTTTTAAGTTAATGCAGTAGAGTTAATTAGTGGATCAAATACAGTGTGGTGATTTAGTATAGTGGTTAGATGGACAGTAATAGTACATTACGCGTCGAGTGCGGAAAGTAGCATTTCAAAGAAAGTAGCATGCGAGTGTGGAGTTTGCACCCGAGCGACAGCAAGGGTAGTAAAACCACACAAGCAATGCAAAATGCCGTTTTCTCACGAGTTGCATACCGTACTTTATCTACAATTGTTAGATTTAAATAATAAATGCAGAAAAAATAAACTTGCTGTATGTAGTTCGTATCTCTCTCTTGATAAAGATGGCATTAATTCTTGAGTTGTATTTTTTGCCGAATTAATTATTTCTGTTTCTGGAGGAGTATAATTCTCCACATTTTCGTCAAAGTCACTTGATTCGTAAAGCTGAAGAATTCCTCTTCTTTACCGCCCTAGGGTGGTAAAGAAGAGGAATTCTTCAGAGCTATGAGACGCGCATGCGCAATGAATACAAGTACATAAAGAATCACTATCTACGCATCTAAACAGAGATACAATGTTTATATTTTGTATCAATCGTAGATAAAATTATTTACAGTAATACAATACAGTGCAGAGAAGTCATCTTTCAAAGCTTAACCCTTGGGTGCGTGCAGTCTAATAAAGACATAAGGAATCTGTTTTAAATGCCCAAACAATAGGTAAAATAAATACAAACGTGAAAACATACTAGCAAAATATTAAACATATTTAAATTGGTTTTATTATTTTTATAAATCATAAAATATCGTTCTTTAGTCTCATAATTTGAAAGGACAAAATCCGTCAATCTCAATATTAATTTTTATCTATTTACTTGTTTATGTATATTTTTACTATTTCATTTTTAAACACAGGTACCATATTAATTTATTATTGTATCACAGGTATAAATTTTAATCAAATTAGAGTAATAATAAAATTTAAGTGAAAGTGGCGTGGGTCCCCTGTCAGGACAATATGGGCACAAAATTAAAGTATAATCACTCACGATGTCAAACAGTGACTGGTTTTCCTGACAAATGCAAGAAATGTAGTTAGAAAAATCCTCACCTTCCAATCGCTCTCATTTCCAACTAAATTTCACAGTTTTATCTCAAATTTTGGCCTAACAGGTCGTGCGTTACCGAAGGTTAATAAAAGTGATACCAGTACATCTTTAGCATAGGGGAAAATGTAAGCAAAACTAATTTATATTTGCAGAACTATAATCCAAATATACACGATGTATTTTTTACTTTACGTGCAATGAAGTTTTTTTTTCAGTTTCCATCTATTATGATTAAGTTCGTAGTGAAGAATGGGCACAAAGAACACACTTGTAGAAACATTTTCCAATCTTTAATCGAGGAGGAGCCCATGCCAAACTTTCTTTCTCACACAAAACTCTCCACGTGAATCTAGAAGAGATAATAGTGGTGTTGGCCTTCTCAACAAGATCTCTTATATCCTGTATTTCAACCATTTTTATAGTATTGCCTTAATAATCTGGCAAATTGATAATCCGACATTGCTTGAGTATCAAAGTCCTATTGTAGTGATATCATTTTTTTTATTCAAAGATAAATTAAAAATTCTGCAGTGAATATCCAAAGATAAATGAAGAAAATTATTACACACAAATATACATTGTTAAATTTTACAATCTAGTGATAAAGCCATACTTTGTTTATTTGAGTGAACTAATTTGATTCATTTACACACTAATATTCACATTGATACACAAATAATATTTGAAAAATAACAAATTAGTAAGAAATAAATTTATTTTTTTTATAAAAAATTAATGTCATCTATTTACAAGAATTATTGTACATTTTATTTTGGGGGGAAAAAATAATAATAATAAATGCTTAAAATGTAAATTTATTACATAATACATATATATATAGAGTACAGTCTATTTCATAAAATTTACTGAACACTCCATCCATTGTTGTTCTTTTGGATAATTAGTGGTGAGGACAAAATATCTCTATCTTAATTAGGCCCTAGTTGGAAAAAATATATATTATAGTATTGTAAAGATAAAAAAGAAAAAAAAAAATCAGCCTTTAAAAACATTAATTGATTTGTAACAATAATTTTACAAAATAAAGTAAATTTTGTTATTTATACTGATATTTTATGGAACTTACTCATACGTTTGAGTGCGCTTATGCGCTTTTTTCAAATAAAAAAGCAGCAAAATTACTCAATTTATTCTCAAAAATCACAAATGAATATGGGGAATTGAGAATTAAAATTATTTCGCACAAATATGTTTTTTTTAATGAATTTAAAATACAAGGAGTTACATTAGAGTTTTCATTCCGTAAGCAAGACTTCAGACCAGTGACTCCTTTCACTTTGATTTTGTTTGTGAGTCCAGGTCCAAAAAAATAGCAAATACTAATACACATTTGTATTTTTTTAGTCAATTTTAATCAGTTAATCAGCCACTGATGATATGATGACTATCTAAATAAATCAAATTAGTTACTTTAATGTTATAATAATAAACTGGTCAATTTTGCTTTTTGAAACTAAATCAATTTCAGAGAGGGATCCTGATCAACTCAATATTAGTTCATTACACATCAGAATAATTGACAAATTAACACACCTGTTCTGATGTTATCATCAGTGTAAAGCAAGTCTTCTCTGGGATTAAGAACCAGATATAAATGTAGGGAAAGTAGTTTAAGACAAGGGCGAGTGTATTAACCACTTGGTAGTGCCAAACCACCTCTGATTAGATAAAATAAAAAATAAACAATTCTAGTAGGGCCATCATAACTGAACAGGAGGCCGATTCTGTAACTGTTTTTTATATATATATCCACTGTGACATTATATACCAAACATCTCTATATATCAAAGTGTTGTTATATAATGTAGCTAATCTTTAAAGTGATGCCAGCGCTTGTATGTGGCCAAATACCAAACTACGGATTGAAAGCGTCCTTTTTAGTGGCTATTTTGATTGTCAATTATTTCTGTCAGAAAACAGAAAAAGTGAATGAAAACAACAATAATGGCGTCACTTTGTTTTGGTTATTAGCATTTGATATATAACAACATAACCTGACAAATTATATCAACAACAATTTTGAGTGGATATTTATCAATATCTCCTTATATAACAACAGACAAAGTTATAGATTCACGTTGACAGGTTGCGCGCGCATGTTCATAACAACAGTTTGATATATATAACATCATGAAAAGGGAGGTTTCAAAGTTACAGAATCGGCCTCTAGATAATGCCAATATTGTTGACAAGTGCATAGTGATAATGAATGTTTGTTGAGGTAAAACAAGTCTGATTTTAAAATTAATTTATTATAGTAGTTTGTTTATTAACTGATAAAGTTTATTCTTAAAGTTTTATAAAGTATAAGAAAGTTACACGCAACAAAAAGGCTGATCTTTTAAGTATATTTAATTGTGAATTATTTTTTATATATGAATCCTAAACACACAATCTGAAGTTAATAAAATAACTATTCAAATTAGCTTGGTTTATATCATGGTAAACAATATTTTCTTTTATTCTGGGCCCTCTTAAATAACAGAGCTAGTCTTATAAAATATGGAATAAAATGTATTTTTGGAGCAAATTAAATGTGTTAAAATAAAATTTTGAGGGTTCTCACAGCAATATTCATGAAGAGTATTATTAAATACAATAACAGAAAATTTATTTTTAGGCCAATTTTGAACTTCTGTAATATAGGGAGGAACTAGGGAACAAAAAGCAGGCAAAAAATATTGAAAATAAATATTTTACATACTTAATTTTAAATCAAAAATATTTCAACAAAAAAAGAAAATGTCATAATCTTTGAAATATGATAATCTAAAAAAAGTTTAACGTCTTCAAAAGAGGGGCTGTGAGAACATTAAAATATTGCTTAACACTTTCCCTTGTTAACTAAAAAGGGAACTCATACACTTCAGAGATCAGGTTATTATATTTACATTCAAAGGCAGTTGTAAAAAAAATGAATAAATAAATAAAAAATATTAAATCAATCATATTAACCTGATTATTTTTAATAGAAAAATCTAGTAGAACAATCAAAGCTTACAGATACATAATTTTAATAATAAATCATTTGAATTATTAACACAAGTACTATTTGGTAAGAAATATTTTAAATAAAATCGAATGTGCTTTTTAACATTAGCTGTCCTCATGAGAATAGGCTGCAGACTTCAGGAATTTTTACATATTCTGTTATGTATGAAATTGGAGTACAGATAAAGACAAAATGTTTTTGATAATCCTAGCATAGTATCAACTGATGTTATGATATAACATTTGACAGAGCATCTCAAACTACTATGACTAAACGAGCTTAGATATTTAATATTCATACTTCATTCATAGTTACTTTGGAAAGGCAGATTAAAGACGTGGGACTTTTGTAAACCTATTAATCGTTAAGGATTAGACACGCTTGGCATGCTGATGGTCCTCACTTATGAGACATTTTGTTGAGCACATCACTGCCAAAAAAGTTACCTCATCCGTAGCAGTGAAAAGGTTAGCAATCCAGTTAATTACCAAACTAATCTGTTATAAAGAAAATGACCATAATTTATTGAATTTGACAACTAAAATACATGGAAGGAACATGACAAAAATATGAAAAAAACCTAGTTAACTGTCCAACAACTATACAAAAAACTTTAATTGAATAAAAAAGTGTAATTTTTCTTTGATGATAAAAATTTACAAATCACTGTCTTAAAATTAAAAATTATAAATAAGGAAGAAACAAAAGAAAAATAGAAATAAAACAAAATTTACAAGTTAATTAGTGACTTGATCATGATGTGGAAAGTCCAATTTAACATCTTCATGCATTCCTTCTACATCTACTTCTGATTCAGAAGCATTGAGCATGTTGAGGGTAACATCAGCAGACTTCCCTAGTAGGCCACTCGTTGATGGCTGTTCAGATCTAACACGCCCACTCACAGGTAAACCAGCCTCCTCGTATGCTTTTTTCTTCAGCGTACTACGTATTTGATTCCTAAAGACAGAAATTTAAGAATACCGTAGATAAATCTATACTAGTACAATTGAAAAAAGTAATTAAGTAATTTTAATTAATTGGCCGCTTCAAACTGAAATAAACAAATAGTTAAAATAATTAATTATTTTCACTAACAGAGACGTTCCAATGTTGGTTCTACTCATGTACAAATATATAAAATAAAGAGGAAGCTGTCTAAAACTCTTTGCATGATTCTATAATTTAATTTTTAAAAAATGAATACTTATTTTTATTAGTACATACAGAAAGCTTTCAGATTGGCAAAAGATATCAGTGCAAACTGCTTCGAGAAACATCCCTCAAACAAAAACAGGTTAAATTAAAGTAAATACAAAGAGAGTCTTACACAGTTCTCCGTTTAATGTTGTCACAGACAAGGCTAAGATCTTCATTAAACTTAACTATAGCAGCTTGAAGCATGTCAATATCTTCTTCAGTCCATTTGCCCCTAAATCAATACAAGGGTGAATGTAAAGAAAATAGCTCCAGATAAGAACAATTTAACACCTAATTATATAATTAAAAGTGTAAGTTTATACACTTAAAGCAACTTACAGCTGGGAATATATTATAAGCCTCTATAATATGTTATTCAAGCGTAATAGATTAGAAGAAATACTGTTTCTATACAAGGGGGTGGCATTCAAACTAACTACTCAATAAAAGTGATGTCTGCCGGGCTTGTGAACCACCAAAAATAGCTAATGGGAATTGATGTACATGTACATACATAGTTTCTTCAAGAAGTATCAGGACTGATTTTTTACTGCCAATGGGAAAGGGGGTGGAGGGTGGTCTCTATGGGTAGGATCAATGGTGGGGAATGTCATGTAAGCTAGGAGATCCATCTCAGCTGCCTCCAACCCCGTTGTGGTGATTAATTGGCCAAAAGTGAAAGTGTGTTAAGTGCCCATGTTGAGTCATGATCAGCAAACCTTTGAGCAGCGTTAGGCCATGAAATTTTGTATTAAACTAAACAAATCTGCTAAGAAGACTTTTGATAAGATCTGTGAGGCTCACGAGTACAAAGCCATGCCCAGAACGTGTATTTTTGAGTGACTAAAAAAAAAAATTCAAAATTGGCAGGGAATACTTTCTTTACCCAAAGAAGACCTGCATGAGCAAATCAAGAGTGAAATCAATGCTTATTGTCTTCTTTGACAAAAAAGGGGTGGTCCATAAGGAGTTTGCTGAAGGAGAAAAGTGCTCAGATGTTATAATGATGGGATAAGAGACCGCCTTATCCAAAGAGAGATCGCTGACACCTAAATGCTCCATCACGACAATGCGCCCAGTCACAAGTTTTTAAATGGGAGCATTCACTCCTCCGGTCCTAGACCGGTCTTTCAGTCAGGGTTACTATTAAAGCGATTCAGATCAGTGCGTAACCTGAGCGGACCGGGACCGATAGTGTGAAGGGCATTCAGTCAACCCTCAGATTGCCTCTTATCAGAGCTAATCCATATTTTTATTGCCACAGAATTATTTAACTGATTTCAAATAAAAGGAGGGAAAAAATTAAACAATAATAGTTTTAAAAAGCATAACTTTATTTATATAAATAGAAAGCGAGTCTATAAACCACACTAATTGGCAGCATTTTTTTTATTGTAATGGATGGCTTTTCTGACCCTTCTTATAGCAATAATAACAAAAAAAGGCATTTTGACAAGAGGAGATTCCACCTTCAACTAAAGGTTTGACCGGACTGTGGGAATGAGTTGGACCAAGATCTGAGCATGATCAGACCAGGACCAGCCCGGACCGAGACCATAGGTGTGAATCCACCCAAAAACTTCCCTTATGTATAGTTGCTGAAGGCTAATTTCCAAGCCAACCCTTAGTCTAAACACAACATAGGCATGGATTTTTCCCTTAAAGCTTATGGGCAAGAGCCACAAATATTTCACAGTTAATATCTAATTTATTTAACTCCCATCCTATACTAACCCAATATGTTAAACCATGCATTCCTACACAGAAACTACCTAAATTTTTGAGGCTATTCAGTCCACGACTATTAATATTCATGCAATTATACATTTATTTTGCATAGCATTTATGGTTATATTTTATTTTTATTATTTAATTTATTGCATATTTCTTTTCAAACAGTTTTATAGCAATTTAGGACTTATTTTATTCTCTGCTTGACTTGTAACTGTACCTTGTCTTGTTGTCGACGTGATAAGTCTTGCTAAATGGAGATGTACAATGGCTCCCCCACATAAAACCTCTTTCTCAGTTTACCTAAGGTAAACTAATGCAAGGTGTGGGCACGAGATAAAGCTCATAAATCCTATTTCTATCCAGTAAGGTGGGAAAAGAACCTCTCAGGCTTTACTTGATTATTACAACATGTGTATATTAGATAAATATTGTAATAGCACAAAATGACAAGAGATAAGGTAATATGATCTTATCAACTAATTCATTTAGGTCTTTACATACATAGCAGTAATGCATTTCATACCCAATGAGAGTTTGGTGGAAAAGAGAGATTAGGGTTCATTTATAACCTAAATTAACCCACATTTCAAATAATAAACACTACATGTTATCTTCGAGAAGCACTGGTCCTTAAAATCGGCAAATAATACTTAAATAAATAATAATTACCCAGAAGGAGAGTCTGCAGAGGGGTGAAGCTGTAGAGTAAGCTCAGCTAACTTATTGAACGCTGCTCCCGCGGCAGTGAAAATTTCCCCAACCTAAAATAAAGGTTAAAAACCCATAACTCAGTAATGTGAACTAATCAAATAGAACATAACTCTTAAATTACTAATAGTGTACAACAAACCTTGGTTGCCGAATTCATCGTTCCTTGTGATTGGGAATTGTCGTTACTCTCTTTCTTGATCATGCAGCTAGAATATCCGTTCAAGCCATAGATGAAACAAATCTTTAATTTCCTCGTTTCGTTAGAAGAACATAAGAGTAAACAATAACACTACAGAGCACTAAGAATGCAACTGCAATTGAACCGAATTCTTAAATAGACAAAGATGAGCGCGAAGAGTGCAAAAACAAAAAAATCAACAAAAATACTTCAAAAAGATTAATGACACAGGTGCCAACATTTGAAAAACAAAATAAGTAAAATTTTATTTCCGTTTGAGAAAGCGACAAACTTGATTAAACAATTTGGGGAACAATAGTACTGTTATGTTGGCTAACCCGCAGTGATCACAACATCTTTTTCAGATAAAAAATGTTTCCGATAATTAGTTAATTTTTTTCTATTTTAAAGTAATTAGATGTTAAATTAAGTGATTGTTTGTGCGTTGAATTGGTTGAGCTTTTAAAATGGAAGCTGTTCCGAGGCTACCTATGATCAGTTTCGACTTGAAAGTCAGTCCTGATCGCCCTCCTACAGATTTCAGCAAACTTAAACAGGTTTACAAGAAATTTTGAGATTAGTTGATAATTCAATTACATCATTCATTCGGCTTTATTATTCTTTAAAACTAAGACACTCTGATCTCTTATTCGTCAGGGTTATTCTTTTTTCGCTATTTTTCGATTCTTGATTTGATTATGTAACTGTTTTTCAGTATATTCGTGACTTCTACAACGAAGACCCAGAAACGTATTCGGCCGAAATACGAAATGTAGAATCTTTGAGAGCTCAAGCAGTACATCCTGTTAAAGATGTGAACGGATGCGCTATTTTGAAGAAGTATTACTGTCAGTTGCACTTTATGGAAAGTCGTTTTCCTATGAGTAAAGATGGGCCAGCTTCAGTCGCATTTACCTGGTAATTGATTCTATAACGCCTATTTTCAATAATTTTCTAGCCGTTGGCTCGTCCTCTGTATGTATTTGAACATCTTCATTGCTTTACTGAGGCTCATCTTGGGTGTCATGGCATCTATTTCTATTTTAGAATCAGAACTTTCTATTTGACACCCTTATTTAGAGCTAAACAAATTCAACAATATTCTAATTACATGGTTCTAATTTCTTTAGCAATTCTTTTGATCTAAACATTCTACTTAGGGATGTCCTATTGTCAAGGATAAAGATTGTTCATTTGAAAGAAAGGGGCCCTTCCAGTACTTCTCCTGTTTTGTTCAAAAAAACAAATAAAGTTTTGTAGTTTTTTTTTTTTTTAATTTTAGACATTTTCATTTGAATTGGCCATTTTATAATCCTGGGGGGAGGGTGGATTGTATACTATATTGTATTTTGGATGAAGCGTTTAAATCTTCCTTATCTTTCAAGCAGCATTACTTTTTTCAATACTTACCACCAGAGAAAGTTACGTAACGTACCCGACATTTAGAATGTAAGCCATTTACTATCTCCTAATTACAGTTATCACAGGATTCTTAAATCCTGAGCTCTGATTGATTCCCAGGCCATTTTTTTTTTTGCTTTCCTGCTCTGTCAACACTCTAAGACTTATTTGAGACTAACTGTATTATGGAAGAGACCTCATTCTCATAATGGACCACTGGCACTACATGCATTAGAAACTCATATAGTTTTATATACCCTTAACAAAATTGCTCCTTTTATCAGCTTCAAAATCTTTCACTGAGACGTATCAGGTTGTGTCTTAAGTAGTGGGAACAGCAAATTCCTATTTAAATGAAATTATTTATAAGATAATAAGGTCATTTTATTTATTGAATAAAGGGCACTTGTTTACTTGGGTACATACCTCCAATTCACCTCAAAAATGAGGTGAATTGGTTTTAATCCATCAGGGTTGACTTATATTGGTCAACTCGGATGGATTAATAGGCGTTTATGTCATAAAAAAAACTTGTATTTTTTAATGAAAAAATACAAGTTTTTCTTTATATTTGTATATAAAAAAAAATACAAGTTATTTTATGTAGAAAAAAACTTAATAAATATTTATAAAACGTACGTCAATCCTCATCTTTCTCTCACCTACATATTTCTTTCTAAAGATTAAAAAAGTGTCTTTTTTAAATTTTCTTCTCTAAAGAAAATCGCTGATTCCAAAATACATTGACTAACTTAATGATTTGACTAATGGATTATGCCACTTTTTGTTACATAAGTGTGATGTTCCTTTGTCCCAAAATTCATTGGACTAAATGTCCCTTTATCTTATTTGATTGTTAGCCAACAGATATTGTCACTTTAAATTATAGAAGTGAGATATTCCTTTGTCCCAATGTACATTGTACAAAATTTCTAAATTTTAAATCTGTCTTTATTGCTCCAATATCTGAAATATATAAAAGATACCGTATAATTTTACTTACGCTGGAACCATTGAAACATCTCCCACTTCGTCATCCTTTCAGTCAGAAATACGGCTTGTTTCATATTAATGCCTCTGAGGTTATCCATGTCTTTTTCTTTGCAATTGTACTTTTTTCAAACTTTTCAGATTTTATTTTATTCAAGAATGAATTATGTAATAAAAATGATTTCTTTGACAAGTCATTGTCATTTCTGTCAATACTTTTTAAATTAATATTTAAAAAAAATAATATAAAAATACTTGTCATGGGTATGTACCCAACTAAACTCCTGCCACATAGCACCTTATTTACTTGGGTACATACCTTGAGTATGTACCCAACTAAACTTCTACCTCTATAACGCCTTATTTACTTGGGTACATCCTTTTTTCTTTTCTTTTCTTCCCCCTTCTTAACCCCTTACAAAAGCCCCAGTGCTTTTCAACATCCCCATTAAGTTTGCCTATTAATTTATTTTATTTCATTTCCCCATATTTTTAATAGATAAATGGTATGTACCCAAGTAAACTCTTTCCCTATGGCACCTTATTTACTTGGGTACATACTTATTGGTATGTACCCAAGTAAATAAGTACCGAATAAAGTTTTAAAATGATGACTTTACTGCCGATGAAATGTTAACCCAGGAATCTATTAGTGTAGTGATTTGCTAAAGATGAAGTGAGGAATAAAAAAAACAACATATAAATGCACCTTAGCACTGGTACACCTTTCCTTGTGTTTATTGACTCAGTACTCTTACCACTGAGCTACAACAGAGAAATAATTTTCTTCTCTCAAAAAAATGAACAATCCCTAAAAGTATTCATTTTTATAATATCTACAAGCTGAAGATCTGGTGATTGGGTACAAAGTTATATGTCTTTCTTCATATGAATTGATACATTGATTGCCATTAAATTTTCCTTTGTATAGGTCTCTACTATTCATTTACAATTCTTGATTTTCTATTTATTAATGTGACTGTGTCTAAAAGATCTTGGTATAAGAATGTAAATGTTAAATTAGTTATTGTAGATCATTTATTTTTCTTTTTTCAAAGTAATGATTTTACTTATGTTTAATGAAGTAATGTTTAATTATACATTTATGTTGAATTGAAACAATTAAATCCTTTCAGGGTTTTATTGAAATTTAAATTGAGATGTGAGTAAAAGTGTTAATTTACAAATTGATCTATTTATATATGCACTAACTAAATTTGTATTTCCAACTTTTTTTTTTTTTTTAGTAGTGTGTATTATTTCAGATTTCAATAACAGACTTGGTTTCCTCTTCTAACTGATTTGATTGTAATCTTATAATCATAATATCTGTGAATTTGAATATAGTCACAACTTGCATTTAATCTTTAAGCATAAAGGATTAGGAATTTGAATTTGTTTATTGCATTAGAACTCAAGGTAAACTAGATAAATAATTGTACTGTGGGAAAATTGCATACAATACAAGCCTATTACTGCAAATTTATACTGATTATGTTAAGCTGAAAAGTTGATTATAGTTGAATATTTGGAAAGAAACTTATTTCTAATAAACTTCTTTTTTATTAACTTACTCTTCGAGAAATAATTACTCTTTTTAATGGCCAATACTCAATCAAATATTTTTATTTCTAGGAGAGACACCTATTCTGGGATGATTGGCACTGTAATGGATATAAAATATGAAATAGTAGCCATCCTGTACAATATTGGTGCTTTACATAGTCAGATAGGAGCCTCTGATGATCGCACCACACCTGAAGGTTTGAAAATGTCCTGCACTCATTTCCAGTGTGCAGCTTGGGCATTTCAGGTAATTATGTGTTAATGTTCTTTGTGAGAACTCATCGGTTTAGTATATTATTACCACAAGAATCACAATAAATTACAAGTTTACTAATAAGTAAGTAGTTACCAGTTAATTGAAGAAGGGCTTACCAGTGATACTAGTTAAAATTGGAGATCACTGGACTGGTTTCAACTAAATACCAACAGCAATCAATGATTGATGATACTTCTATAGTCCAAGTGAACTCATGTATCTCCTATTTTGATTAAGTGTGTTATATCCTTTTTATTTACATGTTATGTTTTATGGATAGATTTATTAATGTTTCAATTTTTTTTTTTTGCAAATAAGCTCATGTTAACTTTTTACTTATGGATACCACTCTGTTGATATCCTTATAGGGATAAAATATAAGGTTTGTTCCAACCACACCTCAAACTACAGTCTTCGCACAACTAGAATCGACGCGTTGACAGCGCGGGAAATTGAGTGACACACAGATTGGCCAACCTCTCTGGGGAAAAAATAAAGCCACTACGAAGCCTTCTTATACTGTTATCCAGAGGGCCTCTCCCCTCCACTAGAGACATTTATCTTTGCCTAGTTGGCCCGACCTTTTGTCCGGGAAAATCTCAAGCTCTCATTGGCTCGTCCCCCCTTTTGCTAGTTTTTCCCGCGCTGTCAACGCGTCGATTCTAGTTGTGCGAAGACTGTAGTTTCAAACTTTACAACGCATGTGCATTAGAATAAAACGTTCAAATGTGGTCCGATGCGCATGTGTCGGACAGTTCCAAACCAATTTGAAGTGTGGTTGGAACAAACCTATAGACATTCTGTGAGTTCCATGTGATCTATGGAATTAAATAAAACACTTTACTCTTATAATCAACCTTTTTTTTTTTAATGTACGTCACAATTCTACTTTCAATGAAATTATAAAATTAATGATACCGTAAAAGAAGTTTTTTCTGTTTCCAAACCCCTTAAAGACCCAACATGAAAAAGTAACGATCCTATGTTCCACTTGCATCTTAAAATGTATGTTATTGAATATAATATATCCTTTTCACTACTGTCAGTGTTTTCAGAGCTGCAAAAAACTAGTAACAGTGCCCTTGTTTGTTTTGGAAAATAAAACTTGGTAAAATCTGAGACGTCAGTAACAGAAGTTGCTATGTTCAATATTCAGGGTACAGCAGGATAACTTGCTTATTTGAAATGAGCACCCTGAAGCATGGAGTGGTCCGAGGAGGATGGGGATGGCCTTATTCAAAGGATTGGGGCCTAAAGTTTTGTTACCTGCCGGTTTAGTTGCCATGTGTTGAAGCCTACTTTCAAAGGAGCAGCGATGGATCTGTTGGGTGCCTCATCTACCTAAAGGGGTGATTTGGAATAGCCAGTGGGCTCGCCTGATTTAGCCCCCTGTGACTTCTTTTGGTGGGGTTATTTAAAATCTCTTGTCAAAACTAACCACCCATGAACCCTGGATGATCTAAAGACCAACATTAACCAAGCAATTGCCAACATATCCATCGCCCTGCTGGAGAGAGTGATGAGATACTTAAGGATTTGACTCACTCAGTGTATTGACAATGGGAGGTGACACTTACCTAATTAATTAATTAATTTAAATTAATTTCATTTTGAAAATGGTCTGAACATATACTAAATGTTTCTACTACACGATAAAATAGGGTATAATGATTTCTTCAATACTTTTTGTTTTATTACATTTTGAAATCAGCAAGTTATTCTGCAGCACCCTTTAATTTAAAGTTTGTTCTTAATAGGCAGTTACCATGAATTCTCTTTTTTATGATTATTACCTTTCCTCGCCTATGGTAGGAAAAGTTATGTTTTCACCTACATTTTTTTCTTGAGATTTCAATTCAACTGAATTATCCGTTTTGGGTGTTTTTAAGACCTGCTGAGTGGTTTTCAACCTTTGGTCTGTATGTGTGTTATCATCGTATCGCCCAAGGTATTCAACCAGGAGAGTTAAAACTTAGCAGAAAATCAGTCCTTACTTCTAGTTGTGCCGCCCAGAAAATCAACATTTTCCTCATTCTTGAACCCATTTTGCTGAGTTAGCAAAAATTTAAAAAATTGAAAAGTGGTCCTGATTGAGTTAAAATTTGGTACGAATGTACCTCTCTGTATGACAAACTAATCCACCAAATTTACTGATCATGCCCAATGCTGCTTCTTCTCCTGCTACTTTGCAGCAGGAGAGGCCACTTTAGTGGCGTCCAAAGTGAGGAAAAGTTCCGAGGTACCCCGTACCCAATTTTGTTGTTGTTGTTTTAATTGTCTCTGTGCATAGCTTTTTAACTTATGTTATTTTATTTCAGCATATTAAAGATAGTTATGCACAGCCTTCAGGAATGGACTTGTCTCCAGATTTGATGCAGTTCATGTACCAGTTATGCTTAGCTCAAGCTCAAGAGTGCATTCTTGAGAAGAGTATGACCGATAATCGTAAAGCTACAATCAATGGTAATTAGATACTTTTAAACTGCTCTTTATAAGTAAGTGTTATGCATATTACACTATTTAGTGAGGCCTATTGTAACGTGCATTCCTATATATTATTGATTTATTTTTTACATTTTTAGCTCGTGTAGCAACGCAGATAGTTGATTACTATAACCTGGCTCAGAATGCATTAATACAAGGGGGAAACGAAGACGGTGCTTTGGTTGATGTTGTCGGAAGCAAACTTATGAAGAGCTGGAAAAGGTAATCTTAAACTTTAATAGGCTTTCAACAAAAAACAGTTATATTGGTGTCAAAGAGGGGGGAAGTTAGTGCAGTCTAATTTAAACTTATGTCCTGCGTTAACTTTTATTTTTCAATTTTCATCTTTTTTTACCACCATTGAATATGGTGTTAGGTAGAAAACTTACTTTGGATTTTTAAGTCACTTTTGGTGAGGATATGTATTTCTCCATTCCTACAGAAATTTATTCTTGTTCAGTACCAATATTTTAATTTTTTTAGTTGAAATAATGTTATGGGCACATGTATGACGTTAAATTTGACTAAGCAAATTACGCCACTGTTAAGTAGGCAATAAAAGTTCGGCTTTTAATCCATCCTCCAGAATAGTAGGTCTTTTACATGTTTATCAACACTACAATACTACCATAAGTTTAAGATCCGCCACTTTACACATGTACTTGATGTGATCATCAATGGGAAACATGCTTCACCTCTCTGGGACGTATCTGCATTCATAAAACTGAAAGGTACCTCAGGGATTAACCTCTCAGCTAAATCGATCCCCTCTTATAATGTTATGTATTTTTTTTAACTTCAGATGATTATTTGTTATTATTTATTAATTATGATTGCTACTTTTTTTCTAGGTATGTTAGATTCAAAGCTACTTACTACACCTGTGTGTCACTCCTCTACCAAGGTATGCAGTCTGAAGAACAACAGAAAATGGGTGAGAGAGTTGCCTACTTTCAAGCTGCATTAGATAAACTGAATGAAGCTATTAAATCATCAAAAGGATTGGACCAGTTTGAGGTTCGTTGAACATTATATGATGCCAAATTAAATTTCAATACATGGTTAATAATAAATAGGGATAAGCTTAATTTATAAAAAAAAAGTTGCCTATTATTTTGCCTATGAATTTTAAAGATTATTTTAGTCTGGAGTGAAGTACATATTAGATGGGGGTTGCTAATATCAAACATCTTGCCTATCTTCATGTGATGTAATAGATCACATGTAATTTTGGTTTACCTAATTGTTTTAGCTTACTGAGTTAAGCTAATAAGAAGTTTTACTTCTTCAAAGTGGAGTAATGCAGGTGTCATCCTTGACCTATTGTTCTATGATTCAGTCCTAGATTCAATAAGCAAATTCAGTTGTTCTGGAGTGCCAACCTCTCACTCCCTTTGAACTCCATCCATTTACTTATTCCTGTTGGTAATTAGTAATTAGTTAGTTCTAGGCTCTAAAATCGGACTTGTCTGTCACTATGCAGATATAGGTCCTAAGTCCATCTTTTGACAGAAATAACCCTCACAATAAGATCAAACACTCGCAAAATTGCTGCCACAGATCATTCCCTAATTTAATTTTCCTGTTGTTATTCTATTTTTCCAGGCTGTTACCGAGTCTCTTATGTTTACAAGAGATGTTGTTGAGTGTAAAAGGAAAGCAGCTAAGAGTGAAAATGAGTTTATTTATCACGAAGAAGTGGTGGATGTTGATTCTCTACCTACAATTAAAGGTGCTTCTCTTGTCAAGGGAATATCTTTTAATATAAATGATGTTGATATCTCTGGAGCAGACATTTTTGCAAGACTGGTTCCGATGAAAGCTCATGAGGCATCATCTCTGTATAGGTTTGTTTTGGATTTTTATTTTGTTTAAATGTTCTATATTTATTTTTTTCCCCAACTCCTATTAATTTCTCTTTGTAAAGGAGTGTGTTTCCCTAGCAAGATTAATATAAATTATTATAATTAATATTTGTATATAGTGTTAATTAAATTTGCTTGTTACTAAAATGAATCTCATAAAAGAAGTTAGCCTCCTCTCTATATCAAAGCCAGACCTAAAACGTACCTCTAACTTAAGAAGAGTAATGTCCTTATTTTACATGAATTATTGTGCATAAAAATTTGTGTTTTAGTGAAGAGAAAGCAAAACTTTTAAGGAAGATCAATGGCTTAATTGATGCTAAAGATGAGGAAGTTGTGAGTTTTATGTCCTGCCTTCAACTTGATAATTTAAAAGCTCATTTAGAACCAAACTCCTTGCCCCAGGTTTGTGAAGATTCAATTTTAGTGTAGTTTTAATTAGATTGGTAAATTTGGTGCAGGGTACCGGTGAAGATAGTTTTTCTTCTACAAAAACATCTATATGGAACTCTTAAAAAAATATATAACTAAACACTGGGAAAACAATTGCATGCATTGTATAAATATAATCAAGTTTAATATTTGCAACTGTCTACTGGTTCTATTGTTTTCAGGTTTGTTTTTATAAGCTTAATTTTTTATCACCTATGTCTGTATGCAATTATGACTGAAGGAAGTCAAGATTTCTCATGTTTATTTTATTAAATTGATTTAAATAATGACACCATACTACTTACAAATTTAACCATTTAACATTTTTATGTTGGTATAGTTTAAATCTGAGTCTGTTAATTTTTTTTTTTATAAACCTTTATTAAAAGATACATTACACTTCAACTCTAGTGACTCCAAGTACATTGTAAAAGTTTTCAGAATAATCAAAATTTGCTAGAAAGGCAGAAGCATATGTAACTGTACATATTAAAAGCCAATTTTTTTTTGGCTTACATTATTCCAGTTGTAATTGTTCAAAAAATATGAAACAATCCTTATGATAATGTGATGAGTTTTACAGCAAGGATCTGTGCAGACGCCTAAACGAGCGGACTGTTTTTGATTTTCCAGTAGAAGTAGAATCTAACGTTATAAAGCTTTGTTCCCTCGGTGGCACTAATCTTGCGTCATTCAACACTGTGATATTGGTGTCACCTGGTGTCGTCATATAAACAGTAGATGTCATGGCACTACAATGCCGTGATATCTAATGTCAAGCATTAAAACTTTTTGATATTTTGACACCAGATGTCACGGCACTGCCTGTTGAATATGTTGAATTACCTTTTTTGGGAAAACAATCTAATAAAATAAATGGTAATCAAATTTTAAGTAAAATATGATTATTTATTTTACATCAACTATTATGTACAGTAATATTACACAGTGCCACTGTGTGAACAAGGCTTTAGTCTTTTTCCCCGGAAAAATCTAGTTTCCAAGATATTGATGTAAAAAAACTTATTTTGTTGAAAATCTAAAACAAAAAGTAAACAACTACTTGTTGATTACTTTTTAAATGCAAATAAAAATTAATTAAATTATATATTAGGGTATTTAAATACAGTAGGCAAATATGTATGACAAAGTTTATCTAGCCAATTTATTTATTTTATCTTTGATTTATAACTAATATCAAGTAAAACCTTCGCTATTGAAAATAGACAATTAAATTATACAAAGTGTACTAAATATTGACACTAAGTGCACAGGTAAAATAAATTTACCCAAACAAACTCTAGAAAGGTTTTTTTAAAAAAAAAAAAAATAAATAAATAAAATGAAGCAGGTGTCTTACAAATAAAAAATACTGAAAAACTAATACATACAAGAACATATAAGCAGATTTTTGAAAGTTGTTAATTATTTAGCCAGTATTAAATGGTCAGTGTATTCTCATTTAAATTATTCTTTAAAGAGAACTAAAATAATTACAAATTTGATGATTAAAATACTGAATTTATTTTGGTTTTGCTATTACTATTAAAAAAATTGTACTATTTATAATAATTAAATTAGTTAATATTCATTTTAATTTTCTTTATTAAAGATTTTTTAAAATTCATATATTTTATGTTTATAAATAAGTGTAGTGCTATAGCACTTAAGGGGCTATGCCCGTTTCACACTGAGCGACATACGTGGTTGTCGCCCACGACTGTGACGTTTTTATATGACACAGAAGACCAAAACGTATAGCTTACAGCCCTAAAGCCCACTTTACACTGGGTCACATAGTGTGGTCCAGTATAAAACAGGCCAGATGGATGACAGTGGGTCGGAATGTGGACTTCTCTTCTGTCAACCAATATATTTCATATTCTTTTAGCCAATAAATAAATGCACTATTGTGAATCTTTGATTTTTTTTTTTTTTTTTTTTTTCTTTTTGGGTTTTAGTCTCGATCAACTGCCTATATATTTGATATTAATATACATAAAAGAGATTTTGTTGTTATTGTTAATTTTAGGAGGTGGTTGACAGATGTGCTGCTTTAAGTGTTAAACCAGATGCAATTCCTAACTTAATTGCTGCTATGGATAAACTCAATGATGCATATCATGATGTTGATGCAATGCTCCTGGAAATCATGGAGCTCATTAAGGTATAATTATTTTATGTAACTTTAGCATAAGAGCAGTGGAATCGGTTGATTAGAAATAAAGAAAGACGTCTCTTCATAAAAAGTAACTTAATTACAAACCTGGTTCTCAACCACCAGTGGTCATCTTCTTAAGTCAGTTTTAAACTTTTGTTTCAACATCTTTACTGACTCCATTTTCTTTCACATTTCCATAACGTTAATTATATTTTTATAGCATTACTATTTTGATCAATAGAATAGAATTGCTGAAATTGGAAAAAAGGGATCTGTCTTCAAGACTCTTTGTATGATTCCTTTGAACCATAGCCTAAGCACCAACTTTGATTTTCATAGAAGTGCGATAAGCATGCATTATTTCTTCACCAGGCTTTAAGAAGAGATTAATAAAATAATAAGTGTGACTTGGAAATCCACATGAAATAAAATGTCTCTCCAAATTAGGTAATATTATTATTTTCAAAGCAGCTGTCAGCCTCTATGATTCCACCAACAGAAAATAAGTTACAGTTTTAAAATAATCAGATACAAAGGAGTTTATTTTATGAGTAATATGCTATTTTTAAGATGATATCCATTGACAATCCTATTTCTAACATTTTTTTAATGAATGCGATAATTGCAGGTTGAAGAGAAGAATGAGAAGGAGTACCAGGAGATTATGGGTTCAAGAGCTCCTTCGATTGTAGCCACTGATCTAACACGGGAAGCTAACAAGTACATGGAGGCCCATAAAAAAGCTGCTGACTCAAATGAAACTCTCAACAGAGCTATGAGCCAGCATGTCGAGAACCTTAGAGTACTTCAACAATCTCTGCCTGAACTTCAAGCACAGCTTCCAACACTAGCTCCTCTCAAGCGTTAGTTTTAACATCTTTTATAGACAAACAATATAGAAACATATAAATGTTCTTTACCGCTTTTGCAGATTTTCACAATTAGTTAGATGGGAAAGTTCCAATTGTGACCAAATCACAGTGGTTTTCTATCCCAATTTACTCCCAGTGTTGGAGTTGTCCCACACTTGGAGTTGTGTTATTTTTATGAAATTGTGATGTGAGAGTCTTTGCTAATATTATTTTTAAATTATATTTTTCAGTTTTGGTACCAAACCTTGGTACTATACTGATGCAGCAGGTGGAAAAGTAAGGGAGAAGTAGTTTCATTTAGATATTATTAGTATAATTTAAGCTTTGGTATATTAATATTATGATTATGGTTGTACTCATGTCCTTAGTTATATTGGCTGGGACTTGAGATAATGGACCAACTCATAGAAAATACTTGAGCTCTGTAACCCCCCCCCCCCCCCCCCAAATAGAACATATTTTTTATGTATTAATAAAATTAATTTGATTGTTTAATTGAATTTACATGTATCATAAATTAATAATTTGTGTTATTAACTTGTTGCAGTTGATGATAGTGAGTCTTTAAAAGAAGTTACAATGTTGGTGGGAAAAGTAGATGAAATGAGAAAGCAGAGAGCCATGCTTGCCTCACAGCTCCGAGAATCCATCTGTAGCGATGATATCACTACAATTCTTGTAACTCGCAGTTCTGATAGTTTAGAAGCTATATTTGAAGAGGAACTAAAAAAACATGAACGTTATGTAAGTTCTTCTTTTTTTTGTAAAAAACTTCTAATATAAAATATGAATTTTTGAATTAGTTCAATACACAAATATTTGAATAAAAAATGTCTAATGTCAATATCTATGGAAGTGGTCAAACCCATAGAATTAAACAACACTAGGCTGACTTTGAGGCACTTTTGGCATTGTAGAGATGAACTGTATTATCCCATTTACGAGATATTTGCCACTTCTATCAATTAGCTACCCATTTACCACCTAATGCTGATTAGGAGTAGGTCCCCTAAGAATTAAATTTGAATGAGAAGCAAAATCAATACATTTGCTGGGACTGTAATTTTCTTTAATGATTGTTAGTTTTAAAAGATTATATGTAATAAATAGTGCAAACAGAAAAACAAATCAACTGAATTAGTCATTGTTTTTAAATCAAAACAGTAGATTGTATTTTAATTTTTCTTTTCTTTGTATGGAATTCTTTAATTTATTTTTCAGTTTAAATCAAATTATAATTATTATTAACAACGGGAGACAGATAGAGAAAAATAAATTTAATAATTATAATTTAATTTAAAATTTAAACTTTCCGTAGTATGAATACTACCAAAAACTTAAAAATTAATTTTATTTTTCAGGTTAAATTAATTGAGCAAAACCTCTCGGCTCAGGAAAACATTCTTAAAGCACTAACTGATGCATATGCGAGGTATGCACCGACAAGAAAAGCTACATCTGAAATAATAAAGCAAAGGGAACTAATGCTTTCCGCTCTTGTCTCATCGTATGATGCTTATGAAGATTTAATAGCCAAATCTTCAAAAGGAATGGAATTTTATCGAAAATTAGAAACTAATTTGACAAAACTGTTACAAAGAGTTAAAGGAACTTGTAAGGTTCAGCAGGAAGAAAGGGAAGCAATCTTAACAAAAAATAACATCAAGATTGGCCATGAACCAGTGGTTGTGCCTGAAGTTTCTAGTACAGGTCCGAAATTAAAAGATTATTTGCAGAAACGAAAAGAGGCTCAAGCATTTGGTGGGGGAGGTTATCCTGTAAGCTATCCAGTGGATCAGAGTCAAAAATGGCTACCTGGAGTAAGACCTGCTCCAGTTGGCTCTGAAGTCACTCAACCTGTTGTTAGTTCAACTAAACCTCATGAATATTCAGCTCAAGTTATTGCCTATCCCGGTGCTAATATGACTCCTTATCAACAGCCTTATACTCATTATCAGACACCCTATGGGCAGAATGTTTCAGTTCCTTACCAGCCTCCTCTGAATAATCTCCAGTACCCTTCAATGTCTGACCATTCGCTGCCTGTCGACTCTACTCCTACTGCTCCATACAGACCAGATAGTAGGGCATCTACTTCATCAGATCACAGTATTTCACAGCAGAATCTCACTGCTCATACACCGGCAGCTCCTGTGGCACCCTCTCAAGATCCTAGAATTTCTCCAGTTCATGGTGCTGATAATCAGATTGCTAAAACAAATCAAGTTGCTACATCTGTAAAACAAAATCAAGTTCATCCACCTGTTTCAGGTCAAAATTTTGGACAGAACCCTTATGGAAATTACGCTCAAGTCTATCCTTATCAAGGTTACTCTTATCCTACTAATTACAATCCATATGGAACTCAAACCACCGGTAATATTAATCCCCATGTTGCTTCAAGTCCATATTCCTCTCAGCAACCTAATATGCCTTCAGCTACTACATACCCACCTCAGCAAGCTAGTGGGGCAAGTACTCAAGTGAGTGTTGCATACTCTACTCAGCCTTCAAATGTTTCTATAATTCAAGTAAATAGTGGAGGTGGACCTCAACAACAAAATGTACCTCCCAGGAACCAAAATGTTCCCAACTCCCAAGTCCCTGGAAATTACAGTACTGCAGCTTCTGTTGTAACAGTGAATACTGCACTCAGTACTCCGCTTCCTGGTGTATCTCAGACAACAAAAACTATTAATTATTATGATCCAAGCCATGCCAAAGCCATGTCTGTGCCTAGTGCCAGTTACAATGGCCCTTATGGAAGCAATACTATTACTTCTCCTTACGCCAATTATTATACCTCGCAGGTTTATAATGGGAATGTTAGTTCCACAGCTACTGATAAGGCAAATTACGATCAACCTGCCTCTTCATGTCCATCTGTCTCTCAAACTAACAGTTCAGTATACACGCCTCCAAACAGTTCTCAACCCAGTTATGTACCTGTTAATAATAATCAAGTTCCTACTACTACATACACTGTTCCAGCGAGTCAACAATTTAGTACATCAAACCAAACCGGTAAAACTAATTATCCCTCATCTACCCAACCTTATGCTGTACCTTCTCTGGTATCTCCTACTCAAACGACTTTTAACCTTGAAAATACCGGTCAGACTCAATTTAGCAGTGGTCAGGCTACGCCTAATCAAACACCAGGACAAAATCCTTATCCTGGGGGTGCTGCAGCCCAGTCAAGTGTGAATCAACCTGTTGTTTCAGGTAATCCTGACCCATCTTATTCCTCTGTTAACACCACCAATGTTTCAGCAGCTGCTCAATATCCATATGCCCAGGCCCAAATGTACAGTGCTGAGCAATATTCTAATTATTATTACAACAGAGGACAAGCTGTGCCTGGATATCCTGCCCAACCTGGGCAGATGCAATATAACAATTATAGTGCTTCTTATGGCCATCAAGCAACTTATTCTTCAGCACAAGCCAATGCTTCCAATCCATATAGCAGTAATACACATCCATATTCAAATTATGCAAATCAGCCTTCAGGTTATTTACCGTCTTCTAACCAAGTTGCTGTAACTAGTGCATCTACTAGTCAAGGAGTTAATTATTCTCAGAATCAAGTGGCTAATTATGCTCAACAACCAATGCAGCAGGCTCATCCTACTGTAACTTCACCTCAGGTTCAACCATCGCAGATGAGCTATCCTCAGAATGTAGCTAATTATAGTCAGACCAATCAAGCGTCTTTACAACAGTATCAATCAACACCTCAGCAACATGTCCAACCGGCAAACTATATGCAGACAGCTCAGCCCTCTGCTTATATGGCATCTCATCAAACTGGAATGGTTTACAGCCAACAAACTTACAATTCAGGACAATCTATGCCTGGAACCTATGTAGGGTACACTTCTACTAATCAAACCCCTGTGAATATGAACACTGGTTACGCTGCACCTAACCAAACATCTGTCAACCCGGCCAACCAGGTGTCTCAAGTAGCTGCTTCGCAACCAACTGAATCTAAATCATCCAATATAGATTTGCTTGCTGGATTAGATTTCACTGTTTCGGATACTCCTCTTCAACCACTCCCCCAACCTACCCCTGTCAGCCAGATCTCAGATTCTCTTTCCAGCATGAACTTAGAGACCCCACCAAGCAGCGAAGTCCCTCCCTCGACTATGAATGGAGAAACAAAGCCACAGGTATAATGATTTCTAATTACATCACTAATTTTCCACCATCTAGTAACCTCATTGTGGCATTATATTCCATACTAATTTATAAATTAAATATTTTAAACTACTTGTTAATCTTACTATTTATTATTAGAAAGAAGTATATAAATGCAAATTTTAATTTTAATAATTTGCATGTTCTATCTTTATGTTACTTATTGTTATAAATAAGTGTGGGTTGCATGTGTAAATACGTAGTTTTATAACCTGCAAATACTGGAAATATGTTATTATAATCCATTTTGTTATTTTACTATATTTGTTTCTGTAACTCACAGTGTTTATTTTACTCCTGAACTATACTTTGCCTTACCTAATTTTATTATCCTAAATACTAAAACTGTTATATGATTTTAATTAATATATAATGTAACATATCTTCTCTAGAATAAAATTATTTTATCCTTGTACCAATTTTATTTCTTGGATTAGTGTGACCTTTTCTTTCTTCTATCTATCCATACTTAGAATTTCCTAAAATAACATAGCATGTTCCATGGTTTCTTTTATTTAACCCACTTTTTGATTATCTAATGTTCTGTAGAGGCTCATTGAGGGTAAATAATAATTTGAAGACATTTACTTAATCTTAGACGCGTTCTGGCTCTCGAGCTAGAATGCATCTAAGAAGATGTTTATATCTTAAAGTTATTATTCACCCTTAATGACCCTCTCCAGAATATTACATTGTATGTTCCTTTTTATCCAAATTAAAAAAAAAAAAATTGATCACCAAATTTTATTTTTTGCTCCAACCTTTCTAAAAAATAATAAATAAATAAAATAATAATAATAATAAAAACAGGTTAATATCAACTATAGTGAACACATTATACTTTTTAACTCTGACAGCTTGGGAAAATCGAGAAAAAAATTGGGAGGAGAGTGAATGAGAGCTTGAGATTTTGAGGTCATTGCCCGACCTATTACCCACCAAAATCTCAAGCTCTCATACACTCTCCTCCCATTTTTTTTCTCGATTTTCCTAAGCTGTCAGAGTTAAAAATTATAATGTGTTTACTATAAGTAAATATAGTATATCTATATTACTTGATACACATTTTCTTTTATGTATTGATACATTTGATAGCAATCTGAGTGTGCTAGTGTTGTTTTTTTTTGTTAGTTTTAATAAAATAGACTCAGAATTATGATTTATTTTGATTAATTATTATGGAGAGCCTATCATTTATAAAACATCAAATATTGGCACTAGACTGAACTGTCTTCTATGAAGCTGCCATTACTTCTTGGTTGACCTTTAACATTGTTTTAAGAATATTAGTACTCAACAGTCTAAGATACTTCACTCTATTAATTATAATTCCTAATAGTCATTGTATAAAGAAAAAACTACTGATAAATCTCGACTTGATTAATCTTTGCTGGAATTAATTCATCTTTTTTGATTAATTATTAATTTTTTTTGTAAGTCTGATGCACTTTCTTCTCATTTGCATTAATAGTTTAGGCTAACAATAACAGAAAAGACTGATTTTATTCTTACTTATTCTAATTAACAAAATATAACCACATATGTAACTTAATATTAGCTATTGGTAAATAAAACAATAATATTAATATTTATAAGTCAATCATATTAAATTATAAGTCCAAATTTATGTAAGTCGATGTTTGTCTGTATATTCTACACATTTACTTCAACAAAATTGTCCTTTTTTATATAAGCACCTCAAACGTATTGTGTGTTAACAAGTGTGTGAAAGCTACTTTATTAGATTTTTTTATTTATTTAACATTCTGGTTTTACAAAACACTTTTTTGAGTTTCCTTGAAAACTATGACGTAAAATAAAATTCTATTACAATAGAATTTCCTAAAGCTGTGACTTAAAACACACTACCTCTAAGAAAAGTTAAAAAAATGAAAAACTTTAAAAATAACTGGTTTAGCAGATAGTTTTTTTTTTGTCAAAGATAAGAATTTTGTTACTTCAACTATTATTTTACCCTTATAATGAGACTTTTAAGGATTTATGATTTCTTCTTGCATATAGTTTTTGCTTTTCTTTATGTTGTTTTTAAATTAAACAGTTAGGTTTAATTGTTCAATAAAAGAGAATAAAATATGACTTGCATCTCTGTGTAGCAAGATTTTATATCATATAAGGCAAATCTTACATTGATATTTTCTTTTCATTCTCAGACTAATTCAAGATAAGCTTTGTATCCTTGTTTAGCGATTAAATGTTTTTCTTCAATATATTAACATCTTGATTATCAATGTACCTATTGAACCAAGTATTTATTTCATCAAGGTTTCAGTTGTTTTTCTTTAAAACTAATTTTTCAATAAAGCATGCATTTAATAATTCCTCTTCTGTTGGACTTTCTTTTCGGGTTTATTGCTAAATTACATGATAATATGTTCTCTTTATTGTTTTCTTACTTTTTTAATTCTGAAATAATAATAATATTATGGTTAGGTGGAGTTTGCTACTAATGAGATAAAGCAAGAAGACAAAAATCCTGCCCCAACAAATTCTGCCACAAGTACTAAAACGGATGAACCTGGATCAAAATTGAGCCGTGATCCTTTTACCGATGTAGAAGCCCTTAATCAATTTGTACAGGAAGTGGATAAGTTTGAGAAATTTGTCGAGGGTCTTTGTGAGAAAACGTTAAGTGGTCCTACTCCTCTTGATATCAAATGGAACGAACTGCAAGATCTACAGGTTTGTTGATATTGCTATTTGAAAAAAAAAAAATCTTAGATTTCATGGAATTTAATCATGCTGAATGTTATTCAAAGAGAATTCTTGATCACTGTACTTTATTACAATCTTATTCACAATTATTTTTATAAAGGTGAAACTGGCTTATTCATCAGACTCGAAGAGGATGGAGTCATTATCAAAACCATATCACTTTGATGATTTGTAAAAACGTAACATTGCTACCAATTCATTTAGCTTCAATATAATGAATTTTAATAAACTTTGTTCTTTGGGTTATATTCACGTTGAGTAAATTCCTCGTAATTTCTGTTGATGCAACTTATTTAGTTCATACTGCTGATTACTTATAGTAATTCTCCTTCCAATAAATCTATGAGGAGTCAGGGCCAAACTGCTCTTTCCTACTAATATGTTTTTTATTCTTATTTTCTCAGGAAAAAGATGGTCATAAGCAAAATATATCAGTAGCTCGATGCTATCCTATGAAAAATAGGTTTCCTGATATCCTACCTTATGATAATTCTACTGTAGAACTTCCTTCTACTAAAGATGATTATATAAATGCATCTTTTGTTAAGGTATTTTTTTAAAAAATATTTTAATCACTTTAAAATAAATTTATAATAAGCAAATACTTGGCAAAATATGCAAAATCAAAGTCAAATTTTTAATTAATTAAGAGGGGGGGGGGGGGGGGGGGCAGAAAGGCCTTTTAAAATCTTCATTGTGAAAAATAAAATAAAATATTTATCATCCTAAAATTGATTACCACTAAAAGACAAGTAGTGATTATTTTGCAACCAGATAAAATAACTAAGGCAGCTTGCTGTTGTAGCTTTATAAGGCCTTTATGGATCGTTTTGTAGTTTTCTCGACCTTAAAGAGTTGTCCCCCTCCTCAGGGCTTCCTATATATGTCAATGGGGGTTCCCCTACAAGGCATTTGGCTAACCTCACAACCTTCAGCGAACGGGGAAAATTGAGCTTGACGCCTGAGACACTTAGAATTATATTAAATATATTAAATTATATAAAAAGAAAAACTGAATATGTTTTGACCTTCCCGGTTGGAGACCTTAGCATACTGACAAAAACATTGACCCATGTACGGAGGCCATTCCTTCTTGTCTCGAGTAGTTAACACTTGACACTCTGAGTTTGGGACGGCTACAAATCGACCCGTGTGCGGAAGGCCTAAGAATTTAAAAAAGGTTTGCTTTGGCTGTGTTCAAAAACTTATGAAAAATAACTATCAATAAATAATGTGGAACTACTATTGTGTGGGCTGATGACATTTTTACAATTTAAATTAACCTCTTTCAACTGAAAAGTTTCCTTCCCCTGATTTAGATGATACCATTCAATCTTATTATTGTGTTGTTTTTTGCTTTAACATTTGTTTTATGTTTTCTAAGAATATCTGTAGTGGATGTCCAGACTTTATTCTCACTCAAGCTCCACTCTCTTCTACGTATGCTGATTTTTGGACTATGATTCTTGAGCAGCATATTGAATTAGTAGTTTGCCTTTTATCTGATTCACAGGTAAATCAGTCAATTTTACTAAATGAAATTATAGTCGTATTAAAATTAATACAACTTGTCAATCATCTTTTAAAATTCTCAATTGTTTTATTTATTGTAACTTTTCCTAAATGTTTTATTCAGATGAACGGGGAAATCTACTGGCCCCAGAGTAAAACAGACGACTTAATTTTCGGTCAGCTTAAGGTTTCCTTGCAAAGCTGCAATCCAAAATCATTTTGGTTGGAAAGGATTATATCTGTGTCCAACAATAAATGTTCAAGAGTCGTTGTGCATCTTCAGTTTACTGCTTGGCCTAACAGGTTTGTGTTCTTTTTGAGATTAATTTGTTTGCCTTTAAAGACAGTCTCGTAGGCTTGATAAATAAGTACACATTTTTTATATAAAAAAAAGTAACATTTTGCATTGTAAAAATAAATTTGGTTTTGCTTGTTGTGTTTTTCAGTTGGTTTCCTGAGAGCCCAGGGCCTTGGTTACAGCTGGTAGGAGAATCTTTGTCAGTGTGGAGAGGTTGTAGAAATACAGATTCATGTATAGTGGTTCACTGTGATGCTGGAGTAGGTCGTTCAGGACTGTTTGTAGTCACCGCAGCTGCTCTGTCTGAAATGCTTCTTTCCCCACACATACCAGAAATGGTTCCTATTGCTGCAACTCTTGCTAAATGGAGGAAAAACCCCCTCCGTGACAGAGATCATCTTAAATTTGCTTACCAAATTCTCCTATATTACTGTCAGGATATTCTTATGAAAAGTTAGTATATACTCAACATATTGTATTTAATTTTCTTAAGAAGAACAAAGATATATTTTTTAAAGTCACGCCTACAATTAATGTAAACTTAGTGATTGATATCCCATCACGTAGATGTGTAAAGTGGCCCTATCTTGTAATAACCTAATGATGTATTGATAGACATAAAAGAAAGAAGTAAACTTAGTGGGCTATCTGCAGCAGATTTATATAATTTTCCTCATCACTATGTAGTCATTCATAACCAATTCACTTGAATGAAAATAAATACAGTTATTGTTTGTCAATTGCATTGAAATAATGTGTTTTGCAGGAGGGATCCTGTCTAGTAAAGGAACATTTGAAGAGAAGAGGTCTAAAGGAAAATCTCATACTCGTCACCCTTCACAAGATTTCCTGCTTAACTCTTCTACTCACAGTGCTTCATCTGAGGAACGTAGACATTCCGGTAAATCGCATTTACTTCAACTCTCTTAAAAGTCCTTTTGCGTTTTGAGTATTATAACTTTCATTTGTATTAATTTAAGTATTCATTTCTTATTTGAGGATTTTTCTTATGTATTTTATAATTAAAATTCCCCAAGAATTCTGTATTTTTAATAATGGAGAAATAATTTTATTTCCCCATAGTCCATATCAGACAAGTTAATTAGGCCAACAGCAAATCCCTGTTTTGTTGTAGGCCGCTGAAAGCCGTGACAAAAGCTGATATCACAGAGCAGGAAATGTTTGAGGAGGTATATTAAATTGATCTAATGTACAGATCATTATTTTATTTTTAAATTTATTTTTTATTATGTCAAATTTAAAAAGGTTTATGATAGTTTTTTTGCGCATTATTTTGAATCTTTATTATTTAATAATTATTATTATTAAAAATATTTTGAGCTGGTAGTTCACCTATCTTAAGTTTTTCACTTGTTCTAGCAATGTTGTTAAACATTTTTTTTTTTCTTTTTTTTTGTAGATCAGACCAATAACACAAAAATTAAAGCTACTACATAATGTTTTGCATTTTGTGAATATGCCAAAAATAAACAAAATTCATAAATAAACAAAACATAATCAATAAGACTAGTTAACTAAATAGAAGAATAGTTAACTAAATTGCTTATAAAAGAATATCTTGAAATTTTAATTGTGTGAAATTTGCTGCTTCTAATATCATAATCACAATCAAGTACTAAACTATCATAATCATGGGTAATTCTCCTTTTAATACATGTCATCTCATGACCCGGACATTGCATGTGTTTAGTCTGAACATGTAAAAATGTATTTAATTTTTATTTTATTTCAGATGCCAGCAGTACGGGTAGCAGAATGAGTGAAATAGATCCACTAAATCAGCTAGACCCTCTCTGGCAAATAAAACGACTCTCCTAACTTTATTACTTTAAAATATCAGATGTAGTAAATAAAAAAAAAAAACTAAATGTTTTGATACCACCGGGTCCATGTTTCAAAATTTATCCAATTTAAGTAAACTTATAAGCTACATCATTTTCTCTATTTTTTAAATGCTTTATATATTTAATTAATATTATATATTTTTTATTTATTGTTGTCTCTAGATAAGATTAAATTAATTTTTTCGATGTAAGTGGAAAGGTGACCGAGTATAGTATTTGTACATTTTAACTAATTATTGTGTAAAAACAGAAAAATAATTGAGCTGTGATGTTTTTATATTGTGTAATATTATAACAAGAAAAAAAATACTACTAACCACTGATTTTAAGAATATTACTATGTTGAGAAGGTGATATTTTCGTCCATCAGATCTTTTTAGAACATTATTACATATTTATAAATGAATGACAGTTTTGGACACAGAGGTAACATATATTTCTTAATTATAAAATATGTCTCTGAAGTAATTTTTTGTGGGTTTTATTTACATTGTTTTCTCATTTTATTTTCTACTTTGAACCTGAAGCTTTTGCTTTAGGTATCTATGTGGAATAGCACAGGTTTCTGTAGCCAGCGGGTTATAATTCTATATCCTCTTGAGGGGACTATGTGACTCCTTAGTATCACATGAAAGTAACTCCTTGAGAATTATTTGAATGCAAATGCTTAAAAATTAAAGTATTCTCACTGTCCTAGATGCTGTGTCCTCAAAAATTTAGGTCTATTTACTGTATATATATATAAATAATGGAAATTTTAAAAACTCTTCTAGTAGTTCAAATTTCAAAGATTCGAAATTATAAAAGGAAATTATATAATTAAATATATTATTATTTTAAATATTTCACCCTTTTGAGAAGTAGTTGGCCTATTTTACAACATTTATTTTAGCCATTTTGACCTATTCTATAAGTTTTCTTTTTTATTTTGTATTATAATATTTTGATGATAGGTATCACTAAGAGGTATCTAGAAAGTCAATATTATTGTGCAGTATACGTATATTATAATTGAAAGAATATCTTTCTTCTTTCAAGAGGTTCTTCTACAACTTTTCAATCTATTTTACTGGGGTTCTATAAAATTTCATATTATTGATAATCTAGAAACCCTGTTGAAGAATTTGTCATTTAGAGTATGAATGTCTGTTAAGAAAGTCAAAATTAATAGTGCATCATTCATGAGAAATCAAATCATTAATTAATACTATAATTGAACAAAAAAATACCATTTCTAAAAACTGGTCTTATTTTCAACTTTTTTTTGGTTTCTGAATTCTTCACCTAAATTGTTTCCATGTGCAAAATTTGGGGAAGATTGGAAGACGGGAAGTGGTTCAAAATTGGGGTAATAGGTGTGCGATGAAACTTACAAAGCAAAGTAATACAGTAATGCAACATAATACTTATACATACATGTATAAGACCAGTAAAAATGAATCCTTCCTCTGGACATTGAATCCTAGATCTCTTGCTTTTCCTGATAAGTTTTTTAACTATCAGAGGAATTTCTATTGTGTAGATCAGTGGTTCTATGTTTAATTTATTATAAGGAATTTGTTGTCTGATTTCCAATGGCATGATGCATTTCTATTTTATTTTTTCAATGATTATTATGACTTTTTCATATTAGTTAGTGCTCCCCTATTATTATTGATTCTCTTAAATGTGGGGTCTTTTATCCCTTCACAATCCAACTCTCAAGAGCATTAATAGTTATCATTGTTATTTTTAAATTGTGCATTAAAATCCTTTCTTTTTTTAAAGTTAAAACAAAAATGTTAATCTATACCAAAGGAAGGTATAATTTGCAGAAGTGTTTTATAAAATAATGTCAGATTTGATAATGTGACAAATTTCTCCTGTGAATAAAAAAAAGTATGTTATTTATACCTCTCAGAAAGCTTTGTCCTGCATTTGATCCACTAGAGCTGTCATTGTCAGTCTTGTTGGGGAGACTTATTGCTGTATTAATAATAGATTTGTTCCAACCCAGCTGGAAACAAACCTAATCTTGTCTTTTTCACCCTTTTTAACTCTGAAGATGATGTCATCTAGGAAAGACTGATAGCTTTGTACTTACGTCAATCTTGTTAACTTAAATAATTGACATATTAAACAAAGCTAAGTTCTGTAACTTTAAATAAAAAATGCTAAGAAAATATTTTTTCAACCAGCTTTGTGATATCAGATTAAAAAAAAATAGAATGTCATAAAATTTATTTTTTATTTTTTAATGTAATATATAATATGTAAATATTTAATATAAATTGAATTCAGTCCACTCCTAATTTATCCTTATTATAATATTAATTATTGTATTTATTATCAAATCTATTGTTTTTATTCAATGCTTTTAGAGCTCTTGCTTTACTTTTTATTTCAATATATTTTTTTAGCCTTTAAACATTTATTTTACTTACTAGTTGAATTCACAGAAACATTTTTCATTTTTTTAAAATATCCTTTTTTAATTCACTGATTATACGTATTAATTTTATTTTATACTCAACAAAACATGTAGCTATGTTTATTTATTATGCATTTATAAATTGTTTGTTTATAATATATATTATTTTTTATTTTGCTGAATAGACTGTTAAATTTAGAATTTAAAAGTGAAGATTTAAATTAATTTGAAATAAAAACATGTTTAAAGGGTTTCATGATATCAAGTTAAGTAAGAAACTATGGAGAAGTTTTATTATCCATCATCTTCTGTTTTTAACTAGTAGTTATATCTATTATTCAAATATGACTCTTCTATGGTTCTTATATGACTTTATTATCATAATCATAAATTTATAGAGAGCTTTCAACTTTATTTAATGAAAAACAAAAATCAACTGTTAATTTTTTGTTGAATTGAACAACATTTATTTTGATAGAAAAGTTTGGTTGGCTTCTTTGTGGTGACTGCACCTTTATAGGTACACTTCATTGTGTTTTTTTATAAAACCAAGGCTTTATAAACCTGATTCAATTCTCCATCTCAAACTGTCCCCATAAAACCCCCCTATATATTGATTGTGAATGCTTATGTATTGATGATGAAATTCCATTAATCCACTGAGACACGTAGGAATACCTAGAACTTTAAGTTTAGTTGATGAATTAAGAATGGCTCTCTTAAGGCACAATCAAGGACCACTTTGGAAGGGCCAAAAGCACGGCCTGGACACTGTAAGTTATTATCTTATGGGGTTTTAATCAGAGTCATTCACATTACACCAGGCCGGGACCACTCGGCCCTAGCATTGTCCTGACTCAGTGTAATGTGAATGACTCTATTAAAACTTTATTAAATAATCCGTCATTCTGCCCAGACCGGGGTGGTTTAGTGTTAATAAGTCTTTACTCTAGATTTTTTTCTTCTTTTTTTTTATATTTTATGTTTTTTATTTTATTAAAACACAAAATACTCCTCAAATACCTGTAGTTTAATGAATTTAACTGTCAACATTCATGAAGTTTTATCTGGAGAAAGAGTTTTTAGTGTAGGAAAGTAAAATATATTGAAGTATCAAATCTTTTGTGCAAGTGATTCTGTGCAATACCAGTGATGATGGAAGGAACTTTATCACTGATAATGTTGAGGATGAACTGTAGCTTTGATCAAATATCATTTCTACAACTTACACTTTAACCCTAAGGATAAATGTATTTAACCCTTACTATTTAGGAACGCAGCAGCGTTCCGCCCCCGCCAAGTCAAGAAGTTAAAATTTCACAAAAGCTGCCAGTGTATATATACTGTAGTGACGAACTAGGGTTTTTGAGGGTCTGCAGCGTGGAATACATACAAGCTACCTAAATAATTTTTTAATATCTTTGAAGGCCGTGTCCTGTAGATCAAAAATTAAAAAAAAAAATGTCGAAATCGGTCAAGTAGAAGTAGAGAAAAATAGGTTGAAAATGGTAGTTTTGATGACTTCTTATTCTTATTCTTATTCTTATTCTTATTCTTCCTTCATTTTACGTTGACGCACCTACAGCCTAAACTGCTGAACCGATTTTAATGAATGAGGGCTTTTTGGATTCGTCTAGGGCCCTAGTGCATTCCTAGATCAAAAAATGTAGATAACTCATCCCTACGCTGAACGCGGAGCGAGAAACCAAGCTAGCGAACAGTCACTTTAACGTTTGACGCACCTACAGCCTAAACTACTGAACCGATTTTAATAAATTGAGGGCTTATTTTTGGATTTGTCTAGAGCCCTAGTGCATTCCCCCCCCCCCCCCAAACTCATCCTCCCCCCCCCCCTACTACTGAATGTGGAGCGAGAAACCAAGTAAGCGTCATGCGAAGTAGTGAGCCTATATTATACTATTACATATAAAAAATAATTATTACATACATATATATATATATATATATATATATATATATATATATATATATATATATATATATATATATATATATATATTTACAATATATATATAATGATAATAATAATAATAAACAATATATGTAATAATAATATATTATTGTAATTATACCATTAGTTACTTTTAACATATATACTTTATAATTAAGGTATATAATTAAGACAATATTAAGGGTTACTTCGTTACTTATATAAGGTCAGGATCCAGCTGGATATGCGCAAATGATAGCAACGTTAGTGTATCTAGGTGGCCAAATGCCGCTAAAAATCTTTATATTATGCTGCTACTATAAGAATGTTAAGTTCTTTCAATGTCATAGGTCTCGTAGTTCTCCAATCTCTATAGGCCTTGTCCAGCTCTTAACATCACTTTTATTTGACTCTAATGTGTGGGAATAAACAGTTTAGAGCCCTAGTGCATTCCCCCCCCCCCCCAAACTCATCCTCCCCCCCCCCCCCCCCCCTACTACTGAATGTGGAGCGAGAAACCAAGTAAGCGTCATGCGAAGTAGTGAGCCTATATTATACTATTACATATAAAAAATAATTATTACATACATATATATATATATATATATATATATATATATATATATATATATATATATATATATATATATATATATTTACAATATATATATAATGATAATAATAATAATAAACAATATATGTAATAATAATATATTATTGTAATTATACCATTAGTTACTTTTAACATATATACTTTATAATTAAGGTATATAATTAAGACAATATTAAGGGGTTACTTCGTTACTTATATAAGGTCAGGATCCAGCTGGATATGCGCAAATGATAGCAACGTTAGTGTATCTAGGTGGCCAAATGCCGCTAAAAATCTTTATATTATGCTGCTACTATAAGAATGTTAAGTTCTTTCAATGTCATAGGTCTCGTAGTTCTCCAATCTCTATAGGCCTTGTCCAGCTCTTAACATCACTTTTATTTGACTCTAATGTGTGGGAATAAACAGTTTAGAGAATCCTTCCTTAGGGACCGTACAAAAAGTCATGAAATCTGACCAAAAACCACTTGTGTGGTAAAAAAACACCCCGCCAAGTCTGTGGTCCAAAAAAGTTGTGAAATCAACTTTCTGTCCCGCCAAGTGATGTTGGCACTTTCTCCTGACCCAACACTGTCAACTTAGATATTTATCAGCTTCTTCTCCTTGGCGGTGTGAGGAAAGCCTTTTAACAGTGTTGTTGAAGGCTCTTCTCGATGCCACAATAATCATTGCTGTAAATCTTTCCCATTATCAAAAAGCAAATAAAATAGAAATAAGTAATATACAAATTAAGCTTTCAAGGAATGACCCCATGCAACTACTACTTTCTTTGCAGAGGATGCGTGGGGTACAACCAGTTAACTTTGGGAAGTACTGCAGGAACACCGCCAAGGAGAAGAAGCTGATAAATATCTAAGTTGACAGTGTTGGGTCAGGAGAAAGTGCCAACATCACTTGGCGGGACAGAAAGTTGATTTCACAACTTTTTTGGACCACAGACTTGGCGGGGTGTTTTTTACCACACAAGTGGTTTTTGGTCAGATATTTATTACTGAGGATAAGTTAATCCTTTTAGTGGTATGACAAAATATTTTGTTCCAGCCAGCCAAAGCCCGGAGGGTTATAAAAAATTGTAATCATTGACATTCCTAAATTTTAGTGCCCTGTGTTTGACTGTGCATTGCTATTAGGGTGCTGAACTCACATCCTTCTCCCAACCATAGCAATGAAACTTTTAAATAACACATATTTACATTTAAGGTGGTGTCATTTTTAAAAAATTTGATTAATGAAACCCTATTGCAACTTTTTATTTCTTCAATTAATGTTAGTACAGTTTAATAATAAAATATAATTTATTATTATTTATTCAAGCACTTTGTTTTCAAGTTAATTTGTTGGGAGGCAGGGATAAAAGCAACAATTTTTAATCACTGGTTGACTCTCTGGAGGCTTATGTTAATAGTATAGTAATTGTCATTAATTTAAATTTTTGTTAATCTATTTATTTTATTTGTTTAAGAAAGACTATTTTTGTGATCACTTATTGGTTTATAAATAATTATTATTTACTTTTTTGGATTTTTTTTTTTTTTCATGTCCTTTTGTCAGTATTTCTTTTGACAGTTTACAGGTTGAGGTAGCGTATCTGGGGCATCATGTATAGAAATGAAAAAAAAAAAACTGGGACATATAATTAAAGTCTTTTCTGTACATTGATTAAAAATGCACCTGATATGGATTCATCTTCATTTCATAAGTTTTCTCTTAATACACTTTCCATATTCAGTCCTCTATTTAAAGACACATCTTTATACAGGTCGATTTTGCGAATCTTGGGCGTATGTATCTGTTGTAGATTAACTGAGCTTTGATGTAGCGTATCTTGTTTTTCGAGAGAATATGAAATGAAAAAGTATCCATAAATAATGCAATTTTTATCAATATACAGGAAACACTTTAATTATATATGCGTTATATTTGTTAGTTTTTCCATTTCTATAAATGATGCCCCAGATAAGCCACATCAACCATTCTGAGTGTAAGAACTGCTACTTTACTTAAATACTAATGTGATCATTAGTATGGAAAATGTGTCACTTCTTGAGGAGTTGAAATGATTTGTTTGTGTTTGAACTTTGATTCCAAGGAATGGTGAGTTAAGTCTATTGGAAACAATATTATTTTTTACACTTTTCATTTAGACAACGTGGATGTTCAAACAATTTTTCCTAATTTGGTGTCAACTGTATCACCCACCCTTTAGGTCTTTTATACTAAATACCTTTTTTTACATTACAACACATCATTCATTTATGGACGAATAAAACTAAACACTGGCATCTTAAGAAAATCTTTAAAGGCTGTGTATCTGAAAACATCAAAGTTAGAACCTTGCAAAGCTGCATTTTCCCAGCTATCCTCTATGGAAGTCAGACTTGGGCCTTAACCCAAAAATTGGACGAGAAGCTAGTTTCCGCGCAATGCCAGATGATAAGAGCTATGACTGGCATAAGCAAGATGGAGAAAATAAAGAATAAAGAGTTAATAAGAACATACGGCGGGAGAAGTCTAATGAAAGAAGGCCACAAGATAAAATGGAGATGGGCTGGACACGTGTACAGAATGGACACGGAAAGATGGACTCGAATAGCCACAGAATGGACTCCATATGGATGGACTAGGAACAGAGGAAGACCGGCAAGAAGATGGGCAGATGAATTTTCAGAAAGAATAGGAAAGTTATGGCATAGGGCCACTGCAAATAGGCAAAGCTGGAAACAGGCAGTACAATTTCAAATAAGATAGCAGCACTATGCAGACGAAAACCTCACAATTACCCCTAAAAAGGGAGGCTTTTGCTTTATTAAATAAAGTGTCGATGAAGCTATAATAATAATAAAAAAACTAAACAGGACAAAGAGATCAACCCCTTTACACATAAACTAAATTTTGATTATCAGTGTGAAACTGTTTCACCTCTCTAGGAATTGAACCAAGCATGTCAGTGTTTTTATATTTATTTAGTTCTGGCCAATTATATATAAGCTTTTCAAGAGTTAACTGACCAATTTTGCCTTTTTTTAGTACCTCTACTAAGATTTACGATACACTATTTATTTTAAAGAATACAATAATACTCGTACTTTTTAAGTATCTGATATTTTTTTATTTTATTTTGATTAATATTTTTTCCTTTGAAAAGTAAAAAAGTTCAGTGTATAATTATATTTATCTACCCTTTTATTTCCTTCTATCACCTATAAATAAATAGTTATTAATTTCAAATTGAATTTGAAAATAGAAATTTTGAATTAATTGATTGTAATGTTTTGTTTTTCTAGTTTAACCAGTTTAAAAATCTTATAAACTGATATACAACTCACTTTATGATGATCATAAAAGTAGCGGCTTTCCAGTGTCATATATTATATTATCATAGGCTGAGCGGAGCAAGGTCTATATTTAACTTATCTTCTCAAGAACACACTTTTTGGCATTTCGTCTACATATTATGTTTGTTACGCAGTTAAAACTAAACACGTTGTTCGATTTCCTTTAAATTTTGTATGAATGTTCCTTGAAGTCTTTAAAATCAATGATGTTCTTTTTTAAGAAAAGAACATTTATTTAAAAAAATTAAAACTTTTTTAAAATTTTATTTAATTATTTATTTTTCTTTAAAATTTGATATAAATGCTCCTTCTCGTCATTAAAATCTATGTATATGGTTTATATTTTTTAAAAAATCTGTCCGAAACAACTCATTCTAACTTAATCAATAATTACTTGGTCCAGTGTTTTCCATTTACTGGTTGATTCGAGTTTTCGTTGTTACATTTAATTATTATTAATTAGTTCATCAAAATTTACCATAAAAATAATTTTACCCTGTGGGGAACTGAACCCGGCCTCTCACCGTCCATGTTTAAAGCAATTTTCTTAGAAACTAGATTTTCCCTTGGAAACCACTTACATGGTTAGATTCGTAATTTAAATGGACTACATTTTACAGATTTTTAATCTAAATCGTCAGTACAGTTTTTGAGAAATAATTTTTCCCCAAAGTTTTTGGGGGGTCTTAATCTACCCTGTAGCACATGCTACATGTATCAGCACAGACAACAGACTGTCATTGTTAGAAAAAAAAAAAAAAAAAAAAAAAAAACTTTTTGATTCAAAAAGTGTAAATCCATCAAAATCTCAAAAGAAATTATATAGACGCATAGAGTATATATTTTTTTTATTTTTTTTACTAGTTTAGTTTGTAGATTAAAAAATTCCAATTCATATCTATTTGATTTTTTAGGGTCCGTAGGCAAAACCAAGGACCCTTATATTTTCCTGCGTGTGTCTGTCCGTCCGTCCTCTCGCGTGCTCTCACAGCTACACCTTTCGTCCGATCACTTTGAAATTTGGCATGTATGTGTCTTGTACCTGCCCACATATTTTAAAAATATAGCGACTTAAAAAAAATATTTTTCAAAAAAATTAGGGTAAAAAAACTTAAGGGTTACAATTTTTTTTATTTTTTTTTTGACACCGTGAGGGGTATCATATGAAAGGGTACGTCGAGCTGATTACAAAATATATAATTCTTTGGTTATAACTTTAATAGGGCAAGCGTAGGCGAGTTTGAAACGTGTCCCCCCCCCCCCCCTCTATCTCGCTTATGTGAAGTGCAAAAAATCTGAAACAATTCCTGAACATTCTTCGACCAAAAGTTAAGATACCACTTTTTGGAAATTTCGAAAAAAATATTATTTTATTTTTTATTGACAAAATACGTTTTTTTATAATTATGGTCTTTTCGATGTATTTATATGGTTGTAGTCCGGTTCAGTGGCAAAAAAATACTTTATCAGAGTGTGTTTTGAGAATATCAGACCCTTAGAATGGTTCAAAGTAAGCTTTTTAGCATTTTAAAAAAACACTGTTTATACACTTTACAGTTAAACACTGTATATAGTGTGGCCTACGGACCCTCGCTGTGTGCTGACTAGCACACACTTGACCTGTTTATTGAAATTTGGCATGGATGTTCCTTGAAGTCATTAATTCGATGAATTTTTTTTTTTGGAAGTGAGATCTACTACAGGGTTGTACTGGTACCGGAACGCCGTTCCGGTACTGCTTCAGTGGATGAAAAATTAGTAAAAACAATCAGTGGATGAAAAATTAGTAAAAAAAATCAGTGGATGAAAAATAAGTAAAAAATCAGTGGATGTTCCAAAGACTAAGGAACTTCTAGTATACTTTTTACGTTTCACTTGATAAAACGTAAAAATTATACTAGAAGTTATTAAAACAAGTCTTTGTAAATTTCGTTGTATAGCACATTCGTAATTCCTCAACTAACTTCGTTCATTTACTGGAAACTTTGTAAGTGCACCTTTGGTCAACTGTTTTTTGGTCTACTGAAATTTGGGATGGATGTTTCTTTAAGTCATTAAATTGATGTATATAATATGTTGGTATATGTTTTTTTTAAGTGATGTTCACAGAACTACTGTGGATAAATTAAACATTTATTTATATCCATTTGGTTTATTGTTATATTTATATTCACTGGGACGAGATTGAATTAATACTTTTTTTATAAATAAAAAAACCTAAACATTTATTCAACGCTCATTTTTAAAATAATTTTTAGCTTTACCTCAAGGCCAGGGGACCAGGGACTTATTAGAATGAAGGTACATGGTTCAAATTATAGGGGGCAAGATGAAGAAAGGTATGGACATGGGAAATTGTGGTGAGCTCCTGTGACTTCCTATGTCCCTGATACATCATATCCTAAGCTTACTATTGAACATCTGTTTCTGGCTTCCTTGCCCAATTGAAAGGGGCGGGAACCGGCAACCTCCATTCACCCTTATCAGTAAATTTATAGCGACAGTGTTACCAACATTTTTTAAATTTAAATGATTTGTGGAACAATTTTAGACAAGAATTTATGAGAAAATCTTAACTTATCATCTTGGGATATTTCTTGATCGTTATTTAAAATAAACTAAATTGCTATTATTATAAGCTCAGCTTTTTTTAAAAAGACTGATTTTTTAAAATCTTATTTTTTTTATAGTGAAATGGTTTAGTTTTTCTTTTATAATAAGGAAATTAACGTTACTAGACACTAGATAAAAAAAAAGTAGTGTTTTTACTTTAAAATCTTAAGAAGGTTCTCTTGCTAAATTTTATATACATTTTGGAGCAGTCTCTTTCTTCTTTAAATAGAAATCCCCAAGTTGAAAGAAATGCAACACTGTTTCTTTTTATGGCAAGCAGCAAGAGCACGCCATACATACCGGATTATTGAAGCCCGTTGCGGCTTTTGTTTGTTGTTAACTTCTAGTAAATTTACTAGATTATTATCATAATTAATTTTTAACCACTTCATCAATGGTTTGATGAAATTGCTACAATTCTGTTGAGTTATTTTAGAGTGTAGTTTGATATTGTGTTCAAAACTTCGTTTTTAGACCTAACTGGATAAAGAAGACAGCCAACATGGTATTTTTTCTTTGTATTTTAATCGATAGGTGTAATTTTAAGAGTTATATTGTAAAAATACAATATTAATGTTTAAAACAATTTTGTGCAGGTTGTGGGCAAGAATAATAAGATGCTTCAGCATATAAACTACAGAGTCCGTGTAGTCTTACAAGACTCCAGGACATTCATTGGAACTTTTAAAGGTATCGTAATTTTCATATATTTTTTAACTTTGGAGTGAATTTAGAAGACTAACGTATTGTAACTTGTTTAAGCAAAAAATTGCGCTTATCTGTATAAGTCTCTAGTTATTTTATATTATCTTTAAATTACTAACTCGGTACTGTTTATTTCTGCCTTTTTGTAGTTGATCCGTCCAACAGTTCGTCACTCACTATGAAATAATGTTTGTTTTGCGTTTAAATATCTTTCTTTCTTATATAAAACAAGTATGTTAGCAGAAATAAACAGCAAACTGCCACTTTACTGATCCTTAAATACTAAATACCGGTCATATTGTAATAACCTTTAAATGTAAGTGAATCTTTGAATCTTGTATTGAATGAATGTGAATCTTTATTTTCTAGTTTTGGTTTTGGATTGTTTCCAAGTATCCGTGAAACTACAAGGAACACCAGCCTTAAAGCTATTGATAATATCTTTACCAATATCAACACTTCTGTAAAAATAGAACCAAATTGGTTTTCAGATCATGACACTCTTATAGGTATTTTTTACCCCATTAAAGATAACTATAATATTAAGATGGCTGAGGATGGTAATTTAAGTAAAAGAGTGATTACAGAAGAAACTTTACATGAACTTTAATATCGAATCACTAAAATGAAATGGACGCATGAACCTGATTCTGACGAAAAAAATATTTTTTCTATCTTCTGGAATAAATTCATTTACTGCTTAAACATTGCTTGCCCCTAAAAAAATAAACCCATCAACAAAAGGAAGAAAATTACCATAAAGCCGTATAGGATTACTTATGAGTTGGCCTGTCAACGTGAGCATCTTCTTACACTTACCGACCTAAATAAAGAATTTAATTCAACTTATCTTAAAGATTTAATCAAAGCAAAAAGGAAAACTTACAATAAACAAGTTACTGCATTCAAAGCCAAAAACATTTCTGAGTATTTATCAAACTCTAACAATAAACAGAAAGCTATGTGGGATTTAGTGAAAAAAGAGACCAAATCTGCTAAAGTAGAGCCGTGGCCAAAAGATTTCCGTGGCAACTTGATTTGATCCTATCTTCTGGAAAGGCTGCAAGTTGTTAAGGGTCCTAATGGACTTTCAGATACAAGTAAAATACTGTGCGGCGTACCTCAGGGGTCAAAACTTGGACCATTACTTTTTTTTAATCTATATAAATGACCTTCCACTTGTCTTCCCAGAAAATAAAACAACTAAAATCAAAATGTTTGCAGATGATTCCACCATTGTCACTAAAGCGAAAACATTTAAAGAAACCACAAACTTGCTAAATGAAGCACAGGAAACAGCCTCCGACTGGTTTACTGCTAACAGTTTAATCCTTAATGCCTCTAAATATCAGACTATCTACTTCTCACTTAGTACAAAAGTACAGTTAACAAATGTCTGCCTCCTGGGTCTAACAATTGACTCAAAACTAAGTTGGTCCTCACACATAGCTAAATTATGCAGTGATACATCCAAAAAACTATCTCCTCTAAGAATACTCAGAAGATACTTGACTCAAGATCAATTAGTTCAGCTATATTATGCAAATATACATTCCAAAATTACATACTGCATTCAAGTATGGGGTACTTCATCTCAACTAGAACAAGTTCTCATACTACAGAAACGTGCTCTTAGAATTATTACTAACTCTCATCCGTTGAAAACCTGTAAGCCGATGTTCAAAAAACTTGGAATTCTCACTGTCACAGCTCAATTTATACTTCTCAATATTCTATCTACACATTCATCCGACCAGATTAAACATTCAGACATTCATCTTTACTCTACTAGAAATTCAAACAATATAGTAACTCCTTTCTGGCGATTAGAAAAAACTAAAAAAGACCCCTCAGTAATAGGTGTAAAACTATATTATTGTCTTCCTGTCTCATTAAAATTACTTGATATTATATCTCTTAAAAGTAATAAAAATAAATACTAATATCACTCGCACCATATACCTTAAAGGAATTTTATGATCACTTTAATTAATTTTTTTGTTTATTCCTATTTTAATTTATTTTGACAAAGTTTTATGATCTAATGGTCATTTCTACTGATTAATGATAATAATAAAATCTCTATATGCTTTTTTACCTTTTTCGATTTCTTGAGTTAATATCATATTCGACTAAATTTACGTTGGTAAACTCAAAAACCAATCCTTAATTCTTTTGAAAATATAGTAATTGATGGAGGTTCTAATGCTTATCTTCCCAAAAATGTCAAGGAGGTCTCACTTACGAATTAGCAGCCCAGTTATGAGGTGTCACTACTAACCTTCACCAAAACACACACCAAAAACACATACGAGGTGTCACTACACCTTTCTTTTGTAGTTACAAGCTATCACATAACAAATAGTTTGCGAATCTGATACGAGATGTCACGAATACCCATTTTCTATGTGAAGGAATTTTTATTTTACTTACAAGATTTTGCATGTACTTGCAAACAAGCCTCCCAAGGCCAATAAAATGAAAACCCCAAAATAACCATTTTGGTAGTTACGAGGTATCACTTCTTAGCCATGTTATATAAATATTTGTTGTTATATAAAATGTTGATATAAATATTGGAATACTAAAATTGGAATAGCCCTCTCGTTCCAAGGCTCTAATTTGCCAATCCCTGACCCCTGTACTCCTTAAATCCTCTTCCACATTCTCTAACCATCTTTTCCTAGACGGTGGGTTGGCTCCCATATTAAAGCTTCTACTTGATATAGTTCTTTAAACTCCAATGTTTGACTATATCACCATTATAAATCCAAGAAACACAGTAAACAAAAATAATCTTGACGTGCTGTGTATAAAGCCGTGAGGAGGAGAGTACAGTAAGGGAAGATGAGCCTCTAACCACCTCTTGATTAAACTGTTGAGGGCTCACCTGGAATACTTTAATTTATTTTATTAGTTGGAAATTGTTCATATCTTTATTTAAATATTTTATCAGACTAAACTGAAGTCTATTTATGCATTAAGTTATTGCTAAATAAGACAGATATCATATTAATAATTTTACCCATTACCTACTGTATCATGTTAATCTCACCCTCTTCCTGAATGATGGGCTATTTCGATGGCCTGTTCCGGGGATGTGTGGAGCTACTATCGTACCTTAAGTCATTACTTAAAACATGCCTGTGTGTTATCGAGTTTTTTTTTTTTCACAATACCTAGATAAATAATAATAGATACCATGTCGTAATCAATTGAAGCAAGGTATAATAGCATTTGTCACTCACTGTGGAATAATATAATTGATTGGACTTTATTTTAATATTAAGAAAGAAATATGCACGGTTTGTAATTTGGTATTTTGTGAAATGGATATTTTGATCCTGCCCGCAACCCGGAGGAAGAATGACAATCCGACTCCAGACAAAAAAAGTTTGCCCATTTCTGATCTACACACTTGCCCATGTTGTCGGTAATACCTAGTAATATAGCAGAATAAAAATAAAGTACATTGCTACCTCTGCCATTTATATATTTAGTTTTCAAAAATTCCCTCATTTTTTCAATGTAGTCACCATAAATCAATCAATTACAGTGGAACTTAAATAACTTGAATTCAAGGGAATATGTTTTTACTTTGAGTTATATAATTTTTGTGTTATCACGGTTAGATTATTAGAAATCTCGAATTAGCTAATTATCTTTGACTTGCCTTGAAATTAAGGTTTTTAAGTCTTAAGCTATTGAGGAGTTGCATCAAATAGAAATGAATTTTCTGTTACTAAATAGCGTGATACTTTTAATAATAATTATTATGGCTTAACTGCTATTTAACCTTGCATCTAAGCAGACCATACAAAACAATGTGCCTTAGGTAGCAAGGGACGATATAATTTAATTATACTCTTGTAATTGATAGTATTGTTGTAAAAAAATATATGAACCATTAAGGTGTATTAATTTGTAACATTTAAGAGATGTCAACAGACAATGTCTGGATAACACAGAAAAAAATGAATCATCCCCTATTAAAAATAAACAAATAACATAGGCAATAATAGATGGCCTTAAACTTCAACATTTGTATAAAATTGCTTAACCTGGGAAAATTATAGATTAAAAAAACCAAAGGTATTCAGAATAGTAAAATAAAATTATTTTTAAGACATTTGTTTTAGAACTTAGTACTCATACTTTCATTGGTCTGTTTTGTATTTTTATCTCTTTTTTTAAGTTCTTTACCATTCTAAATTCTAAGTATGGAAATGCTTTGGCTAGATAATCCTAGAGAAAGGTAGCAGATCATACATTTAAAATTACAAAATCTTTGTGAAGTGCTTCTTTGTAAAATTAATTCATGTGGATATCATGATTCATTTTTATTTGAAAAAGTCCTAAAAATCAATTTGATGTCTTCTGTAGCGTATTAATTAAAAATTATGTGATGATTTATCATTTTATATTGTCATTAGTTAATTTGTATTTATTTTCATGTATTTTTCAGCATTTGATAAACACATGAATGTGATTCTGGGTGATTGTGAGGAATTCAGGAAGATAAAACCTAAGAACAATAAGCAGCCTGAGAGAGAAGAGAAGAGAGTACTTGGCTTTGTCCTATTGCGTGGAGAGAATATAGTCTCACTTACAGTTGAAGGACCTCCTCCTCCTGAAGAAGGGCTTCCTAGGGTGCCTCTTCCCGGTGCTGGAGGTGGTCTGGGCATGGCTAAACCTGCTGGTAGAGGTCTTCCTGTCACAGGAGCAGCTGCTCCACCTGGTATGCACCTCTTTTTTGCACTAAAAACTGGATACGTATATTTACATAGAAGTTGCATTGTTTTATAATTACTGTTGGTGACAATTTAATTATAGTTTTTGGAGAATAAATAAATTAAAATGGGATCACCAGCGTTAAAACAAATAGAAATATAGAATACAATGTACAAACGAATTGAGCTTGTGGCAAACAAACGCAAGAAATTTGTATCATGAGAACATTTACAGATGAAGTACTTGATGATATTATAATTGAGAGTATAGTTATAGCTATTTTCTAATTAGATATTGGAGGTCAACTTCCACAAATAATTAATCTTATTACCAGCTAAATTATACTGGATTAGCCAACATCCCTTCTGGTTGGTAAATTTTTTAATTGATTCACTTTAAAAACAATAATGATAATAATTCATGGCTCATAGCCTGTGGAGGGTTTAGCTCCACCAAACAGCTTATTCAACTATTTATGTAATGGATGTGTTGCTCCATCAGCTGTATAACCTAGGGTCCCCTGCATTGATCATACATGATGTCTGGGTTTGGATTCCTGTATGCGGCAAGGGGCTCCATGCTTAGTAATTACCCAGCATCACCCATATATTGTAGCTGCTTAAGTGAAGTGGAGATTTCTTAATTGAGAAATCTCTTTTTTAAGCATACTTGTTACTGGTAATTTGTTTCTCTTGCCTTTTAGGTCTTCAGGGTCCTGTTAGAGGAGTCGGTGGACCATCCCAGCAGATGATGGCTCCTGGAACCAGTAGAGGAGGACCTCCACCCATGAGAGGACCACCTGGTCTTGCACAAGGCCCACCTATGGGAATGGGTGGAGCACCTATGATGGGTAAGAACTAAACTTAATCACTAATTCATTGTTAAATTATTCTGTATTGTGTTATGTTATTCACATTTGCTTCAAATATGATTAGATTTGCATCAAATTTCAACATGACCCCTTAAGATTACACTAATATACAATAGATAAAATTATGCTAAATGCAATACAAAAAGAAAAACTTATTAGACTGCAATCACAAATTCTAAAAAACTTAACTTTAACAATTTTTTATTGGTGAGGACCCAGCTTTAAACATATTTAAAACGTGTACAACAGGTGGTTGTTTACTTTTTGTTTTCGACTTTTAATAAAATCAGATTTATTTTCATCAATATCACTGGAATTAAATTTTTCCTTAGCAAATGACACATAGTTAGTTCGTATCTAAATGTACTACATTATAGAATTTTTTAATCAAAATTGTCAGGAGTTTTTGGGGGGTAGTGCCCAAAATTTAGAGCTAAAATTAATTTTCTCAATTTTGACTTGGGGCATGATTATTCTGAACCTGTATTTCATCAAAATTGGCCCAGTAGATTAGGCTTCACATGTCTCCTTAGACTACAGATGACTGATAGGAACCACAAAACGTGTAAATCCATCATAAGTAATTGAATTTTCATGCTATCACAATCCTTTTTCTTTACATAGTATACTATGTATATGAAAAATTAGAAAATTATTTTGTCTGCACCAAAGCATAGCTGCCCCCCCCCCCCCCCCCCCCCCAGGAATAATTTAGTTTTCGAGGTAACATCCTTTAAAAAGAAAGGAGCTTGGTGGAATGGTATAAGGATATTTCTTTATTTTTCTTTATTATTATAAAATTTATTATAAGATTTTTGTTATTAAAAAAATAGTTTAATTTTAATAGATGCATGAGCCCCTTTTTGTTTTCAACTTAAGTGTTCTATGGTAGAGTGGTGTGGGAATCAACAAATTTTAACTTTGATATAATTCTACATATTTTTTATTAAAATTTTGTATTAGTAAATTAAATAATAAAAAAGTTGTATTTTTTTTTTGTTATAAGTTGCCTATTAAGGAATTATTTTATTTTTTAACAGGTATGCCTCCAGGACACATGATGGGCCGTGGAGGTCCACCTCCTCCACCCATGGGTGGCGCTCCAATGAGAGGTCCACCGCCTGGCATGATGCGAGGTAAGAAATAAGAAGTTTATTTATCTTATCTGAAATAAAATTTTTGTTTTACTATAAATATTAAGTTTGAATAGATTGAGGAAATTCATATTTAATTATGAATGTAGACAATAATGATAAACAAATAAGTTCCCTTAACATGTTCTGTGCCCTAAAAGGTACACATAAATTTATAAATTACCAAGGTGTGAGCGTCAGATTGAGAAAGGTTCAAAAGTCTACCTGGTCTGTTCAAGACGATATCTTCACCAGAGTGAATTTGACTAACCTAGTAGGTGTTGGTAGAAAGACAGAATAAATAAACAATGTGAAATGTAAATTTGTATCCATTATAGATTGATTTTCCTTTTTCTTTTATATGATACAATCAGAAAGGTATATATAATAAATTAGGCTGACAGGAGTAGTGGCCAGTACACCTGGAGCCCTAAATGAAATAATACTTTAACAATATTTACAAATACTTCCCCTTGAAGTCACACCCTAGCCTGACCTACTTGCGATACAAGGGAGTCCAGATTGTGAGCCCTAACTTCCAGGTCACCCTTGACCCCCTTGACAACTGCGGAGTGTAACTCTGGGGCTATAGTTAACTAGATACAAAATGATACAGTTAAATAACAGTTACTGGTAATGGCAGATTTTGAGAAAATAACCTATTATAGTTTCATAATAATTTATAAGGGATTGACTGGTAACAGTCTTTGCTACCACAAAGCCAGTCAGTAGATAAATGGTAGATAAATTGTTATGGGGAAGTAAACTTTAGTTAAATTTTGGGTTATCAGAATGCCCAGCTTCACGTACTGTAGTAGTAGTAATCTAGTACTTCCTACTAGAACGGGTAGGACGAACCACTTGTTCGAACCTAGCAATTAGGCCATCTTTTACACCCTTTTGTGGAGAGTTCCAGCTACTTCACACATCATACATTTGTACATTGTACCGCCGAAGCGAGTATGGTGTGGTCATGAGTGAGCTATTTAAGCGTGCGTCAAAGCATGTGGGAAGAGTGCCCCATAGGGGGTGTCCCTCACCCTGCTTCGTCCATGATTCATAGATGCAATTTAGAGTATCATTGCACGGGATCGAACCCACGACCTCGAGTCACCTCGACTTATTAATGGCTGGGTCAGCGGCTAGAGCCCCTCGATCATGCTGGCTCCCTAAACGTACCGTAAAACTCAGTACAAATCATCATAAGGGCGAAGGTACGGGTTTAACATAACTGGAACTACGTCAACAGGTCATTAGAGATTGTACGACTATTCAATGGTGTTGGAGGGTTGGCTTGAGCTTTGTCTCGTGAGACTTCCCGACAGTGAGGATAGATAGATGGTTCCCAAGGTCCCAGTTCAACAAGGGAACTGGAGCTCTCCAGCCCATGCCCTAAAACGGTTAGATCTGAGAGAAGTTCCCATGGAGGTATTTGTAAGTAAAGTCAAGACCATGTGCCGCAAGCTAGTTAATTGACTGCTATAGCTCTCCACAGTCGGTTTAGGTGAAACGGATTCTGAAAACGTTACAGCAGCAGTTGGTCATCAACCAATTCTTCAAAACTACTTCCACTAACTTCATAACGGAGCAAGACATGTGGAGAAGGCTTTTTTTATGAATTCGAATGAGAAAAATATAGGGGAAAATCGCCGAAAAAGAACCTGCAACTGTGGCAACAGCCTGGTTCATTTGCAACCTATAAACACAACCTTTTCCCAAACAGGGTTGCCGATAAACACAAAAAAAAGTTATAACAAAAAGATACAGAACGCAATACAGTTAAGGACAAGTGATACTCCCAGACTTTTCTAGTACAGCGCGGAAGCGCTAGAGAGCAAAAAAATCAACTTTAAATAAGGAAAAAAGCTAGGAGAGACTGGAGAGTATGTATAGATACGCTCTGCAGCGCTAACTGGTTAAATAGAATCTGAACCGTGGGCCTGGGTTTTAGAAAATAGATATAAGTGTAGTTGGGAGAGCCCGTTGCCGGAACGTGGTCCGCCCTACTGACTCAACCAGCAACACCCCCAAAAGTCTGTCGCCAACACCTGGTGAGGAGAGATTTTTAGCCTTTACAAGTATTTTAATAATTTATTCTGTCTCGATTCTTGGATATGGTATTTTAAATCCTGCAGGCCCTTATTAGACTCCCTCATACTTTGCACTTATTCTCATCTTTATTGTTTTTGTAAGTACACCATGTTATACTAACTTGTTATGGTTTTTTTTCTGTTTCAGGTCCTCCTCCATTCTAAAAACACCCTTGAAAATTCTATCTACGTTTGATTGTCAGTGTTCTTTAATTTGTCAATTTACTTCCCCATGGGTATTCCTTCTTTTTTAAAATTTCCTATTAATTGAGTTAATCTTATCGCAGTTTAGTTATATTTTTATTAGACAAGGACTTAAAATGTACAGGGTAAAGGTTGTAAAAAGCTTACTTATACTTATATTTTATATAAGTTAGGCACAAATTTTCTACGTATTTTGATAACCCGTGGATATCCTCTATCTTTAAGTCTCAAATTAACATTTAAAAAAATGCGATAAGTTATTTAACTTAAAAAAAAAGAAGAAATAATCCTTTAAAATATATGTACCTTTGATGTATTTTAATAAGTTCTGTATGTATGTATATTTATATCATTCTTTTTTTTATCTTACCAATATATTAAGTAGGTATTATTAGGAATTTTAAATGTATCATATATTTTTCTTCATTGTTTAAATATAAACACTAGTATATGATATGTTGTTAATTTATAGATACAGGGAGCTTGTAAATAATAGTGTTACTGATACTTGATGTTATAATAGATATTAATAATAAAGATTTTAAGAAAGTGATATAAAATTAAATTTTAAAAATTCTATTATTGTAGAATATCTTTCTTTTTTATTGCCTCATTGCATAATGGTATGTGAAAGACGTTTTCTTGTAACCTTGATTATTGATTTTTGGCTTTGATAATGATTAAGAATTTCATTTTGGTTCAAAACCAGCTCTATAAACACAGTATTAGAGGAGAGATGCTGTTACAATTTGATGTCTATAACCTTTCTTCTAATTAATGTAACTTATTTATCATTTGTTATAAGTGTAATTTTTATATAAAAAAAAAATAAATAAAAAATGGAATTGATGTCTAAAGTAAATCAAAGTATAAAAGCTAACATTTTAAGGTTGCATGCTATGTAACCTTGATGATTTAGGACTCCACTCAAAAGAAATGTAATAAATCAGATACATTTTAAAGCCCCCTATATCTATAATTTTTACTCTACATTCTACTCATTGAAGGAAGTGTTAAACTTAATAAAGATATTTTTAAATGTGATGTTGTTTTTTCTTATTAAATTATTTAAAAAATACTTTTTTGAGTATATATTTTTATTGTCAAATGATAATAGTAAGTATTCAATCTAGATTAGACCAGTAAATGTATATACTCTGGTGACTGGATCAGTCTAAGCAGACCGAAAAAATGCATAATAAACCTAATATCTACCGACCTTCTAGGTACCTACCTAGGTACTTTACCTATTCATGTACCTTATACATGTACTTTCTATAACCTAGCAAAGTGATTAAAAGTTCAACCACTTTACTTGGTCATCATGAGTAAACTGGTTATTTAAAGTTACAAATAACTAAATCTAAGATAGTGTCAAGACAGCTTTTATAAGCTAGGGCAGTGTTTCCCAAACTTTTTGAGCCCGTGGCACACTATAAAAATAGCCAATGGCCACTGCACACCTATAAATTTATGCAGGGTCGCCAAAAGCCATTATGGGCCCTATCCCGGTAGGTCTACTGCCCCCCCCCCCCCCCTTACCAGGGGTATACAAAATTACATGTCCGGAAATCACTTTTTACACTATTTTTGCTTTTACCCATCACAAACAGTCCATGATTTTTATGGAAGAAATTATAAAAAATACTTGAGATTATGGCTCTTATTATTTAACTTATTTACTGTTTTTTTTATTGGAACTACGGCTATATTCCATTCCATTCTCTCCAGATAACACACTGAGGTATAAGTATCTCTTCATTTGATGTTGAAATAAATCCAAAAGACAATTACGTTTCATGATATTTCCGTGCAGTCAACTTTGAATCTCTGTGTAAACTACTACTGTGCACTGTACTTCAGGCATTATTTTGTTCTGAATAGTTTGGATTTTATTCTGGATCCCCTGATTATGGGCCCTATCCCGGTAGGTCTACTGATTCCGATAAAGTAAGTAAGTAACATTTATATATTAATAATATATATTATTATTATATTTATGAAGGGTGACCTAATTAAAAATAAACAGGTCAAGTGTGTCAGCACACAGCGAGGGTCCGTCGGCCACACTGTATAGTGTTTAACTGTAAAGTGTATGAACAGTGTTTTTTAAAAATGCTAAAAAGCTTACTTTGAACAATTCTAAGGGTCTGATATTCTCAAAACACACTCTGATAAAGTATTTTTTTGCCACTGAACCAGACTACAACCTTATAAATACACCGAAAAGACCATAATTATAAAAATAAACTATTTTGTCAATAAAAAATAAAATAATATTTTTTTCGAAATTTCCAAAAAGTGGTATCTTTAGTTTTGGTCGAAGAATGTTCAGGAATTTTTTCAGATTTTTTGCACTTCACATAAGCGAGATAGAGGGGGGGGGACACGTTTCAAATACGCTTCAAACTCGCCTACTCTCGTCCTATCAAAGTTATAACCAAAGAATTATATATTTTTGTTATCAGCTCGACGTACCCTTTCATATGATACTAGCGTTGGGAACCAATCGATTGAAAAAAGTCGCATTCGGTTGTGGGTATCTAGTTTTCATTCGAATGATATCAGTCTAGTCTATAGTTTGGAGTTGTATTAGTTGTAATTCGGACGTGTATATGTGGACGTGTATAACGAGATAACGAGTGTCATGCGCCTTCTCACCCCCCCCCTCCGCTCTGAGCCCTTCACCGTCGTTCCTTTCCCCTACCTAAAACCAAAAAACATCCGAATGAAACATTCGAATGAAAAAGTCGACTGGATTCAGTCTCAGTCTATATTTATTCATTCGAATGAAAACGATGTCGTAGCAGGCTGTAGTTTGGGACGAGATAACGAGTGTCAAGCGCCTTCTCACTCTCACCCCCCCTCAGCTCTGAGCCCTTTACGGCCTCCACCGTACTACTCCTATATAAAAAAAAAACCATTCGACTTGCGGGTTCAGTCTCGGTCTATATATTTATTCGTATATCCTATACCCGCTATAAGACTGTTTTCAGTCGATTGAATTCAATCGACTGTTTTTTCCCGAATCGACTTATTCATTCGGTTGCTTTTTCTAGTCGGTTGTCCCAACGCTATATGATACCCCTCACGGTGTTGAAAAAAAAAAAAAAAAAAATTGAACCCTTAAGTATTTTACCCTAATTTTTTTTAAACATATTTTTTTTAAGTCGCTATATTTTTAAAATATGTGGGTAGGTACAAGACACATACATGCCAAATTTCAAAGTGATCAGATGAAAGGTGTAGCCGTGAGAGCAGGCGACCAGACGGACGGAAATACACACTCAGGAAAATAAGGGTCCTCAGGGTGGCCACAGACCGGGAAAACCGGGAAAAGTCAGGGAATTTCGGCCGACAGGGAATAGTCAGGGAAAAGTCAGGGAATTTTGTCATAGGTCAGGGAAAATCTACCGGCAATTAAAATCCATATTTCATCATTTTAAAGCACAGAAACCTTAACTTTCTCGAAATTTCTAATAAAAAAAAAAATTCTGTATTTGGAACAAAGGCAGAAGGATTAGCGACCTCTATACTTAGAAATTATATCAAAAAAATCCCGTCAAGTACTTACCAGCAAGTTACTAAAAGGGTTTCTTCGGTCATAAGTATTCATAAGTACATTATTATTATTCCCACCAACATTTAATACCCCGGACCAACTCCCGGAAATTTCATTGGACCACAGAGATATATATTTATGTGTTTTTGCCCTTTTTTAGGACCTGTCCTAATGGGGTAGTGCAGGGGAGGTACATTTTGGGTTTGTCTTAATTATTTGGGGGGTATAATGGCCGCCATTTTGGAAACGCAATATATATTTCTAATCTACATTTTAATACCTTTGAAATGATACCCAACTTGAAAATTACAAAAAAATATTAAATATTGCGATCTACTCGCAGATCGTAGAAATTTGGACTGTTGTAAGTCCGCAATAGTTTTTCTGTTTTTGGGCAAAAAAGTTTAACTTGTATACCAAATTTCAACATTATTGACAATTAATATTCAATTAAAGTTAGATTCGTATTTAAATGGACTACATTTTAACTAAAAAAATTACATTTTAAATACATTTTAAAAATTTTTAATAAAAATCGTCGGAACTGTTTTCGAGAAATAATTTTTTTCACGTTTTTTCAGAGTTTTTGGGGGGTAGCGCCCCCAAATTTAGAGCTAAAATTCATTTCTCGATTTCGCCTCGGGGTATGATTTTTCTAAACATGTTATGCCAAATTTCGTCAAAATCGGCCCAGCAGACGCCTGGAGCCTAAACCAGGCGTCTGCAGTCTGCAGAGACAGACAGACATTTTTTAAAAACCACTTTTTTGGACTCAGGGGACCTCAAAAATAAAAATAAAATCAAAATCGAATTTTTGCGGCATCACAATACTTTCTCTTTTACATGAGAAAGTAAAAATACGTGAATTGTTACTTTCTAGGATAATAAGGAAAGGTTACGATTAGTTAATACTTTTTAGCGTTGAACAGGAAAACGCTTAACAGGAAAAATCGGTGTGGACCCGACAAAAAACTAGACATAAGAAAAGTCATACCCCACGGCGTAGTCGAGAAATGAATTTTAGCTTGAAATTTGGGGGCGCTACCCCCCAAGAAACTCTGAAAAAACGTGAAAAATAATTATTTCTCGAAAAAAAAAAAAAAAAAAAAAAAAAAAAAAAAAAAAAATTGTAGTCCATTTAATAAATACAAATCTAACAATTTAAGCCGTTTTCATGGGAAAAATCTAATTCCTGAGAAAATAGCTTTAAGCGCAGACAGAGAGAGCCCGGGTTCGATTCCCCGCCAAGGCGAAGTTATTTTTATGACAAATTTTGATGAAATGTTCAATAATAATTCATTTTTTCTACGAAAACATGAAAACTAATATATGAAAAACATTGGGCTAAGTAATTATCAACTTGTATATGTATTCTATTTTTGCTTGATGATCTTTAACTTTTTAAAGGTAAATCTTGTAAAGTAAATATCGATTATGGTCAGGGAAAACCTGAAGTAGGTCAGGGAAAAGTCAGGGAATTTTGTCAAGCTATATTAGTGGCCACCCTGGTCCTTGGTTTTGCCTACGGACCCTAAAAATATAAGTATAAAAAAATCTGCTGATCTTACTTTTTTTAAGAGAATTGAAAAATAAGAAACAAAAAAAATCGATTTTCCCTTATAATGAGTCATTGTAATTCTATTACTTTAACAAACGTTTTATGAGTTTTTTCTGACATTATTCTATATGTGAAGAAGAAATACAATATATGTGACCAAGGAGGAGGGGGGGGGGGATAGTTATCAAATATTGTTATTTAGCATATCATATTTAATTGAAAAAAATATTTACCCCCCCCCCCCCCCCATGATGGGGGGGCACAATAACCCCCTCCTCGGTCACATATATTGTAATGCTATAGCATGTCAGAAAATTCACAAAACTTTTGTTACATGACTGAGAAAGTAATAGAAAAAAATGACTTTTATTTTTCAGTTTTCTTAAAAAGTAAGGTCAGCAGATTTTTTTTTTACTTCAGATTCGTGTTCTTCATGGTTTGAAGATATAAAAACGCCCAATTTTTATTTATTTTACAAAATTTTTTTGGGCGAAAATTGAGTCGAAAACCCCCAAAAACACAATTTTTCCGAACTTTAGGCGCATTTTTCGGAATAAAACTTTACGCATAGGAAAAATTTTGACTTCAGATTAGGATTCAGCGACCTCGAAAACATAAAGTTCAGATAAAATTTTCTTGGGGCCCGAAAATTCGTTAAATTTTGCAGAACAGTGTAATTACTACAAAAAAGTAGACAGTGCAATTAAAAAAAAAATAATGGATACATGTATAAATAATAATAAAGGCGGGATTACATGCTAGAACAAATTGTGATGATGTGATTGTAACAATTTATTGTTATAAATAAATCGAAAGAGTGAGTACTGATTATACCCTACAATAAATCGTGACAATGTGATTGTAACAATAAATAAATCAAAAGAATGATCACACAAGAAGAAAAAAAAACTATCTCAAAACAATGTCCCAGCCAACGCAAATTGTAGCGACGGATGCCTGCAACTTTTACATGTTCCAACCTGTCGTTACGATTGTTAGTATTGTTTTTGTCTATTTCGTACTAGAGGAAAAGGAGGGGGGATTTATGTCCTAAGTATCCCTAATAATAAATTAGTATTGTTTTATTTTTTTTCTAATCCGCTGCTTTAAGAAAAATACTCTGAACAACTTTCAAACTTTCTCGTATACGAGTTCATAATTAATTAGCCCAGTGTTTTCCATTTATTAGTTTTCGTAGGTACATTTAATTATTACTGAACATTTTATCATTGTAAAAATAACTTCTTGGTGGGAAATCGAGCCTGGCCTCTCTCCGTCCGCGTTTAAAGCTATTTTCTCAGGAACTAGATTTTATTTCGGGGTATGGTTTTTCTGAACATATATGCCAAATTTTTATCAAAATCAGCCTAATAGTTTAGGCTCCAGGCGTCTGCACAGACAGACGACATACAGGCACTTTTAAAAACCACTTTTTTTGGACTCAGGGAACCTCAAAATGTGTAAATCCATCAAAATCGAATTTTCACCTCATCACAATACTTGCTGTTTATATGAGAAAGTAACACTAGGTTTATCAAATTTTCTCAAGAACTATTTAGAATTAACCCATTGCTTTTAATTGAACCAAAGGATCTAGATTTTTCTTTTGTCCCATTAAAACGAAGCCAACAAGTATATAATTACATATATTTTATAAAATTTTATGAGAAGAAGCCAGCTTTTATAAATAACGTAGGATGAATGGTTTTATAGCATTCTAAAGTGTTAAATGTTTTTTTTAAAGGACCTATAAATTTATGCAGGGTGGCCGAGAGCCATTATGGGCCCTACCTCGGTAGATCTACTGGGTCCCCCACTTACCAGGGAACCTCCATGTTTGGAAATCACTTTTTTTTACTCAACATTTTATCGAAATGTATCGTAAAAATAGCATTCTAAGGTGTTAAAATGTATTTTTAAGGATTGTAATACACAAAATTTAAAAGACCCTCCCTCTCCCCATGAAATTTTTTTGTGAAGTAGAGATAACAAGATTTTTCCCTGACAAGATAAACTTAATAAATTTATGTGTTCAAAATAGTTGTGGTGGTGACATCATGTATTGAGGTATAATATAATTGTAATAAAAATTTGTTGGATGAAAATCGGTCCAGAAGAACTGGAAATAGAGCGTAGCATGGATATGTAAGTTTTGGGATGGTGCCAGCCCAAATAATACAATAATTGTATTGAACGTCAAAGATATTTGACTTGTAGGAAACATCGAAGTAACAATTTAAATGAGATTACATCTCAGCCGGGAAAGGACAAATATAAATTATTAGCTTTCAATGCAGTTTCACGAAGTTATTTATCTGTGCAAAATGTTCGTTATAAACGTACGAAAAATATCTAGAGGGATATAAAGCAGCCTGCACACCTGTAAAGAAAGGAAGAGGAAGACCCAGTGAAGGATCTCTACTAGCTATATCGACTTCCCTCTTCTGGACAAATTCGTACAGCAAGATGGCATTACTATTGTATTGAGATTCCACAAAATCTCAGTGATAAAACTAAATTTATACAGGTTAAATTTCAATTGAACTAATTAATTTTATATAAAAACTAAAATAAAGGTTTAAAAAAACTATTATTTTGTAACATTTTTATTCAATAGTTTTAACGTTTAAAATAATACATTTTAAATAAACATCCATATCACATTGTGATTAAGAAATATAGCCAACACCTTCCCACCTAAATAAAACTAAACAATACATAACAATATAAATTTTTACAAATAACCCATTATAATAATATCATTAATCATATATTATATAATAATAATACTGTTTATTTTAACCAGTTGATAAACATATTTTTAATCACAGTACAAAAAGTAACTACATTTTTTGGTAGAATCACTATTCATTTTAATTTTTAATCTATTCCAAAGATGTTTAATTTATATATAACTTGTTCTCATGCTATTAATTTATATACAGTTTGTTCTCATGCAATTATTTTCAAAGTAAATTAAAAAAAGAAGAAAGGATAAATATATAAAAAGGATCATAAAATGTAAGGTATGCATTGGTTTCTGTATACCTTCGGGAAGTTGGAATACGCCCGCACACTATCCTTCCCCCTCTTTAAACTTCATATATACCAAGCTTGATTTGCAAAACTTATCAGTTCACTAATGATGAATGTGTAGTCAATACTATTTTATTTATGGTCTGACAATATACTGATTAACTAAAATTTTTAAGTTTTTGGTAGTATTCATACTACGGAAAGATTAAAATTTACTTTAAATCAAATTATAGTTATCAATAACTACGGGAGACAAACAGAGAAAAATAGACCCCTGCACTGGGACGGGGGTCTATTTTTCTCTGTATGTCTCCCGTAGTTATTGATAATTATAATTTGATATAAAGTATACTGATTAATTGAACTAGTAATAGTGTTTGTTATTTACTACCGTTACTTGTTTCCCTTTATTAACAGCTATAAGGCCTTTTCAAACACAAATTGGACTAACTAAATTTTAAATTTTTTTAACAATTAGAAAAATAATTATCAAGTTAATTAAAGTTACTAAAACATAAACAATTTGAAATTTATTATACACTTAAACAACTGTTAAAGTTAAACTGCCTCAACCATTAGAATTAACTTAAACAATAAACATGTACCTCAAAAATTGGACTAATTAAATTTTACATTTTTTTTTACCAGTTAGAAAAATAATAATCAAGTTTGTTAATTAAAGTTACTAAAACACATAAAATAGCGTTGAAATTGATAATACACTTAAACAAGTGATGAAGTTAAACTCCCTCAACCATTAGAAATAACAAGTACCTCCATCTATACATAATTTATCTGATTCAAGGTAAAAGTCACTAATTAACTAATTCTTAATTCTATTGAGAACTCATCTAAAATTTAACCTCCACCAAATATCTCAGGGGTTTCTCGAACTACTAGCGGCCCTGTAAAGATAAAGCATGCATTTTTACAGGCCCCAGGGCTGTAAAATGGAACTTTCATGATAGGAATGTTTACAAGTGGAGGGCGATAAATATATTTCTGTACCTCAGAAGTAAATTAGTTTGCCATTTTTTTTTTTTTTTTTTTTTTTTTTTTTAATTAACTTTTTGGGTATTTACGTATTTATTTTAGTTATATATTTATTTTTCTGGGTTTTTGACAGCTTAGGTCATTCTATACAGCTCAACCGAGGTCATATTAGTTTAATTCTTCAGGTGTAATTTACTATGTTGGCAAATAATTGTGGTAAAGTATTATTGTACTCCTTTGTTAGTAAATAAAGAGAATCAAATCCCTAATGTATATTTTGAAGAAAGACTGCTCAAGTTTCCGTTTTTAGCTGATAGAAAATAGCTCTCTAGTAATTGTTTAAATGTAACACAATAATTTACCCCTGATGTACAGGTTTATTAAGAGGGTGGTAAATTTAAGGTCTGTTGTGCAGTCTGAGACAGTTGATTAGTCAAAAGAGGCTAATTCGGAAGGTACGTGCCATAAAAATTTCTTCGAGTTGGACCTCTACCTGGTTTATATACAGGAAGGTTTGTTTTACTTCAGGAAATGAGCTGAGCACCGCAAAGCGGTGCGGAGCGGCTATTGAAAATTCAAGGGTACACAAAACTAAGGTTTTTTTATTTAATATGCGGGATTTTGTCACCTAACCTCAAAGTGGGGGCACGTACAATCTGAATTTACCGCCAAAAAAATATATAAATATTAAAATATATATATATGTTAGTTACTTTAATGGGGTAATAAAATGTGAGATATCATTGGGAATGAAATAATAGTGTATGAAACTACATCTAAGATGATTTAGTTTTCCTTGCATCATCCTTGAAAATGAAGCGATCAAGTAGTTTAGTAGCGTCAGGATCCACAGCAGAGAGTTTACGGAAGTTCTCGTCGTCTACAAAGCATATTTCATGTCCGTCAGGATCTGCTAGAATGACCACAGTTACAGTAGCTTTACCAGGCGTGTCTAGAGATATCATAGGTGTGAGTATCTTGTAGCGGTTCTCTTTTATTTTATTTTCGAGGTCGGCTAATTTATCTAGAGGGATGGAGAATGCAATTCGGCCGTATGCCTCGGCTCTGTCCATCGGAGCATCGATATTCCTCAATTCTAATGTAATATGTGATGAACAGTAGCCCAAAACGGCTTTGTCTTTACTCTTATGCAACACATTCATACCTATCATATTGGTCCAATAGCTGACGGATTCGGTCAAGTCTGAACAGGCGAGAGTGACTCTTTCTACGGGATCTTTGCCCTCAGTTTCAGGTTCGTCTATGAGAAAAAACTTGTAACCACCTGGTGCTTCTACGACCACAGTGTTGTTCTCCGTAGTCATAGGGTAGTTGTAAGCTTTGGCCCGGGCGATAGCCTCCCTAGATCTGACTGTGATCCCTATGAAGTCGTTACCCTTGTTGTAAGTATTCACGTTATAATTATAGGTGAGTTCGATGGCGAAGTGGGTATCTTCAGGTCCGTAACCGACCATAGTTTTACTCCAACGGTTGTCGTAAGGTCCGTTACAAGCCGCCTCGCAGCCTTGCGTGAACTCTTCGTGGCGGAGCACTTTCATCCCGAGAACTTGCCGGTAAAAATTCGACGTAGCCTTCCTGTCGGCCACTTTAAATACGAAATGCAAAGCACGTTGAAGAGCCATAGCTTTTTTAAAAAATAAAGCTGTTGGGAATGCAAATAGAATTAGAACTATTAAAAGACTGGAGACTACTACAAACAAATTACAGATTAGTTATCAGTATCAGTATCAATATTAGAATAATATCACAAAACAAAAAGTAACAGAAACCCAGACTAATTTAATCATACATTAGACACTTATTTACTGGTTTAGCATAATTGAAAAGTTGTAGTTTTTAGAACAATTATTAAAAATGTCGTTTTAGCTCGGACTCGGGAGCACTAAAAAAAATCGAATAACAAATTGGTCCAATTAATGAATGTTGAGGGTGTTTTTAGGATGAAATTTTAAAAATATAACCGGAAAATTTTGGAAAATATAACCTCTAAAAACGTGTGTTTATATACATTCTGGAAGTAAAAAATAAGTAAATTTACCATAGGGCCAAAGCAATGATTTGTGATAAAGTAACAAAACTTAAATCTACTGTTGGGGAATAGATCCCATTTATTATCTCCTTTTGATTGATAACTTTTTGATAGTTGAATCTTGCAATACTGCTTGAAAAATTTTATGTCTGAAGCACAATTTGCGGATATTAATTTAAACAACTTGTTTTTTTATTATTCTATTAGTTATTCACATTAAGAATTCGGAAACCAAGTATTTATATAATTAGTAACCGCACTGGTTTCTATTTGTACATTATTTGTTTTGTTGAATTTATAGATCGGCTCAAAAAATTGTTAATGTTAATATAATAATGCTATTATCAAAGTTAGTTGAGGGATTATGAATGAGCTATATAGAACGAAATTTACTAATAGTTGTTTTAATAAGTTTTTATAATATTGTGTATGAATTTGAATTAAGCAAAAGTTGTACGAGCGTATGACACAATAGTTTTAGTACAGTTGTGTACCACTACAAATAACAAATCCCAAAACATGAAGAAATTTCTCGTTTTGATAAATCTATATTTTATTTAGTTATTTTAGGTGCAGAACTACAAGGTTAAAGCACATATTCGATAGTTACACGTACATAATTTATTTATTTTTATGCTTTTTAAACAATACATATTCAAGCAACGAAATTTCATTGAAATATCAAGTAAAACGTAAAAAAAACATAATACTAGAATTTCCTTAGTTTTGGGAACACATTTTACGAAAAAAAGTAATTTTTTATCCATTAAAGCAGTACCGGAAAAACGTTCCGGCTCCAGTGCACCCCTGATATAAATATATACATATATATATATATATATATATATATATATATATATATATATATATATATATATATATATATATATATATATATATTTAAGATGAAGTTAGCAACCGTAAAGTATAGATGTGAGGGAGTTAGTGAGGTACGGTCTAAAGAAAAAACTTGTTTACCAACTAGTTTCGTAAAATATATTTACATCATCAGGGTAACATTTATGAACACAATACAAGACTTAAAGAAAGTTCTATGGTAAAGTTTGGAATGTGAATAAGTGAGATTGGAGAAAACAGAGTTTAAGGATTGGATTAGTTAGAGGAACACAAGGGCGGGGAACAAAATGGAGATGAGAGGATTAACAGTAAGTGATCAGGTAAAGGTTGCAAGTTAAGGTAAGGGTAAAAAGGTGGTGGGTTGCCTTAACTTAAAGATATTACAACAAACACTTAAAAACTAAAATAACAAAAATATATATTGCACAGTGGTTAACTATAAATATGATCATATTTCTATCATATTTCATATTTATAGTTAACCACTGTGCAATATATATTTTTGTTATTTTAGTTTTTAAGTGTTTGTTGTAATATCTTTAAGTTAAGGCAACCCACCACCTTTTTACCCTTACCTTAACTTGCAACCTTTACCTGATCACTTACTGTTAATCCTCTCATCTCCATTTTGTTCCCCACCCTTGTGTTCCTCTAACTAATCCAATCCTTAAACTCTGTTTTCTCCAATCTCACTTATTCACATTCCAAACTTTACCATAGAACTTTCTTTAAGTCTTGTATTGTGTTCATAAATGTTACCCTGATGATGTAAATATATTTTACGAAACTAGTTGGTAAACAAGTTTTTTCTTTAGACCGTACCTCACTAACTCCCTCACATCTATATATATATATATATATAAAATGCATGTGTGTCTGTATGCGATTTATAGACATTGACACCGTTTGACCAATCGCCATGAAAATTGGCACATATATGTATTTTTTCACGGAGAAGGAATATATGATTTCAAAATTTAAATTTTGGTACACAGGGGTAAGGGGTACAAAAGTCAAAATAGTATATACACCCTTCATGATGCATGTCGTTGGAAAGCTCTTAAGGAGTAAAGTAATTGTTGTTATATACACTTTTGTCATATTTTCACATATGAGGGGGAGTAAAAAGGAAAAACAGGGGGGGGGGGAAATTAATTAAAAATATCAATTTTTTGATTCGATTTGAATGAAAATTGGTATGTGTGCTTTATTTGATGCCAGGCACTCGATTATACAACATTTTGTGTACATTCAGTACTTTTGGGAACAAATGATACCTAATGCGTATGTTTTAAGTTTTGGTTCAAGCGGTAAAAAAAATGTATTTGTTGTGTTCAATATATTTTTTAATGGAGAAGGTTTTTATGATTTCGTTCACAGGGGTATGTGGTACAAAAGTCAAAGTACCCTTCATGATACATGTCGTTGCAAAGCACTTTGAGAGTACAGTAATTGTTATTACTTGAACTTTTGTCATATTTTCATATAAGAGGGGGGTAAAATGGAAAAGCAGGGGAAAAAATGCTTTTATTACAGCTACCCCTACCACAACCTATTTACTAGTAGGCGTCCTCTATCCTCTTACACCGTACATTAAACTTGTACATCAACATAATTGAATGAGCCTGGGTTTTATCGTTATCTTAAGATTTCATTTCAGCTAAAATAAAACTATTTTAAATTTATTGATTTGATTATTTGATTTTGATATTGCTTGTTACTTGGCTCATAGCTTGTGGGTTAGCGGTGTTTTTGAATTCCTGTAAGTACTTAGTTATCTTTTTTATTTATAAGTTTTGATACGATGTTTTAAATAAATATTTATTGATATTAAAGGTATTTTAAAAGTCTTTGAGGTACACTGGGTACACTGGAGAGATAATATTCCTTTGTTTCAATAACTTTTAGACAGTATCACTTGTGTTTTGGGATTGTCACTTGCGAGGAAACACGTTATCAGGAGAAAACTGTATTCTATAGTTGAACCAAAGTCTTATTCTAAATAGAGAAATTCAAGCCTTTTGTCAAGAAGAGTTGGTTTGATAATAAATCTCATAGTCACATCGTCACGTTATTTTCCTATGTACTCGTGTCTTTAATTTCACTTTTAATACGTTTTTTTTTTTATTTTAATATTGAAACAGTCAATTTTTGTAAATACAACAAATTTGGAGTGCTAATTATTAAATATTTACGGAATTATTTTAAGAAATGACCACTAGGGTTTATTACTATTACTACTATCAATACTTGCATTGATTTAATGTAAATTAAAACCTCATATTGATGGTTTTACTTGGCAACATAGAGGATATGTTGCCTGAGAATGTTTTTTTAATTTAAATTCGTGATTGGATTTGGGTAAAACTGAAGAATATGAGGCGGTTTATAGAAAAGATTGCGGGGCCTCATTCTAACGTATTTTTTGGACAAAGGGATATCAACTCTCCTATGAACAAATCATACATATATAATTTCTCAAATGTTTGAATCATACAAATGTATTTTTCGACAAAGGGATATAATCTCTCAAGTGTATAAATCAAGCAAAATTGTGCCGCCAAGCGATTCTCGACCGTATCATCTCCCTCAGTTCAGCCAGGATATGATTACTTTTTAAAGCTTCTGCTAAAATGAAAAGCCCCCAAAAATGTTTCAATTCTTCCTAGGCAAGTCTTCAAAACTGTTAATTAATTTAACTCACACAGGAAATTTACTACAGTCTTATTACAATAATTCGAGTTTACTCTGACTGCTAAGGTTGGCATATCTATGAGAGTAAAAAAATAAAGCCACATAGTTATGTATATACTTATTATTCTGACAGTGTGGGAAAATCGAAAAAAGGTAGGGTAGCCAATGAGATCTCGGAAATAATTTATGTGGAGTTAACACAATTTATTTATAAACAACTGATCAATTTATACTGTTTCATTTTGTTTCTGCAGGAAATAATGTCTTTTCCAGAAGATAATGATGGAATTTCTACTGCTAGGCTTGTTGGAGTCAAGGGGGCAATGCTACAGTAAGATATTTTCTTCATTTAACATTTTTCTTTGTGTCGAAAATATTAAATCATTACATGTCAGTGAGATTAATCAACTTATAGGTCAATACAATTTAATAATTAATATGAAACCTATTTTACCTCTGATATTAAGAAAGTGTCAATGCCAAACCTTTTCCTGAGCAATTGATGTGGGTACGCAGGGTTGGCACCCGGGTAAAATGAAAAATTCATTGTTTTTTTTTTTAAATATAATGTATTATAAAATATATATAATAAAAAAAATATTTTTTTTAATTCAAGTATTTTTGTGTGATTGCAAGAGCTGTGCACTAAAAAATATGCAAAATATCACTTATATCGTAATTCGATGATAACTATAAATTATTTTTGAGCTTTGTATGGCCTAAACCTTCTGAAATCCTGTTTATTCCAAAAATTCTCTATTTTATTTTGGCAAAAGCAATTTTTATTTACATCAAAATGTAAATGTATAAATATGTACTAAAATGAAAAATGAAATTACTTTAATATTATTAACTAAATAAAATAATATAAACTAGGGGGCTCCGCCCCCTACTCGCTTCTCTTGTCAACCCTAAATAAAATGGCCGCAGCCTTGAACCTTCGCTTATAAAAATCTTTATTTATTTAAACTTTTATAACTTTTTAAAATTTTATTTTAAAAATTATTTTACAAGACAGAATTTGTCATTTTAATAAGATTTGTTACATTTACACATTTTTATGTTAAAAATAACTATTTAAAAAAAAAAAAAAAAAAAAAAAAAAACCCGGGTTTTCCAGGTGGGTTGGGCTTTTTCTATAAAACCCGGGTTTTTTCCAACCCTAGGTTAAAGTGTTAACCTAAGAATGAGGTTCACAGTGGTGTGGAGATCTGGGTTAGGCTAATCAAGTAAAACAAACAAAGTTAAATCCACATTTGGGGATTGGCCTAGCCCAGGTACTCACTGTGGAAGAGTGCATTTTTGTTAACTTAAGTCCTCTTTTTACTCTGATCCTTTGATTGTTATTGTTTTAGTTTAAATAAGGGTGATGCTTTTAAGTACACATTATACTTTTGAAACTCACTCCACAGTTCGTCTATTGAAAGTTTTATTTCTGCTCATTTTTTTTTTTCTAGGGAACTGATGAAAGGTGATAAGGGGCTGGAATTTTCAATCGAGGCTCCGGGAAACGAAGACATAGACAAGGTGGAAGACCTTTGGGTGGACACTGCGTATCAGTATGAGCAGTATGCCAATCATTTGAACCTTGACTGTCTCAACCTCGAGGAAGAGGATGCTAATGTCTCCCAATTTGATGTTATGGCCAAGAATATGACCAGTATTACTCCAGATGGCGGAATTTTAAAAAGGGTTAGACATCTCCAACTCACAAATTTTACAATTTAAAAATTAAAGAATATTGTCGGGGGTCAAACCAGAATGTTGTTAGTGCCAAAAACCAAATTTTACACAAGATACAAACAAACTAATTTGAAACTTGCTTTTAAAGCTACAAGTATCTTGATAATTTTTGTTTAGTTTTACAAGTTATTGCGTTAATATTGCTCATCACATTGATATAAAAACATTACTTATTTAAAACAGTTTCTATCCATGATTTTCTATGTATCTTACCACATATATCATTTTTTTAATATAGTGCAAATACAATATTTTTGTTTTAGGTTTTTTTAATATGGGAGATAGTCTAATAAGCATTTCATCATAAATTCCATCAAAATCTAGCATCTTTTGAAAACAAATTGAATAATCTTAATTTTAACAACGGTCTTAAACATAACAAGATTTAGTAAAGATATTGTGGGTTATTAAAATGGGAATAAAAATATAACATAGATATAGAAAAAAAGATTTACAATAATCTTTATTACACTCTGATAGGAGCAATGTTTTTATGATAATAAAAAATATAAATTAAATATAGTATAACTTTGCAGTTGATAATAATTATTGAGATTTACATTATGTAATCATAATGAAGGTAAACAGGCAAAGGTAGTTAAGAAAACTAACTTTAATACTAGTTCAGTTAATTAATCAGTATATTGCCAAACCATAAATAAAATATATAAAATACAGACCAGTTTCAACTTCCTTTACCTGTGTACCTTCATTAGCATAACACTTACAACAGTGTAATCAGACTTTTAATCAGAACTTATAAGTTGTAATTATAATTAATTTAAGGACAGTAAGTAGCATATAAATGCAAATTTTTCAAATTGTAATTTAAATTAAACCTGTTGGTATCACAGCTTCAAAATCAGTGGAAATTAAGGTATAATAAACGGTCTTGAGTCTAGTTGTGCAGTTGTGATATAAAAATATTGTAGGTGATTACGATATTTTTATGAATTCTCAATTTTCAACAATTTTACATTGAAAACTGTGCAAAGTAGAAGAAATAGTGTTACGATACAATGAGAGTTATATGATTCGATGCGGAAGCGCCTGCAGTTTGATGTGACATAAGTACCCTAACTCATTTTCACCAAATGTGGTGCTTAAGAATGTAAGGAAAATGTTAACATCCTACACCATCCTTTAATTATAATTTGAAATATTAATTGTTTAAAGATAACATTTTGCTGTTCAGATTAAGAGGAATGGTTCAGGAGGTGCTCCACCGGAAAAGTCACTGCTGTTTCTCCACTACAACTCGTACTTAGAGCTGGAGGAGGTACCATTTGATTCCTCCTACTTGAGATCATCGAAGAACTGCTTCAAGCTACGGCTGGGCGAGGGCAGCGTTTATCCAGGCTTTGAGATGGCTGTGGCAACGATGGCTCAAGGAGAGAAGTCTCAGTTCTTAATTCACCCTGACTATGCTTTTAAAGAGATGGGAGTACCTCCGAGGATCCCACCCAGTCAGTACAAATATTTGATAAGATTTCTTTACTCCTAGTAATTTTTTACTTTGCATAATTTGATGTCCTTGTTCATAGATATGTTGTGTGACAATATTGCTTATTTAAAAAAAACAACTACAATATGTGTTAAGATTTTCGTTAGATTTTAGTAAGATTATGACCCACTATGGTTGGTAAAGTTGAATTAAGAAAAGTGGCATGTGGACCATATAGAATAAATAGTCCACAGGCCACCATAAGAAGTGAGTCGCTGATTGATAAAGTTTTCTTACCTTATGGAATCGCTTATTTATGCCGTGTCCACCGATGAATTGGGTATATGACAACTGGGTGCTGGGCCATTTCTTTTTTGTTGACATGCCAAACTTGCCCTTCTGCGGGAACATTGAAAAGAGATAGATAAAGTTTTGATTTTCACAGGATCGTTTAATTAAATTATTTCAAAAACAGTGGTAAAGGTGGCCACCGATATGAGTGGGCCGTTTTCTTTTCAACGTCCCCGCAGAGCGATACGTTTGGGGCGGTGGACACCCCAAACGGCCCACTCTTATCGGTGGCCACGTGTACCACTGTTTTTTAAATAATTTAATTAAACGATCCTGTGAAAATCAAAACTTTATCTATCTCTTTTCAATGTTCCCGCAGAAGGGCAAGTTTGGCATGTCAACAAAAAAGAAATGGCCCAGCGCCCAGTTGCCATATACCCAATTCATCGGTGTATACGGCATAAATAAGGGATTCCATAAGGTAAGAAAACTTTATCATTATAATTTTGGTTCAAATTATAATGAATTGAAGTTAAATTATAAATGGCTTAAAAGAAGGATAAAAAAATAGATGGTGTGTTGGGTCTTCCGTTAAAATATCTTGCTGCTGGATTTCTTTACCTGCAAAAGATGTAGAGATAAGATGAAGGTAGATGAGGTTCTGGTTATGACAGATCCAGGATGTGATAATGATGACGGAATCCACTTGTAGAGAAATAGTGATGCAGGAATGCAGTAATTGACTTTTAGATGGTTGATGATGTATATGTGATTATATTGATATAACACACACACACACACACACACACATTAACATTCAATCACTAATACAATAGGTATTATTTGACAGATACAAATTTGAATCAGAGTACGGTGAAGTTAGATGAAGACTGCGGGATACAAAGGTAGTAAAGGGTAGGGCGAAGGAAAAGAGGGAGAGGTAGTCAGTAAAATGAGTAAATTTTTACTAAAATTAAAAAACAAAACCTGAAAGACCCAGGTGACCGGAAGGAGGTAATCATAAGCAGGGAAAATTTAAGTAATCTCTTAACCCTCATTTTTCAAAAAATGAATTGAACACTTTTGTGAACGTTATCAATAGTTATTTACACTTTTCAGTGTTCCACAGAATACTCTTCTTAATAAGAAACCATTAGTATAACATTATGAATAATTGAAGCGAGCTTCTTACATCCAACAAAATATGAATCCTGTCTGTCTATCAGTAACGTTTATGTGTCGATAACTTGAGTAAAAGTTGACCGATTTAGTTGAAATTTGGTATAGATGTTCTTTTTACTAATGCTCAGGCTGAGTTCGTTGGACAGTTTGATCCGTCCAAGAGAATGTGCACAACGCTCGCATAAATATGAGCTTCAAATGTAAAATAGGACTTTCAGGATGGGAAAAGATTCTATCATCACCTTATTTGATGAGACAAACTTTTTTTTAGTAAAACTAACAGTCACATTGCTATGAAGTGATAAAGATCGTTAAAGCTATTAAAGCATACCTACACGTTTAAAATAGAGAAAAAAACAACATTATCGGTCAGATATCTTACGTTCTAACGTAATGATTTTAATAAAACTTCATATACATCGTCTAAATTACAATTCTCATATATGTAGTAAAAGTTCCCATACACATTATAAAATTAAATAAAAGTTGCTACTTCCAATTTGCCAGGCTGTGTAGTTAGAGTTATATGTACTTATTTGTTAAATATTGTGTCTTCATACTTCAGGTGCTACGATATTGCTGGAAGTGGACTTGTTGAAGTGGATATGTGGTGATGTGGAGACTGAAGGTCTCAATCAGGGTGAATACGAGGATCTGAAGAGTTTCAAAGTGGCTTTCAGGAAGGCTAAGGCTCAACATCTCAAGGGAAACTCCTTGTTCGAAAATAAGAACTTCAATGCTGCAGTTAATTGGTAATAATTATAAATATTACAAATAATCTGGATGGCTTGGGCCTGCCAATAATAATGTTTGGCTTGACAGCCTACAAGATGTATTTATATTTTCAATATAAAGGGGGGGGGGGGGGGAGGGGGGGGGCTTAAAAAGCAAAATTTACTTACCGGGAAATTACCTTCTTTGACCACAATGGTCTTAATTTTGGTTGAGCGTGAGAACCCCAGAGCGGGGCCTCCAGGTTCGATCTTCCCGGATAGTGCCTGATGTTAGAAAATGTATAAGAGTTCAGGGCTTGCCTGTAAATTAATTTGTGAGAAGGACCGTGGTTGAATTTCAATAAAGAATCTACAATTAAAATAATTTTGTTTTATTACTTTTAAAAAATGCAATAATATCCTTTTCCAAATACCTTACATGTATATGAAATTTTTGAAATTAGATTTTTCGTAATTTTGTTTGCGAAAAATTAATTTGGAATAGTATCCAAATAAAATGGTAAAGAAAATTGTACTTTTTGGTACAGGGCACATTTTGAGCAAAAAGTAATTCTATAAATCTTCATTTAAAAACAAGCAGGAGATTTTATAAAAAGTGACTTTTCTTCTAAAATTGTTTATTTTTTGGAGTTTACTAGTATAGGCAACTCCATCGATGGACATACTGTATATTATGTCGGTTACATGGCAAAAGCTACAAGTGTGCCTAATTTCATCTGGAGGTAGGTTAGAATTTGTATTGTCAGTCTGTAAGTTAAACAGGGGGTTGAATATATTAGACACACTCTAACAAAACTAAAATTAAGTTTTACATTAATAAAATTATTTTATCCTAAAAATTTATTGGTTTAATTTTTTTAAACTTTTAATTTAAATATTTTTTTATAGACTCTCGGTTAGGTATGAGTAGGGTGTGTACATATGTATCTATTTTTATGTGTACATATATATTTGGTCTAAGAATTGTAATAATAATTGGGTGGGGCAGTCAAACACCTTTTTATTAGTTTTTAGGCATAAAATGTTGAGCTGAAGTGAAATTAGTATAAAGCAAAAAATGTAAGTTTCAAATCATTTAACATTGTTGCAGGCGAGTCTTAATAAACCTTCGACTTTGAGATATTCCCATAAAAATAGTAAATTACAATAAAATTAATGAGGTGATTTGATTGGTTCAAAGTTGAGCTGTGATTGGTGATTGCTTCTATTTTTAATGCAACTTATCGACCAGGTCAAGATATATTAGTTGTCTTGCTTATTGTTTTAATTGATTCACTCTGATATTGTTGTGGGTTTTAGTTATAAGAAGGCTGCTGATACTCTGACAAGCTGTTCCCTGATGAATGATGAGGAGGAAAATAGTCAGAAAAAGCTGTTGCTCAAAGTGTACAGGAATCAGTGTATTTGTTACAATAAGCTCAATATACCGCAAAAAGTCTGTATAGCTGCTAGGGAAGCCATCTTTGTTGACCCTATTTCTGGGAATAGGGATGCTAAGCTTCATTTTAAGTAAGTATACATGATTTTTGATGATAATTTTAATAAAAGATACCATAATCGTAAAATATTTATGATCCTCCTAACCGATAACTAATCCCTAATCCAAGCTACTAATATTTCTACAAGTTTAGCAAGTCAATATTTATGACATTAGAACTAGACCGAGAATTAACGCTTATAATTATGAAGTACTCAATTAGTACCTGTACCTTGTACAATCAATTAGAAATTCAATTTTTAAGTTTTTGGTAGTATTCATACTACGAAATGTTTAAATTTTAATTTAAATCAAATTATAATTATTATTAATACTGGGAGACAGACAGAGAAAAATAGACTCCAGTGCCGGGACTTGAACCACGGGCCTCTACATGTAGAGGCCCGTTGTTCAAGTCTTGAGAGGGCCTCTACATGTAGAGGCCCGTGGTTCAAGTCCTGGCACTGGAGTCTATTTTTCTCTGTCTGTCTCCCAGTGTTAATAATAATTATAATTTGAGTTATTATTACTTTAAATTTAATATGTGTGAGATATGTTTTTAAATTTATAGTTGGGGTAAGGCTCTTGCCAGATTAACCAATTACTCCAAGGCTGCAGAACATCTTAGAAAAGCTCAATCTCTGGATCCAAATTGCAATGCTATCACCGAAGAACTAGTTCAGGTATAATTTAAATTTAATATATAAATACTCTTTCAAAATTATTAATATTAGTAAAAATGTGGGTCAAATTTAATGCGTAGAAATTTATAAATCAAATTAAGGAAGACAAATTATAAAGCATGATGTTGGAATTGGAAATTAAACTGCAGGTTTGTAAACTTTTAGTTGTAAGGAGTGAGCTACAGTGGAGCCTACTTCTAAATATGTAAAGAAAACAAACCAACGCACAGACAAGCTAGCAAGAAAACATACAAACAAGTTAACAAATCAACACTTTAACATGCTAATATAAAAATAAACTAACAATTAAACAAACCAACACGCAAGGAAAAATTCAAACCAACAATTACACGAGCTAACATGAAAATATACCAACAAGTAAACAAATCAACATGTAAACAAGCTAACATGAGAACAAACCAACTCACAGACAAGCTAGCTGGGAAACAAACCAACAGGTAAGGAAGAAAACAAGCCAGTAAAACAAACAACAAAAAAACAAATCTAATAATAATTTTTGGAACGAAGTTCCTTATGGTTTGTTCCAGCGTCTGGAGCCAAAACAACCGATGGTGATAACTTGAGTGAAAGTTGACCGATTTAGTTGAAATTTGGTATACATGTTCATTTTAACGATGCCCAGGTCGAGTTCGTTGGACAACGTTATCCGCCTAAGAGTTTATGCGCAACACTTAAACAATATAAAATTGAAATTTTAGGACAGGAAAAAATTCTAACTTCATCTCTTCAATGAGACAGCAACTTTTTTAAATATATTTTTTTAGTAATACCAACTCCGACACCGCTATGAAGTGTTAAAGATCTCTAAAATTAACGTTAAAAATAGAGAAAACAATGTTTTTACCGATATCATACGTTCTAGAGTAACAATTTTAATGAAACTTCATACACACCGTCTAATGTACAATTGAAACAGGCTTGTAAAATTTGAACCTCATACAAGTTTTTGAGTAGTGAAGTGATATAATTTATTATAATATTTTTAATTGAGTCCCGGGGAGGTAGGGAACAGGACTGTACTACAACCATACCCTTTAACTATCAACTCATCATAATTAACTTTTTCCTCAATATTCAATACATATTTATTTCAAGACGCTTGCTTCAATGATAAAAAAAAAAAATCTTAATTTTGCCTTAACTACACTAAATGAATAAATAACCATTTATTAGGAATGTGAACAAATTTTCAATAATATAGTAATTTTACATTTCAAATTATTCCCAAATCAGCTGATTGCTGTGGTTAGTTTTCTAGTTTGGCTCTTTTCATGCAATATTAATTAATTTATTCAACAATATACATTTAACATGCATTACAATAATAAACCTCTTTTTAGCATAACAAACATTATAGAAAATTATAACAACTTAAAATTTATAACAACATAATATAAATTGTTTAACCAACTTACAATTATAACATCATACACTAATTACGCTTTTTCTAACTCCCCCAAGTATTAGTAGTTACCTTCATATACTTAGCAGTGTGATTTTATGATTTATATTTAATAAACAGTGGAAGGAACTTCGTTCTTACCGGGTGTCCCACCAGACCACAAGTGTTTTTTTTTTGAGTAACTAGCTCCAAGTGCAGACAGCCTTAGCCTCCTTGATAATTTTAGTCCAGGATGTCCTGTTTTTCTACTCTATAGTCTTACTTTAACTTCCTTTACTGTTATATATTATTTTATTATATTAGTTGTTATGTATTATGAAATATTTATTTCTTAAATGTTACAGTTGGAAGAGAGGAGAAAGGAACAGTTAGCTCGGGACAAGATAACATATAAGAGGGCACTTGGTCTAAACGTCAGTTCAACAAAAAAAGAAAATAACCAACCTGATCTTTCAAAGGTACTTATATGTTAATTTTTATATGGGTGGTTTGGATATAGGGAGGTAAATTATGTAGAGTTGATGGCTTCTGGTGAAAAACTGAGTGTTTAAACCCTAGGGGAAAGGAATAAAGCCCTCCTTCCCCATTGCAGTACTAAATAAACACGGAAAGCCTCTACCATCAATAATATATAGTCTGTGGTGCATTGAAGTTTTATGGCTCCCAAACACAACTATATGTGGTTGGCGTGTGACTTCATCAGCTGCATAAACCTTATTATTGGCATTCCTAACGGGATGGACACCACTTCATTTAATGGTTAAGACCAAGGGTGGGCCCTTTGCCAGGGTCAGGAATCGAAGCCAGATTTCCTGCTTCCAAAGCATGAATAAACACTTAGTCTGGATATTTTGAATTTTACTGTGCAGTAAAATATCTGTTTTCTACCTTATGACTATGACTGTATAATTGACCCCATATTTTTGTTTTTTTATCATCAGGAGAATTCAGCGTTAGTTATGGAAGTGGAAGAATTTGCCAAATCGGGGCGGAGCAGAATGGAACTTCCATCAAGCCTGACAAAGGAAGAGAAGGACGTTGCCCGTAATACTGCTCAACAACTTGCCTTGATCTACAAAGAAACCAAGAGATTGAATGGAGACACAATCATTGCTATTACCAAATAATTCTACGCATACATTGTTTAAACACATTTTCATACTAAGGTCTTATTCACACTAGGGCTCTGGAATATGATTTGTCAAAAAATCGGACGTCTGGACCTTGGAACTTTTCCTTACCAAATAATCAAAATGGTTGCAGATATTAAGTTGAAATATGGAGGATTTACTTATCTTAAAGAAAGGTATAATTGGTGTGAGTTTCAGCTCAATCGGTGAAATAGTTTCTAAATTATTGAGCGTTAACGTTTCAAAGTTTATGTTTTCAAAATTGTGGCAGATATCAAAACGAAATTCGGGGGAAATGTTTGTCTTAAAAAGAGGTATAATTAGTGCAAATTTCGATTTTTGATGATTCAGGAAAATGGGTTAATGACATCATAAATTTATGATTATCTGAGCAGCACAACTACATGCATATAAGGACTGATCTTTGTACCAAGTTTCAACTCTCTCGCTAAAAAATTGTGGGAGTTATGCGTGACACTGATAGGCAAGCAGATATCCAGCAAAAACACTGAAAACTATGTCTTGAAAACACCCAAAACGGATAAATCCATTCAAATCTCGGTTTAGGTTTTTTTTTGGATGAAAACATACTTTTCCTTTAGGTAAGTAAAAGTATGAAGTATTAAGATTCAGTGGCTTGGCGGATTTTACCCTCTCTCTTCACTTCTTCTCCCACTTACCGCAGGCCTTTTATTAGCTCAACTTGGTGTTTTATTTCAATTAAAATATGGACAACATATGATTATGCAGTGTGGTATTTTACCTAGGAAAGCTAAGAAGTGATAATAATATTTGTAATTAAATATTTATTTAAGGTAAATAATAGTTATTTGTGTAACTAGGCAGCAAAATGGAATTTTACTGACGAGTGATTAGATTAGCCTCCGAGCTGAAGGCGAGGACTGGCTATGATAATTAACTGCCGAGGCGAGGCCGAGTCAGGTAATTTACCTATTTGTCTGCCGAGGTGAAGCCAAGGCAGGCAATTAATAAACAAGGCAGAAATGTTTCCTTTGCTGCATTGTTGCATACAATATTTTATCTACTCTCACTATGCAGATAAAAATGGAAGCTTAGGTAAGGGTAGTGACACACTTCGCCACCTGGGTAGCGCCACCTGGGTGGCGCCCACCTGGTTGATGCCACTTGCTCCCGCTACCTGACTTGCGCCACCCACTTATATGAGGAATGCAGTCAGCCCCAGATTTGATTTCCCCTATATTTGATTGAAGGAGTGGGGGCTGAGTGGCGTGACTTGGGTGGCGACGTGTGACAGGCTCAATTGAAAACAATGGGTTGACCGGGTGGTGCCACCTGTGGGTGGCGGCTAGACCGTCGGACGGTCGACCGTATAGTGCCATCCGGCAGGTGGCGCCACCTCATGTGACAGGTTCCGTCTATTCTCATAGACGACCGGGTAGCGCCACCCAGGTGGCACTACCTGGGTGGCGAAGTGTGTCACCCCCCTAAGAGTTAGTTTGAGATGAATCGTCAACAAGCTCAAACCAAAACAAGTCGCGCTCCAGTGTTGCCACTTCTTACTCGAGATTAATTAGTCAAAGACCGATAATTAAAATCCTTTTTCAGCTTATCATTTTTAAACTTTTAAATAATAATAATATTATTAATACATTAATGATATAACACTGCTTTGTAATAAAACAAGTATGAAACTAGATTAAAATAACACAGATTAAAATAAAACTAAACACAAACCAAATCAAAGAGGTTATGACACGCAGTGGTAAACAATCCTGTCTTTTAGTTTCAGTTGCCTATTAAAAATTTGTTTGTATAAATTGTATTTTTTTTAAACATTAACTGTTAAATCATATAAAAAGTACCGGTGTGGAAATCCCACACATGACTTCCATGAAATGTTGTGGAGTCAATACGCGATCAAGAGAGAACTCAGTATTTACACCCATTTTCATGGAAGTAAAAACATTAAAATGCCCATATCTCCAAAACTGCTTGTGCCCAATAAATATAGGTACAATCTACCCAATAGGACACATAATATATACCACAAACAAAATAAAAATCAAATAATGTCTATTGAAGTTATCGTCGACAGACCTATTTCGTGCTTAAGTGACTACAGCTTCGAAACGTCGTGAGCTATGATGTTTGGGTTTGTCGCCATCAGTTTTTCCGACAAAAGTTGAAAAAAATGCCGCAGAACGCATCTCAATACGTTATATCTTGAAGCGATATGTTATTAAAGGTTTAGTTACATACGAACATACATACACAGACACATATGAAACGGATTTTAATGATATCCCCGGGTTCGTAAGACCGAAAGACCCCTCCTTCACAGAGGTCTCGGAATCAAGTTTCGGATGATAAAATGTGAATTTTATCTTGGTTTATTAAAAATAAACCCTCATATAAGAAAAGGTCAACCACGCATTAAGAAATATTTACAAATAAAGGGTTCAAAACTACAAAAATGAAAATTATAAGAACAATTTATCTGGTTTTTTCTCTAGTCTGTAAATCATCAGTGGATGTACACACAAAAAGATCGGAGGTAATTCTTATAAAGGACTCAAAGTCGCTATGAGAAATTTTAATTATCAAGAGGAATAAATATATATAAAATATAAATTATATTTTATTATTCCAATATACTATCATGATAAAAAATAATACGTAAAGAAGAAAGAAGTAATATAATATATTAACTGTGGAGAGAGAAACAAAACACGCTAGGAAACAGAGATATCAAGAAAAGAAACGAAAACAAATGTTAGGTTATAGTTGAACAGTAGTAGTAGTGTAACCTACACGCCTCCGTATATTAGTATTAGTAGTTCTCGTCGAGTTCCTGCTTCAGTCCGGGAACTGTTTTCACGGTTCTAGGACTGTCTCAGAACCGTTCGTCTTTCTGTTGGAACACGGGACTAAAAGTTCCAGAACCGTCCGAGGCTCTGTTGGAACAAACCTATATTACAGTTGTATAGCTCTGTGTAACATCAGCCTCTTGATTATAAATAGAGTTGAGGTGGCCTATGGTCCATAGAGGCTGGATTTGAGAATCTCATTCGAATTGTGTACCGTAATCATAGTCTGAATGATGCCATTTGCTTCTTGGACCGTAGGCAATCTTGTATATTTGTAAATCTTTTATATTTGTGAATCAGATTTGAATCTTTCATATTTGTGAATCAGATTTGTATCTTTCATATTTGAGAATCAGATTTTGGAATCTCTAGTGTGTTCGAGACCTAACATCAAGTTAGTTGACTTATATAAAGTTAATTGACTAATATCAAGATATTGCTTTATATAATATCAAGATATTATTTTTTATAATATCAAGCTATTATATGTTGTGTAATATCAAGTTAATTGACTTATCAAGATATTAGTTTTCTCTAATATCAAGTTAGTTAACTTACTTTGTTTTGAAGATATGTTGCATCGCAAAATTTGATTGACTAACAGCCAAACACAAGAACAAAAATGTTCCCTGATTACAATTTTTTTTTTTTTACATGAATAGAAGTATTGATTTTGCAATATTTAATGTGCGTAGACGGATGAAATAAATATGGGACTAATCTGTGGGCTTCGTGAGGCATACCATACAAATTTCTTAGAAATCATTCGAGTAATTTTAAAGATATGGTGATAGAAACAGATTTCTGTCCAGGAATTTTTGAAATCGGAGACATGAAAAATATGTCACTTTTATAACGATCTCAATGCTTCCGTTACCTAGGGTAAGCTCGGAAGCAAAACTTCATCTGAATAGTAAATTTACTATAAATAAAAGTAATTGTAAAATTATTTATAGCTCGTTTAAATAGCTATAAAACTGTTTAAACGATAAAATAATTTCGCAGGATTGTGAAAGAAATTTTTATACAACTGTTGTTTATTTCTTATATGAATATTACTTTCATTATTCATATTACTTTCATTATTCATATTACTTTCATCATGATTATTCATTTATTTAATAATCGGCCTAAGCCGTGGAGAATCAGACTTATGTAAATATAATAAAACAAATTTTGTAAACCATTAAATAGCTAAATTAAATAGCTGTTTAATTGTAACTAGATATTATCATGTTTATATTTTTTATATCTATTATTAATCAATATTTATCATTTATAATTTCTCTTTTTACAACCCTCAATTATAATCCTTTTATTATGATGTACAAAAACTGAATAAATATAATTTTTTTAAGTATTATTTTAATAGAATATAATATATATAACTCGGCCAGCCTGCGGCTGTCCTGCTGCCAGGTAATTGTATAAAAGCTGTTAATTAAATGCCCTGGTACTTTTATTGAAAGGTTATTTTTTAGGAGCTGGCAACTTTTTTTTTTTAGGGGAGATTAGTTTTATTGGGACTGGTAATAGTGCAAGATTTCCAGGCTTTACTTACATGCTTACAATACATATCAATAATCCAATAACTGGAGTAGTTAAGGTCAAATATATGGAAGTTGAAGTAGGTAGTAGAAATGTGTTGTTCTTGGTTGTTTTGTGTAATTCCATGTCTGAGATTGTTTTAACAATAGTTTAATTGAGAGTACCTGATTCAGGTGAATTGCCGAGAATCTGTAAAATTCAAATAAGTATTTATGCACTTAAAAGAATTTATATATAAAACAGTAACTGTGGCAATGTCAGTTTGAAAATGATCCAAGGAGGGATTGAAATATCGCATATGTGAGGCGTTTGAATTTTCTTAAAAGTATAGAAACTATTCAAGAACACATGCTTACGTTTAACATTATTTTTTGCATGATTCACATAATTCAATACATTGATATAAAGAACTGTTTAATGCCTGTATAATAATATAGCTGGATTCCCATGCTTAACTCCTGAGTGAGTTATTTTCAATGTACTTTTTTAATTTTATGGATTTATGAAGTACCTCTAGAAACATTAAAGTTGTTTTACTAAGCGAGAATATTGTCTAGATGCCACTGAGCTTCTTATCTCCCCCCCCCCTTATTTCTATACCCTCTATCCTTGGATCATATATAGTTTGCTAAAATGCCTAATTATTAATTGGTTCAGACTACTGGAGAAGTATTTTTAAATATGAATTTTCTTGGAAAAGCAGAGGTATTTTCTGTACCTCCCCTCTGTTTCTTATTTCATCCCTGGGTTGAAATTGTCTTTTATTAATATGCTTTGCTTACATCCTAAAGTGACACTTTCCTAAGTATTATTTTTCTAATTTCAAAAAGTCAGTTGGCTCAGTTCCTTTTCTTTTTTACTTTGCCCCAATTTCCCCGCTTAGGTATCATTTTTTTTTTTTTTTTTTTTTTTTTTTTAAATTATACTAAATAAAATAATTTTATTTTAGCATTTCAAAGAAGTTGTGATAAATATAGTGGGTACTTGGTTTCAATATGTATATGACCCATGTTGAATAAATGACTGGTTGGTAAATCCTATCACACAATTCATTGGTAGTTGTGACGGAGATTTTGTGGTATTTAGATAAAATTATGGTATATTAGGTACTGAGTAAATAATAACGCACATCTAAGAAATAATCAGTATATTGTCTGACCACAAGAAAAAATTATAAAATACCGGTTTCGACTTAACGTCATTATCAGTTGGTTGATTATTTTACACTGCTTGTTTTAAATATTATAAGAGAGAGAGAGAGAGAAGAAGAAAGGTAGGGGGTGTTGTGAGGGTGTAAAGGTTTAAGAGGTGGGGTCAGGCACATGGTATACATTACAAATAAATCCCTCAGCTGTTTAGTATTTAAGTTATTTCTAATGTATACCATGTGCCTGACCCCACCCCTCCACCTCTTAAACCTCACTCTCTCTCTTATAATGTTTAAAACAAGCAGTGTAAAATAATCAACCAAATGATGATGACATTAAGTCAAAACCAGTATTTTATAAATTTTTTCTTTTGTTAATTTTTTTTTCTTGTGGTCAGACAATATACTGATTATTTCTTAGATGTGTGTTATTATTTACTCAGTACCTAATTTACTATAATGTTACATCACACAAGTTTTTTATATCTTAAAAGGAGGCTAACTTGTGAATTTCAAGGTTGATATATAATTAGTTCTAGAAATATTGTCATGTGAATTCTGCATGCAAATGGCCATCACTTTGAGTCAAGGATTGTGCAGGTTTTTTCTTCATTTATTTCCAGGCCAATCTTTTCCCTTCCCCCACAAGAACATTAAAGGCCTTGATATCATCTAAGTAAGCTTGTTCTTGCTGTGAGTCCCTAATGATTGTTCCTGTTTTGGCAATCTTTTAACCATGTCATGGAGTACTTTTTCCTTCAAATCTTAATCAGTAGGTGAATAAATTTTCTAGAGAAAGCATTTTATAAAAGGGCTTTTGTTATTGTATTTCTTTTGATACTGTCGAAAGCCTTCTTATAATCTATGCACAGAGCATAATATCTGTCTATATTGAATTCAAAACATTTCTCAAATTAAAACCTCAATCCAAATGTTTGATCAACTGTTCACCTCCCTCCTGGAATCATGTTCTATTAAATACGAATCAGTTTAAGGGTCATTCACTTTCTCAATGTTGTTATCAGCTAGTTTGGTATTGTTTATGCTAGATTTTTTTTTTTTTTTTTTTCTTAAAAAACCCTTAAATTTTAAGTTAAGCTTTACTGTAGAATGTAATTTAAATATTATTTATGCGTTCTCAGTTAATGATAATCCAATAAGTTTTAATTCCCCTACTTGGCACTTTTCCCCTGCCTTGAAATTTAATGATATTTTTCTTCCTAAAATTTGAGTTTTCACATATTTTGGAAATAATATAAAATTATTATCGATGTTATAATAAAATGTTTGTTTTAAGTATTATTTATTAATTAAACTCAGAGTTTTCCAAATTTGTTGAGTCTCAGACCCTGAAAATGGGGAAAATTTAGGCTGGAGTAGTTTTGTATTCTGTGTGACCTAACTAATAAGAAAATAAAGTTTGAGCCCTGAAGAGTTAAAAAATTAAGATAAACTGATTAAGAAGACTAAACTTAAATGAATAGAACATTTTTAACTGTTAAAAATACCTACTTTATAATTTGATAACATCCAGCCTTTCTAAACCAAATTGATTACCAACCCTCGACAAAATTAAAACATAAAAAATACTAATGTTTAAGGTCTTCATAACTGGATGCTCTGTATTATGTTGATCAAATAAATTGGTTAAACCCTGTTTATATTAACCAATATTATTACTTTCCTTGATAATTTTAATTTAATATATTTTTAAATAAGATACTAAAGACACAAAAGCTTATCTTTAGAAGAGATTGTGATTCATATGGAACAAAATCGGTCTCCTTGATATAAGGAATATAAAAAACTAAAATGGTGTTTATTTTACTCCTGCACCTTCTTAATGAAAAAATATACCATCATAATTTACGGTAATTCCTTGAAGGGAGTATGTGCACTTGAAATAGGTACACAAGGTGGTACAAAGAGAAGGCAAGTAATAAGGTTAGAGGTGGTTAGAGGTGGTTAGAGGTGGTTGGTACAAACTCATTGTTTTTATTATCTAGGTAGGTCTAAAATCCACAATTATTTACAAAACTGTTTTCAATGATACATTTAAACAATGTACTACAAATCTTAACACTATTTGATTACATTTACAATTATCGATCCCATCGGATCATGTAGATTTGACTTTACTGGAGTAGCCTCGTATAAGAGCACTTAGTACGACGATGTTGCTCAGGAAGAACACCGAACCCTGGATCCACAACAAGAGAAACGTATTCTTGAACTTGAACTCTAGCAGGTAGGCGGGGAGAAGCCAGGACAGTTGAGACAGAAGCCACATGGATGACAGTACCATGCACTGGGTAGACGGGCAGCGCACATATGGCAGTACCAGCGGAAGCAAGCTCAGGTACCACACAAAATACTGGCAAGTCAACACTGTGTTGTAGGTCACGAAAGCGAAACTCATTATCAACATGCAAAAAGATAAATCTTTCTCCGAGTTATAATACAAAGGGAAACATACCAGCAACACTAGAAGAGGACTCATCATACCTGCCTTGTGGAACACCGTCATCCCCATCTCAGAATTTAAGTATTGAAAGTAGAAGAAAACAGAATAGTTGTGACGGATGTCGACTCTCTTAAAATGAAACAACAGGCTCTGGCGGACAAACTCATCTCCGTAGAGGTGATGAAAGAAAATGAAGAGGCTGGTGAAGGCTAGGGTGAACGAGACCAGGAACTTGACCCGGTCAAACGTGGGGCCCACAAGATCCATAATGGAGAACCCCTGGCTTAGGTCCTTGAGGCACAAGTACATGGGTAAGCAGTAGATGACAGGGTAGAGTCGGAGATGGACAGAGAGGCCATGAGCTATGCCACAGTACACCACATTTTTGTTCTTGAAGAAGTACAGAGTTAAGAGGACTAGGAAAGCGCTTAGAGAATCAGAGTTCCCTCGAGTGCTGATCACTACAGAGAGAGGGTTGTACAGCCAGAACAGTGAGTAGTAAGTTCTTTTACATTTACCCACTCCTTCCATCTGCAATATCTTGTAGATCAGAAGGGTTGTCATAATGTCGAAAGAAGAAAAAATATATTTGGCGAAAGTGGGGTGGATGTAATGGTTGGGCACGGCCAAGTAAGCGATCAAAGGACTGTAACGGTAGGTGTGGCGGGCGTAGGGGGAGAGCCCTGCCACGACGTACCTGCCAGCATCTGAGAATACTTTGTAGTCGATATCGGTGAAGGGGACGTTAAGGACATCATCTTGAACTATACCGTACACTATAAATATAGTTCTGATAAGGAAACCGAGCAAAAGGTGTTGGGCAAAGCTCATAGAGAGGAACCGATCGAATCTCTCGATCGCGCTTCTCCTTATCATAAAACACGTAGATTCTTCTTGGCTGCCGCGTCCCTCATGCATCTTACGAATTTATCAAATTCCTTTTGACACTCTCCCTTTTTCAGGTCCTGCGATCTCATCACACACTCGGCGTAGCGGGCCCCCTCGGAACTGCAGGTGGCCACGAGTTCTGGAAGGCTTCTCAGTCGAGCTTTCGCCTTCCTCACTGACTCCATCCAGGAAAGTGAAGAACCACTGACTCTCTGTTCTCTTCAGTTCTTGGTCTTGAGTTCGAGGGTGTTTGACATTTTAGAAGAGAAACAAATATCATAGATGGGTTTGCTGAAGAGAACGAGCATGGCTATAGTGGTGGAAGTAATAATGAACGCTCTGGGGTTACGGTTGATCCAAGGTAAGTCTTTCACTAGTTTCTGTCTATTAGTGTTTGGAATGGGCTTCTCCTTCCACATTATCAGCCTTCTGTAACACAAACAAATTCACTGTTTAAAAATTGTTAAGCAAAAAGTAAATAAAGCTATATATTATAGCACAGATAATACGATCAAGTTTTTTTTTTTTCCAAATCTACAGTGCATCTCCCTCACATGCTAAGAACTCCCTGAAGAAACTTATCCAGGGTGTCCAGCAACATTAAAATGTAAAATTCAAGCACATTTCAAGGTTTTCAAGGCTCAATTTTATAAAATTCAAGGCTGGGTTTATTAACATTAGTTATTAAAATAGTGATTTATTCACAAATTCTTAGAATTATAGAAAAAAAATATGAGAAAAACAGTTTGAGTTCAGCAGAATAATATTAATTACTTTTATAATAGAAGAGATTTTATTTTTAAGACTTGTAGAATATTATAGTAGGCTGGAGGGTTTATTATTTATGAAAGTCCTTTGAGTATATATTTTTCAAAGCTTTCACCATGGGAACCTGAGCTTCTTCAGTGATCACTAAGCTCTGATGAAATAAAAATAAATATCACTCGAAGGACTTTCATTCCAAAAAAAACTCCAGCCTACTATAATATTAAAAGTATTAATTCAACCTAATTACAGCAGTAGTACACCAGAGAAGTGAAATACAATATACAGTAGCCCATCGATTATCCGAACTAATGTTGTTTAGGGTGATTGGGATAATAAAAAAATCAAAATGTATTAATACTTCTAGACAACCTAGGGTCTTTAAAATTCCTGATTTTTTAAAAATGCAAGCATATTTTAAGTATTTCTGTTATTGTTTCAAAATTCAAGCACATTTCAAGGTTTTTTCAAGCATCCTAAAAATTCAAGCATAATTCCAGGAGTTCAAGGAATTCAAGGCTGCTGGACACCCTGTTATCTTCTTTTGAGGCCACTGGGACCCTTGAGAATGGATAACAGACAATAGGCTGGAATATACACTAATAAAATATTAATGTACAATTTAATTGTTATTTTTTAGTTAAACATGTAATATTAAGAGGAAATTGTATAATTAAAGATCCATCTATCATATTAAATTATAGCACATTGAGTAAAGCCTTCTATGTTTACATTGGTAGAGTACGCTAGCTTACTTTTCAGCACGAGAAACAGTAAAGTAGATTTGCAGGCTGTTTTTTGGTAGAGTGTCTCTAAAGTCTTTCACTAGTGTCTGGAACAGTAGTTTTCGTAAAGTAGGAGCATCAAAGTGGTGAGATTAATAATATATTAACCTTACTATAAATGCAGACTGTTATAATGGTGCTGTAAAAAATATTAGTCGAAATGTGCAGATGTGCTGATAAAGGCAATAGAACAAGCTTTGGAAAAGGGAAGGGACTAGAGTCATGCAGATAGGAACAAGGGATTTTCTCACAGTGTTTCTAGGAGCCATCCAAAAACCCATTAAAAATTCTCTAGGATATACTGCGGCAAAATTGGTAAGCAGCAAAGCAGACACTGTGAGAAAATCTCTTCCCTATATACCTATATAACATTTACAGAGAGGAGTTAGTCAATAATAGAAGGGGGCATCGGGAGTGGTTAGGCTAGTTCATTAGCAGTAGGTAGAGTACTACTCTACCTAGCTACCTTTTATTCTTAATTTTATAAAACACACCTGATTTTAGTGTTATACATTTTGACAAATAAAAAAGTCAGTCTTGTTCCTGGTTAAACGAATGAAATTGTTCTTTTTAAAACTTAAGATACCTTCAATTTTAAATTGAGTTTTATATCTCCCATTCTCAACTAGGTAAGGACATCTCACCCTGTATTCAATTTCCCTCCCCCCCCCCCCCCCCTCTACTCGTATCACTATATCAATGAGTAGCTAATTAAGTCAAGTGACATTCATCCTGTTACCAATGCCGATTGTACAGCTGATAAAGCAACATGCCAACCCCATTTCATCCAGATGAATGAGTCCTTTGGCAGGCCTAAGGGCTCTTGAGTAATAGATTATTATTATTTTAAGGACAACAAATGCAAGGGTTCTGATGGAACACAGTACTACTCATCATCTGACAGTAAATATGGCTGTTAAACTGTTTTAATACCAAATATGAATAAAGTCATTTCTTTTTATTGTTTACAAAATAAAAATACCAGTAATTCTTCAGATAAAGGAGTGGCTTAGAAAAGCGAATATACTGTTTTGACAAAGGGATATAATCTCTCAAATTTATAAATCATACAAAAAGCTGCCACCTAGCCAGCCCACTGAAAAGTCTTGTGGATACTTTATAATTTTAATTTTCTTAGTTATATTTTTGTTGATTTTTATTTAGTATATTTTTATATTTTGATTATTTCACTGTTTGTTTACAAATGTAAAAAAATAAATATAGTTGATTGTCATCTAAAAAGTACCAAAGTGTTGACCAAACGACGTTTAACATCAAACATGACAGAACAAAGTAGGAGTACAACCGCGACACCGGAAATTCCTCCACAATCAGAAATGGGCCGTGTTTCAAGAAGATACCTCCATTCTGGCGGAAGAACGTTTAGGTATGGTTTAGGCAAGTCGAAGTGCAATTTTTCACATAACAACAGAGACTATCAAATACTACCACGTCCACGTCGATTTCTAACATTGTCTCAAAGAGTTACATTTGATTATTGAGTTAATACAGTTAACTCTTAAACAGCCAAAATGCCTTTCTAAAGAGATATCTTAAATGCACAAAAGATAATTGCTAAAATACAAGAAAGACGCTCATTTGTCAAATAGATCAATCAATCAAAAAAGCACCCTTCTATAAATAATTCTTAAAACATTATCAGACAATTCAAGTCTACAATAGACAAAAATGTAGGTATGTAGTGTTAGTTTGAAATAAATTTATTCTGTATCAAGACCAAAAAAAAGACTTTTAATCAGCTGAATTTAAAAAATTATAGAATAACGCCTAATTCTCGACACAGTTTGAGACAAAAGGTCAGTGGTGGACCACTGTTAATTGGCGTTATCCTGAAAATTAAAAGTTGGAAATTCGGCAAGTAACATTGTCAATATCCGACAGCATGTAAAGAAAAAACTCCTTAGTTTTTATAATCTAATCTACTACTATTGAACTTTCTAAAAAGGGAACCTAATTTTTTTTTTTTCTTCACTTATATCTAATCCATATCAAATTTCCCCTAGGAGAGACTATGAGACCACGCAGAACCGTTTGAATGGTAAATACGCATAATTAAATTATATATTGCGATAAATACCTTAGACGTATCAATTCCCGAACAGGAAATAGATTTCGAGCCCCAAACTTCACAGCATTCACGAAGATATTCTATGAACTCCTGGCACTTATCTTCCCGGAAATTACGCTCTAAAAGCACAAAATGGTATTGTTTTCAAACGTAACAAGTTAAGAAGAATTTTTTTAATTTAAAGTTAAGTAAGTTAAATATGAAATTAAACAAAGGTATCGATAAGATAAGATCAACTCTACGTACCTTGAAGACACTTCTGAATTTTACAAGCGTGGACTTTACATGGATCGGTCGGTTTTACCATAGAAAAGTAACAATTTTTTAAATCTAAAAAATGTTTGAAAAATCTACATTTGGTAATAAAATACTTACTGAAAAGGATATTTTAATTGTTTAAATGAACTAAGAGAGAAGTGCAAGTGGATGTAGGGTGGATAACGTCAAGAGTTTGGGTTTGGAATAGAAAAGCCGGCCGGAGCTTTCTTGTCCCTAATTAAGTAAACATTTAGGGAATTTATATGTTCCAAAAGAGCTTATTTTTGTCAAGGGGGAAAAATATATTTTACAAGTTATTTAATTGCTGTTTTAATAAAAAAAACGTATAAATAATAACTTGCAGATATAATACATCAAAGAAAAATAAATATTTATTAGATTATAATTTCTTATCTTATCATGTCAATTCTTTATTTAGGCGACAGAATCATTATTCCCAACATAACACTCTTAAATAAGTGATAGTACAGTGATTTTTAGTTTAATTTTATATATAATGTTGGCAACATTTGTTTATTATCCACAACAATGTTAAAACCTTCTTTAATCTGTCAACGGTTTTTTTTTATTTTCAAAATAGTCTGACGTTGAATTTAAATTTAAATGAATTTGTCAATATTTAAGTATGTTGCTACAAAACACCCGCCACTTTTTCTTCAGTCATTCAGAAATTGTCAATCAAAGGCGAAGAAAATTAAATCATCAACGGACTACTGCCTTGAAATGGTCAGGTAAAGAAATAACATTCCTTGTTTCGATATAGTTCATTCTCTTCATTTCCCCTTTATTACGAGTGTATTTATTATTTCTATTTAAAAATTAGGTAAAAGTTAACTGTATGGCGCTAATTACAGAATCGAAGTACTAAATTAATTTTAGTAAATTAGAGATTGTTTCTTGTAGCATTCAATTCTGCAGTAGTTGGGTCTATTAAGGAAATAAAAAGCTCACTTTTGCAATATTTCGACCCCTCCTTGGGTCATTCTCAAGCTGGAATCAAAATTTATTTAGATATTAGATTTAACAAACTATAAATATTCTCTGGACAAAACATTAACAAAATTTTAAGGGTAATGATTACAATTAATTTTAACAAGTAAAAAGTTTTGATATTACTAACCTGGTAGACTAGAAGTTATCCTATATTATACTAGTTTTAATCTTGAATTATTTTATTTGAATCTTTTTGATTCTCGTAATTTCTTCCTAAAATAATAGCAATTTATTGGTATTGGTCACATGTTATATGGGTTATTGAAAAACTAGTATAATGTAAGATAACTTCTAGTCTACCAGGTTAGTAATATCAAAACTTTTTACTTGTTAAAATTAATTGTAATCATTACCCTTAAAATTTTGTTAATGTTTTGTCCAGAGAATATTTATAGTTTGTTAAATCTAATATCTAAATAAATTTTGATTCCAGCTTGAGAATGACCCAAGGAGGGGTCGAAATATTGCAAAAGTGTGCTTTTTATTTCCTTGATAGACCCAACTACTGCAGGATTAAATAATTTTTTTTTTGCCCTAGAATTTTCAACGGCCTCATTTTCTGAAGAAAAACAACCCTGCTACATATAGACCAGGTAGAGGTCCAAATTGAAGTACAAAATTCGATGGCACCGAGCAATTCACTTTAGCCAAAAATTGCCTGATTTAAAAGCTTTAATTTTTGGCTGAACTGATCGAGACGGTGCAATGAAGGATTAAAGTATGATATCGAACCCACCCTGAAAAAAATTCAATTTCCCTACAAAAATAAAGAAATTTTGATTGGAGATGGACAAGTTGGGAACTCAAAACGTTTTAAAATCATTGTTTCCATATGATTTTGAATACCAAAACCTTTTTCAAAACTGTGTTGAAAACTCATGGAAACTTAGTAACTATTACGTAATTTATATTTACCCTATTAACAGTTATTCATTAGTTAATAGCTCCCCACACTTTTATCTTCAGTGACGAAACCAAATATATATTTCATGTAGACATGCATTCATATATCAGGGTATTCACCTCTTTCATTTAACACCCCATGTGATGTATTTCCGTTGTATAAATGTAACTATCTGATTTTGAGAGATGAATTATGGGGCTTCCCTATAATTTTCCTGTGTTGGGTTTATTACACATAGTGATGTAAAATAGTCTACTAACTAACTAGACAATAGTCTACTAACTAACTTTCTGATTTAAAACTTTGTAGGCCTCGACATTTATATGAGTTCTAGAAGTCCTGTGAATTTGGTTTGATTTGGTTGAGAACCTTTAAAGCAGTGAGTTTTTAAAGTTGGGCATTATCAAAATGTGTCGAAAAAACGGCTCTTTTTTCACCTATCCCGCAATAAAGTAATTAAAAATTAACATAAAAAAATAATTATCCATATGCTATAAAATTTTATTAAATTGTCTAAATTAAGAAACTTAACATCAACATACGATTTTCCGTTTAGAAGTTACAAGGGTTTAAACTCGAGGGTCTAGAATTATTTTATAGACAGTAGTACTCAGGATCATGAAAATCGCATTGTCCACTAAAAAGGGCGTGACATGACCACTCTCCACCGGTTTGTTTTTTGAAATGCCTATTGCCAAGGTATGTCCCGCAGACGAACTTAGCCGACCACATATTCTTAAAAGGCACCCAATCATTTACTTATACACATAATTCTAGCTTGATGTTAGTCAAACACTTTTTTGCACCTATCTTCCTGGATTATATGCCTGCATATAATAAGAATGCATAACCTAATTTTCAAAATAATAATCCTGTCCTTTTCCTTCAAAATGGTGGTGTTTTCACTGCAAAGACCTTCAAAATAAGCATTCTGTTTGAAATAATTGAATCTGTATAACTAATATTAATATATGTATATATAGAAATAATAAATACCCGTATGCTGGGTATTTTTGTTGGCTATTTTTTAGGAATTCAGTTAGCTTAACACATCCTATACTCCCTAAATGACATTGATTAAAGCCATTAGAGTATGGAAAATGCTCAGAACCTCTTAAAACACTATTTAAATCATTATTTGACATAAATACCCTCATTTTGGGTATTTACCCTGGCCTTGGGTAAATACCCATTTTTATTTACCCGCTGGGTATATACCCGGCCCACATCACTAATTACACATAACACACCAGTCAAGTTTCAATTTATTGTGTTGGGTACTCTCGGAGATTAGTTTAGACAAGCGAAGGAAAGTACAAGGGTCCTGGTTTTTGCCTATGGACATTGAAAAGATTTAGAGGTAGAGGTAAAGTAGTGATTCGTTCCTTTCCCAAGGATTGCTTGAAGTTTATGATCTTTAGATTCCCTTGATAAACCGTTCTCAATAATATTTTATGTATATTTTTTTTCTTTTTTTAAAAAAATCAAAATTAATGACTGTGACTGCGGTGACAATGTTTTGTTATTGTTTATTATTGTTACTATGGTATAATGTTTTGTTGATTTTTTTAATGTCAATTTAGAGTGTAAATATTCTCTTAAGAGAGCAGTACGAAGATTATAAAAAGATAGTTTTCAAGTATTTATTGTGTTTAAATTATTGTAAGTTGTGCTCTCTGTAAACAGCAAACTCTAAGCGACCCACCCCAGCGGTGAAAATGACAATATATGTCTAAAGATTGAAATAAAAATTCAGATAAAAATTCAACCTACTGCCTTGAATCAAACCTTAGACCCCTGTGTCTTAGCTCAGAAGTTAGAGCAATGTGAGGTATTGGCAGGGGATCTGTTGTTCAATACCAGGAGAGAGGAGTGAATTTACATCTGTCTCTCTCCTTTCCTTTATCATTATTGTATTATGAGAGGGCATGTTTGCGAGAAGAATAATAAAAATAAAGTGAAAAAAGAAGTAAGTCCCTGTAGGCTCCAGCATGAAGTAATGTGCAAACAGTTCCGTGCTGGGTTTCTGCCAAAAGAGCATAAACTTTCTCACTATGTTTTATTTGATAGCATCTCACTAACATACCCTCTCATTATACTTGAACTGTCACGAACCTTCTCCATTATTACTTTATTAACATGAGACCTAATTTTTATTTTTTTATTTTCAGATTGAATGAGCATGAGAACTTCATGTGTACACTGCTGTTATCAGGGGAAGTCCGACAGACTGCTTTTGCTGTCAGGGCTTTTAATATTGAAATAGCCAAAGTTTCAGATCAAGCTAAAGAGAAGCACATAAATGCAATGAGGATGAAATTCTGGTCCGACACTTTAGACAGTATATATAACAAAAATCCTCCGAAACATCCAGTTGCTCTTGAACTTTCACGGGTAAGATTTAAAAAATCTATGTCTAATTACATTTGATTATTGTGTTGATAATATGATCTATAACATTTGTAGATCTATTTTTATATTTACATATAGGAGAGGTTGCCTTACCTTGGACAGTTATGTACCTAGGGCCACTTTCCCCCAGCACAATTCCAGGGAGGGAGGACATTTTTTTCTGAGATACTACTAGTCAAATTGGAGCCTGGTAGCAGTATTTTAGCACCTCCCACTTTCACCAGCTATTATACCTGATTTAAGTGATAATGGATTTTTGCTGTGTACAAGGTTAGGGAACCTCCCCTAAATATATTTTTATAAAAATGATTTTGGCCACATATTAACCAAAATATTGAAAATGAAATTAAAAGGTGTGATGTTTGTACTAAATATGCACTTAACCAAAAGTGGAATTACAATGGTAGCACATTAGACCCTAACCGACAGGGGCGGATGGGGGATAGGGTTCAGCATGTATAAATATATTAACCGGCGTCATATTTAAGAAAAAAATCTATTTTTTTTTTTGTATTAAAGTCTCATTTGGCCTAAATTGTTTAAAGCCTAAAGTGGCTGAAGGAGCTCCTATTACACAGCTTAAAGATGGTTTGTACATTTATGCTTTATAGCCCATCAATTGCTACCTAGAACATCGGTTGCACTATTTTTAAGAAGTGGGAATTGTGATTATGTATCTAGACACCACACTTTTCTAATAATAGTGTTAAAATGAAATTTCAGTTGGTATCCCTAAGATTGTTATCACACAAATAATAAATTCAAAGAATTTGGAAGTGAAAAGAAATTCAGTCATTTGACTTCAAGCCCTTACCAAAACTAAAGCAGCAGTAAAATATTGAAAAAAGTGTAGGGGATAAATAAGATTTCTATCATAATAAATGGTTCTCTTTGTGAGGTTAGCCTTTTAGGGTTTATAAAAAAGTTTTTTTGTTTTTATTTACATTATTTCTTCGAGATAGCTATATTTCGTCCTTCAGGTTGGGCTGTTTCAGTCTGAAACATTAAACAATTATCACTAATTATTAACAACAAGTTTATGAACAAGAGTTTTTGAACAAGTGGTTTGTCCTACTGTCTAGTACTAGGACCTATAATTTACTTACTACTACTACTACCTATGTAGGTGTTATATGTACAGTCCTATACATACTTTCTCCTCTCTTAGGTTTTTTCTTTATTAAAAGTTGATTTTCTGGTTTGTTCCTCTGGGTTTGCGTGATGCCAATAGCCCAGGAGATAGCGTGCAAAAAAGTGTCTGACTAACATCAAGCTAGTATTTTGTGTATAAGTAAATCTTTTGGTGCCTTTTAAGAATATGTGGTCAGCTACGTTTGTCTGTGGGATATAGCTTGGCAATTGGCATTTGAAAAAATTAAACCGGTGGAGAGCAGAAATTAGTTGAGCAAAAATCAAGCTGATGGTAGTTTGCCACTTAATACGTTAGTAAGTCAAATATCACTCCAAATCAAAGAGGTCACCTATTAAGTTACAAACTACCATCAACTTGATTATTGGTGTACTAACTAAGTTCAGGATCAAAAATCACATTGTCCACCAAAGGGTGGAACATGGCCGTTCTCCACCGGTTTGTTTTATTCAAATGCCTATTGAAAGCTATGTCCCGCAGGCGAACTTAGCCTGATTAGGATCAATCCTCTGATTAGATGATTGATTAGGAACTGGGTTAGTAATATAGATAATAGTAATAGTGAATATAAAATACACTGTGTCGTGTAACTAAAAAGGCGTTTTTGTTATTTACACAGGGTGTTGAAAACCACAATTTTTAACATTGAATAAATTAGCAAGATTGGAGTCAATGAAAAAAAAAAATCACATCTGGTAAATGGTGTTCTTGGTGTAGTAAATGGTGAGCCTCTGGGAAAAATTGTCCATCGTGTTCTGAAACATTTTACTCGGAATCAAGATGAAGGTTTTTTGTGGATGGCCTCCTTCAATTTTGGGGTGGTTCTGGGCTTGTTAGCAAACACTCCCTTCAGGTATCCCCTCAAAAAAAAAAAAAAAAAAAAAAAATCACTGGCTGAGAGATTTCTTAAATGGCGGTTTATTTAGATTTATAATACATAAATTTCAATGATTTATTGTTTGTTAATATTGTTAATAAAATGGCATAACCTGCTCAATCTGTTGTATTTGTTTTTCTTCATTACATTAATTTCTTGTTGATTTAGTCAATATGGTGATGTAATCTTGTGGGTTATGGTGATAATATGCTGCAAATGCTTAGAAAATAACATCAGATTAATTAGTTTGCGCTATTTTAAAACATAGTGAAACTGAAAGAAAATTAATAAAATGTTTTCCTGTTGTACAATTTTGGTTATACTCTCTAGTTTGAACTCAAAATTAAAAGTAAAATTAGGAGTGTTATATTAGAGAGTTATTAAATTGTTAAGTTCAAAACATCCTAGAATTAAATTTACTGTAGAATTTTAAAAAGACTCCTAGCTTAATTTCCTAGATCATGCTATCAATAGACATCCTAATAATTTTACCTTTAACATTTATAGCAAAGAAACTTTCACTGACTTTATTCATGTTGATAGCTTTCACCCTAAAATGCATAAACCATAACTTAATCCATTGATTAACCACTGTTCCTCTATCATAAGTAGATTTCAAAACTGAACTTAATACCATAAAACTTATGGTATTACTTATGGTTTTTGCTAAGAACAATGGTTACCAACCCAATATAATTGATGATTTATTAAAGAAACTCAGTACTTAATAGTATCCCTGTTTATAGTAGAAAATGGATATCCATACCGTTTATCGGAAGTACTTCTTACGATGTTGCCAAAATAATAGAGAAACATAATTTCTAAGTATCATAAAAGTCAACCAGCTCTCTGTAACAACATTTAAAATATAAACAAGATACCAAATAGAAAAAAAATACCCTCTCACAAAAAAATAGAGTTCACAAATATATTGTTCCACCATGTTGGTCGTGGTTTTAATATCCAAATATTTAGAGAAGATGTTAAATAACGGACTAAACACATTAAAAATTCTTCAAATAAACCTACTAGGTCACATTTTTCTGCACACCTTGTTAATTAAAATCACAATTTTGATTCCATTAAGCACTATATGACTACACTATAGGTACGTTTTTTCCACCATCAATGAATCAAGGGCGGCACTAGGTCGCGTGTTCGATCCTTCGCCATGATGCTCTGATTTATATGGTTCACTAATGATTTTCCATACTCGCTTCGGCAGTACAATGTACATATGTATGATGTGTGAAGTGGCAGGAACTCTACCACGAGGCTGGCTAATTGCTAGCTTTGAACAAGTGGTTAGTCCTACCCATCTAGTACTAGGACTAACTAATTAACTACACCTCTTTCAGAGGTGTTACAGTTATTGAACTACACCTCTTTCATGATTAAGATTGTGTTAGAATAAAACAAGGGAAAATCATGGCATTGAAGTTATTGACTTGTTTCAGGTAGTTTCAAAGCACAACTTGATGAAGAGGAATTTGAAGAGGTTGATTTCAGCGCGTGCTGACATGGTAAATTTAAGATTCAATTCTATAGACGAGATGGAGAAGTACTGTGAGGAAACAGTTTCCCCCATTTACTACCTCATTCTACAGGCTGCTGGTAATTAATTGTTTCCCTGTCTTTTTGATCATACTTCGGAGACACCGATGAAATACAACCATACATGCATATTATAGGTCTAATAAGTGCATTCCATAAGTTGGTGATATCGCCCCCTGGGGAGACAATGAAATGGAATAATAAGGCGATTAAAAGAGGAGATGAATTTGAGGGGGAATCTTAAAATAACTTAAAATAACTATAGACCTTATGGTCCTGACCTTATTCAAGGTCAGGACCATAACGAAAGCTAAGGTCTGCTGTGATTGGTCTGAAGAAAGATCACATAGATACACTTATATTCCCTCATTTGTTTTGCGTGTGCAGGGAGTTTAATTAATCTGGGGCTACATGTGGGGTACTTTCGATAAATCTTCCAAATTTCTTCAAAATCAGATAAACACTTTTGAAATATAGGTGTAAATAAATGTAAGTTTGTGCTAATGTGGAAGTGAAACTAATGTTAATCATATATTGGACCAACAACAGGCTAATTATTACCTACCATCTAAATTTCATTAAAATGGGACTAGTAGTTTTTAAATTATGTTGGTTTTCAAAAATTGAACGACAGTCTTTCTAGAACAATTATTTCAATTAAGTGAGGGTTTTGCCTATTTCTCAAACTGTTTTTAGGAACCTGTGGTCTAAACACTAGTTGTTATTAATGAAAACATTGTTATTTCAGGTTGTAAGTCTATAGAAGCTGACCACCTAGGAAGTCATCTAGGTAAAGCACAGGGCTTGTCAAATCTGCTCCGATCTGTACCTCATAATATTACATCTAGGTCGCTACCTCTACCCTCAAACTTGCTAGCTAGTCACAATGTGTCTCAGGAGAGTGTTTTAAGAGGAGAGATGTCTTCAGATCTTGGAGAGGTTGTTTACGAAGTCGCTTCAGCCGCTAAAATACATTTAAATAAGGTAATGCAAACTTAAATATTACCTACTTACTTAATTGCATCTTCTATCAGCTGGTAGTGATGATGATCAAAGATTTTTCAAACATCGAGGTCTTCAGCCAACCCTTTTGTTTGGGTTCAGGCCTTACCACACTTTTGGAGTGTATCTTTGATATTGTTTCCCAAACTTATGTTTCGGTACAAAATATTTCAGTTTCTTACATAAGGAGTTGGGTGAGTGGATAAAAATTCCTCTGCAGATGTGTAGATGTTCCTCAACTAGCCATCATCAGTCCTTAATTCAGAACAATCATGATTTAATTAGCTATCTAAAAATACTGCAATAAAGTAATGCTACAAAGCTAAGATTAGAACACTTCAAAAATAAACAATAATATATTTTTCTAAAATTTAAATTTATATCTTGTTATATACGGGTAAAAATGTTTTAAAGCAGTTCTTCTTCATTGCTTGCTTCTGGGATATATTGTTGTATGTTGATAGCATTTGTCCCTAACTGCTACACCTCATTTCACAACCTATTTGATGCTACAAACAACTTCATAATCATTAAGTATCTAAACCCTTAGTGACACGGGCTGGCGCATTGAGTGCACCATGTGTAAAAAAAGTTTCTGCTAAAAAAGATGCATGTTGCGAGAATAATAAACCCCCACTCTACTCTACCACTAGAAACCCCTAAAACGGACAAAACAGTGCTTTAATTATTGCTTCATTCCCTATTGTTTTGCCACGTTTATTTGATTTGGTGCACTGTATGCCCGTGCCACCATGTCCGGTAAAGAAATTGTGCCGCCCGATCAATATTTGTCGGTTTTGCTTGAGTTGTTGGACTAGGATGATAGTTGTGAGGAATTATCTAGGACTATGACGACTAATAATCCATTAAGGTCATAAACCTGACACTAATTCAGAAGCTCAAGAAGTCAGTCAATTATCAAAAGATTACTGCCATGAGAGGAAACAGATAGAAGAGAAAATTGTGAGGTTCCGAAGAAAACGTACTTGCGAGGTCACTGCAACATATTTGGGAGATCTAAAAATAACTAATCAACTGTTTCGAATGTTCTGAATTTACTTGAAAGAACCATATGAAAGTAGTCAAATACATCTGTTAGAGATGTAGTAGCATAAATGGATTGATAGATAAAATTGTTCCTGTATAATTTACAGGTGTACATTCCTACTTTCCTACACGTGGAATACCCTGTATTTCTGTTAAAAATAAAGAGATTTAGAATAATTATGAATAAGTTAGAACGTTGACCGACAAAACTTATTTGGTTCCATAGAAATGTAGGGCGGAAGATATAAAAGCAGTGTATTCCAGGAAATACAATTATTATATACAACTGAGCTGGGGAGAGGGTTTTAAGAAACACGCAGCGGCGGATCAACTCAAATTTCGCCAAGCTGCCAGTGTATAATGTCTCAACTTATTGTGAAATGATTATCCGTTGCTCGAATTTCATATCAGAATACAGCTTGTTTCCCGGGAAGTCCCTTCTATTCCTACTCCTGCGTAATTGATTGTAAATTGCCATTTTATTTTAATTCATTTGATATTCGGACTGTATCAATAAACTTTAAATATTTATCAATAAGATAATATAATTTTTATCCTAAATCAATTTTTAGTTGTAAATAGTGGACCATTTGTGGGTCAAGCATGGTTTTGAGACTAATAGAAGTAATTTTTAAGATAAAAAATCATCGATTTTAATAGTTTTACCCAACTAAAACTTGTTTTCCAGACATTTTAAAACTGATTCCGTTTAATTTGGACTTTCGGTAATCCGGACTGTGTCTGGTCCCGTCAAACCCGGATTAGCGAGACTCTACTGTATTTATGGTTTGAAAAATGCATTGATGCACAACCTACGCCACCGGTATCTCGTTGTTTACTACCTTGTCCACTACAGCCGTGTCACTAAGGGTTAAACTACTGGGCATCTTAGTTTAATAGGATATTCAATTTTATATGATGCATTTTGATTTCAGGCAAGAAGCTTAAAGGACAGCGTTAATAAAGAATATAATTTAATATTCTTGCCTGCTATTGCTGTCGATTCTTATCTTGAGAAACTGCGCCATCTTGAATTCGACATCTTTAACCCCTGGCTACAGAAAAGAAATGCATCACTCGGCTTCAAACTCTACTGGAACAAAATGAGAAACACATTTTAAAGTTTGTGGTCGTAAAGGATGATACATTTGTGAAGTAGTTCTAACAGCTTTGTTAGATTCACTTTGTGATAAGCTATGAGTTTCTTGTCTCACCTTCGATCAAACAAAGGTGTAATATTGACAAAGGTACAGTGTCGTTTTCTTTTTTAATTAACTGAGAATTAGATCTGTCACTGTCCATTGGATAAGCATATGGATAAAATTTAGTTATCCTATGTCCTATATAGTTAACCAAATCCCAATAAACCAATGGATACAATTTAGTCCAGAGATACAGTGTGGTAGATAGTAAGCTACTCATGATCGATAACGATTTTAAGCTTTTCCAAACCTACTTTGTTTCTTATTAAAATTAAGAAAAGTATAGTGGTTTTTGTGATATGAGCTCTCAAAGCTATCCACATCTAGTCTCAATGTAAATAACCACAATTTCCTCAATTTGTATAGTACCTAAGATCTTTTATGAGCCATCCCTTTAATAAAAGGTTATAAGTTCTGAACCCTACTGCTGCTACATTAAAAAAATATTACTTGCTTTAAAAACTTGGTAATCTAGAGTAATGGCCAAATTCCCTAAGTATTTATGAAAATAAATCTGATTTTGCTGAAAATCAAAACTGAGTGTAAATAATTATCTGTTGAACACTTTTTTAATGTGTTACTTAGAAAAATAAATTACTTAGATTAGATTTTATTTTATTTAAATTCAGTCATGCTATGTATATGAGACATTTTTGTTTGGGTTTATCGCATCAATGTTTCTGTATTGTTATTATTCAAAGAAAACCACTGGGATGCCAAAATCTGACCCATGCCATAATTTGCTAGTTTGCCTTATACATGTATATTGTATATAGATGTTTTTTTTAAATATATTGTGAAAATATTATTACCTTGCATTATCATCGGAAATACATAACCAGCTGAATGTGTAAATACAAATCAGATTCATCTTTCTAGGTAATAATCGGAAAATGGGTTAAAAATTGGCTTCACGATTTGTACCTCACAAACAAGTGAAGAGCCTGTAAGATAATAAACATACCTTATGTAGATACATAAGGTAGAAAACATATTAAACCTTCATATGCATTAGTGAAATTAGTAGGTATGTCTGTCATCTGTAACAGATTGTGCCATTCGAAATAATACCTTGGCAAAATACTGTAGCTTGGCAATTATTGTAGACACATTTTATCTATGATCGCTATGCAATATAAACATTATGTCACTATTTAGTTGCTAGTAAAATGGATTGTTTTCGAACGTTTCGTTTTTGAAAGCACTGCACTACAAACATACTGTGGCAATTAAGTAAAGTGACTTGAGATAACCCAGTTATCTTGTTATCCTTGTTGAACTTAAATCCTGTTATCTTGTTCCACACTTCCAGTATTGTGTTGTCTTGGTTAGAAATCAAGTCTGACCCGTTAGAAGTGGTGGATATAATGATAAATGTAATACGTGATGTAGTAATCAGATTCTGATGAAAGAGATTTATGTCACTTAAGAGGGTAATGCATACAAAGATAAGGAAAATATGAAAATTAGACCACTTCAGTTTGCGCGTTATGAGTTATGACTTTTGGCAGAAAAAAAATCCGAAAAATTAGGGTGGGGAGCCAATGAGAAGTCAGGATTTTGAATTCTAGAAGGTCGGGCCAACTTGGCAAACAAAAATGTTTCTGGCTTCACCCCGCCCACAAGCCTAGTGGCTTTATTGTTTTCCTCATTTAGGTTGGCCAATCTGAGTGTCAAAAGTCACAACTCGTAACGCACATACTGTTGACATAATGCAAATCAATCAGATGATCAATGTGATGTGAAATTAAAAGTTTGTGGTCTGGTAATTTTAATTTTCTTTAGAAAATTGTATTATAAGATATTTTGCATTTTGTAAATAATTAAATTTTTATTTTGTAAAAAGAAAATTTATAAGTATAAAAGTAAACTTATAGTAAAAATATATTAATGTACAAGAAAATATTAAGAATATGTAATTGGTAAAAAAACAAAATAAAATAAATAAAATAATAATATTTAGAATTACAAACAATTTGTTTCTCCCTCTCTCTTCTACCTTTATAAAAACTTGAACTAAAAGTAAAAATAAATTATTGACCAAACAAAAATAAAGAACATTACAAAATAAAATAATTCCTTAAACAATAACAAAATTAGTTTTAATTTGTAAATCCTTTCTTTTAACTTCGATTTTGTTTGTTTGTTGTTGGCTGTCCTCGTAAAAATCTTTTAAGAACTAATTATCCCTCCCCCAGGCATCCAATCAAGCAAAAACATGCCACAAAAACATACCAATACAAAAACATTTTATCAAATTTTAGGGTCACCCTACCTACTGATTAATGAGGTTGCTTGAAGAAACTCAATAACTATTATTGTTATGGAAATTTTCAAAGTGTATTTTTATAAACATGCAACTTGCCGATGACTCACACAACCAAAATGCATAAATTTAAAAACTTTGTTTCTTGTGGGCTAGTAATATTTTCTTGTCAATTAAACTATCCTTTTATTATACTAGTGGCTTTGCCCCCTACTTGCTTTGCCCGTCAACCCTAGAAGCGTACGGTTGTAGTCGTGGTTTTACTGCTCAATATTGTACCTTCTCTCTCAGTGCCTGGGCACCCTTTGTGGTTTTGGCATTGCATTGAGCTTATGAATTAAAACATGATGAATTTATTATGGAATTAATACATTAATGTTGTATTATGACAAATAAGAAAGTATGACAACCTAGTAATAAATAAAGTAGCACAAAGAAATACATTTTATCTCCTCCCTTCAATCATGTTGCAGTCTGCTTTTGCTTTTTTCTTACAAATCAATTGAGGAATTTCAATTATGATTAATAGGCCCATGTTAACTTAATGTCAGATCAGTTATTGAAATTTTTAAATTTTCTTTGACAGTTTGTCGTAAATGCACCTGTACCTCTGAAAGTACCCAACACAAAAATCAAAGTTATTCTTCATCAAAAAACAATAAACGGGGTGTAAGGAATTTTTCATACGTCGCATATGTGGTGAGAAAAAAAATAGTTTCCCCTCCCTAAAAATATCTTTATTTAACAATTTGTTATCTTGGGAACAGATTGTGCTAGAGACTTCTGGGTAGTTTCAGTTTCATTGCGTTTGGATGAGAAAGATACATTAAGAAATTAAGTTTGTTTCCAGTCATTCATTATATTAAATGGTTCAACAATTATAGTTAACAAGGTTAAACGCCATCTTGAAACAGCTGGGTTTATTATGCTCGTTAACGAACTCATCCAATTTGTTAAACTTTAAACTCACTATGTGTATTGTATGCCCATAATTTGAAACTTTTTCAGTGATCTCAGTTCAGTTATCTGGGGACAGGGCAGTGCACCCGCCAAGTCAAGCACAGGCGTACTATCCTTTACTGGAACCAACTCACGGCAATTTGGCCCCCCTTCTATTACCCTATTGAAGATACTTAGATATATAAAATTGATTTTAATTTAAAGTTCATGACAACTGAACCAGAAATACAAATTTCACACCTCTACCCACTGTAGTTCATAAGATATATGAGCCTAAAGTTTTGTTATTTTGTCACTCACTGACTCATCAAAATTCTAAGGAACTTCTAACAATCCTAGAAACTTGTAATGTTGTATATTGGTAGAGTTTATTGTACAAATAAAGGAAAAATGAAAAAATCCGAAAAAATCTGGTTCTTGGTCCCTTTTAAGGCTAATAGATAAACCGCCCATTCAAAATATTGTAAAAAATTGTAAACAGCACCACAAGAGCTACCTAGTAGAGAACTTTAAAACTAAAAAGTGATTTTGAGAATGTTTGTTGAGGTTGATTTGACAGTATTGATTGACAGTTATCTTAAAGTGCAAACATATTTTCTCCAGACAATTTTATTTAGTTCAATTTGAACACCCGCCGACGAAGAAGTTACACGAACGATTAAAAAGAACAAAGAAAGAAAAAACGAAAAATTGTTGGGGCAACGAAAAATTAACTTACAAAAAGAAGTGAAATCCTAACAAAAACACTAGTGTAAAAAAAAGCCAAGTCTCGTGTAAAAAGTTGTGAGATCATAGGTTTAGCCAAGTCTCCCACTGTCAGAGTAAGTTCTACTAGGTCTAATTTATCCCGTGCAAGTACATGATGTTTGTCTGTCCCTCTCTCTATTCTCTTTCCCAAATCACTCTACATGTTTAAATTTAAAAAGATTATCTGACTTGGCAAATGCACGACCCAAAGAGGCTAAAATTAAATGCAGTGTCGTATACAAATTTGTATCCCTGTGCTGCGACGCTCAAATGAAAACATAATATTTATTAAGTAATTTCTTCGTATTGTGTCAATAGGGGTTTTTCTTATGTTAATGCGCCCAATTTTTTTTTTCTTTCAAATTTATAGTGGGGTATCAAATGAAAGCTGCTGAAGAGTAGGATACAAATAAAATATTTAGATATATAAGCTTTTTTAAATTTTTCATTCTTTACCTGCTTTATGAGTTGAAATAATATACCCAAAAATTCCCCTCCCCCAACCACTATTTATATAAAGGCTGGTCTTAAAATTCTGAAATAATTCATGCTAATACCTTATGAATCAAATTTTAATCTTTAGTGCTTTCTAGAAATCAAAATGATGCTCGGAGCAAAATAATGCCAAGCTTAAAATGTTCTTATTTTTAGCCATATAATCTAAATCCAGTCTTTAAATGTATTCCTGTTCACCTTTTTTAGGGTTTCGTTGGTAAAACCAACAAAAAGGAAACCCTTATAGTTTCGTTCCTGTGTCTGTCTGTCACTCTGTACGGTTCCAATAACTTGTGAATCAAAAGAGATAAAAAGATCAAACTTTCTAGTATAAAAGATCGTTTTGAGCTCACAAAGGAAAAATATAGCGAACTAAAAATTATCAGCTGTTCTAATTCAAAATGGCAGAGAATTCACGTCAAACCTTGGAGGGGGGCCTCAAAAAAAATCTTGCACAAGGGCCTCAGCAGGTCTGGTTCCGTCTCTGCATTATACAATATAATACACTCAGTTGTAGGTATAATCCCTTATTTGTCAGGCCTAGGCCCGCTACCGGCTGTTGCGCTGCAAAGTAAAGGTGGGTTCTTAATAATATATTATTAAAATACGATACTAACTTTTTAAAAGGATGGCTTAAAAATGAGGTACAAGTGTGTATTTAATATTTACTGAGTAAATGGATGACTCGAATAACGAAATCAGAAATACAAACAAGAAGGAAGAGGACGGGAAGGTTTCAGTGCCGGATTTAGGACTTTTGAGGCCCTAGGCCAAATTTTACTAGCACCCCCCCCCCCCACATTGTTTTAGTTTGATTTCTTTTACAAAAACGTTATGGTAAGTTAATATTCGTAGGCCTAACTTAAGCCAGATGTCACTCGCCAGGTATAAACTAAAATCTCTCTCGCGCAAATTATTACGTAATCAACAATCTCTACAATAATCTTAAACAAACTGCTGTTGTATTGCAATATTTTGTTCATACTCAAATTCAAGTAATACTCCTTAGAATATACTGTGTCAAATGCGCTGAGCGGCAAGCCATTTCAACAATGTATTGCCCATATCTGCGGCCACCCTAAGCCCGCGGCCCTAGGCCACGGCCTTGTGGTAAATGGTAAATCCGGCACTTGAAGGTGTCATTAAAGTTAGTTTTAACGTAAGAAAGTCGGTTTGGAACCAACTTTTTACGCGTCATGAGTAAGACAGCCTATAGATTATTCTGACACCCTTAAAAAATTTAGGCTATGACCACTCTAACCATAATTATTGTAAAATAGACAAAGGGATCACAGAAATGAGAACAATTATTTAATAAATAATAAATTTAGCCTATATTTATAATATTTTAATTACATTATATATAAATATTCTTTATTCTTTATCACAGACTTACATTTTGGTAAAAACACTTTTTTGTTGTTTGCTTGTACATATATTTAAATATTGGTTTGACAGTAGTGACAGTGGTATTAAGATGAGTTTTTAGTGTAAATGTCTGAAGATAGTGGCGAAAGTACAAATCGTAGCCAGGAACATGCTAATTTCGACACTGCCTGCACCATTGTGGTGTTTTTTAGTTGAGGCAGAATTTGGTGATGCAGTCGTGGTTGTAGTTGATGTGCTAGATGAAGCTGTGAAAAAAAAAAAAAAAAAAAAAATCTATGTATATAATATATATATAAAATTCAACGTGGGTGGGTGTGTATGTTCTTTATTGGCACTTTTTATTGAACAAAATTTGGCACTCATATTTGTCATCCCTTAATAAAAATAGTCTATCCTCTAATACTCACTCATTTTCAAGATGGCGGTCATAATGCGCTACTTTAATGGCAAAATTCCCACCTAATACATCTCAAAAGCTGTTAATTGTAGAATCCAGAATTTTGCTATAAATCTTGCTTTAATCATGTAGAACACTAAAAGAGGATATTTTTGATCCTCCATTTTTTTTTTCAATATGGTGACAATTTTTATTACATTTTTATAGTTGCTTTACCTCCCGAACTATTTGGCCTATCTTAAAGAGCTTTTAAATGTGGAAATGAGTTACCTTTTATGACATAAATATGCTCTTTCATACACCTACTCACCTACACTGCGCTCAGTAGGGCCTTCTAGCAAAAAGTCTACAGCGAAACGTACCTTCAAGGTCGCGTACACGCCACGCCACTTCCTTAGTCGCGCCCAAAATAAAATAAATGGAAACCGCCAGTTGGGTATTTTAATGGGGAAGGGGGTGTTTGCTGAACGACTTTTATTATACTTGTATTGTGCTGCAATATCTACTTCAATTTCTATCCCTAATATCTTTCTCCCTGATGGCGCCCTCGACAGTTTTGGCGCCCTCATCAGTTATTTGGCGCCACCTGCTGCCGCGTAGTTCGCAGGATTCACGTTCCGGCGGAAAAAGTACAAATCTCTAAATTTACGAGTATTCAAGACATAAATGAAATTATTTTTAACTTTTAAGAAAAAAATTATTCTTCATCATTTTTTCTGAATTGCCTGTTATTAAGATTAATCTAGTTAAAATTATTGTACCATTGACTCTGTACCTAAAAAGTACAAATCTTAGTTTTCACAAAAAATGAAATGTTTTGTTTTCATAAATTAAACAAATTTTGAAATAAGATTTGTACTTTTTAGGTACAGAGGACATGGTACAATTATTTTAACTAGATAAATCTTCATTTTAGACAAGACTGAATAATTTTTTTCTTAAAAAGATAAAAATAATTACACTTATGTCTTGGATAAATTTAGAGATTTGTACTTTTTGAGAACAGATTGCATGGTACAAAATTTTATGTATGATTAATCTTCGTTTTAGAACAAGCATAAATGTTTATAATAATAATAATATTTATTTTCTTCAATAAAACAATTCACAAAAATAATACATAAAATATTTTCCATACATTATTATTTATGTATGTATAAATTATTTATGGGGGGGGGGGGGGGGGGGGGGGGGGGGCACAGGGGGCACGTGCCCCCCCTCCCCCAATAGAGAAAAAAAACATAAAAAAACCGCCGTATTTTCTTTACATTCACCTCATATTCAATTCCACCTCAGAAAAGCATAAAAACGCTGTTTTGAGAGATAATATCTTCAAAATTTTCGGGGGGAGGGCCCCCCCGAAAATAAAAAGGGGGGCCCCCAACCGCTTTCATTAATCCCCCCCCCCCAAATAATTAACTGCATTCGATGCCCATGACTTACAGTAAGATATTGTACTGCAGTAAGCATCAGCATAACATTTTCTTATACGAATACGTTCTAAAGCATGTTGCTATTACTTGGGCACGGAGATTGTTTTTGTTTAATAGTTGTACATTTTTTTGGGGGGGGGGGGAGCTGCTTTGTTGAATAAGTAGTTTCCTTTTTGGGTTACCACTACGAATACCCCCCCCCCCCCCCAATCTAAACTGACTTAGAATGTGCCCCCTCCAGGCCTAGCCGCTAGATACGCCACTGAAGGAGTCCGTAGGCTCAGGAGTGCGGATTAATGTATAATTAAGGTGCGGATTAAGGCTTGGGAAGTACGACTACCTGTACAAAGGGTTCAGTAAAGAACATACATTAAAACTGAAGCTAAATAGTCTGCCAATTTGTGTGGCACATAGCTTCCTCGCGCCCTATATCCCGTACACTTTAATAGTGTATATGCTTTTACAACACACAAGGGCGCACATTGAGACCTATGTGATGCAGGGCAAGGCAACACAGTTATTTCCGAAGTACCGCAGAAGTATAAGAAACCGCACTTATTGAGGCGCAGAAAATCGCCCTTGAGGCCTACCCAACACTAGTGGATCTGGCGTTTGAATTCTTAAAAACTTAGTGCGCATGTAGAAGAGAAACTAATGGGTGATGAAGGTTGAACCATATAAGGGATAGCAACAATAAACTAATTATGACCTACTACCCAAATTTAATTAAAATCGGACGAGTTGTTTTTAAGATAATTGTGGACAGACTGACAAACTGACACGGAACCAAAAGTTCTCTCATGTCTGAAACGGATTTCTGCTTGGAATTTTTGAATTCGGAACATTGAAAATGTTCGTTCTATAGTACGCTCAAATAGCTTCCGTTGACTGCGATAAGCTCGGAATCAGAACTTAGAAGCAGAAATAAGTCAGAGTTATGTTATGATATTAAAATGTTTAAAGAATTGAAGCTACTCTAGCATGTACATGTAAGTTAACATAATTGTATGAATTGTGGTTAGACAATTCTAATAGATTATTTAAAATTAAACCACCAGAGTGGTTTTTACATGTGTGTACTAATTAACATTATTTTTTAATCCGCAGGAGTCAAATGTAAGTGAATAAACAAAATTTCATCAAAATCGGTCTTGACTTACTGGACTGGGTTTTTGAGATAAAACCCTTATTCACCATTCATCCCTTGCAGACTAGACTATAAGTAGTATGTATGCTTATAGATTTAGATTTTTTTACCTTCGGTAAACGTAAATTTACCTACGACATTTATCTAATAATGTTTAACTGTTAAGGTACGTACCTTTAGGAGTAGTGGAACTGTTTGGATCTTTTGTTGTTTTTGTTGACGAGCCTAAAAAATAATGTTAATCAATAGAATTGTTTTGAAAAATGCAATGTATAATGTGTTAAATTATTAATTCGTGTTAAGAGCAAGTATTTGTTAGGTTTTTATCTTTGAATAGTTTATGTTAATCATTTAATGTACTAAGCCTTTTTAGTGTTTCGTTGGTAAAGCCAAAAATGAGAAACTCTTATAGTTTTGTTCCTATGCCTGTCTGTCACTCTGTACGGTTCCAATAACTTTTGAATCAAAAGAGATAAAAACAGATATTTTTCACGCGCACACAGGAAAAATATAGTGAACTAAAAATTATCAGTCATTCAAATCCGAAATGGCGGATAATTCATTCGGGATATAAAATGAGTTAAGAGATAAAATAGTTTTAAGAGTAGATAACAAATGCCGAAAATAGGCAAAACTTGTGGAACTTACTTTATTTTCCACTCCATTTTGTCAAAAAACATCTGTTTTTATTCCCCCCCCCCCCCCCCCCAAAATCCATATATCTGCTGTCACTAAAAATATGCAAAATGTACGGTCTACTGGGCCATTGAAAAAATAAGAATAGCAATTTGATAATTAACTAGGAATCAAAAATGAATAATTAAGCATTGCTATTTGATATGATTACCTGGCCCTAGGAAAATTGATTTTTATCGTTTTTACGTTCATCAAAATAAGAGGCTGAAGTTAAAATGACGTACTTTTTATTAAACCTTTTCCAAAAGACCCCTTCTACTAGACTTAGCTCTGTCAATTCTATCGGCCCAGTTCTAATAGCCATCTACACCTCGTCATCGAGTGGCTCTAACATGGGAAGTGAGCGTATAGTAATAAAAATTGACTATTAAAAAATAGGTAATCATGATGAATGTTGTAGTTTATAGGGGACAAGTGGAATAGGAGAGTGGGAGTGCCAAGTGCCTTTATAACCCTCCCACATTACCTTCTATAACTATACTCTACTTGAACCTTATCCACCCCTCAACTCCTTTTCAACTATTTTTATAAATGTATTACTTCACTACACAAAAGCGTCTGCTTGTATTATGTCGAAATTTTAGATACCTATTTCAATAGCACTTAGACGATATATCTTGTTTTTATAAAAATCGATACGTCACAACTCACGATATTGGTAATATGGTCGTTTCCTCTTAAAACAGATTTAGCAACATTTATCGCTGTTTTTCTTATAAAATATTAATTGGAAAAAAGGTTAGTATCATGTCACGTTCTAAAAATTTCACATTGAAATTTAAAGCTTAGGTTTGCGCAAGAGTTACTCGCGAACGCTTAAACGGAAAACGCTGCCTGACGAACTTAGCTTGGGCTTTGGTATAAAGAACATGTATAATAAATTTAATTGAACTAACTCATGTCGTCATACACTTAAACTGTACTGTCAGACAGACAAACAGAGACGGTCAAAAGCTCGCTCCACTCGCTTTAATTTTCGTCACTTTGCTAAATAAAAAAGAACCTATTATAACCTTTTTCTCCATCAGTCCATGGATTTAAAAATTAGTTGTGACTTGCTATTTTTTGTTTAGTAATTTTATTGGGTATTGTTAAAGTTTATTAAGTAAGTTGTTGGTACGTTACCTGAGGTAGGAGTAGTAGGAGTAGGAGTTGCTGGCTTTTTGGTCGGGGTGAGAGCTTTGCTGCAGTCTACGCTACCAATGAAAAGCCAGTGAAACTTGCAATCGGCAGATTTCTCGTCGAATCTGTGGAACCAGCCACACGATCCAGGGGTAGGCTGGCCGTTATTACAGTTGTAATACTTGTCACAATTACCAGGGAAGAATGTTTTGTAGGTTCCGGATCGCGTACATATTTGATCCTCGGCCAGTCTAATTGCAATATCACTCGCTGCAACAAATGCAAAATAATAACTGTTGAGATAATTCTTCGAAAAATTCGAACATTAATTGTACATTAGCAGATCTTTCTATATATCTGATATATATCTGAGATATATATCTTTCTCAGCAAAATTATAGGCAGGTGATTACTGCTTCTACCGGCAGTAAAAAACTACCAGAAAGTAGACCTGTGTAAATCGATGAATACTGTGTTCATTTTAATTAAAAATGTGATTTAGATACTCCGACAGATTACAAAGTTAATCCGTACTATTGGTGTAAATATTATTAAGAACCATTTTTGAATATTTCAGCTATACTAGGGTTGATTTTGATTCATTGCAGTCACTTCACACTTTCAAGGTATCGTTGGAAGCAACTTTCTGTCCTCAAAGTGTGTAGGGGTCCCGCGATTTTAAGTTTGAATGCTTTCCCCACGTTATTATTTAAAATATTAAATTTAAGCAGAAGAGTAAAAATGATAAGCAGAAGAATAAAAATGAGGGCATGAGCAAACGTAACTGGATGGACGCCATTTCACTTATGAGTAAAAGCTTCCAATTTATATCGCGAAGCTCAGAACCAGCAAGTTAGAATTTAACATAAGGTAGCTCGGTTTTCACTTTTTAGTTCTATATTTCGCTACAAGGAGCGAGCACAAAAGCATATCCTTGTTTAACCATGTTATTATTCAATGTTTTTCCATGAAGTGGATACATTTTTTAATAAAAGGAAGATAACTGTTATCTAAGATGCAGGTTATAAACAAGTGCGATTTAATTTCCCACTTGATGACACTTCATGACTCACTGATTCACTTAATGACCCACTTCTCGACTTCCTTGAAAGCAGAACTTGCAGATTATATGTTATTAGTTATTAGTTAGTTAATTCATTGATTGATTTAGTTGAAATTATGGAGTCCCTAGCGCTTTCTAGGGACTTCTCGTGGAAGTCGGGGACCTTTAGTTTGCAAAGCGCATAATATATGGTAGCAATGTGCAACCAGAGACCCCGAGCAGAAAAGCATGATGATTAATGATTATTCTGGACGCCTTTACCTTTGGTGGGAGCTAAGGTAGGTTCTTCTGTCGGGTAAGTTTCGCTGCAATAGACACTACCGAAAATGTGGAATCGACATTGATTTGTGGCCTCGTCAAATCTGTGAAACCAGCCACAAGACTCAACTGTACTCCTTCCATGAACACACTCGACGTATTTGCTGCATTGACCGGGGTAATCTCGTCGGTAGGACCCGTCTCGTGTACACAGTTCAGCTGAGCTCAACGCAACCAAACCTAACAAATAAAGAAATCTATCTTGAAATATCACTTTTTTATTAAACAATTGTACCTACTATACGCTGGGGAAGTGTGACGTCACTTACGTAAAAAAGTGTGTGTTGTTACGTTGGCTAAGCTGCGCTGGCTCATAACAAAGAATATACAAATGGGTTTTATCAGTGCTATTTTATTTTATTATTATGTTTTAATCAATTTTATTAATTTAAGAATGAAAAATGTCTGAATGTTTTGAATTTGGGTGCAACCATAGAGCCTTAAAAGATAAATGTCACTTTTACCGTTAATACTAATCCATTTTCTGTGTGGCGTGACATCTGTAGGTAAGTTCTTTTATATCTAATTTGTAATTTGAGTTATTGTATTATTTACCGTGCATGTTATTAAAGTCTATTTTCAAAAACTTTTTAGGTTAAGTTATAGTTCATTGTTTAGGCTTTTAAGAGTGCTATTTAATGGGTATTAAAATTGGATTTTTATTTTAAACTACTGACCAAAATATTTTCTTAAAGTGTGAAATGTAACAACCGTGCACGAAAATGTGTAATTCACGTGCCTTAATTACCATGTTTCAAATAAACTTAATTCCGGCCTGAAAATTTAAAAAAATATTTCCTATCTGTCCCGCATGCTGCAATATATCTGAAATTAGTCTGAGAACATTCCATAATTTTTCCTGCATTTTTTTAAAAGGTCAAAATTTTCAGTCTAAGTCCAATTTTAGATTCCAAAATAGCACTTTAAATTAGATTCACCCATAAAGAAAATACTAAAAAAAAACCACGGAATTTAGCGTATTTTGACCCCCCCCCCCCCTGGGCTAGCACAGGGTAAGGGAGGTGAAAAATTGGGGTTTTAACTAATTTCTAGGTACATACGACATAACAAAAAAAAAAAATAAAATAAATAAAATAAATAAAATAAAAATAAAAAATAAAAATGTATGCCTTTTTGCAAGGTAGCCCCTCATTTAAAATCTGCCGACTGGACTAAAAATACTCAAAATAAGTACGTGAAATCCAATAAATTAATTTATAATGAGAGAGAGAAAAATTAGTATAAATAAATTAAATCAATAAAATACTCAATATTACAATCGTAATATACACATTTTTTTAATTAGAAGAAATTTATTACGTATAAGAAAATATATCAAATTTATGAATTATTAATATAAATGAAAATGGAAAATACATCAAAAGATAAGAGAAATTTCAATGTATAAAACATAAAACTATATAATATAATTCAAAGAGCGTCATAAAACTTATACGTAATATAAGTTAATTAAATAAACGTTTTAAAAAATTTGTATTACATATATATGAAACAGTAAAAAATACGTAATATACATTACAAATACATACATATATAAAATGAATAAATGAATTATTTTAAATAAATTATGAATATACGAAATTAAATGCTTGAAATAAATAAAATATAATAATAGCATTTAAAAAAAATATTGAGGAAAAAAAAATAATGATAATAATAATAACTATTATTATAAAATTGTATACATTTTATAAATTACAGAAAATAATCAAATATATATGAATAAAAAAAATAAAAGAACAAGTAAACTGAATAAACTAATCACTACATCAAAATGATTAAAAATAAATTCAAATGTGTAAATTTAATTAAAAATGCAGAAAAAATTTAAAAATAACTTTTACTCACAAAAAAGTGATACCGCCACTAAAAACTGTGCCATTTTAAAATTATATTATTTTTTTTTATTATAAATTTATTAATATAGTTTTAAAAAATTGAACAAAATTCAAAGAATAAATTAATAGTTTATAGGAAGGTTTTTTCGAACAATGTGATGGAGACTGAACAATTGTAAGTTTATCTTATCGTTTTATATCAAGGTGGAACTCAAGTGGTGATAAGTGCCTTCAGGTGTTTAGTATTAACCATCCCCGTTGATAACATCAATTTCTGTATTCCACACGTCTTTTCTTTTTTAAAAAAATGAAAAATGATCAACCTGATTCGAACATTACACTTGAGTATGTATGGTAATTTATTAGACATATCTTCATATTTTACGATTTTGGTAGTATTCATACTACGGAAAGATTAAATTTTAATTTAATACTAATTAGGTTCTTTATAATTATAAGCGTTATTTCTCGGTCTAGTTCTATGTCATTAATGTTGACTTATCAGATTTGTGGAAAAATGAAAGCTTAAATTTGGGACAAGGTATCAGTAACGTCAGAGAAAATCATTCTCCTGCGTAGCTTAGTTGGTAGAGCGCTATACTGGAAATATAGAGGCCCGTGGAGTGTATTTTTCTCTGTATGTTTCCCATAGTTAATAATAATTATAATTTGATTTAAATTAAAATGTAATCTTTCCGTAGTATGAATACTACCAAAAATCGTAAAATATGAATTTCAAATTGATTATCCTATAGGTACAGGTACTAATTGGGTACTTTATAATTATAAGCGTTATTTCTCGGTCTAGTTCTATGTCATTAATGTTGACTTCTCAGATTTGTGGAAAATTGAAAGCTTAAATTTGGGACAAGGCATCATTAACGTCAGAGAAAATCATTCTCCTGCGTAGATTAGTTGGTAGAGCGCTATACTGGAAATATAGAGGCCCGTGGATCAAATCCCGGCGCTGGAGTGTATTTTTCTCTGTATGTTTCCCATAGTTAATAATAATTATAATTTGATTTAAAATAAAAAAAAGACATATCTTGTAAATAAGACTAAAAATGGAACATGTGTACAATTATATTGCGATATATGCGTTTAATAAAATTATTAATAATAATTATTCGATTTGATATTATATATCCATATTATCAAGAGCCCAAAATGAGGATAATACAGATTTATATATATTTTTGTGAATGATACAAAAAAAAAAAAAAAAAAAAAAATACTAAATGCAATTACAATGTATGATACATACAAAAATATGTTGATGTTTACATTAGTACATTGCAATATAATTAATAATGGATCCGTGGGCAAAACCGATTGTTAACGCACCTGTATCTCCCATAGTACCCAACACAAAAATTTGAAACTTTGCAGTTATGTTGTGTTGTGTAATAATCCAGACACAGGACAAATATAGAGAAGCCCAAACATTTTCCCTCAATAACAAGGGAATTTTATTTTACGTCATATGGGGTGAAATTAAAGAGGAGGGCGACCTGAGGCTAATTATACAAGGTGGAACAGTCAAGATGCCCTTGTAAAATAGTTCGACGACAAAACCAGTCTCTACACCCCACACAAAATCTGTCATCCCCGATTCAATGGTAATAGTATTTCTTTGGTTATCGATCGCCAGTATAGATATTTTCATTACCAAAACCTTAAATCATCAACATTACCAAGTTTTTCATTAATAAGTTGTGATAGAATTTAGGAGTCCTTAAATCTGCTCAAAACATTGTAAGTTGACTGCAATACTGCAACGAACCATAGGAAATAACATTGGGCGATTCATCTGACCATCATTCAATTACAACTCGTCTTAAAGGTTCCTAAATTGGACACTTTACTTATTATTATTATTATTTTTTTTAAATATCTAAAATAGATAAAAAATAAAAAATTAGTAAACAAGAGTAAAAAAAAAAAAATAATAATAATAGAAGCCGCACAACTCAACGAAGAGCCACATTTTCCCTCCCCTGGTCTATACAATTTATTAGATCAAGAAAATAAATACTATAGAGTCTATGATTTTAAAAGTGCAGTATAAAATTGAAAGTGAGGGAATATTATAAAAATATATTAAGTTCATGTTTCATGTCATTAAAAAATATTACTAATGAAACTACATGGTGGGACACATTGAACAAAAGTTCAGGAATATGATGAATTTATAAAGCAAATATATATTAAGGCAATACTATTATCACAGTATACTGACTCAAATTTTCAAATTTTTATTTCAAAACTTCTTAGTGAAAAAGTGGTTTTGGTGATGAAAATATCTATACAGTTGGATTGATCACCAAAAAAATACTATTACCATTGAATCAGAAATGGCCGATTTGTTGGGCGTAGAGACTGTTTTTTTTTTTTATCTTCGTAGAACCATTTTACAAGGGGGTGGGGGACATAAATATCGATCCATTAATGTTGGAGGATTTTTTGAATCCGATTTTACATCCATAGTACTACATTTTATTCATGTTTGTACTGCTGGATGAAGATACCTGGGCTAACTGCATCTTTATATGACTCTTAATTTAAGCTCCTAATATTGCAATTTCTCCATAGTTAATCTATATACTCGTATATATATATATAAAAAAAAAAATAAATAAATAAAAAAAAAAAAAAAAAAAATCATTGACTCATGACGATATCTTTGGGACTACTGGACCTATATATGACCATAAAAATTTGTATATAGGTTCCTTTTAGCTCCTTGGTGCTCGGCAAGAAATCCTTTTATGGTCCACATTCAAGATGGCTGCCAAATATAAGAAACAATTGTTATGACGATATCTTTAACCAGTTGGACTAGAACATTGGTATTTAGAATTTAGCTTCTTTTTTTATGATTTAAACAACTTCAGTAAAAGGGTTTTTTAATCGACCGTTTTGATTCACGATGAATGCCATCTAAATATTTTCGCAAAGCAAATGAATTGTATTGCTTTTTGGGGGTAGTTTATACCTTCTCATATCTAATATGAAAAGGTAACCCACTCCGTAATCAAGCACATGAATCAATCCAGTATATATTTAGAATTTTAAAATTAATATTTTGTTTTATAACTAAAAGGTATAACAAATAAAACAATTTAATTTAAAAATAATATTTATATTTTAGTGTTTTAAATAAAAAAAACAAGTCTAATCTAATCAATCTTATATTTTGACTTAATTTGTACAAAATAACATCACTTTCTACTTAATATTAAAAAAAAATTATAATAAGAAGAAGAACATAACAATTTAATATTTATAAGTTTGTTTATTGAATTTATCTAGGGTCTGTTTGAGTCGACGACAATAGGATCTAGTGGGATGAGTAATCTATGGAAGTCGGATACGCTGGATAAATCTAGGTCGTACTTGATGTGGTGTTTCTGATTGACTGATTTCAGATGCCTCATGCAGAAGGACGAAATCCTACTACAGGCTTCTATCAGTTGTTCGGCAGGAACTGTCAGAACGATTCTGATGTAGCCAGGGTAGTCGAAACACTGAACAAAAAGCGAAAAGCATTTGGTTAAGATAAAGTGTCATTTTTACAAATATTAAACCATTTTATTTACAAATCGGTGAGTGATGGAGTGCAGTAATCAAGAAGCTTACATAAAGCCATTTAAGGTCCATCATGTTCTAAATACCAAACTATTTTGTTTGGATTACTAACATATTTAGATGATTGGTCGATCCAATCTTCCTGATTTAGATGTAACACTAAATTATATTTGTTGATTTCCAAAGAAAAATATGTAACATTTTATTTAAAAAACAAGCTTTTATTCGTATTCTTCTCAGCGAACCCTTTCATTTGATACCCATGTCATGGGCGTGCTTAAAAAATAACTAGTCCGCCATATTGGATTTAACTTCTAACCATGCATTGTCATCCAAACTAAACGTGTGTGCAAAATTTCAATTCAATCGGTTAAGGATAACTGCTTTACAATTCAGTTGCAAGATTTGACCCGAACATACATACATACAAGCATTGCAAGCTAAATAAAAGTTTGTAAAAAAACAAAAAAACAACTTACTTGTCCTGGTAAGCAGAATACGGATTCCTCAGTCACCATTTCTCTGACGAATTCCAGATCATTATCGAAATCTGGGAACCGAGACATCTCTATTCCGACCTGAATCAAAAAAATATTTTTTTATTTTGTAATCTATATTTTAGTAATCAACCTTTAAGGTGAAGAATCTCTAAAAGATCTTCAGGATAACCTTGTGAAGAATCACTCCAGAATTTTTCACATTATTTAACCTGCATGTAGAAATACCAAAATACTCGTTTATGAATCTGGAAAATTTCAGCAACTGCAATATGCAGATATTTCTAGCATTTCTGCAATATGGTTTCAACGTCTAAAAGCAACAATTGATCAGTTTGTCAACAAACTGATCTTTCAGCATCTCCATCAGTCATCATCTTGATCACTGATAGATTTTGACCAAAAAACTTTTTTTAAAAAGTCAATGTCTATATAAAATTGTTATCATATTATAATAGACCAATATAAAATTAATATAAAATAGAATTAAGTAAAATTGTTTTCAATTAAAAAAGAAATAAGTTACCATCATATACATAGCTCCTTGAGGCATGACAGGGTGCAGACCGTCTATTAATGATATTTCTTCGAATGCAATCTGCGCGTGTCTCTGCAAACAAATATTATTCCATTATTATAAAAAAATATGATTTATTTATTATATTATTGATAAATCCAAACTAGTCATTATAGTTAAGCAATATTCCGAGGTTCCTCAATAGATTACTCAAAATATGGTGAAAGATTTTCAGACCTCTGAATAATCGAAATCCATTATTGAGTGTTGCTTTTACTTATCATTATTAATTGGTTATAAATTTATTTATATTTTCTCACCTGAATAGTGTCTATGGTAGATTGGAAGAAAGATTGAGGGGTCGAGCTGAGAATTTTTGGTATTGCTCCTTGTAGGAGAGTGCTACTTCCTATAATCCTTTGGCTTAAACAATGCAATCCTTTACGTACCTAAAACAATAATTATTGTTACACAATACACCGGCCTCGACAAAAAATTAGGAAAATGTATTCAGAATAAATAACAATGAGATAGTTTTATTATTATTTATTATGGTTGATTTGTTTGACACTGGAGAACCTTAAATAGTGAAAAATCCATCAAAATCTCAAAATGGAATTTTCGCGCCATCGCAATATTTTCTATCTATAAATAAACTACGTATTTATATATAAACTACGTATGAGAGAAAGTAATCAAGACAATTCAAAGAAGGTCCTAGGTGAACCACTTGGACACACTGGGACTTGATTTTTAAATAATACTTAACTTATTTTTAATTTCCAATCCATTCTCTTGACTTGATTGGGAATAAAAAAGCGTTTCTCTATTATAACTAAAGGGCCTCATACAGACTTCAACTTGTTGTTGTCCAACTCATTGTTTTGTAGTTAAAGTTCAACAGGGTATGGGCAGGCTGAGAAACCGAATCACAAGTTGAACAACCTTATTAAAGAAATAAAAACCTTTTGATATTTGTGGACGGAGTATAATGTTGTGTCAAACTGTTGGAGTGTGTATGGGCAAGTTTTCAACCAGGTTGAAAGACACGGTTGAATTACAAGTTGAAGTTTGTATGAAACCCTTAACTCTACTAAATCAGCTTTCAGCCACTAGGGGTGATATTCCTTGACTAACAAAATAAAATTAGAAACAAATGTTCACTAAATAGTGTGGCACAGTGGCTTATATAGGGGGGGGGGGGGGGGGGCTGGCTCCTCCTCAAAAAAGATTACAAACTTGGACCCACAACGCATTTAAAAAAAATACAGTCATGCCAGATGCATTCGCATTTTCTGTAACATTTGCCAATGACATTAAATACATTGAATTTAATTACGTTAGATAAGGTACACTAGACCGGACATAGTTGGCCCGGATTTATGAGAAGTTGAGAAGGATTAAAAAACGTTTATAGCATTGATTATTGATTTGGGGTGCGTGTAGACTAAATCAGAATTAAATGCATTGACTTGAATTAGGATACGTACACTAGAACGGCCCTAGAATTTTGCTGATGGAAATGTTTTGAATTGAATTAGGATGAGGTACACTAGACCGGTCTTACTGCCGGCTCGGCTATACTTTTTCCCGATGGATTTAAATGCATTGGATTGAGTTAGGATGTGTCCACTAGATACTAGGTCGGCCCCTGCTGGTCCGGAACGGGAAAAGGAGTAAAGCGGATTCCATCAGTAAAGTTAGGTTTCGAGCCAGGATTTGGCGAAGAATACCATAGTCCGTCTATGGAAATTGTGCGGAAAGAATAGAAAGATTACCCGGGCCGACCTAAGGTTCGTTAACTTTAAGCGGGTAAACAGAGGCAAAATAAAAACATCGGTCAGACATACTCGGAACGAACTTTCTCATATACATAGTAATACTAAATTTAAATCCAAAAACTCAAAAGCTTTTCTGAATTTGATTTTAAAATGCTCATTTATCTACGAATGGTGTACATATATGCTGTTTTGAAATAGGTATTTAGTTACTTAGACAATTCGTAGCGAGATATTCTCTTTTAGATAGAAATTTGATCATTGTCAATTTTTAGTTAGGACCTCGTTTTTTACTTGAGTGACGTTGTTTTGTATTGAACACAGCTTGTAATTTAAAACCTAATACATGGGGGTCTGATAGCTTAAGTTTTTATAAAGTTTTACAGTCTTTAGGTATTTATTTTATAAGTCTGGCAATTTTTTGGATGTTATCGTAAAGGATGTTTAATTTTCATTCTGAATATGATGTTAGGAATTGAACAGTGCTGCAAGGAGGAAGAAATTGCATTTTTTTTTCCATAAGATCTGAGTTTATTAAATAAAAAAACACTAGAATATTAACTCAACGGATGATGATTAAGATCCATATCTGGCTGCGCTTTGTTCAGTTTAAGAGGGATTTCACCCAAAAATGTTCGTTACTTTATAGCGTCACACACTGTACAATAATTTAATTATTAAAAAAAAGAAAATAGTAAAAGGTATAATGTCTAGATAATCCTGTCCAGCATAAGAAGTGTTCATAAACCAATCCCATGTAATATATATAACACTTTCTATAATATAGCCAATGCAATTATTTAACTGACCCTCCACGCACTTAAAAGTGCTTTAATTGTAAAATAATATATTTAAATAAGTTAAAAGTAATATTTACCTGACAGCCTAGTACATCGTTCCTGTCATGGATAATAATCCATCCCATTCTCCATCCTGGGATTAGGAACCTGAAACACATTATGAATTGCCTTTAATCCTAAATATCACGACTTTGCCCATTTTGACCCCGTATTCATTACTTGTACCCCGTACCCCTGTGTACCAAAATTTTAATTTCGAAAATTCATGTAGACCTTGATTTTCTCCTTGCTTTGAAGGTCAAGTGTGCAAATTTTCATCAAAATCGGGCTAAAACTGTATATATAAGAACAAACATATATATACACACAGGATATCCATAGGACCAATACTTGGTCTTTCGGGTTTCCCAAGGATGATAGAAAGCTAACCCACGTTCCACTTAATGCTGATCGATGTCCGACCTTTTAACATCCAGGAGCCCAGGGGAAGTTCTTATTATACCAAGTTGAGACATTCCCATCGGACAGTATTAAAATGAATACTTGAACATCAAATTATAACTTTTTAAAATCTACTTTTTTCACCATGATTTTTTTTTCTAGCTTTACTTGACTTCGTTGGGATGGACAATCATTGGGATGGAAAGCTCACGTGCCTCACAGGGAGTTTGAGCTTTTCTCTCCTTATTAGGACCTTAGTGCTTAAGTGTTCCTTAACTGTTTCTGTCACCTTCTCGAGGTGAAGCCTGGGCAATGCTCAAAAAGTCAGAGGATGATTTTTAGTGGGTTAAAGTAATTATCATTGGAGGACACCGCGAAAGTCCTCTGACTTTGCATGAGCTTTTCTTCCTCTCTGGGAATAAACAAAACTACTAGCACTACTACAAACTCTAATGATTACCTTTTTGTCAGTCCACTGCATGAGAGTATTGGTACATCCTCAGAGACAGAAGCAATAGGTACAAATTCCTCACCATGAAATACCTAAAACAAAAATAACAATCGTAATTCTAATGTTTAAAAATATAATTAAAATTAAGAACACACGACATTCCAAACGGCTATTATACTAAGATACTATGTATGAGTATGAGGATATGACGGCACGTATGCTTTTTTCTTATATTTCATGTTGCACGATGATAACGGGCAAGCTGACTATATCCCGGTATTATAGACCAAAACAAGCTTAACATACTAAATATGCAATGAATGTATTTATGGATGATTTTCAAAAATTATATTACATATTAAACATACTATAATGATCGTAAAACTATTTTAATAAAGTTATAGTTAATAAACAAAAACAATTGAAATTGTTGATACCCTTGATTAGTTATTAGGCGACATCATTAAAATAATTGAAAACAATACAATAGTTTTGTGTTTTTTGCCGCTTGGAAGCGACTGCTGGAAACCTTCTGTCTACTAAGTTTGAGTATCTTTTTGAAGCGACTGCTTTGTAACTGCCTCTACCCCCTCTTAACTGCTTGTTATATTCTAAGATAATATTGTAAGTTACGTACGAGGTGTTCATAAATCTCATCTGCAATGATGGGAAGATAGTGGGACGAGGCAAGCTGCACTATATCCTCGAGATGGGACCTGGAGAAAACAGATCCACAAGGATTGGACGGGTTGTTAACTATTATAGCAGCGGTGTCGTCGTCTATCTGAGATTCCAGGTGGTTCAAATCTACTTCCCATCCTCTCTCTGGCTGTCAACAAACATCAAAAAGTTGCCTTCAATCAAATAAACTGGCTTTAATTAAATAAGCCTCTTGCGCTTGCCTCGTTAATATATACTTATACATGGGTCATTCTCATTTAAATTGGACGTTTGCTGTCTCTAATTAAGAGGTCCCGGATACTCCATTGCTATATCATAAAGTGTTTAGCAAACTGGATCATACGGTTTCAATTAGACTCCAGGAAGGGGCCCCACAGCTCTTAAGGCCCCCATACACGATCAAACATTTCGCGCAAACCTGATGTCGGGCAAATTTACACGTCAAACATCATGTTTGCGCAAACATCAAACAGCCTCATACACTTTCAAAATGTTTGCGCAAACATTTTGACCGTGTATGGGGGCGGGGGCCTTAAAACAGAAAATTCTTTTAAACTAATATTTTCTATCACTTGCTTTGTTTACGTTACAGAGTTAATATCGTCGTGTATTGTTTAGTTTTTTAATTAAAGAATGGGTCACACGCCCAATAAGGATTATTGTAAGAATAAATTCAATCTCGATTAAAAATAGTTATTAATCGTTTGTAATAATAAAATAGAGGAATTTTTGCATGACAAGCTACGTCCACACCAAAAAAAAATTTGCGTTGTGTGTTGAATTTAGTGTGTGGGGAAAATATTTACCAGTCAGTAAATTTTGTGTCAGAGTGGCTACACTGCCACGCACGTTTAGCCACCACATTCAACACACAGCCGGACCAACTCAAATTTGTTTATTGGTGTGGACACAGCTTAAAAAATAATCTCTAAACTCCGTTTGCAAGGAATCTTGTTCTTTAATTGAATGGATGTTGTAAAATATAATATTAGTTCTTTTCTATAGGCTAACGATTTTACATAGGGTTAACAATAGTAGTATACAAAACTATTCATTGGATAATAGTAGATTTAATGCCAAAAATGAGCCAAAAAATTAAATATTTTCAATTTTGTGAAACCCGTTACTGTCTTTCTCTATTTTTCTAATTTTATTTTATTTTTTTAAAAACAAAACTTTAAGAGGAAAAATGGCGAAGAAAATTCTTGATATCTACAACTTAGTGATAGATAACAGTTTTTTCTGCTAATACTGTTGACTGTTGGATTTTTATGAGAATGAGTTTTACTTTATTTCAATAATAATTAGGTACTTAATAAATTATTTTAAAGTGAAAATGTCCGTATGTTACTTTCTCTAGTGGACGCATTAAAAAACCTGCATTAAAAATTAAGTTTTGGAATCACATAATACTTCATGTTCCATAAGTATTACGACAAGATAGGTAAAAAGATGTTATTGCTTCATTTGAAATAATTCGACGATTTTATTTCCTAAAAAAGGAGTCTCTGGGAAACGGGAGGATGCTAGAACGTCTAATTTAAATGACAATGGCCGACGTATAAAAGTGCCTTGTGGCTCTTTTTATTGCAAGGTGATAATTATTGTAGTCAAGACTTACGAGAAGGTTGTAAAACTTGACGGAGATGCCAAGTCCCTCAGCTAGAGTCTTGTAAATAGAGAAACCAGGCCTCGGTATCAAGATGTTCTGTCCAGGATTAGCTAAAGCTGTAATACATAGATCTAGTGCGCAAGAACATCCACTGCACAATATCACATCCTACAAACATTATTAAAACCTTATAATTAGTGTTGTAACCTTCTAATAAATCGGTACTTCTTTACATTGTTACTCCCCTATGTTTTTCTTTTTTTTAAAAAAATAAATGACTTAGACTAAATAACTATTAATACAAAGGGATGTTTAGCCAATGTACTTTGGGACAAAGAAATATCATACTTCTGTTTTTTAAGGAGAGTAACAATCTAAAGAAGTGCCAATAAATCTAATATAATATGTATTAATATAATATATAATTAATATTTATAATAGTATGTACATATATGTTTCAGGGATGTTGGAGGTGAAAATGGTATACAGGATTGGACCTAGGATGCTTCCTTGGGGGACATCTGTGTTTATAGGTTAAATTGAGGAAGTGGAAAGGTTGTAGGACACATGGTAAAATGATTTTCTAGGAAGGATTTTAGGATTATAGTAAGAGAAGGGAAGTGTGCCCTTAAGCTTCCAAAGCAAGCCAGCGTGCCAAACACTGTGAAAAGCTTGCGCTTCATCTAGGCAGACCGCTGAACAGTACTTTTTCTGCTCAAGGGAGGAAGCTATTTTGTCTACAACTCTGTGACACTGTTGTACTGTGGAGTGAAGGAATCGAAAACCAAATTGGTGATTTGGAAGTGTTTTTAAGGAAGTTATTATAGGATTAATTCGTCGACGGAGAAGTTTTTCCAGGATTTCACCCATCAGAGGAAGAAGACTGATAGGACGATAGGAGTTAGGTAAGTGGGAAGGTTTGGAGGGTTTGTGGATCATTATAATTTTGGCGACTTTCCAAAGTGAAGGAAAGTGGGTTACTCGAAGGACTGAGTTGTAGATGGAAGTAAGGTAAATAATTCCTTTTTTGGGGAGGTTTTCAAGGATATGGGAGGTGATAAGGTCATAGCCAGGAGCTTTATTTTTGGGAAGATGTTTTATAATGTATAAAATGTCGGATGGGTAAAGGCCTTTAAAAACTTTTAAAATTGGAACTTCTTCCCTTTTGAAAAGGCTTTATACTAAGGGGTTCTATTCTTTTTACGGTGTCCTAAGTTACTTAACCTTAATCTATGATTAAAATTTCAAAAGCCCATCTTAAGAGGAAGCAGAGAAATGAGAATGAGAAAAACCTTGTGAATTGGCTCAAGTAAAGATACACTTAATGCTTGCTAGAACTTGGTTTGGCGCACTGCCATGCTCTCAGATTGAGATGAAGTTAGTATAAAGGCCAAATATAACGTCAAGATAAATCGATTTACTTTTAGAAAAAATAGAAGGCAATATCATGTGGTGGATATTTTTATTTTATCTTTTTTTTTAATATGCTTCTTACGTTCTAGAAACAATTGATTTAATACATTGCTCTCTATGCATTTGTTGATGATTTCATTATTGCACAAGGAAATGGTTATGTGGAATTCAATTTAAGAAAGTCTCTCTTAATTTAATGAAATATTTCTTTTATTCGTTTATTTCCATTAATTCATATTCTAACAAAGAAATTATGGGTTTATGATAGCTAGGGTTAATTTAGGCTGTAAATTTCCTAAAAAAAATACAAGATACTACGTTGATGGTAGTGGCTGAAAAAGGGTGGGGGATGAGCAATTGGAGTGGTGAAATCCCTATATTATATAGGATGAAACGCGAAGCTTTTCGCTTTTCGTCTCCCGTTTCTCTTTTGCTCTAATCCAGGCCAATTTGCCCTACCACGCCTAAAGAAGTTTCACTTCACTTTCGTATACTTTTCTGTTACCCAATTCATCTTTTGAAATACATGACGGGTGAAGCCTGGCAGACAACCCCAGTGTATTATTTAAATTTAAATCTATTGTAAATTTAAATAATAATAATATCTGTATAGCACTGTCGACTTACAGACCTAAGGAATAATAAAGAACTAAAGAGACCGAGGATAAAAATTCTACAAATATTGACATCAGACGTGTTAAGAGATGATTTCGAACATTTTTAATTCCGATTCTAGAAATCAATATGACGATGATTACCTCAGCTGAAACGATATAGTCTTCGTTTGACGAATAATCAGCTACAGCTTGTCTCGATTCAGCGTAACCTAAAAATAATAGAGAATATTGATTAATTTTAAAATTTGCCATGAGAAAACTAAAGATTGGTTCGGGAACTACTCTGGCTTCCACAAAATATAATTTTTTTGTTCACCTATATTGGCATGAATGTTTGATAATTGAGTGCTCTTTAGGTTAACTAATCAAAAATCACGAGGGAAGGGGGGGGGGGGGATTTTCATTATTTTTTAGTTCTATATACTTAGCTATTTATTTCTACATCTGGGGGAACCCAGCGAGATGGATGCCAATTGAAACAAATACTAATATTTTAAGTCAAAATATACATATTTTCTTTTGTAATATTATTTAGAATATTATAATATATTTACTAGATGTTACAATTACCTGTAGAAGGAGCGTATCCGTTGTATTTGTAAGTGTCGACACTTTCTTTAATAGCTTCTATGATTTCTTGTGGTGGCTTCAAATTTCCAAATATGGTAGGGTCACCTGGAATTCATAAAAAACGACATGTATATTTATTTTACGTGATTTGCATTTATATTGGAAACATATTAATGTAACACGTGTAAACATCATGAGCACCTCATTATTTATTTATTGTTTTAGAAGGGTGAATTTGATATTTATTGCACTGATCCACTATTAATTATAAATAATTTTTTATTATTTTTTTTTTTTATTTAAAAGGCTTTTATAAAAAATGCACTAAAATGGAGAATTTTTTTTAAACAGCCACATTACTATTAACGATCACAGTATATGCGCATGTCACTAAAGAAAAAAGCCCATAGGATATGCTATCAAAAAATTAAAAACTGTAAAAATAGTGCCTGGTGTCTAAAAGCGTGTTTTTTTTTTTTGTTTTTTTAATTATAATATTATTTAGTACTTTTAAGCCTTCTTCACATTAAATCTTGTAATCTATTTTAACACGATTTAGCTTTAGAGGTCGTCGTCGTTGAATTTCTGAAATTATTATTTTTTAATTTATCGAATTTAGCCACCAACATTTCCTTATAAATGTGGAGAGGTATTGATTTATCGGCTAATACAAACCATAAGTAACTGATTATGTGTAGTGCAATATAAATTAAATATATTTTTATGATGATGTCGCGTACTGACGTATATAATTATAATAAAAGTTGTTAGAGGAAAATAGGTTCAGTAGAACCAAAGATAATGCGTAGCGTAGATAAGGAGACGCGCGGGCGGCGCGGCAGTCGGTTGCTGAGTTGCAAGGCGCGGGTGACAGAGGGCGTCCCCGAGCAACGTAACAAGGTTCCACTGGAGCCTTGCTCTATTCTATAGTGAAATCTTTGCCGTTTAAATTTAAATGATTATAGGTCTATTTATGTTAGAACGTGCCGGGGACTTGAGCTGTACGTGTAGAGTGTTAATGCTATACCGGGCCACGTACAAGGATAGTTGGGATAAATTGTCTTTAAAATGGGAAAGGAGAAAATGAGCTAAAAACAGCTCTGAACCTGAACAGCCCTCGAAAGTTGACGTGTCTAACTCGTGCTCGTGTTTAGCTTTCGTAGGGCGGTGCATGAACCTGGAGGGTCTGGCAAACCACTGTCCGGGGACGTGCCCTTACGGGGCACGGACACGGACAGTGGTTTGCCAGACCCTCATGTCATAATTGAAGATAAGTAGAAAAGGGTAATGAGGAGTAGAGTGGGGGTACTTGGTACAAAGCTCACCTTCCTAGATAAACCTATATAACTACACTCCTATAAGAATCTTAACCATCCGCAGTAGCTTTTAAACTATTAGTATTCATTAATGTATTACTTCGCTACACAAAAACTTCTGCTTGTATCAAGTTGAAATTTTACATGCCTCTTTCAATTGTACTTTAGACGATGTATATAAAGTTTTATTAAAATCGTTACGTTAGAACGTATGATTGTTTCTCTACTTTAAACGTTTAGATCATCTTAGTCTGCGCATGCGCAGACACCAATGCTCGGCTCGTTTCCTTTGTTCGGTTTGGCAGTCTGGATGAGGCTTAAACTCTAACCTCTTTTACCTTGTCACTGGTCGTGTTTGTTTATAATATTGATTTTAAATTATACTGCCAACATTCCTCAGAAATTTATCGATTACAGTAATACTTATAATTTGATAAAACTAATGACTGGTTATTGTACTTTCAACTGAAATACATTATCTGTGCAAGTTTAAGCTTTCTAGACAGTCGGGAAGTGGACACAATTTAGGTAACAAGATTTGCCCTAGACAAACATGTGAAGTTAATTAAAAGCTTGTAAAAATACGACAATTATTCTCTGTGATGCATTGTGATACTATTTTATCAGCATTCTCACTTTTCTCAGCTATCGTATTAGTGGTAACAGCGATAATTAATGTGTCTAAGGTATATTATAATAGTGCATTGTTTAATTTATATAGAATATTGTCATTATTGATCTTGTAGAGTGGTGACTAAGATACAATGAAAGGCAAAAGGCAGGAGATTTGGTTGGGACGAATGATTAAAATACGCAACAGGGGGAGTATCACGCCACACTGGACTAACCTGTCTGCTAGCAGGTACCAGATCTGCTTTGCATAGTCACCTGGACTTTAGCCAATCTCAATACTAACTTCTGCCAATTCAACTTATTCCTTTTTTTATTATTTTTGTATGAACATATTATATAGACGCGATGTTATAAAGGAATCATACTAACAATTTAAATACATTTCGATCCTACTCTGAGACTGTTTTCTGTGTGAAATATCTAAATTGAAAGGCTTTTAAACATTTTCTTGAATAGATGAGCAGTAGTCACTTGATTAGGAATGTCGTCTCTTCACTATAAAAAAAATGTATTGTACTAAGTCCGGTTTTCAACCACTAGTGGTCATTTATAGTGCCAAATAAACAAACGTACTATTTACATCATTTATAAACCAAGTTCAAAAATAAGATGGTCGAATATATAAAAAAATATGATAAAATGCACCAATTTTGTGAGATATGGTGCATAAGATATTGAAAATTAGTAAATATATTGAAAAATAATAAGATATTGAAAATTAGTAAATATATTGAAAAATAATAAGATATTGAAAATTAGTAAATATATTGAAAAATAAGAAGATATTGATAATCCAAAAAATGAAAAACCATAATCAAAATCACTGCGTTTAATAAAAAAAAACAAAAATTATTAATATGTAAATAAAAGGTAGCCGTAATCAACCATTATTGATTTACGTTTGTGTTGATTGAAGCAGTACCTGACAATATAACCTGCATAACCGTAAGGTTATCATGAAAAACCAGTTTCTCCGTCTCGCAAAAATTGTCCCATATTAATGAAGCTGCCAAGATGAAGAGTCCGCAGGCAATTTAACAAATCGGACGATTTCATTAACCAGCATAATCACCCTAGCCGTAGGTTAAATTGTAAATTAGAATGAGGATAAAGTGTAAATTAGAATAGCTGTAACCTTTTATATTACTAAGAATTATTAAATATCGACTGTGAAATCCATAGAATCGCTATCCATATAATATTATTATTTTATGTTACATTCTTTAAGTATGTTAATTATTTTATATTATTGGAAATCAACATTTATATAAATGTTTATACTATAGATTATACTAACCAGCCAAATTTAATAATATTAATAGTAAACAAATAAAATGCAAATTGTGCTAATTTACAATTATAAAATTTGCGTTAAAACGAATATGAGATATTTTAGGTGAAGTAAATATAATAGGGACAAAAATATAGTCGGAAATATTAAATAAAACATCCAAAACTGTTTTTGATACAATTTTAATTGATAAATTTAGGATTTTTGATGAATGGTTTTTTATTTACTTCATATCAGTTTTTGTACATGTACCAGTACTCAACGACCAAGAAGCTAGTGGTTTCTCGTAAAAAAAAAATAAACTACGAATTGTTTGACTGAAGACCTTGCATTTATCAATTCATTAACAATAACTTTGACATGAAATCTTATCGTTCATTGATAAAGTTGTTTCATTCTAATTACCCTACCAAATAATTAATTCTATAGTTCACCGATTAGTTCCAATTTAACTAATTAGTTTAAATTTTTTTACATAGTTGTTTTAAACGAATGTAGAAATGTCAGACATGCGTTTATCTGTACGGTCGTGCAATAAATGACAGACATACTGGACACTGTCGTCTAAATTTTAAATCGACATCTACATCAGATTGGTCTAGCTGTGCAGGCTGTATGAGAAAGAGGGCGAAACCCCCCCTTTTAATCTTTGAATAAATCTTTGGCTCAAGAACAATAAATCATTGGCTCAATCATTCTATCTACTTGCTTGCTTCCCCAAGCAAGGTACTCAGAGTCTGTCGGGCTGTCAGCCATCTTAGTGAACAGACTATAATAAAGATTGTTAAACTGCACCTTAGACCCTGCACACCGTGTTTGGACATCACAGCACGAGAGGACTCAAAATGTTTGGACCTCTCCCTATGTGAGGACTTAACATATTTGGGTCGAACGGCATGTGAGGGGGGGGGGGGATTGCTTCTTCACTTCTTGACTTTATGTTTTAAGTGGTGTAAATGAAGCATGTCGACTGAACACATGTTGAGGCCCCTGTCTTATACTTATAGTAATATTGTTCATATTATTAGGAGGTTAGTGCAAATAACTATCCCAACAAAAACACTAAAACCTAGTATCGCGTAAAAAGTTGTGAGATCATAGGTTTAGCAAAGTCTTTTCATGTCCAAGTCAGTAAGTTCTACGAGGTCTATTTTATCCAGTACAAGAAGGATGTCGTTTGTCTGTCCCCCTCTCTATTCTCTGTCCCTCACAAACTCAATATTTTCTTTCCCAAATCACTCTACACGTTTAAATTTATATAAAACATTTTTTGACTTGGCAAAACGACTAGAACTGGGTTCAATATTTTGTTGTTATTTAATTTATATTTTCCCTATGGTTTACATTAAGATATTTTTTTTTTTTACTGCGGTCTTATATTACTCTGCTTCGTAAGTTTCATCGCATGTTTCAACGGAAACGAAAAATTGGGGTATCGACCCCAATTTTGAACCACTTCCCGTCTTTCAATCTTCCCCAAATTTTGCTCATGGAAACAATTAGGGTGAAGAATACAGAAACCAAAAAAAGAAAAAAAAAATTGGTCTTATATTACTTTGCTTTATAAGTTTCATCGCACACCTATTACCCCAATTTTGAACCACTTCCCGTCTTTCAATCTGCCCCAAATTTTGCACATGGAACAATTAAGTTAAAGAATACATAAACCAAAAACAATTTCTTTGTATTCCTCAAAAAATTTTTTGTATCCTCATGCAATGTAAAAAAATTATATAAGAAATGGAAATTAATTGGGTATTGCAGTGAATTGTATTTATCATGAAGAGAGGCGCGTTATTGGTTAGACCCAAGTCCTACACGGGCTATAGCACCGAGGAGTCAAGTAAATCAAACCAGGAAAATATAAATATATTTTATAAAATAAATTATTCCAAATTAATTGAGATAATTATTTTTATACAACAACAGTAATCCATGTGGAATCAATATATTGTTCTAATTTAAGTGCATTGATCTTATGTTTTACTTTCATATACAATATATATATATATATATATAAATATATATAAAAGAGTTTTTGGATTGAAAACATTATGACTTTTCAAAATAAAGAATTTTTTTTGTCTCCAACATTCTTGGTCTTGTGACCAAGAATTTGGTTGGCACTTGAATTTGGCCTGTTAGCCCATAGATGACCTCATATTTATAAGAACCTTTAACATTGCTTCATCTCTTCTGTGGCATGTTCATGAACTATTCTCTATAAATTTATATTTAATGAAACATTTTATGGTCATTGGTCCAGTGGTTCTAAAGATATAGTAATGAGTCAATCAGTGGTATTAGGGCTTTGTACAATACTAGAGATGAGGATCAGCTCGCAGATAATCCAATATTAATTTAAAATGTCTGATTTTATTGCTAAGAATTAAATAATTCTAAACATATTTCGAACTTATTACAAAATAAATTATAACGAATCGAAATAAATAAAGGTGATAAATGTATTTTTTGAGGTCTTTTTTTAAAAAAATAAATGATAAGTCTGACATTTCCTTATCATAAAAAAATGTGCCATGAGTGTGTCACATTTGTAAACATTTGTTAGTTAATTTAGAGTACCTATATGAAATAATGAATTTAAAAAAATGTATGCATATCTCATTTATTTTTTTCTACTGATAAGAAGATTTATTGTTATCAATTAAACATTGCTCAATTATTAAAACTGAGTAATTTATTATTGTATTAAATATAAACTTGTGAAATTTATATTTCCAAAGAACTGAATAACAAGGAAAAAACTTATTAAATATAATTGATTATTTTTTACATGATTTAAAGAATTAATGTTTTAGCTAAACCACCTGTTTCATGAACGAGAAATTTTATGCTTTTTTCTTTAGTAGAGTATTATAATAAGTATGTAATTAATGTAATAGAAACAATTTAGTACATACTATGGATTATGAATTATATTATTATCATTTATGAATTATTCAATAATATTGTTATTAATGCGCTTTCCTTAAAATGTCAATAGAAACAAGTAATATTGTACGGTAGAGTTAGACTCATATACTGTAGAGTTTTATTATTATCAGTAAGTTAAAAAAAATATCAGTAGAAACGGCTTATTTTGTTTAATAAACTAATATTTTGCTTTTTGAGTTTTATTTGCTATCAGTCTTAATAAGTCTCGGAGAATGATATATTTTGTTTTTCCTTGCATAAATCTGATTTCAACAAAGAAAATACAATGGTAGAAAATTTAAAAAAATACAAGGATTCGAATTTATACTGTGTAGGATGTTTTTTACTGTAAAATTTAGTAAATATGCATCAATAATAATTAAATATACCCCGTAAAACAAAAAAATGGAAACGCTGGACAAAGTCAATTATGTATAAAAGGAAAATTTACCAGGCGTGACGAACTAATTTTAAAATTTGTATAGTTCTTAATAATTTTATTGTGAGGGCCTTATTGCCATATACACTAATTGTAATACGGACGACGGAAAATTTTCGAGGGCTTATTTATAATTGCTAAGAAATACTATTGCTTTTACTAAACAAAATAATTATAAAAGTTCCAAACGATTTGTGTTAGTTCTCTTCTTCAACTTCTCTTCCTAATAAAAGCCTTTGAAGAAAGTTTAAATAAACTCTTTTTTACATTATTTAAATTTTTTTTGTTCACATTATAAAAAAAAAATATCGAGTCGAGTGGAATATTCCGATAGTTTCATTAAGAACCGGTCGCGAGGGTTTTGAACTTAAAACTTGAAGGTGTCTCGAACGCAGCCAGCTACTACTGGTTCTCTTTAGTGACTTCTAAATGTTGACACTCACTTGCCGCATTCTCAACCAATGGAAACTTTTTTGAGGAGAAGTCGGAAACCAAATACGAAATTGTAAATTACACTATTGTCATTGGAATATTGTCGGAAATTTGATTGATCATTGGGTTTCGAATTTATTTAACCCTGATAAATCTAAACTTATAAGTGTTTCCTTTTGAAGATTTAGAATTTAGACTTATAAGTTTAGACTCCATATCTCTGCTTGTGTTCATCCTGGCAACTACGGCTGCTATAATTTTGATTACAAGAATAGTGATCCTCAAATAATTAGAAACGTTCTTCTTATCACAGTCTGGTCTCAAGTCTACTCTGAATCTGACGCTAACAATAAAGCTACTTCATTCACCAACCGCATAATCTCCTCTATAAATAGATATTATGTACCCGTAAAAGTTGTTAAGAAATCAAAATTTCCTATTGGGTTCCCGGTTCAGCTTCGTAAATTAATGAAGCTTAAAAATAACCATCTTAGGAAATATACAGAAAATAATAACCACTACTACTTTAACTTATTCTGTATTTACCACAGCCTTTCTTAATCTAAAATGTGTTAAAATGGCGATACTATGTCAGTTCTACTTTTAAAAGAATCCTGGTAAATCATGGCGTTACACTTATTCTATCAAGAATAGCAGCAATTCGGGTGCAGAGTGATGTGTATCACTCAGCAGCACAACAACCTTTGTCTCATCCTCTCCGAGTCTTAAATATCTTCGCAAATCACTTTAAATCTATATTTGTATCTTCTTTTCCTATTAGTTCCTATATTCCCCTTGCCCCTCCTTGTATTGTTGTTACAAAATGTTATTTCACTCTTATCCAAGTTTTTCAAGAGCTCTTAATGATAAAAAAAACTTATTAGTTGTGGTCAAGATGACATTCCTAATGCCTTTGCTGCTGAGATTACTGATATTCATGCTCTAGTTCTGTGCCATATCTTTAATTACTGACTCTAATCTGCAGTTTTTCCTCGTGATTGGAATCAGCGTATGTTATAGAATATTAATCTACCTAATTATCGGCCTATATCTATCTTCTTCGCATTTAACCACTAGACCACATTAACATGGTTTCACTAAAGATAAGTCAACATTGACTATCTTAATGTCTTCGGTAAGTAGAATCGCCACTTCTATCTCTAAGCGAGGTGGTGCTATGGTGTGGCCTTGGGGTAACTAAGTATAAGCTCATTGAATCTATTCAACGTAAGTTTATTAGGACATATTATTACCTGCCCTTTATTTAACGCCATTAACTGTATTACTCGCACGAACGGATACAACTACCTAGTAAATTAAGCCTCAAGCTGCTCAGCCGAATAATTGCCTCAGCTGATAAACAAGTGATTTTCTTACCTCATGGGCGGAGGGCCTGCCGGCACCTCATTTACACTATATTTGGCACCTATATTCGTGAATTATATCACCTCGGTCCGCTGTGTTAGTTAATAACCATTTAATTAACCCATCCGATCTTCCCTCTCCAAGTTACTTAAAAATTGTTTTACGTCTATTTTCTTGTTGAAACAAATTTTATATTATTATAGAAATTTTATAGTTTTTCTGGTATACTAAAATGTAGACTTTCCTTGGGAAGATCTAGAAATCTAGACTTACAAGTGTTTAACTACAGAAACCAAGGCTGTAGAATCATATAATCTCTTCTAAAATTGGTCACGTAAATGCATAATATAAAATTCATTGGTGGTGTATACTCATAAAATTTATTTTTAAAGAGAGCATGAGAGAGATAAGATATGATAAAATGGTTAATTTATCTTGGCAGAGATAGGGCTCAAGTTTAATTACATATATTTTGGAAAGTGTTTGAATACATAACAAAATAATATAAAAAGAAATGAATTGAAATTAAAGAAATAAAAACAATCATAGAGGGCTACAATCGACTTTCACCGACATCATTTGAGGTTGGCCAAAGTTTAAATACTTAAAATCCACTGATTAAACCCCTCTCCCTCTAAGACGAGCAGTCTGAGAGCAAACATATATGGCTTGGTATACTCTTCTCCCTAGGCGTCTCGGCAACTAATCTCATCCCCCTTTCCTTTTTGCATTAATTTGGTTGAAATCAGTAATTTTATTTAATAGTAATTAATTCTTTCCGTTCCACCCAGTTACCTATAAAGTTAGGTCGATGGAAGACCACCGATCTATAGGAGTCTGGAGCCCCGAAGGAAAAGTTAGACGAACGACCATTTTACACACACACACACAAGCACACACACACACACATACACACATAGTCACTCAGAGTTTGTCTTGGCCTCCATCTTTGGACATCTTACTTAAAAAGGATAACTGGTCCCACTTCCAGTCTTTTATTTTCTCTTCCTTCAATAAATTATTTTCATAGTTTGTAGTCTATGTATATATAATGTATGTGTGTGAGTGTGTGTGTATGTGTGTATGTGTGTGTATGTGTGTATGTATACATATTTTAAATAAATAATATAATAATATGTATATTGTAATAATAATTAAAAAGTATTTCTTACACAATAACGTAATGTTTTGCAGTCTAACGTATAGTATGTCTTAAATCTAGTCTTCATTTTTGCTGTGATAATAGTACATAATATCGTCTTCGTTACCAGTATATGTTAGTTTATAAAGTTTTATTTGTTGTTTACTTTCTTGAAATAATCATTTTAAAACTAATTATTGTGGAGTTAATTATTATTATTATTATTATTATTTATTTATTTATTTATTTATTTATTTATTTTTTATTTATTTATTTTTTTTTTTATTGTTAAAATTTTAGTTTTAGGTATTTAGTCTTATAAGTTATTAGCTATGTAGTTATCCAAATTAATTTATGTGATTGTAGTCAGAATTAAGTTACCTTTGTACCGTTATGTTTATTTTTATTTTCTTTATTTTCTCGCCTATAGAGCACAATGTCAGTAACGATTTTCTTTTTTCTTTTTGCTACTAATGTATTTATGTTATTCAATGCATGTAATACCATTAACGTGAAGCATGCTGAATGTTAATTAAAAAAAAACAAAAACACACACACACACACACACACACACACACACACACACACACACACACATATATATATATATATATATATATATATATATATATATATATATATATATATATATATATATATGTCATCAGAACAAAGATGCTAAGAGAACCTGGGTGAAAGATATGAATAAACTACTTTCTTAAAAAAAAAAAAAATGTATCCCCGACCTAGCATTCTAAATACACATATTTGCAAAAATCTCAACCGTTTAAAACAATTGTTATTATTACTCAAAAACTAAATTTTTCGCACGAAAGAATCTTGTATGGTATAATATGATTAAATTTAAACAAACTATAATTAAATTATTTCAGTCGTCAGAGAACAAAATATAGAGAATAATTGTAGAATATAACGACAAAATTCTCCAAAGTCCACGAAGAAGAGGGTGCATAATGGCCCCGGTGAAATAAAAAATTTCAATGGAAAAATCTTGATTCAATATCTTTTCTTTATCGGAAAACTACAAAGGTACAAATCAAAGATAAAAAAAAATGCACATCGTTATAATAAATATTATAGAAAACTCGCAAGAGGGTTGTTGTATCAATTTTAACGAGGTCGTATAAAACGGCTGTTAGGGGAATCGTAATACTTCGTGATCGGATTACTTAGCTTCTCCTATTGTACGCTCAAGTAGGCTTCATTAATTGGAGATAACGAACCCGACTTGGGAGGGAAAAAATTGAACATTTTTACCTTATTTTATATTAGGGATGTAAAATATTACTGCTCGAGTTGATTTGAGAGAAAATCACGTCTAATAATTATTTTTACGCACACTACGTACACTTACGTACACTTCTTTAGAATTGCCCCTTTTTGTTACTCCCCTTTTAAAAAAATAGAGGGGATTAACAATCTAAAGAATTTGTACGGAATGTTCTTCTTTAGACTGTTACTCCCTTATTAAAACAGAAGTGGGATATTCCATTGTCCTAAAGTACATAGGACTAAACATCACTTTTTCTAAATAGTTATTTAGTCAAAGTCATTTTTATTCTAAAACAACATAGGGGAGTAACAATCTAAAGAAGTACCTAATAATATTTGTATTATATGATTATGAGACAAAACTTGTTATACAGCTGACAGAGAGACAAACAAACCCCGGCCTTCCATATATATATATATATATATATATATATATATATATATATATATATATATATATATATATATACACCATAAAGAGTACTTGAGACGATAACAATATACTAATAAAACACCTATTAGTTCTTAAGCTTTTCTTAATTTTTTGTACAGGGAGTTCAATATGTCGAAAAATTAAAAAAAACGATCAACAGTAAAGTACATTCCATCGTTGACGGTTGACGGTATCAAGAAATATTATTTAGAAATGTGGTTCGGAATTGCAACAACAGTGTAAATAAATTTTCGTTCGACGAATTTTAATAATATTGAAATACGATAGAACTCCAGGATAATAACGTGGATAAGTTAAATGAAACAATAACACAGGTCATAGCCAATATTACTCTTCAGCAAGTTCGAAATGCTTGAAGAAAATTTATCAAGAGTTTAAAAGTTCTTTTTGAACATCTCTTCTTTAATATTTTTTCATCAACAATGTTGGGTTTTTTGATAGTTGCCTTCGAAGTTACAGTTTTATTGCAAAATTTAACAAACTTTCGGGCACCAAGACAATTTTGTCAGAACATTATGTTTTCCAGGTTGCTGAATCCGAATCTGAAGTCCAAATTTCTTTTATATACGTTCAGTGTTTCCTGGAAAATGCGTCTAAAGTTCGGAAAAAATGTGATTTTAGGATTTTTCGACCCATTTTTTTCTAAGGAATTTTTCGAGGGATAAAACATAAATATTGGGTGTTTAAATATCTTAAAACCATGAAAAACCCGAATTTAAAGTCAAAAAATTCTGCTGACCTTACTTTTTTAAGAAAATTGTGATTTTACCCAGTTCATTTATTATTTGTCCCCTTCCCTCCCCCAAATGTTTTAAATGCCCCCTCAATTTACATAAATTGTAATCCTGCAGAATAATGCCAGTCAAAATCAGAAAAAAATTAACAAAACATTTCTGATGTAATAGAATTTCAAAAAGAAAATCTTCAAATTTTTATTTTCAAAAAGTAAGGTCAGTAATTTTTTTTTTACTTAAGATTCGTGTTCTGCATGGTTTAAAGAATTTAAACGCCCTTGAATAATTTTATTAATAATTTTTTTTCGACATTTTTGTTGGCGAAAATTGGGTTAGAACCTCCCAAAACACCACTTTTCTGAACTGTAGGGGCAAGTTTCGGGGGCAATTTTTCCACAAATATACTTTAGAAAATTAAATTTTTATTCAGGTTTTTTTTTTTCTTTGCATAACTATCATGTATAAATATTAGAATTATTAATTACTCGTTTAGATGCTCAACAAAAACATGGTTTTTATCTTATGTTATTAGTTTATTATTATTAGACCCAGGTTCTTCGAAGGTACTGATGCACCACAGAGTCAGTTAGTTTGTTTATTATCTTATTATATTATGATTTTTAAGTATTTGATTAGATTTTTATTAAATAAAATAAAATGTAATATTTTACCTTTTTATGCAATCCCAAACCACATTTTTAAATAATAAAAATTCTTACGAGTAATATATTGATTAATATTTGATAAAAAATTAATACATTACTGGTTATAATTAGATTATGATCATAAGTGTTTGTCATTCTTTCGTGTTTAAATGTAGAAACAAATAAAATTAAGACCAAAGAGGTAAACTGATAAAATATTCTTGCAAGAAGGTGTTTCTTGCAAGAATATTTTTTCGATCCAAAACATCGCACACCACAATGAAAACGATTTATTATTTAAAAAGAAACTAACAAACAATTGTGCTAAGTTTTCACAGTAAAGTCATAAAATTATATTACAATACAGAAGTTTCAATAAAAAATAGTGTACAAAATTTTACTGTGAAGAAAATCTTATGTTAGAATTAGTTATGCTAAAGTATTGTTTCATTTGTAATTATAAATTTCTCATAATTCACTACTGTAACATTTAAAAAAATAATATTCAACTACAAATGCAATGTATTTTATTTTGGAGGGTTAAGTTGGTAATTAAAGTATAAAGTTTTTGACGAAGGATTTTCTTATTTTTTTTAACTGAGGTTTTAGGAACGAGTTCCTTATCTTATCGCCTGGAGCCCGGGAGTAAATTCAAAAGAAACGACCTGTAACAAAACCGACCGATCACAATAACTTGAGTAAAATTTGACCGATTTATTTGAAATTTGGAACACATGTTTATTTTACCAATGCCCAGGACAAGTTCGTTGGACAACGTTATCCACCCTAGCGTTCGCGCGCAACGCTCGCGTAAACGTAAGCTTTACATGTAAAATTGGAATTTTAGGAAGGAAAAAATTTTAACTTCATTTATTCGACGAGGCAAACACCTTTTTTAAATACATTTTTTTATTAAAACAAACAGCGATACCGCTATGAAGTGTTAATGATCGCAAAAACTATTTAGCGTATACCTAAACGTTTAAAATAGAGAAAACAACGCAACGTTATTATCGATATCGTACGTTCTAATGTAACGATTTTAATACAACTTCATATACATCGTTTAATGTACCTACAATTGAAGCAGGCATGTTGATTTCAACTTGATACAGGCAGTAGTTTTTATCTAGTGAAGTCATACATGTTATAATTTTTGAAAAGGAGACGTTCGGGGTTCGATCCCTGGCCGGGTTGGGTTTATTTTCTTTAAAATTTGACAAATAATTTTATAAAATTTATAAATTACTGCAACAATAATCAAACTTAACAACTATCAATTAAAGCAACTATGAGAAAAAGTGAAGGAGGATTTTATTTCCTCTTTTGGAAATATTGATAAGATAAAGATAAGATATTCAACAATAATTAAATTTTATTTATCTATATGAAAATACGTAAAAACTAAAGAAAAAATATTCGATTTTACACGTGCTATAAACTTTCTCATACCAATATATATTATAACTACTTCGTCCAGTTTTTTCCTAATAAAAAATTATTTTTATTTCAGATAAAGATAAACTTTGACTCACCGATTGACAATGCGATCATAGGCTTCTCTGGATTTGGTTCCAAGTCAAGATTCTCTACAATAGCTCTTATCGGGTTCTTGGTGTTCTTAGCGATGTCCGAGGAAGGTACGTGCCATTCTGTCCTGGGCATTTTCACCAAACAGTCAGGGGTTTGAACTTCAACCACCTTCCAAAGAAAAACTTAAAAGAATTTCAGACTTCAATATAGAAATTCTCTACTTTAATTATTAAAGTATTTGTTTAAAATTACCAATAACAAAAAAGGGACATCACTATCAAAGGGCGAAGGATTAAAAAATGTCCTTATTCTTGGTAAAAAAAATCAGATCATGAGAGTTACAAAGATAAGTTTTAGTCACTATACTATTCTTATTTCTTGTATTAAAAAATAGTCCTTTCTTTATAAAAAAATATAAGAAGATTATCAGAAGTCCTTTATTTGGCACAATCTTTAAATGACAAAAGACGTGCAAATTAGATGACAATGGCGAAGAGGTGCTTGAGTGGCGAGGAGGTTTGAGGCAGTCCGCAGACGAGTGGATTGTGAAGTGCGATGGTTCGAGACCAGGAGACAACATTCCAAGTTAAGCCGGTCCACGTCCAGCTTCTCATTGGTCCACTTGCAAACCGCACCCACTCTTCCCCACTTTACACTTCTTTTTCTGCGCTTTAAATTCGCATTTTTTTTTAAAAGATAAATAAATTATTTAAATGATGGAAGGAGAAGTTATATAATAACATATTGGAATAGTGTAGCAGGACACTCATTAACAATCGTCCTTACCAATAGTTTGACATAAAAATGGATTCATCCTTTTAAACACTACGTCTTTCTTTATCCTGTAATGATTACTCCTTCTTCATCCTGTAGAGATTACACCTTTCTTTATCCTGTAAATCCACCGTCTTTCTCTCTCCTGTGAAGTCTACGTAATTCTTTCTCTCTTAATGACTACGTCTTGTTTCTCCTGTAAAGACTACGTATTTGTTTCTCCTGTAATAACTACGCTTGTTTCTGCTGCAAAGACTACGTATTTCTTTCTCCTGAAGTGATTACTTCTTGTTTCTTCTGCAAAGACACCATATTTCTATTTCTTGTAATGACTACGTCTTGTTTCTCCTGCAAAGACTACATATTGCTTCCGAGCTTACAGAAGGTAACGAAAGCTATGTGATCGTTCTGAAGAACGAAAATATTTTATGTCTCCAATTTCAAAAATTCCAAGACAGAAATCCGTTTCAGACATAAGGGAACATTTTTGGTTCCGTGTCTGTCTGTCGGATTATCGTTCTGTGACTCAATTTTTGCGAACCAACATATCTTAAATACTACACGTCTGATTTTAATGAAAATCAGATTGTTGGTCCCATAACAATTTCAACATTCTGCGCTCATGTTTCTCTTTCACATGCACACAAAAATTCATTTATTTACACCTATGGCTTCATAAGTACTTATCTGATTTGTATGAAACTTTTATAGTTTATCGAACACGCAGATAGCCCTAGATTAATGTGAACCGTCTGCGCTCTTTAACTTTTGCTAAATTGATACTTTAATTCATGTAAAAAATCAGAACAATTTTGACAGATTAAAAAAACAGGAAAAACAAATTTAACAAATTAGACAAATGGCTTGTAAAAGCATAAAATCAATTAAGTCTATATTTTTTTATACTGATGACATTTTTCATTATAAAAAAATCAGTCCGATACAACTAATTAAAATTCTCATTTATATAATGTCTTGGAGCAGTTTTTTTTTCCATTTGTTAGTTGTTTCGGTTTTTCACCGTTGCATTTATTTTTTAGTGCACATTTTATCAAAATTTACTACACAAATAATTCCTTCCTGAAGAGGAATCGAACTTAATCTCTCACCCTTTGCAATTAAATTTCCTATAAATATCTAGGAAACTATATTGTCCTTTAAAAGACGACTTATTTGTTTACATCTGTATTTAAATAGACGAAATTTTAGAATTGGTTTAACAAAATTATCGGAAACGTTATTGAGAAATAATTTTATTTCAAGTTTGTTATAGTTTTTGTGGAGTATCTTACCAATTAGTCAAAATAGATTTTTTTGAGTCATTACAATACTTTCTGTTTGTTATAAGTTTGGAAAGTAGACTGCGTTCACTTTCAAGTTATAGATAATGCTGATCTTTATGTATTTGCGTTGAGGAAGTATGTACAGTCAACGTTAAAGACAGTGAAACATTTCCATAGAGTACACCCATGGGGAATCAAATTATATCCCCTTTTTAGAATGGCTACAATGTCGGCGATGGATAAAAACTTTATCAGACTTGTCTTCGATTGAGAAACAAGTAATACGATTGGGACACATTGAGACCGAGACCTCGCATCTTCAAATTTATTGTTTTTTGGCTATTAAAGTAATGTACAGAAGACATTATAAGTCATATTTCAAATTTGTAGTACCAATTTGGTTATTAATGAGTCGTAAAAGAGTCATTTTGATGTTTAGTTGTATAAATATATTGATTGATAAGGATCATATATATATAACTTTGAAAAATCGTAGAAATGACTTCATCTTTCTGGAAAAACAATTAAATGAATCTGCATAAAGATTGCTCTGCAGTATCACGCGACCAAGTCAATCAAGTTTTTAAAAAGCTTTAAAGCTTTCTTAGAACAGCTGATTTCGTTTCAGCTTCGAATTTATGATACATTTTATTTAATTATTTATAAATGAAAATGATTGTCATTAACGATATGAATCGTAATTTTGACATAATACCAATCATAATTTTCAATTAACAAGAACATGATATGGCGCCATTATCATGTGCACTCTCTTCCATCGTCGGTTGGCCTACTAACACTAACCATTTTCATGAGAACTCTCTCTAACCTATTATCAGCCATGTCTATTTGACTCCTATCTTAAAGTTCGCTCTACCATCCGCTTAACTCATGTGGACTCTCCCATCCATGTATTCCATTTTAACCGTGGTGTGTGTCTGAGTCAAAGTAAGCCGAAAGATAATCCTGTGATTTAACTTTCTGCTCACATTTCTTCCTCTCAGGCATGCGCAAACACTTTTTTTTAATTAAAATTTATATTTATAAAACTACACACCCAATTTGAACACCGATGTTTCTTTGTTAATTTAATTATTTTTTTTTTAAATTTTAAAAATTGCATTATTTGCTCTCGCGCATGCTCACAACATTGATATTTTAGGAACAATGTTATTTTGAAGTACATATGATCATTCGTTCAATAATAGGACTCAACCAAGCTAAGCGATATTATTAGAACGACTGATTGGCAGACGTTGTTTTCATTTATTTTTTTATTATTTATTATCATTAATTATTATTATTATTATTATTATTATTATTATTATTTATTATTATTTTTACCATTATTTTGTTATTTTATTATTTCATTTTTTATTTTCATTTATTATTTTCATTTACTATTTTGCATAACCAGCGATTTCATAGTTAGACTCTGAAAATAACCACACTGAATCTGAATATAGTGGTTGAAAGTCGCAGTAACTGAAATAAGACGGTGACCACTTGTGGCTGAAAGACAAGATTTGGGTACAGAGAAAGGTTTAACACTTAAGAATGAATTTGTATATTTAGAAATCAAGTGCCGCTAAGTCCAAGTTGTTCACCTTGGTTCCTGTTTTTATTTTTTTTTCTCTTAACTCGACTTATTTTATTTCAATAATGATCTTATTCCGAATAACATACCGGATTATAATAATGGAATATTCTACATTTTAATTATTTATTTTGCGCAGTTTATAATTTTTATGTAAACGAAGTTTATAAACAATTTTAAATATTTGCATTGACTGTCATCTATTAATTTTAATTAATTGATGGCAATATGTTTATAAATATAGATAATCAATATTTTATTCTTTTGAATGAATTTCTTTGTTTGTAATTTTAAGCATACCATGTTTATAATATATACATTGTAGCTGGATTCCTTTGCTTCACTACGGAGTACGTTACTTTAAATTTATGTATTCATATATATTTTATTTTATTTAAATAAACTACCACCTATTAACATTGTTTTACCCCTAATATCTAGATGCGCCCCATCCTCCTCCCCCACGGATCAAGGATCATTTGCAAAATTTTCCAACCTAGTACTTGATTACGACTTCTACAGAAGCTTTCTAGGAGGAGTAAAGGTTTATCCTGCCATAAATACGTGCTTAAACAGCCACCGCTTTTGAGTCAAAATAACTGAAAAACCCTTTCACAAAATAAAGCTCAACTTTGAAGGTGTTGGTGTTATTTGTTCCGGAGTTTCCGTCATAACAAAGTTTTTATTTAAACGGCCATCATCTTGAATCGAGATGGCGGATCGAGAATATTTTTCAAACCTAAAAAAAATCTGTTTATAAAATTTCATGTACATGGTGCAGTAGTTCCAGAGAAGTTGTGGTGTCTTTCAGTCAGCCAATGGTAACGACAAATTATCGGGTGTACTCCGAAGAAGATTTATTTTATTTAACAACCATCAGTTTATCATTCAATTTATCATTAATTTTTATCATAACAATTTTTTATTTTTAGTTTACCATCGAATCAAGTAATTTGTTTATGTATCTCTAAATCACTATAACCAATGGAAATGTATCACTTTTCATTTTTAGAGTTAAGTTATTAAAAAAAAAGAAGAAAAGTATGTATTCATATAAAATATGAAACTCAAGCTCGTTTTTTGGCACGACGACAAAATGAAGGTATTCGGCGATTAGTTTTTCATCTTTTTTCTCTTTGTTATTTTACTCCGTCATTGAAACTGGTTTTCAATTTTTATTTTTATATTTTATTTATTTTTTATTTTTTAAATATTCCCTATGTAAATGTGAAAGAGAGACTGAGCTGGAATGACATAAAATAGAAAAGGAAGAAGCAGAGAATGTGGATTTGAGTGAACTGGACCTGAACCTCGAGCTCCGGTTCATATGAATAATTAAGCGTTACTGCCTTGCGGTCCTCAATGTCAGCTTTAGGGTCATCTTCTTCCATTTAATCTTCATACATAATTACTTTCAATAATCTACTGAGTAATAAACAACTTAGAAGTAGGTAAAGCGATCACGCTGGTGGCTTAAAAATTTCAGTCTCGGTTGAACCGGGTTGTCAGTGAACTGTGAACTAATTTCATCATTTAACAATTGCATCAAATTAATAAACATTTTCCCTAGCAAGGAAAAGGGTTTTTATTTTTAACGCCAAAAATAAAATAATAATATAAAACAAGTCGATTCAAAATATAAAATACACAACACCTAACAAGTATATTTATTAAAAAAACCATAATTAAAAAAATCTCATTCAACCACAAATAAATTTATAAAAATAAACTATAAATATAATCAAATTTACCCTAATCAGTTCTTATTGTATAAAAAAAAAAAAAAAAAAAAAAAACATAACTACAATAAAATAATACTAAAATAAAACCAAAATAACAAATATCCTGATATAAATTTATTTATTTTTATTAATTTTAATGGATAAAAAAAATTAAAAAATGATACAATCGTACAGTATTAACAATTAAAGCTAAAATCATTTATTTTGTTATTTTGACCTCCAATGTAAAATTTGAGCTGTGGAGACTTTCTTTACATTTTGGAAAAAATGTTGGCAGGTTTTCGATTATTTTTCCACTTCTAATAAAATGGTTTTTATCGTGTTCTTCAATATATATTTATTTTCCCCAAAAATTACGATATTTTATTTATTTTTGGAATCGGAAGTGATTTTCTAATCGCTTCAAAAATGTTTCTTCTTCTTTTAAAAGTCGAAATCCGTATTGTTTCGTGTTCGACTAACAAATGTTCATTTTCCGGCGAGCAAGTGTTGTAACGAATGTTCGTAGAGTGCTATTATAAACATGATTCCACCTCCGACAAACATGCCCCCAAGTTGAAGCAGGAAATTCGCCATGGCGTCTCCACCTTTGCTCCTGTACTTGTGAAGCTCTGGAACCTGATGGCAAAAATAACTATAATTAGCAAACAACGTTTGTTTCCAATCTTTCAAAGAATATTTGTAAAATGCATAAATAAAAATGAATAGTATTTTGGAACAATACAATTTGTAATATTTTGTTTAAAAAAGGCAAATAATAAAGTTTGGTAATTAGAATCACGTTCTATCATTGGGCAATATGTTCTCGGGCTTTTGACAACTAATGGCTCGATTGCCTTGCTGCCATATGAAGACATTAAGAGGAAGTGCCATCGTCATCGTAATCGTTTTGGGACACATTTTCGAAAGGACCACATGGGAAATTTGGACGTTGGAACGGTTGACGTCAAGGAGAAGATTTATAATAATTTTAAAATGGCTCAACACGATTTTTACGTATTGCTTGGCATGAGGTGGATAGAGGTGAAATATATAAATATGGTTTCTTTGTTATTTTACAAAGAATAGCTAAGTTTTAGTTTCAAGAATAAAGGACCATGACATGTCAGTGAAACCTCTCATATCATGTGGTTATACACCAATAGTTTGTAGATACACTGTGACGTACGTCAATGTCAATCTCTAACTTTAGTTTTTGTTAACCTGCAAAAAGTTTAAAGCCTTTTCCAGACTGCCGAACCGAACAGAGGAAACGAGCCGAGCAATGGTCTCTGCGCATGCCCATTGTGAAATGCGCAGGCGCACTTTGCACTTTAGACTGAGCATGCGCAGACTATTGCTCGGCATTTTTCCTCTGCTTGGTTTGGCAGTCTGGACGAGGCTTAAATATTAGTGTTGATATACTACAACTCCATCAGATTAAGTTGTTAAATCGAAAACCCAAGTCGAAACCCAAGCAGAGTGTCTTGATTTTCACTTAGTGCTTGGCAAAAAGTGTTTAGAGGTAAAATAAATAAATGAATGCGATTTCTTTGATATTTGACAAAGAATAACTATTTTTAAAAAGATATTTTCATTGATTTGTTAAATGAAATTGAGAGGAGAATCAAAAAACGCAATTTTTAAGGACACATGAAGCAAAGATAAATTATCAGGGCGTCATCCTTTTTTATTTAACATTCCACTTGACGCAGCTCTGTTTTTTTACACTTTTGGTGTCAGTAAATTTTAATTTGCAATTTATGAATGCTCTTTAGAAGAAAACACAGTTAGTCTCATCTTTTAGATCAAATCTTCCTGCTCGAAAACCTATAATGTTTCAGGGAAATTGGAAGAACATACCTCAAAAAAGCAGTGAGAAGTAAACAGGAAATGCTAAATAAAAGCTTGGTAAAGAGTAGAGGGAAAGAGTGTATCTTTTCAACAAAAAAGGGGTGGATATCTTTAACTCAACTACTGCTATAGTTTAGTCTACCCTTCTCACGTTTGTATACAAACAATTTTTAATAATATAGAAAAATAAGAATGTACAGTCTTACTAAATCAGCGAGTCCAATGTAGAGGAAGCATCCAGCAGTGACACAGTAGATCAGGCTTGTTGCAGACTCTATGTTCCCTAGCAGGACGCCTGCTGCCATTCCGATAAAACTAAGTACCGAGGAAATGATATTGATGAATATAGCTTGCTTCACCGTCATGCCGGACTTCAGCAGCACTGCGAAATCACCTGCCAACAATAACAACAAACAAATAAACTTGATCGAAATCAATTTTAAAAATAAATATAATAATTAATTAAATGCTAGATATGATATCTGTTATTGGTGAAGCAGCAATTCAAATAATAAAATTAATTTTAAAATAAGTTGATTATAAAAATAAATTTTATTCGTATTCTTCTCAGCAAACTCTTTCATTTGATACCCATATCATGGGCGTGCTTAAAAAAATAACTAGTCCACCATCTTGAACTGCCCGCCATATTGGATTTGGAATGACTCCACTTAGCAAACCATGCATTGTCATCCAAACTAAACGTGTATGCAAAATTTCAATTCAATCGGTTGAGGATAACTGCTTCAAAATTCAGTTGCAAGATTTGACCCGAACATACATACATACATACATTGCAAGTTAAATAAAAGCTTGTAAAAAGCTAGAATTATAGACATTTATACATCGATTACTGAGAAAGATTTAAATTTATATACGTCTTAAACCACTTGTTCTGAGTTATATTTATTTATATTATAAATTTATCAATTTATAAGAATGAATCAGACGTAGACTGCATGTTAAATACAGTTTTGCACTGTTTTGCTACTATAGATCTAGTTATGTAGATGCTATGCAGCTATGTGCTATGTATGTCATGGATTAATCAATGAGGCGATGAGGCGGTGCTTATACGTCAATGTATTGTGGCTTAGCATTATAACCTTGTTGTTGTTTATTCAATCACATGATTGCAGCATTAAAATAACTACATATTTATCTCAATTTCTTGTTTAATTAGTAAATAAATTATCATTTTATTTTTATTAAGTAGATATTTCAATGTTAAACATGTTGTGGAAATAAAAGATTTAATGAGAAAAGATTCAAGAAAGCTGAATTAAGGCGAATTGAATTTGAATCAGCCATTGTAAGGGTGGGAACAGAGTATGATTGTATTTGAATAGAAACCACTACGCTGAATCTTGGTGAGTCAGATTCTCCATGGTTCGGATTGATTTAAATTTATGAAGATTCATTTAGTGTGGAAGTGACCGATAAGTCAGCAGTTAAATCATACTGGTCAGTAGTCTAAATTATCGGTAGATTTGGTATCGGCTTAATTTCGTACATACCCTTACATTATTCATTTAAATTTACTCTGACTGCTATAAAGGTTAACGATCATCACTTTTTATGATTTTATAGATAATGCTAATATGCCAATAGTCCAGGAGACAGCGAGCATAAAAGTGATTGACTAACGTCATGCTAGAATATTATAGGATGTAGAATATTGTATAAAAGTAAATTTTTGGTATCCACCAAGAATATATTGTCACTAAAGTTCACACATTGATAGGTTAGTTATTCGAATACTTCTCCAAATTGAAGTGGACGCCTATCAAGTGAAATACTAACATCAACTGGATCATAATAATCACAGTGTCCACCAAAATGGGTAGGAAATGGCCACTCTCAGGTCTGTCTTATTTTACAGCTTATTGCCAAGCAATGTCCTGCAGACGAACTTTGCTGACCACACACATTCTTGGAGGACACAAAAAAATTAACTCTTGCGCAAAATTCTTAGCTTGATGATAGTCAGATGCACGCTATCTCCTGGTCTATAAAGTGATTTCTGGTTTACCTAGTTCATGAGGGAGTTCGTGTGTAAGAACAGCTACTGCTGTAGCCAGTCCAGATACAAGATCAGCTCTGAATGCTGCTCCTACAGCAAGTCCGTCAGTTAAATTATGAAGACTGTCTCCGCTAACCACCATCCAGGCGACGCTACCTATACCGTCGCTTCCTGTAACACCAGCTTAGTTTATGTAACAAAATATTATGAGGTCGATTATAGCCGAGGGGTTAGCGTACTCTCTAATATTATTAAACCCTGAACAGAGATGAAAACACCGACATTGTGTTATTTAAAGGATTGAATCTCTGAGAGGTAACAAATATTTTATTCTAGTAATTACATATACTTAATCTCACACAAATAAGGTAACTTAGTCTTGATTTGAGATTCTTATAATTTTTTACCTGCTTTTAAGAAATGTTATTTTAATCTTATATTTAAATTCTAAAATATGTACTGAAGGACCACATGCTAAAGTGGTTAGAATCCATAAGTTTCTGTAAGATGCAAACAGCGTGGTAAAGGTTATTGATTCTGTAGTACTTTCTCTACTTCACACTATGTAATGTTGCAAACCTTTCTCATCTCTACGGACTAAACTTCTTCATTCATTTATAAGATAATAAGGCAAGTCAACGTTCTCACTTCCAAGCAATATGCACCGTGTCATTTTTTTCTGTAAGAATCGTTTAACTCGAGTAACAGTGGACTGATTTAGCTGAAATTAGATATACATGTTCCACTTATCAATGCTCAGATTAAGTTCACCCAAACTATCGAGTGCAATGCTAGCGGAAACGTTAGCAAAAAAATTGGAATTTCAGAACGGGAAGAATTTTTTTTTTGTGATGACACAATTATTTTGCAAATATATATATATATATACCTACCTATATATTTTTTTGTATAACCAACAGCGACATCACTGTATTATTGAACTGATAAAGATTGCTTAGTAAATTAAATCAAAACTTTAACACTTCATATAATTAGTTTTAAGAAGGGTAACAGGCGTGTTAAACTTTAACTTGATAAAAGGCAAGTTTTTTTGTAGTGAAGTGATAAGGTTATAATAAAAGTTTTCAATGAGCTGCTGGGTAGGTCAAGTTGTTGTTGTATGTAGACAAGTTAGCCAGGCACTTCAGGAAGCAAGCTTCCCTCAATTTCACTTAACTACTACTTTTCCTACATGATAAATATTTTGTTAATATTTAGTATTATTTTTATAGTATTAGTCGACGTTAAATCTACATGACGCGTAATTATTGGTAGAAGAGAAAAAGATGAAGACTATACTTTATATACTCACCATTATCATCTTCAGTATGCCTATGTGCGTGTTCCTCGTTGCTTACAGCGCTGTATTCTCCTTTGCTCGAGCAGTCCGTAACTTGTATCTCTTCCTTCTTGGAAGACTTCTTCTTCTTTTTCTGAAAATCCCAACCTATATCAGTTTTCAAATGAATCGACTCCGTTTTAAGATATTTACAATAACGTATCGGATACCGGGAGGGAAATCGGTCGACTTACATGTGATTGTCTCATGTTTATCAGTGCTTCGACGATAAAGAAACCCATAACTGCGAGGAATGTAGCCGACGATCTCATAGTCACTTTGTGGTTATCTTCCAGACCGTACGCCTGTAAACAAACAAGTGCATAAAGCTTCAATATAAATTTTCATAATTAATTAAATAAAATCATCATTGAAGTCGGTACTCATTGTGGATAGGTGTAGGGGAGGTTAGCTGATAGAGAATAATATGCCTGAAAACATTGATATGAATATGACAGCTGGTGAAGGCGGGAAGGTTGCTAAGATAGTGTTGCTAAGCTCCCCTCTCGCAAGTAGTGATCACTGAAAAAATGTCCTTTCTCTTGGAATTGTGTCGGGGGCAAGTGTCCAAGGTAAGGGAACATCCCCTACATAAATTGCAATAGGAAATACAAAAGTTTTTTCCAACAAAAATTGTATTGTAAAGCCGGCTTTCAACCAAGTTTGTGCAGAAACTTGAGAGAGGACCCGTCAGTGGAGGATGTGAGTAGCTGAGAGCTTTGCTTATGGGAAGTAAAAACAATTTTTTTACAATATTTTATTGCGCCTCGGATTATTATTATATTTGTTATATCAATTAGGCAAAGATTAGTTTAGTTTAGTTAGGGTTAACTAGCTAATAAATGGCCGTGAGCCAGTTGTAGGCACCCTATAGTAAACACATTATACTTTTTAACTCTGACAGCTTGGGAAAATCAAGAAAAAAAATGGGAGGAGAGTGAATGAGAGCTTGAGATTTTGGCGGGTGATAGGTCATTGCCCGACCTATTACCCGCAAAAATCTCAAAAGCTTTCCTAAGCTGTCAAAGTTAAGAAGTATAATGTGTTTACTATAGTGTACTTTTCGAATAACAACACAAACAAGGTAATTGCAATTTTATTGACGAGGTACTGTACTTGACCCTTCCTTAAAAAGTGTGTAATAGCAGTCTATAGAAAGAGTGAACGAAGGTGTAAATCATTTCTAGTTATTAACATGGCCAGCAATGGTATACTATAGCTAATAATGGCATATACGTATAGCTCTAACCACCGATAACTACCTAAAAACCCTTTCTTCCACCTTATATGAATGCACTTAACTATTATATTTTTAATTTAAACTTTATTTGACTAAAAGGTACTAACAATTTAGGGTTTAGTAGATCATTCTCGAAACCCTTATGCCAAGGTGATGTGTCCGTCTGTCCGTCGTACTTTGGATCACATCCCAGAACCGTTCACGATAGAGATGTGAAATTTAAACTTTTTGACCCACACATATAGAGAAGGAAAAATATAGAGAAGTTTAACATTAATATGCGCATGCGAAATGCGCAAAATGTGCAAAGCAAAATTTTTATATAATTATGTATATTTTTTGAGATGGGTATCAAATGAAAGCTACTGAAGAGTAGATGACAAATATACCTATGACTTTTTATGACTACTGTGCTTTTTACCGCCAATATTGCGTTTTAGCGTCTAAATTTCACCCCGCAAGAAATGTCACTCCCCCCAACCATCCTATAATGGCTAGTGCTATAATTTTGAAATAATTTATGCAAATACCTTATGATAGAGTGATGCAAATTGCCAGAAAATAATTAATATAACGTTTTATTATTACCAATAAAATACATTGTGACCCCCCGAACAATCGAACCAGGGTCATCTACTCTGCTTTCCTTACTCTACACTATTTTTCTTTAGGGGGGATCTATTTAAATTGTTTATAATTTATTTTACTTTCATAATGGGCAGAATGGTAAAATACTAAAATGTTATTTTAGTAAATAATAGCGTATATAATGCCGAATAATCTACTAAACCCTAAAAAGTTTTTTTTATTGTTAATTTGTTTCCCAAATAATCGTATGAAAAAATATTTTGGTAGATATTATGTCCTAAAGAAACAGTTAAAGATATCCTCGAAAACAAATTGCAATAATTAGAACTATTTTAAGATGGACTTAGCTCTTAATAGTGCCTAAAATTGCTGTTTGTAATTCAATATAAACCGGGAACACTATGATGTCATAACTAAACGTATTTTTAACTCCTAAAGTGATTTCTACTTGTTTCACCAGCGCTAATAGTGCAGGAAGAAATATTTTTTGACCTAAAATCATAATATTACAAGCAAGAAATTTGGTAGAGACTTTGTGTTTAAAAGCATATACAATAATTTTCGTAAATGAAAAGTGTTTCAACAAATTATAGCGGTACTAATGATAACAGGAGATAAGAGAACAATGATAGGATATAAAAAAAGGAGAGAGATTAAGGGACGAAATTGTTTGCAGTGATAACTTTATAAGTGAGTTACGACTAATTTTAAATGCATTTTCATTTCAGCACTTTACAAACACTTCACCAGAGTGCATTAGTAAAATCTTTTGAAGAAAATTAACTTGGAACAAGAACATGAAGGATGTAAATAATTTCCAAGTGGCAATTAGGATTGTTAAGTAAAACTTCTAGATAGTAAAATACATCTGTGGACTACCCCTTTTTTTCATGTTCATGTAAGTTGCCCCCAATCCGGACTTTTTTCAAGCTTTCAGACCCTCTTGCTTTATTTTAATTTTACTCTGTATATATAAGATATCATTATTTTCATTTAGCATTCCTCCTATTTCTAGTTGTCCGACTTTTTTCAAAAAATTGTTCCTTCGCATTTTAAAAACTTGATACTACATTTCCAGTAAAGTCAAAAATTAATTTAGCTTATTCCAACATTTCCCGAAAGAGCGTAAGCGGACATTTAATGCATTTTTTTAAAAAAAATAAACTATTTTATTTATCGGAAATGTGCTGGATTAAAAGTTGTTAAAATGTAAAAAGGAACAATTTGAAAAAAACCCGATGTCAATCGGACAACTAGAAATAGGTTGCTAAATGCAATTTTAACCAAAGGTTTCAATTAATTGATTAAAATTTAATTAATAAAAACTAAAATTAATAAATTTGCAATTTTTTTTATTGTTTGTTATTGTTTAGATGGTGCTAATCTTAAAAATTGGACTACTAATGAAGTTGATATTTTACTATTGGCATACTACAAATAAAGGCGTCCACACTATGCCAAGTGGCAAGGAATGGCAAGGCCAAATGGCATTACCAAGTGTAATGTGGGCGTCTCCCTTGGCATTTGTTATTTGCCAAGCTTGGCACAAAACGTGCCACTTGACATGCCAAGCCGAACCCGACGATTGTCGGTCCGGATCAAAGAAAGCCAGATGGCAAGAAGTCGTATGGCAAGGTGTGGACGTGCCACCCGGCAACATTGCTCTTGGCATCCAGCTTTGAGCACCTTCTGACTCCACTACTAACTTTTTTGTGTCTATAATTTGTTAAAATTATTATCTCTCTGTTCTTCTTATCTATTGTGACACCTATTTTTTTTTTTTTTTTTTTTTCAACATACATCACAATCTCGACTGGCTATGCCAGTTGCAGTGTGGACGGATGAATTTGTTCGTGTTGCCATCTGGCTTTGCCGCTTGGCCTTGCCAACTGGCATTGCGTAGCATAGTGTGGACGTGATTAATTGACAATTAGCTTCTTAACTTACAGACTTAAAAGAAACTTTAGACAAACATGGAAAATAAATGGATGTTACATGAGGCAAGAGATGAAGGAGGGCATCACCGCACAGAGTTCCAACTGCAAGAGCTACCAGAGTCGAGAGAAGACGTCGAAACATTGACCTCTCCAGAAACGGAACAACTGCAACTCCTACCAGACCTGACACGCTTATCACCAGGATGCTCACACTGGCTCCTACCCATGCTGTAAAACAACACTTAAAATATGAAAGTCTATCTTAATAATTACACATGTTTCGTTTGGCTAGTAAAGCTGAGTCTAAAATTAAGTACTTATTTACTCACCAAGGGAGTAAAGTAAGTGACACTTAACTTTATGTTTAAATAAAAACGATAAAATTTAAAAAATAACTAATAAATAGCTGAGGATTGTTTTGGGATTAATTTTAATATTTTGTTTCTAAAAACAAATCTACAGAGCGCAGTTATTCCGGGTCAGAATTAAATGACCCTGCTAAATTCTAGGCTATAAATACTGACTGAATAACGTGTGTGGGATAATCACAGTTTAAAGCTTGATATATAATGTACCTCCGTCGTTTTTTGCATGCTTACTCCCGTTGGCTCGAAAGGTCCTTGTCTCAGAAATATTGCCTCTGAAGCGCTAGCTATATGCTTCTTCCATAATTAGATTTTTATCTATTTGAATAATATTATATTATGGTCTCGTCATGAACTCTATTGGTCATAACCTTCTTCGATGGCACATGACAGCCTTCACAATCAAAACTGGACACGACTACTTCTCCTTGCACTTCCAATACATTCACCACCTTGTGTTATTCTAAGAATGGCAGCGCTAGCTATGTGGCCTATGGGAAAAACACCTTCACTGGATACAGATCGCCTTTATTCCTAGGTTGACACTGATATTATTCTTTAATCCTGCGCAATGCTCAACCACTCCCAGGAGAATGAAACCCCTTATTAGCCGAAGCCCGTCTATACAGGTGAGCTTGTCGCCAAATGGCCAAAAAGCCAAGAGTGGACGTTTACCGCAATTAATTATATAGTAAAATTCATTGTTATTAGTAGGTACCAAGGAAAGGAATACCTTAGTTTTTTTCTGTTTCTTTTTACGTCCAATCAACACATCATTATAGGTCCCTACAGGACGGGGGATTGGTCACTTCAATCATCTTCTGAAGAGATGATCATCAGTGTAAAACATGTCTCACCTCTCTGTGGATTAAACCCCAGAGTGGTGGTGTTGGTTCAATCGATGTTTGACCTAGGTTTTTGGTGAGCTTATAGTACGCTAACCACATGGCTAACACCAGTCTCCTATATAGTCATTTTGGAAAATATCCCACCTTGCGTTGTTGCCGAGCTGTCTGTTAGTACATGGATTGTCTTCAAGCCCGTAGGAGACCCTGAACATGCTCTTCTGTCCAATTGATAGACGATGGCTGGACAAATCCGCATAAAGCCCTGGGGAGTAATGGATACCTGGTGTCCAGGTTCCAATCCATACAGCGATAACAGAGTTTCCGGGCTCAGACACCTTTCTTCCAAACCTAAAATAAAGTATTTAATGATTTATATTAAAATATTAAAGAAAATGTATTATGTCATTCAAAGAATTTGAGGTAAGGAGTGTAAGAAAACGAGTTTCAACAAATTATTTGTTAAGGTAAAATCAACTTTAAATGCAAATAGTTTTCATCAGCACAGAGAGGGCATGAGAGAATGGTAAACGAAGTAGAAATGACAGAATTAGGAGCGTCAGTGGAGGTCATATAATTAAGAATTGAAAGAAATAGTGTAAGAGAGACTATTTCTGTTAATTCTCAAAAATGCAGAGAGATCTAGGAATAAAAGGACAAGGAGACTTTGCAATATCTTACCCGCCTATTCCTACATGTCCGATTGACATTAAATTTTTTCAAATATGTCTTTTTACATTTTGAGAACGTTCAAGACATTAAAAATTCTATTTCTGTTAGACTGTGCCGTGCACGGGACGGGCCCCGGAAAAGAATTGTTAAATATATTTAACATGCATAGCGTTTTTATACTCAGGGGATGGGCCTGTAGCAAGTCGGGGCGAAGAGATGAGAATGTGTTGTGTTCAGGTTCACGCTCCGCCCCGTCGAAAGCTAAACATGAGCACAAGTGAGACACGTCAACTTTCCGGGGCTGCTCAAGTTCAAAGCTGTTTCTTCTGGCCAGATGAAATTCAATAAGTGTTTTTCGTCATTTTAAATGAAAAATTGATCGAGTGAGTCAATGAGAAACAAGCTCTCAACGTGATAAGTTGATTTTTTATGTTTAAAACTTTTCAAGGGCATTAAAATGAGGTGATTGATTAAAAAAGTCCTTACAACTACCAGTAGAACTTTGCGAGATGTACAATAGCCGCCCAATAAACCCTATAGTTATTGTTTTAAAAGCTATTGAAGAAAAACGACCAAAAAACGACATATTTGACCTAGGTGCTTTTGGGCTTGATTTTGTACCTATTCCAGTAAATTTTCGGACCTAAAGATTTTTACCAAGCATTCAAATCGGACGAGTAATCTCTAAGATAGGGTTGATCAAAATAAGATAAACAAGAGCTAACAGGGATTGGCCACACACTAAGTCGTGGATTTTAAACCTGTCGAAGAACCATCCAGGCTCGTCGAGCCACAACGGACCATCTGAGTTCCCTCACACACGGTAAGTTTTAGAGCGGCGTGGGGAAATTAGGTCTCAACCGAATCTGCAACTTACAACTAGGACTTAATCATTTTTTGTTTTTTGCCGTGGTGGTTAAATTAATCTCCCCCTTTCCACATTTGAAATAAAATGTATCCGAACTATCCCCGCACGTGACCCGGTATAGCATAAACACTCAACCCTCACGTCCCCGTTGAGCTGTCACGGACAGCTCACGTCCCCGGCCCGTTTTAACATAAATAGACTTTTAACCTGGCGTTTTTTTCGACACCCAATAGTTTTTAAATACATTAAAAATGCCCACTTACGCTCTTTCGAAAAATGTTGGAATAAAAGGGATTATTATTGTTTTTTTTCTTTTTAACCTACGCCAGCTTGGGGCAATTCAGCCATTTTAGCTCTTGCAGTCCAGTACAAGGAGGATATGAATAAAAGGGATTATGAATGAAAAATACGTTTGGAATAGCTAGGAACCTTCGAATAATATAAAAATAAAATAATAAACGCATAATAAATAAAACATACATAAAAATGATTGAAATGTAGAAAAAAATAAAGTAATAAGTTAAACACCAACAAATTTAACTATCAATGACTCATTTGCTCGGTTTACAGTAGGAGGTAATTGTGATGTTCCTAAAAATTAAACAAAAGAAGTACTTTGGAGTAAATGTCCCTTTGCCCTAATACTTACTCAACTAAAGTTTTGCCTCATGCCTCCTATTTATCTTTGGTACCCGCTTTTAGAGAGATACTAAACCAAAAAAGTGGGTTAGAAACTTTGTACTACCACATAACATAACATTTGTTTCACAACAAGAAATAAGTTTTAGATAAATATATAAATATCTCTTACATCTGACTTAAGTTGTTGTGTGTATAACGAACTTAAATAAGTAGCGTAACTTTGTTAGAAAACAACAAGAGATAACGAGTACATCCAAAAGCAATACATATCCATCAAAAAACGTTTTAAAATCACCATACCATTATCAGAAGTGAACTGTCGTTTGATTCTCACAGCAGTCACGTGACCGTGATCCACCTCCTGACAGTATGCTGATAATACGATTGATACAAATGGGACCCATTGATATAAATTTGATACAGGTAATTTCTTTGATGACCACGATCCGAGGATTAAATTTTTGGAAACCATAAAATAAATCAATTCAAAAGAAAGATATGATTCAATAAACACTATCAACTATGTCAAAATATGACAGTGTCATTTTCTCTTTTCTTTCGTCTATTAATTACTTATTTTCTTAGACAACACGTTTGAAAAACGGTGTTTCTATGCAGGTAATAAGTCCAGATAGAGTTTTCTAAAACATTTTCCATAAAAAATCACTTTTGTAAAGTTAAAGAAGTAATAAATGGGTTACTTTTAATAGTTACACTGCGCTCCTGTCTAGAATGATTATGAGTATGAAGATTCAGGCTGTCGTGTACTTCTATAAAGCTTCCATCAGAGATCTTATGCATTGATAAGCTGTGATTCTTATCAAATTTTAATCCTCCTAATCCGAGGTTCTCCATAAGATGTTCAAAACCCTAGAAATACAACATAAATTAATTATTAGATGGGTTTCCATTTATTTATAATCCCAAATAAAAACCTAACGGTGAAAAAAGGGCCAAGTTCCAGGCCCCCTCTCCAAAAAAGTCTGCTTATCAAAGTAGTGATATACATTGAGGGCAGGTCTGCTCTTTCTTTAGTCCATAACCTCACCTCTTAATTTCATGAGCAAAACTGCTTATTTATTTTTATTGCTTAACACTTGGCCAGTTTCTGAATGAGTCATAAAACATCAGTGTTCCGATCACTCCCCTTCCTCAGTACCTATACCAGTTTTTGACAGGCATTCATGAAACATAACTTTGTCCATGTTTTCGCTGACACACATAAATAAAACCGCCTGCATTAACATTTGATTAAATTATAAATGATTAGTGATTGGAAATGAGCGGGGGATAGGTTTAAGCGTAATTTTCCGGTAGTTAGGTTGTTAAATGTTACTCTTTCTTTTTAGATAAGCAGTGGAGTCACTTGAATAAGAATAAAGAAGGATCTTTCTCCACTTAACACACCTCATGGTACAATGCCGGCTTTCAACCAGTAGTGGTTCTTCAATGCTGGTGAGACGAGTACAAATACGAAAGAGAAACAAATCAGAGATGAAGTTGAGATAGAGGTGGAGATCTGACATTTTACAGAGATTTCAACCTCTGTCTCAACTCCAACACTGATTTTCTCTCTTGAGTATTTCGAGTCACCGGCACTAAATATTACCAGTAGTAGTTGAAAGTCAGCTGAAACTTTACGGTACAAATAAAGTTACTTTAGTGAAGAGATGTTATTCTTCATTCTTACTTATTTATTAACTCGTGTTGAAGATTTCATACATAGTTTCCCTTGGCAATGATTCATTATTTTATCATATTTCAAGGTGAAGGTTATTTGGAAAATTTATTGAAATGGCATGAAGCCAATATCACTCGGACACTCATAGACGACATGATATCGTTGTGATCATACGACTAATATTTACATAAAACTTAAAAGTATGTAACCATACGATCAATAATTGTATTCTTGTTTATTATTTACTTATAACTTAATTCCTTAAGACCCAGATAAGTGATGTTAATGAATTATTTTACATATGCATTACGTAGCTATGTGCCAGGACTAAGGTTATAATATTAATAATAATAAAATCGTAATATGTACGTGGTGCAACAGTCAGGCTTAGGCACGTCTCGTCGAACTGTTGCGTTACCAAAATGTTTGGGTATTAGACTACCAAGAGCAGTGTTTCCCAAACTTTTTTGGCACACCTTAAGAAAATAGCCAATTGTCGCGGTGACATCCTTCTTGGACTACATGTCTATAGGTCTACTGGGCCCCCCTATAACGGGGGGGGGGAGTCATTATAAAGTATTTATGGTACTTTTTTACTTGGTTACCCCCACTAGGGTGGGTAACCAAGTAAATTAGGTCGGATGTGGCAAGATTTTACTTGGTTACCCACCGTTTGTTTACATTATTGTGTTAGACATTTTTTAAAAAATTAATTGACAATCTTAACTTCAAACAATCTTATTCCTTTGGGACAAAGGAATATCACGCTTCTGTAATTAAAAGTGACAATATCCAATAGTCTGACTATCTAGTAAGACAAAGGGACATTTGGCCAATGTATTTTAGGACAAAGGAATATTTTACTTGAATTAAATAATAAATAAATACAATTGGGTGGGTAACCAAGTAAATGAGTGCCGAGACACCTATACCTCAGTATGTCATCTGCGGAGAACAGCTTTCGAATGAAGCCATGGCTCCAAGTAAGCTAAAATTTCATCTTATTAGTACATACGAATTTACAGTTGATAATCCCCTGGAATATTACAAAAGAATTGGCACTCATTTACTTGGTTACCCACCCAATTGTATTTATTTATTATTTAATTCAAGTAAAATATTCCTTTGTCCTAAAATACATTGGACTAAATGTCCCTTTGTCTTACTAGATAGTCAGACTATTGGATATTGTCACTTTTAATTACAGAAGCGTGATATTCCTTTGTCCCAAAGGAATAAGATTGTTTGAAGTTAAGATTGTCAATTAATTTTTTAAAAAATGTCTAACACAATAATGTAAACAAACGGTGGGTAACCAAGTAAAATCTTGCCACATCCGACCTAATTTACTTGGTTACCCACCCTAGTGGGGGTAACCAAGTAAAAAAGTACCGGTGTCTCTTTATGCAATGTTAAAGTAAACCCAAAAGACAAATACATTTCATGATATTCTGAATAGTTTGGATTTTAATCTGGTTCTCGCGGCACACCTAGCCGATCTCGTGGCACACCAGTATGCCGCGGAGAACAGTTTGGAAAACCCTGACCTAGAGACTCACGGTTTTTTGCGTTTGGTCGGTAATAAGCCCAAACCAACTGGAAAAATCCGAAAAGATTAAATTTTAATTTTACCCCCTATAAAAAAATTAAAGATGGTGAAAGCAACATTAAAGTTTTTTTCGGAGGCTTAATGCGGCTAAACGGTCGTATCGAAAAGCAGATTGCTGATTGAACTTTAAAAAGATCTACAACTTTGGTCCAATGACTTTTTTTGTACGTCCATCGGTTCTACCTTAAATAGAGTAAATTTGATTATTAAGAAAAAAAAATATTTTACGTTCTTATGGCGTCCGTAATAGTTGACCGATTTAATTTCTGATTGGGGTGGTTAAATTTCTCGCTCTTTAAATCAAATATTAATTATTATTCTATTAAATTGTCCTTTTTGCTGAGAAAAAGCAGTGCTTAAAAAAGAACAAATAAGTTTAAATAAATGTAAATATCTTCATATTTAATTTTTAACAATTCACAAAAATAATAATTTTTATTAGCTTACTTTAAATATATTTAGTATTTACTTAATATTATGCAGTTCAAAATAAGTATAGTGAACATATATAAACAAATATTAAATAATATAGTTTGTTCTTCGAAGGGTTAAATATAAATAAATATATTTGTTTCCGCATAAACACACCTGGATGTAAACAATACCCACAATACCCCTACTACTTCGACTTTCCTTGAATTCAGTATAGCGTCAACATCTAAATGGTTTGCATTAGGTTTGTTCCAACCACCAGTTCCGATTCAGTTTCGGATTAGTCCGTGATTGACGTAATGCGCATGCGCGATCACTGACCGTTGGGAATTGATTTGTGATTTCGTTTTTGTTGGAACGCTCCTTTCTCAAACCAAACTGTTTGCTGTGGTAGGTTTTAGCACTGTTATCAGAACAACTTTTTGAGTTGATCGTTTATGTGATTTTGCGTTCCTGTGCTATCAAAAATACCTGAACTTATTAATATTAAAGATATGGATAATGGATAAGTCAATAGTTGATGAAGATAAGTGCCAGTCGCTTAAATCAGGGCCTGATTTAGGCCACCTAGGGGCTCGCACAACAAGGGGGCGCCACACCACAAAAGTTTCATTTTCTAATGCTAATTAAGCTCGAAAGTTGGAAGTAAAACCTACATACTCATAGAGGATATGACGAAAATACATGCACACATTTTAGAAATGTTTATTTAATACATGAATTCACGATTTCATTTCGATTTACGCAATTCACAATTTTCAGGCTTACTGAGGTGAGCCAGTTTTAGTAGACTCACGGCACACTCGTATTCGTATTTTTATTGATATAATCCTAAATGCTCTTTTGTTTAAAAAAAAAACAAATATTAATCTTAGTCCAGTTAACGAAAGAAATATTGCGGAAATAAATCGGATTCTTTCGATATTTGTTTGAAAATGGAATAAGTATCAAAAGTCCATCTTGGAAAATAGGTCCAATTTTTATTTTTTTCAGAAATATCTAGAAAATGCCAATTATATGCACAAAAATTCATCGTCGCATTCGTACAAAAACATTTTAAAAAGAACAGTTGATTCGCAAGAAAGGCGAAATCAAAACAAAAACAATGAAGCGGAGCGGAAGGTTACGTTTCTGTTCACCCAAACTCAATCCCAAACTACTAGTCCCTGTGTATTGAAGGCGGATGACTTAATCTTGTTACTCTAAAAATTGTTGGAGTCTGAGCTAAACTTTTCAATATGGTTTTATATTTTCTTTTTACATTTAACACAACAATAAATTTTTTCCTCTTTTCGACATCTGTTTCTTTTTTCACTTCAAAATTTTGACATGACAAGTTTTTCCAAAAAATAAATAAACTAATATTATCGCTTTCGCGACACTCCGCCCGATGCAAACGTCGATGAGTAGCTGTAGGCACTCTTCATTTCAATTTATATAACTTCTTTTTTTTCTTTCTTAAAATTTCAATTAACAGCAACATAAAATATACTTTCAAACAAACAAATTGATTTTAACAAAACATAACAAACAAGACCCTTTGGTCGTCTTGTTCGATCAATTAAAATAATTAATTATAGCAAAAAAAAAAAAAAAAAAACATTTCAGTTGCCATTTTCGCGATCTCACAAAGATTCTCCATAATTTCCAGAGTATAGAGTTTGCTATCGGTCGCGTCACAGCAGACTTTTCGGTTTGCACTACCGCTGATTCCACCGCTCCATCCTGACTGACGTTTAACTTTTCAATTCTACCAAAATTCCCTTGTTGTCGAGGTAGGTGTTCCTTTTTATGCCCTCCATCCTCCCTTTTCTTGACTTTTCTTTTCATAAAAGACAGTATTTTCTTTTTCCCTTTCTTTATGTTTATATTTGAAAACTCTTCTGAATCCTGTTGAAGACCTAAGTTTGTTTTGAGTCGTCCATACCAAACTTCACTGTACCTCGCACATAAAGAAGATGCGACGGGGTTAATACCTCGCCTTCCTCCGCCCCCATTCGAACAGATTCGACTTCCACAACTGCAATTGCGAACTGCCCCTTCTTTACCAACAATTACCCTAAAGCCCCTTTTAAATAATTCAGATGAACATCTTTTAAATAATTTTCCTGGCGGATGTTGCCGCCACGGCCATGAAATCAAGTACCTACTATCTTTATTATTGATGCTATTTTTCGACTGTTGCAACGAACAGTCGTCCTCTAACTCTTTTACAGAACTCTCTTTTATATCTAACATTTTAAGGTTTATCACAATTTTTGAGTCTAATCCCTTTTCTTCTAAAATAGACGAGTTTTTGTCCTGTTGACTAATTCCTTCCTTTATTTCCTCCCTATTAAACATCATTAGACTAGTTAGTACTCCATCGTGTTTTGAGTTGATGTCCCGTCCAGAAATGATCCACCCAAATTTTGAACTTATAATATATAATCCTGGTTGAATTTCGATTTTTTCTAAATTAATTACATCAAAATAATAATTATTCCCTATTAAAATCTGAATTTCGGAATTTTGTTTTACTAGTGTGGGATTATCAGCAAATTTTAAGTTTGGAAATTTTTGCTTTGCTGCATTCAAATGTTTATTAAACTCAATTTGATTTTTTACGATAAAGGGAACTACATTAGCATTAACTGTCATTAATGATCCATTTGACAATATTATTTGAAATTCCACTGTGTAGGATTCAATTAATTTCGGTTTTGATGTGCCGAATACAGAAATATTCAGTGTTTCTTTCTGCTGCCCCACTAAACCTAATTGTTTGACCAACGACTCAACAATGTAAGAGCGGTGGCTGCCACTATCCATAATAACTCGATGGCACGCTGTGCACCCGTTTTCTTTATTTCTTACCTCAACTGTAGCTGTTTGCAGTGAAACTAATGGGGCATCATCTATCATAAGTTGCACCTCATTCGTTTTAGTTTGCCTTATATTGGAAGAACCAGGTTTAGCATCTATCTGTGGGCATAGACTACGATGGTGCGATTTACTTTTGCAGTAAAAGCAAACCCTGTTTATTTCACAGTTTCTGTAGGAGTGCGGCGACCGCTTTAAACACTTAAAGCAGCACCCTTTTAGAAACTCTTTCCTAGATTCTACGGTAGGAAATTTTGTACACTCGTCTGACCAATGTTCAAGAGAACAGTACCTACACTTTAGGCTGTGATTTGCCAACAACATTCCAGTTGTACCTACAGATTTTTCGTCGCGCTTGTAGAAACTATCATCCTTACGAGTACCTTGTGCATTGTTACTATACATTAATTCTTGTCTTGTTCCTTCCATTATTCTTTCCCTATTACCTATGATTAAGTCCAATTGCTTCCTGAGTTTCTTAGAATCTGATTTTGTGGAACCCCTATCCTTTTCTGATTCGCTGACCGTATCATACATTTTTAACTCCTCTAAACGTAACAGAATTTCAGGTGGGAATTTTGACCTGATTAAAGCAATTGTATTTGAATTTTCGATATTTTCTTCTAAAGCTTCTAACGAACGACAAAAAGTTTCAATTTGATCTAATGTAAAACGTAATTTTGAAATATTATTGTTTGATTGACCTAAATTTCGAAATTTTGCATGAATGTCATCGACAATTAAATCTTTGTTTGAAAACCTAGTTTTTAGTAAATTGACAGCTTCGTCATAATTATTAGCTGTCAAAGCGAATCCAGCAATACATTGCGCCGCATTCCCCGTTAGCTGTTGTTTTAGATAATTGAATTTATCAATTTGACTTAAATTTTTTCTGCAATGTACAGCTGCCTCAAATCTTTCCCAAAACTCAAACCAATTTAACCTTACCCCCGAAAAAGTTGGAAGTACCAGTTTCGGGAGTTTGGCTGAAACCGACTCCAATATGTGTTGCGGACCTACGTCACCTTTATTTACTTGTGTCTCTTTATGCTTGTCTAGCCTCGTTTTTAGCTCAACCCCTACCTCGTCAGCATCTAACATAATTTCCGTCCACCCCTCAATATCTTGTTCATATTTGCCTAAATCCTGCTCCGTTTTTGACGCCTCTTCTATTTGCTTAACCATCTCATTAAATCTTTGAGAATACCTCTCCAACTTCCCGGTGAAATCTAGTCCTTTGTCCCTATTGGCCAATCCTTTCTCGTTTTCCTTAACCCATTCTCTAATACTCTCAATTACCTTAACTAATCTATTTTTGACTGGTCCTAGGGCCCTCCTAATCGAATTCGCAGTGGAAGCCATTCTGAACCGGGGGCGAAGTACAGGAAAGATATTACCGTTTTCTGAAGATGACGTTCGTTGTTCTCTTCTTTTTCAATCTTCGATCGTAACCACGCTCTATGTTACCATGTATTGAAGGCGGATGACTTAATCTTGTTACTCTAAATAAATTGTTGGAGTCTGAGCTAAACTTTTCAATATGGTTTTATATTTTCTTTTTACATTTAACACAACAATAAATTTTTTCCTCTTTTCGACATCTGTTTCATTTTTCACTTCAAAATTTTGACATGACAAGTTTTTCCAAAAAATAAATAAACTAATTTTATCGCTTTTGCGACACCCTGCCGCCGATCGCTGACTGCTCTGACTGGTTCCAAACTAATCCGTGATTCAATCAGAGCGTGGTTGGAACAGCCGATTAACAGTCGGAGTCAGTCAGAGTTTGAGTTTGGGCTCGTTGGAACTCTTTTTTCCAAATGCGCATGCGTCGTACAGTTCCAAACCAGTTTGAAGAGTGGTTGGAACAAACCTATTATATCCTAATATTTTCACAAACCCGCGCCTCGCCACCTCACGTCACCTGCTCTGTGTGTATTATGCCTTAAGGTATACAATTTTATTTTGATGTTAACTATTTCTTTAATTGTGTTTATAATAATATTATTATAGGATTTTTTTTTTTGGCTGAACTACAGTATATGGGGCCCCTTCTGATAACACATTATCTCACTATCGACCTTTTCAAGACTTTATATATCGATATATCTTGTCCGTTAAACTCTTTTGTACTTCGATTTGGACCTCTACCTGGTCTATATGCAGGAGGGTTGTTTTTCTTGTTAAATGAGCGGATAACCGCGAAGCGGCGATTGAAAATTCTAGGGCAAAAAAATAAGGTTAACTAAATTAAACACTAAAACACATATGTTTGTTAAAACTTGAAAAATTACGCAAATCACGTATAATTTAGATATATCGAAATAAATATAGCGTCACTATAATAACAATCGATAGTTGCGATTTGATATATCTAGTAGGGGCTCCATATACTGTAGTTAAACCTTTTATTTTAATAAGTTCTTAAACGATATTTTAAGTAAATGTTTTAGTTTAATTTAGATAATTTTATAGTTTATTTAAATTAATGTTTTACTTTATTTAGGATAATGTTATACTTAGTTATGTTGTGAGTTTTAGATGTTACAACAATGTAATCTTTTAATGTGGTAAATTATTTCTAGAACATAGTTTTCTTTTTTTTTGATGTAGCTTAAGCTATAATACCATTTATACACACGACTATTTACTCTTACTGTACAATTATTTAACCTCAACCTGAACTACTCTTGTTTCAAATAATTTAGATACTAATAAATCATAAAATTCGTTCATGTATGTGTAAGCCCAGCAGTGCTGGGCTTACTTTTCTTTTTTTATTTTCTATTACAAAACTAATAAAATATAATGAAATTTATTTCATGACATGGCCAACATTTAATTAAATATATTAAAACTGTGATACAGCCACTGATTCCTAGCATGAACCCCGGGTGAAGAGCGAAGCGAATTCTAGTTTAATTATAAATCGATTTCCCTAAAAAGATGTTCGTTGTCCGTATTTATGAATCAAATGCTTAAATAGCTTTGTAACAGCTATACCATTTACATATTTGTATTAAACAAGCTATACTTATAAAATAATTAATTATTTAGAATTAATTTGTGATTACCACATAGCAATCATTTTTTTAAAACCAACTAATGGATAAGTTAAGTAAAAAGGTTTTATCTTACCTCAAAAGATAAATGATGATTATCTCCGTAAAGATTAAAAATCTTGTGAAGAAAGTACTGATTTTCGTCAACAGATGGCTCCTGGGATCCACACATCTTCGTCAATCCCATAAGTAGCAGCGTAAATAATTTCACCTCCATTTTGCCTCACTTACTTAAAATCACTGAAATTCAAAATGCATCAGAAAAAAAAAATATAATAAAAATGCACTAAATACTGTGTTTTTACAAAAAAATTATTAATATATTTTTACCCACAATATGATCCACCTACAAATATATATTTTTTACATAGATACAGACTTTTTTAAACTTAATTTCTTGCAAGAAAAAAATGAGGTTATAACTAAATAACAAACAAAAATTAAATAGTATCATAACAAAAGAAATAATATGTACAAAACTATCAATAATTCTTCACGAAATAACGCAATTAATATTCCATTATTAGAAAATACCGAATTCTTACTGAAATAACTTGATAACTTTGTAATCAGAAACAAGATAACCATGTAAACAAATAACTCTATATCTTTGTAAATAAATAACTATAGATAAATATTTAAATAAACTAGGTGTGCAATGCAGTTGTCTGCTTGCAATATTGAGCTAAGCGTGCGTTTTAATCTTAAACAATAAACATTTTAATTTATAAACAGCTGAAATCGGATCAAAAATAGTAATATTTCTAATTTTTAATTAAAAAGCATTTTTTTTTTACTGTTTTTCTATTTTACCCTCCCCATAAATAAAAATATGACAAAAGTGAACATAACAGCAATAACTGTACTCTTAAAGAGCTTTCCAACGACATGCATCATGATGGGCATATAATATTTTAACTTTTGTATCCCGTACCCCTGTGTACCGATTTGGACCATTTCAGATTTATACCTTCCTGTGGTTAGTCACTATGACCATGCCGACTTTTGTGCGGATAGGTTCTGCCGTTCAGGAGGAGTATATGTCCAACCAAATGCAAACTGTAGTATAAGAGCTTCGCTTTCTCTCAGCTCAATAATTATTGAACTAAGTCAACAATTATTTTAATGTCAATTCAAAAGTACTAAGAATTAAAACACAAATGGTCTTAGTATTTGGCTTTTATTGTGGAAACCTATAATAGCAAAGTTTTTATTAAAATGCCGATTATCTTGTCTAAGTATTCGGTTAAATATTTATTTTATGCATATTATGTTTATTTATTTTTTTAATTTGTTTGTAGGGATGGAGGATGTGGGAGGTCGAAGCCGACAAACATAGACCAATAACAATAATATTTCTTAGCGTGGCTAGGTTAAAATTTGCTCTTTTTAATTGGTAAATTATTCTTATTGATTGAAATTGTTCTTGTCGGTTTTGGCCAATTTCAAGCCAAACGCAAAACACCACGTCTCTGGTGGTCTAGAAGTACCTAATAATATATTGATTAGTGAGTGTGTATGGTAAATTTATATAAATAATGTAAGTAGATAACTAGATAACTATGTAAACAAACAATTAGATAACTATGTAAAAATGTATAGATAAATGCGTAAACAAATTACTTGATAACTGTAAAAAAAAAGAAAAAATAGATAACTATGTAAGCAAATGACTAGATAACAATTTAGATTAACGAGTGTACATAGAATTTACACAATAATTATTTAAATGTATTTGTTTTTATATTTTGTAATTATTGTAAATTCAAATTATTACAAAGTTGCTTTTAAACGTTCAATTATTTTAACTTTTTTTTGGATCAAATATATACCAAAAATGTATGTAATGCTTATTCGGATTGAAACAATTGACCGCTTAAGCTAATTTGAATATTTATGCTGATTTGAATTAAAATAATTGATCGTTTAAGCTTATTTATTTTTTAATAAATAGTATAAAATATTTTAGATTTGATTCTATTATATATTTTGATTTTAACTCAAACTTCAACATATTAAAATGGATAATGCCATTTTGGTGTTGTACTTTTTATCCATGTTACTGTTTATACTGTCGTTAAATTGAAGTTTATACTAATATCTTTCTAACGTTCATGCGAATTCCCTTTGAAATAATTAAATGTATTTTGTTTTTCTTTAAATAAAATATTGTTAAAATTAAATGTACCTTGTTAATATAATTAAATTACCGAAGCAGTCATCCAGAAAATATCCAAATGTACACGCACTAATTATATTTAAATAGTTGAACGTTAATGCTAATTTACATTCAATGCCTAAGCAAAATGCATAATAATACATAGAACGATCATGCTAAAATCTTTTATAATAATTTTGGGTTGCTAATTCTCTTGGAAACAGCTTACATATTTATACCTACTAATTTGTATTAAAATAAATTGATGGCCACGTTAAAATGCTAAAAAAAATAATTAAATGTCTAACCTCTTCCGTTTAATAAACATTATTAATTAAATGTTTGCTAATTTAATGTCAATAATTGAATGGTTATGCTATTATATGCTAACTATGAGGATAAAGCCTATTAATATGGCTACTAAATGTGTTGATCAGCAAAAATGTGCCTAAATGTAGTTTCTGAGACCATGGTAAACATTTTATGCATTTTTCTTAATAATTATGAATAATATTTATTTTTCCTTGAAAACAAATGTAGGAAGAATTTATGAAAATATTTATTTAATTGGTTTTATTTAATTTTTAGGCAATTATTCATCTGGTGGCAAAATATAAGTATACTTAACGCTACGTTCAAATACACTTTTATAATAAAAAATTGATTAGACATGTGATTTAATAATTATTTAAGAAACTAACCTGATGAATGTAAGTAGAGTTTACAGGTGGATATTGGAATTCAATTTTGTTAGATTTGTGTTGCAAATTGCAGTGTTTGATTGTTGTCGACCTGTTGTGTTGTGTTTACGATGTGACTAGGAAACACTTGAGAAGATGAGGCTCATAGGGAGAGGTTAACGACGCGTCGGTCGGTTCTAACGGCAAGATTATGTCGCCACTGAGTGAGTTCAATTGAAATCCTCTAAACAAGGCTGCCCAGCCTAGACTACCTCGTCAAACTATTCTCAACATTTTAAAATAAAAACCTTACTCTAGTAATAACCTCTTGCTTTAATTTCAAATACACTTAAGTGGACGGTTAAAAAGAAAACACGACAAAAAGAAGAAATAACGAATTGTTTGTTTCTGTTAAGAAAAAGATAAGAGAAATAATGACTGGAAAAACGTCTGATATTTTGACCACTTACAACGCAACTGAATGAAAACAGGCTCAGGATTTTATAATCTTTCCTCCCCCACTCCACATCTTTGTATTTAAACACAAAAATAAATGAAAGATAAGATTATATCGGCTATAGGATTATTTTTTTCTTAATGTTTTGAAGAGGTGGGGAAACAGTTACAACGGTAAATCTCAAGATTTCTCCAGAATACTTTTATAATATGTGTTATCCGACAACCCCGAAATTAGTTAAATCAAGAATTTCCTATTAATTAGTTTTGACTATAAGAACACTAGTCAATCATGGTATTGACTAGAATCTATAAATGCTGATTAATATATCTAGTCAAATCTATTTTACTATAGTCTATATTTTATATAGACTATAGTATCTATAAAATAGATAGTCTATCTATTTTACCTTCTGAAATGAAGCAGCTAAAAGTGTTTGTCTGTTATATTCACCGCCATAAAACTATGCAGCTGTCACAAATTATGAGATGCACCTATTTGCCGACTTTCGTTCAAATCAATAAATTTTTACAACGTTATCGTTAGACAAACAAACATACAAAAACTGTTCAAAGCACAAGTTTGTAGAATGAAGAACTCACTATTCTCTTTCAAAAAGACTCCGCTATTCAGAAGTGTTCTTGTTTTAAAGAATTTTACAGGAACATTCCCTTAAAACAGTGAAATCTTCTTTCAACGAGCGCATTTCTGAATAGCGGACTGTTTTTAATTTCCTTTCATTTTATCAACTGTTTTATAGCAATAACTCGCACTAAAGAAGGTCACCCAATAACGGATAGCACAGCCTTATAGCGTACCAAAGGGCTGTTGAGCCACAAATCTCTATTATTATTCTTATTAAAATACCTGAAACAAATGCCTCTTCATATAAACACTGGAAATCCACTCTCTTTAATAATTATTTTGAATCGAATGTGTCGTTTAATTTTTTTAATTTAGACGCTTTTAATGTGAAGTCAATCAAGGTTAGGTTACGACTGTTAAATCATTGCGCATGCGCAGGTCACAAACGCACAGCTATCGGCTTTTATACGTTCAGCATGCCTGTGACGATCTCGCCGACGGTTCCCAGCTTGGTTGGAACATCGTAAGCATTAAAATAAAAATAGAATCAAATGTTTTTAAAATAAAACTACAACGTTGTTTTTTAAAAAATAATTATTTTATATTTAAATTTTATTATCTATAAAAGCTTTTATTATGTTGTAGGCCCATTCAGGTTGGTCAGTAGGTACCATGTGACCTGCGTTACGGACCATAACTAGAGTCAAGTTGCCAGAAGAAATCGTGTATCCGGCTAAACGATCGTCCACTCGCAGGAATCTCCTATAAATCAAGTTAAAATAATTATTTTCACAACTATACGAAAAATAGTCTGCCGGTTGGTGCGGCACTTAGCTTCCTCAAGTCCTATCGCCGGACGGATTGTCACACAAGTATAGAATATTGAAGTAGCCAAAAAGTCAGGATGCGAGCATTTAAAAATTTAAATGAAATCGTGTAACCTAACTGGGAATTAAAAGTATATATTTTCGTTCTTGAGAATAATCACATCTTACATAATCACATCAATATTTCAGAAACTACACTTTTCCCATGGAAACGACTTGACTTAGTAAAAGTATATAAATCCGTTTTCAAGCATTCATTTTCACGATTTCACCTCAGGGTGTGATTTCTCTGAACATTTGTTAAATTTTATGGAAACCATTTTTAGTTGCCAATGCTCTACGCACACAGATGTTAGACAGAATTTGATTAAAAGCCACTGTTACCGACTCAGGTGACCTGAGAGAGAGTAAATCCATCATAATCTAACCTGTATTTATCATAAACACAATACTTTCCTTCTATAATACGCACATGATTTTGGTCGGTTTTTTAGGATTCACTCCCGGGCTCAAGAACGTGCCATAAGGAACTTCGTTCCAATAATTTAAAGACGATAAAACTTGTAAATCTGCCAAACTCTCAAAAATTAATATTTAAGACATCACAGTAATTTCTCATTATATAAAAAAGGTATTTAAAGTAAAGTAAAAAAAAAAACAATGAGGTTAGAACCTCCAGTGGAGTTTATAAAATTTTAAAATTTCAAGTGTTAAATGATAAAAGACCAAAAAACAATGTTATTTAAAGAGTTTTGTAGTTGAATTTGATAAATTGTTAATTTTGATTGCGTTTAACTCACGAGTCAATAACCTTGTTACATAAAAATGCCTTCTTTTAAATTGAATTTGGTAAATTGATAACAACTATGAAGAGCCAAGATCGATTAGAAGAAACAAACACACAAATATCGGTAAATCCCTTTTATTGTAAACACTCAACAGTATTTTCAGAATCCATCACACCGATATCTTGAATAATAGTTAGTTAAAACAATAAGACAATTTCATTCTCTTTTTTTACTTGTGTGATCGATTTTTTTTAAAATTGAATATTTTTTAAACGTGTCTTAAAATTCTGATTACATGCAAATTTTTTAGGTTTGGTGAAGGAGGAAATATGTTGTTCGCGACGGACTGAAGACAGTATTCTGTTTGTCCACCCCAGTTCACGAAGAATTGTGGTTGTACTGTCCACGTGGATAGTCTCCGACTGAGCCTTCTTAACCTTCTTTTTTGTTTTTTGCATAAAAATAAACCTATCATTATTGAGCTGAGCGAAGCGAAGCTCTTTTACTACACTTTGCATTTGTTTGGATGCTTACTCCTCCTGAACGGCTGAACCAATCTTCACGAAATTTGGCAAGGTCAATGAGACCAACCACAGGAATGTATAAATCTAAAATGGTCCAAATTGGTACAAATGGATTCGGGGTACAGGGTAAAAAAGTTTCCTTCTGAACGCCTGAACCGATCTGCACAAAATTCGGCACGGTCAATGTGACTAACCACAGGAAAGTAAAATCTGAAATGGTCCCAATTGGTACACAGGGGTACGGGGTACTAATGTGTCCTCCTGAACGGCTGAACCGATCTGCACAAAATCACGGTCAATGTGACCATCGCAGGAAGGTATAAATCTAAAATGGTCCAAATTGGTACGCAGGGGTACGAGGTAGGTAGGGGGTACAAAAGTTTCCTCTTGAACGGCTGAACCAATCCTCACGAAATTTGGCACGGTCATTATGACCAACCACAAGAATGTATAAATCTAAAATGGTGCACAGAGGTACAGGGTACTTGTACAAAAGTTAAAATAGTACATGCCCTTCATGATGCATGCCATGGAAAGCTCTATAAGAGTACAATTATTGTTGCTATGGTCACTTCAGTGGCGTAGCTAGGGCATTGGGGCCCCTCGCCAAAAAAAGGATTGTGGATAAGAACTGAATAGGGCCCCCTGACAATGGTATTGAAGTATGCTTCCAAGGTAGTTAGCTTTTCTTATGTCCTATAACGGGGGCTCTATCTACATTAGTACATGGGATTTGGGGGCCCCCTGGCATCGGGTGCATTGCGGGCCCGTGCGGGCCCATAGGCCTTTGGGTCACTTTTGTCATATTTTCATTTAAGAGGGGGGTAAAATATAAAAACAGGAAAATATCCAGTTTAATTGAAATTAGAAATATTACTATTTTTGATCAAAATTCAGCTGTTTATAAATAAAAATGTTTATTGTTTAAGATTAAAATGCACGTTTAGCTCAGTATTGCAAGCAGACAACTACATTGGACACCTAGTTTTATTATTCCTCTTGGTTTTGGTTTTGAAATGAAATAATAGATACATTACGCGTCTAGTGCGGAAAGTAGCATTTTGCATGCGAGTGTGGAGTTTGCACCCGAGCGACAGCGAGGTTAGTAAAACTACACGAGCAAAGCAAAATGCTGTTTTCGCACGAGTTGCGTACCGTACTTTATCTACAATTGTTGGATTTTAATAATAAATACAGAAAAAAAACAGTTGCTTTAATTAAACACAGCATATTAGATTTTTTAAATGTAAACAAACACGCTAATCTTGTGATGAGGTAAAGAATTATGAAACGAGCATGCGCAATGAATACAACTATGAAAAGAATCACTTTCTACGCATCTCAACAGAAATAAAATGTTTTTATTTCGTATCAATCGTAGATAAAAGTATATATAAAATTTTTCCAATTCTCATCAATGTATTCATGACGACTCTCAAGTACGACCATTTTACGTCGTTTATAAAATATATTACTAAATTTATATGAATAATAAATTACGAAGGAAATATCCTTGTAAATATTTAACTGAAATCAATATAATTTGTAAGCCTGGGTAAAAACCACCAATGTCACTCTTGTTTAGGCAATCTTTATATTTTAAAGTCAACTTTAAATATTTATTGTTTACATATCAATCAAATCGTAAGATTAATTAATGAATTAATATTGGAGATTGCATTGTTGCATTTAGTAATGTTTCTCAAGAGGTTTCTTTAAATACCTGAACTCAATGTCTTAAATCTTATCAATGTCTACCTCTTCATCTTGATAGGAAACATTTGAAATGTTTTACACATACTCACACATTGGTTGGCAAATAATTAAATCATAAGATGAAAGGGGATTAAGTTTGTCTGGAAGATAATAGAGAATGATTTTGCAGAAATCAGACACTAAATATAAACATATCTCCTATTGATGCAAATGTTAACGATAAAAAAAGTCTGCTAAATGTTTTCTTTCATTTAAAACGCATTTTGGTCGACGTTAGTTTTTTAATTTTGAAGACATTTGCTTGACTAAATATTATACATCATTCTTTGAAGTTATTCAAATCTAACGTAGTCGTGTTTGGAAACATGTAAATGCTGACTTATTTCAAACAATTTCAAATGTTACATCTAATGTCTAGTCTAAAATTATTATATAGTTTGAGAATGAGCCTGGGAAAGGTAATAAAATTTCAAATAAATAAGGTGTCAACTCCGGGCAAATATTGTATACATTTCATTAATACCTGATGTATAGTTTTCAATATATATGCGTTAATAATAAAATGTTTGTTTGCATGCATAAGAGGAAGTTGAAATTATTCAAGAGTATACGAGTATACAATGGTACAATGGTAGTATACGAGTATACAATGGCGTAAGAGTATGATACCGTACTATATACAAAGAAGCCTCATCGACATTGGTACAAAGATAGTAGTTTCATGTTTTTTTTGGATTGGGCACTCTGGCACCGGGGCCTCGCCTGCAATTAGGGCCCCCATAGTCACGCCACTTCTTCACAATAATTTTCTTCCCTTCTTGGTTGTAAAAAAAACAGTGCCGCCCCCCGGAGGCCCGGGCCCCTGGGTGATTGTCCCCCTTGCCCCCCCCCACAGGGGGCCCTGGATCTCCTTTTAGGGGTTACTAAACTAAATGAGTATAACCACAACATTTTTGACAGACAGCCCACTGAAGTCAAAAAATGTACCCTAATGTCTGAAACATATTATTTTGATGAAATTCTGAATTTGGTGATGATTTACTTTTGTAAACTGTTCAATTTTGAATCCTGTCAAATAGAATGCAATTCATTTTTGTTCTAAAATACCACCGAAAAGGGGGCAACCTGACCCAAATAGTATGAAACGCCGGACTGTCGATCTTCCAACTAGTTTGCTGCGCTTCCTGCGGATTCAGCAAGGAGAAACTAGCCCTATGGTTTGCACAAATAGAAGCATTGATGGACGACGGACACTCCAGGAATCATCTCCGACCAAACTAGGTATGCTTACATTGCTTTGTAATAAAACAACCACTTTCTGTTTACATAGAAAACCGACAAATTTACTGATAATGTATATTCCACGACAATGAAAGTCATTAATATTATCAAAACATGTTTTCTTTTTTTTAAATATATATCTATATATTATTACAATTATTATTATGATAATAGTATTATTTGTACAGGAGATAACGTGCAAAAGTGTCTGACTAACGTCAAGCTAAAATTTTGTGTATCTGTTAATCTTTTGGTGCCCTTTAAGAATATGTGGTCGGCTAAATTAGTCTGCGGGATAGAGCTTGGCCATAAGCTGTTTAAAAAACAGACCGGCGGAGAGCGGACATGTCCCACCCAATTTGGTGGACAATGTGATTTTCATGATCCTGAGTACAAAATTTGTTAGTAGACCAAAAATAATTGTTGTTAGTTTGTCACTTGATAGGTCAGAAATTCAGTTTTTTAACAGCTTATGACCAAGCTATGTCCCGCACACGGACTTAACCGACCACATTTTCTTAAAAGGCACCAAAGGAAAATTATACAAACAATTCTAGCTTGATGTTAGTCATACATTGTTTTGTGCGCAATCTCCTCGACTAAGAGATATAATTCTTGGAAAATGATTAGCTGCATGCCAATGAATTTTTTGTCATATCATTTTTACGCATGAAGCTAAGATTTTTTTAAATCCTTCTTCGTGGCAATAATCCTTTTTTGGCATTAAGTGTCCTTTGTACCAGAATGTGGAAAGGAAATCTATATTCGTCAACTGTTTAAGGATTTTCCCTATCTAAGAGATTATAAAGGACATGTTTGAGTCATACCTTGTTCCCCAGGCGACGTCTTTGAACATTCCTTCATGAGTAAGAGGGTAGGCGACGATCAGATCCAGCTGCCCGCTGTAGAACATCATCCTGTATTCTTTGAGTAGTTCGTCGACTTGAGGTTTGACACTTCTCATCATGTCAGGTATGAGGCTAGCGTACACTTGTCCTATACTCGTGAACTCAGTGTCGCCAACGTGAAGAGCCCGACGCACCTGCATTCCATAATAACTTAATTACCATCGAGTTCCGTTCTAACCACTCCGTCTTATAATTAATCACCCATTTAATAATAATAATAAATGCTGTATTAGTAAAATACGAAATAGTATTATCAACGTGTATATTACAATAGTAGTAGCGTGTTATTAAATAGTATTATTACGTTGACGTTTCATTGTAATGTACTATAGTTATTTTATTTTCCCTAGCTAATTTAACTCATTTTCATTCGATAAATTACAAACAAAACAATTGCAGTATAAATAAAAACTTAAATATACTACTTATATTAGGTTGAGCCCCTCTTAATAGAAATGTAGATGCTTTTAAGCTTTGGATCAACAAGGAGTCAAAAAAGCGATTAAGTCTATTCATCGAAAAGGTGTACATGTATTTTGTGTGGTGACACATCTTCAGGGATGTTATATGCTGATGTTGAAGTTTCCAATTAAAGCAGCTGTTCCAGTTTGGTAAAGTGAACATTTGTTTTTTTTTAACCAAAATAGTTAGTTTAGAGAGATATGACTACATTCATATAACTATGTACATTATTTGTCGTGATAAGATATATTTTTAATGGATGTAAGAAGAAGCAAGATTGAAACTTAACAAGCCTCAATAAAGCTATTGTGGTGTCTAGAGACAGTTTTTTACTTGAGTCATGAGTCATGATATTGTGTTATCAGTTATTCACTAAAAACTTTAACATCAAGTACTTCTCATCATTATTCCTCCCACTACCAAGAAGTGCATTTTTAGGTTTTTAATTATTAGAACATTTGGTACCGATGATCGCTGTACGAAGGAAGAGAAGACGTCAAGCTGAGTGTGCTCTCTTTCATCCAAAATATGGTACATATTCTTGTATCCTGAACTTTTCAGGAAAACCAGAAGCAGTCTCGTCCAATCCTATAACAATATAAAATATAATCAAACTAAATGATAAATATAATTGAAAGAATAAAAAAGAATATATATATATATATATATAATCTTCCGGGCAAATGTGAAGGCAGTACTGCTGTATGGCTGTCAGACGAGAAATATGTGAGTCACATTAAGAATAAGTTTCAACCCTTTAATAACCGTTATCTATAGGTGATTTTAAGTCCTATCCTTTGGCCAAAAACTATCTTCAACGAATAGCTTTGGAGAAGGATGGCTGAGAAACCTGATTTAAAAGAGAGCTGGGATGGAAAATGGCGCTGCATTAGACACTTGCAGTCAAGAAGCCACAAGGACTAAAAGAGCAGCCTTAAACTGGAAACTGCTTGGAAGACCCAAACAAACCTGGAGACGGTGAGTAAGAAGTTAGCTGATCATAAGAGAGACCTGGTAGTGTTTAATCATAAGTCGAAGTAAGTCAGTAAACTGCATTTCAAAGATATGGCTTATTGTACTTTAATACTGGGTGGCCCAAAAGTAGGTAAACAAGTATCTAAGAAGCTTTAACACCTCCTTACGCTTGGAATATAATGTATTAAATGATAAATTGCAAAACTTTGAATAATTCAATAGAAAAAATTCTGTCTCAGATTAATTGGGGACCATCGTAGCCGAGTGGTTAGTGCGCTCGCATAAGGACGCATTGTTACGCGAAACCTAGCAACATAGCACCACAAAACATAGCACCATACATGATGAACTGGAATCCCAGAGAGGTGAGACATGCTTCACACTGAAGATCACATCGAGAAGATGAGTAAAATGAACGCCCTGTAATAAACTAACAATGATTTGATCAATCTAATAATGAATATATATATATATATATATATATATATATATATATATATATATATATATATATATATATATATATATATATATATATATATATATATATATATATTCCAAATTAACAATCAACAATGCATGTATGGCATCCAATAGAATAAAATTTAAACAAATATGACATATTTTAGTGAGTAGGCTTCCGTTGGTTGATTTTAATCATTAACTTGGTTTTCCGGTGAAGTCCGTGTCACGAAGGGGTTGAAGTCCGACGTTTCGCATTCACTATGGAAGCATCTTCAGGGGTGAGTAGCATCGTGATCTAAACTGATGCGTTTACGTCGGACTTCAACGTTAGCGATACGTCGGACTTCAACCCCTTCGTGATGTGGATTTCACCGGAAAACCAAGTTATATATTATGAAACATTTTGTTTCACTCAAGGTTACAAAAAAAATATTTATGGATTTTTCAAGTGTTGGAAAAATTTTATAGTTGTTTATTACTTTAACCTTGGATGAATTTTGAAGTAGCTCTTGTTAGTACTAATACTACAATCACATTGTAACAATGCAATAAAACTACCGACTTTGATAATATCATATCAGTTTAGAAATTAATTCTTAAAATATGATTGATATGTAAATAATAATCAATTGACAATAACATTGACTTAAAATGATTAAAAAAAAATTACATTGATTTTTTCATGAATTTATTTTCAAGGATTCTTAATTTTTAAAATTAAATTTATATAATATAGTAATGCATTTGATAAAGACGGTTAACATTTAATGTTTGCGTCCAACATTTAGCCTATCTTTTATAATTATGGAAATTAGTGTCGAGATCAACAGAAACCCATAACCCGCAAATATTCCATCGCGTTAAGATTTACACGAAAATTAATTAATTATTTATTATGTAGTTAATAAATATAAAATTATACTTCCAGTAATTAAACAAGAGAGTAATTTTACTCTCTGAAACCTCATGCATTTGCATGAGATTTCGAAGAAACCCATTATTAGTATTTAAATGGGTACCCACTCTTTACCCCTATGTCATGCACCAAAATTTAAATTTCGAAATCTTATGTAGGCAATGACCTACACTTGCTTGAATATTCTTGGATTTGTTTGCTTTGAATATTAAGTGTGCATATCTTCATAAAGCTAGAAATAAAACCGTAGATTTTTGAAGACACAAATTCACACATGCCCAGAGACACTCTTCTTTTTTACCTATATATAGATTATAAATATGGAAGTAAATACTGACTAGGAAAGCGTGTAGATATCTCTTGTTCCTCATATTATATTTAGCTTGTTTCTCGATAATCTGCATTAGATGATAAGACTCCTGTTCTATAAGACCTAGTTTCAACAGCAGCGGACTGTACGACATCATGTTCTCTGGATCCGTAAATCCGTTCCCGATCGCCATTCCTGAAACAAAATTCAATTATCTTACGCAAATCAAACGACAACGTAATCTGGGGGCACGGCAGTGCCCCCGCCAAGTAAGCACAACCGTACCTTTCTTTATTAGAACCAATTCAGGGCACTTTAGATTTCTATATATTATCCTATTAAAGATACTTTGATGTATAAAATTAGAGCTCATTAACCCATATTAGTGTGTGCCTAAAGTTTTGTGAATTTAATACTCACTGACGGACTCGTCACAATTCTAAGGCACTTGTAGCAACCCTTGAAATTTTGTATATTGTGTAAAATTCTGGTTCTTTGTCCTCCAAAGGCTAGTAAAAAAAACATAGTCCAAAATAATTAAAATATTATAAATAGCGCTAGCTAGCTAGTAGAGAAAATAAAACTGTCTTTAGTTTTCAGTTTTAATTCTTATTAATTAACTCTCATTAATTGTATTTTATATTTAATAATTTGGTTGAGCTTAATTGAGTATTGAGCAGAAAGATTGTAAACATACGCCTAAAAAATTGTTAATATTCACTGTCACTATTTATTTCCTTCGATTATCTTACATGTTCTTCTTACTATTATGTCCTCTATTCCTTAATATTTTCTATTTTATCTAATCTATCATTTCTTTCTTTTTTATGATCAAAAAGAACAAAAGATAATTTCTTATAAACAGAATGAAATCCCAACAAAAATATGTTGTAAATAAGCCAAGACTCTCGTAAAAAGTGAGATCGTAGGTTTAGCCAAGTTTCCCTAATGTACCTACTGTACTTAGTACTACCTATAATTGTAGACACCATTTAACCCAATAAATATGAAGCAGGCAACCCTAAAGCTCTGGGGCCTTGTCTATTAAATTATGAACAAAATTTAATATTAATAAATTAGGACTATGTTTTCTCTTTTTGAATATCTATTATTAATAATAAATTACTCTTTAACTTATTAACAATTTCAAAAAACTATATACACATCTCTCTTTTCAGCACATCGCACTCAAAATGTATCATCTTTTATAACCCCCCAGGGGGCAATGGCAATATTGCCCAATTTGGGAACATACGGTCTTTAGTGTCATACACCGTTACATTAACAACTTTTAACATAATATACAGCGCTACTCTAACGTTAGTTTATATTTTATACCGTAGAATCGGTTAACAGCATTAATAATTTAGAAGATATTACGTTACCTTGTAAGTTGATGAAAATCCCAGCTTCCGGATTATTCTTCTTGATTTCGTAAGCAACGGAAGGGATGTGTTTTCCTGAACATCAATCAAAATTAATAATCAGTTAATAAATAAATAAATCTTTATTGATAATAGCTCAGATAAAAGTAATTACAATAAAATAATAGTTTTCTAAAAGGACCAGTTTCAAAGTTCTATATATAACCTCCTTTCTTGGGGGAAATAACAGAAGGTTTGGGCATTTGGCTTATTATTAAAATAATTTATTTTATGTTTTACGGAAAACAGTTTTAACAAAAACTCTAGACACAGTTTTAAAAAGTAGAGACGTAAATATTAGCTGATGTGCTATTTATTTAAAAATAAATTTAATATCAAAAGGGTAATAGGCATAACTAATAATATGCCCAATAAGATTTGTGGAGCACTCAAAAAGAAATAACAGAGGTTTTTGATTTACAGAATTTATTTTTAGGGTTTGATCGGTAAATATATTCCCTTCTCAAGATATATATCCTCAAATTGTATTGAATTCACAGTCGATATCCTCATAATTATACACCCAATTTACTGAAACTAAGTGCGTATCAGTACAAATTTATTCGACCATCTTGCATTTGATATTATAGAACCATTTTCTTAAAATATATTAAAATATATAATCAAAACGAACACAGTTCTGTAAAAAAATGCCCTCATTTAAATATTTTTTTTTTTTAGATTAGGAATTTTACAAAACCTTGTAGCAGACAGCCTTTTAATTCCCATGAATTTAAAATTAAGTTGTGAGTTTTGTTAATGGCTGTGTTGTGAATATTTGAATCTGAATATAATAATTCAAATTACGAATAAAGGCCTCCTCAATTAAAAAATATATGACTCATTAGACCATTCTGTGTATCGGAGGTAAAGGGCACTATGAGCAAAATGGTAAATTTTTCGGGAGAGCTATTTTAATGATTTTTTTTAACGATGTATGGCGCAAGGCCATACTGATAAGACTAGTAGCTCTCTCACTCTACTAAGTAGAGTGGATATAGGGCACTATCTGGACATAGTGCTAACTTATTCTTAATTCTCTGGAGGTAAACAGCTACATGTCCAAATAGTGCTCTCTACCTCCCCAGCATGTTGGTTCATAGTGCCTTTTCCAACTGGCTAAATCCGTGAGTTTTAGTTTTAGCACATAGTGCCTTGAACCTCTAGAAAAGGGGGAAAAAATGAATAGGAAACTGTTAAAACCTCAATTTCGAAAAAAAAATGGAGATAGTGCCCTTTACCTCCTATACGCAGTATTATAAAAAATAATTATACAAATTATTGAGATGTTAAATGTGGAAACATAGTTACCTGCATATGATTCTCCAGCAATGTAGAAAGGAGCTCCCTGATACTCGTAGAAGACTTTGAAGAACTGGATCAAAGCGTCGTACAGATGTTTTCCGATCTCCTCTTGTTTGGTACAGTAACCATCACTGTGATTAGTGAAACTAAAACCTAAATAAACAAAAATAGAATTAGCCTAACAAATTAAAACATAATTTAGATGTAATCATCTTAAGCAGAACCAGTAATCCATTAGAATTAGATAACCGAGTGGATTATCGAATGAACTTTAAATGAAGAATTAAGGATAGCAACAGTCAACAAAGTAAAATCAAAGTTTTGCATTTACCGACGCGTCATAAGAATATATTTTATTTTTTAAAGAACAAACAAAAAATGATATTGTTTATTTATTGAACCAGTTGAAGGTCTAAAATATGTTCTTATTGCAATAATCATAATCTACGGCATAACTCCACCCGACTGCCAAACCTACCAAACGGTTATTACAAACAACTGTATATATGAAAATGGCCAGAGTTAACGCTAATTCCGATTCGGATTTGGAAAACAGGTGCAAGATTTTAACTGTGTAGTTAAGGAGTGTAGGTGGCCAAAGTGGAAGCAGAAGCCGGTTTCCGCAAGGCGGTTTCTGAGAGGGTTTCCGGTATGTTTTAAACATTCTTAGACGATAATAATAACACTACTCCCTCTACCAGACGAATCTACGTTTACAAAAAGGGGTAGTTTTCGATCGAAACAAATTAGAAGAAAAGAATAGAAAAATAAGTCCGCCAATATTGGTGCTATCGTTTGTGAGGGCGCATTGAAAGTCCACTGAGGGCACTTGGTTGTCGACCCCAATTAATGAAATTAATCTTCTTACTTTTCAAAACCCTTCACTCGAAAGCATGAAGGTTTTTACATGCTGCTTACAGCACGGCTTTATCGGATATTAATAACATAATGCGGTGGAACGATGCTGCAGCGTATGTTAATATGCATTACTTAAAATGTATAAAAAAGCTGTTTGGATTCGCCTTCACACATAATATTACATATAAAATCGTGCTTGCTATATTGTTACCTAGGCTTAATATTGAAACCAAATTCCTACAGGATATTTTAGTGTAAAAGAGCTTTCGGCTTTCGTAGACCCCTACGTGAACAAGAGCTTTCGTAGACCCCCTGCTGTGATGTTGGATGACTAAAGCCATTATGTTTCACTCCATTATAATATCTCTCCCTCGCTGAGAGCTCAGAATCTCTTACCTCCCCCCCCCCCACCCTACGAAGTATCGTTATGTTCAACATCTAACAGAATACAGACCCAACGCAAGCTTCACTCCTCTTCCAATCCTCTTATTAGATAACTACCAGGTTGAAGGCCCAATTATCCTGGCTTATCGATAATAATTCTCCTACTCTTATAGTCCTCATACGGGAAAGCGCTGTTAATTGGGAAGCTTGTCCTACGCCTTGCAATTCACCATCCCCTCAACTCTTCATGCGAAGATAACGTTTTAATTTAATTTAGCACAGTTGATTAAATACATTAATAAATTTATTTTAATATTCACAAATATCGGCAAAAAAAAAAAAAATAATAACGGGACACATTTTGCTACGGGGAGTTATGTTGTACTATAGGTCTAGGGGCTTTTTAATCCCCTACAAAAACATTTAATGAAATATACTTATAAATAAATTTAACTTTTTCAAACACGTTTTGAAAAGTTTTACAATTGCTGTGCTTAACTTGGTGTTAAAAGCTCCTAATAAATAACTTGGTTTTTAGTGAAATTCGTGACAAGATGGGTTTGAAGTCCGAAGTTTCGCTTCCACTAATGGAATCATCTTCAGGGGTGTGGTGCATCGTGATGTTAACTGAAGAACTACTATATCTGCTTCTTATTCAGTACCTCAAATCAGCCCTAGCTGAGAATGGCTTAAAAAAAGAAGACATTCTAAAAGCCACCCGGCCCGAAGAGATCACCGAGGACCTCACCCAAGTAAAAAAAAGGACGGAAGACCAAAGGAAGGCTTATCTCCTATACATTAAATGGACCATCTTTCGACTCCCAGAGTAGTAAAATATTTTGATAGGATTTATTAAAAAAATAATTAATCAATTTCTCACTGAATTAATTCATTTTCGATTTCTGAGCTCCCTTTGAAAGAAATTGTAGCAATAATTACCTGTTCCTACAGGGTTATCGATGAACAGAAGATTGTAGTCTTTGTTCCAAGTGAATTCGTTAAGTTTGAGTTTCTCTCTTTTGTCGAAAGCCAAAGGTCCGATTTCGTGGAACAGTCCGAACATAGACGAAACTCCAGGTCCTCCCTGCAGCCATAGTATTACCGGCTTATCACTCCCGTCCGACTTCTTTTCACATCCACTAGAATCGTCTCCCTGTAAGAAGAAGATACAACGTTCGTTTTAATATAATCACTTCGCTAATCCAATGACAAACTAATAGGGTTCTTTTATCAGAAACCAGGGTTCACAGGTGAACCGTACTTCATCTATAATTTAATTCATGGTCTGTTTCCATGTATTTATTTTTTCTTTTCCTTACTGTCTACTTTTTCGATATATTTCATTTGCCGACGTTACCTACTCTAAATTCTTTTTATTTCTGTACTACTACATATATATGTATATTTGCGAAAGTAAAAAGTGTGCTAAATATATTTTGATTAGTTAAGTGCTTCTAACAGGATTTTGTCGATACATTACGCTAGGTCAGACAATTTACACTTTAAACCAGTCTGCATGACCAAGGTCAATGACATCTGCACTTGAATATAATTGTCGATGTCTTTATCATGATAAAAGACTTGTTGTATATACAATTATAATTCTTACGTACAAAGATAAGCATTTTTGAGTTTAGCATACACTCTAATTATATATATATATATATATATATATATATATATATATATATATATATATATATATATATATATATATATATATATATTATATAAGTATAAAATATATATATATATATATATATATTGCATTTAGTTTAAAATTGCTTAAAATAACTCAAGAGGCCTTTCTTTAACAGAAGGTCCGACAAAGATTTATATGTATATATATATATAAATAAATGTGACTATAATAATTTTTGGGAAGGTATGGCCAATTATCATAACAAAATACAATAAGACTTAAATTCAGTGATTTGGCTGCAAATCATCTTTTTCAATCTCAGCCTCGTCTTACAATTATAATGCTATGTTCTTTTGTTTTTTTAAACGGTGAGCTCTACACTTTACTCGTCAGGTTACTTGAAGAGAAGGATTAATGAGCTACTTTACACAATATACAGGATTTGATCATCATGCGATAATCACTTTGAAACATGTTTTAAGCTTCTGAGAATCGAATGCAGTTATCACTCTACTGCACCAATAAACTCTGTCACCAAACTATTTATTACCAGCTGATGGTTAACATTTCGTATACTTAGGAAACAAGATTTTTTCCGTGAATAAAACTGTTCGGTTGAATTTACATTCTTTATTCAAAATCCTTCTATAGGCCAAGAGCGTTAGCCCAAAAAAGGCCATTAACGGGAAAAATTCGGATAAAGCTAAATTTTGGTTTATGGCTTTATTTTGGTCCCCTAATGAATATACTGTTTTCCCCCTCGAGGGAGGTCGGCGTTGGTCGCCATTTTGAAAAAAAGGGACCAAACATTCGGCAAATATCTTCGTTCTCATCGATGATACGACAAAAATAGTTATTATCAAATTTGTAGGACTTTAAATTGTCAACAAAAAAAGGTTCGATGTCATTATACGCTAAAGTCAATAGTTTCGAAGCTAAAGCGCCGCGAAGTGCGACACTTTTATGCAATGAGGATACCACGTAAAAAAAAAACGCGCCGAGTATACTCTACCTATTGGTGGTGTGGAAAGGAGTAAATTGTGAAATAATAATTGCAAAGATTGATTTTTAGACGAAAAATACATTGAAACTCGATAATAAATAATGTATGTAATAATGTCCCGTTGTTTTAATCTGTAGAAACTGGATTTTACCGGTACGGCGAGCGAGAGGTGGAGTAGAAAAACTCCCATTTCTTGCGGGACCAAAACAATGTCGCTTTTGCCGCGCTATAGCTTCGAAACTATTGACTTTAGCGAAAAATGACATTGAACCTTTTTTGTTGACAATTTAAAGCCCTACAAATTTGATAATATCTATTTTTGTCGTATCATCGATTAGAACGAAGTTATTCACCAAAAACCTAATTTTGGTCCTTTTTTTCAAAATGGCGGCCAACGCCGACCTCCCTCGAGGCGGAAGACTTAGTATGTTCATCAGGGGACCAAAAGAAAGCCATAAACCAAAATTCAGCTTTAATTTAATTAGCTCCTAATTTGTTCTGGTTTAAAGTCTCTGGCGCTTGACCTACTAACCGTTTTCAAGAAATTATTTTTATTCAGTTTTGGGGGCAGCGCCCTCAAAGTTATAGGTACTATTAATTTATAGATTTCTCTATGTATTATTTATCTGAACATGCATGTGAAATGTCATGAAAATTGTCTCAACCATCTAGGCTGTAAGCGTCTCTGCAGACGACTGAAATAGACTTTTAAAAATCTATTGGACCAAGAGATGTTAAAACGTGTTACTCTATAAAAATGTAGCGTCATCACAATACTTTCTCTTTATACAGTATGTCCACGGATGGAGTTGCCTATAGGTGTAAATTCCAAAAAAATTCAATTTTCGAAGAAGTCACTCGTCATAAAATCTCCTGCTTGTTCTTAAATGAAGATTCATAGTATTACTTTTAGTTCAAAATGTACCCTGTACCCAGTAAGTACTATTTCCTAAAATCGTATTCAAGAGGAAACTGGTCCAAATATTGACTATTCAAGAAAAAAGTATTCTTCATAATTTTTTTTTTTTTTTTTAGATATTATTCAAAATTTATTTTTCGCATAAAAATGTCGATAATGAAATTTCAAAAATTCCCCCTCCCCTACCATTTATAAAAAGTAAAATTTTTCTAATTCAAATGCATGAGTGGTCGACCTAAAGGTCTCATTGAGTGTATTAAAAGTTGTGGTATTTCTTTTTTTTTTATAAAAACAATATGAAAGCATTTATAGAGAAAATCGTATTCATTATTTAAATGTTATTTATTTCTTTAATAAAAAAAATCATTATTTTCAAACATGAATTTATTTTGTTAACTAATTTCCCTTCTAATAGCTTCCATGTTGTTATTATCAAAAAAAGCAATAATACAACAAATGAACTGAGTGCAGTTTAAAAATAAAAGAGAATAAATGCTTAGTGGTTTACCTGAGCCGGGAAGAACCAGAAGAAAAGATTAGAGTCGTATTTCTCGTCCACAGTGAAATACCCCGAATAACTTGTCTTCACCAAAGGATCAATGATCGGATGTCGTACTCTAGCCAACTTCCTTCCTTCGTCGGCACGACCTTCCTTCAGGAACTTGGTCAATATCAACGGCTTCTCCTTACTCTTGACCGTGATGGCAGACGGTTGCCACGTCGGATAAATCTGTCTAAAGATCAACGTGTCTTCAGTTGTAAGATTGAATTCAGCTCTAAGATCGAACGGTTCGTCGCCGATCATTTCACACGCAGCCGTGAACAAACCTCCTTCGTAAACAACATTGGAAACTTGCAATTTACTATTTTCAGATCTTAACGCTTCTTCAACTTTCTTACAATCTTCTTCTTCGTCTTTCTTCTTATCACCAACTTGATTTTTAATTTGGCTAGAAGCGTTGTAATTATTAGTTACATTATCTATAGAGAGGTCACTGCTTTGCGTCGTTTCATCTAATTGGACTAGAGTTGCATTGGAAATCAAAAGTACTAAGAGACACAGGAGAGTTGTTGTACGACCCATGTTGGCCCACTGTTTGCCACACTTGGATCGTCGGACCAACTCTTTTATTTGCCTTGTCAGGTTCTCTCTCCCTCTACCTTCAGGACAGGTTTCCGCCCTGTTTTCGTCCTCTTATTCTTGGCATCGTCTTACATTGAAGATTCTTTATTCGCGAGCAAAAGGTCAATAAACTTTAACGATCTTACAAGTTTTGTTCCTTCATTTTATCTTCCATTTTTTTTATTTTTGCCTAAAAACCGTTACATTTCCTTGTGTGCTTTTTTTCGTACTCACTCGATTGAAAGATATTTATTTGTTCGAGGACAATGACCTTACTAAAATTATTTTGCAAAAATCGGTCGTATTAGTTTTTACTAAGATGTTACCGAACTTACTCACGCTAAATAAAGCACAGCCATTCTTCTGATTAATCAACATAATCAGTAGTTTCCTAATTTAATCAGTAAGTTGGAATGTCAGATATTGTTGAATGTGAGATCTCGATTAATATGATTATCTATAAATAATATAATATCTAAATGCCTCTCTATCTCTCTCTTTCGACTCTCGATTGTTCCTGATAAATTATTTCTTCGACCATGTGAATTTTGTAGGTAGGTTTCTCTTACCTATTAGGTGATCGCTAAGGAATTATTTTTGCAATCCGGCCTCTTGATTTCATTATGAAATGATTTTATCATTTATGAAAGTAAAAAATCGAGGGTATTAAGCCCAGAATATTCTTCTGAAGTTGAGAAGTTAATAATTTGGAATTGGATTCTCTTTAGGGTGTAAGCATATATTAAAAAAATCGGGTACGGGGTACCTCGAAACTATTCCTCACTTCGGAGGCCACTAAAGTGGCTTCTTCATTTATCAATCATTTGAATTTTGGCGGTATTTTGACAGGTATGTAAACTAACTTTGACGTCAAAATTATCGCACTAATAAATAATTATATTTGCTTATAACTTTTAAACTAATTAATGGAATTTCATCATTTTTTTTATATTTGTTCCAACGATATGCAATATGTCAAAAACGTATTTATATTTTCGGTATTATTAACCGTCAAAGTTTCCGGGTTCGATTCTCCAGGGGGAGGAGTTATTTCTGTGGTAAATTTTGATATAATTAGCTATAACAATTAAATGTAACCATGAAAACTCAAAAAAATTAATAAATGGAAAACACTGGACCAAGTAATTATGTACTCAAATATAAGAAAGTTAAAAAAGAGTTGTATTGGACAGATTTTATATTCTTTATATCACTGCCTATTTATTACTTTTTGACAAGGTTTCCCAATATATGATTTTTCACAATTTTTAATATCTACTTTATATTAATCTAGATCTATTTTCAGTATAGTGATTTCAAAAGTTTATTAATGCCAATTTTGTAATATTATTAATACATATTTTTAGGGTCGATGTCTTTAAGGTCGATACTGTTCATCAGTAAGTAGTTCATGAGTGGTGGTCAATGATGACTCTGCAGAGTCTTGTTCCGGGTACTGGATTGGTAGGTCGCTGGGTTGTGTGACCCCTTAAAGCAGAAAAATTCTTCATTCAACGGGCGCATTTCTGAATAGCGGACTGTTTTAATTTCCTTTGAATTGATCTACTGTTTTATGATTCATAGCAATAACGCGCACTAAAGAAGGACACCCAATAACGGATAGCACATCAGCCTTATAGCCTACTAAAGGGCTGTTGATTCACAAATCTCCATTATTATTCTTATTATAATAGGTACCTGAAAACAGATGCTCTTCATATAAACGCTGGGAATCTACTATCATTAATAATTATTTTGAATATAATGTGTCGTTTAATTTGAAGAGGACACTTCTGAATAGCGGAAACATATTTTTCCCTCAGGTGTCGGCTATAGAGAATGCCCAGTACGAGCATATTGTTTACTACACAAGGAAAACTCTCATTTCTACCGTCGCTACGTAATACAATAATTTTTTTACACTATTTAGACCAGGGGTTCCCAACCTTTTTCCTTCATCGACCCCTTTTAAAAAAAAAAAATTTTCATGGACCCCCCTTGCATTTTTCCATTAATAGACGGCACACTAGATCATAGGATAATATATTCATTTTTTTAAAATATTTACCCTGAAATTACCTATCATCGCATAGTCACTATATAGCAAACATAACACAATATCTTCTTATAAATTGTTTTAAGTGTTAAGTGTAAATTTTCAAAAAATTCCAAAACAAATATATGTTCAACTGTAGTGTAAATTTGTAACAGTTTGCTTAAATAAATTCTTGTGTCATTTCAAAAACATCAAAAACTGTTTCACCAAAAAGTGGATTCATCCAATTGTACGGAAAATTTACTATTTTCCAATTCACAAATTAATGATTTGTTAGTATCATCTGACACTTCAATCATACTATGTTGTACGGAGTAATAACATTACTGTATGCAATTACTGAACGGAAACTGGTTCAGGGTTCATTTTCATAACAGTTTTTATTACCAAAGAAATATTATAAGAGACTTCTAATCCAACTAGCATTATTTACAATTCAATTTGATTATATCGAATTTTTATTTTAGATTCTTGAAATAATCAATATTCAAACCCTTAAAATTTACCAACGACCCCCAATAGACCCCTGGAATACTATAGACCCCTTTTAAATTGCTATAGACCCCCCAAGGGGTCCACCAGGACCCCGTTGGTAACCCCTGATTTAGACGGTCTTAAAGTAACAGTTTACAAGTCAATCAAGGTTATGTTACGAATGTTAAATCGTTGCGTATGCGCAGGTCACAAACGCACAGCTAACCAGCTATCGGCTTTTATACGTTGCGCATGCCTGTGACTATCTCGCCGATGGTTCCCAGCTTGGTTGGAACATCGTAAGCATTAAAATAAAAATAGAATCAAATGTTTTTAAAATAAAACTACAATGGTTTTTTTTTTTTTTTTTAATTATTTCATTTTTAAATTTTATTATCTATAAAAGCTTTTATTATGTTGTAGGCCCATTCAGGTTGGTCAGTAGGTACCATGTGACCTGCGTTACGGACCAGAACTAGAGTCAGGTTGCCAGAAGAAGTCGTGTATCCGGCTAAACGATCGTCCACTCGCAGGAATCTCCTATAAATCAGGTTAAAATAATTATTTTCACAACTATACGAAAAATAGTCTACCATCTGCCGATTAGTGCGACACGTAGCTTCCTCAAGTTCTATTGCAGGACGGATTGCCACACAAGTAAAGCATTGATGGACGCTCCAGGAATCATCTCCGACCAAACTAGGTATGCTTACGTCTATGGTTCGGTTCCTACAGATATAATTAGTCAGGCGAGTGATATAGTTAGTCCATCCCACTCTAACAAATATGCAACAAACCCCTCTAGTGGTGGGATGAATTCACATAACCATTGTAATATATTTGTATGATCATGTAATAAAAATTCTTAGAAAAAAATATAAAATTAAAGAAAAGCTTATACAATACACTGCTTTGGCGAATCAGGTAAGGAAAGGCTTAAAAAACAAGTTGTTTGGCGATATTAGTTTAGGGGGCCGTAAACCGTCCCAACTCCTGAAGTATCTTAGATCCTTAGCTTCTCCCGAGATTGGAGCTGAGGACAGGCTACGAAAATTAACGGTAATTTACCTTATTGGCAATTAGGCACATACACGAGGCAGAAATGTTTCCTTTGCTGCCTTGTTGCATACAATATGTTATCTACTCACGCTATTTATATAAAAAATTGTAGCTTAGGTAAGAAATAATAATATTAAGAATAAATTAATAGTATAACATTGCTTTGTAATAAAACAATTATACAACTAAATTAAAATAACACAAATTAAAATAAAACAAAAATAGATGTAAGGTCACGCACTGATAAACACTGTACTTTTCCTGCCAAAGCAAGGAAATATTTCCCTGACTGTTTTAATAACTTTCTTGCCTTTTTAATATTTTAATGACAAATCAGTGAATCGTACTTTCTACCTAAAAACAGTTTTTTATGTTTATTTTTTTTCTCGGGGGGTTTAAAACGCAGAGACATAGACCACTTAGGTGGGTCCATTGAGCAAACCCGGGGTAGTGAAGAATTCTCTCCCTGATTCTTTTATATAGTCTGAGCAGACTGACAGACTCACCTAAAAACAGTTAGGTAATGCTTAATTTTGCTGCCGTGAGTAGATAAAGTAACTTATAATTCTATCATTAGGAGAACTGTGGTCTTAAGAAAGTTTTCTTCATTTGTTTATATCCGATTATAAAAAGAGATTGTTATCAAGTTACAAATGAAATAGTTTAATTGTTTTATTAGTGACTCCTTAACTTAAAGTATTACAATAAAAAAACAATTGTAATGGAGCTGATTTCAAGTGTTTCAAATGTATTAGCGCTGAGTTTAAAACAAGTGTTTTTTCTTTCAATAATGGGGAAGTTTTGGTGTTGTACAGCGTACAGCCAAGTGAATTTTATTTAAATCCGTTAAACTTTTTCTTGATAGTTTATTAAAATATTTTTGAGGGTATTGATATTAGCTAAATGAAATATTTGTCTGCTTTTACAGACTTTTATAACTTGACTTGTTTCTGAAGTTAGACATTTTTTAATTCATTTATTTTTATTTAACTTCACTTATTTGTTGAGTCACCAACTTTGGAATAAAGTATTTTCCCACTTTCTGATTACATAGAAAACCGACAAATTTACTGCTAATGTATATTCCATGACAATGAAAGTTATTAATATTATCAATAACAATAACATGTTTTTTTAAAGTATATATATTATTATAAGTATTATTATTATACTTATTATAGTATTACTTTTTCAGGAGATAACGCGCGGAAGTGTGTGATTAACGTCAAGCTAGAATTTTGTATATAAGCTAATCTTTTGGTGCCCTTTAAGAGAATAATATGTGGTCGGCTAAGTTCGTCTGGGGGATAGGGCTTGGCTATAAGCTGTTAAAAAAGCAGACCGTTGGAGAGTGGTCATGTCCCGTCCATTTTGGTCGAACAATGTGATTTTCATGATCCTGAGTACAAAATTTGTTAGTAGACCAAAAATAAAATTGTTGTTAGTTTGTCACTTAATAGGTTAGTTATTCAATTTTTTTAACAGCTTATGGCCAAGCTATGACCCGCAGACGGACTTAACCGACCACATATTCTAAAATGGCACCAACGGATTAACATATGCACAAAATTCTAGCTTGATGTTAGACATACATTGTTTTGAACGCAATCTCGTGGACTAAGAAATATAATTCTTGGAAAAGGATTAGCTGCATGCCAAAGATTTTTTTTTCATATCATTTTTACACATGAAGCTAAAATTTTTTTAGATCCTTCTTCGTGGCATTAAGCTTGTTAGGGCATTAAGTGTCCTTTGTACCAGAATGTGGAAAGGAGACCTATATTCGTCAACTGTTTAAGGATTTTCCTTATCTAAGAGATTATAATGGACATGTTTGAGTCATACCTTGTTCCCCAGGCGACGTCTTTGAACATTCCTTCATGAGTAAGAGGGTAGGCGACGATCAGATCCAGCTGCCCGCTGTAGAACATCATCCTGTATTCTTTGAGTAGTTCGTCGACTTGAGGTTTGACACTTCTCATCATGTCAGGTATGAGGCTAGCGTACACTTGTCCTATACTCGTGAACTCAGTGTCGCCAACGTGAAGAGCCTGACGCACCTGCATTCCATAATAACTTAATTACCATCGAGTTCCGTTCCAACCACTCCGTCATATAATTAATCACCCATTTAATAATAATAATAAATGCTGTATTAGAAAAATAAAATCATTGTAATGTACTACAGTTATTTTATTTTCCCTAGCTATTTTACCTCATTTTCATTCGATAAATTACCAACAAAACAATTGCAGTATAAATAAAAACCTAAATATACTACTTATATTAGGTTGAGCCCCTCTTAATAGAAAAGGAGATGCTTTTAGAGCTTCGGGTCAACAAGGAGTAAAAAAAAAACGATGAAGTCTCATCAAAAGGGTGTATATGTATTTGGAGTGGTGACATCTTCAGGTATGTTATATGCTGATGTTGAAGTTTCCAATTGGTTTGGTAAAGTGAGCATTTGCTTTTTTCAACCAAAATAGTTAATGTAGAAAGATATGACTACATTCATATAACTATGTACATTATTTGTCATCATCTCCAAGAATTGTAACTAGATATATTTTTAATGGATGTAAGAAGAAGCAAGATTGAAACTTAACAAGCCTCAATAAAGCTACTGTGCTGTCGAGAGACAGTATTTTACTTGAGTCATGAGTCATGATATTGTGTTATCAGTTATTCACTATAAGCTTTAACCTCAAGTACTTCTCATCATTATTCCTCCCACTACCAATTATCAGGTTTATCAGCTGTGGTACCCATATTCCCTATTTGTAATTTGCCTTAAGAAGTACATTTTAGGTTTTTAATTATTAGAAAGAACATTTGGTACCGAAGATCGCTGTACGAAGGAAGAGAAGACGTCAAGCTTAGTGTGCTTTCTTTCATCTAAAATATGGTACATATTCTTATATCCTGAACTCTTCAGGAGAACCTGAAGCAATCTCGTCACATCCTATAACATTATACAATATAATCAAACTAAATGATAAATATAATTGAGAGAATAAAAAAGAAACAAAGAAATAGTATATATATATATATATATATATATATATATATATATATATATATATATATATATATATATATATATATATATATATATACCAATATATAATAATTCTTTGAAGTGGGCTAGAAATCCTTTTTTAAGATCATTAGTAGATTGTTATTAAAGCTAATAATCTTCCGGGCAAATGTGAAGTCAGTACTGCTGTAGACGAGGAACATGTGAGTCGCATTGAGAATAAGTTTCAGCCCTTTAATAACCGTTATCTATAGGTAATTTTAAGTTTTATCCTTTGGCCAAAAACTATCTTCAACGAAGAGCTTTGGAGAAGGACGGCTGAGCAACCTGATTTAAAAGAGAGCTGGGGTAGAAAATGGCGCAATATAGAGCTGGAAGAGACTCATGCCGAAGCTAAAGGATTCAGAATATAGACGGAATTATTAAAACAATGTCCTCAATGAAACAAACTGATTCCTAAATCTAGGATAAGGTGTTGTGTGGAGATATCTTTGATTTCCCCCTCCCAAAATTTGACCTAGCCAAACCCCTGTGAAATGTTTCGTCGGAGAAGTATAAAAAAAATAATAAGTTATGAATTAAACATAAGCAAATGAGATATCGCTGTAAAGGTCACGATAAGAAAAGTAACAAAATATAAATGTTTTTGATTTTATTTATAACCTAATTAAACGACTAACCGTTTTTCCAATCTATCCTTAAAAATAAACATTAAAAAAAAGTATATACATACACAACAATTAATAATTTATTCTTTAAGAGTTTTTCAACGATATACATATGATCTTTTTTACGTATTTTGATCTTTGAAACCATGCACCCTTAATATGTAGCTAACAAATATTTCAAAAAAATAATTATTTTACACAAAACAAATACAATTTTTTTTTTTAAACCTGAGCTTAAAAAAATACATTCGTTATTATTTGAACCCACGTACTAAAATATACATTATCACTATATCATTACTAATATATAACATTATCATGATCCTGGCATAAAATATAAGGCATGTGTACCAATTTTCATTCAAATCGGATCACAAATAATAGTATTGCTAATTTTAAATTAATTTTTTTTTTTCGGTTTGTTCCATTTTACCTTCCTCTTAAATGAAAATGTGACAAAAGTGTAAATAACTCCAATTAATGAACACTTAAACTTAAAGAGCTTTTGAACGACATCACATAGGGTATATAATACTTGAATTTTTACAACTCTGTACCCCTATGTCATGCATCAAAATTTAAATTTCGAAATCTTAAGTGGACAATGACCTTTCTTGTTTTGAATATCAAGTGTGCATATCTTCATGAAGCTAGAAATAAAACCGTAGATTTTTGAAGGCACAAATTCACACATTCCCACAGACACTCTTCCTTACCTATATAAATTACATTAATATGGGGGTAAATACTGACTAGGAAAGCGTGTAGATATCTCTTGTTCCTCATATTATATTTAGCTTGTTTCTCGATAATCTGCATTAGATGATAAGACTCCTGTTCTATAAGACCTAGTTTCAACAGCAGCGGACTGTACGACACCATGTTTTCTGGATCCGTAAATCCGTTCCCGATCGCCATTCCTGAAACAAAATTCAATTATCTTAGGGAAATCTTCTTACATGTTCTTCTTACTATTATAATATCCTCTATTCCATAATATTATCTATTTTATCTAATCTATCATTTCTTTCTTTTTTTATGTTCAAAAAGAACAAAAGGCTAAAAACCGGATAATTTCTTGTAAAAAGAATGAAATACCAACAAAAACACGTTGTAAACAAGCCAAGTCTCTCGTAAAAAGTGAGATCGTAGGTTTAGCCAAGTTTCCCTAATGTACCTACTGTACTTAGTACTACCTATAATTCTAGACACCATGTAACCCAATAGATATGAAGCAGGCAACCCAAAAGCACTGGGGCCTTGATTTATTAAATTATGAACAACATTTAATATTAATAAATTTGGATTTTTTTTTTAAATACCTATTATTAATAATAATTAACTCTTTTACTTATTAACAATAGCAAAAACCTTTATACACACCTCTCTTTACAGCACATCGCATTCTAAATTTATCTTCTTTTAAACCCCCAGGGGGCAATATTGCCCAATTTGGGAACATACGGTCTTTAGTGTCGTACACTGTTACATTAACCACTTTTACGTACATAAAGCGCTACTCTAACGTTAGTTTAAATTTTATACCGTAGAATCAGTTAACAGCATTAATAATTTAGACGATATTACGTTACCTTGTAAGTTGATGAAAATCTCAGCTTCCGGATTATTCTTCTGGATTTCGTAAGCAACGGAAGGGATGTGTTTTCCTGAACATCGAAATCAATAATCAAAATTAATAATCAGTTAATAAATAAATAAATCTTTGTTAATAATAGCTCAGATAAAAGTAATTACAATAAAATACTAGTTTTTTAAAAGGACCAGTTTCAAAGTTCTATATAATCTCCTTTCTTGGGGGAAATAGCTGTAGGTTTGGGCATTTGTTTCAACGAAAACCCTAGACTAAAGTTTTAAAAAGTAGAGACATAAATATTAGCTGATGTACTATATTTGTTTCAACGAAAACCCTATAGACTAAAGTCTTAAAAAGTAGAGACATAAATATTAGCTGATGTACTATTTGTTTAAAATTCAATTTTTTAAGTTTTTGGTAGTTTTCATACTACGGAAAGTTAAATTTTAATTTAAATCAAATTATAATTATTATTAACTACGGGAAACAGACAGTGAAAAATACACTCACTGAATACATCCACTCACAAATACATCCCGGCACAGGAGTGTATTTTTCACTGTCTGTTTCCCGTAGTTAATAATAATTATAATTTGATTTTTGTTTAAAAGTAAATTGATAATATCGAATGGGTAATAGGCATAGCTAATAATATGCCCAAAAAGATTTTTGGAGCAATCAAAAGTGAATAACAAAGGTTTTTGATTTACCGAATTTTCGGCTCATTTATTCCCTTCTCAAGGTATATATTGAAATGTTTTTCTTTTGTTTATTAATATTTTTAATCAATCACTTTTAACTGTGAGTTTTGTTAATGGCTGTGCTGTGAATATTTGTATTTGAATATAATGGTTTAAATTACAAATAAAGGATTCCTCAATTAAAAATAAGACTCATTAGACTATTATAAAAAATAATTAGTATACAAATTATTGAGACTTTAAATGTGGAAACATAGTTACCGGCGTATGATTCTCCGGCAATGTAGAAAGGAGCTCCCTGATACTCGTAGAAGACTTTGAAGAACTGGATCAAAGCGTCGTACAGATGTTTTCCGATCTCCTCTTGTTTGGTACAGTAACCGTCACTGTGATTAGTGAAACTAAAACCTAAATAAACAAAAATAGAATTAGCCTAACTAATTAAAAGATAATTTATATAGCATTTAATATTTATTCAATTGTTCCTCATTAAGCTTCGATAAATGACGAGTGATATTACACAAGTAAGTAATATTTAAAATTGAGCGTTTGGTCCACCCTGTTACTGTGTTGTGGTCAGACAATTTACACTTTAAACCAGTCTGCATGACCGGTTCAATGACGTCCGCACTTGAATATAATTGTCGATGTCTTTATCGGGATAAAAGACTTGTATATACAATTATAATTCTTAACGTGCAGAGATAAGCATTTCTGAGTTTAGCATACACTCTAATTATAGAAAAAAATAAATAGATTTTGCATTTAATTTAAAATTGCTTAAAATAACTCAGAGGCCTTTCTTTAACAGAAGATCCGACAAAGATTTAAATACATCAAAATAAATGTGACAATAATAATTTTTGGGAAGGTATAATTTAACTTCATCCTTATAAGTACAAATGTATACCTATAAGGTAAAATTATTCTTTTGATTTTGATATAATATTTTGTAAATCAACAACAGTAAACAAAATTGACTCCGAGGCTGTCGCGCCACCTGTATTTGGGTAGTTTCATTTAGGAACCGCTTTTTTCTCCTACTTTCATTCACATTCTAACAACTTACTTTACCTACTTTACTCTTTATATACACCCGGATTTCATCTCAACATGAGGTATTTTTTAATTCCATTTTTATCTTAAGCAGAACCAGTAATCCATTAGAAATAGATAACCGAGTGGATTATCGACTGAAATTTAAACGAAGAATTAAGGATAGCAACAGTTATATTTATGAGGGTTAGTTTTGTAAATATTTTTTAATTACATAAATTATGATTGTAAAAATTATTATAATAAAATTACCTGTATTCTGGTGATATGACGAAAACAGGTAACATTGAAATATAAGAATATTTTAAAAACCATGAGAATGTTTAGTGAGCTTAAGAATGAACTAAGCAAGAGTCTTCTAATTCCTAATTGACCTAACGGCACTTCTATCGATTTTTACTCCCCTTATAAAAAAAAACTGAGGGGAGTAACCATCTAAAGAAGGTGCACGGAATGTTCTTCTTTAGACTGTTACTCCCCTTATAAAAACAGAAGTGTGATATTCCTTTGTCCCAAAGTACGTTGGAGTAACATCCCTTTGTCTTAAGTTATTTAGTCAGTCATTTATACTCTAAAAAAAACATAGGGAGTAACAATCTAAAGAAGTACCGACCTAACTACATACACAAGGATCAATTTATTAATATCTTTAACCACCTTTTCATCCCACCCAAGTCACATTCTTTTTTCGATTTTTAAAAATAATTAATTGAATAAGATTTGAATAGATTTTGGGAGTTAAATCCAGTATTCCAGCGTTAGAGCCATCTTTCGACTCCCTTGAGGAGTCAAATTATGTTTATAGGATATATTAAAAAAAAAATTTATACATTTCTCACTGAATTAATTCATTGTCGATTTCAGAGCTGCCTTTAAAAGAAATTGCGACTATAGTTACCTGTTCCTACAGGGTTATCGATGAACAGAAGATTGTAGTCTTTGTTCCAAGTGAATTCGTTAAGTTTGAGTTTCTCCCTTTTGTCGAAAGCCAAAGGTCCGATTTCGTGGAAGAGTCCGAACATAGACGAAACTCCAGGTCCTCCCTGCAGCCATAGTATTACCGGCTTATCACTCCCGTCCGACTTCTTTCCACATCCGCTAGAATCTTCTCCCTGTAAAAAGAAGAAAAAACGTTGCTTTTAAAAAGCACTTTGTTACTCCAATTACCAATACTACTCATGGTTCCATTATCAGAGACCAAGGTTAGTAGGTAAGCCGTACTTTATCTATAATAGTTCGCGGTCCATTTCCATGCCTACAGTAGAACCCCGTTAATCCGGGCACGTGGTAATCCGGAACCCTCGACAATGCGGATGGTCCTTTATGGAGAATGCAAGCCCACAACAATAAAAAAATTGATTGCAAATCGCTTCTTACGAACATTCTCGCTGACCCTGTGCACAATGACACTTAGAAGATACAATGATATATGACAAATTTATAAAAGATGTGTTCAGAGTAATCAACTACATAATGGAAACTGATAGGAATGTGCAGGTATATGTTCATTCACATACATTTGTAATTCTATTGTCGTAAATGTCGACTCCTAGACTTGTGAAAAATTGTGAGCTTAATTCGGGACTAGGTATCGTTATTGACAGAGAAAATTATTCTTCAGTGTAGCTTAGTTGGCAAGAGCACTATACTGAAAATATAGATGCCCTTGGTTCGAGTTCCGGCGCAGGAGTCTATTTTTCTCTATCTATCTCCCGTTGTTAATAATAATTATAATTTGATTTAAATTAAAATTTAAACTTTCCGTAGTATGAATACTACCAAAAACTTAAAAATCAATTTGTAATTACATATCACGTTCTGCTGTGCATTTAATTTATCCATAATACAAATTTTGTAATACTATACTTAAATTCCTTGTTTAATGTCATTAGGTTTTTGAATTTTTTTAAAAAATAAAAGACTCACTAATCCGAAAATCCCACTAATCCCGACGACCCTGTGCCTGAATACGTCGGAATTAAGGAAGTCCTACTGTATTTATTTTTGCTTTTCCTTATCATCTACTTTTCGATATATTTCATTTGCCGACGTTATCTACTCGAAATTCTTTTTATTTCTATACTACTACGTATATGCCAAAGTAAAAAGTGTTAGAGCTAAATATAATATTGATTAGTTAAGTGCTTCTAACAGGATTTTGTGGATACATTACTCTAGGTCAGACAATTTACACTTTAAACCAGTCTGCATGACCGGTTCAATGACATCCGCACTTGAATATAATTGTTGATGTCTTTATCGGGATAAAAGACTTGTATATACAATTATAATTTTTAACGTGCAGAGATAAGCATTTCTGAGTTTAGCATACACTCTAATTATAGAAAAAAAAAAAAAAAATAGATTTTGCATTTAGTTTAAAATTGCTTAAAATAACTCAAGAGGCCTTTCTTTAACAGAAGATCCGACAAAGATTTAAATACATCAAAATAAATGTGACAATAATAATTTTTGGGAAGGTATAATTTAACTTCATCCTTATAAGTACAAATGTATACCTATAAGTTAAAATTATTCTTTTGATTTTGATATAATATTTTGTAAATCAACAACAGTAAACAATAAATGATACCGGAGGTTCCTTGTCCAATTACCATAACAAAATTCAATAAAACTTAAAATTCAGCGATGATTCTCAGCCTCGTCTTACAATTATAATACTATGTTCTTTTGTTTTTTAAACGATGATCTCTACACGTTACACGTTAGGTTACTTGAAGAGAAGGATTAATGAGCTACTTTACACAATATACAGGATTTGATCATCATGCCATAATCACTTTGAAACATGTTTTAAGCGTCTGAGAATCGAATGCAGTTACCAATCTACTGCACCAATAAACTCTGTCACCAAACTATTTATTACCAGCTGATGGTTAACATTTTGTATACCTCAGAAACAAGATTTTTTCCGTGAATAAAACTGTTTGGTTATAATTGTCTTTAAATGGTTCTATATTAATTGGCATTCTTTATTCAAAATCGTCATAACCGTGTTCAAGAAATTATTTTTATTTACATTTTTTATGTTTTTGGGGGCAGCGCCCCCAAAGTTATAGGTAATATTAATTTATAGATTTCTCTAAGTATCATTTATCTGAACATGCATGTGAAATGCCATCAAAATTGGCTCAACGGTCTAGGCTGTAAGCGTCTCTGCAGACGACTGAAATGCCTAGATTTTTAAAAATCTATTGGACCAGGGGATCTTAAAAGTGTAACTCCATAAAAATGTAGCGCCATCACAATACTTTCTCTTTATATATACTTACTATACTATGTACATGAGAATGTAAAAGAAGCTAATCACCACAAATGAACTGAGTGCAGTTTGAAAATAAAAGAGAATAAATGCTTAGTGGTTTACCTGAGCCGGGAAGAACCAGAAGAAAAGATTAGAGTCGTATTTCTCGTCCACAGTGAAATACCCCGAATAACTTGTCTTCACCAAAGGATCGATGATCGGATGTCGTACTCTAGCCAACTTCCTTCCTTCGTCGGCACGACCTTCCCTCAGGAACTTGGTCAATATCAACGGCTTCTCCTTACTCTTGACCGTGATAGCAGACGGTTGCCACGTCGGATAAATCTTTCTGAAGATCAACGTGTCTTCAGTTGTAAGATTGAATTCAGCTCTAAGATCGAACGGTTCGTCGCCGATCATTTCACACGCAGCTGTGAACAAACCTCCTTCGTAAAATACATCGGAAACTTGCAATTTACTATTTTCAGATCTTAACGCTTCTTCAACTTTCTTACAATCTTCTTCTTCGTCTTTCTTCGTATCACCAACTTGATTTTTAATTTGGCTAGAAGCGTTGTAATTATTTTTTACATTATCTATAGAGAGGTCACTACTTTGCGTCGTTTCATCTAATTGGACTAGAGTTGCATTGAAAATCAAAAGTACTAAGAGACACAGGAGAGTTGTTGTACGACCCATGTTGGCCCACTGTTTGCCACACTCGGATCGTCGGACCAACTCTTTTATTTGCCTTGTCAGGTTCTCTCTCCCTCTACCTTCAGGACAGGTTTCCGCCCTGTTTTCGTCCTCTTATTCATGGCATCGTCTTACATAGAAGATTCTGTATTCGCGAGCAAAAGGTCAATAAACTTTAACGATCTTACAAGTTTTGTTCCTTCATTTTATCTTCCATCTTTTTAATTTTGCCTAAAAACCGTTACATTTCCTAGTGTGCTTTTTTCGTACTCACTCGATTAAAATATATTTATTTGTTCAAGGGCAATGACCTTACTACAATGATTTTGTAAGAATCGTTCGAATTAGTTTTTACTAATTCGCTAAATTTAAGCACAATAATTTTTCTGATTAATAAACATAATCAGTAGTCCTAATTTAATCAGTAAGTTGTAATGTCAGACATTTTTGAATTTGAGACCTCGATTAATATGATCATCTAATTAGAAATTCAAAGTTTTAGGTAGTATTCATACTACGGAAAGATTAAATATTAATTTAAATCAAATTATAATTATCATTAACGTAAAGCTTGGATTCGGGACTTGGTATTGGTAACGACAGAGAAAATCATTTTCCAGTATAGCTCAGTTGGTTAGAGCGCCTGTAATGGATATATAGAAGGCCCGTGGTTGAAGTCCCGGTGCTGGGGTCTATTTTTCTCGGTATGTCTCCCGTAGTTAATGATAATTATAATTTGAGACCAGCCATATCCCGCCCATTATGGTGATTTGTGATTGGTTAGTTATTTAATAATACTACTCCAAATCAAAGTGGTGACTTATGAAAACTAACATCTGTTTAATTTTGGGCCTACTGACTAATTTTGAACTCTTGAAAATCACATTGTCCACCATAATTGGCGGGGCATGGCCGCTCTCCACCGGTTTGTTTTCATAAAATGCCTTTTGCCAACCTATGTCCCGCTGTCGAACTTAGCCTAACACATATTCTTAAAAGGCACCAAAACCTTGCCGTCATTACCTATAAAAAGACATTGTGACTCCTTGTAGGATCGAATCAGGGACCCTAAAATTATTTGGTCATTTTTTAGGTCTTCCACCTAAATTTGTTTATATTTTTTATTTTAATATAGAGCAGGATTTAATAACGTATATGCTTAATAATCTACGAAACTCTAAAAGTAGGTGGATGCAAGTAATTCCATGTAATTTTTTCTTTTTATATTTATACATACATATATAATTTAATGATATAAAGATACGTTTCATTTTGGTAAATTAAACTAGTTTCATCATTACTATCGTTTAGATGTTTACTTAGTGAACTTTGTCACCGCACTGCATGGCCTTCTGCTTCATAATACTTCTTTCCTCTTTAACTTATTAATTACTTTTTACCCCTTTGGACACAAAGATTTTATAAATTATCTAATTACTTTTATATTTATACCAAAACAATAGAATGTTTTGATTTACACCTGCTTATACATTTTTAAATTTAAGTCCGTAATTTAATATAGTAATTTTGAATCAGATTAATTTTAATTTCTAACGCCTTTTATGCATTTTGTGTTTAATTCAGAATATTTGATGTATGTTATTTGCTTTACCATTTGTAGATATCAATTTTATGAATTTAGATCTGGTATTCCTTATTTTTCTTCCTTTACCTTTTCGTATTCTTCGTACCTACTCGTAAATTCAGTGTACTAAATTTAAGTCTAATCACCATTGACGGTACCCATTGAAACACACATAAATACTTTAGGATTGATAGATGACGTTTATTTTGTAGTCGATTTCTACCCGTAATTTTATGGCGTAGTTAGCTTTAGGAAAATAAATGTTTCTAAATTTAACTGGGAACAATAAAAAAGACAATTTGTTGTAAATAATTTATTGTGTTTGAGATCAGTTGTAGAGAGATAAGAGTGAATTATCGTTGTTAAGAGGCGAACAGATGTGAATGGACGCATGAGATAATTCACTGTCCCGCAGGCTCGAGATAAACTTGACTTTGGTCTGCAGCGGTTTCGAAGCGCCCAACTCCATGTCTTCTAATGTCAATGCTTCAGGTATTGACAATATCTCGTCGGAATCTTCAACCAACGATGTTTCAGGGAATGGGAATGTCATTTTAGGTTTGTCGGCTTGATTTTTCGTACTTATATATAATTGATTACCATTTTGATCAAGTTGTCTAGAATTTGTGTTGTCGTAGAGTATTGATCGGTCGAAGCTTGGTGCGAAGAGCATCCTTTGGTCTAATGAAGATTGTTGTTTTCTTAGGTTATTGTTATTTGTAGATTTTTCGCTTTCGATAACACTTTGTAAAGGCAACATTTCTAAAGGTTTATCTTCGTCAACATTACCCTTATTTTCTGTTGAAAAATGTCTTTTGAATATTTTAAAATGTTTACGTCCATGTTGTCTGTTTGTTACAACTGCTCCTAAACCTGTCGACTGAGATTCCAATGAATAAAGGTTACCAGTACCTACATTAGAACTGATAGCAGCATGATGGAATTTCGATTCTAATTTGATGTTACCGGAAGCTGGTGATCCTGTTGAAGTGATCGGTGCGATGTAGGATAAATGTGATGAATGAACGTTTTGATTGCTGTCAGATAAAGGTTTTGAAGAGAAAAACTTGCTGTGAGGATTAACAGAAGGTTTTTGATTGGCAAATGGAATTTGTTGGTTAGTTGGAACACGATGGCTCTGAGGATGATGGTGTTGATGATGGACGACATTTTTATTAATCGGATGCCCACTTGGTTTTAATTGAAGTTGCGCACCATGGTTTGAAGACTGAACGTTTTGTAGCATTTCATTTGATTGGTATTGGGTAGTGCATGGTGGGTGATTAGTATTTCCTTGACTTTGGTAACTTCCTGTGCCCTGGACAGATCCAAAAGCCTGATATTGGCCTCCTCCTTGAACGTTACCATATGATACAAAACCTCCTCCAATCTGAGAGTGCCCTGTGGCATCAGGACTTAATTGGGAAGTAGGCGCTAGAGCAGATTGTGATACATGATCATTTCCAGAACCTTGGACATTACCAGAAGAACTAAAACCTCCTTGAACATTATTTACAGCTCCCGGCTGAAGTTGCTGGTAATGCCCACTTCCTTGAACATTTCCAGATACAGCATACCCCCCTTGTGAACTACTTGACGTTAATGCATCAGTAGATTCATGAGTTTGTTGGTAAACTCCACTTCCTTGTGATTGACCATACATGTCAAATCCTCCTTGAGTGGTGGTGCTTGTTAAAGTTTGAGGTGGAGATGCGGATTGTTGATGATATCCAACACCTTGAACGTTACTACCTGATGAAAATCCACCTTGAGATATCACTTGATTAGAAGCTGCACTTTGCTGATTATAACCACTCCCTTGAACATTACCAGTTGATGAAAATCCCCCTTGAGATGTCATTTGGGTAGAAGTCGAAGTATGCTCATTGTAACCACTCCCTTGGACATTACCAGCTGATGAAAATCCACCTTGAGATATCATTTGATTAGAAGCTGCACTTTGCTGATTATAACCACTCCCTTGGACATTACCAGCTGATGAAAATCCACCTTGAGATGTCATTTGGGTAGAAGTCGAAGTATGCTCATTGTAACCACTCCCTTGGACATTACCAGCTGATGAAAATCCACCTTGAGATATCACTTGATTAGAAGCTGCACTTTGCTGATTATAACCACTCCCTTGCACATTACCAGACACTCCAAATCCACCCTGAGAACTACTGGTCGGAGCAACTTGACCAGGAGAAGACGGTTGTTGATAATTACCATTTCCTTGCACGTTACCAGATGTATCAAACCCACCCTGAGCTGCATTTGATGGCAAAGGTTGGGTAGAAGATTGAGACTGTTGGTAGCCACTGCCTTGCACATTACCAGACACTCCAAACCCTCCTTGTACGGTGTTAGCATTTGACGCTTGAACAGAAGTGTGAGACTGTTGATATTGGCCACTTCCTTGCACATTTCCAGCAGAAGCGAATTCCCCTTGAGTATTAGTTGATGTAACTAGAGAAGGTTGTAGAGATTGTAGATTGTTGTTATTGCCTTGCACATTTCCAGTACTACTTTGTGCTGGAGTAATCATCGTAGTTTGTGCCGTAGACTGTGATGGTTGATAATACCCACCTCCTTGGACATTACCAGACACACCAAAACCACCTTGAATATTGTTAGTTGTTGATTGGGTTGGAAATGTTGGTTGTTGGTACAATGTCCCTCCATGGATGTTCCCTGATGAAGCGAATTCACCTTGCGTTGGTTGAGAAGCAAATTGAGATTGAGACTGTTGGTATCCACTACCTTGAACATTACCAGATAATCCAAACTCTCCTTGAGCTGTGTTGGAGGTCGATCCTTGTGTTGAAATTCCCGGTTGTTGATAATGACCTCCTCCCTGTACATTTCCAGACGATGTAAATCCTCCTTGAGCATTATTAGATATAGATGTTTGGGCGGGGTTCTGGGATTGTTGGTAATATCCACCACCTTGAACATTTCCACTTACTTCGTATCCGCCTTGAGTTGAGCTAGTAGAAGCTCCTGGATTAGGGTATTGAGGTTGCTGATTATATCCTCCTCCCATTACGTTACCAGACGAAGAAAATCCTCCTTGGTTAGAAGTGCTCGTGGTCTGGTGAGAAGATTGAGTTTGTTGGTGATAGCCACTACCTTGAACATTTCCAGACACTCCGAATCCTCCTTGGGCCGTATTAGATGTTGACACCTGAGAAGGAGATTGAGACTGTTGGTATTGCCCGCTACCCTGTGCATTTCCTGAAGAAGCAAATCCACCTTGACCTGATTGTTGCTGGGAAGCCTGATAATTTCCAGCTCCTTGTGCACTTCCTCCTGCTGTAAAAACACCTTGACTTGCACTGGGTGGCTGTAGTCCAGGGTATTGAGAGCTTGGATGAACGCTACTTTGAACGTTATTTGATGGTATTTGCTGCCCACTTCCTTGGTAATATCCACCTCCTTGAACATTTCCCGAAGCTCCAAAACCACCTTGGGTAGAACTGGTTTGTTGTCCATGTGCTTGAGAATTTTGGTAATAACCACCTCCTTGGACATTTCCTGAAGCTCCAAAGCCACCTTGGGTAGAACTGGTTTGTTGTCCATGTGCTTGGGAATTTTGGTAATAACCACCTCCTTGGACATTTCCTGAAGCTCCAAAACCACCATGTGTGGAACTGGTTTGTTGTCCATGTGCTTGAGAATTTTGGTAATGACTACCTCCTTGGACATTTCCTGAAGCTCCAAAGCCACCTTGGGTAGAACTGGTTTGTTGTCCATGTGCTTGAGAATTTTGGTAATAACCACCTCCTTGGACATTTCCTGAAGCTCCAAAACCACCATGTGTGGAACTGGTTTGTTGTCCATGTGCTTGAGAATTTTGGTAATGACTACCTCCTTGGACATTTCCTGAAGCTCCAAAGCCACCTTGGGTAGAACTGGTTTGTTGTCCATGTGCTTGAGAATTTTGATAGTGACCTCCTCCTTGAACATTTCCTGAAGCTCCAAAACCACCTTGTGTACTACTGGTTGGTTGTCCTTGTGCTTGAGAATTTTGATAATAACCACCTCCTTGGACATTTCCTGAAGCCCCAAAGCCACCTTGTGTAGAACTGGTTTGTTGTCCATGTACTTGAGAATTTTGGTAATGACCTCCTCCTTGAACATTTCCCGAAGCTCCAAAACCACCTTGTGTAGAACTGGTTTGTTGTCCATTTACTTGAGAACTTTGATAGTGACCTCCTCCTTGAACATTTCCTGAAGCTCCAAAACCACCTTGTGTACTACTGGTTTGTTGTCCTTGTGCTTGAGAATTTTGATAATAACCACCTCCTTGGACATTTCCTGAAGCTCCAAAGCCACCTTGTTCGTTGTTTGTTACTTGTTGGCCATTCGAATTTGTTCCTAGGTGATATCCACCAGGAACTGCTTGCTGGTTACTAGGCAATTGTTGGTTGATAATATGATTCCCTCCTTCACTATGTGGTAACTGATTAACAGAAGACTGTGTGCTTTGGTAATGCCCACCTCCTTGCACATTTCCAGATGCTGTGAAACCTCCTTGGACATTACTTGCTGTCGTTTGTTGACCAGATGATTGAGAAGTTTGGTATAACCCGCTTGCTTGGACGTTGCCTGAAGCTCCGAAATTGCCTTGAATATTTTGTGACGATTGCTGGCCTTCTTGGTAACTTCCACTACCCAGTACATTACCTGAATTTCCGATCCCTCCTTGATTATTATAGGAGCTAGTGGAAGATCCTACGTTATGGGTTCCTTGATACTGACTACTTCCAGAAACAGCACCTGATGCGCCAAATCCTGCTTGTACGTTGTGCGTTCCCTGGTGACCATTTGGTGGGACATTTTGTGCATTTATTGGTGTGGGTTGTGAAGTATGGGACACCTGATGAAATCCACTTCCATGTACGTTCCCTGATGCAGAGAAGCCTCCTTGAGCTGACGATTGTTGTGCTTGATTTGTGGATTCATAGTGAGCTCCTCCTTGAACATTTCCACCAACACCAAACGCACCTTGAACACCAGATGATGGCATATGATGTTTAATGTTGTGAATAAACAGATTTTTGTTACCTGGTCGAAGTGTATCATCAAGCAATTGCTCTGATGAATTCGATGATGACTTTTGATCACTTACGACATAGCTCTCATTTTGAAGATCGCCATTTTTGGAAGGGTTTAAAAAGTACATCTTTTTAACTCCTTGTACTCTAGATGTTTCAAGCTGTGGTGAGTTTAGTTGTGAAGGAGTATGGATACCATCACTAGCTAATACAGATGAAGTTTCAACCTTATTATTGTGTTCTACATTATGATTTAAACTACCTAACATGTTATTGTCTATATGAGTGTTTGAACCTTGAAGATGATTAGCGTGCTTTGATGATGGATTAAAATAAGAATTATTGTTCTTATTGATTTCAGTAGGTGCAACTGCGTAATGTTGGGTACTTTGTGGGTTAGCTGCACTTAATGAATCTGATTCACTATTAGGTTTCTCTGTTGGTTTTCCTAAATTGTACTTATCTTTTGCTCCTATGAAGGTTGCGTAAGTTGATCCGTGGGCTCCTGCACTACCACTGTAAGATCCGCTGACTGATCCGTGTACCGAATTCAATCCTTGAGGATTTTTAACGCTGATAAGATCCGCTTCTGAATGAAACGAGCCTCCACCAGCACCTTCGCCGCCTCCGTCCAAATTCAAGTTACCTCCAACACTCGACAAGTTGTCAGTCTCGGCAAGAGTTCTAACTTCAGATTCACTTAAATACGAACTGACGTCTCCATATTTGGGAGGCCAATAGAAACCTGCGTAATACCTATAAAGTCCGTCATCTTTAAGAACTTTCTCATCTTGAATATTCTTCCTACTTTCTGGATGAATAATGAAATAATGATGATTATCAGAAACTTTTAAAGGTGAGACCTCTTCAAACAAACGATAGTTCAAAACTAATGGATTTTGTTGAGTTTGATCAAGCTGAGGATTTTCAAATTCTTTGGAAAATGATCTAGATTCAACATCTGGAATAATCGGAATCAAAGATATATCTGCTGATTCCCTATCATCGTTGGATAAAGAATCATTTTCCAAAGATTTTGATATATTTTTCACATCAGCACGAATAGGAGTCAGAGTAACATTTAAAATTTGTGTGGTATTTAGATCAGACGTGGTTGAATTGTCGATAACCGTTGAAATAATTTGACGATTTTCCAATTCAATATCAGAAGTAGTTATATTTTCTTGACTTCTAGCCTTTTCTAACACAATCACACAGCACACCTGTGAACAAATTATACAAACAAATAATTAATTTAATGGAAATTTACGGTGTGAAAAAGCACATTCATAATTATTGTTATTTAAATATAAGCTCTTTGACTCCAAACCGTGCAATAAAAAATCCTCAGGAAAATATCGGATTGCTTTTACGAATCAAGTGTCCAACCTCACCCTTCACGAAGACCTTATTGTCCCTTTTGTGAAAAATCTTTCCATATCCCGCTATTAGAAATTCCATGAAACCATATCCAATCATCCTAAACCACTAGTCTAGTACAACTTCAAATACTGTATTGTTATTACTTTGTATTGCATTATTATAGGTTTCAAGTTTACCGATGGAACCGATACATTCTAATCATTCAGATAAATTAAATTTTTCATGCCTCCAACTCCAAAACATTCTTGACAGAAATCAAGGATATGGTTTGGTCTTGTGTCTATCGGTTGGTCTGTTCAACATTTTTGATATGGAACAACCATATCTTAAAACTACTTAATCAATTTTAATAAAATTTTAGAGGTAGATCATATATTTTTGAAAGAAGTCATCCAATTTTTAATTCGGTTGGTTTGTCCAAATTAGCTTCCAAATGGTTCCACATTAGTTTTAACCGTATGCTCAAATTTAATCTATATATATAAAATGAATGATTTGTCTGTACATTGGTCAGAATTGAAACTTTTTTGGTTTCATTTTCATTTCATACCATTTATATTTCTTCCACCAGTCTGACTTTATAGGCTCAAAACTGGAAAAACGAAATCGATTAATTTTTTTCATAGGAGAGCGCGAACATTTTGAGTATGTTGAAGGCTTGGTTTCATCGAAAAATATTGAGTAGAACCAAACTTATTAACACTTATACTTCAGAGACTACTTTTACCTTCTGAGACTACAGACCGACAATTTTTAAAAACCACTTTTTATGACTCAGGGGATTTAAAAACGTGAAAATCCAACCAAATTCAAAATCGTATTTTCGCGCCATCATGATGCTTTTTCTTTATATGTGTACTAAGTATAGGAAATGTAATCTATCACTTGTTAAACATTTTTTAAACATTTATAATAATAAATCAATAAAATCATGTATTATGATTTATATTCAGTAGCACTACGTACCTAAATAAAATTATTTGTTTCAAGTTTTCAGTCTGATTTCTTTTTACAGTAGTGAACATGTTTTATGTTCATTCTCAATGAATAAATACGCCTGGAATGTAGTTTGACCCGCAACACATGCATGTATTAAGACGTCTATAAAATATATTTTAGTAAAATCAAGCCAATTTCACAGCTTGTCCGTAATCATTTTTTATTTATTTTAATCGTGTGGTAACCATTAATGTTTGTTACTTTCTTATACAGTGCTTGTTATAGCGCTAAAATTTGGTGGTCTTGCACGTTTTTAGGTCTATTGAGTTCAAAGAAACATGTCTTTGGTCTGTTGACTATCGTCAGTGAATTCATGTTCCTAACAACCAATGTCATTTACAAAATTAATTATTCTGAATGCGATTCATCTTATATTGGCCAAACCTCCCTGTACATTAGCGTCTACACCAGCACGAACACAGCCTCAAACCCAACTAACGTTTTTTTAATAGAGTCTAATTTATAGTTAACCTACGGTGCAATATATATTTTGTTATTTTAGTTTTTAAGTGTTTGTTGTCATATCTTTAAGTTAAGGAAACCAACCACCTCTTTACCCTTACCTAAATTTACAACCTTTACCTGGTCACCTACTGTTAATCCTCTCATCTCCATTTTGTTCCCCCCACCCTTCTGTTCCCCCCACCCTTCTGTTCCTCTAACTAATCTAATCCTTAAACTTTGTCTTCAATCTTACTCAGTTATATTCCAAACTTTACCATGAAACTTATATTAAAGTCTCGTATTTTGTCCTTATATGTTAACCCTGATGATGTAAATTTGGTTTACTTATTCCTATTCATAATTTCCTTTTAAAAAATGTATTTTTTCTGACTTAATTTTCTATCAATAAGTATTAGAAAATAATTTATAAAAAAAATAAGCTGAATGCGAGAATTTGGATTAAATTTTTAAACCTATATGTAAAATTAGAATTCTGGCCTTACAATAAAACACAAACTCATACATGATTTTAAATTGACAAGTTATTTAATTATCAACTAATTAAATGTAACATTGATAAAAATAAGTGACTCAAAATCTACCTTTACAGCACTATGAGGTTGAAAATTATAAAATCTAAACTCGTTCCAAGTTAACCTACGCATTTTGAATAATATTGTTCGTAGGGATGTGTGGTGGACCACTTAGGTGTAAAAAATTGCAATTAAATAATTTTAATGAGACGTTTCGACCCTTATTTACAAGGTCATCCTCAGTCACAGCTTTATTTCTGAAATTACCATAATTAACAATTAAAAACCAATAACGTCTTAATTTAAAAATCATAGAGCACGGAATTATGAAGATTAAACAAAACTATTAACTATACAAAATGAATTAACACTATGTTTGAACTTACATTTACATGCTGGTACTGTAATAGCATACTTATTATCTAAGAGAATGTCATAATTTAAAAAAAGATTATTAACAATATTCGTAATTATATAATTACGAAACGTAATTATTTACGTTTCGTCTTCGTCAAAAACAAATCAGTCAAAATGAAGTTAAAATTAAAAAAATTAAAAAAAAAAAAAACTATTAACAGGCTCATAATACATGACAACGAATTTACGATTAATTAACAATTAATTTAATTTATATGAACATTAAAATATAACAGATAACATTAACATGGTTTATTAAACCAAAATTTAAAAAGAGACTCACCACTGCATAATGCAAAAATTGGATTAAAAGTGTATATGAGAAGCGAGAACATTCACTTCAATAAAATCCTAAATTAGACATATAATTTACATTGATTCTTGTTGTTAATTATGGTAATTTCAGAAATAAAGCTGTGACTGAGGATGACCTTGTAAATAAGGATCGAAACGTCTCATTAAAATGATTTAATTGTAATTTTTTACACCTAAGTGGTTCATCACACATCCCTACGAATATTAATAAAAAAGGTGTCGATCCCAATATTTCCTATAATAATATTGTTTTGTATTTTATTACACTTTTTTTTATTTGATTACACTTTCAAATATCATTGCAAAGGATCGTTAAATTTTTAGACCTCATAGCTTGTATATAATAATGTTCGTTATACCATATGTTAACAATGTACGTATTATATGTTATTAGAGTAGTGCAATCGCTGACCATCTGGTCTGATGGTCTAGGGGTATGATTCTCGCTTAGGGTGCGAGAGGTCCCGGGTTCAAATCCCGGTCAGACCCGGTAAATTTTAAACTGTATATCCAGACGTTGAAAATATGGGAAATGAATCGGTTGAACATCATATCGAATGCAACATCCACTCTTCTAGTGTGATATAAAATAATAATATCACCTCTTAGGGATTTGAACAACCAAAACAGTGCGTTTTAATAAATCAGTATGTGATCAGTTTGTTTGTTTGATCAGTGAGTGATAAATATGTTGAACATAGAGAAAATAGATATTCATGATGAGGCGAATGTTAGAGTATGATAGTAGTAGAGAGTCTAGTAGTCTAGAGTCCTGGTTTCTTACTAAACCATGATTAACCACTCATTTCCTTTTCAACTATTATAAAATGTACCACTTCACTACACAAAAAAGACCAAGTTGTTCTTTAGACTGTATATGAAGTTTGTAATATTAGATTTTGTAATATAAGTGTACAGTTGGGAGGTTCAGAGTGGGGGCAACAAGTCACATATATAGATAGCACTTATTGTACATATTGTACACATATTGTGCAATATGTGACACTTACATATTGTAACACAATCATGTATATATGTGACTTGTTGCCCACTCTGTACCTCCAAACTGTATACTTATATTACAAAATAAAACAATTCATAATATTACCTTGAAGAAGGAAACATATTTTCCGAAACGTCGGAAATCTAAAAAAGTGTTTTTTTTTATTTTTATTTTTGACTGTTCCTCGCTATCCTAAAAATTATTTAAATATTTTATTCATTTCTTGATTTCGGTTTTGGCTTATGGTTTTTCTGAACATGGCTGTCAAATTCCATACAAAAAACTAATGATATCCTCACTCTTATACTTTGAGACCATACCAATTAAAAAAATTATAATGACTCAAGAAATAAAATAAAAAAGAAATACAAAGAGAAGAGGAAGACGCAATGTGTAAAACTATTAGTGCAGCTAGTGAGGAGTGAGATAGTGACCGGTAACTAGCTGACGATGTTGCCCGGTATTCGACAGAAATTTTTTTTCTCTCAAAATATAAAAATGTATTAAAAAATCAAAATTAAAAATCTTCCCTCATGGAGATTTTATTTAGGAGTGTTAAATAAATAAATACGACAGAAGATGGTTTAAGAAAGAAGCCGAAACGCGTATCGTTTTATAATAAGTTCAGGGGTTTTATTACTATCTTTCATCAAAAATATTAGAATACAAGGGTGTATGATATTAATTAGTAATAATTAACTTTTATATAAGTATATTTGTGTAACTAATGAAATTTTCTTATGGATCTAACACTACAAATATTAACTTCTACTTAAGTCAACACGCTGTTTTATTGTTCTTTGTCCTTTACCGATAATTGTTACTATACAAAATTACATGAAACACTTATTGGGAAGATGGAATAGAAAAGAAAACAATAAGGGGAGTATAAGGTTTGAATAAGGGTTGAACCAGGTAGATGTTTATCGATTTACATTCGACTGGAACTTGTGATCGACCCATTGATGTCATATCTGAAACTTTTCCTGGAACAAGTTGGCTTGTTGAGGTAAAGAAAACTATAAAACACCGCCTATCTTAAACCAAACATTGTTTCCCATTGTTCAAAGTCATTAGAAACGAGAGCTCAATTAATTAGCGACAAAACAATAAGAATTGAATTTTTCAAAGAGAATCACTTCAACCGATTAACTAATATGACCAATTAGCGACCTAAGCTGAAACATAATGACTCTGACATGGATATTTGTAGTCTTCAACTATACAATTTTTATTAAATGAACCACGTAAGATAACGGCTTTTGGTAATTGTTCATCTAACGGCAAACTTACTTTTGTTAATTGCCGGCCTTGTTTACATTTTTTCCGAATTGTCCCATTCGGTCGATGTCATTAAACAAATAAAATGTAAGATAAATATAAATAATATGGTAAAGGCCGTCTAAATCAGTGTTACCCGTTCACCACAATGTGGCTGAAAGAGAATTGTCTTAAACAAATTCTATTTGGGTAGCATTTATTATTAATTGCTCCGCTGTTGGTTAAAGTGCTTACGAAAGATTAGTGGTGGAAATGAATCTGTAAAACCTGATATATAATGGTTTTTTAAATTATTAAATAAAACTCATATTTTATAGGTTTTGCAACTAGAATTATTATTGCCGTGATTTTAATACGTTCCTTAGATAAAAATTTGGTCATCCTTGCGTCTAATTACACATTCTGCAAAACTTAACGATCTTTAAGAAGCAACGAAGCAAAATTTTATTTGAACTTTATAAACTAAATCTAAACTTTAATCTGAACTTACAAACCTTAATCCGAATCTGAAGTCAAAATGTTTCCTATATATGTACATTTTCCCTTAAATGCTCTTTATGTTCGAAAAAATTGTGTTTTTGGGGGTTATAAATTTTTGGTCCAAAAAAAATCGTCATTTTTTTTTTTGAAGCGTTTGAATATCTTCAAACCATGCAGAACACGAATCATAAGTAAAAACATCTGCTGACCTTACTTTATTATGAAAAATTATAAATTATAAAATCGATTTTTACTGTATCTTTGTATTTCTATTAATTTTTTAGCTATAAAACAAATGTTTTAGGTCAACAAATGATTTCATTTTTTAAGTATAAGTACAAAACATATTAAACGTAGCTTCAAAACATTAAATTGTGGTATACAGTGAATTATTGAAACCCCTTTTTTGAAATACGTAGAAGATATTATGATGGAGGAAATATTTAATTTTGAATCAGGTAATGCTGTGTGAGGTAGTATTAACATTGTGCACGTACACTGGCGGCAAACTTTATATTGCATCGTAACAACCAATCGCAATCTGTTTCCTCGTCCGCCATCACTAGTTTATATAAATGTTGGACCAATGAGAAATTGTTATTTTCTAAGGGGAGGGATGAAGCTTTTATAGAAGAAGTACCGAAAGGAAAGTGGGGAATTATTAGGTACATTTCCTCCGGTGAAATGGGGATTACAATCAATATAAATCCGTGACGAAGACCAATCAGAGCTCGCATTTTTCCCACGTTCCTTTATAAAAAATAATTTAACAAGTATTTTTCAACCAATAAGACGTTCCTTGTTTTCCTCTTTAGAAGGAGGATAGTTGTATTTTACGAAGTGGGAGGGGAGGGGGGAGTAAAGTGGGGGATGTTGCTCTACGTCATCCTCTTTCTTATAATTCTATATTGCTTTACTACTGCAAGCTTCAACTTTACTTTATCAAGACCAATTAAAATATTTGTAACCAATGTTAGGTAATGTTCCTGGTAGGGGAAAGGGGTTGGAAGTTGGGGCTGAGAAAGGCTTTCCCGTTCTACCCACTCGTTCATAGCCCCCCCCCCCCCTCCTGAAAAACATGGAGGGCAATCAATAATTTCCAGGAAAATACGATCCGGTTTTTCTCCGTCGTTCCTTTTTAAAATCATTTTCATATTGACATAAAAAATCCGGGAGTCTCTGGGTTTGGGTGTTCTAGAAGTACCCAAACATTTTGATCAACGAGTCTTTGTGGGTTTTCGTTATGGTGGGTCAACCAATTTGTTTTTAGCCCTAAATTGTTAATAAATTTGGTTCGACTCAATGTTTTTCAATGAAACCAAGCCTATACAACATGCGCAACATGTTTGCGCTTACCTCTGAAAAAAAATTAATCGATTTCATTTAGCCAGTTTTGTACCTATAAAGTCGGACTGGGGGCGACAGACACTCATACATACACACAAGAAAAAAATTAAGCCCGAATGCGGTTTTCGGAGTGTATGAAATGAATAAGTATCCAAACATTTTCTGACCAATGTGCAGACAAAACATTAATTATATATATATATATATATACTGAGAATTGATCAGTTCCGATTATTGGACAGTTAATTCGTGGGTAATCGTTTACTTGCTTACCCAACCTATATTTTTTTTTTTTACCATTTAATAAGGAATTCCATTGTCTAAAACTCTGGTTTCCTGGGAGAGAGGTGCCGTTATATAGCTGCCGCAATCTAGCGATTGTGGCATCACTAACTCAGACATTATAAACTAAATAACGATGGTTGGTAGAAGAGACGCCTTTTTAACACTACGTTTTTATTAGCTTGCTTTCTTGTTTGTTTGTTTGTTAGTCCAGTACAAATTTTGCGATTTTTAACTATAACTTCCCGAGTAGCTAGACATTTGAAAGTTTTAGAATAGCTCAGAACACGATGACAATGCATTATTTAGATTTTAATACTTTTAGCCAGGGGTATCCAACTCCAGTATTCTAGAGGTGTAAGAGCACTAGCGCTCCACGAGAATATGGTGGTTAAAATTGTAAACTACTTATGATCTTTTGACATTTGTACTATTTTGTAAATAAACAATACAAAAAATAAACAGCCTCGGTGGCCGAATGAGATGCGCGATAGCTCAGAATGAGAAAGTTCCCGGGTTCGAATCTAGCAAATTGACAAATTAATTTATAAATTTATTTCTTTGAATTAAGAAACTCAAAATATTTTGAATGGTGTAAAATATTTAGTTACAATATTAACCGGAATTCCCGTGGAGCGCTAGTAGTCTAACACAGGTAGATAAAGAGGGGAGTTGGAAATCTTTCCGTTTAAGGATTCTATGATCGCTGCTTTTAGCCATCTTTTAGCAGAATTTAATTCGTTTTCAAAAAATTTTGCTGTGCGGAAAGTTAGTTCGGAAAAAATCCGCAAGTTATTTTAATTGTTTTGACATGTCCCATATTTACCATCTCCATTTTGATGGGTTTCAAATTTGTAATTTTTTATTAAGAGGTATACATTGAATGACATCGAAAAAGGAAAAGTAAACAAAGAATCAAATTAATTGACGTGTGACAACCAGGTTTGTTTACACTTGTGTCTTGGGTATCGGTTTATTTTTTCTGCATCTGTACTTCTCTTTACTAGTACACATTTTTCTTCTCTTACTCTCCCTACACCGGGGCACATCAATGACACGGTTTAGATTCGTTGTTGGTTAGATCCGTTGTACAAAGATTTGTCCTTTTATTGGTTTAAGATAAGCTCTCTAGATGGTTGTCATTTATGTGAAGTAAATAAATTCGGAATTATTTTTTTTCACTAACATTATATTATAACAATGACAATTATAAGAAGGTAGGGTTAGCGAGATGCTGTCAAATAAAACACAGTTTAAGGTTTATGCTAAACCTTAAATAAATAAATAAATAAAGCCTTTATTGTTCAATCATAAAAGTTAAATACATGCAGATATTATATATTATACAAATACATACACATTATTACATAATACTTTCCTTTTTTTTTTTTTTTTTTTTTGCACTATATTAATAATGAACATTTATTATTATAGTATTGAACTAAGCCCATTGCTGAGCAAAGGCCTCTCCCATTTTCTTCCACTTATATCTGTCCAAAGCTATCCTTGTCCAGACCTTGCCACCATGTTCTATGATCTCCTGGTTCCATCTTCTGTTTTGTCGTCCTCTTTTTCTAGTCATGTATGAAGGACACCACTCGCTACTTATTTTTGCCCATCTGTTATTGTCCATTCTACGCACATGACCTGCCCAATTCCACTTGAGATGTTGCGCTGCTACAACCACATCTTTGAACTCAGTCTATTCCCTAAGCTCCTGATTCCTCATCCTGTCTTTCCTTATTATTCCGACCGTACACCTCTCTATAGCTCTCTGAGTGACTCTTAGCTTTTGGATATCGCTTTTCAATAGAGTCCACGACTGGGCACCATATAATATACTAGAAAGAATAGAAAGAAAGAATGCTAAACCTTAAACTGTAACTAAACCTAAACCTTGTAGCATAAACCTTAAACTGTGTTTTATTTGACAGCATCTCGCTAACCCTACCTTCTTATTACTCTTGATCTGTCACGAACTACCTTAATTATTAATGACAGTTATATTATCAACATTACATATGATTCAACAGAAAATTTAAAAAAGTAGTATATAAAAAGTTATTTTAATCTTGTAATTATTATGCAGTGACGTCTAAATTACGGCCGCAATATAACGATATCACTCTCCTAGGAAACCAGAGCTTAAATAACTATTAAGACAAGAGCTATTTGGTCCAAAGAACTTAGGGACAATAGAATCTCACTTCTGTGGTGATAATATCACTTAATATAATTAACTATTTACACAATATGATGGAATATTAAAAACATTAAAGTAATTTAGCGTGGATAACCAAATTAACGGGTGCCAATACGGGAACGGATAGTCGAGACTGTGCTGAGCCCAGCGTATTTTTATACCTATACGGCTTAGGACTACGCAACCTCGTTTGACTGTTGTATGCCTGGTCAAATGGACAAATTAAGTCAAGTAAGTATATAGTATGAAGCAGCTAGCTGCGAGCTGCTTCCACGTATCCAAAACAGCTGAGACCTGAGGCCCAGTTACCAGTTTATCCCCTCTTACCCAACCAGCCTCATACAACCACTCTTACATAATTTCTTTCCCTTACCACTTTTAGTTTTTTTTACTTCTTAAATATTTGCTAAATCAACAGGTCTGATGGTCTAGGGGTATGATTCTCGCTTAGGGTGCGAGAGGTCCCGGGTTCAAATCCCGGTCAGACCCGGTTATTTTTTATAATAATCATTTATAAGCAACAAATAATCAAAAAGGCCTCGTATAAGCTTATTCGGAAATCTATCTTCAATTATTTAATTCCTGTTAAGTCGCTGTTAAACGCTGATACAAAGCAAGTGTGCAGAGGCCTTTATACTATAAGGCCTCTTTCACACGAGGCGTTTAGTTGATTCAACTAGTTGATCTGGCGGTTGAAAAGGAGTGTGGCCTGGTAGCAAGTGTTAAGGAATCGCCCGAACCTACAGTCAACTCGTCCGCCCAGGCGACTGGAGGCCAGGCGCATGAGCCGCACACATTCTCCTAACCATAGTTGATTCAACTAAAATGACACTAATACAATCTCGTTATCGTCATTATTCATTGACTTAAAAATTTAACTCATTATTTCTATAAGAAGAAGGTATAAACTAGATAAAAACGCACTACCGAGAATCGAAGCGTGGATCTTTAGATTCTCGCTCTAGTGTTCTAACCACAAAGCTTTGACAATTCTTCTAATGGAAGTTATTAAGGTTATCTTACAGCATTTAATTGCGTCTGTAAAGTAACTACATAAGTTCTCTAGAATTCACAGCTCTCTCATCACAGCTTAGGACTATATTATTATGTTGTGTTCCCAAGTGGAGAGATAACCTTTTTGATGAGCTTTAGCCTACAGTGTTTTTGTATCACTTATAGAATTAAGTATTTTTTATGTCTTATATTTACTTTTATATTTAATAAAGGTATTATATAATTTAAAAAAATATTAGGCGAAATATGTTGTCTCAATTTTATCGTTAAGTTAAAGCGAGAAATTATGTATGGGTGTATGTTTGACGTTATTTACTCGCTCATTTCTATGACTATAATTTTAGTAATTGTAGGTTGTTTCAGTCGAGGAATATGTTTAGCATATCACGTATATTGTAGCACGCTCTTTTTTTTTTTTTTTTAAAATGTGCAAATTAAATTTTTATAGTTACACTAAATTTAACCAAGTCTTCTCAGGTAATAATCGCCGGAAATGCTAAAAGAAAAATATAAGTTGAAAATATTTTAGGCTCAAAAAAAAAAAAAAATATGCTTAATCTAAGCTTAGTACACACCAGGCAACAAAATGTTGGCAGCTTGTTGACGTTGATATTGCTGTCATGGTCATGTATCATATCATCAAGCCACAAGTCGATAGTTACTCATCAACATCGGGTGGCATAACATCAAAGTAAAATGTTGCCGGTTGCTTGTATCTGTGTTGGTGTTGTTCTTGTGTATCAACATAATGTGGGCAACACTTTGTATCCCTTTGAACCCATTCATACCATTAATAAGTTGATTATATAAAAATATTTTTAAATACATGCTTTTATTCGTATTCTTCTCAGGAAGCCCTTTCATTTGATATCCATATCATGGGCGTACTTAAAAAATAACTAGCCGCTATCTTGAGCTGCCCGCCTTCTTGGATTTAGAATGACGTCACTTAGCTAACCATGCATTGTCATCCAAGCTAAAAGTGTATGCAAAATTTCAATTCAATCGGTTGAGGATAACTGCTTTAAAATTCAGTTGCAAAATTTGACCCGAACATACATATCTACATACATACATACATACAAACATTGCAAGTTAAATAAAAGCTTGTAAAAACAATATATTTGCATAAACTTAATTATCATGTACCGACATCATCTCTTTTTTTTATAAAGAGAACTACATCGCAATTGTATAATATGATTATGAGGAGCCACGCACGGTGTTAGCATATTAGCCGGCCGCTGCGCCGGCCATGGTCTAGGTCTAATGGTATGATTCTCGCTTAGGGTGTTTTACAATTTCAATTTTTTTTTTTTTTTATACATATGTATTATAATACCATAAGGTTGAATAAAGCAAAGACGGGCTATATATTTCATTATCTTACTTAGTACACTAAAATTATTAGTAAACATTTAACACCAATGTAGACCTGAAAAAGACTTTTGGACTCAAATTAATTATCGAATAATGTAGAATATTTATTGTTTATAACATTGCTTTCCTTAAGTACGGAACTCGCGAAATTCGGTGTAAAGCAGGTCTGATGGTCTAGGGGTATGATTCTCGCTTAGGGTGCGAGAGGTCCCGGGTTCAAATCCCGGTCAGACCCGATTACTTTTAACCACGCTTGATATGAATTATGGTATCTCTTATTTAGTTTGATTAGGCCTCAATAATAAACCAGATAAATTCTTAATTAAATTCTTTAATTACGCTAGAATGAAGAAATTATAAATATTTTGCATTGGACTTTTTAAACACATTATTATTTTTTTTTACAACAAATATATGATTATTTAATCAATAATTTTTTTTTTATTCAATACAAAAATGATAACATTAACAAAAATAAATATATAGTATACCTACATAGAAGAAAATAATAACAACTTTATTAGTAAGTTTCCATTTTTTAACGTACAGTAACTTAACATAAATTAAATAAAAAAAATGTTTAGGTTTTTTTTCAAATCCTGATGTACATATTTCCAAATCAGCTGGTAGCTGTGGATAATCGAATAAAGATACTAAGAAATGATAGCTCCCGTCCTACTATCTATCAAACCAACGGTCACACGAGGAATAAAATAATGTGATCCCAATGGGAATTAAAGTGTGCTCACTTGGACTGGTTCGATTCCCAGAGGGGTCACATCTATTTGTATCCAATACTATGGTCAGAAGGTTGAAATGAATACCGGTTTATCTGCGTAGGCTATTTTCGTCAAACTGTAATGTGCACTTCTCACAAATATCAGACTACGCTCAAATTAGTGCAATGTGACTGATTGTTAAAACATTTTTATATTTTTATTGTGAATGAGCCCTTAGATTAATTAGGACTAGTCATTGGTTTCGTGAGTGGATTGGAGTAACTAAATCGGTGGTTTTTATGGACTGAAAAATGCAAAAATTCGTAGTTGGAATGCCAGCGACCGAGTGAATATTTTCTCACTTCTACCTCCCTTTTAAAATTCCAATAAAATTGGATGGTGAAGAATGCTAAATTTTCTTTTATAAAAAAGAATATTTAAGAAAAGGAAAGAGACGTTATGGAGTATTTGGATTTAAACGTATAGATTAATTTGTGTAGCTTCACGAGTATCCTTCCCTTTTGACAATCGGATTTGAATGGCTCTAGTAAGCACAGTCAATAAAACACTGGCTCCAACATTATTGGCAGCAGGTGCTGCTAGAACAGGTTGTGAGAGAAAATATAACTGATTTATCAGTCATCAATGACTTTAAATTAAATGTTTTAAACTTTAAACAATCATGTTATCATAGAAGAGGTTTAGTTCAATAACCAAAACAACATCTTCACACAAAATAATTGTATTTAAAACAATTGACCGGTTTCGGCTGTTCTAAAACAGCCTTCTTCAGATAATCTGTGAAGGTTATAAAGATACTTTAAAAGTTTTTTCACTTGTATTTTTTGAGTCTCTTTATGATGAACTTAATGATTCCGTACCGCTCACCGTACGGTAAGTTAAGGATCTAGCAAAGTTATCGCCCCTTCCACTGTCGTTCTTTTCCGACAGATTTACTTTTTCTTGATCGCGAAGGAAAGCACGGCATGATTGATAATCATGTTCATTACCATCCACACAACTACTTTCCTGCACTCTTTCCTGTGAGACGATCCGCCCATTCCATCCTGCAGGCTTGTAGTGTGACTACAGACCCTTCATTGCTCTTCTACATGAAATAGCATAATCCTGTTTGTTTTTCAATTTTGTGAGGCGAGAAGGAAAGAACGCATATGTAGGGGGCATATCAATGACACGGTTTTGATTTGGTGTTGGGGAGATCCGTTGCACAAAGTGTTGTCCTTTTATAGGTTAAAGATCAGCTCTCTGGATGGTTGTCATTTATGTAAAGTAAATAAAGTCGGAACTATTTTTTACTACGTTTTTATTAGCTTGCTTTCTTGTTTGTTTGTTTGTTTGTTTGTTTGTCCGGTACAAATCTGGCAATCAATTTCTAACTAACTTCCCGAATAGCTAGACATTTGAAACTTTTAGCATAGCTCAGAACACGATGACAATGCATTATTTTAATACTTTTAGCCATCTTTCAGCAGACTTTAATTGGTTTTCAGCAAATTTTGCTGTACGGAAAGTTAGTTCGGAAAAAATCCACAAGTTATTTTATTTGTTTTGCCATATCCCATATTTACGCAATCTTCATTTTGACGGGTCTCAAATTTGTGATAGATAAACATTGAATGACAGCAAAACAGGAAATATCGATTTTATTATTTATCGATTATATTATTTATACTATTTCAAATATATCGATGGCACGCTTTAGATTTGGTGTTAGGGAGATCGGTTGTACAAAGATTTGTCCTTTTATAGGTTTAAGATCAGCTCTCTAGATGGTTGTCATTTATGTGAAGTAAATAAATTCGGAACTATTTTTTTTTTTCACTAACATTATATATTATATAACAATAACAACTATATTATCAACATTACATACAGAACATTTAACAGAATAATTACATTCAACAGAAAATTTAAAAACGTAGTATATAAAAAGTTCATTTTATCTTGAAATTATTTTCACTAACATTATATAACAATAACAATTATTATATTATCAACATTACATACGATTCAACAGAAAATTTAAAAACATAGTATATAAAAAGTTCTTTTTGTCTCTAAATTATTATTACTATAAACCTCCATATTTATTTATTTTTTTTGCCATAATGATAAAGTTAAAATTTTTATACGCTTCAAGAACATTTTTGAGCACATTCTTTCTTGACGGTATCAGAATTCCTTACGGAAAGAACGACAGTGAATGGGGCGCTATTAAATTGATTTATATGTCGATTAATTAGTTCGGTGTTTTGGATAAGTGATCGTGTGGAGGTTTGGAGATGAGGCAGGGTGGAGGGGTACGGTCTCCTAGGGAACAGAATATTGATTAAGCTCACCTGGGGGGGGGGGGGATGCTTCAGGACAGAATAAATTTATTGGATTCACGCATCCCTGGACCCACGTATGTCTAATCTCTCAAGTCAAAACAATCCGTTCGATAACACTGACCTTCCCCAACCTGAAACCTACTCCACTAGAAAATCCACTACTAGACGTCCTCTCTACGATAGATATACTGTGTCCCATATCTTCCTTTTTCTCTTTATAAAAGGGTCAAACAAAGCTGGGGAGGATTTATTACCATGGGCATGGGCACCTGCAACTGTTAACTATCGCCATTGCTGATGACTCTGATATGATAACTGGTGAAATATGCTAAAATAGTGTTACCAGGTTCCTCTTTGAATAGTAGTACTAAAGAAAAAATTTCCTCTTTCTCAAAAATTATGAAGGGTATGAGTCTGAAGGCTAATGTCAAGAGTCAAAAGTATGTACATAACTGTCCAAGGTGAGTTGTTCAAGCAAGAGAAACAGTTTTATTATTCCTATTTACCGTATAATTATTACCTATATGACTCTTCTATGCGGTCATTTACGTAAGACATTCCTACTATATATTTTGAACATTATGTTCTCCCAACACAGCAACGATTAAAACATTATCATTTTACAATGTTCTAATGCTGTTTTATTTATTTCATTTACTACTGGTTTGGTTTTTGTACACACCCAGCCAATAATATAATTAATAATTACTTCGTATTCTTAAAAAAAATATTGTTAATCTCGCCTTTTTATCTTTAATAGCCGTAAAAAAATATATGAAGGGATTGGGAGAGAATAGTACATTACACGTCTAGTGCGGAAAGTAGCATTTCGCTTGAGAGTGTGGAGTCTGCACCCGAGCGATAGCGAGGGTAGTAAAACCACACGAGCAAAGCAAAATGCAGTTTTCGCATGAGTTGCGTACCGTACTTTATCTACGATTGTTGGATTTTAATAATAAATACAGAAAAAAATATTTTATAAACTTCCTGTGTGTAAGTTCGTATTTGTCTTATGATAAAGATGACATTAATTCATTAGTTGTATTTTGTGCAGATATAATTATTTCGGGAGGCGTATTATTCTCCTTATTTTCGTCATAATGACATACGGAATTAACGGACGAGTTGACTGGGACTCTTTTCAAACGCTAGTAGACCATAGACTAGACCTACAAATTTCACTTAAAACACCAAATGACATCGACGAAGCAGTACAAGTACTGACTAAAACAATACAGACTTCAATTTGGGACTCAACTCAACCAGTTAGTAGCAGACAAAACTATAGATCTAATTTACCAATTGACATACGTACATTAATTAACGAAAAAAGACGAGCTAGGGCCAACTGGAAACAAACTAGGTACCCATCAGACAAACGGACTTACAACATTGCTAGTAGAAAACTGACTAACTTACTGAGGCTTTATAAAGAAGACAAATTTAAGACTTTTACTTCACAACTAACAAAAAAAGATAAATCACTTTGGAACGCGACCAGACGAATCCTTTCACAAAAATCAATCCCTCCTCCTATTCTAAATCCTGATAACTCCTGGGCAAAGTCTGAAACTGAAAAGGTTGAAGTCTTTGCCCAACATCTTACTAACCTTTTCTCCCCACATCCTGACATAATTGATCACGATCACGAAAACCTTGTTAACCAAGATCTCCTATCTCCACTACAATTATCTCCGCCACCCAAAGCCTTTAATCCCTCTGATATCCTTTACTGTATTAATCACCTTTCACCACGAAAAGCTCCCGGTTACGACCTTATTACCTCCGAAATCCTAAAACACCTCCCTAAAAAAGGCATCCTTTTCCTTACTTACAAATTCAACTCTGTCCTTAAAACAACTCACTTTCCAATCCTGTGGAAATTCGCCACTATAATAATGATTCCTAAACCATCCAAACCTCCTCATCTGCCATCATCCTATCGACCTATAAGCTTACTCCCAGTAATGGGAAAAGTCCTAGAAAAGCTCCTTTTACGTAGACTCCTTCCCATACTTAAACCATTCATTCCTGACTATCAGTTTGGTTTCCGTGCTCACCATTCCACCATCCAACAGTGTCATCGCATTGTCGATGTCATTGCCTCCACCCTTGAGAAGAAAAAGTTTTGCTCAGCTGTCTTCTTGGACGAGGCGCAAGCATTTGACCGAGTTTGGCATGCTGGGCTTCTTTGGAAACTCAAGGGCATCCTTCCATTTACCTACTACCTTATCCTCAAGTCCTTTCTAACCGATAGATCGTTCTGTGCAAGCTTAGGAACCACTTCCTCCCCCATCTGCCCTGTAAGAGCAGGAGTACCTCAGGGTAGTATTCTTGGACCCCTCCTATATTCCATCTACACATATGATATCCCTCAACACCCTTCCTCAGTCCTTGCCACCTTCGCAGACTGCAGACGATAAGGCAATACTATCAGTCCACCAAGACCCTCAAATTGCGTCCAATAACACCCAAAGTCACCTTCTCCTTCTCGAACCTTGGTTAAAAATATGGAGGATCCGGATTTACGAACAGAAAAGTGCACATGTCACTTTTACTCTTCGACATAGTACCTGTCCTCCAGTCATTCTTAACCAAGTCCTTATTCCTCAATCTAGCACTGTCCGTTACCTTGGCCTTCACCTTGATCGACGACTCACCTGGCAACACCACACTAAGACTAAACGTATTGACATCTCAAGACGCTACAAGTTGCTGCTTCGTCTTTTAGATCGTAGGTCCAAGATTACACTAAGTAATAAACTTCTTATCTACAACACAGTCTTAAAACCGGCTTGGACCTACGGTTTGGAGGTTTGGGGTAGCACCAAGCCTTCCAACTCCCGCCGACTACAAACTCTTCAATCAAAGATCCTTCGTAAAATCACCGATGCTCCTTTTTACGTATCCAACCTCACCCTCCATAATGACCTCAATATTCCTTTTGTCCGTGACCTATCTATATCCAGATACCATAAATTCCACGAGTCCTTATTAAATCACCCCAATCCTTTAGTAGAACTTCTTTCTTCCCAATCCATCCCTGATAATCCTCCTCGCCGCCTGAGGAGACAGTGGCCCCGAGATCTATTAAATATGGAATTCCATATTAACAATTAATTATCAATTAACTCATACTTATCATTCCTTACAACAAACATTTCTTTTCTTTTTTTAATTAGTGCTTCTTTTCTCACTCACTTGTTTTTATTGTTATATTTGTTCATATTCTGAATGATTCTCGCCAAAAGGAGTAATCAATGGATTATTACCTTTATCATGTAATTCACGGTCCAAAAAACATTGTTATCAGTAGGTATCACTTATAACATTAACAAATTATGTAGTTGTGATAATCAATAAAGAGAGAAAAAAAAAAAAAAAAATGACATACATCACTCAATGTTTTTCACTAAAAACTCGATAAAAACAGTTACTTTAATTAAACAAAAAGCAAATTAGTTTTGTTAAATGTAAACAAATTCGCTAATCGTGCGTTAGGGTGAAGCATTCTTCTTTTTTACCGCACTAGGGCGGAAAAAAAGAGGAATTATGAAACACTCATGAGCAATGAATACAACTACGGAAAGAGTCACTTTTTACGCATCTAAACAGAGAAACAATGTTTATATTTCGTATCAATCGTAGATAAAAAATATTTCAAGGATCTGTTTTCAACTGTGCTGTGTTCAATGTTCAATGAAGCTTAAATGGAGAACTCTCTTTTAAAAGAACAAGTGTTTTTTATTTCGTAAACATAGTCTAATATTATATATGGGGTGAAATATTGATTTAAGGGAGTTTTTGTTTAGAATTACCTCCCCTTTCCTTTAAACTGCATTTATATCCAAGGGGTGAACTATTTTGTAGGTCACACAAAGGTTTATTATTGTGGCGTTCATTATTACTGGCCCTTATAGTAGTATATAGGCTTAGATACTTCCCTAGCAATTATTAGTATTTATCTTAGAATCTTTATCAAGAGATAGATTAAATCTAAAGTATCCCTTGTATAAAGCAATTATCCTTTAGAAGTTAATACCTCTCTACATCAGATGAACTCCTACAACGCTTTAACGAATCATTTCCATCATTTAAATAATCTTATCAAGAATCAAGCCGCATTATTATAATCCGAAGCACAATGCTCCGTGAAGGGCTTCGCCATACCAAAGAGCTTAAATGACTCATAAGTAACGGATGAGACCATCAGCTGTATGTATCATATAATTTGCACTCGAATAGACGCCACTTCCCATAAGCCAGCTACCCATTTAAATGGCGATGCTGGGTGAAAACCGGGGTGTGTGGCTTCTGGCTACTACGCTGAGTACAGGCATCATTTTCAAGGGAGTTGTTAATGATGAGGAAATTACAACTGAATTGACAGGATTTACAAAATCAAATCATAGCAAATTTGTAAACAAATTGCATTACTGTCCATTCTATAACATCGTATTTGCACTTAAGAATTATTCACTCAAGATCATTCGAAATAACCGTACCTATATCATTTGGACAAGAAAAAAAAGACCTAATATTTATATTGTTATTGTAACTAGCTGACCCGGAGAAATTCGTACCGCCTGATAAACATTAATAACATAACAAATGTATAGCTGCTACCTTTGAAAACCCTTATAAATAGTTTATTTAGGCATAAATAATGCTGCCTTAAATGAAAAATGTATATTACAATTTGCAATATCTACTTTTACAATATACAATATTGGCATAAGAGACACACATATAAACAAACATTAATTTTTATTTATATAGATATAGGTAATAGAAATATTTTTCCAGTATTTTCAATTTTATCCCCTTCCTAAATGAAATTATGACAAGAATGTACATAACAATTACTGTACTCTTAAAGAGTTTTTCAACGATATGCATCATAAAATGTTTTCACTAATTTGAGATTTGTACCCCGTACCTCTGTGTACCAAAATCGGAACATAGTTTTACTAACTCAGAAACCTTCCCGGGCATGCGTACAACCATTACTGTACGCTTAAAGAGCTTTTCAACGATATTCATCATGAAGGGTTTTCATTACTTTGACATTTGTACCCCTTACCCCTGTGTACCAAAATCGGAACATAGTTTTACGAACTTACAAACCTTCCCAGGCATGCGTGCAACCATTCCCCAAAGTTTCATCGCAATCGGATCAACGGTTTAGGCAGGCGAAAGAGACAGACCGACAAACATTAATTTTAATTTATTACTACGTTTTTATTAGATTGCTTTCTTGTTTGTTTGTCCGGTACAAATCTGGCAATCGATTTCTAACTAACTTCCCGAATAGCTAAACATTTAAAACTTTTAGCATAGCCCAGAAAACGATGACAATGCACTATTTTAATACTTTTAGCCATCTTGCAGCAGAATTTAATTGGTTTTCTGCAAATTTTGCTGTATGGAAAGTTAGTTCGGAAAAAATCCGCAAGTTATTTTATTTGTTTTGCCATGTCCCATATTTACGCAATCTTCATTTTGACGTGTTTCAAATTTGTAATTTTTATAAATAAGAGATAAACATTGAATAACAGCAAAAATATATCGATTATATTATTTATATTATTTCAAATATATCGATGGCACGGTTTAGATTTGGTGTTGGGGAGATCCGTTGTACAAAGATTTGTCCTTTTATAGGTTTAAGATCAGCTCTCTAGATGGTTGTCATTTATGTGAAGTGAAGTAAATAAATTCAGAACTATTTTTTTTTTTTTTTTTTCACTAACATTATATATTATATAACAATTATTATATATCAACATTAAATACGATTCAACAGAAAATTTAAAAACGTGGTATATAAAAAGTTCTTTTTATCTTGAAGTTATATAGATTATAATTATTGGTTTAAAAAGGAAGAAAGTAGAATTAGGTAAGGGAAAGTACTTTCCTAAATCCTTTATTTTAGCTTTAAATTAAATCGATTATAGTCAATTAATCCCTAAACTTTTCCTAAATACCTAAATGGAAGTGGTTACCTAAGAAATACATTATCTTTCGTTACTCGGGATAACCACGGCTCTTAACCTTAGTAATTTATTTGCTGGACACTGTAATTAAGTCACTTATTGACTCGGGCAATTATGTAGGATGAAATCCCAAGTGAAAATAATTTATCTTTTACCGATATTACCCAAATATCCGTCCCACTATCGACGACGACTATGTTGAAACCGGTCTGCATATAATTAATATTATTTGCGGATTACGATGATATATTGATTATCCGAACTAGTAATAGTATTTGTTATTTACTAACTTTACTTGTTTACCCTTTGCCTTCATTGTGGATAATTACCGTAAAATCTCAATCAGTAATATTAAACTTATTGGTCAGATATATTTAATTTTGATTGTTATCTCGCCGGATGTAAGGGAAGCTTTGTGATCATTGCATATCATATATTTATGTCTCCAAATTGAAACCTTCCTCAACAAAAAAAATACACCAAATAACATTTTTAGTCTCTTGTCTACCAGTAGTTTTTTTGCGAATAACCACATTTGGACTACTATTTAAAGAATTTATCTCTATATTTAATGGTAATTATGATAATAAAAACATAAAATCTTCTACTGATTTATTATACATGTTGATTGTCAACAGTAACAGAAAATTATTCATAATTAAAGAGCCTGCATGAAGAATTGGTATCGGGAGGTAAAATCCAATTTTCTTTCCGGGGCGTTGTTCATTTCTTCATTTCTTCAATTTTGATTAAGATTTCTCCCTATTTAAACTTTTAAAATGTCCGCTTCAAAGTGTGCACTATTTGCTCACAATCTGACCACATAACGGTCGTTGATTTATGTTAGTCAGGGCCGTGCATGGGATGGGCCCCGTATACGGAACCCGGACAAGAATTGTCAAATATATATAACATGGGAGCGTTAATAATAGTTCTCAGGTACAGGGCCCTTTCCAGGGACGTGCCCCGAATGGGGCACACACATACGGACACGTTCACTAGAAAGCTAAACAAGAACACGAGTGAGGCACATCAACTGTCCGGGGTTGTTCAGGTTCAGAGCTGTTTATAGCTCATTTCCCCTTTCTCCATATAAAAGACAATTTATCCAAACTATCACCGTACTTGGCCCGGTGTAGCATAAACACTTTCCGGACAGTTCCCCGGTCTTTTCTAACATAAATACACCTTAAACCAGCCACCGTGATCACGGAACGACTGCCCCCTTCTCGTCGGCTTCCGAATATGTAAGGAGGATACACCGCACCACTCGATTCTTTACACTATAGGCCTATAATTTTAATGTTCTAATGGAAATGTCAAAATTAGTCCAGGAATTAATTCTATAAATTTCAACCTTTTGCACACATTTTTTTCTTCTCGAGCATGCGCACAGCCTAATTATTTAATTGTAAGACTCATATTAATTTTAATATGTACCTATATACATGAGTATAGTTTATTTGATATTACTTGGATTATTTGTATATATTGTGTTACATCTTCACACCTGTTAATTACCCGAGCTTTCATCGTCCGCGTTTAAAACTAAGAAATAGTCCAGTCAAATGGTAGTTTGAAGTGGAAAGTTCTGGTGTAATAATTGTTGTTAGTGGTTTACTTTATGTTTTTGGGGTGCTGAACACGAATCTGAAGTTGTCCAACAAAATTTCCCGAGGCAAATATATGAGAAATCATCGAAAAACCACTACATTTTTAAAAAAAAATGTTTATTGGTTTTCAGCTTGTAACTTGCAAAGCAATATATACACGCAAAACATTGAATGGTAGTAAAATAAAAAAGAGAAAATAACCTACAATTTATGTTTATAACATTTCTTTGTACGTCGTATGGTTTTCACGCAAATGGGAGTTGAAATATCGGGATCGGGTAAAATCGGTCATTTTTGAAAAAATAACAGTCATGCGCCATGACTTAATGAGCAATTTTTCAAAGAAATCAGCGTATTATTGGCTTGTGATAATATACGAAAATTTTTGTTTAGAATTTTAATGGGTGAAAAAAAAATTGGTACACAGGGGTACGGGGTACAAAAGTCAAAAGTATATACCCTTCAAGATGCATATCGTTGGAAAGCTCTTTACGAGTATAGTAATTGTTGTTAGGTACACTTTTGTCATATTTTCATATAAGAGGGGGGTAAAAATGAAAAAAACACGTTTTTATGCTTTTTAGACCCTAAATTTCATGGACGTTTCCATTTTATCCCTCATAAGTCATGGTGCATGACTGGTCTTTTTTCAAAAATTACCGATTTTCCCGGTATTTCAACTCCTATTTGCGTGAAAGCCATATGACATACAAAAGAATGTTATAAACATAAATTGAAGGTTAGTTTCTCCTTTTTATTTTATTAATGGACTACTTTTTGCGTGAATAGATTGCTTTGCAAGTTATAAGCTGAAAACCACTAAAAAATATTATTTTTAGTGGTTTTTTATTGATCTCTCATATTTGCGGGGAGAAATTTTTTTGGACAATTTCAGATTCGTGTTCAGCACCCCAAAAAACATGAAATAAGTCACTAAAAACAATTACACCAGAACTTTCCACTTCGAGCTCTTGTTGTGCACCATTTGACTGGACTAAAACTAAATAATTCTCGGGGAAATGACTTAATTCAGTTATATTCATATTTAAATAAATGTTTTCGAGAAATTTTTTTAAATGTTTTTGAGCGGCACCACCGCCCCAGTTTTAGACCTAAAATAAATTTCTCATGAGCGCAGAATAAAATTTTAGATTCGTATAAAGACAAACCCACAACCTTTCTTCAAAATATGGCAGGCCTATAGAAGTTGAAAATATCTACAACAGTTTTATGGACCAATGACTTTTTCTTCTTTGTTTCCATCGGTTTTATACCTTAGATCCTGATAGAAACTTAAATTTAATGTAATATTTGTACATTTTTCACGAGTTCTTTTAGTTTTTCCATACTTATAGGGCAGTTAGAATCACACATTTGAAATAGAGCAGTTGGATAATAGGTCAATATTCCTGGATTTTCGAAATCTCATGTAGGCAGCAACAGCGACCTTTCACCTATCTTGAAGGTTAAGTGTGCAAAATTTCATCAAGTTCGGAATAAAGATTTGTTTAATAGAGTAACATTAACAGACACTCTTCTTTATATATTAATAAAAAGTATGTAGACTTAAAGAAAAGCAGTTTATATGTATATATATCGAAGGAAATTTTCTAAAGATAAGGGTTTATAATATGGTGCAATGTGAAAACACATGAGAGGAAATTTTTAGTTGAAATGTAATGATTAGAGGCAGAAGTGAAGCCCGCAAAGTAAAGTCTGCAGCTATGGCAACGTGACCGCCATCTTGTTTCTGACTGCTAATATTGATTTAACCGACCCTCTCTAGTTTCCATTTATCGAAAAAGGATATTTTCAATGCTTATTTAAATCACATAATATTATACTCTGATGCAGGAAACCCTTGACTCATCGGTATCAAATAAAACAGTTCACTCAGATAAATATCAATATTATGCATTATATTCATTTCATATTCACCATATACCAACTCCTGCTCCTGCTAAATAATTGACTTACAATTAATATTTTACATTAAGATTATTTGTTAGAATATGCAACTCCAGCTTTATTATTTTGCTTCCGAGCTTACCGAAGCATTGTGTTCACTTTTAAGAACGAAAAAATTTTATGTCTCCGATTTTAAAAATTCCAAGATAGAAATCCGTTTAAGACATCAGAGAACATTTTTGGTCTGTCTGTCGGTCTGTGTGTCCGCGAATCCATGAAACGTGTGACGATAACTAGAGTAAATGTCGACCGATTTTGATGAAATATAGTAGACATGTTCATTTTACAAATGCCTAGGACGAGTTCGTTGGATAACGTTATCCGTCCAAGTGTTCACGCGCAACGCTCGCGTAAACGTGAACTTCAAATTTAAAATTGGAATTTTTGGTCGGGAAAAAATCTAACTTCATCTATTCAATAAGACAAACATTTTTTCAAGTACAATTTTTTAGTAAAATAAACAACGACCAACAACAACAACTATGAAGTGTTAAAGATCGATAAACTATCAATAGTTTTTATAAAATAAACAATGTAACAATAAAGCAATATAATAATAACGTTAATATGAGAGAGTTAGTGAACGAGTAGTTATCTAGTAAACGAGTTGTATCGGATTGATTTTAAAAATAAATAGGACGCAAGGTGTCTTGGAACTTTCCTTACCAAATAATTCCAAAATAGCGGCACATATTTAGTAACATGGAGGACATTTTTATCGTATAGGGAGGTATAATTAGTGCAAATATATGATTTCCCGGGCAGCACAACTACATGCAAGGCCTGATTTTTGGAACAAGATTCAACTCTCTAGCTTAAAAACTGTAGGAGTTAAGCATGACATAGACTGACGGACAGACATCGAGTTGAAACCAGTCAAAACTCTAGGTTTTGAAAACACCCAAAACGGATAATTCGCAGATTCAGTTTTTTGGTGAAAGCAATATACTGGGTGGGCAAAAAAACCCGCACTTTTTTGAACACTTATAGCTCAGCTTCTGTAATAGATAGATATGGGATTTGCGGGGTCTGAAAACTACATTCTTCTACTTTAAATTTCATATCTATAACTTAAAAAACTATTGTGTGAAAGCCAATAGCCTGTTGTGATGCAATGACGGTTTGAAATAGGGTCTTAAAAAAAGTCGTTGTCCGGTTAGTAATCGTTATCTGGTATTATAGTTTTGATAGAATAAATTACCATAAGGGAGAGGCGGGGGGGGGGGATTCTTTGTAAGTAAGTGGGATGAGTCCCTCAATGTTATAACAAACATTGAAGATGTTTTATGGTTAAGCACAATGTTGTCTGAAAATGAAGATCAAATGCAAATTGCACGTTTATGCAAGATGGCGACCCGTCCCATCGCTCCTTGTAAACGATCCAATACTTGCATGAGAATTGCTCAGACTTCAGGCAACATTGTGCTTAACCCACTCTTCAATGTTATAACACTGAGGGACTCCTCCCCCTTACCTACTAGAACCCCCCCCCCCCCCTCCCCTCTCCCTTAATGGTAATTTATTCTATCAAAACTATAATACCAGATAACGATTACTACCCGGACAACGACATTTTTTAAGACCTTATTTCAAACTCAAACCGTCATATGGCTTTCACCCGATAGTTTTTTAAGTTATAGATATGAAATTGAAAGTAGAAGAATGTAGTTTTCAGACCCCGTAATCCCCATATCTCTATCTATTACAGATGCTGAGCTATAAATGTTCAAAAATGTACAGATTTTTGGCCCACCCTGTATATAGGAAATATAGGAAAAGACCTATATACCTTTAGAGAAGGGGTGGAAAAGTAAAAATAATATCACCTGAAAATGAAATAAAAATTATTGAAATAATTGGACATTCTGAAAATGAAATGAAAATTAATTTTTGGATAACGATATATTGAAATAGCAGAATTAACAGGCGTAATCATATTCCTACTCCAGTATTTCCCAGCCAATTTCTCTCAGGAAAAACTTAAATAATATTTAGAGCCACCTCCAAATACATAAATAATATTTTTGGCGCTGTACGTTTTTGTAAAATTGTTTACTGAGTACACAAGTGTTTATTTTTTGTAAATATACTATCTATTATATTATAATATTCAAGTTTTTGTCTTTATATTGCTCAGAATTGCAGAGTTGCAGAATTTTTGAATTCTTTTTCATTTCATACATTACGAAAACAAAATCGACCTTAACATTTTTAAGGATTCGTCGATCCTTCTCGAAACCCTTATGCCTGATAATGTGTGTGTCCGTCCGTCGCTCTTTGGTCCATATCTCCCGAACTATTTAAGCTAAAGAGTTGAAATTAAAAACACTAGTGCAACTTTTTGACCCACACATTGAAAGAATATAGCGAAGTTAAAAAAATGTAATATGAGCATGTGCGTTTCACACAAATGTGGTAAAACAATTTTTTTTTAAATTTTCTAGGGGGGTGTCGAATGAAAACTGCTGAGGAGCAGGTTACAAATACATATATATGTACCTATAATTTTTTAAATGTTGCATTCTTCATTGGATTTATGAGTTTTAAAATATACCACAAAAAAAACCCGCCCCCTAAACCACCCTATAATGGCTAGTCCTAATTTTTTTTTAAGGTTTTAAAGGGCCTTTCATCAAAATAATTTATTGGAACGAAGTTCCTTATGGCAGGTTCTGGAGCCCGGGAGTAAATCCGAAAAAAAACGTCACAAAATAACCGTCACGCAAAATCCGTCACGAAATCTACCGATGGCGATAACTTGTGTAAAAGTTGACCGACTTAGTTGAAATTTGGTACACATGTTCATTTTACCAATGTCAGGAACAAGTTCGTTGGACAACGTTATCCGCCCAAGCGTTCACGCGCAACGCTCGCGTAAACGTAAGCTTCGAATTTAAAATTGGAATTTTTGGACGTGAAAAATTCTAACTTCATCTATTTAATGAGACAAACAACTTTTTTTAAATAATTTTTTTTATTAAAACGAACACCGACACTACTATGAAGTGATAAAGATCGCTAAATTTATTAAAGCGGACCAAACCGACTAAAATAAAGAAAACAACGTTTTTACCGATAACCTACGTTCTAACGTAAAGATTTAAATGAAACTTTGTATACATCACCTACAGTACAATTGAAACAAGCATGTAACATTTCAACCTGATACAAGCAAAAGTTTTTGTGAGTTAATGATTTATATTTTTTATTTTAATATTTAATTGGAGTAATATGCCGACGGGGCCTGGGAGGACAGTTCTTTTTTGTTCTACAACCATCTGCTTTAACTATAAATTTATCATTACCTATTTCTCAATATACAATACATTATTTATTGAAAGACGCTCGCTTCAAAGATAATAAAAAGATTTTAATTTAATTTTGCCTTAACTCCGCTAGTACAAATAGTTAGTTACTTTTAATTTTGTCTCTTTTCTAACTCCACCATGTATACGTAGTTATTACAGCGATTTTATAATTTGTATTTAATGAAAAGCGTAAGGAACTTTGTTCCTACCGGGTGTCCCACGACACCACACGTATTTTTTTTTTTTTTTACTTTTATATAGGGCGAGGTGGGGAAATAATTAAAAATTATAATATGATAGCGGATATCCCTATATTAAGTACTTGACTTGATGCAATTAATTACTTGCCTGTGGTTTTTCTTTCTTTATGTCTGTCCCCACCGGACTTTATAGGCACAACATTTTTTACTATTAGTATAATAATATGTATGAAAACTCTAGAGGTGAAGATTGAGATTTTTTATTTATTTGTCATTTATTATGCATGATAACGAAATGAAGGAATATTTGCATGTAATAAATAACCTCCAAACTGTGATTCGAAGGGTATTTTATTCTTAGTAATGTAATAAATAATGTATAATATATTCCTGGTTCTTTTCTCTGAATGCTTTGGAAACCAAATTATTTAGCTTTTAAATTTAATCACTTGGATTTCATGATATTAGGAAACAACCACTGATACCTACCATGAGCCCGTCGTGGAGCGCAGGGTAAAGGCTAGTCACTTATCTAATTAAGTGACAAATGTCTTATAGGGTTAAACGACAATTTTAGAAGTTGAAGCTCATCCTGGTTTATAAACAAAGTAGGTGGATACCCTTGCTTCGGTGCGGAGTTAGTTATTTTTAATTTGATGGGTTTATAAACCTACCATCAAGAAACTTATAAATTATTTTCCTAATCGAGAATATTTAGATTCTATCCCTCCCCTTATTTCTATACCCCCTTCCCTCTGATAATATAATTTGCAAATTACTAATTAATTCCGACTACTGATGAAAAATTCTTAAATGTTAACTTTGGAGGAAAAGCAGCGGTATTTTCCTTCTGTATCTCCCCCGTGTCTTTTCACATCCCTGAGTTAAAATTGGAATTATCTTTGTATAAACATTGTATTAAACATATATATGTATTTTATATGTTTACATCCAAAATAGGTGCTATTTCTCAAATATTAACTTCCTAACTTTAGAAGATCGGTCTGGACTTAATTCCCTTTCTTTTCTTACTTTTCCCTATGTTTCCCTTAGGAATAAAATTTTGTACAAAACCTATTGGCAGATATCGATATAATTTAGAAATTATTATACCACGTATACACTTGAAGATTTTATTTTAGCGTTTTAAAGAAGTGGTGATAATTATGTTATAAAGGTTTAGGCATGGTAAGGTGTGATTTATAAACAAATGTCTTCTTGATGATTTATAAACTATTTAAATAATATATGTTTAAAAAAATTAATCTACTTTTTTTGACAGTTCTTCCTACCGAAATTTCCACTGAACATAAAATATTGTCTGTAGCTTCTTCTGCAATTTTGGCTAAATACATTTTTTATAAAAAATAAAATTAGAATATTGAAACCTATTTAGAAGCCCCATTCTCAGCCCCATATAAAGTTAAGCAAAAAATGTTATAGTCTATAACACCCGCAGAATTGAACTTAACATTATACCCAAAAACCAACAAAATTTGTTCAGCCTTATTCACCTGATTGACGCACAGACAAACTGACAAAACATTTTCTAAACTTAAATTCGTTATCAGGACTGCTCATTTAGTGTAAATACAAAATTGGAGCCCAATCGGATAAATGTACAGACACCACTCTAATCCTATACATATTTAAGATAAGACGGGTTTTAAATGTTAAGTAAACAGTACTTACAAGTATGACGCGAAGTAGCATGTTGCCGGTTCTGTCACCAGTAACTAAGTGCTTCCCTGTCACATACTCCACATCTATATACCTGTTGCAGAACAATATGTTGGACTCATCCTTTCAACCCCCCCTCAGGACTACACATCCTTCGTCCTGGAACAGTCCTTAACAATGGGCTCGACACTGGAGTTACCTCAGTCTTACCACCTTAATAGCTTTACCATTAAAAGGATGCATATTCGCCGCCCTTTTTTTTAAAGTTTATTTTTTTATAATTACCGACAAGTTAATTCTGTTATGGCTCCTCCCATTTGAAATTGACAATATAATGATAATGATTCGGTTAAAGACTGACTTAATACAAAAGGGAAACATTCCTATTCTCTAAGAGTTGATCTTTTGAAACAATTAATGTGTGACAATTACTTAACGTCGTGAAACATTTATTTAAGCTTTCAATGCACAATGAAACGTTTAGAAAAATAACATCGTATATAAACTAATAAATTATTATAATTTGTTTTGTCAATTGTCTCGATTATACTATTTTATTACATATACATTGTATCGAAATATTTTATACACGTTTCATTTGTGTTGTTTATTAATTGTTATTAATTTTATTACTTAATTACTTATAATTATTACAACTGTATAGTTTTTTTATATACATCGGTGGACAAAATTAACGGACCACACTTTTTTTCAAAAATGAGAAAAATGTAATTGGAGAAGGTTTGTGAACTAAAGCTGGAATATTGAATCAAGTTTTACTTAAATCTGTTGGATGGGACATTCATTCATCTGTGGTAGCTCATGGGACGATATGCTCCATGCAATTCCCGTCCAAAGTGTCTGTTCTTTAAGGGTCGTTTATTATTTTAGACATTTATTACATGTCTAGAGCTGTTGTTCCTGGCAGATCCCTCAACACAAAATGGTACATAGTTACATAGGGGACATCCTTGAAGAGGATGTGGTTCCATTTATCCCTTAAATCGGCGAATGATTCCTTCCAATGCAAGGTAATGTCCAATCCCAAGAGGTTGGTATTCAGCGGATGGACTGGTTTGCAATTTGTTTGTTTGTATGTTTTTCTATTTGCTACTTTCTTTATAAGTTAGTTTTTGGTTGAATATTATTCTGCTTATTTCTTAGGTTGAGTAACTTTATATTAGATTATTATCCTAAGTTTGTATCCTTGAAGGGTAGGAAGAAGAAGAAAATTAGTGTTGTTTCATGTTAGATGGCAACGTTTCGGCTAATCTGGCCATCTGGCCACAGAAACGTTGCCATCTAACATGAAACAACACTAGTTTTCTTCTTCTTCCTACCCTTCAAGGATCCAAACTTATGATAATAATCATTCTACAGGGTACACTTAGCTTTCATACATTTATATTAAAGTATAAGTAATAGATGAACAGCTGCATTCAACTGCAAGTTAGTGGTAGAAAATGAACTGGGATCTCTTCCTATGTAGAAAACCTGTAATAAATATGTTTAACAGGTTTAAGGAAAACATAAATTACAAGCAAAACATGTAATGTAGTGGTAAATCAATTGTACAGGTAATAGGTAATAGAGCTAAGATAAGTTAAGGGTAAAACATCTAAAAAAAAGAGAAGCCCGTGGCTTATTAAGTTTAACAGGTTTAAGGAAAACATAATTTACAAGCAAAACATGTAGGTATTGTAGGTTTTCTTAACGCAAGGTAGGGGTAAATCAATTGTACAGGTCATAGCTATCTAGCTAAGATAAGTTAAATGTAAAATATCTAAAATAGATTGCCAATTAGTGTGACACATAGCTTCCTTGTATCCCATCATGTACTTTATTGTAATATTAACGTTTATACTACTTTATAGTTTTATTTTTTATTATGTAAAAACTATTAATAGTTTATAGCGATCTTAAACACTTCATAGCGGTGTCGCTGTTGGTTTCAATAAAAAATTGTATTTGAAAAAAATGTTTGTCTCATTAAATAGATGAAGTTTGATTTTAAATTTGAAGTTCACGTTTACGCGAGCGTTGCGCGTAAACGCTTGAACGGATAACGTTGTCCAACGAACTCGTCCTGGGCATTGGTAAAATGAACCTATCTACCAAATTTCATCAAAATCGGTCGACATTTACTCAAGTTATCGTCACACGTTTCAGGATTCGCGGACACACAGACCTACAGACAGACAGACACGAGACCAACAATGTTCCCTGATGTCTCAAACGTATTTATGTCTTGGAATTTTTAATATCGGAGACATAAAACTTTTTCGTTCTCAAAAGTGAACACAATGTTTCCGTTACCTTCGGTAAAGCTCGAAAGCAAAAAGATATTTGAACGTTGAACAACACGGATTAATTTTCCCAAAAGCGTTTTCTAGGGTCCGTAGCCAATAAACGAGATCCCTTAGGTATGCATTCCTTACCTGTCTATTTGTAATGCACCTGATCTCCAAAAGTATCAACACAAAAATTTGAAACTTTGCAGTTATGTTACGTGTAATAACGCAAATTGTTATTGAAAATGAGTCATGCGTCCTTAAACATTTCTTTTTTCGGGCTGAATTTTGTTAGGCCGGGAGTGCACTTTAGACCCTTGCGAGGTATTACTGTTCCGCACTTCATCTTTCAACTTACCCAAAACCAATTAAGGGTTAAGTTGGCTACAAATATGAGGGGGGAGGGACAAAGAAGAGGGGGCACTGGCTTTAATGCGGAAGCGATACCAAATATTTTAGTGAATCAAAGTATGGAGAGTACAGTTAGGGCTGAAGGAGTGCGATGTCCTCGCAGTGTTATTATATGAGAACTAAAAGGAAGGTGACGAGTCACCACTGTGATTGTGTTGGGAAGATTGGTACAGGCTAGCTGAGTCACCTGAACCTCTTTATCATCTCTAGGACGTGGTCCAGCGTCATCTCTACCTCTTCATTCTTTTCTCACTCCCATCCTCATTATACTTAATAATCGCTACATTTAGTATCAAATAGTAGAAGCCTTCAACCAAAAACATTAAACACTTATTTCGGAATTTTATTTAATGTTTAATCAATTTTAGGTTGGTGATACTTTGATTATTCTAGTTTTTATATCGCTTATACTTATAAGTTAGCTCTATTATTTATTCTAGGGTTTTTTCTTCTTTCTATAGGTTAGCAGTTTGATTATATTTGTTTCCTCATAAGCTATCAGTTTTTCTATTTTTAGTTATTGCAGGGATTTTTATTGATCTTTTATAAACAGATAAAGGTTGAGGCATGATATAGTTTGTGTGACTGAACTTAGTAAAACTTAGCTCAACCAGAATCTCACCAAGTTTTCTTCAAGTTGCAGTGTCGCTTAATATTATATATTTATTGCATTAAGCTCGCTCAATGATAAAGCTACGCCGATGCCTATTTGATATATTATTTAAAATGTGTTCAACAGGTGGTTGTTTACTTTTTTCAACCAAATCAGATTTATTGCTTCCAAGCGTACCGAAGGTAACGGAAGCTATGTGATCGTTCTGAAGAACGAAAAATTTTTAGGTCACCGATTTCAAAAATTCCTAGACAGAAATCCGTTTCAGACATCAGAGGGAACGTTTTTGGTTCCGTGTCTGTCTGTCGGTCGGTCTGTCGGTCTGTCGGTCTGTCGTTCAATTTTTGCGAACAAACATATCTTAAAAACTACACGTTCAATTTTAATGAAATTTGGGTGGTTGGTCATAATTAGCCGTCTACGCTCTTTAACTTTTGCTAAATTGATACTTTAATTCGTGTAAAAAATTTAAACAATTTTGACAGATTAAAAAAAACGGGGGAAACAATTAAACTAATTTCACAATAATGACTTGTAAAAGCATAAAATCAATAAAGTACGTGGATAGGATGCGAGGAAGCTATGTGCCACACCAATTGGCAGTCTATTTTTATTAATATCTAGGAAACTAGATTTTTCCCGGGATAATGGTTACATTGTTAGATTTGTATTTAATCTGACTTCATTTTAGAATTTCTTAATAGGTTGGGAGAGGATGGAAATTTATAGGTGTGTGGAAAAAATAAAATATAACCTTGAGCCATATTAATTTTGAGACGTTTCGACGTTCCTTTGTAAGGTCATCTTCTTTTTAATTTTTGTAATCAAAATCGTCGGAACCGTTTTCAAGAAATACTTTTTTTTTACGTTTATTCAGAGTTTTTGGGGGTAGCGCCCCCAAATTCGGAGCTAAATATATTTGTACGTTTATTCTTAACATGTATGCCAAATTTCGTCAAATTCGGTCCAATAGTTTAGGATCCAGGCGTCTGCATAGGCGACAGACGAGACAACACTTTTTAAAAAAAAAAAAAAAAAAAAACACTTTTTAGACTTAGAACGTGTAAATCTATCAAAACATCAAAATCGAATTTACGTGCCATTACAACAAGTCCTCTTTTTTATATGAGGTAGTAAAGAGGAATGGAACCTTTATTTATGGTTTTTCTTGATTAAACTATTAACCCTAGAGTGGTACTGCTCTGTAATTTTGACGAAGGATTGTCTTTTTCTGTGAATTACAGAAGTCTAGAAATGTGGAGGGGGTTGACACCTTATTTATGCCTTCACTGGAATGTTTTCAGTATATCGGTAGACCTTCTCGTGTCAGTGAATCATTGTTTGTCAGCTACAACTGTTTTTCCAAAAGTCACTTCGTCGGATTGTCGGATTTACGACCTTTTCACGTAAAATATTATTAGTAATTTTTACGTATCATAACTGGTGTATCCTTTATATATGTAATTAACACTGTCGTTAATTTGTTTTTTAAGTTGTATTTTTATTTTCATTATCAAAATAAGTGACAAAAAGGTCAGTGATGTCGAAGAAATGTTTCATATTATGAGGGAAATGTCTGACGTCGAATATAATGATAAAGATGAAGACCATTTAGATTTTTGTCGAGATAGTGATTCAGACTTACCAGACGATATTGTGTCTTCTGATAACGACATTGATGACCCTGATTTTGATCTATTTATAGAAATAGTTGCAGGAACGATGGTGAAAAATGCCACAGATGTTTCAGAGGCCCAATTAAACTTAATACTTTATACTTAATAAATGTTATTAATATTTGACGTATGATAGTTATCCTCTCTCTAGCAGTGTTAAAATATTTTCATATTTGCTCAAAATAGATGGCGATAAATATATAAAGGTAACGAACATCGAATTATTGTCAAGTGTATAGGCTAAGAGTGTTTTTTATTTATTTATATATACTTAGGCACCAGCTATAAATATGGTTAATATTGTGATTATAGTCGTATTAAAGGCCTTTATTTATATTTTAACACCAATGCTGAAAATTTATTTATATTAACGAAATTATCAAAAGAAAATTGTGATGAAGAATAACTTCGTAAAAATTACGAAGCAGTACCTATAACGTACTAATACGCGGCAGTACCACTCTAGGGTTAAAAGAGGTACTTACGTTGATTTCAAGGACAAATAAAAATTAACAACTTAGATAGTGTGGGCAATGCTCGGGTTTTCTGAGTGAAGAAAGCATCTAACCTTTTTTTTCACAGGACTCCAGAGTTATATAATATTAATATTAATGGAAAGATATTCTTCCAGTTGAGATATTTCTTAGAGTTAAGATATTTTACTTGACAGATATTATGCAATTTATTTAAATGTTGATTAAAAGCTAAGGTAAGGGGAGGAACAGGTGGGCGGTATGTCCCTTAGAGATGAAACAGGAGGACGAGGGAAAGGGCGGTACCTAGTGATAAGAGCGCAAGTCTTTTATCGATTGAGGAGCACTAGGTCCGGTAGCGGAACATATCCAGGTTCATACGCACTGACGACTCCAAGGCAGCTTCTTATCAGCAGTTCCAGCCATGATCACAAGCTCCTCTTCATCTCGCCTTGATAACAAGGTAAGCCCTTCCATTCACTATTAATTACAATACTAATAAAAATGTTTATTTTAAATAATAAAATAATTTACTCTAAAGTGCTACCGTTCGTTTTCTTTTAATATTTTAATGATTCAATATTGTCATTTAGCTACAATTTAATATATAACAGACATACAAAAACAAATTCAATGATTTTGTAATTATTTTTGTTATAAGTTTCAAATGAAATAAAAATAATTAATAAGCGCACTATGATTTATTGCATTATATTATATTATGCATAATTTTGTAAAAGTTAGCCAATTTGTGTTGTACGTAGTTTACTCGCGTCTTATTTTTGGACGAACGGTTACATGAGATTTGGATGTGTTTGGATTCCCAGAATCGTCCTACTTATTTCTAAACATTCAGAAGAGAAAGCTCAATGGGCTCAGAGGGTTAGAATTAATATTAAATATATTGGTGAAGAGTATAATAATTTAGAAAAGTACTTCAACACTAAAGAAATTTAAATTATAAATATTAAATAATTAATTCATTATAATATTATATTTAATGTAGTATATAATTATTAGTAATCATTTTTATTAAACTTAAAATATACGACTAATTATTGTTTTATTTTAAATATAATCTCGCGTTAAAATGTTAATTTAACAAGAATATAATAATTAATTTTAATTATTTGTTGCATTAATTTATAATTGAACAAAATTATTTACATTTTCTTTATTTTATTTTATTTCTTTTTTAACAAATTATTAATTTGCCGAATTAAATGATTATACCTATGATTAGGAATTGTATAAATTTATTTAATATATTGATAATGTATGTTTCCGATAATTGAATAGTTAGATATAAATGTTGTTTACAACTAATAGAAAAAGTAAACAAATAATATAATATGGCAACAGGTGGTAAATTTATAAGAGTCAGCTGATCGGTAGACAGGGGAATGTAGCTCACAACGCTAACATTTACCCATTTATTGAGGTAGGCACGACCTAACGTCGCGCCTTTAACATCAAAATCAACAAATAATAATTAATATCTTAGTTATTTTAACGGCTAAATGTTTTTTAGGGTCCGCAAGCAAAACTAAGGACCCTTATATTTTCCTGCGTGTATCTGTCTGTCGTTGATTTCATTTTATTGACAAAATACGTTTTTTTTTTTATAATTATGCTCTTTTCGATGGATTTATATGTTTATAGTCCGGTTCACTGGCAAAAACTACTTTATTAGTAGTTTGTTTATGTGTTTGGGAGTATCAGACTCATAGGATAGTTCAAAGTAGGCTTTTTAACATTTTAAAAAGCACCATCAATAGATACTATACTTAAACAATACAGTGTTGCCTACGGACCTACGGACCCTCGCTGTGCTGACTATAGTAAACACATTATACTTTTTAACTCTGACAGCTTGGGAAAATCGAGAAAAAAAATGGGAGGAGAGTGAATAAGAGCTTGAGATTTTGGCGGGTAATAGGTCATTGCCCGACCTATTACCCGCCAAAATCTCAAGCTCTCATACACTCTCCTCCCATTTTTGTTTCTCGATTTTCCTAAGCTGTCAGAGTTAAAAAGTATAATGTGTTTACTATAGCAGAGAAGGGAAAGGTTTGAAATATTCGACCAATAGAGCTGAGATAAGAAACATTTGATTCAGAAGGTAAAGGGTGAAGGGGGGGGGGGGTGTCGAAAAATAATAATTGATAGCGTTTATTTTTCATTAAGTCACAATCTTAGATTTTCATTTTAGTTAGATTTTAAATATAATTGGCTTCAAACGTATTAATTATGCCGGCTCCATTTCTTTAACATTAAAGATGGCTGTTTCCCCCCATCATTACTATTAATCATGGTTGCCCTCTTTCCACGAAAATTCAATATGGCCGCTTCCAACATACTAACATTAAAGATGGCCGATTCCCCCACCACCTCCCTCTACCGAAATTGAATATGGCTGCATAATTTACACTTCTATCCAAGATGGCCGATCTTCAACCACTAATGAATAAACATATTTACCACCTTCCCACTTATATTTAATATTTATGTTGTCGCTGATGCTTATTACAGTGTATAAGTACAGAAAGCGCGTAATTAATAATAAATAATATAATAATTGGCCCCCGTAGCTAATATGTCTATTAACTTGTTTTTATGTTATAAGTAATATATACTTACATTATTATAGAATATAGTTTAATATTTCATATTAAAACTGCAACAACCTAACCTGTCGGCTAAATTGAATTTAAATTTAGACGTACTATTTACTAGGGTAGATTTACTAAGCCACCTGAATTCCTCAATTCCATAAAATTATAGCACCATCACGACTTTTATTTCGGTCAATACAACTTGTTAAATAAAACTTGTAAAATTAAATGTAAATTTTAACTTGCTTAAAAGGCTGTTCACAAAGGAGGGATTTCTGTATGAATTTGGTCCTTATGACAGTCTAAAGTATATTTTCTTTTCTCTTTACTAATTTGAAGTACAAAGCCCTGGAAATGTAAGCATACATATAATGTTGCTTAATTAGGCGTTTGCCTTGATTTATTTACAATTTTTGAGCGTTAAGTATAGAAATACCTTATGACTTATGTCTCACTAAGCTTAGGTAAAACTTTTGGTGTTAAAATTTCCTTATTAAAATTCCTCTAGCTTTTCCTTTATAATTCCCTTAATATTGTATGCTGCCTCATAATTCGATGCTATATTTCCATGAAGGATTAAATATTGTTTAGTATGTAAGAACTTTGATATGTGTGTTGAGGATTTTTTGTTGATGAGTCTCTCTAAAAGTTAATACCGTGTAATGCGTTTGCGTGGTGTTGATGTGTAGTAGCCCATTTGGGTCCACAATCAAGGTACATCCCAAGGTAGCGGACAATATACTAGAGTGTGGGATAAGGATTTGGTTGAGGAAAGGGTGCGTAGTTTTCAAGTATTAAAGAAAAGGTCTCATGGACAATTTTAAGGTAGATAGGTTTTCGCAACTCCAGCGATAGTCGCTGAAAGTTATTCGCTGAGCTATAGTCGCTGGCACAAAATTATAAAGGTGTTTACCTCAACGCGTCTCCAGCGACTATTACAACACATCAGTATGTAACTAGAGGTACATGTAAACTGCTCAGTACTATCGTGAATTAAATGATGAGTTTTAAGAAAAAACTTGACACCTAGAGAGCGGGCATTTCTCTCTTTGAAGAAACCGCCGAGAAATAAATAGCACATAACAAATATAGAGCGAGAGTTAACATACGTCAAAACTTGTTGTCTTGTAGTCAAAGTTATATCCACATCCTATATTTCTTACTTGGATACAGAAATAGAGCAATAAATATATTATAATATTATATTATAACTTATATACAGTAAACAGAATATTTATACTGTCAAAAACAACAAAATTTGATATAAAATATAAAGCAAGCTATATTTGTTGCCTTTTAGATCTGCTATCACGTTATATAAAAATATAAACAAACAATAAGCCAATCAGCATCTAGTATCTAGCGTGATAGTTCTTAAATCGTCCGCGTGAGTATACTCTGACTGCTGTGATAGAACACTCAACTATCTCGTCAGACGAGGTTGTGTGAAGGCTGATAGTTCTATCGTGACAGAATCTATCACGTAGTCTACCCGGTGATAGTTAATGCGATAGTTGCTATCATGACCACAACTATCGCGTCAACTATAACCGTGTAACAGGGCTTTACATCGTATGTATATTATTCAACACAGTGGTCTATTTTATTAAAAACGACTCTACATGACTCAAAAATTAAAACACTAAGGCTAGGCGCCCACTTGCGATTTCTAATCGCACGATTGTTTAGTCGCGTTAATAGAACACTTAGTTTTAAATTGTAATGCACCCAAAAGTGACTAAAAAATCGCAGCGATTAAAAAAACGTAACCAGACCTATATTTGAGGCGACGCGATTGTCGCTATTTTGGAATGAGACACACTGGGAGGCATGAAATAGCACGCACTTGCGACTGTTTAGTCGCAAGTTTAGACTGTAATGATAAATCAAAAACTGTATTTACCTCAAGGCTACTGATAAACGGTCTTTAGCGGGTATTGACTTTCTCCATTTTGTGTCACAATAGGTGATTTTTGGTTCAATTACAAAATTATTTACACTCATTCTATATAACTTGATAAAATCATGGGATTATTAAATATGTCTGTCCTATAGAACTGTCCCTTCATTAATCTTTGGCTGGAAAGAGGATGAACCAAGTAACGTTGATTGCGTCGTTTGGCTTTCTCATGGAGCAAAAGAGCTATCGTACAAGTGGTTTCAACGAAATCCATTGTGGAACTAAAATGAAACAAGCGATTTATTAGTCGCAGTGTGCGCACCTCATAAATCTTAGCGACAGCGATTTTTAAGTCGCAGCGACAAGAAATCGCAAGTGGGAGCCTAACGCACTCCTTATATTGTCATCTCTTCTTGGACGATTTAGTTCCCTTCGAGTATAACTCCTTACCATTTTAAACAACTTTTTGGCTGCTCAAGACATAAAGTTAAGAGTGAATTGGGTCTTAGACACTTTTGTTTCAGACTATCTCAACTATCGTTCAAATTGGTACGCACATTTCGAGACAAAGCATTTTTTTTGACATCTTCTCGTGTCTTCTGGAGGTCTTGCATGAATCATGCTTGAGGGCTGTATGGACTATATCCTAGATTGGAAAGGTATTAAGCCTTAAACGTATTAAGCTAAGAAAAGAGAAAATGTACCTAAGTAACTTAAGGTTTTTATTTTCATCTTTAGTTCTTCAAAAAACCTTTACTATTTAAGACCTTTACTATTCTTTAAATATATGACTCACGACCTATGAGTCTTAAAAAATTTGTAACTTAAGACCTATCCAACTTACCCCTGAGTACTAACCTATGCAACTAACAACCTAAGCAACTCAAACCAATTTAATTGTTCCGTGTTTATTAATTATTGTTTAAGTGGTTTTATAAAATACAGTTTGACACTCAACAAGCTGCTAGCGTTAATGAGTCGAATTGTTCCCATCCTAGCACGACTTATAAGTGAAAGACCCAAGCTTGAATTTCTATATACATATTTATGTAGCATATTCCCATTTTTCTTTGACAACTATTAATTATTAATGTAATTTTGTCAATTACTGTGATGAATACCTGTAAAATGTAATAAGCAAATAAACCAAGCATGTATATGCATAAGTGATAGTATAATAATATGGACTATGTGGTTACCAAATTGACCTACGACTGGTCACTGAGTACTTAAGCCAATCGTATGTCGAGAAATATCAGAATTTTTTTTTTAAGAGAAACTTAAAACTTAAGTAAAGTACGTTAGTACCTGTACCTAGTACAATCTATTAGAAATTCAAATGTTTAAGTTTTTGGTAGTTTTCATACTACGGAAAAATTAAATTTTACTTTAAATCAAATTACAATTATCCAGTGGCGGATTAAGGGTGTCATCTAGGGGGTGGCGATCTGACCCTCCAAGGGGTTTCGGGAGTATGGAAAGCCCTAAGGAAAGGGGGGGGGGGGGGGTTCTCAGGATCCCCCCCCCCCCCCCCCCCCCGACTGTAGTAAAATATCTTAACCGTAAGTCATAGGTGTCGTTAGCAGTTAATTATTGTAGGGTGCATATATCGGGGGGTCCGGGGGTCCTCCCCCGGAAAAATTTGAAAATATGACCTCTCAAAACAGCGCTTAAATGCATTTCTGAGGTAAAATTTGATTTTAATACGTCACAAAAGGGTAATTTTTGGCTCGATTATATGGTATAGTTTGTTGGAAAACAAGTATGAACATGAACACAAGTACATTTTTAAAAAAAAATATAATATGAACTTAAAAGTATAGTTATTGTAACACAATAAAAGTTGTGCACCTAATCATTCCCTTTGTCTAAAATACCTAAAACAAATTTCGTTCTTGAGAACGAAAATTTATCACAGTTTGTTACCTTCGGTAAGCTCGGAAGCTAAAGGGGGATTTTTAATATTTTCGTTTTATACATCTACGAGCCGTTAAGCCCATGACAACGGACCTAATTTTATATTTAGAAAAAAATAGTTAAATTAAGTAAATTAATTTAGATAAGTTATTATATCTATTTGACGACCATCGAATAAAAGCAAATACTCGTACTTTTCGACCCGAAAAGTGTTTTCGGGAGACAAGTTCGGGATTTAAAGTCCAAGAACGGGACAACTCCGGGACACCTGGCGTCGTCAGATGTTTATTATTGGGGTGGAGGGGGGAGGGTATATTGCGGGGCCGGGGGTCCTCCCTCGGAAAATTTTGAAAATATTACCTCTCAAAACAGCGCTTTTATGCATTTCTGATATGCAATTTGGTAGTCGTTGGAAAAAAGTATAATCAAGGGGGGGGCGGTCGCCACCCCCGCCCCCCCCTTTAATCCGCCACTGCAATTATCCATAACTACGGGAGACATACAGAGAAAAATAGACCCCCGGGACTCGAACCACGGGGAGGACCGGGGAGGACGGGATATTAATCCGTTACAGGTGCTCTTGCCAACTGAGCTATATGGGAGAGTGATTTTTCTCGGAGTAGTAAAACGGAAATCTTTAAATAAAATCGCCCCGAAATGTTGCTCAAATATTCAATAACTTAAATCACTTAATACTTAAATGATAAATAATTCAAATCACTTATTATTCAAATCTACAATCACTCAATCACCTATAATACAAATCTTCAATTACTCAATCAACTTTTACTCAAATTTACTGTTACTCAATCACCTATAACTCAAATCTTCAATCAATTAAATCTACTAATAATAATCAAACACTGTAACATAGTGACTTATAACCAAAATATAATAAAGGACTAAAGGACGTTTAAAGATCTTCTAGCAGATAAACTTTTAGTTAGTTCAATCACACACAATAGAGCAAAAATTTCTACTGCTTCTTTACAGAGGTCTGAGCAAAGCTATAGTTCAAATTAAAATTAAAATTAAAATACATATTCATAAATAGGAAATTTTAAAAATTGTGTTTTTTCTCAAGTTAGTCATGTGTTTTTGTATCAATACAGTTTCATCATATAAGTGTTAATACAGTTTCATCATATAAGAAGTGTTAATACAGTTCAATAGTGTTTGTATCTATACAGTTTCATCATATAAGTGTTAATACAGTTCCATAGTGTTTGTATCAATACAGTTTTATCATATAAGTGTTAATACAGTTCCATAGTGTTTGTATCAATACAGTTTCATCATATAAGTGTTAATACAGTTCCATAGTGTTTGTATCAATACAGTTTCATCATATAAGTGTTAATACAGTTTTATCATATAAGTGTTAATACAGTTCAATTGTGTTTTAGTCCATAAAGAATCATTATAGTGTGATCATAAAGTGTCAAATACAAATATTGTATTAAATTATTGTCAACACTAAATCATCATGAATATAATTTCAATATCGAATTATTGTGTTTGTATTATAAATAATATTTCATCGTATATGTGTTAAGTAATACCGTGTTTATATCTAAATATAATTATCAAATTTGTGTCAGTGTGAATCAAATATTAATATTTGTAATTGTATGAGTATTAGTTAAATATTAAAAGTGTGAAATAGTTGTCTAACATTAACCTCCTACCAACACAACCAATAAGTATTAACCCTTAAATACTAATGGTAATTGGATGGCTGGTATTACTAAACCTTCGTCGATTCGATTAACATTATATGCAGAAAATACATTTTTTGGGTTGAAACTTCACTTTTATAAAGAGACTATTAAGAACTCATTATTAAATCTTTTAGTGAGATATAGAAACTTTTGATGACAAATAACTTAGTAGGAACATCAGAAGAATCTGAAATTGAGTGAACAAATGCACCAGGTCCCATGCCCCAGGCCAAAAGCCCTAGGCCCTTTGCTAAGTGCTCCAGGCCCCAGATTATCGGGTAATGGTCTTTGGCCCAAGGCCAATTACCCTAGGCCCATTGCCCCTTACCCCTAGGCCTATTGCCCCTTACCCTAGGCCCATTGTCCCAGGCTGTAGGCTCATTCGATGACCAATTAATTCCCTACGTTTATTACTAAACGTTAGTCGAATCGACGAAGTAGCTTTGACGGGAATTTGCCAGAAAACGAGTGTATGCTTAAAAGGACTACTACCTCTGCACTAGCAGGTGTGTTACTAACCAGTACAAGCACTGCAGAAGGATGGGGTACCCACCACCATCCCATACGAGCGTAAAAGGTTAAGGTTCAAACTGTGCTCGTCGATTCGACTACCATTAGCATTCCAGGGTTAATAATAAATAATAATATAGTAATACATCCCAACAATAATATTTTTGTAACATAATCTACCAATTCTAGAAAACAATAATTATCATTATTAATCCTATAGCAAAAATAATCTTGTAAAATTATCTACCAATATAACCTAGCAAGAACCCTCCACCAACATAACTCAAAAGAAATTACCTTACTCTCAATAACAATATTCTGACTTAGCCTAGCAATAATAACCAAGAAACATCATCCACCAATGATAATCTAGTAATATAACTTTAATCATCAATATTACTTTTGAGACATAACTTAGCAATAATAACTTTTCAATTTAACTTAACACTAATATTATAGTAAAATAACCAAGCAATAACTTTATTTTAAAACTCGATAACCTAGCTATTTCTTATTTAGTAACATAACAGCCAAACAATATTTTTTTTTTAAATGTAAACTATCATTCCTATTTTTAAACCTGAGTAATAATAATTTAATACACAATAGTTTGGTAGCATATATGCTTAACGTAACCTAGCAATAATAGTCTTGTAAGATTATTCAGGGATAACATTCTTTTAAAACTTAACCTAGCTATTCCTATTTAGTAATATTCTAACATAATAATATATTTCTCAATTCTTTTTGTTTTTTAGTATAATCTAGCTACTATATACTTTAACTTGACTTAGTATCACCGTAACAAAGTCATAATTTTTCTTTATAATATATTACATTTAAGTTAAGATATAAGGATGTAGAAACATCCTACGCTAAATTGATGTAATAAATAAACAAATAATAACACATAATATTCAAAACCGTCTTATGTCTATGTCTGCACTGACTGTCGTTTTCGGTACCATCATCATGTTAAAAGAATTAGTGAATTCAGAGACATATTTTCGGTGAAGCAAAATGCCGCTTACTTTCTCCAACGAGAGGTATGGAGAAATGGTATTGTTCTTTTCGTAGAGTACATAAATTAAGTTTGAAACTTTAGTAATGTCAAACACTAATTGTGTTTGAGAAAAACCTGCTTCTATATGCAATACCAACATATTATATTTCGCATTTAAAAAAAAAAATGTTTGCGCAGTCTTGTTTCTAGAAGATTGTACTTTGTGAGGATCGGACATTGAACACATTTAAGGCTGTACTTACAGGATAAAAAAAAGGTTTAGTTTTGACCTCCTAAATACACTCCTTGAATTTCTAAATTTAGACTTGGGACTTCCTGTGTAAGTCAGAAAATAACGTAATAACACGAGGAATTGATGCAGTTTTCGATCTGCATAGCAGCTGATATTTTGGCGCTCGATGTAGAAGTTAAAAACAGCTGTTGGATTGTTTTTATTGGTATGGGAACGTGATGCTCCCCGGTCTGTAGTTAAACCAGACTGAGTATTGATTAGGAGAGTGAGCGCCACCAGACCAAACCTCAGCCAACGTAACCTAGTTCATTTTCTTATGTAGGTCAGTAAAGAATCAAGTGATGGCAACCTGTTGAATCCAAGCAACTCTAGTACCTGTAGCAACTATGTTTGACAATAAACAGCATCTTTGATATCAGCTGATTTATGTCGAGCATTTTCTACTTGCTTACAGTACCGGTTATTGTCAGCTCTTTGTCAAACTTGTTCTTCATCGATTTATAGCAATTAATTAGCTGTAATCTTTCATCGGCTCCTCATAATCGAGTTCTCATACACTACGACATTTATCGAAGCTTTGTAAATATATCAATACGAATAATATTAGTTTCCTCAAAGAACCGATGACTGATATGATTGGTCGACGTTTGTCTATATTAAACAGTTGCAATAATTTTATTTGTCTAATTATCTTTCAGGGTCCCCAGTAGTTTGTTGCTTGCATATCCGCTAGTCACATTTAAGGTACGGAATCCGTCCCCAACGCCGGCAAGGGGCCCCTCACTTAGCATTAACCTAGAATCACAGTAGGTATAGCTGCTTCAGTGAACCGCTGTCTATCCGGTTACGAATTATGTTAATTACACGGTTCACACAGCTGATGCTCCATTTCACCCATAACATATACACAGATTAGTATTATTAATTCGGGAATCGAACCCGACCTCTGTACTTATCACACTCGTAATTCCGAGATTTTCTCAGGAACAATATTATTTCTATAGGAAGTGACTTAAATGGACTAAATTGAAATATTTTAAATGTAAATCGTTAACATCGATTTTTATAAATAATTTTTCAGGTTTTGAGGGATTAGCTCCCCTAAAATTAAAGTTAGAATTATTTTTTTAGGTTTAGGATATGGTGTTTATTGAAAATGTAAGTCAAACGTTCACCCATAACAACTGTTGGATTGTTTTTATTGGTATGAGATTGTGATGCTCCTCCCCTGTCTGTAGTTAAACCAGATTGAGTAACTTAGTACTACTTGCTATTTGTATCCCTCATGTTAAATAACATATTTTTCAGTAGTTTAGACTTCACGAACAATCGAACAACATTACTTTTATTTGGACTCAAGGAACCTTAATTAAAATGGCCATGGTTGTATATAGAATCTAACAAAGTATAACTTATCGATTTGCACCTCGGCAAAACCATTTCTTTTCCAATATCTTACGTTTTAACGTATCGAATTAAATGAAACTGCATGTAAATCATGTAATGTAAAATTTTACATGCACACATGCATGTAAATTTCAACTTGACACAAGCAGAAGTTTTTGTGCAGTGAAACAGTGATACATTTTGTAATAGTTGAAAAGTAGATGTCCGGGACGTGAAAGTTAAGTAGGATTTACACTATGTCATTTTGGAAATACATCGAAAGTGAGCCCTCTAGATGAACCTCCCAGAGTAAATTCGTCCCTGTTTACACATTTTCACCATGCGATATATGTTTCACTGCCAGCGTTCCTCAATTCGTTGAATGTGAAGGGTCAAAATTCTAGTTCCAGAAAGAATGCCAGGATTATACGAGCGGGTATTGACATAATCTCACGTGAACTAATTATTGAAATAAATAATGCAATTGAATTATCGACAAAGGACAGCGGCTGTCTTGGTCAGCATTAAGGAGTACGCTTTTTCTCACAAATTTGACTATAATCACAATTGTTATCACTGCAGTCTGCACTCATTATTCCAAAAGCATTCATACTACTTCTGGTCACTTTTGTATCAATTGCTTACCAGAATTAAATAATAGTAAAAATATAATTGTTTGCTTAGTAATAAAGGTATGGTAAACTAAGGGCATAAATAAACAAAATACTGACAGAGCTCTGATGCGCCTTGAGGAACATTAAATAGTGAATGCTAATTGTCACTGCGCCAGCCCACGGAATGATTCATGGGTGCAAGATACGAGGAATTCATCCGAATTTCGAATGGGGTATAATTTCATCTTGAATGAATCATTCAAGATGAACATCTAAAGTGACAAGTGTAAATTATTAAATGAAAGAGGGAAGAAGGCACCCGACTCCCCACTACAAAAATATATTACAATCATCCTCATTAACTATCAACTAATCTTAAATAACTATTTTTAATATTTAATATTTATTGCATTGCGCTCGCTTCATTCTCTCTCCACAGCTCAGGACTCCATGTTCTCTAGTGGAGAGATAACCTAATGTAGTATTAAATTGTTAAATCAGCAAAAAAGATAACTCGATGTAATGGAATATTATTATGTATTAATATGTTGTATTTTTTCTTATTCAATAAAGGTAAATTAAATCCAAAAAAAAAAAGGATAGAGCCTCGCGATGCCTAGAAAAGTTTAGTTCAAGTTGTATGGGGCAGATGTTTCTATTGCCGTGGAGGGACAAAATGTGCAGACTTAGCCTGGGTCAACATAACCTAGTTCGTAAAGTTATGAAAGGTCAGTTGCAAGTCTTTAACAACCTGTTGCTTTATCAAATCTCAACTACTTGTTTACAGGTTGTTTCTTAACAAACAAACAATATTTAACAACTCAGTGCTCTCTCTTCACCTAACCATTAATTACATTATTCACCTAACAATTTACATTGTTTAAAAGATCAAGAAAAACAGAAAATTATTGACTTAATAACTGTTGATACATCAAACAGCTGATCGGAATATTATACTGTACTTATAAAACTATGTAAAAATTCTTAAAAGTTATGATGAATAATTATGTTTATTATTGAAGTGGCCATTTCGAGCTTCTTAGGTTTGACAAAATTTGCACACTGAGTCATAACGTCTGTCAGTTACGTTAACGCGCGTGACGACTACTTAAGTATATGTTGACCGATTTAGTTGAAATTCAGTATACATATTTCAAATAAATGTTCATTGATATCATTTTGGTACCAATGCTCAGGCAAAGTTTGATGTTGATAGGCATGGGTGGAGGGGAAGTGCTAGGGGGGAACAGGGATCTGAGCTAGCTCTACCCTACTCAAAAATCTTTGCCGGTTAATATCAACTGATTTAATCTGCAATAACCTCTCTTACCTTCCACTAATTGTCGTTGTATATATATATTTTTTTTAATTCTCAAAAGTTCTCGGAAATTTAGTGATCGATCGGCAAATGCATACGATTTTGTATAAATAACGACTGATTATTTTATTGTCATAGAAAATAGATAATCTATACCTGGTTCAGCATTCTAGGTGGTCGGGAAGAGGGTAAAATATAGATTACAAGATTTTTCCCTGTCAAAAAAGTGTCCCTGACAAAAATATGTGTCGGGCAGACAATTGAAGTTTTCGATTTTGATTTTGAGTGGGTTTAAATTTATTTTCATTCGACATCTAGGAAATTAAGTGTTGCACTGAATACCGGCTTAAATTATAGTTAAATTAAAAAGCATTGGAGCCTGCTGCTCGCGTCTAACGCCTTGGCGCCTGCTATATACGCTCGTCTGATGCGTTGTAGAAAAACTGACCTTTACACTCACCGAATTACCCCCTTGGGCAACAAACCGAACCAAAATTAAATATCTTTGTTAATCACAAATTAAATAACCAATTTATTCACAACCCTGCGACATAATACCTATATAATGGCAACTTAAAAAGTACAATCCAATAAAAACCAAATTAAATTAATAAAAACAGAACAGTTAACTGGGAGTAAATTCCCTGAGTTGTCTGACAAAACAAATAATAAGTAAATTAATATATGAACTCTAAACATGCATAAACATTTTTGGTAAATTGAGAATTATTTATAATAAATAAACTCCTACAATATTAATTTAAGCGACAGAAAAACTAAAAGATAATAATAACATGTTAAAAGTAAAATAAAAGAAAAAGTTATATTTTAAGTCTTTCAGACGCTTATTCTAGCAAGGATGAGCTTTAGTTGGTATTTCTGACGGTAGATGTCAGGTCGGCTGTAGAGAGAGGCAACTGCGCAGTGCTTCGAGCTGCCTCATTACCCCGACTCCTTGCTCAGTCTCAGTAGTGTCGTCGCCTTCTTCACATCGATTTCTTTGAGGGGTTAGACCACAACCTGTTGGACCAGAATCAGAGTTACCTTAAATCCTTAACAAGCGCCTTACTCGTGATTTATCCTATGCTGTCAGGTACCTAAATTAAATTATGACTATTCCCTGAAATTTAATCGTTGCAATGATTTAACGTTTTTAGAATATTATTTTTAGGTGTAAATAAATTTTTCTAGCTACGTTTATTTATAAAAAAAATAAGAATAGTATCGCTACGTTATGTCAAAAGAATATTATTGCTAGATTATCTAAATAAATTATAATGGCTAAATTAAGTTTAATAAAATTATTATGTTAAATAATAACACGATTTTGAAACATGCACTAAAAAGGAGAAAATAATTGAAGCGAGCGAAAGCGAGCTTCTGACATTAAACAGACTGTGCATCCTGACTGTGTGTGTGTCGAAAACGTACGACGATAACTTAAGTAAAAGTTAGCCGATTTTAAATGTGGTTTAAGTTAGATAATATTTCAAAAAAAGAAAGAATAAAAAAAATAAATAAATAAAATAAAATAAATAGGCAGTAATAATAGGAAAGGAAATCAACATTTTAGTCCTATTAACATGGTGATTTATTTTGATATTAATAAAATAGCCTTTTTGTATATTAAAAATGACGATGTAATTAAAAACATTATTATTAAAAAAGGAAGGGAGAAAGATAAATAAAAAAAAAGATAAAATAAATTCAGCACTAACGTCAGGAATCGAGCCTCACTACTACAAATTACCGTAAATATATATTCATGGTGACAAGTTGATCGAATATTTTATATTGTATGGATGTAGAGAGCGTTGAGGAAGCCTTGGGGCGTGGCTTAGAAGGAAGAGGGTTTCTGGAAATGCGCAGTTCCTCAATACCTGGGCCATATCCTCTCCCCCCTATACAGTCAACGTACAATCAATTAACAGGTATTAGGTATGATATAAAAAGTCAAACGTTAGTCGTGAGGCAGAGGCAGCCCCTGACACTGCTGGATCATAACCACGGTATCAATCTACCTCTAAGTACCTCTTCCTCTTACTTACTCACTTTCAACCAGGTACTTATTATTATTAACATACCCTTTCTATATAACTGCAATAATAATAATTATTAAAATTAATTCAATTACTTGTAGTTTTGCTTTGAGTATTCTATATAAATCTTTATAACATCATCACTTTAATTATTTATCAATTATTTTGTGAAGGATATGAATTTTATTTTATTAAAGAATTTAATAAAGCCAAGTTTTATTATTTGTATATATCAAATTTACCTTTGTAAAAGTTCTCGTCAAACTAACAATACATATTTTTTAATTTAAATATATATTTACTAAATAAATTAATAATTAATGAGATAAACATCGCAAAGGGCATTTTAAAATTACAATATTTCAAATGAAACTATAAGAGAAATCATTTTAGCAGTCAGGCGTGGAAATAAATGCCTACGAATCATTTTAACAAAAAAAGATGCCCACGTGATAAGTAAAGAGAGGTTAGAACGCGATACATGTCTATAAAAGATAGCGTCACTCCGCTCCCCTACTCACAATGCAGTACTGATTTCCTGGAAAGACTTTAGCATTATTGATCGAAAAGTTGGGTTAGTAACGATACAAGGCATCATCAACCGCCATATTGGAATTTAGTTGTTCCCTAACATACGCACCTGATAATTTTATATCAAAGGAGCTTCTACATATTCCCTTTTAATAAAAATATATTGTTCCTTCAATTTAACTTTTAAACATAGTTTTGAAAAATATTTTATTATAACTTAAGATAAGATAGTATGAAATAATATAGTAGGTTAACATTTTGAGCATAATCTAAGAAGTTTTTGTTTACTTCTCCTTTTTAACTTTGATACATGTTTAGTAGATTGTATTCTGAAAATATTACCACATATTTTTTTTTTTTTTATTAGACAATTCATACCCATCTCAAACATCGTTAATTTTATTAAAATCGTTTATTCACTTGTTAAAATTAATATACGAAAATAGAGTTATTACCACCTAACAATTAAAAATAAATATTAACTAATGGCATCAGTGGTATAACCTAGAAAATAAAAATATACTCACTTACTCCTTTTTACCTATTCCAAATTATTTAAAAAGTGAAAGTATATACTTGATGGAATATTTTATCTTGTATGGATGAAGTTAGAGTTGAGGAGAACTAGGGCGGGGTTTAAAAGTGAGGCAGCTGGACAGTTCCCCATTTAACTAGTGCGCATGTCCCCTCACTACCCTGCTAAGTAGTGAAGCCTCTGTCTATATATCGATTATATGGGTGGGGTCACCAGTACTGATAGAGAATGAGGCAGTCAGTTGGGACGAGAAGCTGAAACATTTAGATTTAGGTATCGGGCATTCTGCTACTCCGCTATGATTCACTTAATTCCAAACCAGGTACCCACATATAAACTATTTACTTGGGCCATCTGGTATAATAATTGAACTAATTATATTGTTCTCTTTTTTTATGTCATATAGCATTACAGGTACTGATTATTTATTATTTTTTAAATAATGAATAAATGTACCAACCAGTATTAAAAGAAAGCTGTTTTATATTTTATGTATGCATCCTCTAAATAATTACTCTCTTTATTTTGACTGGAATTGATTTTTTCCCCTCTTGAATTATTGGTAATTTAAAACATAATGTATAATATTTGGTACCAAATAATTTATTAAGTATCTCTAACTAAATTCTATCATACGCCATGTTGGAAAGTTTATTCAATATTACTATGATACCATTGGAGCACATACTTGACAAAAGTGAAATGTTTGGGGCAGTTGCGCAGTTCATTAACCTAATCCAAGCTCACTACTCCCAGTAGCCTTGAGTTGTTGGTTCTAAAAGAAATTAAAAGGCAAATTTTTACCTTATCTCCTTTCCTGGTTCATTCGGTCAAGCTGAAATAATTTTCTATTAATTTATTTTATTTGTTTGACACTGCAATTTTAATACTAACATGAGCAATCAATAATTTTAATTATTAGGGTTGCATTGATAAAACAAAAAAAAAACCTTCATAGGTTAGTTTCTGAGTCTGTCTATCACTCTGTTTGCTCTTCCAATAACTTATTCAAAAGACATAAAAACATGAAACATTGCAGTATTAAAGATCTAATTAATATTTTTCGAGATGTTAACAAAAACAAATAAAAAACAGTAAAATTATTTCTGACACTCCCTCTAGAGCTTGCCTTGGATTATTCATCACTAGGCAACTAAATTGGCCCTTCTTTAGATTGTTACTCCCCTTATAAAATAAAGAGGGGAGTAACAATCTAAAGGAGGTGTACGAAATAAATATATTTATATTTTTAAAAAAACCGGAGCGGGATGTCTCAGAACTTTTGCTCACCAAACATAAGTATATAAATGACAACCAACTAGATAGATGACTAATGAATTGTAAATAAATTATATTCTATATAAATACAATGTATCCATTTAATAAAGATGGAATTATAAATTTTGAAAATCGTTAGGATTTGCTTTATGGTTGTATAATAATTGAACAAATTATATTGTTCTCTTTTTCTCTGTTATATAGCATTACAGGGACTAATTAATCATTATTTTTTTTAAAATGAATAATTGTACCAACCAGTGTTATAAGAAAGCTGTTTTTTATTTTATGTATGCATCCACTAAATTTTACTTTCTTTATTTTAACTAGAATTGGTCATTTTTTCCCCCTCTAGAATAATCGGATCATATGAGAGGTATTTAATTTGTGAATATTTCTGGTGTATGGTGGTAGTTGAGTTGGGGAAATTGCACGGGGCCTAATGGTGAGACAGTCGCACAATTCCTCATTTAATTATACCATCTCTACCTTCTCTCCTATCACTACCCCCTTTCATCCCTTCCCCCACTTTACAGACAGATCTGGGTCCTTAGAATTGATTTATGGGTGTGGCCCTGGCATTTATAGATAGGGGAGTCAATAGCGATACAATGCTTCAATTGGTTAGACTGGTATAACTTCCCTTCGGAACTTACTCATTACATTATGGTTAGCTTTTCTCTTTTTACTATGAATTAGTTGCCTTCTCCGTCCAATTATAATTTCTTCACCCTCTAAAAGGTATTACAAAATAAATATTAATTTAACTAAATTGAATTGAATTTTCATTATCTTCTCTCTTTCGATTCTTGGGTCTGCTATGTAACTTAGTATCTTATAAAGCATTGCCTCATTTTGTTTTGGAATTCAATTAGCTTTAACGGTATTTAAACAAACTTATAATCAACAAGTTAAGAAATTTTTTTCTATACCCTCGTCTTTCATTTAACATATAAAATAAATGGACGAAATGTCGTTTGAATTGAACTTAAAGCTTATTTTGTTGTATGAACAACGTATTTAGTTATATTTAACATTTTTCAACTTGTAATTAAGTATAAATTGTAATTCCCTTCCTTGAAATGATCACAATACATCTGGTAAACATCTGGTTACATTTGGTGAACTTGAAAGAAAAAATCATTTTCATTTTTAAATATAAATTTTAAACGTGTATTATGTTACACTTTTTATTATTTTAAACCCTCTGCAATTTTTTATTTAAGAAAAAAATTAAATCAAAAATGCAAACTAATCTACTCTTTTTATTGTATCTATGAAAATTATATGAAGATATAGAACGTTTTAATTTACAAATTTATAGATATTACCTTGCTATTTATGCAGGTCTTACTGTTTGCTTGAATTTTGTTGCTTCGAATTCATTCAAATTTATTTAAAGCTCAATCTTGGCAGGATATTTTATGATGTTGAGTTCAGGGGAGGTAGTGCAGAGGTGCGGGGCAGCTAGCTGCGCAGTGCCTCATATTCATGGGGACTTCCTCCTTCTCCTCACCCTCGCCTCTCTTCACTACCACACCTGCGCATTCTTGACTTTTAGTATTGATTTCTGAGCGGATCCTTAGTTCTTACAGTAAAAGAGGTTAGGTTAACAGTCAGAAGACGCTTTTAAACGACGATTTTAGCTGCGTATTCGCTGTTTGATTTGGAAAGTTTTATTACTTTAAACAAGGTACATAAAAATACTTTCTGAATCAGAAATCTGTAATTTTGCATGTTTCTAAAACATACCTTCAATTGCATAATTTCAATTTGCCTATGTTCAGATATACATTTAATATACTTTATACTTATATACTTTGAACATAAAAAATTTAAGCAATAAGAGCATTTCTAGAATACTACAATTAGAAAATGAACCTTATTTAATTATATTAACGATCAATAATTAAATAGAGAGAAAATCTCAATACTTTGATGGAACTGGCAGCTTTGTTTGAAATCTTACTAAAACATATTTAATAATTAAGTATTCAAATAAAAAAGCTTAATATGAAAACTTATATTAATTTTATAACTAAGTTGCAGCCTTTATTTAAATACAATATATTCAAATATGGCCGTAACATTAAAGTGTAGAGATGAAATGTGTAGAGGTAGAGAAAGGTTGGGTCACCTGCGCAGTTCTTCGTATAGGTTTGAACACGCCCACTCTTCTTCCACCCTTCACTTAAGTGAGGGCTCACTTTTTGGGGCAGAAATCAATAAATTGAACAAGAACGGAGAATTGAGAGGAAGCCTGGGGCAGTTGCGCTGTTGTCCGCACCTATCCGTAACACTGCTCCCCTCCCTACCCTACTCTGTAGAAATACCGGACTCTTAGAATTTATTTATGAGTAGTTCTGCAGTTCTGTCAGTTCATACTGACATGAGGTGAAATAGTTTAGGTCCGTAGTGATTTGATATTATTTCGAAACGTGTTGGTCTAGACTCCTTGACCAGCATCCTAGTCTTTCTTGATCTTCTTAACTAACTTTTAAGCAAGTACTAAAAACAAGTATTTTCTAATCCTCTAGTTCATATATGTTTTAATAAATTTAATTTAAAAGTCCATTTATAAAATATTTAATACACACTGTCAATTTTTCAATACTCAGAATTGGTAATATATATATATATATATATATATATATATATATATATATATATATATATATATATATATATATATATATATATATATATATATATATATTTATATTATATTATTATAATGTACATAATATTACGCTTATATACCAATTCTGAGTATTGAAAAATTATCTACCTCCCTGGTGCAATAGTTAGCACTTAACCCTGCTGAATCAGAGGTCGGTGGATCGAGACTCGTCCAAGTGAAAGATTTTTTACAGGTAAATCAACTGCCGGCTTAAGTTGGCAGTTGATTTAAACATCTGTGCAATGAGATGATGAAAATCTTCAGCCGCAGAGGCAACGCCCAAAGGTAACCGTTAGAAAGAAAATCTACCACACATCTGACACCATGTTAATTGCTTAACTTTTCAGAGCAAAGAAGGGGTAGAGGGAAAAATACTGTAGAATCTGGGTCTCAAAAAGTGGTTTATTATGCTACACCCCTATACTAAACCTCCCAAGCAGCAGTTTGGTGAAACAGTATCAATATCTCGATAAAAACTCGAAATTTATCTGATATCAGCTGAAAAGAATAAGAGATATTTTCTTACGAATTTAATATTTTTATTTTAAATACAGTTTTCTTTATAAGTATGTACTTTAATGTTTGTTGTTAACCTTATTAATTATCTAAAGGCAGTAACGTCGTTAATAAACGTGTAACAGTTCCTAGATAACCAATAGCAATCTTCTTTGAGTGGGGTATCAAATATATGCTACTGATAAGGATTTGTTGACAAGCGTCTGTGGAGACGGAAGGTCAAGGAATAGACCAATAGAACAAGGACCAGTGATCACTTTAGTTCGGATTGAGCTCGCTTGGGAGGCTTAGTATAGGGGTGTAGTACTAGGTAAAGGTAGTAAGTAGCTTAATAAACCACTTATCAAATTGCATTGCTCCCTCTACCCCTTCCTTGCTCTGGGCTTAACTTATATCTTATTAATTAATCAAGAAATAATTTTGATGACAACTGATTATCTCGAATAGAAACATAAACATGAATAAAATAAAACCCAGAATTGATTATGTCATAAACACTACATTTTAGAATTTTTTAAATTTAACTCGTCGAAACTGTCTAAGATTTCTTTTTTCTCATTTTTGAGTTTTTAGAGGTAGCGCGGAGTCAGAATACTTTATCGGATTAGTAAGGCAATTCTAGTTTCAATATTGTTAACACCGTCTACTGCCTAACACAACCCTACATTATTGAAGGATAAAGAAACACTTTAGCGATCAGCGTTACTTTTACTTTTTTCAAGCGAAAAAAACGAAACAAGAAATAATATTTATTTATATTTAAGAAAAAGGTTATAAACAACAAAAGTCTATGCAAGCCGATAAAAATCCAAAATTTGAAAGGAGGACGAACTGGGCCTACAAATAAAATTAACCTTTGATTTTTTTAAATCACTGAAATTTACTAATATCATTATTATAATCGAAAAATGAAGTTTATTGTCAAGAATTTAGTTAAACTTATTTTAGTTTGATGATAAATTTAAACGACACTTAGGTAAATCTACAATTATTATTTTTACAATTGACTGATCCCCACCATTATTTTATTTTTTACTCGTCATTTATTTTAGTTACAATTATAATTATGTTTTGATCTAGTTGCTTGCTAAAATAAGCAACTAGATCAACAAATCATAAAACTTTTAAATTTCGTTGGAAACGTAGAAATATATTTTTCCCGTATTTAAATTAAATTTATTGTTATTATTTACTAATAGAGATGTAGAGAGAGGATGAGGAATTGTGCTTAGTTCCTCATTTAACCTTGACAACCCCTCCCCTCCTCAATCCCTACCTGGTCTCTTGTCAAGCCAGACGCGTATTGATCCTTGGCAAGGTCCTTAGTGTCTGTTCCCTTCCAGTGAATCATATAGGTCAGTTGTGGTACACAGCTCAAACTGTTCACATCTTGAAAAAGTTAATAATTTTATATTTAACATAAAAGATCTCATTTCGGCGTTTAAAAGTTTATTTGATATCAAACAAAATGTCGCATCTATTAACGACCGCTGCCACAACACCTTTTACTCAGGTACAAGTTATTATTTTTTTTTAGCTTTTGTATTTCATATTTGCATTAAGGCATATATTGCCAACATTTTGAAAGCTTTATAGCTTTATAGCTTGAATATGTATGCTTGAAAACTAAGAGGAGGCATTTCAGGTACTTACAGGATAGGACATTTAGTGTAATTGCCTAGAAATATTAAAATATTTGTTTAAACTTACGATGTTAGGTATTTTATAAAGTTAACTTTACTTTCCACACTACTACCTCTCTTTACTATCTTTTCCTATACATTTAATAACTTAATATCCACCACACTTTTTTAGGACCTTGCTATATTAATAATAATGTAATAGATTAATTATAAATTAATAAAAAATCATTAAAAAAAGAAAATAAATAAAAAAAAAAAAAAAAATAGACTGCCAATTAGTGTGGCACATAGCTTCCTCGCATCCTATCATGTACTTTGTTATAATGTTTATTGTGTAAAAATTATTAATAGTTTTAGCGATCTTTAACACTTCATAGCGGTGTCGCTGTTGGTTTTACTGAAATTTTGTATTTGAAAAAAATGTTTGTCTCATTAAATAGATGAAGTTAGATTTTATTCCCGACCTAAAATTCCAATTTTAAATTTGAAGTTCACCTTTACGCGAGCGTTGCTCGTGAACGCTTGGTAGGATAACGTTGTCCAACGAACTCGTCCTGGGGATTGGTAAAATGAACACGTCTACCAAATTTCATCAAAATCGGTTGACATTTACTCAAGTTATCGTCGCACGTTTCATAATTCGCGGACACACAGACCGACAGACAGACAGACAGACACGAGACCAAAAATGTTGCCTGATGTTTGAAACGGATTTCTGTCTTGGAATTTTTAAAATCGGAGGCATAAAAGTTTTTCGTTCTTAAAAGTGAACACAATGCTTCCGTTACCTTCGGTAAGCTCGGAAGCAATATATATATTTATATATATATATATATATATATATATATATATATATATATATATATATATATATATATATATATATATATATATATATATATATATATATATATATATATATATATATATATATATATATATATATATATATATATATATATATATATATATATATATATATTTATATATATATATAGATATATATATATATATATATATATATATATATATATATATATATATATATATATATATATATATATATATATATATAAATATATTAAATGCACTTAAATACGAGTATCACTGATTAAACAAAAAAAATTAAACTAAGTATAATAAATCAATTTATGCGGCAATTACGGATTCAACAGTTATCGTTTCGAATCCCAGTGATACCTATTTCTATGTTTTATGAATTAACGTGTGAAGATGTTAAAAATTAATACGGGACCGTCTTTTGTATACTTTTGACAAACGACAAGAAAACAAGTAGAGTTCCTTCTTCTACATTAGGTTCTGAGAAAATACTTTTGCAACACCCACAAAATTATTCCTATTAACTAAGATTAATAAACTATTAATTAATAAAAGAAAGCAGTAAAATAAAATTTAGAAGATCACTTGTTCTCTTAAGGAAAAATATTTTGTCGAATTTTCTTACTTAATTAAAATAGGTGAAAATTTGAAAAGTTTATTATTGGATAATATCGATATATTTATTTTAAGGTAAATTCTTTAGTAGGTTTGTCTGTACATGTGTTAAAATTGTATTTATTGTTAGCAATAAATTGGGACCATTTCAGATTTATACCTTCCTGTGGTTGGTCACATCGACCGTGCCAAATTTTGTGCGGATGCGGATCGGTTCAGCCGTTCAGGAGGAAACTTTTGTATTCCGTACCCCGTACTCCTGTGTACCAATTTTGACCATTTCAGATTTATACCTTCCTGTGGTTGGTCACATTGACCGTGCCAAATTTTGTGCGGATTGGTTCAGCCGTTCAGGAGGAGTATGCGTCAGAACAAATGCAAAGTGTAGTATAAGAGCTTCGCTTCGCTCAGCTCAATAAAATTTTGAGATGTCCTCATAATTTTGAGGAGGTGGCGAAGGTTCCCTGTACACTAAAAAGTAAATCTTTACGCCTTGTAAGCCTTTCATGAGTTTGGTTTTTCTCTAAATTATATCGGTGTCCCCCCCCCCCCCCCCGAAATTGTCCTGATTAGTTTTACGCACCTGTCCTGATTAGTTTTACGAGGGCTTTAGAAACGAAACTATTTGGGGATATCATGTATCGGCTTGGCCTTTATGAAAATGCTATTTATCGACAGTAGGAAACATAGTGACTGATTTTTCAGGTATGAGCCCCGGGGGGTAAAGGCCGGTAAATCGTAATTTTGTATTTTTACAGTATAAAATGAGGAGAGTTGGATTGTGAAGACAAGATGAAGGATATAAAGGTTGGTGCGAGTGAAGAGAAGGCAAGGGCCCCGGTGTGTAATATTCCTAGGACTTTGACTTCCTCTTCAGTTGCATTCATACCGCTCACATCTGTATCTTATTTAATCATAATCAAATCATTCAAAATATTAAGGTAAGTTTTATCATTGTAAAATATTCGAAATATATTTCAGAATTACTCGTCGTTTGTGTGATGTTGAGCTATTCTGCTTGTTTAAAGTAAGTTTATAAATTTGTGGCTCCAATTATGTTATAACAAGACGGAGAGACGAATTTATTACAAGCCGAGACCGATACAGAGTTATGTTTCATGAAAATATTTTTATCCACAAGTAAACATTTAACCAAAATAATTATGTATGTTTTTTCACTCGACAAGAAATTTTCACTTATTTATGGATAGCCAAAATTGAGATCTGATTTGGATGACTCCCGAGTCTTATCATAAATACACTCAAGACGTATTTTCTCTATGAGAAAATTAATAATTTTATAATTAAAAATTACATTAAATAAAGAACAGTGGATATGAAAAGAGGAAATATGTAGACGTATGACGCACGGTCAAATAACTGGCTGTTATAGATTTTCAATGAAAAATGTATATTATAATATAATAGAAGGATTAATAAAGGCCTGAGGATGCCTCAAAGGAGGTGAAATATAGCCAGACATGGAGTAGCAATAAACTTTATTAATGCCCTATAGACCTAAGGAAGACTGAAGAATAAATTAGATTAAAGGGTAATTCAATACGAATATGACAAATATATATATATTTTTTTTAAATATATATATATATTGGGGTTTCATTACAAAATTGGGGTATTGCAGAGGGAATTTGAGAATGGAAGTTAAAAATTCGTATTTAGTGACCAAACCATAAATTAGCATAAACCATAAATAAACCATAAATTAGCCCCTTTCTAGAACTACCATGAATTCTTCCAGCTAAGGACCCATATGGTCTCTATTGTATGGACTAATAAGACTAAGGTGGCTTTCACACTGCGTGTGAGACCCAGCGAGGTCGATTCCGCTTGAGAAACAAATACATGTTTTAGCATGGGGCTATTCACATTAAACGTCGAGCGAGACCGAGCCGACTCGGGCGTTTTTTTCGAACGTTTTTGTTAGCTAAGCGTTTTCGGCCGCCAAAAACGCAGAGGAAACAAAAAACGCTCAAAAAAATGCCCGAGTCGGCTCGGTCTCGTTTGGCGTTTAATGTGAATAGCCCCATGCTAATACATGTATTTGTTTCTCAAGCAGAATCGGCCTCCCTCGGTCTCGCACGCAGTGTGAAAGCAGCCTAAATTGTTAATAACTCAAAACCTGTTAGGTTTAGAGAAACATTTATAAGAACAAAATTTGGTTTTTTTACAGTCCTCTATATACATTTGTTATTTGTTCTTTTTACTGGTCTTATATTACTTTGATTTGAAAGTTTCATCGCACGTTTCCGTTACCCCGATTTTTAACCACTTGCCGTCTTTCAATCTTCCCCAAATTTTGCACATGGAAACAATTGAGGTGAAGAATGCAGAAACCAAAAGAAAAAAAAAAAAAAGTTGAAAATAAGACCAGTTTTCAAAAATGGTATTTTTATATTAATTATTTTTTATCTACAATATTTAATAGTCCACAGGCCACCATAAGAAGTGAGTCGCTGATTGATAAAGTTTTCTTACCTTATGGAATCGCTTATTTATGCCTTGTCCACCGATGAATTGGGTATATGGCAACTGGGCGCTGGGCCATTTCTTTTTTTTTTATATGCCAAACATGCCCTTCTGCGGGAATATTGAAAAGAGACAGATAAAGTTTTGATTTTCATAGGATCGTTTAATTAAATTATTTAAGAAACATTGGTACACGTGGCCACCGATAAGAGTGGGCCGTTTGGGGTGGCCACCGCCCCAAACATATTGCTCTGCGGGGACGTTGAAAAGAAAACGGCCCACTCTTATCGGTGGCCACCTTTACCACTGTTTTTGAAATAATTTAATTAAACGATCCTGTGAAAATCAAAAAATTATCTATCTCTTTTCAATGTTCCCGCAGAAGGGCAAGTTTGGCATGTCAACAAAAAATAAATGGCCCAGCGCCCAGTTGCCATATACCCAATTCATCGGTGGACATGGCATAAATAAGCGATTCTATAAGGTAAGAAAACTTTATCAATCAGCGACTCACTCCTTATGGTGGCCTGTGGACTATAAGGAATTACAAGGAATAAACCGAAAATGGCAACAGCTCTGATTTTAGGGGACTTTTAGTATATTCAACAGGAAGCTGATCACAACATTTTTTCCACTAAGTTTCTTGCTTGTACTAATTTTGTCGAGGTCAAAACCTATTTTTACTGCACTAATTAATAATGTACAGGACCAAGCTTACAATGGAGGAACGAACATTTCGGGGAATTTTCCAAGGTGCCCAAGCTAAAATAAAAGAACTGAACCCTCTTGCAATTTACACCCACTGTACGTCACATCAATTTAATTGAGCTTTGGCATACGCATGTTCCCAACAAAGCATTAGAAATGCAAGTGGAATCATTCGTAAGGTAATTAATTTCCTAAAAGATTCTTCACAAAGAGTACATCAAATGGAGAAAATCATAAATGACCAACGCCCAAAAGAAAAGAAATACTGATTAATAAGTGTGTGTTAAACTCGATTGTGTCGTTCAACATTACCTTCATTTTGCGAGTTTTCGATTCAATCTTATCATGCCTGATTGTAATCGATAACGAAAAAATCAACATCTAAATCTGGCAGCCTTCTTATCGCTGAACAGCGGTTTGATTTTATCATCGCCCTTCACAATTTGGGAATGATTCTAGACTTGACAACCGAGAATTATCTAAGGATCTTCAGAGATTAACAGTCGAACTTCACAAAAGCTACTCTATGGCAAATACAGGAGTCAAGCTACTTCAAAGATATCGTTGTGAGGATGAATATTATAAGATAATATTTGATGCCACCAAGGACAAAGCAATAGAAATAAAAAGTCCCCGAATTGTCAAATCACAGGTCAATGGAAGCCAAACGCCGATGCCTCTTTCCCTTGTGAATACTACAAGAGAAGTGTGTTTATTCCATTTATGAATTCTCTTGTTAGTAAAATAACCACAAAATTTTCACCAAACAACACTGAACTCGCAAAACATTTTTTTATACTGTTCCGTCAGCTCTCAAACTGGTTGCTGACAGAGATGACATTATTGAAAATATTGTTAGTGCACCAAATCAATACCACGAAAACTACAGGCCTTTTGAATTAAGAAATTAAGTTTAATTGATTTAATAAAGACGATTCTCCCTATACTGCTATAAAAGCTTTTTGTGATCCCACATCACGGTTGTATCCAAACGTTAAAAATCTTTTGAATTTACTTTGTGTTCTGCCAGTTAACGTCTTGCAATGGTTAAAGGAGCTTTTCATCAATGAAACTTATTAAAACCTACTCAAGAACAACAATGGGCTTAGAGAGAGAGGCACAATGGTCTTGCTCTGATGGATATTCACAAGAACGTGGTTGATATCAGTGTATCTGAGGTAATTGAAAAATTTGCTCAGAAACACCCAAGACGGTTGCAACTTCTGTACGATGAATGATTGACTCGAAGTATGACCATTTAAAAACAGTAAAATAAATGGATATTTGATTGTGATTTAAATTTTAAAATCTTGAGCAATAGTTCAATTAAGTTTATTAACTTATTTCTAATTCTTTGTTTTTAATAAATAGATGGTTTTGCAACTTTAATAATAAATTATTGTAATTATTAATGTTTAATACCACAAGCCAAATACATATATATGATTCAAGCCTTTTAAGAGTGTACACGATAACATTAAATAAATAAATTGTATCATAAATTATTAAAGTTATTTTAAATGTTTCTTAGCCTTCATAATTTCCAAAAATTAGTCGTTTGTATTTCTATAGTTGTTGGGTTTAAGAATAGTTATGCGTTGTTTCTGTTTTCTTTAGTTTTTTCCCTATTCACTAAAATTAACATTTGTTTCACAATTTTGTAAGGAATTTTAATTTCTTAAAAATAAAAGTTTTATAACTATTTTTGTAGTAAACTGTTGTTGGGTTTTTGGATTTATTTATTTAATTTATGTTATAAAGAGTCAAAACTCAATTTCCTTATTGGTTTCAAAAATACAATGGACTACCTAATGTTGTTATATTTTGAATAAATAAATAAATAATATATTTGTTTTTATTGAGGTAGTTTAAAGAAATTCCTCTTATGCATGATGGCTAGATATAGAAAAGCCGCTCCCCCCTCCCTAGTGACACCTCCGGTTTAAGCCCCCCCCCCCCCCCCCCCCCCAAAGTCCAATCCTGGATCCTTCACTGGAGTGCGGTAATGTAAAATGAGTGCGGTAAAGTAAAACGAGTGCGGTAAAGTAAAACGAGTGCGGTAAAGTAAAACGAGTGCGGTAAAGTAGTAACTGCAGGACTCTGCTGTTTTGCTTACTATTTTGAGTGCGATAACAACCACTTTGTCGGTCAACTCTAGGAAAAAACCATTATATTCTGTAGATATTTGTTTGCCCCCCCCCCCCCCCCCCCCTTTTATCGACTATACATTAGTTCATATGGATACTTGAATGCTCTTTTTCTTTTTGCTTAATCTATTCCTTTACTTTATTCTTCATTTTATGTAATCATCTTTCTTAAGTGTGCAATTTCTTCTTATACCACTATCAATTCTTCTATTTTCTATAGAAGTTGGCAGTAATAGAAAGATAAGTGTGAAGGCGACCTTGATCCCAGTGAACTGATATCACCTTGACCTGAGGCTGTAAGGTAATCGTTGTGAAAGGTTGCTTCCTCGCTTGTAGACAAGGCATAATAAAGACATTATGTTCCACAATAGGCTACACTCGTTCGCATCTCGTACGATTTAGACGCAGTGTATCCAACCTCCCAATACAACAACAAACTATAAAGAAGCATTATTATATTTAAACAGAGACCGGGTAATCGGTTAATAAATAAGGTGCGAGTTCGTGACGACGAACCCTTCATAAGGTTCACTATGATGTACCGCCGGATGTACAGAGTTCAGAGTACAGGGTACACTTTCCTTTAACAGTGTACCCGTTCTATTGTGTACTTCAACTCCAAGGCACAATACAACCCTATTGTATAGAAATTCGATTTTAATAAATTTCAATATACATTATTATATTATTATAAATAAACTAAAGTGATTTTTTTTTTTGCTGTTGGCAGGCCGAGCACCAAGCTGAAGACGAGGACCTTAGGGATAACCTGCCTGGGTCTGTACCACGTGAGTCTCTCTCTAACACATTTGTATATAACATTATCCATACCATGACACACAGGAGGCAGAAAGTTTTAGGCAGCCCATAGCTCTATTAATTTTAAATTAAAAGTATGTTTAATACACAAAATTAAAGGCGATACAATACATTCCATTAGATTTAAACAACGGCTGGACTTATTTATGAAAAATAATTTCTTCGATGTGGCCTCTATCATGTTAAATGCACTACACATTGTTAACAACGAAAGCAGTACTTAAGCTTCTTTTCGAAATCCTGCATCACGCTGTCATGAAAGCAATTTCTTTAATTATGGCAGTCGTCCAAAATGTGGGGTTTGTGAAAATAACCTCGGCATTCGAGGTAACCTCAAAGGACGACTTATTTTTATATTATATTTCATTAATAAGTCTAACCATAGTTTAAATCAAATGGCATCGTCTTGTATTTTTTACTTTAAAATATAAAGTTATGACTATTTATAACCTGCCCGGCTCCCTTGTGTAAAACATTTTTTTTTTTTTAAATATTATTATTATTAATAATATATATGTAGATAGTGCCCGCAACAAAACTATAAACCAAGGGTATACGTTAATTGTGTTGTACAGTATATATTGCTATGCAGTAAGTAGTAAGTGCTAATATGCACTTAACTGAATTGCACGGGTCGATCGACTATTATTTGGCAACATACATAGAATCTTGAGATTGTAGTTGATGTTTATTTTATTAGGGTCAGTAGGCAAAACCCTTATATTTTCCTGCGTGTGTCTGCCCGTCCGTCCTCTCGCGTGCTCTCACGGCTACACCTTTCGTTCGATCACTTTGAAATTTAGCATGTATGTGTCTTGTACCTGCCCACATATTTTAAAAATATAGCGACTTAAAAAAAAACATTTTTCAAAAAAATTAGGGTAAAAAAACTTAAGGGTTAAAATTTTTTTATTTTTTTTTCGACACCGTGAGGGGTATCATATGAAAGGGTACGTCGAGCTGATTACAAAAATATATAATTCTTTGGATATAACTTTGATAGGGCGAGCGTAAGCAAGTTTGAAGTGGGTGTGAAACGTGTCCCCCCCCCCTCTATCTCGCTTATGTGAAGTGCAAAAAATCTGAAAAAAATCCTGAACATTCTTCGACCAAAAGTAAAGATACCACTTTTTGGAAATTTCGCAAAAAAATATTATTTTATTTTTTATTAACAAAATACGTTGTTCTTTATAATTATGGTCTTTTCGATGTATTTATATGGTTGTAGTCCGGTTCAGTGGCAAAAAAATACTTTACCAGAGTGTGTTTTGATAATATCAGACCCTTAGAATGGTTCAAAGTAAGCTTTTTAGGATTTTAAAAAAACACTGTTTATACTGTAGTTAAACACTATATAGTTTGGCCTACGGACCCTCGCTGTGTGCTGACTAGCACACACTTGACCTGTTTATTTTTCAGTTGCACGACTGGGAGGCTCTGAGAATGGGGAACCTGTTTTCGAGACTGTGGAAGTCTACGAAGAGCCGCGAGATGTCGACACAAACCAACCTGAGATTTATCAGGTTGAAAGGAAAGGTGAGGAGGAGGAGGACCATCAGGACGAAGAAAACGATCAGGACGAGGAAAACAATCAAGAAGAGCAAACAAATATTCAGGATACAAGCCCCGATCACAAGCAGTAAGTAACTTTTAAAATGAATCCCAACATACTTTATAACATCAACTAACCTCCTATAACCTCTTCCCACCTTACTCGAATTTACATGAATGCATTTAACATAGATAGTTTTAGTTTGAATTGTAAAATCAGATGAGTAGTTTTGAAGATGCTTTGTTTATGCCCATGTGGAAGAAAAAAAAATAAGCGCAAAAGGTTGAAAATTATATGAGACCAACATGGATAATTATTACCTACCATCCAAATTTCGATCAAATCAAATTACTAGTTTTTAAGATATCTTGGTTAACAAAACAAATGAACGATAGACTACACGAATTCCTCTCCAGGAATTTTTAAATTTAGATATATAAAAGAATGATTGTTTTTAGCAATCATAATGCTTCTGTTACTTTCGGTAAGCACGAGTAAACAATAAAAATCGATTACCATAAAATGCATTTGCTGAAAATCAGGCTTTTGTTGTACGGACCTTAGATTGGTCCTATTCAACACAAAATTCTATGCAATAATAGTTTGCATCGAGCTTAGGTATTGTAAAATTTAATGAAGAACGTCAAAAACGAAGATTTATTATGTTTTTTGTTGCGAATATTTCTAAAATGGCGCTGTTCAAAACTATTTTCTTAGAAAGTTTTTTGTTCAGCCTCGAATATCCTTAAGCCATTAAGAAGTCTAGCCGTTTCGTTCAGGGATTCAATGTATAAAGATTTTAACTTGTTAATGCGAGATTCTCACATTCAACAAAATTTGCATCCTGCCTGTTTGTCAGTAACGTTACACGTGCGACGATGACTTGCGTAAAAATTTACCGATTTAGTTGGAGTTTAGTATAATTGTTCCATTTACCAATGCTTAAGCTAAGTTCGTTGGACTGCGATAACTATCTAAGCGTTTGCGCGCAACACTCGCGTAACGTAAACGTGAGCTTAAAATTAAAAATTGGAATTTTAGCACGGGCAAAAATACTACCTTCATTTATACCATAAAACAAACATTTTCTTTTTAAAGCCATTTTATTAGTGAAAACTATTAAATCGAGAAAACGTTTTAAAGAGAGAAAACTATTTTATTTTAGCAATGCCTCACGTTTTAACGTATCGATTTTAATAAAGTTTTCTTCGACTAAAGTACTGTTGGAACAGACATGTAATATTTTAACTTGATACAAGCATTCTACTGTTGGTCCCATATCTTGAGAGTCCATGTTTTCAGTGCTTGTTGCTTTGTCATTCACATGGCCACCAACTTATGTCTACCGAAGATAACGGAAGGATTGTGATCGTTTTGAAGGTTGACACTTTATAAGCTCCGATTTCAGAAATTCCTGTACTGGTTACCATTTTTGACATGAGTAAACATTTTTGGTCTGATGTCTGTTGTCGGTCAATACGTTAACATTTTTTCGAATCATCATATCTTAAAAACTACCCGTCCGATTTTAATGAAATCTGGATGGTTGGTCATAAGTAGCCCATTGTTCCCATATGAATATCAATCTTCTCTGACCATTTCTTCTTTTGTGTTTGAACAAACTCATTTTTTATGAACAGCTATATCTTTAAAAGTACTCAATTAGAAAGCAATTTTGATAGTTTGTTGAAAGTAGCCCACAGATGGTCCCATAATAATTTTAACCATCTGCAAACATTCATTATTGCTTAAAAATAAGTGAGGCCCAACCGGGTATCGAAATAGAACAGAATCTTATTTGCTCATTCGTCCAATAATAGGACAAACCTACGTGACACACAAATTGGCAGATCTTTTTTATTTATACTTAATACCTATTCTTAGGCACTGATGATGATGACCGAGAATGGGAGAGAGACTGAAAGCTGCTTTGAAAATATACAGATAAAAATGGAGAGACTTTCATTTAATCCTTTATTATTTAGTTTAATATCGTCAATTTTGATATTTTAGATTACAAGGCCAAACATTGGTCAGAGAAAGATGTCATCACTTAGCTCGATCCTTCAGGGAAAGAACTCAAAGAGCAAGGAACAAGTTTGAACTTCCACCGACTCCATCGACCATCAGCAGTGATCCAGGAAACGGTATGCAATCTCAACAAACTTATTCATTTATACAATAATATATATCCGTGGAGCAACATTCCGTGGAGGCCTGCCAAAGGGCTCATACAACAGTATATTATAATATGCAGTGGAGGACACGGGGTTAGAGAGTTGCCTTCAGCTGTATAAACAACAGTATTGACTCACTTCAAGAGACATCGCCATTTGTACGCCGATGCTGGGTGAACACTGAGCGTAGGCTCATTGCTGCAGTAGGGCTAGGGAATCCAACCTCCGGATTCGAAAGTGAATAATATGATTGACCCCGATTTGGACACTACACGATTACAGGTGACCCTATATATAAAATAACTTACTAATTAATTATGTAAGTACTTATTTACTTAATCCTGTTTTTTTTCTACCTTGCGGTGTTATAGGCAATGATATGAATCTGAAGATTCCAAATTTCTATTTCGATTGATAATTTACTTAAAGCTGTACTTCTTTAGATTGTTACTCCCCTATGTTTTATTTGAAATATAAATGACTGACATAATAACTATTAAGACAAAGGGATGTTTAGTCCAATGCACTTTGGGACAAAATAATATCACACTTCTGTTTTTATAAAGAGAGTAACAGTCTAAAAAATAACATTCCGTACACCTTCTTTAGATTGTTACTCCCCTCGGTTTTTCTTTATAAGGGAGTAAATATTTAAAGAAGTACCCTTAAAGCTTATTAAAATAAAATGTTTATTTAATTTAATATTTAAATATGGTCTTGTTGATCAGTCTTCTTATTTTCTTGTGTTTAGAAGAGGTTAACAACATACATGTGAGTCCTTTCAAGAAGGAGGAGAATGTGGCAGAAACCAGAGACTGGGAGAAATGCGCTCGCAGTGAAATTTCCAGCTGTTTTATGGTCGAACAGCAAGGTAAATAATTATTCAACTTTATTATCTCTTTAACTGTATTTAATGACTGTTGTTCATAATAAAATGTTTAAACTTTATTTTTTATGTATTTGTGTTGCAGGTTGTATTTACATAACGTGGTTATCAGTTGTAACGCTAAGCTACTTGTATAACTGCTTTGTCATACCTCTCAGAACCACCTTCCCTTATCAAACTGATAGCAACACACCTACCTGGATGATTTTAGACTACTCGATGGACGTCATCTATTTCCTCGATCTGATTATTATTAAACCCAGGATTGTTTACTTGGAAGATGGATTCTGGGTTAGAGATATCAAGAGAACAAGGAGGAACTACTTAAAGAAAGCAGAGTTTAAGGTATCGGACTGTGATAATTTCTCTAAAACTTTCCTTTAATAAAACCAAATCACCAATTAAGACACCAGTCACTTCTGCTCAGCCATCCTTTTATAAAGGTCGAGGAAAGGTAGATTGTTTGAATAAAGGTCGAGATTTTGCTAATAAAAAAGTAGCAGTAATACTAAATTAAAATCAAAACTAAAATTCAAAATCATTAGTCCAGCGATTTATACAATGAAGGACTGTATCTCACTTAGATTCAATTTTTCTTAAAAATCATATTGTGCAATTTCAATTTTTGTTTATTACATTTTTATTTTATTTATTATTATTTATTTTTTTTTTCAGATGGATGTAATGTCACTAATTCCTTTGGATTTATTGTACTTCTACATAGGATATCCATATCCTATACTTCGGATAACCAGAATGCTCAAGGCGAGGATGGATTTAAATTATTTTTAAAAAGAAGAGAATAGTTTTTATTTATGTTATCTTTATCTTTAACATAACATACGACATTTGACATGGGATAACATCTTATTTTTTATTATTGTCGATATATATATCTTAGAGGAAAGTGTCTGTTTGTTAAGTTTCTCTATAAAAAATCTACAGTTTTATAAAATATTGTTCATTTGACCTTTTTCTTTTTGGGATTTTGAAAAAAAGAAGCTATTTCGTAATAACGAGCAAAAAACCACATACAAACTATATACAAACTTTCGACAAACTAACAATTATTTGGTACAAATATTTACGTCGATCAATGTCCTGCCATCTTAACACTAGAATACCTAACTTTCAAACTAGGCGCTTATTCCTTATCATGAGTCATTCTAATTCACTTACTGAAAAATCAAAGATTCTTATGACTATTATTTCAAATATCATGATTAACAATTACTAATGAGGTCAGGTGAATATATTTGAATAAATATAACTACATTTAACTTAAATGTTTGGTAATTTAATTAACAATAGAATACATATATTTCAAACTAGGCGCTTATTCCTTATCATGAGTCATTCTGACTCACTTACTGAAAAAGCAAAGATTTTTATGACTGTTATTTCAAATATCATGATGAACAGTTACTAATGAGACAATGGGAACATATTTGATAACTATATGTAACTTAAATATTAGGTAATTTATAGGCGATATTACCAGCATCTCACTGAAAATAAATTACGTGTATTATACTTAACATGAGTCAAACTGACCCACTGATGTTTACTAAAACTTTCCTAGAGAGGAAGTGCGTTATGCCCTGATGTTAACCCTTTGCAGGTTGGAAGCCAAGTGTTTGGTGATAGCATTCCTGACAGGTGACAAGTAGAGTCTCTCCCTCTAGTGGCGGATTAGATAATTAAATTTTAGTTCGTGAGTCAAAATGACTCATGATAGGTATTCTAGTGTTAAAAACAAAACTCTCTTAAACATAGAGTTTAAGAAGGGTCCTAAATATATATATTAAGTTTAAGGCGCTGTCCACACTGAAGAAACATGTTTCATGAAACCAATTTCATAAAACCAGTTTCACGTTTCAGTGCACAAAGAGGAAACTCTTTTTCTGACAGTTTCATCATGCCCTCTAACGAAGATGTATTAAATTTAATGTATCACAAATTAAACGCTTCTTAATGCACTCATTTTATAAAAACAACTGAACACTAAACAAAACTGAAATGATAAGCAAAAAATAAACATGAAATCACGTGCAACTTGGTTTCGACGAAACCTGAGTTTTTTGTTGCGTGCAACATGCTTCATGAAACCAAATGAAAATACAGTTTCAAGAAACTTAGTGTGCTCCTTTCTGTATGTTTTAAATCAAGTGTTTTCATGATACTAAAGTTTCACGTTTCATGAAACTTGTTTCTTCAGTGTGCACAGCGCCTAAAGTTCTAACCCGGGATTACCCTATTATATTATTATTTCTGTTAAGTATGACTTATTTCAAATGAATTTTAAGTTTTTCTTTCTTCTATGGATTATTTTTAACTGAAGCAGAATATTTAATGGATGCTAATTTGAACTGTTATTCTGTCTTTCCAGATTCATTCGTTCAGGGAGTTTTTCAATCATTTTGACAAAGTTCTACCCTCTCCTTACATTGTCCGTGTTGCGAGGACACTAACTTACATGGTGTATTTGGTCCATATCAACGCCTGCGCGTATTTCGCTGTATCTTGTTTCGAAGGACTCGGATCCAATAAATGGGTTTACAACGGCAAAGGAAATGCGTAAGTTCGTTCAATTTAATTTTTATTTAACAACATTAACCGATTTAACTACGGTAACATATATTACGTTTCCATGAGTTTTCAAAACTTTTTTGGAATTTTTTTGGTTTCAAAGCAGAAGTGTTTCCATTAGGAGTTTCCAAAACAGTTTTAACAATAATTTTTAAAACTATGAACTTCCAGACTAGTTATAGTTAAGTCAGGTTATAATATCTCTGCTCATCATATCTACCGCTTATGTCTCAATTCAATATCCGTTTCCATAATTTTTTTCAAAACAGTTTCAATTCAACCAAGAATTTGCGGTTGTGACCTTGAACTCAAAAGTCTTGAAATCGCCGTTTCCATGGGGGTTTGAATACAAAACCAGTTTTCAAAACAAAACGTTTTGAAAACTCATGGAAACGTAGAAATAGTAAAGATGATCTGCAGTGGTTTCAATAAGATATTTTAACTGTAAAAACAAATGATAATAAAAAAAAAAATCACAGGGAAGTACTTGCGTCCAAATACTTTTTAGGGTTTCGTAGATGATTAAGCATACCCGTTACATAATTATGATTTTTTTTCGACCTTAGGGGTCTCTCTGGTTCGGTCCCCCGTGGGGTCACAATGTTTTTTATCGGTAACAACGACGAGGTAAATTACATTTTTCAGGAAATTTTCATCGCCCTACCATAAGGTTAGGATATAAGGTACTACCATGAATTATTTCAAAATTTTAGGATCAGCAGTTATATAGTGGTTGGGGGGATTTATTTTGGGTATATTTCAACTCATAAACCTAGTAAAAAATGCATAATTTAAAAAAGCATATATATATATATTTGTAACCTACTATTCAGCAGCTTTCGTTTCATACCCCACTCGAAAGTTAAAATAAAATAGACATTTTTGAGTTTACCACATTTTTGCGAATTGCTCATGTGCATATTTATTTATATATATTGTTAATATTTATCCTAATATAAATCACATTCTGTATAATGTTTCAGATACGTCAGATGCATTTACTTCGCTGTAAAAACAGCTACATCCATCGGCAAGAATCCGAGACCTGAAAATCGAGCCGAATACTTGTTCATGACGGCTTGTTGGCTAATGGGAGTTTTCGTCTTCGCCATTCTAATTGGACAGGTAAATACTTATGGTTTTAAAATTAATTGTTCTTAATCATCATTCTTTATTTTAGACAGCATAGTTATCTCTAGATGTTATCTACGAATGTAAAATCTTAAAAAGAATCAATTATCAGTTGTTTTTCCACACTTCTCTTGTAAATAATTACTTAGTATTCTCTTGATAGTAGTAGTAGTAGTAGTCTAGTACTTCCTACTAGAACGGGTAGGACGAACCACTTGTTCGAACCTGGCAATTAGGCCATCACTTAGGCCCCTTTTACGCCCCGCGGTAGAGTTCCAGCCACTTCACACATCATACATATGTACATTGTACCGCCGAAGCGAGTATGATGTGATCAATAGTGAGCCATATAAATCAGAGCGTCACGGCGAGGAATCGAACCCCGTCTCGTTCCACTCATGATTCAGTGATGGCCGAGCAGACGTGGTTTAACCCACACGGCCACGCTGGCTCTTCTATTCTCTGGATAGTAATGAGGACTTCTACACGGAGAAATCGTAACATCTATTTCCAGGGGCATCTCATTACTCTTTTGTGAATTTTTTATTATTATTCAAGTTCATAGGTCGTCAATTAAATTAAAGCATAACTTTTTTTTATAGATCAAATGGCGCATGTCTTTAATCCTATTTTCAATTGTGTTGGTTATTTATTTAAAAATGTAATTAAATAAACTACTTCACTATTAATTTTAATTTGTTTAAATGGTTATATTTCATTCCTCCATTTGGAACATTTTCAAACTTGTAATTAAATGTTAGATGAATCTTATATTTTTATTTTCATAATTTCACATAGTCTAAAATAAACTATAAAATTATAATAGTTTCAGTTACTTAAAAAAATAGTAGACTAACTGCATATTAATTGATACACTTCTCTTCGTAATTCAGTTTGATATGTAAAATTTAATTACAACATACTGTAATTTTTAAGATTTTTAATCCAAATTTGGATAAGGCACATGGCTAAATGTTGTTATGCTTAACTGATTGTTACAGATAAGAGATATTATTGCTACTGCAACCAGAGCTCAGACAGACTACAGGAAGAGAGTCGACGAAACTCTCGACTACTTGAGGAAACTAAACTTACCCCCACCATTGATAGAGAGGGTTAAAATGTGGTTCACTTATACGTGGCAGCAACAGCACACTCTAGGTAACTGGTGTAGCCGCGTGTACTCCAAACCTACTCTTAACACCTACAAATCTAATAAGTTGGAATCCCAGAGTGGTGCGACATGTTTCACACTAATTAGGATATGAAGCGTTAGTGGAGGTCATCATTAAATGAAGAAAGAAAAAGTCACTCCACGTGGAGTGACTTTTTCATCATTAAATGAAGAAAGAAAAAGTCACTCCACGTGGAGTGACTTTTTCATCATTAAATGAAGAAAGAAAAAGTCACTCCACGTGGAGTGACTTTTTCTTTCTTCATTTAATGTTTCACACTGTACATACATAGAGTAGATAAGCAAAGTGGCAGGATCCCTTCCTGCAATAACCTAATCAATTGTTGATCCACACGTAAAAGAAACAGCAAACGAATGTGCCACAATAATCCGCGGTGGGCTTAGCCGTGCCAAATGCTTATAGGACAAAATGATGTAATGGATTGTAATCCATACACAGTGTTGGTGTATCGCTCCATCACCTGAATAAACCATTCTTATAGACCATTCTTATAGACCATTCTTATAGACCATTCTTATATACCATTCTTATAGATTTCGTTGTGGGCTTAGACCTGCCAAAGGCTTATAGGACTAAATGATGTAATGGATTGTAATCCATACACAGTGTTGGTATATCGCTCCATCACCTGAATAAACCATTCTTATAGACCATTCTTATAGATTTCGTGGTGTGCTTAGCCCTGCCAAAGGCTTATAGGACTAAATGATGTAATGGATTGTAATCCATACCCAGTGTTGGTGTACCGCTCCATCACCCTGATTAAACCATTCTTTTAGACACTTCTTCAGTTAAGAAACTACCCATTTAGAAGGTGATGCTGGGTCGACCCTCGACCATCGAGGTGTGGGGCTCCTTGCCGGGGTCGCTAGCAATGGACCCCGAACTTACTGCTCCATCTTATCCAAACATTTTCTATTTCAAAATTTATGTGTTTGTGCTGATAATTGAATTTGTTGTAGATGAATCTCGACTGTTGGATCACTTACCTAACAAGCTGAAGACTGATGTGGCTATTAACGTTCATATTAGTACAATCAACAAAGTCCAACTGTTCAAAGATTGTGACGAAGCTCTCCTCAGGGAATTGGTTCTGAAATTGAGACCTGTTCTCTACCTCCCTGGTGACTACATTTGTAGAAAGGTATGTAAATTGGTTTCTTACTTAACCCAACTCAAACTTTCCTTCCGCTCCAAGTTGTTATAAAATGTTAACAAATGTACAAATTACAGCAAATCTACAGATTTGAGAATGTTTTGAGACTTATTAATTTTTCAAGGTAGAGAATCATACGTAAACTCACTTAAATTTCTTATCATATCTACTTTCTCTTTATTCATAAGTTCATTAAATATTATAAATATACTAAGACATCTCGCTAGAAATAGAACATACATACGGTAAATCCTTAACTTTGGTGTTTGCACTGTCTAAAAGCACCGTGAAAGTTGAAATCGCAAATGTTGAGTCATTAAATTTAAGGGAAAAGGTGGGGTTACGTGATTAGGTAATGTTAACGACACAATAAACCGTTAGTTTCAACAAATATTTGTATGTTTCAAGCAATTAATACTAAAACAAATAAAAAGTAAAATTACCTAGTCCACATTAGTTGGACTACTGTCTACTCTTAGTTTACCTTACATCTTAATTATCTTCCATATTCTTTGACCGTTTAGGCTTATTAAAGCCTAGTTCCTTTTTAGTACGTTTAGGAGGCCAGGTTTATTCACCCAGCGCAACCCAAGTCGTAAAAGTTAAGGTTGTCGACTGAAGTTAAAAATTTCTCTGAACCACTTTTTTCTAAATGGGTCCTTCACCAATGATTTTATTTCAGGGCGAAGTCGGTAAAGAGATGTACATAGTGAAGAGTGGACAGGTTCAAGTTGTGTCTCAGGACGGTACAGAAGTTCTGGCGACGCTCACAGAGGGCTCTGTATTCGGTGAAATATCGCTTCTCTCCATCTCCGGCTGTAACAGGCGCACTGCAGATGTCCGGTAAATTCATTCCTCTTACGTTAACTACCTTTGCCAAACAATATTACTATCTTAGGCATTTTCTTTCTATAAAATTATTTGAATCTTCTTACTTGAATAATCATCTACTTCTTCATTTAGTTATTAATTGTTATTTATTAAACATTTATTTATTTACTTTTGTTTCAGGTCAAATGGATTTTCTAGTTTATTCGTGTTGAATAAAGACGATCTAAATGAAGCTCTTGTTTTCCATCCCAATGCCCAGGAGATACTTAAACGCAAAGCAAAGTAGGCAAATAAAATTATCTTTTACCTATGTAATATTGTGACGTTATACTTAAACTCCAGAGTAGAGACGGCCACTTTACCTTGGACACTTGGCTGTAGCTGACAGCATTGATATGAAAGCTAGAAAAGGTGGGAGAATTGTTAAAATTGTGTTGTGGCTCCACTCTGATAAGTAATATCATATGAAAATTTCCTCTCTCTCTGGAATTGTTCCGAAGGAAAGTTTCCACGATATATAACTATCCCCAATTCCCCAGTAAGGGAATCTTCCCAATACTTAAAAAACATTCATGCGTAAATATAGGTACTTAAAATCCCCATAACATGCTGCTTACTATTCCGGCGACGAGCATCATGCCAATCAATTAACATCCCGTTGCTACAAAGTTAATGGCCTTTTCAAGTCTAATGATTAGGATCCTTGGTTTATTTTTTTATGAACATTATGGAACATCGTTAACTTGGTCAAGTTGGACGATGTTTAAGATACTTAAGGGTTGATGAGCAACGTGACCAGTGAACCTGAAAATGGCCAATGTACGATTCTTAATCATGCCATTCTTAATATTTAGAGGGATGTTGATCATTGTAATGGCAACCACTGTTCATCACATGACTGAGGATTGAGGATATTATTAAAACTATGGACATCTTATAAAGTATTATAAATACTTTAAAAGATTGAAACTACTTATGATTTCATCACATAATTTAGAATATTCTAATTCTCTTCTTTCTCCCCGTAACAATTATATTATTGCGATGACTCCAAATGATTAAGTGTATATGCATTCATAATATTATAATTATTTCATTTTTGTTGCAGACAATTGATGAAGCAAAATGCGGATAGAGAACGTCAGCAGCATAAAGCAGAGGTCCTAATAGCTAATCCTGAAACGCCTAAACTACCAAAACTTTTGCCCATTGTCCTTAAGGTATGTACTAATTGTTAACATAATAATATATTTACGTGTCTTGAAACATTTCTGGATTAAAAAGTTAAGAAAAAAGTATAGATTTTTTTTATTTTGACTGATTAACCGAACTGTTAGAGCACGTTATTTCCTTGTGTTGTGAACGCTCTTAAAGAAAAAGGTGTCCTCTGGTAATATGGTTAGAACAAATGCTGGAGAGATAGTGATATGCTCTCTTCTAACCAAGATACCCTTGAGGTACAAGAAGTAAACAAATTTATAATTCCTTCATCGGGATTTAACATAATATAATAAATGCGTTTCTTGAGATCGTGATCCTCGTGCAAATGGTAAAATATTATGTTGTTCTGAAACATCCTTAATAACTTCTCTTTTTTTTACTGATGCTCTTCCATCTTCATTCATTGTTTAAAATTGCAGTGGATAGTTTACATACATAACATCGATTATTTTATATATGATTCTCTAAAATAGAGTTCTTCCCCTCTTGAAAAGTAGTTGTAGGGGGGAGACGCATCTCATAATTTGTGACAACTGTACAGTTTTTGGGAAATTCCTCACTAAATATTTTCAAGATGGCGGCCAATATGGTGGACTACTGAACATAAAGTTTTAGTAAACATAACATGTTATATATCAATTTAAAGTGTATAAAAAGAATATATGCCTATTACTACAAAATTTCCATTCTTTTCTTGAATTTTGAAAGAAATATGGCCGAAATGGGGGATTTTAAAAAAAGTGAATGATTGTAGAAAAGTTGTGGTTTTTATACCGCATGTCACATAACATATTAAAATTATTTCAGGTAGATTAAGACTGTCTGTTTTCCCCGCAGAATTATTCCTGGTAGCCATCTTGAAAACAAATATAGCCGATTTAAGAGCAAATTCTTTTTTCTTCTTCAAAAAATGTTCTTTGTGCACCGCATCACTAGTTTTAGAGACATTATTAGTCTGATTTGTGTTCTTATAAGGAGTTTCCTATTATAATAAAATGACATTATTAGAAGACATTAGCACTTCACACATCGATATTTCACATATGATGAAAAGAGAGCAATGTAAAATCAAAATGGCTGTAGGTGGGAGATCGAACCTGTGACCTCATTGCTCAAGCAGAAGTGACCTATGCCTTGACAATCACGGGTACTCTAACCCAATCTCTAGCAACTACACAAATATATATTAGAAACCGATAGTACATAAACATGGTTACATAAGTACATGGTTCTTGTTCTCTTGATATCTCTAGCCAAGAATCCATCTTGATATATCTCTAACCCAAAAGGTTCTTGTTCTTTTGATATTTCTAATCCCAGAATCATAAAGCACACGATACCGCTGAGATAAAATGTTATTAACTATACAAAATGTATATAATTTTTCCTGTTATGTTTTAGGTACTTCCCCCTGAATCAGGTCCGGCGAGGTTACTCAAATACGGATCCAGGTACAGACGAGGAGGCAAAGCCCCGAACTCAGCAAGACCTACCTCTTCCTCACAAGAAGTCAAGGTAAATATTATACAAACATTTTCAAATTAACAGTTCGATTTCTGATTTCGAGGTGATTTCACTTTCTTCTAACGATAGGCGGCTCTCACACCGAACATAATACTGGACGGAAGAAATTTCTCTTCTCTGATACGATTCATTAAAAAAAGAAGAAACACGGACTCTTGTCTCCCCAGTGGGAAACTCTTGTCTCCTGCCTCTTTAGCTTTAGGTAGCTTGTTTTCTGTCTCCTGTCTTTTCGGTGTGAAATCCGCCATAAGTATTTATATATCTATATATTCTAACATTCAATTTCTTCTAAAAACATTAAATTGGCATTTTTAAAACCTTGTTGTTGTTGATGTTGCAGGAAATGACGCGATGTCATTCGTTGGATTTGGGGCAGTTAAGTCAGAAGGAACGAGAGACCAACTTTATATTTCCTCCACGGTGCAGCGTCCTGGTCCACAATGAAGACCGTTACGGTTAACTAAACAACCCTTCTTACCTCATAGTTTTGTAAATAGTTCAACGATACCAAGGTAATGACTCTTATTGTAAAATTAATCGTAATCACGGTCGTTTGCATGTCGACCGTATTTTATTTTTGATTTGAATTGTAATTTACAGAAATAAAATAAAATATAAGAACATTGTTTCATTTAGTTATCGAAAATTTAGTATGTTTAAAATAACAATATAACGGTCTCTAGACATTTTTTATTGATATTCGAACTTTATTTAACTAGTAGTTAATAACTATTGAAGAGAGTGGAGAAATGTGATCTGTCTTTCATTTCATTCTTTAAGGCCGATTTAGACGGGGAAACTTTCTCGCTCTCCACATTCACTCGCATTCGATTATCAAATCTAGATTTCCTGTTCGAGAATCGCCTAATGATAGTTTACGAAATTATAATGAAAACTCGCACTTAGGTTTCGAGAATGCAAACAGAGTCTCGAAAAGCGATAAACTCGGCCTTTGGTTGTTTACACGAGTCGAGATTATTTGATACAATAATCGGTTGTAAATTAGGTATCGCAAATTGTAAGCAAGTCATTCATTATGGCTTAAACGTTGTATTAATCAAGCATTCGAGACTCGTACTGAAACCGTTAAAACAAATTTTTGTATTCGAGTTAGCACATGTTTTATTATTACGCCAAGCCAATTAGACTTTTTCCTTAGAAAAACGGGTGGGATTAAATCAAATCAGTGAATTAGGCCTTTGATATGAATAGTCTGTGTTCTTATAAGCCATGGTGTTTGAAAAACCTTAAAATTCTCAGACTATTTTCATGGTTGGTTAATATCTCTGTTCTTATACATCGGAGAGCAAAAGCAGTTATTATCAATATTGTAGAGGTCAAAATAAGCTAAAATTTTTTATTTATAATTTTTTTCTACGTTCTTTTCTCTTTTTTAAAACGTTTAGAAATAAATAATATGTACAAATATATACTATTTATTTTCCCTTCCTAAAATTCAAATTTTTAAGCTCATGTTTGCACGAGCGTTGCGCGTAAACGCTTAGACGAAATAACATTCCCCAACAAACATAGCCTGAGATTGATAAATGGAACACGTACGCTCAATTTAAACTGAATCGGCTAACTTTCTCAAGTCATCGTTACGCGTAAATAAATGTTATAAAATACTCGTATATTAATACTGCTCTGTAGTTCGATAATTGTAGCCCGTGAAAAACAAATCATATATAATACAAAGTTGTAAAAAAATGTCACACGTAAAATTCACGCGTCCACCCGCAGCTCGTGCAAATGTGAGCTTAATAATATTAAATTAAAATTTTACGACTGGAAAATAATCTAAATTTGTCTATTCTTTGAGCCAAACATTTGTTACAAATAAATTTTTTAGTATAAAACTAACAGCTTCTTTGTACCCATTCTTTGACCCAAACTCTTCTATTTCTTCCTCGACTTCTCAATTATTGACGCAAAATATCAGGAACAACAAGCACACCTTCCCTTATGAAGTTCATTTTAGCACTGATATCCGAAATCTTAAATAAAATAAATATTTTCTTGACGGTTCAATTTTCTCGACAGGCACAGTTTCTCAAAGGCTTTGTACCAGAAAATCTCCCAGTCTGAATTTCCCCTAAGCGATTTCCTCGAGCTTTTAAATCGTACGTTCGAGTTTCTGAAATCGTATGATTAGTTTACATGTAACGATTTTCTTGACAGGCACAGTTTCTCTAAGCTTCTGTACGAGAAACTCTCCCTTTCTAAATCGGCCTTTACTCGATCGAGCGACAAACTTATTCTTCTAGATTGGCTAGTTCAAAAATTAGCCAACAGAGAGCTGTGTAGATCAGTAGAAATTACTTTTGCTTTTTTACTTTATCAATATCTCTTTTATATAGTGATACCATGAAAGAGTATATAATCATCAGTACAAACAGGGGATTAACAACCTTATAAGATTCCATAACTAGCCGCATTTAACTTCCTCATATACGACGTATTAGATTATACATTACTTTCTACATTATTCGGGTATTAGATTAACGAAAATTAACACAGGAATTATTTAACTGGAAGTACAAACAAGTACAAAAATCGAAATGAGAAAATGGAGAACTCAAATAAACGAGAGCAAAATTGTTCGTGTTACTTTTTCACTTAACCATAGTAATTAAAAACTAGGATTCCCCACCCGGTCTGTTACCTTGGGTTGTACCTTGGAAGACAATCTTAACATGGTCACACACAATTAAAAAGGCAAGACACTTCTTAAACGCTTATTCAACACACGCTCCAACATCACACTTCACCACAAATAAAACCATCGTGGGCATATGGCATATAACTCTAGTGTTGCTCCAAGCGTTCCAATTCACACCACCTATAATGCTACAGTCTAAGATCCTTAAAAAAAATATCTAACGCTCCCTCATACATGTCCAACATTATCTTCCATGCTTATATCAAATTCCTCTCGTTTGATATTTGCTGTTTCCCTAGGATTCATCCTAATCCTTTAGTCTAAAATCTATCTTCCCATCACATACCTGGTAATCCTCCATGACGCCTTAGCGGCAGTGGCCAAGACACATGCTAATAGAAAATTTTTGAGCCAATCTCATGTAGTCCAGGAAAATAAGGGATAATAGGGGAAATAATTTATAATGTTTTGTAACTTTGTGAAAACACTCTTATGGGGTGTAGCAGTAAGAAACAGTAAGTCCCCAGTAGTCCCCCCTCCCCCTCCATAAATTTCGAAAATTACATTTTTTCACTTTTTACGCAAAACGGTTTATTTTTTGAAGAGAAGTTTATTACCACAAATATTTTTCATATAATTCTTCACAAAAAAGGTCCTATGCATGTTTAAAGTGAGGCAAACTGTTTTCGAGATATTGTAGTTGGAAAAAGATAAAGTAAAATCCACTAGCTTATTTTTGCGAAACAACATATCTTAGAAACTACTCTTCCGATTTTAATGAAATTTAAATGGTAGGTACTCATTCGCCCATTGCTGGTCCCATAAAAGTTTCAACCTTATGCCCCCATTTTTTTTATCTTCCACAAACGCACAAACATACATTTATGTACACCTATATCTGTGATGTAAATGCGCATCACCATGCATGGGGCAACACTGTCTGCAATAGCAGAGGAGATGCACTGCTAGAATATCTGGCATCCACCGAATTAGAGATAATAAATAAGGGAACGGAGCCAAAATTCATTAATAGAATCCGTACACTGGTAATAGATGTCACCTTGCCATCGAGGAAAATAGCAAGGAAAATACAAGACTGACATGTGTCATCAGACATTTTGATGTCCGATCATGCATGATAAGTCTCTGTTTTCAGGTTGATTATGTCGAGGAACCACCAAAGAGACACCCTAGGAAGACAGACTGGGAAATCTTTAATAAGGGACTTGAGAATTTTCTAGGAATGACTTAACCAAAGGACATAACTGACCCTCGAACTCTGGAAAAAGAGGCAGAGAATCTGGGCTCAGGCATAATAGAAGTCTTCAAAGAAGCGTGTACCCTTAAGTCCAGGCCCCATAAGGAAGTGACGAGGTGGGATAGAGGACTGGACGTTCTCCGGAAGGCAGCAAGAAGGGCCTACAACAAGGCCTTCAAAAACAAAGAGCAAGGAGAACTATGATCCCATAGTTCCCAAAAACTATGGGATCCATAGGGGGGGGGGGGGGGGGGGTGTTTAAAAAAGTACGCATAACTTCTCAGGATATAATTGGCATGAGTCACAGTGGGGTAGCAATGAAATATTCGGAAACGCAACAGGGAGGCGGTCCGCAACAGGGAGGCTAGATGGAATTTCAAGAAAGAAATAAGGAAATGAAAAAGAACCAGCTGGAGAGACTTCTGCAAAGGAATTGAGTCTTTGCCGGAGGCGACCAGACTGGTTAGAATTTTAAGCTGTGAGGGAAATAGTGGAGCCCTAGGATCGATAAAAAGGCTGGATGGTACCTGTGCTCTAAGTGTTGAGGGAACCCTAGAACACCTGTTACTTATTCACTTCCCAGGGGAAGGAAATAGGGCCGAAACTAACTATGGGGTCCCGGTTGCAGAGAGCAACTGGGACCTGACAACCCGCCTAGTAACAGAAGAGTCGATTAAATGGGCCATCAATGAATTTGATCCCTTTAAAGCTTCTGGACCTGACGAAATCTTCTCAGCTTTACTACAAAAGGGAATGGACTGCCTGGTATCCAGAATTAAGGTACTATTTAGAGGTAGTGTAGCGTTGGGTGTGGTGCCGGAGGTATGGAAGGCTGCTAGGGTGGTCTTTATCCCTAAACCAGGGAAGGCAGACTACACCCTGGCCAAATCCTTCCGACCCATTAGTCTCACGTCCTTCATGCTTAAGACTTTGGAAAGGATAATAGATGCATTTCTAATGGAGGAGATTCTACCTATAAGTCCGTTGCATGTTAATCAACATGTATATCTCAAAGAGAAGACCTCAGAAACAGCCCTTCATGCGGTTACTTTTAGGATAGAAAAAGGGATACAATGAGGAGACTATATTTTGGCTCTCTTCTTTGATGTGAAAGGAGCCTTTGATAAAGCAAAGATGAGGAATATTGAAGAGAAACTTCTGATGAGGAATACTCCTCGAGCCATCATTGAATGGATATTGTCCTCCCTGAAGGGGAGGAAAGTGGACTCATCACTGAATAATACCAAGATTACAATCCGGGTTACGGGAGGCTGCCTCCAGGGTAGCTGCCTCTCACCGCACCTGTGGTGTCTGGTGATGTATGGGCTCTTGAGGAGGCTGACAAAGGAGGATTTATACGTTCAGGCGAACGCAGACAAAGGACTAGTCTTGGTAAGAGGCAAGTTCCTAGAAACATGCTGCGAAAGGATGCAACTCGCCTGTAGGATTATTGAAGGATGGTGTAAAGACGTCGGACTCTCAGTCAATCCATCTAAGACAGATCTGATGGTCTTCACCAGAAGAAGGAAAATAGTGGGTTTTAAGCCCCTCAAAATATTTGGCCAAGAGCTCAGTTTGGCAGAAGAGGTTAAATACCTAGGTGTTACCTTCAACCCAAAAATGGCTTGGAGGATACATATAGAAAAGGGAATAGGAAAGGCTACAATGATGTTCTGGCAACTGAGGCAAGCGGTGGGGAATAGAGTATCCCCCAAAATTCTCAAATGGCTGTATATAGAGGCAATCAGACCGAAGATCCAATATGGGGCTCTGATCTGGTGGCCAAGGATAAGAGCAGCCAGCTCGGCTAAGAGGTTCGACAAAGTTCAGAGGTTAGCTTGTAGAAGCACAACAGGTATAATGAGGACGACACCTACAGCCACCTTAGAGGCTCTTGTAGGCATCCCTCCACTTAGGATATGGATTGAAGGAGTGGCCATTGCTTCATTTGTCAGGCTCAGAGACAACGGGCGATGGCTAGGGAAAGGAATCCTAACCGGACACTTGGAAATCGAAATGGTGGCTGAGTCAAAGATCCCTTATACTGCGATCCGAGTGTCAGGAAGGGAACGTAAGTTAAAACTTAAGAGGAAGTATAAGGTAGAAATATCATCAAGAGCCAGATGGGAACAAGGCGAGATAGAATTCGATAAGGAGACTCTGGTGGCACACACGGATGGCTCAAAGAATGAAGCCGGAATGTCGGGAGCGGGACTGTTCTTGGAAAAGTCCGGCACCCAAGAGAGTTTCCCGTTAGGCACACTCACCACCGTCATTCAGGTGGAGATCTACGCCATCTTAGAGGTGGCAAGTCAGCCTGAGGTGGTGGAAGCAACAGTTAAGTCTATAGCTATATATATGCTCGGATAGCCAAGCGGCACTACACGCTCTCGATGCTCCTGGTGCAACCTCTACACTGGTGAGGGAGTGTCGGGAGACACTAGAGCTGCTGGCAGAGAGTAAGTAGGTAACACTGCTCTGGGTCCCAGGAGACCAAGGGATCCCAGGGAACGAGAAAGCAGATGAGGTAGCAAAAATAGGAGCCTCGATTCCTTTCTGTGGACCGGAACCTGCAGTTGACTGTTCGAAAGGTCAGGTCAAATCAGCCATTATGAAGTGGGTGTGGGATGAAGAGAGATGCAGGCAGAAATCTGGTTGGAGTGCTAACTGGACACGCAGGCTCAGAAGGCATCAACATTACTAAAAGTAGAAGAGGACCCCACATGTCCAGTGTCCAGTGTGTGGTAAGGAGGAGGAAACAGCCTACCCTTTTTCTGGGAGTGTGAGAAGGATATGGGAGATTACGCTTTCATATCTTAGGGAATGGAGAAATTAGGGAGAGGGAACTTGAAACTCTGAAGTGGCAAGATATCCTCTCCTTTATAATCCAAACTAAAAGGTTTGAGGGGTGTGGGTACGTCTGTGGTTGGCAAAATGGATCCAAAGATGGTTTGTTTGCCTGGCTAGGCCTCCCCACCCTTACTACTACTATTACTACACCTATATCTTCAAAAGTACCCAACTGATTATTATGAAATTTGGATAGTTTGTTGAAAGTAGCCCGCAGATAGCCCCAAACTAATTTCAACCGTCTGTGCTCTTTACTTTTTGCTAAATTGATACTTTAATTCATAATTGGCAGACAAAAAATTGATCGACAGACAGGGAACCAATTTAGCAAATGTAAAGAGCGCAGACGGTTGAAATTAATTTGGGGCTACCTGCGGGCTACTTTCGACAAAGCCTCCAAATACCATAATAGTCAGTTGAGTACTTTTGAAGATATAGGTGTAATTAAATGTATGTTTGTGCGCATGTAGAAGATAAAAAAAATGGGGGCATAAGGTTGAAACTTTTATGGGATCATCAATGGACTAATTATGACCTACCATGCAAATTTCATTAAAATCGGAAGAATTGTTTTTAAGATATGTTGGTTCGCAAAAATGGATTGTTAATCTTTTTCCTACTACAATATCTGTACAATATATTGTTTAGAAAACAGTAATTTTCACTTCAAACATGCTTTGGACTTTTTTTGTGCAGAATTATGTGACAAATATTATTGGTAATAACACTTCTCTTAAAAATAAACCGTTTGGCGTAAAAAATGAAAAAACGTAAATTTTGTACTATAAGGAGGGGGAAACATTACTGTTTCTTACTACTACACCCCTTTTTGTGTGTTTTCACAAAGTTTCGAAACATTATAAATTATTTCCACCATTTGCTGTTTTGTCTACTAATTTTCCTGGACTAATAGAAAAGTACGAGTATTCTTACTAATACATATTTGTTAACAATTAGCTTTTTTGTGGGTATTGTTAGATTAGCATCTGGTACTCTGCATATAACGTTTCCTTGAAGCCTTTTTTGTGAATTGGACTGTCAACTAAATAATTATTGAGGATCAGTCAAACTTAAAAATAAATTTAATGGATTTACCGACGTTTCAGATGGTTTTTATCTCGGATTTGGAGGTATGTTGTTTATCTGATTCCTGGCAAGCCCAGTATATTGCAGCCTTGTTCGATTACCTGTCCTAGTTTAGATTACCTGATAGTGCTAAAGTTCTTGCCAATCTAGGACAATATGGTCCGCGTCTTTATTTTTGAGTTCCCTAAACCTTGTTAGCGTCGCCGCTAAGTTCGGTAATTTTTCAGTGAGGCTGCGGGTATCTCAAATAACTAAAAAAAAGAATCATTATCACAAAATGATTCATTACACAAACTTATTCACATATATAAAACGTTTCCTTGGCTAAAAGCTGATATTTATTATTTACAATATATTTTGACTTTTAAAAACTAAACACCTTCAAGTCAAATTTATTGTTCTTTTAAGATTAGTTTGGAGTTTTTTTGTGGCTGGTTGTCGTAAAATTTTTTAGAGGGCTAATTAACCCTCGGTTGTCAAATAAAGTTAAAACTTGCCAAATAGACTCTGTACCAATATAAATACATTCTATCAAATTTTAGGTTTATATATATATATATATATATATATATATATATATATATATATATATATATATATATATATATATATATATTATAAAGAATTTATAATACAATTTTTTTTTTTTAAATCGATTAATAGAATTTTTATCGAATAATGAAAATCAGAAAAAACAAATATTTAAAAGAACTGGTGTTATATAAATGATTTTTTATATGTATTAACTTCGACTTGTTAACAACGCACACATTTATGTAAAAACCTTTGGTAAAAAGATATTTATTGTAATAAAAATAAATAATAACTTTTTAAAACTTGGTATTTTTCTTTACAAATTAATTTACCCTTTTTTACTCGTCTTTTAGTTGTAGTGAAATAAAGTATTGACTTTGCAGTAGTGGACTTCTGCAGTTGGTAACATCACAGTGTATGTTTTGATCGATGTGGGTCTCACTAACGTGGTTGTATATCATTCTTACTCCTTTACGTCCCTCTTGCGTGGTTCTAGTGTATGGCTCTCTTGCGTAGTTATGCGTCCCTCTCATGTGGTCGTAGGTCCCACCAACGTTATTTTATTGTGTGAAGATGGTGTAATAAAGGGAAGAGCGTGCGAAGAAAAGGGTGATGTAGTGAAGATAAGAGTATGAATAGAGTGAAAATAATGTAATATAGGTAAGAGTGTGTGGAGAGGAATAAGAGAAAAAGTTAGGAGGTAGAAGACTAGTAAAAAAGTTCTGTTTGATAGTAATCTAGGTCTTTTATTTTGTGTGTTAGTTGAAGTTCTCATTCGTGTTTTATTCGTTAGTGCAGTGGTTCTCAAAGTGCAGGGCGCAACCCCCAAGGGGGGCCTGGTGAAGGTTTTGGATGGGGGGGGGGGGGGGGCGAGCTTAAAGGTGATAAATAAAATGTTGAAACGGTTCCAATCGTTCCAAGATTTAGTGGTCCTTCGTAATTTTTGGAACGACTTTGATGTTTTATGTTGTTTTATTTTACTGCCTATTTTAATTTGTATAATACATTTTTATTGCTTGAATTCGGTACAAATTTGTTAGTGTTACACCATTTTTGTAAAAATAAAAAATAGATTATTAATGTAAATATGGAGACAAATAATACGTATGTTAATTGATTAACGAGGATACGGGAACGAGAAAACATCATCGAATCTAAGTAACTTAAAGGGAACTTAGGAAAGTCGGTGTTAAACGTATTTAAATAAATATATATATATATATATATATATATATAAATATATATATATATATATATATATATATATATATATATATATATATATATATATATATATATATATATATATATATATATATATATATATATATATATATATATATACGTATATAAGGGTACAGTACGCCACCGGCTTACTGTTAAAAAAAATAGGGGGGCCCAAAATAAAAAGTTTGACCGCTTTTGTGAGTAATTTTTCATCAATTAAATCATTCATCAGAAACAGTCTTCTTGGTAGTTCTTTGTTTTTAAATTTCTAGTTTTACAAATATTTCGAGTGTTGGTCCTTTCTGTTCATTGGTCAAATATAATTGGTGTACGTAGATGATTGGCGTAGTTAGAGTCTGTTGATTCCTGTTACAGGACGCAACTTACGAACTAGGTACAAAGAACACTTACGATTTTACATATACAATTGATGTAAGATCGTAAGTGTTCTTTGTACCTAGTTCGTAAGTTGCGCCCTGTCCTTCCTATGTATACTTGGTCTCAGTCTCAGTCGTTGCATGTTAGTCTGAAAATATCTTCTTTTTTTTTTTCTTTTTTTCTTTTTTTTCTTTTGGGTTTTAGTCCCGATCAACTGCCAGGGTTATTACTGGACGGGGGGTTACAAATTACAATTTCATTACTGTCGTATATGTTGTTCTGAAAACTGTCTTATAATGTCGTGTTTGTTGACAAAGTTCGTTAGTTGGTAAGTCTCGTTACCTACGTTAGTTATTGCTGTCCATTGGAAGTCGTTCGGTGCAGTCGGTTGTGTCGAGCTGGTTCTGTTCTTGTGACGTCCTAACTGTTTGTTTATGGTCCGTTGTTTCTAGCTATGTCTTGAGATGTGTTCAATCCCATAGATCTGTATCGACATACCGTTTGTAAATAGGCCACACTAAATACCTTCGCTAGCTTTTTCGCTTACATAAAGACTGTGCATGTACGTGACTGTGCATGATACCTCAGCCATTATAGACGAAGTAGGATGACTCACTCCTGAACCATCTGTCGCTAAATAATTATTGGAATTGAAACTTAAGTAGTTCTGTTTTAAAGTGGTGCGGAATAAATCCATGAGTTTTTGTACAATTAATTTGATCCAAGTAAAACGAGGTTACAAATTAGTTTTGACACCATTGATAATATATTATAGATTTAAATAAATAATTAATATAAAAATGCCATTTTTCAAAACTGGTCTTATTTTCAACATTTTTTTTTTTTTTTTTTTTTTGGTTTCTGTATTCTTCACCTTAGTTGTATCTATGTGCAAAATTTGGGGAAGATTAAATGACGGGAAGTGGTTCAAAATTGGGGTAATAGGTGTGCGATGAAACTTAAAAAGCAAATAAATTTGACGCCATTTTGTTTTTATTTTTTGTTTTTTTGGTTTCTGTATTCTTCACCTTAGTTGTATCTATGTGCAAAATTTGGGGAAGATTAAATGACGGGAAGTGGTTCAAAATTGGGGTAATAGGTGTGCGATGAAACTTAAAAAGCAAATAAATTTGACGCCATTTTGTTTTTATTTTTTGTTTTTTTGGTTTCTGTATTCTTAACCTTAGTTGTATCTATGTGCAAAATTTGGGGAAGATTGAATCACGGGAAGGGGTTCAAAATTGGGGAAATCGAAATGTGCGATGAAACTTACAAAGCAATGTAATATAAGACCAGTAAAAAATAACGTATACAATGCATTAAAAAAATATTGAACGGGCCATTAACTGATAGTGTAGCTAAGAGCTAAGTCAAATAAAGGAACAGAATAATAAACATCTAAACTGATAGTAAACGTAAGACAAATATTGGAACACAGTAATAACTGACTAACATACTGATAAAATAGCCAATTACAATGATTTAAAGTGATAGTCTGATTAATCTGAATAAAATGGTGCTATAGTAAAACAATGATGTTATAATGACAAATTAACTGTTGAATCTATTACTATAGATTATTATTCACTTATTATTATATTTGCTCCTCTTTAGAGGAGCAAAATATAAACAGTGTTTTCCAAGATGAAGTCAGAGAAATATATGGAAATAGTAATGCTAGAGTGAAGTTGGAGAGTGCCGGACCAAGATTTCCCATTAGAAAAGGTGTCAAGCAGGGAAAACCTTTATCGGCTGATTTGTTTATAGCGACTCTAGAAAACATCTTCAGGAGAGTGGATTGGATCGATGCTGCATCAGTATAGATGGTAAAAAATTAACGCATCTTCGTTTTGCAGATGATGTTCTGCTAGTAGGAAAAACAGCTAGAGAAATCAGGGAAATTATCACAAAAATCAACACTGAAGGGAAAAAGGCGGGTCTAAAAATAAATCCAAGTAAAACTGTTAACGAATGGCACAGAGGAAGAAATCAAAATAGATGGAAAGAAGGATACATGGGTTAAGGAAGCATTGTACCTTGGACAAATTGTGTCAAAAACAGATCCAGCCAAGAAGTGAATAGAAGAATTTCATTATCCTGGAAGAAGTTTTGGGCTATGAAGTTTATTTTCAAAAGTGAAATGTCCATTGAAGTGAAGAGAAGAGTGTTTGAAGCATGCATAATACCATGTATGACATATGCATCTCAAACTTGGACACTTACAAAAAGGGATGAAAATAGAATTCAAGTCACACAGAGAGCCATGGAGCGTAGTATGCTGGGCGTTAAGAGGAAAGATCGGATAAAGAACAAAGAAGTAAGAAGAAGAAGTGGGGTAAAAGATTTTGTAGAAGTTATAAGAGCTTTGAAATGGGAATGGGCTGGACATCTCATCAGAATGGAAAATAATAGGTGGACGAAAGTGGTGACTGAGTGGTATCCCAGAGAACAAAAAAGAAAAAAAGGAAGACCAAGAGCAAGGTGGTGTGATGACTTAGAAAAGATGGTAGGAAAGACGTGGACAAGACTAGCAATGGACAGGGAGGCTTGGAGAAACCATAAGGAGGCCTATGCCCAGAAATGGGCCAAATCCTAAAAAAAGTATAAAAAAAAAAAAAAAAAAGAATTAAGAAAAAACAAAAATATATAAGTTCGTAAATAAATAAATAAAAATAAAAATGTAAAGTTTAAATATATATATGTATAGGTGTGTGTAAGTATGTATGTGTGTGTGTGTGTATGTATATATATATATATATATATATATATATATATATATATATATATATATATATATATATTTTATTCTCTATATTTATATATTGTAAATTAAATGGAAAAGTTTTGTTTTGTTTTATGTTTGTATAGAAAAGGAGAAATAAAGGCTTTATTATTATTATTATTATATATTATTATATTATAATAAATGTTATTTTCCTGCTTCTTAGAGAAGTAATTTGGTAGGTACACTCGTCGTTATAATTTTTTTATCTTTTCATATAAAGAGAAAGTATTGTTATGGCACGAAAATTCGATTTTAAGATTTTGATAGCCCAAAAAAGTGGTTTTAAAAAAATATCCTCTCCTTTATCACCCAAACTAGGAGACTTGAGGGTAAATCTGAGGTGGTTCGATGGGCGTGAAAAACCAGGGGTTGGAAAAAATTCTGTCGTCTTACGTGTGGAGCTTTAATTACTGGGCCTAAGTACTACTTAACAACGGGGTCGATTTTTATACGATATTGGGCATACATGTTGAGAACAATCTTACCCCGAGGCAAAATCGAAAAAATAAATTTTTAGCTCCAAATTTAAGGGCGCTGCCCCCCAAAACTCAGAAAAAAACCGAGGAAAAAAATATTTCTCGACAACGGTTCAGACGATTTTGATAAGTATAGTCCATTTAATATACGAGAACGAGTATATGCAGTTTTACCGTAAAAAATCTGGTTTCTGAAATATTGATGAAAATAAATCTTTTGGTGAAAATTGAAATAAAAATGTAAACTACCATTTAAACACATTTTAAAAATATATTAACTAGGCATTGCTTGGCTCTATCAGTGAAGCGAAAAAAATTAATAGTTTCTCATGAAGAACTCATCATGATCAATCGACACGCGTATCCGTCTGTATAGATAAAGTCTGTAAAATATTCATGTTTTATGGGATCTGGGACCGAGATAGACATGAGAAAGTTTGTTTGAGTTGTCTCAAACCGATTTTTATTTATAGAGATAGGTGTGCCCTGAAGACCTGATTAAGAATAAGCATAGTAAAGAAAGGTGAGTATTTTCTTGATATTTTAGAGACCTTATATTAATGAAGTTCTTCGTCGCATCGAGATCCTTTTCATTAAGAAAGTCGCTTGTAACATTAGATGTGGTTACTATCTCTTAGGTGCAGTTTTTTTTGTTTTTTTTTTTGTAGTTTTAGTCCCGTTCAACAGCTCAATCGGTCATTACAGGACGGGGGTTATCCGGCCACTTTACTCATCTAATCGATGAGATCATCAGTGTGAAACATGTCTCACCCCGCTGGGATTCGAACTCACAGCCGGGGTTTAGACCTTGGTTTCAGTTTTTTTAGACCTTAGGTGCAGTTACTATGGAATAATATGGTAACCTTAAACTTGGAAAAAGAAATTGTCGGACACCTACAAGGAGCTCGTAATATGATCTGCCAAGGTAAATAAATTTTGATGAATTATTGGGAAGGGACATATTTAGAGAACACCTTAATTCTTTTGCTTAAAATACTAAGCGTAAAGCAAAATGACTTGAAATTATAGTAAAGCAAAAGAACATTATGCTGAATTATCGAGGAAGGACAAATTTGCAGAACAACTTAATTTGTGCCTTTTATTCTAAGGGTGAGGCAAAGTCAATTGGGATTATAATACAGAAACAAAGAATATTATTTCAGAACACCTTAATTATAAACTAAGAAATACTAAGGGTGCCGCAAAGTTAATTATGGAATTAAGATACATCAGCCAAGTGTTATAATGTTAAGCGGAGATCAGGGTTCGATGCTTTAATGCAGGGGTATTTTTATATTTTTTTCTCCTCCTTTTTAAGGACCGGCAAAATATGGACTATATAGAATGCCTATAGATATAGGCAAAATATGGACCCATATAGAATCTCTTATTGCAGTGTTTCCCAAAGTGTGGTACGCGTACCCCTGGGGGTACGGGACCGGCTTAGTGGGGGTACGCGGTGCACCGGGCTTTGACTGCGCAGTCAATTTAATCCTGAGAAGGATAAAATTGTTCATGTTGAGGCAACAGTTCATCATAATTAATTTCCCTGTTAATTTTGTTCAAGCAAAGAAAATGCAAAAGAAAATCGCACGTTCTGAAGCCCGGGAGTGAATCCGAAAAAAACGACCAAAATCACCGTCACAAAATCACTGTCACGCTAAATCCGACACGAAATCTACAGATGACGATAACTTTAGTAAAATATCACCGAGCTAGATGATATTTGGTACACATGTTTATTTTACCAATGCCCAGGCTGAGTTCGTCGGAAAACGTTAACGCTCGCGTAAACGTAAGCTTACGCGAAAACTTGACGGGAAAAAGTGTTATTAAGGAAGCCTGTTACTTGACTTGTTTTGATAATTTTTGTTGTATATGTCAAAAATGTCACTTTGTTTTGTAAATAAATAAAATATAAAATATAATCATGTAAAATTTTACCCTGATACAAGCAGAAGCTGTAGAGTAGGGAAGAGATATCTATATTTTAAATTAATAGGCCGGGTAGGTAGAAAACAGTCCTATTTCAATCCAAACTCCTTTAACAAACATACTTTTTCACTATTAACTCATCGTGATCAACTTTTTTCTTATATTTAATATATATTTATAGAAAGACGCTTGCTTTAATTATACAACTAATGATTTTCTTTTAATTTTGCCTCAACTCTGCCAGGTACACACAGTTCGTTACTTTTAATTTTGTCTCTTTTCTAACTCCGCCATGTATAAGTAGTTAGCAATGTATACGTTCTTAGCAGTGTGATTTTATAATGTATGTGATTTTTGTAATGAAAAATGTTAGGAACTTCGTTCTTTATTGATGTATACGCATGTTTATTATATATATATATATATATATATATATATATATATATATATATATATATATATATATATATATATATATATATATATATATATATATATTTTTTTTTTTTTTTTTTTTTATTTATCCTATGTCTAGTTAGATTTGTTCCATGACGACTAGAGTCGTGGGACAAATCCCAATGAGTGAAGTGACTCACATTCATTATTAGACCAAAATCCTTGGTTTTAGGTGCTTTAGTTTTGGACAAATTACTTTTTAAGAGTGATAATTTGTAAATATTTGACAAATAGAAAGTTTTTAATTTCCATTTTTAAAAAGGATAAACCTGGAGGGTTGAAAATGTTCCAATATAAGCGGGAACGAATTACAACCGTTTTATAGAAAGAAAGTAGTTTATATTATTTCATTTTTAAATAAAACAATACCCGATTTGACATGTCTCCCGTAGTTATTGATAATTATAATTTGATTTAAAGTAAAATTCAATCTTTCCGTAGTATGAATACTACCAAAAATTGAAAAAACCCCGATTGACACAATTAGAAAAAATATAATTAAATAATTAAAGACAACCAAAATAGATACGCATTTTTTTTTTTAACGAGGGGTACTTAGTGTTACGAAAATTATAGAAAGGGTACAAAGATGTTAAAAGTTTGGGAAACACTGTCTTATTGGAAGGCTTAAAGAAGTATTTCAATGCCTAGGAAATATACTCCAGTTAAATATTTCCCCGACTTGGATATTATCTGAGACTTGAATTCATTGAAAAATTTGAATATGAATGAGGAAAGAGAAGCAGCTACATCTGCTCCTGAGTAGGTACTCTCAAGTATTTAGCCTGCATAGTACAGTATAAGTAGCATTATAGGTAATACTAATTGCAACAAAAATGATTCTTGTAGCACATGTTAGGTAACAAACTTCTAATCAACATTCTAAAAATATACATTCGTACTGTAGCGGAAAACTTTTTTTTGGCCGCCATCTTAAAAAAAAATATAAACTTAAAAAAATAATAATAATTATGTTTGGCATTAAATCACAGGAGATATAATGCCGAGAAATAATATGATATTGGTTTGTAAATATAAAATGTTTTCAAATATGAAGTAGGGGGAAAATATGAAAAATTAGACCTCCATAACTATATATACACCTTAAAAGATTAAATTATGCTAGATTAGTATAGTTTAGAAAACCTGATCGGAACCGAAATACATTTGTTGTACAAGACAAAAATGAGGACTTTGATTCTAGTGCATCAGATATTACATCCATTGAAGAAAACAAGACATATTTACCCCCGTCTTCTTTGGATAGGTATTGGTGGAAAACACAAATCATCTGAAGCAGGTCAGGCTGTAATGGAAGCTTACAGGCATTGTTTATTGATATGATCAATTCCTCTTGCTGTAGGCGCTCAGATTCACAGATTTTGGATCTCGATCCATTTTGATGAACTTTGTAGCCTTGGATATAGTGTTTGTTATGATGAATAGCAGAAATACATTCACTCTTCTTTAATAGATGAAAGTAACCAAATTGTTGTACCATCATACCACTTTCCTCAATTGGTCACTGACAGCGTCGACTATAATATTGCAACAATAGATGGCCATAACAGCTTTCATAAGATGGGAGTTATAATGTGCGAATCAGGAGCTTGTTTTAACACCTATTATTGCTCACAGACAAAATAAAATAACTTAAATCCCGTCCCCATACATATGAAATTATTAATAAAACAAAAATTAACCAGTGTTTCACGTATTGGTAGTGAACAAAATATTAATTTATCTGATGTAAGGATGATGCCCGCTTCTGCAACATTTGGTGATGTCATAATGCAGCATGAATTGTTTGCTAACAGAAGATATGGAAAAGTGACAATAGCTATTGATGGGTATAAAACCAAATATAAAAGATATATAGCACAAATTTTGCATGAGACGGTTGTCTGTTGTAGTAATCTTTTGTAGTAGAATTCTCATTGCCTGTGATCATCAAGAAAAACAAATTTCTATCTACCTCTACAAATCAATATACTTAGAACTTTATTCAAGGAAGAGGTCATTTTCTGTCATTTAAACAGAAGGTGATGCAGACACACTAATTTTTAAAGAAGCATTAAACATAGCCATCAAATTAAGCAAATATTATAAATTTCCCTTTTATTGTGACTAATAAGAAAAGGGTTTTCAACACTGCAAATGGTTTAATTTTGTTCGGCCACCATTTTGTTGTTTACACTTTTATTTTTTAAATCAATATCATATTTTTTTCTAAGGTGTAATATCGGGTTTAGAGAGAGATAGTTTGGGTTTAACTGCAGTCCCAATAATATACCTGTTAATTATTTTGTATATCGCCGATCTGTAAGTTATAATACATTTTAAAAGTCTGAAGTCCTATTTATTATAATCTTATTAATCATATTTTAAATGTTTTAATCCGTTGGTGAGTTTTTTTTCTTTTAAATGAATTTTTCATAGTGTAATCAAAAAGGACATTAACCAAACCATTGCCATTACCTGATATTAAGTATTGAAGATCGTCGAATCCATTTATCGCTCCAAAAACAATGGCTAAGGTAAATATATAATATGGGGGGGGGGGGATCAACAACTTATACAGTTATACAGTGTCCCATGAAGAGGAAGAGTGCAGAAGAGGAAAATGCGTTGTTTATTCGTGGCTTTCCCCCCCTACTTCATCTTTGTAAACATTTTATATTAATATATAATATAATATTCTTTTTTAGCATTAAATTTCCAGTGATTTGATATCACACATGATTTTCCTTAAAATTTCATGTTTTTTCAAGATGGCTGCCAAAAAAACGCATTTATACAGTACGGATGTATATTTTTAGTATGTTGAATAGATGTATGTTACGTACCGTTTATAATAAGAATAATTTTTGTTGCCATTAGTCCCAGCTCAAGGTTTCACTTTTTTCTACTTTACTATGCACTTCATATCATGTTTTCCACTTCACACTTAAGTCGATTATGGATTATCCGTCATCTTAATCGTGGAAAACAGCCAAAAGAATTTTAAGATACTTATTTTCATCTATAGATTTAGTAGTAAAGTAGTTTACTTCAAAGGAAATAAAACGTTAGAGGCATTCTCTAGCACCTAAATTTGATAAAAAAGACTTGCTTATTGGGTAATTAAAGTATATGGTATAGCAGTGGGAAAATATTCTAAATAAAAACTTATAGTTTAAAGTCTAATATTGGCAAGGGTGATATAATAGTAACTGGAATAGAATGATAACTACTTGCATATCGACTGGGAATGAAATATGATTTTAGGATAGCGAGCATAAGCTAAAAAAATCCTCGTTGTCTGCAAATTGTATTCTATTAAGTAAGTGGCAGCTATAGGTGATTTGAATTAATTAACAGCAGATTTACATACATGTGGAATTTCTTGGCTAATAATATCATATAATAGGTGCTAAAGTGTTGATAACGATTTATTATAATACCGCTGCAGAGCAAGGATAACGTTCCTTAAAAAAAGAAATGTTGATCCCTAACTATTACAATAAGGAAAACATATAATATTATGTTAATTTCTTAAACATGGAGAAGGTAAGAAAATATAATATACAATAATAATACTGCAGATAAAGATTGGGGACAAAAAAAGTTGATCACTTATTATGCTTAAGAACATACATTTTGATTACTTAAGCCTAGAGAAGGCGTGAAATAAGATTAATTATCATAAGATTTCTTAAAAAGGTTAATGTATAGTAACATAATTTTGATCCCTTAAACTATAATAATGTTACGGAAAAAAGTTAATTACGAACATAAATGTTAACTATTATATAGCATGGGGTAGCATAGAGGGATTGTAGCAGGGGGATAATATAATCAAGAACATAAATGTTAATATCTTACGCTAAATTATTATTGCATCAAGGGGTATTATGCTTAAGAACATAATAACTGGCCTTTTAAGCATAAAGAAGTTGCAACATGCGATTACTATCTAATCTTATATTCTGCAGTCATACTATCATAAAATACTATCATATGACTGAAGAAAAGGAGGATTGATATGCTCAAGAACATACATATTGTTTTCTTAAGTTTAAGAAGGTGTAACGTGCGATTTACTATCATAAGACTGCAGAAAACGGGGGGGTTAATATGCTCAAGAACATACATATTGTTTTCTTAAGCTTAAGAAGGTGTAACGTGCGATTTACTATCATAAGACTGCAGAAAAGGGGGGGTTAATATGCTCAAGAACATACATATTGTTTTCTTAAGCTTAAGAAGGTGTAACGTGCGATTTACTATCATAAGACTGCAGAAAAAGGGGGGGGGGGGTAATATGCTCAAGAACATACATATTGTTTTCTTAAGCTGAAGAAGGTGTAATGTGCGATTTACTATCATAAGACTGCAGAAAAGGGGGGGTTAATATGCTCAAGAACATACATACTGTTTTCTTAAGCTTAAGAAGGTGCTTAACGTGCGATTAACTATCATAAGACTGCAGAAAAGGGGGGGTTAATATGCTCAAAAACATATATATTGTTTTCTTAAGCTTAAGAAGGTGTAACGAGCGCTTTACTATCATAAGACTGCAGAAATGAGGGTTGATATGCTAATAAGAACATGAATTTTAATACATCTCTTCAGCCATTGATCACTTATTTATATCTATGTCGAGAATTACAAGGGCGTATCATATTAAATTAGTATCAACAATTTAATTGTTTGAATTTTAACACTTAAGCATAAAGAAGATTGTGACCGGGGATTTCCTCTATCATAAGACTGCATAAATGGGTTAATATGCTTACGAACATAAATGTGGATTTCTTAGCATAAATTAGGTACAAACTGCTATTTACTATCATATAATTTGAGCAAGGACTAAATATGCATAAGCATATACTAGGTAATCACTTAAGCGTAAAGAAGACGCATAATGCTATTTACTATTAAAGGATAGTAGCAAAGGGTTAAAAGGCATAAGAACATAAATCTAATAACTAAAAAGGGTTAAACAATATAACAACTGAACATGGTTGGGGATGAGTTAGACAAGGGAAGTCATTTCCTTTTATATATTTTTCTAGTGTGAGCTCAAGCCACGCGGCCATTCTATTCATAAATTCTTCAAAGGAGTCCATAAATACGGAACTGTTGTCCTTATTTCAACAGTAATAATAACACAATAATTTTCTGTAGAAAAATTGAAATGAGTAAATTAGCAGCAATGGTTGTTCGCCAATGATGTTGACGTCTAATATTAGTAAGAAAAATCTTACTCCGTCCGATACAACTCATACAAAACTTTCTCTTTTTTACGAGAAAATAATTAATTGGTCTAGTTTCTTGAGTTTTCCTTGTTAAATTTAATTGTTATTGAACATTTTACCAAAATTTACTATACAAATATCACCTTTTTAGCGGGGAATCGAACCCCTTCTCACTATCCACGTTAAATGCTTATTTTCTTAGGAACTTGATTTTTCCAGGAAAACGAATTATATGGTTAGATTGTGTTTAAATAGAATTCTTTTTACCTTTTGTTTTTAAATTAATAGTAATAATAATAAGTTTATGAATATATGATTATTAATTTATTATTGTTATTTTTAGGCCTGAAGATGAAATATATTCGAAATTTAAAACGTGATTAACTTTTATTTGAAATAATAGAAGCATAGATAAAATAAATATTAGTCCAAGGAATGAAAATGGCTAATATGTATTGGAAATAACGTAGTTAAAGTATTACTACGTGTAATTATACTTACAATTTACTTTTCTAAACGTGTCTATGAAGCTCAAGAAGTTTACTAAAGGCAAAAAGTGCTGCTCAATGACGTCCCACAGACCTAGAATTGCGGAGAAAATTCTTCTGTTGAGTCATAGGATTTCTTCTCACAAATAAACGTAATAAAAAAGATATTTGGCTGGAACGCTATGTACATTACCCGAATAACGAATGGAAGCGGTAGGGAGGTCGACAAAACCCGCAACACAAGTAAGGACTGCTGGTGTAGCATTCATCTTCACACCTATCTGCTGTCAACCTCAATTGTGAATTCAGATAAATTAATATGTTGTTCACTACCAATACGTGAAACACTGGTTAATATTTGTTTTCTTAATAATTTCTTACAAGAAGTTGCAACAAGTGATTACTATCTAATCTTATATTCTGCAGTCATACTATCATAAAATACTATCATATGACTGCAGAAAAGGGGGGTTGATATGCTAATAAGAACATGAATTTTAATACATCTCTTCAGCCATTGATCACTTATCTATATATATATATGTACGAGAATTACAAGGGCGTATCATATTAAATTGGTATCAACAATTTAATTGTTTGAATTTTAACACTTAAGTATAAAGAAGATGTGACCGGTGATTTCCTCTATCATAAGACTGCATAAATGGGTTAATATGCTTACGAACATAAATGTTGATTTCTTAGCATAAATAAGGTACAAAATGCTATTTACTATCATATAATTTGAGGAAGGACTAAATATGCATACGAATATACTAGGTAATCACTTAAGCATAAAGAAGACGCAGAATGCTATTTACTATTATAGGATAGTAGCATCAGGGTGTTAATATGCAAAAGAACTCGAATAACTTAACCTATGACATTGTTGTAGCAAAGGGATAAAAGGCTGAAGAACATAAATGTCTAATAACTAAAAAGGGTTAAACAATATAACAACTGAAAATGGTTATTCTAGTTTGGGATGAGTTAGACAGGGAAGTCATTTACTTTTTTATCTTTTTCTAGTGTGAGCTCAAGCCCCGTGGCCATTCTACTCATAAATTCTTCAAAGGAGTCCATAAATACGGAACTGTTGTTCTTATTTCAACAGTAATAAAAACATTCCAGTTTCTTGAGTTTTCCTGGTTAAATTTAATTGTTGTTGAACATTTTACCAAAACTTGCTGTACAAATATCACCTTTTTAGCGGGGAATCGAACCCAACCTCTCACTATCCACGTAAAAAACTATTTTCTTAGGAACTTGATTTTTCCAGGAAAACGAATTATATGGTTAGATTGTGTTTAAATAGAATTCATATTACATTTTTTTTTTTTTTTAATTAATAGTAATAATAATAAGTTTATGAATATATCAGATTTACTAATTGATAATTTGTTATTTTTAGGCCTGAAGATGAAATATATTCGAAATTTAAAAAAATGATGAAACTTTTATTTCAAATAATAGAAGCATAGATAAAATAAATATTAGTCCAACGAATGTAAATGTCTAATATGTATTGGAAGTAACGTAGTTTAAGCATTACGATTTACTTTTGTAAACGTGTCTTCGAAGCTCAAGTAGTTTACCAAAGGCAAAAAGTGCTGCTTAATGACCTTCCACAGACCTAGAATTGCTGAGATAATTCTTCTGCTGAGTCATAGGATCTCTTCTTACAGATAAACGCAATCAAAGAGATATTTAGCGGGAGCGCTATGTACCAGTACCCGAAAAACGTATGTGAGCAGTATGGAGGTCGACAAAACCCGCAACACATGTAAGGATTGCTGGTGTAGCATTCATCTCCAGACCTCTTAAAAACTATCTGTTGTCAACCTCAATTGTGAAAATAAGCTCATCTCTCTCCATATCCGTGTACACGAAGACGCTTTTAGCCTATTCATGGTTAATGCGCCATGAAAATAAAAATAAATAATACTACTGCAACTATGTTTAATTTGCTAATTATTATAATTTTGAACTCATATTCGTTTGGAAAAAGTTATATCTAGGGTTTTAAAATTATAGATATTATTATTGTCATCAATATATTTTTGCAAAATTTTTCCCAGGGAAACAACTAATGGACTATAATACATCAAAATCGATAAACTGTTGTTTTTTTTTATTTATTTATTTCAGAGTTGTTGGTAGTGCACCCCAAGATAAAATTTATTTCACGATTTTGCATGAAAAATAATTTTTCTGAACATGCCCAATTTCATTGATATCGGCCCAGTAGTTTAGACTCCAAGCATCTGCACAGACTATATACGACTACCTAGAGACAACAGACATTAAAAATAAACTTTAAACGTGTAATTCCATCAAAATCTAAATATCGAATTTTTGTGCCATAACAATACTTTCATTCTATACATATAAAAATAAAATAAAACAAGAAAGGTTCAACATCGAGATGATTATATATTTCTAGTTTCATTTTTGCACAATTTCGATTTTGAAGTTGACTCACTAATAGATTAAATTTCGATAATCAGTTACTATTAATGCTATACTTTTAAATATAATGACATTAACAGTGCTAAGAAGGTATGTGCATATCGAATGTGAATTGAATACAATTTGAGGTTAGCAAGCATCTTATTTATACAGGAATTCTTCTTATTTATACAGAAATTCTTCTTATATATACAGGAATTCTTTTATTATGATTTTTCTCCGAAAAGTCAGTAAAACAAAAACTTACTTTTGACTGTTTCTTGCTAAACGCTAGTTCTAATTAATATTGCTGCCCGTGACTTCTTTAGCTACCAAGAAATCTTGAAATTAAGAAGTGTTTTGCAGGGGGTCTGACAACTAAAGAAATTTAAAATAACAGTAAAACTCTACTCTTGTAGGACTTTGAAGTATTGAAATTAATCAAAATGTTAAGAGGGTCTGTTAAAAACTACGCAGTATCCTCAATGTTTCTAAAAGGAATATAAGGATAAAGCAATTTCTAGACTTTCACTTCGGAAAAAGGGTTCAAGTTATAAATATGTACAGGAACACTCATGATACATAAGAAAATATGTAGCCTATGATACATAAGAAAATATGTATCATAGGCTCATATATGTATATATATATATATAATATATATATATATATATATATATATATATATATATATATATATATATATATATATATTATATTATATATATACAGATAACAAACAAAACTCAGGTTTCGGTCACAAAAATCGTTTCTATGTTACAATCCCGACGTTTCGGTTCTTACTTAAAACCGAAACGTCGGGATTGTAACATAGAGACGATTTTTGTGACCGAAACCTGAGTTTTGTTTGTTTCTGTTTATATTTACGTTCGAGAATTTATTCATTTATATATATATATATATATATATATATATATATATATATATATATATATATATATATATATATATATATATATATATCTAAAGAGCGGGTCAGTGGTGGGTACTTATGCTGCAAAATAGCAGTTATTCATCCTACATCATTATTGTGTGCTCTAGAGAGCGGGTCAGTGGTGGGTACTTATGCTGCAAAGTAGCAGTTATTCATCCTACATCATTATTGTGTGCTCTAGAGAGCGGGTCAGTGGTGGGTACTTATGCTGCAAAGTAGCAGTTATTCATCCTACATCATTATTGTGTGCTCTAGAGAGCGGGTCAGTGGTGGGTACTTATGCTGCAAAGTAGCAGTTATTCATCCTACATCATTATTGTGTGCTCTAGAGAGCGGGTCAGTGGTGGGTACTTATGCTGCAAAGTAGCAGTTATTCATCCTACATCATTATTGTGTGCTCTAGAGAGCGGGTCAGTGGTGGGTACTTATGCTGCAAAGTAGCAGTTATTCATCCTACATCATTATTGTGTGCTCTAGAGAGCGGGTCAGAGGTGGGTACTTATGCTGCAAAGTAGCAGTTATTCATCCTACATCATTATTGTGTGCTCTAGAGAGCGGGTCAGTGGTGGGTACTTAAGCTGCAAAGTAGCAGTAATACATCCTACATCATTATTGTGCGCTCTTGAGAGCGGGTCAGCGGTGGGTACTTAAGCTGCAAAGTAGCAGTAATTCATCCTACATCATTATTGTGTGCTCTTGAGAGCGGGTCAGCGGTGGGTACTTAAGCTGCAAAGTAGCAGTAATTCATCCTACATCATTATTGTGTGCTTTAGAGAGCGGGTCAGTGGTGGGTACTTAAGCTGCAAAGTAGCAGTAATTCATCATACATCATTGTTGTGTGCTCTTGAGAGCGGGTCAGCGGTGGGTACTTAAGCTGCAAAATAGCAGTATTACATTCTACATCATTATTGTGTGCTTTTGGGAGCGGGTCAACGGTGGGTTCTTTAGCTGCTTAGAAGTAGTATGACATGCTACATCATTATTGTATGCTCTTGGGAGCGGGTCAGCGGTGGGTTCTTTAGCTGCTTAGAATCATTATTACATCCTAAATCATTATTTTGCGCTCAAGTGAGCGGGTTCTATAGCTGATTATTATCAGCTTAGAAGTATAACTTCCAATCTCAATTATTGTACAGTATAGTACAGTTATTGTACATTTCAATTATTTTACATTTACAGTAAAACATAACACATTAATAAAAAAATACGTGTGGCGTCGCAGGACACCCGTTAGGAATGAAGTTCCTTACGCTTTTCATTAAATATACAAATTATAAAATCACACTACTAAATATACGATGCTAACTACTTATACATGCAGGGGCGGATTTAGCATCAAGTTTGGGTAGGGGTCACTACCGGGGGGGGGTTTAAAGGAATTTAAAAAACTAAGACTTTTTAAGACATTTAAGACATTCAAGAATGGGGAATAGATTACTTACTATTGCCAATTTGAAATTTAGAAAATAGGAAAATCATTTATTGGTAGATAATAAGGTTTACAGTAATTTAAGCAGTTACATAAAAATATTTTTTTATCTTAGGGGCTTACAAATTAAGTTATTAAATATACTATAATGGGTGTTTATTTGGCTGTATCAGTATCGTGTAAGAAATAAATTATAATTAATAAACACATGATCAAATTTGTTAAATTATGAGAGGGGGGAAATCAAGAAAAGAATTACATATTACACATTAGTTTCATTTAGAAGGGGGTCCGGGGGCCCTCCCTCGGAAAATTTGAAAATAAGACCTCTCAAAAAAGCGTTTTTATGCATCTCTGAGGTGAGCTTTGATTTTAATACTTTGTCATCAAATAAATAAACTTATAAAGTAATTCCTTGGCACAAAAGTATGAACAGAAGTATTTTCAAAAGAATTTTAATACCAACTTAAAAATACTAATTGTAAAAAAAATTGTGCACCTAATTATTGTAGATTAAATAGATCAGTCAATAGCCATAATGCAATTACTTAAAATCTATAATAAACTATGTCATTTAATCAATGGTTATGAATTATGAAAAACATAATATTTTATTAGGGTGGCTATAATATAAAGTTTAGCCCAAAACGGGGATATTGGACATTTTTTTGGGAGAGGGAGGGGTGTGGGGGGGGGGGGGGGGTTGGCCGAGCTATTGCAGCCCTCAGTCAGGGCTGAGGGCTGCAAGGCTGCAAGGCTTTTGTAGGGGAAGTCTGGGGGCCCTAGGACAATTTAGGGAATTATAAGGAAAAGCATATGCATTTTTTAGATCAAATTTTCTCAACTGCACTCGGACATGGCTGTCCAATTTACTTCGTTTTTTTTAAACTGTCTTTTTATAGTATCTCTGTACATTGTAAAACGATTCCGGTTTTAGTATCTCGATAATTAAGTTTCTGTTTTTTTCTTTTTTAAATACACGAAGTGTCACGTTTTAAAGGGTAATGATAGCAGATTATGGTTAGGTTAGGTAAAAAATGTGCTAATCTTAAACTCAACTAACCATAAACTTCCATCATTTTCCCTAAAATTCAAAAAAAAAAAAAAGAAAAATCAAGTTAAAAAAGAAGATTAAATTTATCGTAATGCTACATCCGAAATCTTAATATAAAAAGGAACAGTTTGAAAAAAAACGAATTATATTGGTCGTTTAGAAAACGTTGTGACATATAATGCTAATCACATATGATTTACCCCACTCAATAATTAATGTATTCGTCATTATTTTGAAAAGGGAGAGAGGGAGGAAACACTAGCCAAAACCTGCTATCAGTTATTACAGATACTTTTGTGTTAAAAGTTAAAAGTATCTCTAATAACTGATAGCTGATTTTGGCTACTTAATTGCCATCTTTAGATTCTAAATTAGTTGTCCACTGTTTGCAGTAACATGGTATCGAAGTGACACACAATGGCTAATCAATAATTATTAATGATAAAATATAAGTAGAAAAGTAAAAAATCGGTCCGAGACAACTCAGACAAACTTTCTCATATATGAGTTTATAATTACTTAGCCCAGTGTTTCCATTTATTAGTTTTCAAATGTACATTTAAATATTATTGAACATTTCATCAAAATTTATCATAAAAATAACTTCTCCTGGTCGGGGAATCGAACCCGGGCTCTCTCCGTCCGCGTTTTAAGCTAATATCTCAGGAACTAGATTTTTCCTGGGAAAACGGCTTATATCGTTGGATTCGTATTCAAATGGACTACATTTTAGAATTTTTTAATCAAAATCGTCGGAACCGTTTTCGAGAAATAATTTTTTTTCATGTTTTTTCAGAGTTTTTGGGGGGTAGCGCCCCCAAATTTAGAGCTAAAATTCATTTCTCGATTTCGCCTAGGGGTATGATTTTTCTGAACATGTATGCCAAATTTCGACAAAATCGGCCCAGTAGTTTGGGCTCCAGGCGTCTGCACAGACGACAGACAGACGACAGACAGACGACAGACAGACGACAGACGACAGACGACAGACAGACATTTTTTAAAAACCACTTTTTTGGACTCAGGGGACCTCAAAACGTGTAAATCCATCAAAATATCAAAATCGAATTTTCGCGCCATCACAATACTTTCTCTTTATATGAGAAAGTAAAAACAGGTTGGATATTTTAAACATTTTTTAGGTTAAATTCTTCAATATATCGCAAACATTGGGGGGAACGCGACCCCCAAGGCGACGACGCCCGTCATATACCATACTCTCTTCCCTTAATAAAAATACAGTTAGTGCAAAATAAAGAAAAATATTAAATTATATTGTATTATTAGCTTGTGTAAAAAACAATAAACACAAACCTTTGACCTTGCCAACGCTTTTTTGTAACAAACCTAACAATTTGAGGGGGGAGGGGTCACAGGGGTCATGACCCCCCCCCCCCCCCCCCCCCTTAAAGGTCCACTTTAATAAATTTAGCGATCTTTAACACTTCAATCAGTATCGGTATTGGTTTTACTAAAAAAATATTAATTGAAGCGAGCGTAAGCGAGCTTCTTACTTTCAACGAAATATGCATCTTGTCTGTGTGTATCGTTTACATGTCCAACGATAACTTGAGTAAAAATTGACCGATTTAGTTGAAATTTGGTATACATGTTCCTTTTTTTTAATACTCAGGCTAAGTTCGTTGGAAAGCGTGATCCGTCCAAACGTTCACGCGCAACGCTCGCGTAAGCAAGAGGTTCAAATGTAAAATTGGAATTTCAGGACGGAAAAAGATTCTATCATCTTTTTCCAAATAACATTTTTTAATAAAACCAACAGCGACACCGCTATGAATTAATAAAGATCGATAAAATTTAAAGCGGATCTCAACGTTTAAAGTAGAAAAACCAACGATTTAGCGATATCTTACGCTCTAACAAAACGATTTTAATAAAACTTCACATACATCGTCTAAAGTTCAATTGAAAGAGGCATGTGAAAAGCAGTAGTTTTTGAGTAGTGAAGTGATACATTTATAATAATAGTTTAAAAGCTAATGCGTGGTTAAGATTCTTGCAGTTTATAGGTTTGTTTAGGAAGTAAAGCTTTGTACCGAGTACCCCCACTCCACCCCACACTGCCCTCTTCCATTTATCTTCAACTATTACATTCATTAACCACACTATTACATTCACTTAACCACACAGTATATTACATTCATCATGATTAATAGATTTCATTATTTAAAATTTTATTGCAATACGCTCGCTTGAATGATAGAGCTACGCGATGCCTAGTTTAAAAAAGTTGTATGTCTCATTGAATAGAATAAGTTAGAATTTTTCCCGTCCAAAAATTTCAATTTTACATTTATGTACATTTACATTTAAGCGAGCGTTGCTAAAATAACCGTGTCTTCCACATTGGTCAACTTTGGCTCAAGTTATCGTCATGGGTCGATTTCAGTTTTGTGACGGTGTTTTTTTCGGATTCACTCCCGGGCTCCAGACGCTGCAACGTGCCATAGGGAACTTAGTGCCAATAAATATGAAAAATTAACATATACCAGTGGACTAACCTTTAATCTCCTAAAACATATCTTAATTTAGTAAGTAGAGTGGTTGTTTCATTGTATCGTTTACATTTGTTGCTTTTTGGTCTTAAAGAAAAAATAAAACGCTTGCGATATTTATTTTCTTTCCTTGCAGGAGAATTATCAGGAAAGGAATTTGAGATGAAGAATGAATGCAGTGAATGTAATTAGGTTGTAGTGTGTAGTTTTCTTACTTTCTTTGGCCATCACGAGGCTCACCGATAGTGTAGGACTCCCACTGTTAGTCTGATTCAGTTTAAAAGAATTCTTGCTTCTGCAGATATGATGTGCAGAAGAGTTAAATATTGATCTTCCACTCACCGATTTCACTGATCTAACACTCCAGCAGATTCCTCCATGGGCGTAGCCAGGGGGCACACCCCCCCCCCCTTAATTTTGGAAATGATATTCAAAAAGCATCATTCGAAAAAAGTATCGTTCGTTTTTTACGTACAATGGACGCTTTACGGAATATATAGGTTGAAGAATATCTATGAATATTTAGTATCCATTGTTACTCCACTTTTTAGATATTTTTATTAATATTTCGCTGACTATGGTTCGGAGACAAATTAATGTTTTTATCAAAAAAGAAAGATTATTAAATTTCCCTCAAAAAAGGTTCCATTAATTTTTTACTTACAACGAGCGATTTAGCAAAATCCTAGCTTACTATAACCTGCATAGTGTCTGTTTTTGCATGATGACTTTTTACGTATTATTGCGAATCTCTCGTTTCCTCTGGCTCGGAGACCAATTGAGGATCAGAAGATTATAAATATTTGTTTGCTATTGGTCTTTGTGACGATTTCTGCGGAAACTTCGGAGCACTTTATTTTCCGACCAGTTCGTTGTACGTAAAAAATGAACAAAGTGTTTCGTGTGTGAAATTTTATAATCTTCAATTTTGATTTGATCCTTAATTGGTCTCCCAGCCAGAGGAAGCAAGATATTCGCAAAAATACGTAAAAGTAGTGCAAAAACAGACACTACGCAAATTATAGTGAGCTAAGTTTTTTACTAAACCGTTTGTTGTACTTAAAAAACGAAATATTTTTGTGGGAAATTTAATAATCTTTCTTTTTGATATAATCACATTAATTTGTCTCCGAGCCATAGGAAGTGAAATATTCGTAAAAATGCCTAAAAAGTTGTGCGGCGACGGATACTAGATATTCAAAGATATTTTTGCCCTATATTCCGTAAACCGTGCAGTTAATACGTAAAAACTTTCTTTTTTTTTCTTTTTTTTATCCATTGCCGGCATTTGGCATTGTAGCCATTATGCCTCTGACACTCCAATAAAGAGAAGATAGCCGCTTGTGAGAGCTTTGTCATTCCTCGTTTAGTCGCTGCTGCAGCAATCCAGTGCAAGACGTCAGGTGTTCTCTGTTCAGGCTTCCGTCGTTACAAATGGGGCAGACAGGGGTTGTTATTACTCCGATACGATACAGATGCTCTCCTAGGTAGTCGTGACCAGTGGCTAATCTAAAGTTGGCAGTGAAGATATTTCGAATGGAGATCACCAGGTATCTTAGATTCTAGAAGTGATTGCCATACTTTACAGTTAGCCTTTTCTCTGTGTTCCTGAGAAATAGCTTCCTTCATATTACGTTTAAGAGCATTGCATATATTGCGGTAAGGAAGAGGCATCTGTGGCTGGTCCATTTTGGATCCCTCCTTTGCGAGCTCATCCGCTCTCTCGTTGCCAGCAATGCCTACATGACTAGGGATCCACTGGTACACAATATCCTTTCCCTGCTTTATAAGGTCACTGACAGCCTTGTTCGTGGTATTTAGTAGTCTGCTGTCATATGAAGATGTTCCCACAAGAGCAGAGATCGCCGATTGGGAGTCTATTAGGAAGACGATGTGGGTTTTTCCTGGATGCTCACGGAGAAGATCGGTAGCCTTCATGACAGCTAAGACTTCAGCGTCAAAGTTCGAAGTGTTTCTACCAGCAGGGTAGGAGCCAGTAAAATCAAGAGAAAAGACTCCTGCTCCCCCAGTTTGGGAATTCGGGTCAGCAGTATTAGCCGGTTATAGGGTATAGGGTTGGTCCATGTTAAGTATAATTAAGAGGTTGTGTTTGGTGAAAAATTAAGAATTTTTAATTAGTGTTTTTTTAATAATAAAGTGTTGACTTGTAACAAATAATTGTACTGACAATCATAGGATATCTATGGAATTTTAAGGAAACATATCAAAACAGTAACCCAATAGAACCTGAATTATACTTAACATGAACCAACCCTATAACAGAGATTTATTATTTCAGATTGACAATAGCCACCTAGGTTAGAGAAATTTAACATTATAAAAACTAAAGGATGAAATAGTAATCTAGTCAGGTAGATATATAAGCATTTTAATTATGTATTATGTTACAAAATATAACGACTGTATAAGAGTTACTAACAATAAATATGGTTTTCAGCCTGAAGATGACCCAAAGAAGGGTCTAAATATCGCAAAAGTGAGCTTCTAATTTTTTCCTTTAGACCCTACTTACCAATAAGAATCATTTAATAAGGAAACAACCCAAACTGCTTATACTTTTATTTTCAAAACTAATAAAGATAGAAAGGTGTGGTTTCGAAATTGCATAAAATATCCTTTTAATATTTGAAATTTAAGTTAAGATAATATAGAATGTGTCAAAACAAAGTTTGGCACATAATAATTTATGCTTGTGATTTTTTTTTAAGGTGGGTATACACTAGAGCATTCGCCCCGAATGAGCATGCGTCCCCCCCCCCCCCCCCGAAAGAGCAAGCGTTCACCCGATTTGCTTTTAAAATTTATTAAGATTTTTTAGACGTCTCTCCTAACTGCTTAGGAAAGTGCAAAGCTCTCTAAAATTGACGCATCTTATGACCATTACAATGACTCCTAGGCCATCCAGATATCTTTTTTTTTCGTCTACAGACCTAAATATATTTTAAGTCCGTCCCTCTTAAAGTACATTCTTCATAGAACGAGTCATAAACAATACATATTTTTGTTTGTCAATGCTAAATATTGGTCATGTATATATGGAAGTTGGTTCTTCTTAAACAATGAGCTTAATCTCCTATCTTGGAGGTGGTTATCTCGTCTTGATTCATCTTCAAACCCGTCACACTTCTGAATTGAGGTTGGTAGCACATCGAGTTTATGTGTTTGAGAATTCAAAGAATTTTTTTGGAACGAAGTTCCTTATGGCACCTTCTGGAGCCCGGGAGTGATTCCGAATAAAACGACCAACATTACCGTCACAAAATAACCGTAAAAAAATCACAGTCTCAAAATCACCGTCACGCAAAAAGAGTCACGAAATCAACGGATGACGATAACTTGTGTAAAAGTTGACTGACTTAGCTAAAATTTGGTACACATGTTCATTTTACCAATGCCCAGGACAGGTTCATTGGACAACGTTACCCGCCCAAGCGTTCACGTGCAACGCTCGCGCAAACGTAAAGCTTCAAATTTAAAATTGAAATTTTAGGGCGGGAAAAAATTCTAACTTTATCTATTTAATGAGACAAACAACTTTTATAAATATTTTTTTTTTTAGTAAAACGAACACTGACTCTGCTATGAAGTGATAAAGATCGCTAAATTTATTAAAGCGGACCTAAACGTTTTAAATAAAGAAAACAACGTTTTTACCGATATCTTACGTTCTAACGTAACGATTTAAATAAAACTTCATACACATCGTCTAAAGTACAAATGAAGCAGGCATGTAAAATATCAATCTGATACAAGCAGCAGTTATTTTACAGTGACGTGATATATTTAACTCTTCAATCTTTCCATCTCTCTCTCACTATACTCTCTCTTACTCCTTCTTCCTGTCAAACTCACTATTTATCCACAAAACAACGCTTTTTTTCAATTATTGTTGCTATCATTGAGAAAAGTATTCGTATATTATTTAAAATGGAAAGTGCATTAAGAGAATCGTCAGAAATTGACAGTGTCGACTGTGTTAAATTATTAACCAGTAAAACTGTAAATATATACAGTTATATATCCGCTCATAAGCGGATCAAGGGATTCTTGTAATAAGTTTTATGTAATCATTTTACTAATAATAATTTTCTAATTGTGTCAAAAATATTTATTGGAACGAGTAGTTAGCAACGTATACGTACTTAGCAGTGTGATTTTATATTTAATGAAAAATGTAAGGAACTTCGTTCCTACCGGGTGTCCCGCGTCACCACACGTATTTTGTTTTGAATCAAAATGCCGTTTGCTTTCTACAACGTAGGGTATATAAATATGATATTGTTGTGTTCGTAGTGTGCATAAACTACGATTAAAAGTATAGAAGTGTAAACACATTACTTTAGAAAAGAGTTAGAAAATGCACAATTTATCAAAACCTATAGGTATTTTTAGACCAGCAGTAAGCAGTAATAAAGAAGAATTACCTGGACTATGCTGAGAAAGAAGACGGCGCTGGAAAACACTAAAGAAGGAAACGACTCTGACTGCACTAAAGAAAAAGACGGCCCTGGACTATTCTGAATAAAAAGACGACCCTGCAGTACATGACTGTACTGAGGAATAGGACGACCCAGTACTAATCTACACAAGCCAATGCTAGAGAAGAGAGACATGACCAGTTTCTACCCTCACCACAAAAACTTCTATTCAGGAAGTAAGCATCGAATAGAATTATTTTTTATAACTAAAATATTGAGGTAAGCGAGGTAGTGAGTCCTATCGTTAATATTGCTTATAAGAAGTTCAAATTCCAATAAATGCTACAAAAAATAATCTTTCTTGCAAATTCAAATTCTAATGGTAATAATAGGGGAATGGTATCTAAAAAAAAAAAAAAAAAAAAATACCCTGTAGCTACTAATTTTCTTTTCCATAGGCTGACTGTCCATAGGCTGTGTGTGAATATTTATTGGAACGAGTAGTTAGCAACGTATACGTAGTTAGCAGTGTGATTTTATATTTAATGAAAAATGTAAGGAACTTCGTTCCTACCGGGTGTCCCGCGACACCACACGTATTTTTTTTTTTAGTAAAACTAACACCGACTCTGCTATGAAATGATAAAGATCGCTAAATTTATTAAAGCGGACCTAAACGATTCAAATAAAGAAAACAACGTTTTTACCGATATCTTACGTTCTAACGTTACGATTTTAATAAAAAACTTTATACACATCGTCTAAAGTACAATTGAAACAGGCATGTAAAATTCCAACCTGATACAAGCAGCAGTTCTTTTACAGTGACGTGATATATTTTACAATTTTTTTAAAGTTGATGTCCGAAGTGTGGTGTTTGTAGTTTAATAGGTGGAATATTAAGAATGTAAAGTGATTCCCCCTCTACAATACTTCTTTGGTATCCTTTCGTGCGCAATCCTGACTCTTTTTTCTTTCCATCTCTTTCTCACTATACTCTCTCCTTCTTACTCCTTCTTCCTGTCAAACTCGCTATTTACCCACAAAACAACGCTATTTTTTCAATTTTTTTTTTTTTTTTTTGCCTGGCGGGAAAAGACAAAGGCTCCTGCAGGCCAAAAGTGTTATGCCCCAGGGTGTATGAAGCTAAGCTAAGCCACCCTGGAGCCTCGCTATCCTACTCTCGATAACGAGACCTATCGCAGGATCCCGGGATCCCTGAGTGTGGGGATTGAGCTACTTCCCGACTGCTCAGCCGACACCGAGACAGACGCTGGTAGCTCCAACCCCACTAAAATCCCTGCCGGTGAAAAACCCTCCATTTTGGGTACCATACTCTTGAAGGAGCATATGGTACCTCACGCGACTATAATTATAATTATAACTACAACTACCAAGAGCTACAACGTCATCATCGTTTCATATGATGATCGTGTGCTCCTGGTTTCCTAGACTTACCTTTCCTCTATGCTTCCTGCTCCAGTCAGGAAGAAGAGGCTGAGGATTCATCGATGTCAGTTACTTCTCTGTACGACGATAAAAAGAAAGCGCCCCCGAGCGCTCAGCGGCCACCAGCACCCCGAGCCAGAGAGATACCCCGAGGGGGACCCGCCCCCACAGTGGACCCACCGACCCATCGAGCCGCCCAGAGCTTCCGGCCCCTCTCCCTCCGATAGAAGAAGAACCTTCTCCCCGGGCCCCCTAACGACCGACAGATCCAGCGGAGGCCGCGACAGCCCCCTACGCAGCCCCAAAGCCGCAGCACCAGAGGACCTCCTCACACCCAGAGACGCTGTAGATGATGGTGAGTAGAGTACAGAAGAAGTAGATGAATCCTGCAGGGTAAGGTCACAACACAACTAGGTCCAACAAAGTTTCCGACTGCATCTCTAGGCGGCGAAAAGGCCGCTTCAGAACGGAATCGACTCCGGGGAAACATATAACCGGGACGAGACCTGACGCAGCCGGCCTGCCTAACGCAGCCTAATGTCTCACTAGCCTAAAGACAAAACAACTAAAGCCTAATACCACATGAAAAAAATTCGGCCACCGCCTCTCCGAGAGAGAGACTCAGCCACCGCGGTTTGAACAAATAGCCGGGGTGGTGATAACGGTGGTCGATCCTAATCTAAACACTGACTAAACCTAATAATAAATACCTAACCCTAGTTAAAAACATATTTACATGACCTAGCCTAATATCACAGGATGTCGATGATGATCAGGTAGGTTGTAACTTCGCTAGAATTGGTATCATCGACCTACACTAACTAAAGTAAATATCACAGATGTGGGTGAGAGCCTCCTTCAGCTCTGCTGTGGGAGCACATCCGGTTTGGGAATGGTACCCAGATGTGTTTAACTCTCACCCCCTAACTAAACCTATCTTAAAAACTAGTATCACAGTAGGGTTATATCATAATTTAAATAAAATAAATAAATAAACCTTAACTACACTATCTTAACCTAGTTAAAAACAAACCGACTGCCGTATCCTCTCGACCAGCGAGAGGAGCCTACTCACCAACCGGGTTAAACTAATGGCCGGGGTGAGCAGTTACAACAGCCGGTGACCTAAACTAACTTATTTTAAAACTTACTCTAAACTGACTTTGCTGAACCTAAATCTCTTCATAAAATCCTGCTCTACGCAGGAAGTCGAGGACTGAATCTCGGTGAGAATCCTCGTTGAGGGCGACTGCCACACTCGCCGGTGCGCCACAAGTCGTCCTCAGCTCTGCCAGTGAGTCACACTCTTCAAACATATGACTCACTGTCAGCGTTGCTCTATTGCAGTGTCGGCATCGAGGGGCACGTTCGTTCCTGAGAAGGTGCCCGTGCGTCAACTGCGTCAGTCCCAGTCTCAGACGCGTGAGTACGACACTGTCCCTTCTTGACGAGGACAGTGCCGTAATCTGCTCCTTTACATTCCTCTTTATTCTTTTAAGTTGGGTGAAGGAACGGTCCCACGTGGCTTGCCACGACTGCCAGACCTCATTGACTGACGCAGTCTTGGCGTCGTCAAGTCTAATCGTACCGTCCTCCACCATCCTTGATGCAGACGCACGCTTGGCAGCTTGATTGGCTGCTTCATTGCCTGCGATGCCAACATGCCCCGGTACCCATATTAGGACCACGTGTCTCGACGTTGAACGAAGAGAGGACACGTGGTCGTATATCTTGCTTACTACCGGGTCATCTGAAAACTTTACTTTAACAATTATTTCAATAATTGTTTCTATCATTGAGAAAAGTATTCGTATATTATTTCAAATGGAAAGTGCACCAAGAGAATCGTCAGAAATTGACAGTGTCGACTGTGTTAAATTATTAACCAGTAAAACTGTAAATATGTAAGTATAAATTGATGTAATAAAGTAATATTGCTTATAAGCGGATCAAGGGATTTTTGTAATAAGTTTAATGTAATAATTTTACTAATAATAATTTTCTAATTGAGTCAAAAATATTTATTGGAATGAGTAATTAGCAACGTATACGTACTTAGAAGTGAGATTTTATATTTAATGAAAAATGTAAGGAACTTTGTTCCTACCGGGTGTCCCGCGACACCACACGTATTTTTTTTTATTTTTTTTTTTTTATTAAAACGAACACTGACTCTGCTATGAAGTGATAAAGATCGCTAAATTTATTAAAGCGGACCTAAACGATTTAAATAAAGAAAACAACGTTTTTACCGATATCTTACGTTCTAACGTAACGATTAATAAAACTTCATAGACATCGTCTAAAGTACAATTGAAACGGGCATGTAAAATCCCAACCTGATACAAGCAGCAGTTTTTTGTACAGTGACGTGATATATTTTACAATTTTCAAAAGTTGATGTCCGAAGTGTGGTGTTTGTAGTTTAATAGGTGGAATATTAAGAATGTAGAGTGATTCCCGCTCTACTATACTTCGTTTGGTATGCTTTCGTGTGCAATCCCAACTCTTTTATCTTTCCATCTCTTTCTCACTATGCTCTCTCCTTCTTTCTGTCAAACTCGCTATTTACCCACAAAACAACGTTTTTTTCAATAATTGTTTCTATTATTGAGAAAAGTATTCGTATATTATTTAAAGTGGAAAGTGCACCAAGAGAATCGTCAGTGAGAGAAATGACAGTGTCGACTGTGTTAAATTATAAATCAGTAAATATGTAAGTATAAATTGATGTAATAAAATAATATTGCTTATAAGCGGATCATAGACCAGTCGACAGGTATTAAAAATAGGGGTCTACCTTGCAAAAGGTCATAAAAACTTTTTTTCTTTTTTTTTATTGTATGTACCTAGACGTTAGTTTAAAACCCAAGTTTTTGACCTCCTAGACCCTGTGCTAACCCAGAGGGGGGCAAAAATACGCGATATTTTAGTGTTTTTTTTTAGTTTTTTCTTTATAACTCTTTAACTATAAGTCCTGAAAAAAAATGTTCGTATCTTTCTTGTAGAGTACTAAATTTGTAAACATTTTCATCTACCATATTTTTTCCTATAACCTATACTTTCCGAAAAATAGAGCATCAAAGATGCAATATTTCTATTTGAAAATATCAAAAATAACATCTTTTCTGAGGACGAAAGGGGTCTATTTTAGTTATGCCACCCCTCCCAGTTAGATTTTCTGGGTATATTCTACTTATGGAAGTACAAATAACCACCACTAACCACAACTACTAACCACTAGTAACCAATACTAACCGCCACTAACCAACAATAAACTAAATTTTCGGGTTTTTTGTTTATCCTCTCTTGTAGAGCACCAAATTAGGAACAATTTTTATATTTTACATTTTTCCCTAAACCCTATACTTTCCGAAATATAGAGCTTCAATGATGCAATATTTTTTTTTTTTTTAATAACTGCAAAACCCAAGTTGCGGAGGTTAGTAGTGGTTATTTGTATTTCCATAGGTATGATATACCCCAAAAATCATTGTGTGGGGAAGAGATAACTAAAATAGACCCCTTTCGTCCTCAGAAAAGATGTTATTTTAGATATTTTCAAAAAAAAATATTGCATCTTTGAAGCTCTGTATTTCGGAAAGTATAGGGTTTAGGGAAAATTTTTAAATATAAAAATTGTTCCCAATTTAGAGCACTATAATAAAGGATAAAATTAAAAACCCAAAAATTTAGTTTTCTGCTGGTTAGTGGCGGTTAGTATTGGTTACTAGTGGTTAGTAGTTGTGGTTAGTGGTGGTTATTTGTACTTCCATAGGTAGAATATAACCAAAAAATTTAACTGGGAGGGGTGGAATAACAAATATAGGCCCCTGTCGTCTTCAGAAAAAATGTAATTTTTGATATTCTTAAAAAAAAATTGCATCTTTGAAGCTCTATAATTCGGAAAGTATAGGGTTTAGGAAAAAATGTGGTATATAAAAATTGTTTTAAATTTAGTGCTCTACAAGAAAGATACGAACACAATTTTTCAGGACATATAGGTAAAGAGTTATAAAGAAAAAACGAAAAATAATACTAAAATTTCGCGTTTTGGACCCCTCTGGGTTAGCACAGGGTATAGAAGGTCGAAAACTTGGGTTTTTAACAAATGTCTAGGTACATACTATAAAAATAAAGAAAAACGTTTTTATGACCTTTTGCAAGGTAAAATGTACTTGTCGACTGGACTATTAAGGGATTTTTGTAATAAGTTTTATGTAATAATTTTCTAATTGAGTCAAAAATATTTATTGGAACGAGTAATTAGCAACGTATACGTACTTAGCATTGTGATTTTATATTTAATGAAAAATGTAAGGAACTTCGTTCCTACCGGGTGTCCCGCGTCACCACACGTATTTCGTTTTGAATCAAAATGCCGTTTGCTTTCTACAACGTAAGGTATATAAATATGATATTGTTGTGTTCGTAGTGTGCATAAACTACGATTAAAAGTATAGAAGTGTAAACACATTACTTTAGAAAAGAGTTAGAAAATGCACAATTTATCAAAACCTATAGGTATTTTTAGACCAGCAGTAAGCAGTAATAATGAAGAATTACCTGGACTATGCTGAGAAAGAAGACGGCGCTGGAAAACACTAAAGAAGGAGACGACTCTTACTGCACTAAAGAAAAAGACGGCCCTGGACTATTCTGAATAAAAAGACGACCCTGCAGTACATGACTGTACTGAGGAATAGGACGACCCAGTACTAATCTACACAAGCCAATGCTAGAGAAGAGAGACATGACCAGTTTCTACCCTCACCACAAAAACTTCTATTCAGGAAGTAAGCATCGAATAGAATTATTTTTTATAACTAAAATATTGAGGTAAGAGAGGTAGTAAGTCCTATCGTTAATATTGCTTATAAGAAGTTCAAATTCCAATAAATGCTACAAAAAATAATCTTTCTTGCAAATTCAAATTCTAATGGTAGTAATAGGGGAGTGGTATCTAAAAAAAAAAAAAAATAAAAAAAAAATACCCTGTAGCTACTAATTTTCTTTTCCATAGGCTGACTGTCTACGTGAGGTTCTGTCTAATTGGAAGGTACAGCAATATTGTAGTCAGTAGCGCGGAAAGTATAGGGTTTAGGAAAAAATGTGGTATATAAAAATTGTTTTAAATTTAGTGCTCTACAAGAAAGATACGAACACAATTTTTCAGGACATATAGGTAAAGAGTTATAAAGAAAAAACGAAAAATAATACTAAAATTTCGCGTTTTGGCCCCCTCTGGGTTAGCACAGGGTATAGAAGGTCGAAAACTTGGGTTTTTAACAAATGTCTAGGTACATACTATAAAAATAAAGAAAAACGTTTTTATGACCTTTTGCAAGGTAAAATGTACTTGTCGACTGGACTATTAAGGGATTTTTGTAATAAGTTTTATGTAATAAATTTCTAATTGAGTCAAAAATATTTATTGGAACGAGTAATTAGCAACGTATACGTACTTAGCAGTGTGATTTTATATTTAATGAAAAATGGAAGGAACTTCGTTCCTACCGGGTGTCCCGCGACACCACACGTATTTTTTTTTTTAGTAAAACGAACACCGACTCTGCTATGAAATGATAAAGATCGCTAAATTTATTAAAGCGGACCTAAACGTTTTAAATAAAGAAAACAACGTTTTTACCGATATCTTACGTTCCAAGGTAACGATTTTAATAAAACTTCATTGACATCGTCTAAAGTACAATTGAAACGGGCATGTAAAATCCCAACCTGATACAAGCAGCAGTTTTTTTTACAGTGACGTGATATATTTTACAATTTTCAAAAGTTGATGTCCGAAGTGTGGTGTTTGTAGTTTAATAAGTGGAATATTAAGAATGTAGAGTGATTCCCCCTCTGCTATACTTCGTTTGGTATCCTTTCGTGCGCCATCCCAACTCTTTTATCTTTCCATCTCTCACTCACTATACTCTCTCTCTCTCTTACGCCTTCTTCCTGTCAAACTCGCTATTTACCCAGAAAACAACGCTTTCTTTTCAATAATTGTTTCTATCATTGAGAAAAGTATTCGTATATTATTTAAAGTGGAAAGTGCACCAAAAGAATCGTCAGAAATTGACAGTGTCGACTGTGTTAAATTATTAACCAGTAAAACAGTAAATATGTAAGTATAAATTGATGTAATAAAATAATATTGCTTATAAGCTGATCAAGGGATTTTTGTAATAAATTTTATGTAATAATTTTACTAATAATAATTTTCTAATTGAGTCAATAATATTTATTGGAACAAGTAATTAGCAACGTATACGTACTTAGCATTGTGATTTTATATTTAATGAAAAATGTAAGGAACTTCGTTCCTACCGGGTGTCCCGCGTCACCACACGTATTTCGTTTTGAATCAAAATGCCGTTTGCTTTCTACAACGTAAGGTATATAAATATGATATTGTTGTGTTCGTAGTGTGCATAAACTACGATTAAAAGTATAGAAGTGTAAACACATTACTTTAGAAAAGAGTTAGAAAATGCACAATTTATCAAAACCTATAGGTATTTTTAGACCAGCAGTAAGCAGTAATAATGAAGAATTACCTGGACTATGCTGAGAAAGAAGACGGCGCTGGAAAACACTAAAGAAGGAGACGACTCTTACTGCACTAAAGAAAAAGACGGCCCTGGACTATTCTGAATAAAAAGACGACCCTGCAGTACATGACTGTACTGAGGAATAGGACGACCCAGTACTAATCTACACAAGCCAATGCTAGAGAAGAGAGACATGACCAGTTTCTACCCTCACCACAAAAACTTCTATTCAGGAAGTAAGCATCGAATAGAATTATTTTTTATAACTAAAATATTGAGGTAAGAGAGGTAGTAAGTCCTATCGTTAATATTGCTTATAAGAAGTTCAAATTCCAATAAATGCTACAAAAAATAATCTTTCTTGCAAATTCAAATTCTAATGGTAGTAATAGGGGAGTGGTATCTAAAAAAAAAAAAAAAATAAAAAAAAAATACCCTGTAGCTACTAATTTTCTTTTCCATAGGCTGACTGTCTACGTGAGGTTCTGTCTAATTGGAAGGTACAGCAATATTGTAGTCAGTAGCGCAGCAGCAGAGCCTGCGGTGCAGACGGACTCCTTGGTGCGGGAAGGGCATCCAAGCGTAAAGCTTCTCGCCGATTATACTTGGCGAGAATACCCGAGGCGAAGTAGTCGCTCCACACTCTCGCCCTTCGGGCGAGCACCTCAAGGCCATGACTCAATGTTCCTCGCGTCCCCTTTGACTCGGGACAAAAAACCGCCTCTGAAGTGAAGTCGGGCGAGGCGAGGAAAGGACCCCCGAAGAACCACGAGCAACCTCTCCACATTCTCGTTCCTCGCCCGACTTCGGGCAACTTCGCGAGAGTCTGGAGGGGCCTTAAGATGGGTCCGAAGTGGGAATAAGCTCTAAAGCGAAGAGGGGGTCCTTTACCTAGGGTTTTTATAGCGGCACAGACGGACCCCCAAACAACCAGGTACACCACTTAACCAGGTTAAACAGCATGTTCTATATTATAATTAAAATTATTACTATTTTTACTATTACTATTTTAACTTTTATTTATTTACATTTATTATTTATGGTATTAATTTTTATTAGCAGGGGGCCATATTACCATGGTCTTATGGTATCAAGGTTATTTACTAATTTAATCCTCTCCGCACTTCTACCACGAGGTTTAGAAGTTTAACAAAAAGATCTTTGATCTCAAATATCTCACTGTTATAGGACCTTATAACTAAAAATTCTAAAAGACTAAGTTAAGAAGAAAACAGCCCCAGACTATTCTGAGGAATAAGACGACCCTGGACTACTCTGAGGAATAAGATATTTAACGAGACAAGAATAATTCTTTTATAATAATATATACTTTTTAGCTTCACTACAATTAAAGATATCTGCGTAATTAATTTTAAAGGTGTAATATTTTTAATTTGAAGAGAAAGAGGGAAGATGACTGGGCCAGATTTTTTTTAAAAAGATATTGCTAGCAGATGAATATAAAACTTTATAAATAGCGTATCTACCAATTCACGCTCGTACTTCACCCGATAACATTCGTCAAGTACATCGTGAATGACAGTTTACATACTCGTAAACCTTAAGATCATCCAAAAATACCACTCATAACGCGAGCCCCAATTAACAAGGCAAGGCAATTAAGTTGGAGAATGACGAGTGACCGACACACGTTCACCTCGTCACTCGCCTAGCCATCTGACTTGTCATTCGTGCAAAAGTGTAGATGCTTAAAGAGTCTACATAAAGAAATAATATTATTTATGATTCCTCCTTATGTACCCTTATAGACACCTCTTTAGATTGTTACTCCCCTAATAAAAAACCTTAGGGGAGTAACAATCTAAAGAATGTGTACAAAATTATATTTTTTAGACTGTTACTGACCTTATAAAAACAGAAGTGAGATATTCCCTTGTCCCAAAGTACATTGGGCTAAACATCCCTTTGTCTTAATTGATATTTCGTCAGTCATTTATATACTAAAAAAAACATAGGGAAGTAACAGTCTAAAAAAGTACCCACTTATAGGCCTTAAGTGTTACCAACCACTTTATAGTAGCTAGATTAAAACCTAGCTTGTCATCATGCTTTTGATTTTACTTCCTTTGTTCGACTAACAGTACTTGAAACTATAATTTTACGCAAATGTTAAAGCTTAAAAATAGTTAGGGAGGATGTTCTATATTCATCTATTAATAATGGCTTTTAGCTGTAACCTGCGTAGAAATCTTATAGTAGACATTACATTTCCTTTTAGGAGACAGACTTTATGTACTACTTTATCATATATTATAACGTGCTACAATATAACAAAATAAACATTTAAATTTTCTTTTAACCCTCTTTGAGATATTCCTCAGCAATTTCTTTATATAGTCTACTGTCTACTTAAACTCTTAATATATTTCGAGTTGTAGAGAATCGGTCTTACTGTAGGATGCTCGTCATTATAGTGTTTCTTCATGGGAATTACTGTTCTGCTGCGAAAGGGGCAGACTAGACATGTATACTTAGTCTGCTTGTTGCAGAGTTTCCTGTGAGGTGGTAAGTATAGTATATTTACATTAGTAGACGTTCCAACATCTTTCACAAGTGTAATATCTCCTCGGTATTAGCTGATACAGAGGCATAAAACCACCTGTAACAATAATCAATTATTTCAGTATGTTGTTAGAGGTTTGTTAAAAGTGTTTTGATTCTTTTTTCAGTCGAAACTCGAAGGAATTTCCTTTAAGTTATTTCTTACGTCTAGCTGCATAATCCTTATAACGAAATTATATGTTTTACATACATTTATACGTATGCTGTTTAGCTTTTCAAACGCCACTGACCTAAAAAACAAAAAAAAAAAAACTGAAATGAATAAACAAATGATTTAATTCAAAGCAAATTTTATTAAAATCGTAAGTACTAATCTATTATAGGACTATTCTATATCACACAAAGACTTTGCTTAAATTAATCCTCCACAATTCAAGGAGGAGTTACTCATGGTAAGAATCCTTAGGAACTGACTTCCAGCAGTTCCCAATGACTTGTTGAGTCACTACTGCTTTGAATTAGTTTCTTCCCCATGAAGTATAATTTTCAAGGGAGTTTCCCATGACGAGAGTCATTAGGAACTGACTCACAGCTAATGTAAATGACTTTCAGCACTATGGATCCCCTCTCAAGCAACTCCATTAAAAATTATTTTTGCTATGGGTTCTAAAGGAAGGGTATCAGAAAATCATTATAATACTGTATTGTAATACCGTGTTTTTGCACACTGCAATAAGGTATGTAATTTGTGTTAGTGAGAGACACCAATGGATGTGCCACGCGCATCCCTGATGTTGGACATCAGACATTACGTCAAAAAGATGTTGGCTTGGCATTACGCCATGTCCATACTTGCTTGACTGGCATAGGTCCAGAGTTTGGTGGGCAACGTCGGGCCCCTGATGAGTCGGACTTGACGAAACGAAGCAGGACATGGCGTAATGTCGAGCCAACATCATTTTGGCGTAATGTCTAATGTTAGAACAGTTCCTATGTGTCGCGATTGCTTGGCACATCCCTTGGTGTCTCTCGAAGCGAGAATCAAATCGAATTAGTCTGTTACAAACCTTTATATCGATTTTATTTTTTAAATGTTAAATTGATATTTGTAATTTCGTATAATCTACCATTTAATAATCGGTCGTTATGTCTTTGTGAACCCAACTATATCAGTCAGTCGTCTTAAAGCCTTACGTTCACACCAAACGCTCATTCTTTTTGAAAATAGGAATTCGCGCTTGGTGCGGACTGAACAGCGAGTGCTCTGCAAATACGAATGAATGTCAGTTCTTGTTCATCGGTGCTCAGGGGGTAAAGTCGGTTCATCAAAAAGGTACTTGTTTTGAACTCAATTCTTCAGAGTTAGGAAACAAGTTTGTATTTCGGAAAATTCGAGAAAAGTATACTTACGTATTTCTCTCCAAAGGTACCAGATAGATGGGATAAATATTCACATTATGACGAACGTATTTACATTGCTTTCAAGTCTCTTGAAGGTAACAGAAGTATTTTAATTATCGATGCTAGATTATATAGGCAGAGCAGGCACCTGCCTACAGGCTGATTTACACGTATTAAGTTGTTAAGTGATTAACTAAATTTTAAGTGACTTAATGCATGTAAACAATGAATTTAGTAATAAGTTGCAAGTTAAAATTTAGCGTGCAACTAAACAAGCAGAATAAAAGTTTTCTTTATTTCTGTTTAGTAGGTGGGCGTGGCTAATCACTGGATATCACACAAATGCATAAGTTTGGCGGAGCCTCGCAAACCACTTATATTATTTAACTTAGGTTTATTTTTAAGAAAGTGAGTCTGCAGGTTGCAGTAAGTAACACATTGATTTGATTTTTAATTTGCAAATTGATAAAGAGTAGCATAGACTTGATAACTGAGCTGAGCGAAGCGAAGCTCTTATACTACACTTTGCATTTGGTGGGACACATACTCGTAATCCTCATGAAAAGTCTGAACCGATCCGCACAAAATTCGGCACGGTCATCGGTCATAGTGACCAACCACAGGAAGGGAAAAATCTGAAATAGTCCAAATTGGTACACAGGGGTGCGAGGTACAAAAGTTAAAATAATATATGCCCTTCATGATGCATGTCGTTGGAAAGCTCTTTAAGAGTACAGTTATTGTTTGTATGTTTACTTTGGTCATATTTTCATTTAAAAGGGGGGTAAAATAGAAAAACTGGGAAAAAATGTTTTTTTATATATCAGCGTTTAATCTATCCGATCAGCTGTTTATAAATAAAATTGTTTCCTATTAACTATCAGCTGTTTAATATAAGTTTATTCATAACAAATGTATGTATTACAGGATATTAATTGTTTAAAGAAAGAGATGCGGAGTTACATCTCCCGTCAACAACAGTAGGGCAAGTTTTTGATAAATGTGATCATTGCGTGATGCAAACCAATTAATGTAATATGAATTTTAACGATGAAAAAAATTTAAGATTAAAATCCACGCTCAGCTCAATATTGCAAGCAGACTACTTCATTGCCCACCTAGTAAGTAATAAGAAAGAGCATCGTCATTATTGGCGAGTAATGTTATATTTGTCAAGTCAAATTGACAGGACCGTTCTGGCCGCGCCTTACTCAGCTATTGACTGTTGGTTAGAAGACTATGGCTTATGTCGCCAATACAGACACTCGACTGCCTATTTCAGCGACGTGTGATCGTATAGTTCTCCTCTCTTTAGAGGGGATATCCAGAGGGCACTTGAGAAATTCTCGGACGCGATCACTTCACCCTCCATTATTTCTAAACTGAAGTTGGTAGCACATGTATACTAATTCTAAGAAAGTTGTAACTGATGTCTAAAGCGTACTCTTTTAGTTTTGAACCCCCCGTAGGGGGGTACCAAACTAAAATAGGCGCCGCTATACGCCTCTTTTAGTTTGATACCCCCTAAGAAAATGGAATAATCTATTACGGGGGTACCAAACTAAAAGAGGCGTATAGGGCGCCTCTATTAGTTTGGTTAGATGAGAGAGAGGTTTCCCAATTGGTAAGTTACTTAAAATGTGAATTGTAATTTTTATACAATTCACTTTTTGAGAAGTTTAAAAAAAAAATATCGATCTCAAGTATCTCACAGGTAAAAGGTATAGGACCTTAAAACTAAAAATACTAAATGACTAAATTAAAAAGAAAACCGCTCTAGACTATACTGAGGAATAAGACGACCCTGGACTACTCTAAGGATTCAGACTACCCTGGACTACTCTGAGGAAAGAGACGACCCTCGACTACTCTGAGGAAAAAGACGACCCTGGACTACTCTGAAGAAAAAGACGACCCTAGACTACTCTGAGGAAAAGGAGGACCCTGGACTACTCTGAGGAAAAAGACGACCCTGGAATACTCTGAGGAATAAGACGAGTCTGGACTACTGTGAGTAATAAGATGACCCTGGACTACTCTGAGGAATAAGACGACCCTGGACTACTCTGAAGAAAAAGACGACCCTAGACTACTCTGAGAAAAAGGAGGACCCTGGACTACTCTGCGGAAAAAGACAACCCTGGACTGCTCTGAGGAAAAGGAGGACCCTGGACTACTCTGAGGAAAAAGATTAAAATTGGAGCACCCTCGTATGTTTAACAGCTAAACTTACGAGAATTTGGCGTCTAAATTTTAATAAAAAAGTAAAGTACATTCATGATGCTATACTGTTACAAATTAATGTATTATATTGTAATTTTTAAAGAACTTAGATTTCTATGATATACTCGTATGAATTATTCGTATAGTTGAATGTATAATCTAGATATAATTTAGTCCAAGAAATGATATATCAATTAAAATCCCTCTTTTAAACTCGTATGTGTTACATTTGTTTGTTCTGTTTCATATTATTTGCTAAAAGAACAGAGTGACATGTCTCTAGTTTGTCTTGGACGGTACTATTGAAGACGGTACAACTGATCATATAAGGATAAACCGGAGGTACTAAACGTTAGCCTATTTCATTTTACCTTTACGACAAATTTATTATAGTATATATATAAATATAAATATAAATATATATATATATATATATATATATATATATATATATATATATATATATATATATATATATATATATATATATATATATATATATATATATATATATTATATAAAATACAATGTATACAGTTTGCTATGTGTACATTGTACATGCCATTATTTAATATCATTGTGTGATTAAAACTACATGCTATACAGCACATGTGGGAAACCCTCGGACGCGGGCCAGATCGGGCCCGTGGCATGTTTTGATCCGACCCGCGGACATGCAGAGTTTCTATCGTACCAAAAGTCTATTAGTTACTTCAAAACATCGAAAGTGAATGAGTTTTATCAAAGTTTCTTTTTTTTTAATGCCTTGTGAGTTTTAGAATAAAATTAGAAAAAAAAATCACTAGTTTTTTTTTATATATATATCTATATGATGATGCGAAATCACTCTGATTAATTAATAGAAATAATCTGATAAGGAGAAGTTAGGGTGGAGACCAGCCGAGAGAGTGGGCAAAGGGAGGTAGCCACAGCCTTATTGCTTGCACATTTTATAATAAACCCTGGCATAGCCTAACCCCCTTCATCTCAATCCCCTAGCGAGATATGATTTTTTGAACTTTTTTTTTACAGAACACTTTTTTGCTAATACAATTTTGTCCATTCCAACTCGTTCTGTTTTTACTTTTGACCACATTACGAAATTAGAGTTCAATTCCCTATGAAACTAGAGCACTTTCGTTTTTGGAAACCAATAACTAAACACCGAAATAACAGTTCAAACGTTCAAAAATTAGAAAAATTAAAATTTCTGGAATACTTTGAATGCTCACTTACTATTTTCCTACAAAAACTCATAGAGGCTGTCAAATTTCACAAAAACTTCCTCATTCAATTCTCTTTCGAACGGTATTATCAACAATGCTATTCCATATCAATTTCATAGAGAAATTCAAGTTCCAATTAAAAAAAAGTCACCTACAATACTTTTAGTAGGAATGGTAATGCTTCGGTGGGACGAAAAAAATTCACAACAATTTTTTCAAATGGGAATTTAATACATAAAACATTTCAATAGAAAACCACTTTTGGTTAAGAAAAATTAAATATATCTATAATAATATTATGATAATGTAACAATGAATCACTTGTGTTTTTCTTTCAATTTATATATTATTTCTATAATTTGTATCACTTTTTTTAATTCATATACTTACTACTCAAAATTCTAACTTTGTTCTAATTTAATAAAATCATTGAAAACAATGGCAATGAATGTTAACACAAAGGATCTCACAAAAGAATTTTCTACTATATAGAAAATTTTTTATTCGTACTTTCGAGATTCCTTTAAAAACAAGGTAATTTTCAAACTCAATAAATATCTTATACCCAATTATAATATTCACCATTCATGCATATTCAATATGTGGCGTAAAGATCTCTTTATTTTTGGAACGAAGTTCCTTATGGCACTTTCTGAAGCCCGGGAGTAAATCCGAAAAAAACGACCATTATCACCGTCACGCTAAAAGCGACACGAAATCTACGGATGACGTTAACTTGTGTAAAAGTTGACCGACTTAGTTGAAATTTGGTACACATGTTCATTTTACCAATGCCCAGGAAAGGTTCGTTGGACAACGTTACCTGCCCAAGCGTTCACGCGCGACTATTGCGTAAATGTATGCTTCAAATTTAAAATTGGAATTTTAGGACGGGAAAAATTCTAACTTAATCTAATTAATGAGACAAACAACTTTTATAAATATTCTTTTTTAGTAAAACGAACACCGAATCTGCTATGAAGTGATATTGATCGCTAAATTTATTTAAGCGGACCTAAACGTTTTAAATAAAGAAAACAACGTTTTTTTCCGATTTCTTACGTTCTAACGTAACGATTATAATTACACTTCATAGACATCGTCTAAAGTACAATTGAAACGGGCATGTAAAATTCCAACCTGATACAAGCAGCAGTTTTTTTTTTACAGTGACGTGATATATTTTACAATTTTAAAAAATTGATGTCCGAAGTGTGGTGTTTGTAGTTTATAGGTGAAATATTAAGATTGTAGAGTGATTCCCTCTCTACTATACTTCTATAATAATAATTTTCTAATTGAGTCAAAAATATTTATTTGAACGAGTAATTAGCAACGAAAACGTACTTAGCAGTGTGATTTTATATTTAATGAAAAAAGTAAGGAACTTGGTTCCTACCGTTGTCCCGCGACACAACACGTATTTTTTCGTGAATCAAAATGCCGTTTGCTTTCTACAACGAGGGGTATATAAATATGATATTGTTGTGTTCGTAGTGTGCATAAACTACGATTAAAAGTATAGAAGTTTAAACACTTTACTTTAGAAACGAATTAAAATATACCTAGCACAATTCAACAAAACCTATCGGTATTTTTAGACTGTTTTTTTCTTCTTCATTACCAGGAAGCAGTAATGAAGAAGAATACCCTAGACTATGCTGACAAAGAAGACGGCGCTGGAAACCACTAAAGAAGGAGACGACTCTGACTGCACTAAAAAAATAGACGGCCCTGCACTATCAAATAATTATTTAATTTAATGCAAATTTTATTAAAACTGTAAGTACTAATCTTTTATAGGACTATTCTATTTCTGACAAAGGCTTTGCTTAAATGAATCCTCCACAATTCAAGGAGGAATGACTTCTAGAGTCACTACTGCTTTAAATTAGTAAGAGGGGTCCGTAGTGTGAATAAGCTGTAAAGCGAAGAGGGGGTCCTTTACCTAGGGTTTTTATGGCGGTGCAGACAGACCCTCCAACCACTAGGTACACCACTTAACCAGGTTAAACAGCACGTTCTAAAATAAACCAAATTATAACCCTGGTTACAATTGCATGTATATAATGAGATAAAAAGTAATGTATCTGAACAATCTACAAACAACAACAAACTTGATTAATAATATTATTATTATAATTATTATTATTATTATAACTATTATTATTTTAACTTTTATTTATTTACATTTATTATTTATGGTATTAATTTGTATTAGTAGAAGGCCATATTACGATGGTCTTATGGTATCAAGGTTACTTACTAATTTAATCCTTTCCGCACTTCTACCACGAGGTTTAGAAGTTTAACAAAAAGATCTTCGATCTCAAATATCTCACAGGTAATAAGGTATAGGACCTTATAACAAAAAATACTAAATGACTAAGTTAAGAAGAAATCAGCCCCAGACTATACTGAGGAAAAAGAAGACCCTGGACAACTCTAAGGAATAAGACGACCCTTGACTACTCTAAGGATTCAAACGACCCTGGACTACTCTGAAGAAAAAGACGACCCTAGACTACTCTGAGGAAAAGGAGGACCCTGGACTACTCTGAGGAAAAAGATTAGAATTGGAGCACCCTCGTATGTTTAACAGCTAAACTTACGAGAATTTGGCGTCTAAATTTTAATAAAAAAGTAAAGTACAATTCATGATTCTATACTGTTACAAATTAATATATTATATTGTAATTTTTAAAGAACTTAGTTTTCTATGATATACTCGTATGAATTATTCGAATAGTTGTATGTATAATCTAGATATAATTTAGTCCAAGAAATGATATATCAATTAAAATCCCTCTTTTAAACTCGTATGTGTTACGTTTGTTTGTTCTGTTTCATATTATTTGCTAAAAGAACAGAGTAACATGTCTCTAGTTTGTCTTGGACGGTACTATAGAAGACGGTACTACTGATCATATAAGGATAAACCGGAGGTACTAAACGTTAGCATATTTCATTTTGCCTTTACGACAAATTTATTATAGTATATATATATATATATATATATATATATATATATATATATATATATATATATATATATATATATATATATATGTTATATTTAATGAAAAATGTAAGGAACTTGGTTCCTACCGGGTGTCCCGCGACACCGCACGTATTTTTTTGTGAATTAAAATGAAGTTTGCTTTCTACAACAAGGGGCATATAAATATGATATTGTTGTGTTCGTAGTGTGCATAAACTACGATTAAAAGTATAGAAGTGTAAACACTTTACTTTAGAAATTAATTACAAAATGCACAATTCAATAAAACCTATCGGTATTTTTAGACCAGCAGGAAGCAGTGATAAAGAAGAATACCCTGGACTATGCTGACAAAGAAGACGGCGCTAGAAAGTACTAAAGATGGAGACGACTCTGACTGCACTAAAGAAAAAGACGGCCCTGGACTATCAAACCAATTATTTAATTCAATTCAAATTTTATTAAAACCGTAAGTACTAATCTATTATAGGACTATTCTATATCTCACAAAGGCTTTGCTTAAATGAATCCTCCACAATTCAAGGAGGAATGACTTCTAGAGTCACTACTGCTTTGAATTATTAAGAGGGGTCCGTAGTGTGAATAAGCTGTAAAGCGAAGAGGGGGTCCTTTACCTAGGGTTTTTATGGCGGTGCAGACGGACCCTCAAACAACTAGGTACACCACTTAACTAGGTTAAACAGCACGTTCTAAAAAGAAACCAAATTATAACCCTGGTTACAATTGCATGTATATAATGAGATAAAAAGTAATGTTTCTGAACAACAAACTTGATTAATAATATTATTATTATAATTATTATTATTATTATTACTATTATTATTTTAACTTTTATTTATTTACATTTATTATTTATGGTATTCATTTGTATTAGTAGAAGGCCATGTATGGTCTTGTGGTATCAAGGTTACTTCCTAATTTAATCCTCTCCGCACTTCTACCACGAGGTTTAGAAGTTTAACAAAAAGATCTTCGATCTCAAATATCTCACAGGTAATAAGGTATAGGACCTTATACCAAAAAATACTATATGACTAAGTTAAGAAGAAAACAGCCCCAGACTATACTGAGGAAAAAGAAGACCCTGGACAACTCTAAGGAATAAGACGACCCTTGACTACTCTAAGGATTCAGACTACCCTGGACTACTCTGAGGAAAAAGACGACCCTGGACTTTTCGGAGGAATAAGACGACCCTGGACTACTCTGAAGAAAAAGACGACCCTAGACTACTCTGAGGAAAAGGAGGAACCTGGACTACTCTGCGGAAAAAGACAACCCTGGATTGCTCTGAGGAAAAGGAGGACCCTGGACTACTCTGAGGAAAAATATTAAAATTGGAGCACCCTCGTATGTTTAACAACTACGAGAATTTGGCTTCTAAATTTTAAAAAAAAGTAAAGTATAATTTATGATTCTATACTGTTACAAATAAATATAATATATTGTCATTTTTAAAGAACTTAGTTTTCTATGATATACTCGTATGAATTATTCGTATAGTTGTATGTATAATCTAGATATAATTTAGTCCAAGAAATTGTATATCAATTAAAATCCCTTTTTTAAACTCGTATGTGTTACGTTTGTTTGTTCTGTTTCATATTATTTGCTAAAAGAACAGAGTGACATGTCTCTAGTTTGTCTTGGACGGTACTATAGAAGACGGTACTACTGATCATATAAGGATAAACCGGAGGTACTAAACGTTAGCATATTTCATTTTGCCTTTACGACAAATTTATTATAGTATATATATATATGTATATATATATATATATATATATATATATATATATATATATATATATATATATATATATATATATATATATATATATATATATATATATGTTATATTTAATGAAAAATGTGAGGAACTTGGTTCCTACCGGGTGTCCCGCGACACCGCAGGTATTTTTTTGTGAATTAAAATGCCGTTTGCTTTCTACAACGAGGGGCATATAAATATGATATTGTTGTGTTCGTAGTGTGCATAAACTACGATTAAAAGTATAGAAGTGTAAACACTTTACTTTAGAAATTAATTACAAAATGCACAATTCAATAAAACCTATCGGTATTTTTAGACCAGCTGGAAGCAGTGATAAAGAAGAATACCCTGGACTATGCTGACAAAGAAGACGGCGCTGGAAAACACTAAAGAAAAAGACGACCCTGCACTTTTCTGAATAAAAAGACGACTCCGCAGTACATGACTGTACTGAGGAATAGGACGACTCAGGACTAATCTACACAAGCCAATGCTAGAGAAGAGAGACATGACCAGTTTCTATCCCCCCCCCCCCCCCACAAACACTTCTATTCAGGAAGTAAGCATCGAATTGAATTTTCTTTAACTAATATATTGAGGTAAGGGAGGTAGTAAGTCCTATCGTTAATATTGCTTATAAGAAGTTAAAATTCCAATAAATGCTACAAAAAATAACCTTTCTTGCAATTTCAAATTCTGAGGGTAATAATAGGGTAAAAGGTAAAAAAAAAAAAAAAAAAAAAATACCCTGTAGCAGCTAATTTTCTTTTTCATAAGCTTACTGTCTGCGTGAGTTTCTGTCTTATTGGAAGGTACAGCAATATTGTAGTCAGTAGCGCAGCAGCAGAGCCTGCGGTGCAGACGGACTCCGCCCGTGGTGTGGGAAGGTCGTGTGGTTTTACTACCCTCGCTGTCGCTCGGGTGCAAACTCCACACTCGCATGCAAAATGCTACTTTCCGCACTCGACGCGTAATGTACTATTACAATTAAGTTACCAGCTGGCTATAAAGTATGAAATTTTCAAATACACTTTAATGCTTTATTTAAATAATTTAAATTTAATATTTTTTTTACTTTCGTCAAATTTTATTAGTTTTAATGTTAATTAACCTTGAACTACAAAATATATTATACAAATTACATTTAGAATATTTATTATTGTTTCATTTATCTTAAACATCTATTATTCTGCGTTTGACCAATTATTTTGCTTAATGTTCTGTGATTTTGACTCGATAAATAAGTAATTCTAACATAATTCTCTTTATTCTGTTAGTGTTACAACTTACCCCAATAACTGTTACAACCGCCCCTGGTATGGGGTCGGTTGAAACATTTTTCCTGAATTTTGAAAATGCCTATAAATATTTTTGTAATTCAGATAATCTTACTATAACCTCATCCATTTCTAGTCTGAAAACTAAAGTTCAATTAAGGCCCACTGTCAAATACATTGAGGTTAAAATGTTTTTGCAGGAAGCGATTTTGTAATAAATGTTTAAAGTCCCCGGTCTCCCCAACTATAGAGAAATTAGTAGCACTTACAAATTTAATTATATATTACTATAGTACTTACGTTGTTGCCCCTAATTAGTAGTAACAAATGATGTAATTATTATTGAAGCGAGCGTAAGCGAGCTCATCTATTCGATGAGACGAACATTTTTTTCAAATAACATTTTTTACTAAAACCAACAGCGACACCGCTATGAATTAATAAAGATCGCTAAAACTATTAAAGCGGACCTAATAGCTTTTATAATAGAGAAAACAACCTTTTTACCGATATCTTACGTTCTAACGTAACGATTTTAATAAAACTTCATATACACCATCTAATGCACAATTGAAACAGGCATGCAAAATTTCAACTTGATACAAGCAGAAGTCTTTGCGTAGTGAAGATATACATTTATAATAATTGTTTAAAAGCTACCGCGGGTGGTTAAGATTGTTATAATCTTATAGTGTATAGGTTTGTTTAGGATGCAAAGCTTTGTACCGAGTACCCCCAGACTACCCTCTTCCACTTATCTTCAACTATGACATTCATCGTGATTAATAAATTTCAATATTCAGTATTTCATTGCAATACGCTCGCTTCAATGATAGAGCCACGCGATGCCTAGTATTACTTACTCTGACAGCTCCAAAATAATAGTTTCAAAGTTCAAGTGCTCGTAGGATAAACCACTTATTTAAATCCACCAATTGGAACACAAAAAATAAACTATAGAATTTTTTGTTTGATTTGCTTACACTTGAGAGTACTTAAATTTATCTGTTTTTGGGTGTTGTTCATCCTGGAGCGTGGTACAATCTACAAATAATTGAGTAAGCAATTGCATTAATGACGAAATAAAAATGTAACAGACAAGTAATGTCTTAAATACCCTTATACAATACAACAATAAGCAAAATAAATACTTTTTTTATTATAGTTTTATTTGAAAATAAAACTTATTAGCAGTATTTACAATGCTTGATAGACATGAGGTCCATAACTGTCCAGTACACTTCCATTAACTGTATTCTCAGATTATAAATATTACAAGCTTGAAATATTACATAAATGTAAAGTAGTTGAGCATTACTCAATATAAGTGGAATGAATGGTAATGATAGGTTGTGAATTAAAGGATTTGTATCAGAAATACATAATGTGACAGGGGGAAAAAAATATATTATTAAGAATAAATAAAAAAATGTTTCAAAATGTCTAAACTGTAAAATCTAATTTATAATTAAATATTAATTTAATTTATATTTACAATATTACATGTATAAAACAAATAAATAATAATAACACACAAAATTAGTCTGACAATTTGTGTGGCACAAAGATTCCTCCTGTCTTATTATTGGGATGAACGGCAACATGAGTATAAAGTAATGTGATCTTACAGTGTTATTGAAATGCTGGTATTTTGGACCTGATTCAATTTCCACCGAGGTCACATTTCTTTTTATTTCATATTAAATGTGCTTACTTTGTATGAGTTAATGGAGTCATTACTGAACGAGTAGTTTTTGAGATATAGTGATTCTTAAAAATGTTGATTGATAGAAAAACATAGGCTTACGAAAATATTCTCTAATGTCTTATACGCTTTAAAATAAAATTGCTAATAATAATAATTAAAAATAAAAAACTTCGTTTTCCAGCATGATCATACTGCTTCCTTTACCTTCGGTGAGCTTGGATTCAAATTTTTCGAAATTTAACGAGATTTTAAACTTAATTTCCCATGAGTTGAGTACCTCGACATTAATTCATCAAATTATTATTATGTTACTTATTATTATGTGACATACTTCTGGAAGTAATTATTATGTTGTGCAGATGTCTGCTGATCTTTGTTTAATTTTTTTTTCTAAAAGTTAAACATTTTTAATAAAAATCTAGAGAACATTTTTTGGATAAATTATTTTTCAGGGGTTATAGGGGGCAGAGCTCCAAAATTGAATGGTATAACATGTGTTTACCTTACACCCTATGTGCTAATTTTACTTAAGAAATGTCTAAAGTTGCTTAAATTGTTCATTGAAGCAAGATTGAATGGTTTAAGTGCATACACTATTGCATACGCACAGTCACGAATGCTGTAGTATTGCTGAACTTAGGTTTAGACTGAGGCGACATTTTGTTTTCTAAGAATTACACTTTCAACAAATACTAAAATTATAGGGTTGTCTTTAACTGTCAAATGAATTTTACGTGACAATGAAATCGTCGGTCTTTTAACTATTAATAATGGGTTTCTGGTTGCCGAATCTGACGTCGATGTCTAATGGTTGTTCCTGTGACCTCATGATGGGTATGTCCCTGGCAGACACTGAGTATTTGTAACCACGGCCATCTCTGCTCGATTTCAGATCTACTTGACCCTCAGGATCGTGAATAGGACCATCTCCTATTGGCTCACTTAGTTCTCTGAAAAAAAAAAAAAATGTAATAATCTATGGATATAAATGTGAACGTGGGTTGTTTGTTTCTGTTTATGTTCTTTATAGGCTCTTTAATTTTTTTGAGGTATCAACCAAATTTATATCTCCCTGGTAAAAATACTGGTATAGTTTAATTCCCAAATACTCACTCATTATTAAGATGGATATTTATGAGCAACTTCTAAGGCCAAATTTCACCCAATCACCTATTAATCACTACATCTCAGAAACTGTAAATTCTGGAATCACAAATTTTACTACAAAGTTCGCTTTATGAAAGGATAGTTTGTGATCCACTACTTGGATTTAAGATGGTGGTCATTCTTTAAATATTTTATAATTGCTGTATCTCCCAAACTATTTGGTCCAGAACCTTGCAATTTGGAAAAAAAATTACTTCTTATGACATAAAAAGATTTTTCAATCTGACCTTTATTCAAAATGGCGCCCATATTAAACGTGTATATAGAAGTGAAGTCCCTTTAATAATGTATATTCCACTATATCTCGGAAATGGTGAACGCTAGAATCGCCAAACATGATATTGTAATTCCATTATTGATTTAGACGAATTTAGGCCAAAACAGATGAATGAACTGCAAGACAGCGAATTAAATGAAAAATGTCTGCAAATAGAACATGATCTAACTGCTTGGAATGGTCCTGTAACAGTATATCATGAAGACGTAAGAATGTGTCCAAAGTGGATCTGAGCTCTTAACTGAAATAAAAGTGTTTCGCGAAATTGTTCCAGATGGTATTGACAGTACAATTAAAGTTCTCAAGTATCTACATGACATCACAATCATATACACAATGTTTCCTTCAGTAATCACTGGGTGCACTCGTATAAGTATGACGATTTAAATTTTAGTAAAGGGAAGAATAAAATCAACACATATATGAAGAGGGCACCCCGTGGATAACCGAAGGTAAAATTGTGTACCCCATTTCGACACGAGTTCAATCAAAAAGGCCCCGCAACAAAGATTTGTCCAGGGCCCCGCAACTGCTAAGGGCGGCCCTGTCCTTCATGATGAATATCGTTGAAAAGCTCTTTAAGAGAACATTAATTTTTGGTAAGTACACTTTGGTAAGGACCCAACTATAAACAAGTAATAATAATTCAGTACATCAAGAAGTAACTCTGAAGAATGCATATAATATGACTGACTAACTCGTCCAACACCAGGTAAATCAAATATATATAGACTAAACATATTTTTAAAAGTGGGTTTTATACTAACTTGTTGAGAACCAAAATTAATTAAATGAATAAAATTTGAGGTAATTGGTAATATAAATATAGTTATTTACGCACCAAGGGAGGAAAGTAAGTGATTGCACCCTGAGCGATGAAGTTGGTTCCTGAGGCGAAACCGAGGGAACCATAACGTTCACTCCTGAGGCAGGGCCGAGGGAGTTAATTATCGGGAGGGTGCAAGTGATTTTTACTCCCAAGGTACGTACAAGATTTTACCTCCAGAAGGGAGAAAAAAATATGGAAAGATTTTAATTTTAAATTACGTTATTCATTAAAAAAGTACATAGGTTTCTATTTATTTTTTAAAAAAAATAAATAGTTAGATATAATATTAAAAATTCTCTAAATAAGTTTAATCACGTTGAAATTAAATTTTAGATAATAATTATTTGAATTTCAATGCTAAAATTAAATGCGAGAATCAGCTGGAAGCTGAGTCGTGTATTGAATGGTGTTGACAACTGATGTATTTAAATATGGATTAGGTAATCTACATTTAGAAATTATGTTTCCACTTTAAACTTGTTTGTTTCTTTTACTGATGAATCAATATGGCAACCGTTGTGGAGGTTATATGACATGTGTAAAGATGACATTATAGATTTCTACATTAAACAAAAGTTAGTAAATTAAATGTGTATTAGCACCAACCTTATTTACTTGTGCTTTATCTAGGGCAACACTGGAGAGAATCATGAGAGTTCATGATTCCCTTATTTTTCATTACTCCCTGTTTAACCCGGCCGGGTGCAATGAGTAACTTCCCTCCCTGTAAACTAGGGAGGAAAATTCACTTTTTCTCCCCGCTGGAGGTAAAATATTTAACATTAGTATGTACAATGTACGTGTGCTTCTGTACAAAAAATATTAAATATAAAGTCTGAAGTACAAGAGGAAGTTGGGAAAATTTAAATTAAAGGACCTAGCAGTATTATACAATTATATTGAAAACATTTAACTTTGAATACATTTCATTTCTTTAATTATACGCTTAAGTTGCTTTTCAAATTTAAAATAGTCTACTTACCTATTGCACCCTAGTTTAGTGGAACACGGTAATAATAAAAATAGAATGTTTTATGAAATTTTGAACCAGAAGAAAGCACGTGAGGTTGGTGTTAGTTGATGATTCATAATACTTGTGAAAAGAAAGCTTCTTTGTTTTTATGAAATACTACTAGCTGCTGGGTACCCGTGCTTCGCTACGGAGTGTTATTAAAATTAAATGAGTTATAAACAACCATAATGAAACATATAAATTATTTTACTATGCAAGAATATCTAGATTCTATCTCTCCCACCTATTTCTATACCCCCTCCTCTTTAATAAGCTAATTTTAAAATATCCTAAATTCCCCCCCCCCCCCCTCCTAAAGTAAAATATGACAAAACAATACATAAGAACTATTACCTCTACTCTTAAAGAGCTTTTGCATCATCAATGGTAATCATTACATTGACCCTGTATTCATTACTTGTACCATACCCCTGTGTACCAAATTTAAATTTCCAAAATTCATGTAGGCTGTCATTTTCCCCTTGCTTTGAAGTTCGAGTGGGCAAATTTTTATCGACATCGAACTAAAACTGTAGATTTGTATAAAGAACATACACCCACATACGTTGATTTTTATATATATAGCTATAAATTTCCATTTTACCCTCTCCTAAATAAAATTGTACATAACAACAATTACTTTTCAACGATATGCATGGTATAAAGGGAATCCATTACTTTGACATTTTTACACCGTACCCCTTTTACCAAAATTTAAATTTCGAAAATTCATGTAGACAGTGACCTCCCCCTTGCTTTGAAGGGAAAGTGAGTAAATATTCATCAAATTGGGATAAAACTGTAGATTTGTATAAAAGACATACCCTCATACAGAAACTCTTCTTTTTTTTATAAGATATAGCTATATTTTTCCATTTTACCCCTTCCTAAATGAAAATACATATGACAAAACTGTACATAACAAAAATTAATGTAATCTTAAAGAGCTTTTCAACGATGTACATCATAAAGGGTATTCAGTCCTTTGACCCCGTATTCATTATTGTACCCTGTTCCCTGTGTACCAAAATTTAAATTTCGAAAATTCATGTTGACACTGATTTTTTCTTCCTTTGATGGTCAAGTATGCATTTTTTTTTTTATCGAAATCGGACTAAAACTATGGATTTGTATAAAGAACATAGACACATACGTTGACTTTTAGATATATTTTTCCATTTACCCCCCTAAATGCACGTAAAAACAATTACTGTACTCTTAAAGAGCTTTTCAACAGTATGCATCATGAAGGGTTTTCAACTTTGACATTTGTACCCCGTACCCCTGTGTACCAAAAATTTAATTTCGAACATTCATGTAGACAGAGATCTTCCCCTTGCTTTGAAGGTCAAGTGAGCAAATTTTTATCGAGATCGAATTAAAACTGTTTATTTGTATAAAGAACATAAACACATTCACACTTCGTTGACTTTTATATAGATATAGATATACATTTCCATTTTACCCCCCTCCTAAATGAAAATATGACAAAAACGTACTTAACAACAATTAATGTACTCTTAAAGAGCTTTCCAACGATATGCATCATGAAGGGTATCCATTACTTTGACATTTGTACCCCGTACCTCTGTGTACTAAAATTTTAATTTCGGAAAATCATGTAGGCAGTGACCTTCACCTTGTTTGGAAGAAAAAGAGTGTAAAAATGCATCAAATTGGGATAAAACTGTAGATTTGTGTAAAAGACATTCTCTCATATAGATACTCTTCTTTATATACATAGATATAGTTATATTTTCCATTTTACCCCCCTCCTAAATGAAAATATGACAAAACTACACATAACAACAATTACTGTACTCTTAAAGAGCTTTTCAACGATATGCATCACGAAGGGTATTCATTACTTTGACCCCGTATTCATTACTTGTACCCCGTACCCCTGTGTACCAAAATTTAAATTTCGAAAATTCATGTAGACCTTGATTTTTTCCTTGCTTTGAAGGTCAAGTGTGCAAATTTTCATCAAAATCGGGCTAAAACTGTAGATTTGTATAAAGAACAAACACACACACACACACACATACGTTGACTTTTATATATATAGATTATAGCTGAAGTACCTAGCGTTGCCAGGGAACGGGGGTGGTTTGTTGGACGAGGTAAGATCAGAATAAAACAGTAGATTTCTTTTGCCTATATTGGTCAATCTTGCTCTACGAGTTTTATATACTGAAAAAATTAACAGCTTTAGGCAGTATTTTAACATTTTAGAACTTTTTATGTAATTAAATGTTGGCATAAGAATAATTAGTTGAACCTTGAAATCACTGAAAAATCACGCTAATTACATTTTTGTTATTAACTAATTTAAACGACAGAAAAAGAACATCTTTAACATTTTTAGTCTAATAATAATTATTTAAAAATAGTATAATTAGCATAAGAAGGGAGTAGGAAATTCATTTGCTAAGAGAAGTCAATTTAAACTCCTATATACTATGTATAGGTGGGAAGAATATTGTTTCCGACAATGTGAAAAATAATAATAAAAATATGTGTAAGAGAAAAGATGCCTAATAAATCATATTAATGATCAGATTTCTGATAATGAATAACCACTGGTAAATGGTGACTGAACACATTAACCACTGAATGAATTACACGATATAAGTAAGCAAACTCATACTTATAATTTAAAACTTTTTGAAGTAAAATTTCTGAGTCACTTTTAAATTCTTATCACAGCCTTCCCTGGCATGTAAACAATAGCTTTATTAGCAAGTAAGTGGTGAAACGTTGTTTACATTATTGCATAATGGCCGTAGAATATCTATTATTTTAATTAATTAATAAAAATAACCTGTGAAAAGTATTAATCATCATTTAATTATTTAATAAAAAATCATGCCCCACATTGACAGGCCTCGTAACAACTCACTGCCGATTAATTATGCACCTACAGCTACTTGGAAGTTGGAATGGTAAACGAATCAATCTGTATGCTGTAAGTGGAGGACGATGATACTCTTCTACATAACATTAGCCACTGCTCTGGGCTAAATCATAGATGGCTGATCTTCGGAGGCAGCCGTTCCTGTAAGGGAGTTAATAAAAATGCCCATCAACAAAATTATAGCATTTTGTTAAGGCATGAGACTTTTGAATGAATAGAAGGTTTAAAGAGGGGAAAGCACTTTCTTCAATCTGAGTTTGTTCTGGTGGTCTATGTTTCTAGGACTAATATACCCCGGTTCTTAAAGAAGGAAAAAGAAATAAATAACCGGTAAAAAAGAAATTGTTAAAAAGTTTACTTACTTGATGACTCTGTAACCGTTCTCATCAGCCACGTAGTGAACGGTTCTCATGAAGAAGCCGTCGCTGTACGAGTATTGACCCTTGATCTTCAAGCCGTCTCTGACTTCCTGTCGCATCTGAGAATTGTCGTGGATCGTGTCGTTAAACGAAGATTGAAACGAGTACTTAGCGTTGACGGCTTGCGAGTGTGCTACTTCTTCAGGAGATTTTATCTCTTCCTTATCTTCGGAGATTATTTTAGATAAAGATTCTTTTGGATAGTTTGGTACATGACGAACAGGAGCTTCATTGTTATTTTCATCTTTGATTTCATGGACAACTCTTTGTCTTTGACGAGCAACTTTAACTCGTCTTCTTCCGGTAGAAGTATTAACAGGTATACTCTCGGGACTTCTATTCAAGGAATTATCATTTCCTGAAACATGTTTGTTTTCATTCTTATTTCCTTCAATACTCTGATCATTGTGATCTTGACTTCTAAAACTGTTTTGTTGTTCTCCTTTTAGATTAGAAAATAATGGTGTCGGATGATTAATGTGTTTCAATGATTGTTCCTCTCTGAAGTCATTGCCTTTATCAGGACTATTATTGTTTCCTTGATGAATTCTCTGGATATGACCTTCAGGAATATTCTTAACTCTATCCCTAGAGTCTGTATGGAAAGATATTTCATTCTTGGGTTGTTCATCTACGCTTGGCGACTCAGTTGAAACGATCTGTTGTCTTTGATGACTACGGCCTCTATACTTTTGAATGTGAATAGGCCCTTCGTTTTTGTGATTTCTATTAGTTTTCCTTTGCCTCATACCGAAGTTCAAAAATTCTTTCAGATTCTCTTCATGGTTCTGCTTATTTAGCTGATGTTGTTCTATTTTGTCTTCAAAATTGTTTGTATTCTGTTTTTCATGAACTCTTTGCTCATGATTGACATGATGAGGTTGATTTAAAGTAGACGTGCCTTGAAGCCTTAGGTTTTTAGGTCCTGTCTGACTTGGGAATTGATATTGAATTAAATTATTACCCTCTGGCATCGGTGTTTGGCTTTTATCATCTTCTACGTTGAAAATTTGCGTTGGTTTTTCTTCGTGTTGATTTGTCGACAAAACATTTTCCTTCTTATTATCTTCATCAATAACTACTGGTTCTAGGGCTTGTAACGGTTTAGTCAAAGTAACCTGAGGTGGAAACTGTGAAACCCATTGAATTTTCTCTTGTGAGGGTAGACGACTCCTATCAGAAAAGTAGGAAATAGTCGGTTGGTTATTAAAATTATTATGTTGATTTACTGTATTAGCGTTAGATAAGGTTTGATACTGCTGGGGTACGGAAGAAGGTTGACGTTGGTAGGCTGGAGAAAGTTGTTGTTGCTGTTGTGAAGGTTGAAGAGACTGACGCTGCTGGGCGTAATTAGACAGCAGTTGATAAGATTGCTGACGTTGATTTAACTGATTATACTGATCACCATGTGGTCGGTTTAATGAAGAAGTTGATTGAGCCTGAGGCTGTGCTTGAGTTGGTGGACTCAATTGTTGATAATTCTGTCTGTTCATAGATTGATAGTCATGATTGTATTGTTGATATGGCTGTCTGTTATACTGGTTCTGTTGTGGTTGTTGGTTATACTGATAATATTGTGATTGTTGATTGTACTGATTAGATTGTGGTTGTTGTTGGTGTTGATTAGCAATATTATGTGGCTCATGTTCTTGCGGACTTCGTTGGTAGGACCCAAGCTGGAACCTATGCTGATCTTGAGTATTGGCTTGTTGACGTGGAGGAGTTCTAGAACCAGGTAACTGTCCATTGGATGGAGCAGCTGCAGACAATGATGCTACCGAGGATGGAATAGCAGGAAGTCTTGGTTGAAATTCAGGGGCTGTATAGCCTACATCGGAGATAAAGAATCCAGTCTGTCCAGGACCCAATCCACTCAGCTGTTGATACACAGCACGAGATTGATCATTCTGCTTATCACCTTGTGTCTGCCCTGTATTTTGATCATTCTGCTTATCACCTTGTGTCTGCCCTGTATTTTGATCATTCTGCTTATCACCTTGTGTCTGCCCTGTATTTTGACAATAGCCACTATTTAGAGACGTCAAAGCCAACTGAAACATTTTAATACATGTTCTATGAAATTACAAAACTAGCAGTTTTGAGGACATGGTGTACCGTCACAACAAAATTCATTGAACTGCATTTACTCCAATGTTTAAGTTTGTCATCATTGAAGCAAATGCAGTTCAATGAATATTAAATATAAGATGTTGCGAGTAGTAGACCTAATTGGTAAGCCTAAGTGAAATGGAATGGATAGGAAGGCCTAAGTAAATTGAATGAATTGGCAGGATTAAGTAAAAAACATAATCCGAACAAATACACTAATGTAAAAAAATAAGCTAATATGGCGTAAACAATTGTGAGATCATAGATTTAGCCAAGTCTCCTCCTATCTACGTAAGTTCTACTAGTTCTAATCTATCCAATAAACGTTAATGATGTTGTCTATGCTCCCATCTTTATTCCCTGTCCCTCACCAACTCAAACATTTTCTTTCCCAAATCACTCTACACTACGTTTGAATTGAAAAACATTTTCTCACTTGGAAATTACGCAGCACGAGGATACAAAGTTGTAAACAACACTGTATAACATTTTATTTAGAAAAATAAAATAAGAGCGCACGGTAGTGCGCAAGGCAAAGTAAGAACAGTGACAGTGGCCTTGCTCTCACCAGTACCTCGTAAAACGTTAAGTCGACACCAACGATGCTGAAGCAAGCAAAAAGGAATGATATCCTCAGCAAAAACTTAACCGTGAAGCAAGGGCCAAGTTCCAGACCCCCACCCAAAAATGTCAGCCTAGCAAAGTAGGGGGGGGGGGGGCCTAGCAAGTATGCTCTTTCTTTAGTTCATAACCTTTCTTCTTTTTCATCACAATACAATTATTTTATTTCTGTTGCATTAACAGTTGGCCAGTTTCTGAATGAGGCATTAAACATCAGTATCATGTGTAGTAGCATAGGAGTTACGTGGGTAATAAGGAGGAGAGAACTCTGAAGAAAAGAAAAAAATTCCAGGCCCCCTCCTAAAAAAGTCAGCCTATCATCATTCAGATACAGGCCAAGTGTTAAGCAATAAAAATAATAGATTAGTCTTGCTCATGAAAGTAGGAGTGAAGTGAGGTTATGGACGAAAGAAAGATCATTCTTGGCCACAATATAGGTATCATTACTTTGATAGGCTGACTTTTTTGGGTAGGGGTCTAGAACTTGGCCCTTTATAGGGTTTGGGGGAGGTTTTTTGCTGAGGATATAAACCATACGGAAAATATGAATTAAATTACAGCAAACTGTTTAACCACTTTATAGTACGGCTATACTCGACTCGGCGGGGCAATGCATAGGCAGGCACAAGTGAATTGGAACAGGCCTAAGTAAATTGGAATGCAACAATATTCGGTGTGATCAATAGCATAGAAAGATTTACATTTTGTAAGAACATTAGCCATTAGCCATACTTGTTTTTAATATGGCTATCAAGAACTATTTTTTTGAAGGGGGTGGGTCAGCTTCAATATACAAAACAAAGAGCTTTAATTATATGCAATATGCTATTTGATCATTTTTTTTTTTTTTTTTCCTCACTCACATTTCGGCCATATTTGTTTTCAAAATGCCGGCAAAGAATAGCCATATTGTAATAATAGTTACATATTCTTTTCCTACAAATAACAATTACAGTAAATCAACTAAAGTAAAAATAGGCACGGATCAAGGCACAGTCCTCTCGCCATCAAATTTTCTTTGTTACATTAATGACCTATATCTAATTAAAGACTTTTCGACTATCTTTCCGGGGATAGAGTAGGCTTTGCCGACGACACCTGCTTAATTTTTAGCTGGGAAAATTGGGAAGAAGCTGAAAGAAACACTGAAAAAGGGCTCAAAATGATTAATAAATGACTCCACACGAACCCACTCTTCCTCAATGTAAAAAAAAACCAAATTTATAACTTTTTCGCCAACGAAATCCGGACAACCAAGGAATTTAACAAACATTCATGACTGTAAATGTAACCAAAACCACATAAAAAAAAAATGTAGCTACCCGTCTATAGAGAGAACTGATAGTATGAAATACCTTGGTATAACTATAGACTAAACTGGAAACAACATAATATGAGCGCACACTTACAAAGAAAATAAGAAAAATTTTATATAATTTCAAGCAAATTAGAAATATATGTAACATTTCACTAATAAAGCAAATTTATTATGGCCTAGTGCAATCATTAATTTCATATGGCATTATTGCTTGGGGGTCCGCCCCTCCATCCACCTTAGCTCCTTTAGAACAAGCCCAAAAAGCAATTATAAAAACTATACTGAAAAAACCTATACTGTATTCCACTGAAACACTTTTCCAAGACTTCCCTGTACTAGAGGTCGACCAAGAAGTCATGAACACGGGAGAAACGGAAAGCTTAACTTCGTTTAAAATCGGAACTTCCGAGTAGTGCCGAAATCAGTACAGTCGGGTGCTAATACAATAACCATTCCTAGTTTGTATGACATGCCCAGTTATGTCAAATCTCACGAATAACAACAGGAAGGTTTCCAATCTGTTAGGTTTCCTGTTTTGTTTGTTTTTATACAGCACGAACTATAGTCACAACTGTTCTAAATCCAAATCAAACTCAGAAATAAAGAGGAGGAAAAAAAATAGATTAAGGAAAAAGAATATCGATTTAGATTTAAAGAATATTATTATGAATAATCAATAAATAATAATATAAAGATATTATCGTATATTATTAGTGATTTCTTATCATGTACAGTGTTGCCTGTTGCAATAAATATAGAAGTTATCAAAAATAAAATTATTAACAGAAGAACAACACTGAGTTTTTTGACCGTGGTCTATTATATCAACAACTGACTGTACATGGCGACACTAGCGCACTCCTCTCATTTCCATGACTTCTTGGTCGACCTCTACCAATCTCGCAACTATACAAAAAACATGTAACACTACACTTTTTTAAAATCACTAAATATATTACCAATCACCCATTTCAGACACGATGCAAGACACGCAAACAATTTAAAAACCAATCATACCACTCTAACTTACTTCAGAACCACGCTAGCACAGTAGCCTCTAAATATTTTAACTAACTACGAAAAAGAGCAAGAGACTTACATGATTATGAAAAGTATAAAAAAGAAGTGGTAAAGTGTCTCTCATCGCATGCAAATAAAAAAAATACTTAAGAAAGTATTGTATGTATATGTATATGTTTTTATGTATGGATGTCTTAACATTTATTTTTATCCTTATTGTAATGTATATGTATAGAAATAGAAAAGAAATAAAAATTGAAAGATCAAATTTAATTTAAAAAATAAATATATTAAAAAAAATAATAATAATAAATAAACAAAAAAAAAATATATTTATATATTTATTAGTTATAGTTATTAGTTAATATGTATCATAATCCTGTTAAAGCATCTTTTAAAATAATATTACTAAACACTAAAGTAATTCTACCAACTTATATATAATATTAAAGGCACTTTTATGTAAATTAGTCTTTAATAGCTGAGACGCGCTCAAGTTTTTGCTTTTGCGGCCAGCTAAACAAATCTGAAGTAAATTTTTGAAATTGTTAAATGTAAGGTGTCAAGGTGTATTAAGCAATGTATGTAGAATCTCTTGTAGTTTTATCAATAATAAATAAATTGAAAAAAATGGAATTTCAAGACCTTTAAATTGATGTGTAACATATCGTGCTAAATAAACATTTTGTTTAGTCGTCCAAAATATTGGTTCTGAGGTTGGAAATATTTATTGTTTAAAATTTCCAAAAACTATGCAGTTGTCACAAATGCTGAGATGCATTACTGTGCCGAATTTCGTTCAAATCAGTCAGTTTTTACGCCATTTATCATTAGGTAAACAAACAAACTATTAAACCCCAAGTTTCTAAAATGAAAAACTCATTACGCTGGTTCAAAAATTACCGTAAATATGTCTGCAGTAGTATTTTCCTTTAAATCACTCCATTGTAAATTAAATTGGATTTCAAATTAAACCAATGGAAATTTCCTCTTAAAAATGCATAAAAAAAACCGTATTATATCATAACCTTCATGCAAGGTTATCTGAACTGGAGAAGTGTGGTAAAGCTATCTAGTTCACCAGATTGCCGCAATCTGTTTGCAGTGTTATCGTATCAAAAATCCGTAAATAGCAATTCGTAACAAGTGGAAATATAACTTTCACTGACAGGTGAACAATTTCTTTACAAGCAAGTATATAATTAAAGTGAAATAATGTATAAAATAAAAATGTTTTGACAGTAGATGAAAGTATTTAATTATATACTCGTAGATATTTGTATCACTTTGTTACTTAAATCGTTCAAATATGCCGTTTCCGAGATTCTAAATCTTTAAATATTTTACTTTATAATTTTTTCTTCTTTTAAATTCTTCTTTTTACACGCTCTTAATATTAATTTCACATGTTTATCCGGGACAATTCTTGAACTTAACGTAGACCTACTTATCCTGACTACCTAGAAAACTGAAACTTGCTCAGACAGTGGCGTAGGAACGGGGGGGCTATCGGGTTTGAGCCCCCCCCCCCCCCCCTCCCCCGTCAAATTTGAAGGGGCTATAAAATTACTAATAAAATAAAAATTAGTACTTGGGATTATGTCTAAAACTGCTTAAAATGCTGTTTTTGAACGTTTATTTTCCAAAATTTTCCCAGGGGAGGACCCCCGGACCCCCCTCCTATAGCGGGGGGGGAGGAAGAGGGAGGGTAGGGTTGTACTTTGGTACCTTAATTTCTAGAAATCGAGCACTGATAAAGAGTATGTACCCCCCCCCCCCCCCCCCGTTAGTGGGGGTGCCGAGCCACCCCCGTCAAAAATGAATTCCTACGCCACTGTGCACAGATTATGTATTTTCAATGACAATACAATAATCTGTTATTAGTTTTAACCAATATTAGTAATACTGAAAAATGTTGGCGGTAAAATTAAAAATCAATATGGGCGTGATTAATATTGGAAGAGGGCGGTTGATAGCGTCGCATGCTATTATTTTTAGTTCATACTGTGATCGTTTAGTAATTTCGCAGTTTAAAAAAGCGCATGGAATAAAAAAGTGTTTTTATTTTTTAAAAAAATATATCATTTACATTTTAAGAAAATTATAAACTTTAGTTTTGCGATAAATTCAATTGTTTTTTTTTTTTGTTTTTTTTAAATAATAATATTCCCTAGTCTTATAGACCTATTAAGACAAAGGAAAATTTACTTTGCCTTAATAGCTGACCCCCTTTTTTCCATCTTTCCCCGTAAGAGCGTGAGTGGATATACCATTTAGCTTAAAACTAAGAACTATTGACTCTATACCAAAAACAAAGTGTCCAACGCTTTTAGAATGAAAAAATAACATTTTTAAAATAAAAAAAAAATAAAAACCTGAACAAAATCGGAGAAAAAAAAAATTTAATCAACCAACAAATCACGGTTCATATACCGGCCGAGCAATCCCTTCTGTTGTTATTTAATAATAATAATATTATAGATGTTTAAACTTACAAAAAAGGCTAAGTAGAGCCTCATACTGATATCTGTAGGTGGAAATTCAGAAGACTAAACCGTAGAAGGGACTAATAACTACTAAATAACTTTAGTTGTTTGTTTAGAATATTTATATTTGATTGCAGAACTAAATAGTTGAAGGAGAGAGGAGTCATTAGTACTTGAGGAAGGTAACTTGACAACCAGTAAACAACTCAGGTCATTTCTTTTTGCACAATCAAATACCTTTATCACCTTGTACACCGAAAACAAATGACTAATTCCCTTTCATTCGTTTCTTTGAAATTACAGGGCAATACATCACTACGAGAAACTCCGACAAAGCTTTCTCGTATACATAAAAAATACACTGCCAATTAGTGTGGCACATAGCTTCCTCGCATCCTATCATATACATATTGTTATAATGTTTATTGTGTAAAAACTATTAATAGTTTTAGCGATCTTTAACACTGCATAGCGGTGTCGCTATTGGTTTTACTGAAAAATTGTATTTAAAAAAAATGCTTGTCTCATTGAATAGATGAAGTTAGATTTTTTCCCCGACCTAAAATTCCAATTTTAAATTTGAAGATCACGTTTACGCGAGCGTTGCTCGTGACCGCTTGGATGGATAATGTTGTCCAACGAACTCGTCCTGGGCATTGGTAAAATGAACATGTCTACCAAATTAAATCAAAATCGGTTGACATTTACTCAAGTTATCGTCGCACTTTTCAAAATTCGCGGACACACAGACCGACAGACAGACAGACACGAGACCAAAAATGTTCCCTGATGTCTGGAACGGATTTCTGTCTTGGAATTTTTAAAATCGGAGGCATAAAAGTTTTTCGTTCTCAAAAGTGAACACAATGCTTCCGTTACCTTCGGTAAGCTCGGAAGCAAAATCAATTTAAATATAATACTATTTAATATAATTAATTTATTATTAAACAAATGCTTCAAAAGTGGTCAACAAATGGTGGTTTATATATTTAGTTTTCGATTTTCAGCTGTATCAAATTTAGTTTCGACTTGTACCGTTGATTTGTATTTACATAAACTACATTTAAAAACAATTTAAAAAAATAAAAATTAAAAAAATAAAATAATAATAATAATAATAGAAAAGTGTTATTAAACTTGTGCTATTTTATTTGGTGAATTATTACAAATGAATATATAACAAAGATGTCAGTAGAGAACGTCGTAATGGCCGAAGTCAAATATCCCACTGTGGAGGAGTGTGAAGTGTCTGGCATGGGGTCCCGGAGGAGTGACCACGGCAGGCTTGCGGTCCACAGCGTTTCTGAAGTAGATGGTTACTTTAGCGTTGAATAGTAGTGAAACGGCGAACAGCTCGGGATGACCTCCGTACGTACCTGGACGACCCATGATCGACTGGTATTGCTACAAACAAACATACAATTATTTTAACCATTATAGAATATGCTTTTGTGATGATCAACCCAATGATTTTCAATTATATAAATATAGTTTCGGGCTTAGTCTGTAAATAATACTCAACCGGGGTTGGAGGGTAACACTTTTAGTCACCTAATCCCTTCAACATGGGCTTACTAAGGTAGACCTATTTAAAGGCAAATCCACTTCCACTTGCGCACATGTGTAACAAAACAAACAAATTTGACAGATTTAAAAAACATGGGGAAAATTAAATAAATTTATAATAATTGGTTGTAAAAGCATCAAATCAATAAAATTTATGTAAGAGGGTGCGAGAAAGCTACGTGCCACACTCATTGGCAGGCTAGTTTACATTACTAAAAAGCAAAGTAAAAAAAGTGTTAATTTAGCAAAATTTAAAAAGCTAAGACGTTTGAAATCAATCTGGGCTATCTGCAGGCTACATTCCACAAACCATCCAAATTTCATATAAATCAGATGAGTACTTTTAATGATATAGGTGTAAATAAATGTATTTTTGTGCGCATGTGGAAGAGAAAAAAGTGGGGACAGAAGGTTGAAACTTATATGGGCTAATTATGACCTGCCATCCGTCTTTCATTTATATCGGACGTCGGACGAGTAATTTTTAAGACAAGCTGGTTCGCAAAAATGACCGACAGATCAACAGGGAGACACGGATCCAAAAATGTTCCCTGATGTGTGAAACGGAGTTCTGCCTTGGAATTTTTGAAATTGGAAACATATAAATGTATCCTAAAGGCTTAAACAAAACCAACAAGTAGAAGAATTAATTTAATGAGAACCTGTGGTGTGTCGTACGCTAAGAAGTTCTTGAATTCGGACCAATTTTGTACGACGTACTGAGTCGCCTGCTGGCGTAGTTCATGGTGACCAGTCTGGGTTCCCAGTGTCCACCAGGATAACGCTCTGAACAGACAGTTACCGTCCTCCATAGTAGGTATGACTCTATAGGTGCGACCGTCGATGGATATCGTCTCAGTTTCCATATCTCTTACCATCTTGTCTTATATCATCGTCATATCCTGCAACCGTCACCTGGACTCTGATCCAAATATTACAGAGATAAGACCTTGTATCTTCAGCTTTGAAGATAACTTGGACTTCTAGTTTGTGAAGGGTGTTTTATCGCTTACTATATTTCTTTTTCGAAAGTGATTTGTTTTTATAATAAAATGCACTTATTAAAATACGTTTTTGATATATAAAGCATTATTCTCTAATTTCATTTTATTTAATAATACCAATAAATGATGTTATATAACATACTTTTTCTGAGTTTTACATAAAATCACTGTATATAGCATACATATACACATTTTAAGTATTCTAAAGTCTACACTAAAATTAAAGAAAACTCAATAAAATAAGTTTGAAAAGAGATTAGTTCTGTTATCAAAATGATCTCGGCGTAGTTCGGTATTTGGCCACCAACAGCATTGGTATCACTTTCACTGTGATATATTTAACAACATTTTGATATATACCCTTTTATAAAGATCAAAGTTCGGATATATGTAATAAAACAATATATGCTGTGAAAATTTCTATAGTAATGTTGATATCTGCGATGAATGTGTTTTCTATAATTCATTGCAAAAGGTTTAAAATAGGGGCAAAGTTAAAAATAAACGGATTTTAGCCGCCTCATCTTCTCAAGCTTGCAAGTTAATTCTGGGAAAGACAAAACCTCTGCTTTTTGGAAAGGATATTAAAAAAACTAAAAATTAATAAACAAGCCCTAGTGCTAACTTTGTTGTATACAAATGTGGACTTGCTTTTTTGTGCTAAAGTAAACGATTACAGAGTTATGGAGGGGTAAACATATCACTATTTTCCAGTTTGCTTGAAATTTTTTCGAAAGATTTTTTTATTGAAGTTAGGGCCAGTTGAGATAGTGACAGCCTAAGTTTGCAGCTTCAAAATACCTGTGTAATACCTGCGTAATACGTGAAAATGTGAAAAATAAAATTACTTTTTTTAGTTTTTGCCATTTATCCCGTAAACTATGTGTTTTTCGGTATTAGTCGATATTACTATTTTTAAAGTTAAGTAAATTTGCAACAATATAAGCCCAATTTCAGCTCTGCCCAACTAATATTTTTCGAGATATGGTACGTCAAAAATTGTCAATTTTGTTAAATAAAATAAAATGTAATGTATTGCTCTCGTTTCGGGCCGAATATTAGCATAAAACCGCTCACCTACGAGAAAAGTTATCAGTAATAAAGTTTTAGTAAATTTAATTGGCTTTCTTTTATGTTCAACGGCAACTCTGTGCGCCTAATAATTACCGAGATATGACTCTTCAAAAATTGTCAGTTTTTCCCAAAAAATGGAATTTTTTTCAATTTCTCTTGTTTCGGGTGGAATATCGACATAAAACCTCTCACTTACGAGAAAAGTCATAAGAAACGAAGTTGTAGTAAATTTATTTGGCTTTTAGACAAGCATAAAATTAAGCCTATAGACAACATAGTTCTCTTGCAATAGTAAAAAAAAAAAAAAAAAAAAAAAAAAATCCGGAAAATTCTTTGTTTCAAGAAATGAACCTAAACCACTTTTTGTAACAACTTTCGGGCATTCGACGGAAGAAGCAAACATAGAATCATGTTCAAAAATAGAAAAGTGAAATTGTATGTTATGAAAAAAAGTATTAGCAATAAATAGTAGCAAGATATAGCATCCTACTCTTGACAGGTTATGTGGAAATAAATTAGTAATGAAACGCTTTAAATCTCTAAGCTTAATATTCAAACTCCTCTTCACTGTGAAGATCATCTTCATCAATTTCATCGTCGATCTCTGTTTATGCACCCATGTCCCAATCAATAAATGCACATGTTTTGACACTCACAGTTTTGCACACACCCCTCCTTGCAAACAATGAGTTTGAGTAATTCCTCAGGAGCAGAAGCCTTTGTAGTTGTAATGGGACGCAGATGACCATCAATCGTTTTCCAACCCCATTTTAGAGGATCTATCTTGTGATTGAGCCATTGCTGTACTCTTTGGTAAAAAAAATTATCTGCATTCTTTTATGTGAATAACGAAAGGAAGAAATGCTGTCCAGCATCAGCTACTGCAACTGGATCTGCGTTGACTATACAAGAAAAAACTCGAACTACGATTTTTGATGTGTCTAGTTTCAAATCAATACAGGTAACGTAGGGTTACCTTTTACAGAAAATTACTTTTTAAAATTTTTGCTAAAATTAAAAAAAACTGATATTTTTACCCCTACATACCTACGTTACCGTTTACTTTAGAACAAAAATGCATGAGGCCACTTTTGTTCAAAATTTTATATAGATTAATTTTGTATAGATCACAGTTAGCGCTAAACCTCATAGTTTTCGAGATATTTGCGAAACACTGTTAAAAATACCATTTTACCCCCCTTTTCGCCCCCCTCCCTGCCAAACCCGACGCTGCAAGTGGTGCAACTTTTTACCACTTACTACTAGGAGGGTATAGAACAATTTGGCGTGAGGTAGAACTTTTTTTTTTTGGTGTTTGGGTTTGGACAGTTTTTGATCTAATTTTACTGTACTATATATAACTTTATAGTTTATACAAATTATGCATTTTACTTCGTTTTTACACACGTGATATAAATATTAGTTTGCACTTGGCACTATATGATACTGATGATATCGTTGCATATTATATACGGAGATTTAACAATAATTTAAACATTTTTACTGGAAGTATACCTGGGGCATCTTGCTTGAAATCTTGATTTGTAGGATTTGATTACATGTCCTAAAGACTAGTCTCCTATCTTCAACTCCATTTCTACGATAGAGGCCTTTCGGACTTTCTTCTCCTAAATTGTATAATCCATTTTTTAATAAATTTTGTTATAACAATTATGTCAGGAAGGGTGACATGAAAATGACAGCTAACTAAACTGTTGTCTCTAACTTGTGAGTCTAATATTAGTGCATCGAAACGACCCTTCATCCTCGAATATCATCTTATTTCCTGCTAGCTAGCTAATAAGTTTGGAATAGGGCTTCCACAAGAAATATCCATGTAATATGACAGGCAATATGGCAATGTAATGTGGCAAACTGGAGGTAATTTTTGACAAACCTGTTGACAATTTGTTAATGTTACCTCCAGTTTTCCAACCCATCCTACTGGTACTGGGGCGTCATCTTCTCCTGGACCCTGAGGGTTCTATTTCGTCAAAGGGATGTGTGCTCAGAGCCGGATCTTGAATCCCAGCGAAATATGCGATCGCAGAAGGCACCATCACTGAAGGAGGCGTCAGAAAGGCAGAAATAGATAAGGGATAAAAAATATTCCAATACAAAACATTGATAAGGTCGGATCTCTATGAGATTGGCGATGGTGATCATGATCACCCCAAGTAAAATAGCCTTGACTAATAGTCCAGTCAAATAATAGTTTGGGGAGGGGGGTGGGAGAATACAGCAGTTATTTTCTATTTCGTTCTTTATCTTTAATGTTTTCCTGCAGGAAAACAAATGCTATTTTTTCAGTTTTTCGCTTACAGTCTGAAGAATTCGCTCTCTTAGAGAAAAGTGTACCAATACAAAAGTAAACTTCATTAAATTTACGACTGTTAGGCACTAAAGTGCATTGAAATTTTTCAAACATTTTAAAAATGGCTGAACAACTGTGTTTATTTTGTGACAAAGGAGTAAATAGCTTATGATTTATGTCTCTAAGTTTTTTCCTTGGACGAACGTACATTTATTTACTCCTATATCTTCAAAAATAATCATCTGATTTTTATGAAATTTAGATAGTTTTACGAAATTAGCCCCTATATAGCCCGAGATTAATTTCAACCGTCTGCGCTCTTTAAATTTTGCTAAATCGATACTTTAATTCTTGTAAAAAAAAAAATGTGTTTTAAACGGGGGAATCAAATAAATTTGATTATATTATATTTCATTATTATATTGTGACCAAGAGATTAAGATTAAATTGTTTTGTTTTTACTATTTAATTTTAAACAATTTAACATTGTCCAAGGAACAAATAAAGGCTGCTTTATTATTAATTATTTATAATTATTATTATTAAAAATACATTTTATTTCATACTTACTAAAGTTACATTGATTGATTACCCGCAAAATCAATCATTTTTTTTTCTAAAGGTAATAAAGTGTTAATCTTAATCCTTTGGGGATTTATCTGTGATAAGAATGATTAATTATGGTATTTTTAAAAAAATACTAAAGATTAAAATGTAAAACAGTGTAATTGAACTTTTGGATGGGACAGGTGTATTGATGAGAGTAGTGATAACAAAAAAGACTCCACAGTATTACTGTTAAATTAAAATTTCTAAGTTTCAGTTTGGATTCTGATTTTCTGCTCTTTAAATAATGAGTGAGTGTTATACATTTTAAATTAATTTTACAAATTTTCAATTCTTTACGTTTCGAATTTCTTTATTATGATTGTTTTAAAATGTATATTTTACCAGCCAAACCTGATATCAGTCATAACTATAATTTCTTGGTCAGAACTAGTTTTGGCAAAGGTCATTAGTTAAAATTGATATTGACTGGCTGACAAGTCAGAACTAGAATTCCCTGTTAAAACAAGTTTTTTACTGGTTAAAACTAGTATCGACTGCATTTTAGCAGTTATAATATGTGTTTTCATTAGCTAAAAACCCAATTTCCAATATCTATTCATATTTAATGGTAAGAGGATAATAAAAAGAAGATATGCAAGTAACGCTTCTTTCATTAGATGCTTCCGTTTTATAATGATGTTGATTTCAAAATATAAATGTTATTAAAAACTAATTTTACTAACAAAAAACAATTAAAAAAGTAATGTAGCTGAACTGGGAATTGAAAGTATGGTAATTTGACCTTTTTGGATTTTTAGAGGTGTCACATTTGCTTTAAGTTAGTGTTAAATGTCCGCAGAAGGATAAAATCAATATGAAGTCATATGCGCTAATTTTTACGTAAAATCCAAACTCCATTAAAATAGTTACTAATTTTAATAGAATTTATATTTTAAAGATAGAGTGATTCACTGAAATATCGACTAAAAGATAGGCACGACAAATCTGCAGTCTCCTTTCGCCTAATGCATATTAAATCAGATAGACTATTTTATTGTTTATTATATTTTCCAGAGATATTAATTTGGATCGGATTCCTGCTGGCAGTTATCTTAACTACCGAGGGTTATGTTGTTTCAAACTGCCCAGATGGACTTAGAAAACCACTGAAAGGAGATTGCAATAAGTATTTGGAATGTTTAAACAACGCATGGTATGAGAAACAATGTTCTGATAATACTCACAGCTTCGATGTACAGACTAACACATGCAGGTAATCATAATTTTACTAACTTACTTGTTTACTCACCAATTAAATTAGGTGTCATTTATTATATTTAGTAGGTTACCTATACTATATTTGTGTACCGTTTATATGGAATTCCTTTTATAAATAACTATTAAGAAAAAGGGATATTTCGTCTGAAGAACTCAAGGACAAAGAAACATCACATTTCTAAATGTAATGGTGAATATCACTAACATACATTGAATAAGTGATTTGGGATGGGAAACCAAGTAAATGATCTCCCATGATACTACCAGAAATACTTACTTACAATATTGAATACTGTGTCGATTCAATCAAGGTAGCTCTTCCTAAAGCAGGCTGAAGCCGTACTCAGGCTATTGCACAAACAATTCCAGAAGACCAAAAGACTCCAGGTGCTGCTAGAAGTGGATATAAAGAAATTGTAACACAATGTTCTTAATCAGTGGCGTAGTTAGGGTTGCCCCTCCCCCCCCCCCCCCCCCATAAGAACTTTTTGGGAGCCAAAATTAATGAGCAAGAAATAAATTTAAAAAAAGAAAATAATAAAAACCTCTTGCGTTTAGAACTGGGGGCCCGCCCGCGATGCGGGCTCATAGTTACGCCACTGTTCTTAATACAAAGATAATATTAAAGAATTGGTTGTATTGACCAATCTATTGAGGTAATCAAACAATCACACTGAATTGACTAACCTCAATATATAAATGCAAGTAACAATCATGTTTCACACGAAGAACACACATTCCGTAGTTATTCAATAATTCAACTTGCCCAAAGACCTGCGACAAGACAAGAATGCAACCAATTCACGGGTGAATGCGGTACACACCATTTCTGCGTTAAAAACAATCACACAAATCGCAAAAAAAGAAAGCACACATTTAGATGTTATCACTATTCGATTAATAAAATTATTAACATTGCTAAAATAAGATGTTATTGTAGTAGGTGAATGCGATACTCATAATTTCTATGTTAAACATTACTTTGAATTGCAAAAACAGTGGGCATACGTTTAAACATGATGGCAAACTCACATAATTGCAATACATAAACAATACGAACATGGTCTCGACGTCCAAATAAGCAATAATAGCTGTATATTTACTGTACACGATTTATAAGATATATTATTACTAAACCTTGATAGTAAAAATAAATAAGTAGAAAGGTAAAGATATTACTAAATAACAGTACTTCCTAGCAAGCTACTAAAAGAGTTTCTTCGGTCATAAAAAATCATATTTCCTACTTTTCTCTTTTTCTAACTATAAAATAATTGCACTTTGGAGGAGTCTAGTGCGCATATTTTTCTTTAGCATTTTAAGTAGGCACTATTTTGGTTATTTTTTTGGGGGTAAATGGCCACCATTTTCAAAAACTCGATATACTATATTTGTGATCTACTTTTCAATACCTTTAAAATGATACCCCACTTAAAAATTACAAAAAATAAATATTCTGAGTCCACCATTTATGCACCCAAATTTTCTAATTTTGACAAATGACACTGATATGAAGCTGGAAAAAAAGGATGTTCGCTAGTAACCCAAAAAACATTTTGCCTTTCTTGGGTATTGTGCTACTGGTGAGTTTTGAGTGTCCAAATCAAGGCAACCTTCTCTAGTAGTTGATGAAAATAGTGCCACCCTTGATTCTAGCCTAGGGTTTGATCTTTGACATATTGTATTATGTCACTTATTCAAATGTACTTCACTTATTCAAAAATAAATATAAAGAGCGTTTCCTCGAATTTGGCCCGGTAAAGCTCCGGAAGAGTTCAAATTATATACATACTTCCATCTTACAGTTATCATTTTTTATTGTTATTTTTGTACGATTTTTTTTTATTATTTTTTTTTTACTGTTTATAGAGACCAGAAGGAAGTTGGGTGTGATAAAATATGTGATATTGGACAAACATTCAACCGTGCAAAGAACGAATGTGAAAATAAAGAAGATGGAACAATATCATTGAATCTAAAGGATGAGGATGGTGAAGAATGTGAAAGCGGAAGCATCGAACCGATACCGGGAAGTTGCAGTCAATATTATAAATGTGTCAATGGAAAAAAAATAGAAGAGAAATGCTGGTTCTTCGAGAGGTTCAATCTAGAAATTCTTGACTGCGATTATATGTGGAATGCAAATTGTAAATCGGGCACCGAATGTAAATCGGGTGATAAAGTACCTTCGGGTAATTGCAGAGAGTATTATCAATGCGAGTACGGTTACTGGAAGAGAAGAGATTGCGGTATGTCAATCGGACTCCCAATGTATTTCGACGAACGTTCAAAAGATTGCATGATCGTCGGTTCGAGTTGTTCTTCTGTAGAATGCAGCGTTGAAGGATTACAAACCGATTTGCCGACAGACTGTTCTAAATATCGCGTATGTCATAAAGGTCGTTTTTACGAAAAGAGTTGCGGTTGGTTCCAGAAATACGACAGTGAAAGAAATGAATGTAGATACGTAGGAGTTGATTGTACGAAATCTCAAGATTTTCCGGACTGTGCTGCCGGAGCACGGAAATCGGTCGACGGCAGCTGCTACTCATACGAGGAATGTGTCGACGGTCACTTTTCGAAACGATTCTGCCTTTATCCTCTTTATAGATTTGACAAAGCCTCTCACTCCTGTATTTTCATGGCTACTTGCAATGAGAAATGCTACGAAAAAGAAGTAATTCCAGCTGAAAGCTGCAATCAATATTATATCTGCAGCAAAGGCAATTATGAAATACAAACTTGTCCACAAGGTAATGTTTTTGACGTTGTCACAGTATCATGTACAGATCCAAAGTATGCAACATGTAGTTCATTCGAAACCACATCTAATCCTACATCTCAAGAGTAACAAGAAAAAAAAATAAAACATTAGTTGTTATGTTACAGCCGTAGTTCACCTTACATGATTAAGAAGAATAACTGAGCTTAACATTGGTAATTATTACAATCTCGACCCAAAGCACTCTAAGCTAACTCTTCTCAAGGGCAAAACATAGTAAAACAGGTGGAATATCACTCGTGACACAAGATTTACAAGAAATCAAATCATCAGAGTTTAATGGGGTGAAGCAGATGTGAGGTACAGCCTCATCTCTCAACACACAAGAATCGAAACTAAGAAGACGTAGAAGTAGTGAACGGGATAAAAAGTGGCTAAAATTTAGAGACAGGAAGTGGTGCTAGAAGCGGGTAGTGAGAGAAAAGTCAACCTATTTGATCGGTTATCAATGATACAAATTATTATCAACATGGCTGCTTAAATTAAGATGTTACAATTGGTGAGTGTAATTCACATAAGTTGTTCGAACTGTTATATGAAATGCAATAAAGTAAGCGCATGTAAAACTTGCTGGCAATGCTTCATATAATAGTAACGGATAAAAAAATACCAACACCAACATACATTATACGGTTCAAAATACCAGCATTTATTAGGTGCATGGTACAAAATACAAATTATTTAATAGACGTATTATAAGATTAATATATTATGAAAATTATATACATAAATAAAACTATAATAAATAAAAAGACACGATTATTACAAGACTAAAGCAACGGAGAATGGTGATAACATTGTTATCACCAACAATATAGCTAACAAACCCAGAAAAGCCCTACCTGATGTGAATCGTTGAGCAACATTTTGATATGGGGCTTTTGGACTATACTTTTACCATTTATATGCTCTTTGGCTCATAGAGCCACATAGTTTACTATGTTTTGCTGCTTGGAAGCAGCACCTGTGTTCTCCAAGGATTGAGCCACTTTGTGAAGCGAGGGTTTTGCACAATGCACTCCCTTCACGTTCTTACAGCTCTTTGAATCAAAACCAGTTTACCTTCGTAACTTAGTTCTTCAATTCTCTACTAGAATGCATTGTCATGTCCTTTCACCGTATTTTTATCGCAGCTTATACAAATTTGACAAAATTTATATTGACATTAAAATATTAATATTGTATTAATAAAACTAACATTGTATATAAAACTAATTTATCTAAATTTGTTATGAAATTGTTACACTTAAGAAGCATTTATTTTAAGTGTGATATCTTTGTAAACATGTGGCTTTCAATCAACCAACGTCTTTTAATTGCTATTTTATTTAATTTATTTTTTGAATGGCATTTAAAAATCAAATACCTATGAAGATCAGTCTGTTTCTAATTTATCACCCCTTCTCTCTTGAGTGTGTGTCGAAGAATAATTATCCTGTGGTATACACATAATTCCTATGTGTAAACATAGGAAACTTTAGAGCTTAAATATGAAAGTTTCAAACCCCTTTGTTGGAAGTTAAGTTACACATCACTATTAGACAGTACACCATCATCAAATTCTGAGGCTATCTCGTTGATTTCGTAGTCTAATTTTTTATCAAATTGTTCTCGCTGCCGCCTTAATTCCATCTATATCATCTATTGAGGTGAAGACAAATTTTGAACTCCTGGACACCATGTTTCCAGAAAATGGAACTCGGAAACAATTCCAATTTTTGTATACATTAGGAACATTATAATAAACAATGGGTCATATCCGACCCAACTAGAGGAAGAGCTACTTTAAGAGGCGAGTTAAGCAAAGATTATACTTACCTAATTTGATGATAGTTGGTCCAAGCTTTCGTTATGACTTTATGACTGATTGGAAAGGGTACCTAGAGCCCTAGAGAGAAGGAAAGGGAATATGAGAAATGCACATTTATTTGTTACTCGGGTCGGATTCGACCCGTACGTTTATTGAAGAGGGTTAAACAATTACTTTAGCATCAACTAAATAGAGGAAATATTTTTTTACATTGCTTAGCAACCGCAGAGACTAAATAAATTATCTTATTTCAAAATGACTTTTGGGAGGTGGTACTTCTTTATCTGCAGTTTGTAGTATCTGTATCTCTGCATAAAATAATAATGTTTTGTCTGTGCATTACCTAATCAGAATTGCAAAAATTGTTTAATACTTTTTAATTTCATAGATTACGATAATAAAACCTGTGGTGACGGTCATAAATGTCGTAATGAATTCCATTGATATTGATTTTATAGAGAGGTGAGTGTTACCATGTGACGCTTGTTTGAGGCTTTATTACATCGAATTAAATTGAGTAGAATCTGAGTTATTAATAAAAGATTTATAAAGCTAAAAGGCTAGTCTTTAATAAGAATTTGGGAATTTAACCATGTCGAAATAAAGTCATAAAATATGGCCTATATACAAACAAATACCAATATTTGTAAATATTTTAAACAATTAAAATTTGAACAAATATATTGCTTTCACACTTGAATAATATTCATAATATGATAAGGCAGAGTGTTGAGACACGATTCTTAATTCTAAATGAAGATATGATTCAGGTGGTTATCTTCAAATTAATTTTGTCATTATCTTATTTCTTTTCAATTACAAGTAATTAAATACGCTTGGAATTATATTTTCTTGATCATTTTGTTTTATGTGTCAGTCATCAACATTAAAATTATTACATAGGATAGTGCCAACATGATTAAACTTATAAGTAAGTTATCATTATTTATATTCTGTTTAATTAAGTGCGAGTATTTTTAAAATGTCAGTTGTTCAGTATTCTATTATGTATTATATTATGTTATAAGAAATATTGATTGATACTAGCTTGAATTATTACATATATTTAGAAGAAAAGCATTGCTCAATAAATCAAGTGGCCACTGCCTCTTTAGACGGCGAGGAGGATTTTGCGGGAATGAATGGTAATGATAGGTTGTGGATTAAAGGCTTGGGGTGTTAGGATTTGTATCGGGATATGGCTAGGTCATGGACGAAGGAGACTTTAAGGTCGTTGTGAAGAGTGTATGTAGAAACATAGAAAGGAGCGTGGACTATTCTTCTTAGGATTTTGGACTGCAGGGATTGGATACAATTGGAGTTGGAAGGCTTAGTGCGACCCCAAAATTTAATACCGTATGTGGCTTAATTATGGTGTTGTTAATTTGTGAGTAATTGTTATGTGTGCTGAGTTTAGATGTATGGTGTAAATGTCCGTGTAAATGTTTGTAGCGTCAGCTGCAGTATTGCCATTTAAGTTTTTGTGTTTTATGCCCAGGTCAAACCAAGGTAGCATCTAGGTGAAAACCAAGGTAGCAAACTACAGTGAAGAATAGGAATTTGGTTTAACTGGTTCACATATGCGATGTCTCAATCAAACCGTCACATGTGCACTTTTGCTTTCATTAGTTAGATTCTCCACTTCTTGAGCCAAGTTTTTAGAAGTAATAGGTGTTCTTGAACTTGTTCAGATGATATATTAGATAAAATAAAAGATGATAAAATACACTTATCATCTGCAATGGATGCTAAAATGGTGTTACGATGTTTAGGGATGTCGAAAGTGACCGCCGAGCAGTCCTTCCTTGAACATTTTTTTTCTGTTCAAGGAAGGAAGCTATTACATCTACACTCTGTGACACAGTTGGACTGTGGAGTGAAGAGATTGACAACCTTATTGGTGGTTTAGGAGTGTTTTTAAGGAAGTTAATATCGGACTAATTCGTCGGAGGAGAAGTTATTCTTGGATTTTCCTCCATCAGAGAAAGATGACAGATAAGACAAAAGGAATTAGGTAAGTAGGGAGGTTTGGAGGGTTTGTGAATCATTATGATTTTGGTGAACTTCCAAAGTGAAGGAAAGTGGTTTACTCGAAGGACTGAGTTGCAGATAGAAGTAAGGTAAAGGATTAAAAAGATTAATTTTATTCTTCTGTTATAGAAATATTCATTTTATATTTTCCATGTTTTCTTTGCAATAATACTAAGCCAAACTACTACCTTAAATAAATTACTTAAATTAACTGGCACTTCTTTCCAACACCTCAATTACTTTCTAACAATTTTAAAAACGAGATTTTGCAGTTACGTTAAGTTTCATAGTACCATATTTGCAAGAAAAAAAGCCTACAAAATAAAATGATTAACTAATCACTCCCCGAACCAAGAAAAATATAGCGAAACCCCCAAAAAATTAGCCCTCAAAAGCAAGAGGTTAAAATTTAAGGGAATGATTTTTTTTACATTTGGGTTGTTCAATGAAAGCAGGACACCCTGAGTACAGATATATATTCGGTTTTAGTTTTGCGCCAAATTATCTACACGCCTTGTATCCTTCAATCAAACAAAAAATCTAAAAAGAAAAAAAATCATTGTTATTCCTTGTAAGAAAAAACAACTTATTAATTTTCGCTTAAAACTGTATAAGTGCATTAGACTGGGCCGGCGTGCCATTTCAGTGAACCATGAGAAATTATAATTATAACATTTATTAAATGCTGTAAAATGATAGCTGTTCAAATAAATAATAATTTTTATTTAATAATTTAGTCTTTCAATTCAAGTTTAGCTGTCCATAACTAATTCATCGAATTTCACCAGTTTCATAGTATTCATTTTCATTAATATTTAATTTAAATAAATGCTTGATTCGCCCATGCTTCGCTGTGAAGTGTCTTATTTGTTTTTTTGTTGATTTTTGTACGATTATCAACTACCCTCAAAATAGACCACCTAGACCACTTAGATACTCGCAGTTTTTTGCGTTTGGTCGGAAAATTGACTTTGAGCTATTATGGCGTCCGCAATTGTCGACTGATTTAATTTCTGATTGGGGTGCTTAATTCTTAAACTATTGCTCTATAAATTGAGTATTTATTATTTAATTATTTTTTCTACAACCAGAGTTATTAAATATTTACTGGTGCAACTACCATATTGAGAGAAGAGACTGGTAATTAAATTAATGCACCATAATGGTTGATGATTGTTCAATGACTTCCTAGTGTAATTGGTTTTTTACGTCATTTATTTTCTTATTTATTATACCTTTTTTTATTAATTAATATACATATTAATTAGATTCTATTGGCTATTTTCTAAATATATAGATAGACTCCAAACTACGATTTGGAGAATATTATATTCTTAGAAACGGAATGAATGATGTATAATATAGTCCTGATTTTATTCCTAGATGGCTTGGAAACAAAACTATTTAGGCAATTTATTTAATTAATAGGCGGCCTACATATCAATAGGAAACATAGCTGCTAATACCTAGCATGGTGAAGGCGAGTTACATATTATATAAGCTGTTTAGGCCCATTGATAAATAATGGACATATTTATATATAAAACCGGGTCAGTGATATGAGCTATGGTCTTATAAGTGATACACTAGTGTATTTAATAACAAGGTACATCAAATTGCATTGTAATGACAGTCAATTTATAATTTAATTTACTTTTAAAAAACAAACAATTGATATCAGTTACTACTACTACTACTAAAAAAATATACATTATCGTTCAATTATTAAAATAATTATATCGTTTAAAGTATCCAACAAATGTTTATATAAAAAACATTGAAATACCAACGTGCGCTACAAATCTCATAACGTCTTATCTTATATTGCTAGCACAGAGGTCGAGTATTTCAATTATTTCATTATTTCATTATATTACATAATAATTGACGAATATTTACTACGTCAATAATAAATCGATTAAGTGACATTTTGCTTCAAGATATTTGTTTTATCTTTGATAATTTTCAGTAAACATGTGTCGTCATTACCTTTTATATTTACTATTTTGCTTCCGACTATGTGATCGTTACTAAGAACGAAAATGTATTCTCCCCGATTTCATAAATTCTAAGACATAACCCCGTTTTAGACATCAGGGAACATTTTTGGTTCCATGTCTGTCTGTCATTCAATTTTTTGCGAACATATCTCTAAAGTCATTTGATTTTTATGAAATTTTGATGGTTTCCGGAAGATATAGATAGGTCGGGGTCAAAATTAAATAAAATTGACAATAATAGGTTGTAAAAGCATAAAATCATTGAAGTATACGAAATAGGAAGTGAGGAAGCTATGTAGCTCACAAATTGGCTATTTTTAATATCAATGAGATTAAAATTTCGAAATTCAATTTTGGATGAAACCACTACCTGCTTTAACTATGTTTTTTTCTGGATATCTAAAAAAAACCGCAAATACCACTCACAGGTTACGATTTCTCTGGAAGCACGACCAATTCCCGTGAAATTTAGATTATTTTAAATTTAGATTATAAATTTAGCCTCTTTGTACACTCACTAATAAATAATTTTACGATTTGCCATCATGAATTAAAAAAATAAGCCATATTAATGAGATAGGGGATACGTCCAGATACGTCGTACTTAAAGCAAAAGTCCTCTCTAGTGAGAAGACTTGGCTTTAAGTACGTATCTGGCCACTTCTTAACAACCTCATTATTTGGTTTATCTTTAATTCAAAACAAAATTATCACTACCTCTTTAAAATGCTGAAATAAAATCATTGACATAGACAATATTAAAGTCTCCCAATAATATATTTTCTGGCATTTGATCCCTAAGAAGGAAAATTAAGGGAAAGTAAAAAAAGAAGAAGGAAAATTGAGCCCAGTCTGATTTTCTGAATTTAGGAACTTAATAGTTGGGAAAGGGGAAAGGACTTCTCTTTAGGCGTATGCAACCCAGGAAAGTAAAGTTAACATTTAAAAAATCTTCCTTCAGTAGTCTAATTGGCACTTCTTTAGATTGTTACTCCCCTTATAAATAAAACAGAGGGGAGTAACAATCTAAAGAAGGTGCACGGAATGTTCTTCTTTAGACTGTTACTCCCCTTATAAAAACAGAAGTGTGATATTCCTTTGTCCCAAAGTAAATTGGATTAAACATCCCTGTCTTAATTGTTATTTAGTTAAAGTCATTTACGATCTAAAAAATCATAGGGGAGTAACAATCTAAAGAAGTACCGTCTAATTCAATTACTAATCAGGAAGTTTTGATCTATTATTGGATGAGGGGGGGGGGGAGACTCTATGGCAACTATGTATTCGCTTAACAAAATAATTTTAATGTTTCTTTAATTTATAAACCTAACAAATTATAAAAATACATTTAAAATAACTCATTCTGTAGTGAAGTATTGGAATCCAGCTATTTTAGTGTATATCAAGAATCATTATTTTGAGATCTCTCTCCCATATTTCTCGCTTTTAGGATTCTTTAGGGTAATTTCTCCTTTTTCCATTCCATTCTTCTTACGTGATCAAATCATTGGAATCACGCTTTTTCTATGGTTTACTCTTTATTTTTAATACTTAACTATTTCATTTATTGTATTCCTTCTTTTTTATTCTGTTGCAGCTTTAGCTTTATGCGCAGTGCTGGTTATCTCATGCGTTGAGCAAGTATACGGTGGAGTTCAACATGTTAAATCTGAATTGGGAAAAGACGAAAAAGCACCGACTCCCTCTACTAAAGCATCGAGTTCCACTACTAAAGTACCGACTGTCTCTACCAAAACACCAAGTTCCACTACTAAAGTACCGACTGTCTCTACCAAAACACCAAGTTCCACTACTAAAGTACCGACTGTCTCTACCAAAACACCAAGTTCCACAACTAAAACACCGATTCCCACTACTAAAGCACCGACAAATGCTACCACAGCTAAACCTACTCCCCCTCACTGCCAACCTGGAGATAAAAAAATCGTTGAACATTCCTGTAAGGATTATCTCGAATGTGACAGTCAGTTTAAATGGGCCAACAAGACCTGTTCTACTCTCTGCAAAGTTTTTGAGCCGAAGTCGGCCAAGTGCGTTTGGAATTGGCAGTATCCTTGTATGAAGCCACCCACCACTGTCGCTCCCCCACCTTCTCCTACTGATAATCCAACCAAGGGCTCCACCGATGCTCCTACCGATGCTCCTACCAAAGCTCCCGCTACGCCCACCACTAATGCAAGTTACTTTAAATTTTATTAAGTGCAATTAAATATATTTTCTGCTAGAAATCTTAACTTTTGAACGGTTCAATCAACCTTTTGCTAGCACTTCAAAATACATATCCATTTTCATATTTTTAATTTCAGAAGCTCATTTAACTAAATGAGGGCAATGTGGCAAAAATTAATTGGTTCCCCACATTATATTTGTTTACTGAACCACTTATAAGACATTCCTATGTCTAAATAATTGACAAGACAACTTTGGGACAAAGTGACATCAATCTTCTGTATGTAAAAGTGATAATATCCCTTAGCCTTACCATTAAGACAAAGAAAATACGCAAATAATAGTTCTCCAAAACTGTTTCGACTATTTTTATTAAAAAAAAAAATAATAATAATTAATTAAAAAAACATCTAAAATGTAGACCGTTTAAATGCAAATCTAACCATATAAGTAGTTTTCCCTAGAAAAATATAGTTTCTGAGAATATTGCTAAGAATTGAATATGCCTAAATGTTAAGAGGCCAGGTTACCGTTTATTACCCCACCGGATAGAAATATTTTTATTTGTAAATTTTAAAAATAAAAATGTTCAATAATATTTAAATGTGTAGTGCCGTCTGGCATAGCCAGATGGAACCATATAAACCACCACAGAAAATGTATTATTCCAAACTACAACTGGCAAACTCAGTCGTGTCGTAGGACGAGGATAATGTACTTGTGGCTGCTGCTGCCGTGGTTATTATTATTGAATGAGGAACAACTGAAAAGTACAACTGAGGAAGAAAAAAGAACCTGATTCTGGTATGCTTGAAAAAAAGTGTCATGATAAGGAGGAAAAAAATAAATCATATTTTTTTATCAAATAAAAGAAACAAAATGAATGAATATCAAGTGCCCTTGCCACTTGAATGTACAATGGCCTGACCACATATTGCCATACGCCTTCTTGCCATCTGGCTTCCTTAGAACCAACAATCGTCGGGTTCGGTTTGGCAAATGTAATGGCACGTTTATGTCAAGCTTGGCAAAATGGCAAATGCCAAGCAAGACGTCCACATCACTGTTGGCAGTGCCGTTTGGCATAGTGTTGACACGGCTTTATATGAGAAAGTTTTATACGAGCTGAATAAATTGGTTGCATTTTTTCTTGGTTAAATCAAATGTTTAGTAAATTCTGACTTTTTCTTCTTCCTACCTGGTGTTCTTTGCTTTTTCCTTATCGACCATTTCTTTTTTAAAATGTCAGTTTTTTCTTCATCTTTTTGGTTGTAAGTAATTAGATTTATTGATTGTTTGTGATTACAGACTCCAGAATGCAAGGAAGGCAGCGTGAAGCCAGTTAAAGGGAACTGCAAGGATTACTTAACCTGCAAGTCGAACAAGTGGGTTGAAACCTCCTGTTCCTTTGGGTACGACTTCGATATTAACAAACATACCTGCACTTGGAGCTGGTGGGCAAAGTGCTAATCTTGCACCTTCAAATATAACATCATATGTTTCCATTTTGTTTAATTTACAATAGAACTATCGCATTTTTAACAGTTTTGTTTACATTATGTCATATTTATCTCCTATCCAGTTATTATTCGATCGAACCTAAGAGGTTAGAAGAACGGAGCAGAGTGCGCAACCCTCGCTTTAACAGTGAGCTCTAATTTGGAGACAGCAGTAGTGCTTTCAGGCAGTAAACATTATAAACTATTAAATTCTTTATATTAACTTCACTTTTGTTTGTTTGTCGGTTCCTGTCATCTGTCGTCAACATTTTTGGAGGGCTAATTAAACGTCTTTCAGTCATTCAATCGAGCTGAAACTTGCCACATAGATGCTGTGCCAATACGAACGCAAACAGATTACCAGCGCTGCTTGGAACAACTAAATAGCCGTGATTGCTGTAAGATTATTTTGAATAATTACAGTAAATCTTAAATTAATTAGTACAGTAAATCTGTAAATTAATGCGGAAAAATTCAGGACTGATTTTTTTTTTTTTTTTCGTGAATCACTTTGGTCACATGAGAAAAGCTTAACTCCAACTTTTCGGGGACATCCGGGGTACGGGGTACAAAAGTAAAAAAAGTATATACCCTTTATGTTGCATGTGATAAGAAACAAAGAAATAGATTTTTCCTCATATTGAGTCTTTTTATTTCTAACCCTTTTTCAGTTATGTATAATAAATGATTTGTGACTTTCTTCTGGCATTATTCTAGAGAATTACAATATATGACCGAGGAGGGGGAAGGCACTCAGAAAACATTTGGGGGGGGGGGGGGGGGGGTAATACTAAAAATTAGAAAAAGTACATATAAGTTGTGTTTTTCCAATTTTTTTAAAAAAAAGTAAGGTTAGGAGATTTTTTAACTTTTGATTCGTGTTCTTTGACGATATTATAACACCCAATATTTATTTATTTTACGAATTTTTTTTTTTACGAAAAAGTGGGTTGAAAACTCCCCAAAACACAATTTTTCCGAACTGTAGGCGCACTTTCCGGGAAAACTATTCTTATAGGAGAAATTTTTACTTCAGATTCGGATTCAGCAACAGATATAATTTTCTTGGAGCCCGAAAGTTCGTTAAATTTGAAGAACAGTGCTATCAGAGATAGAAATTATGTGTAGGGCATTCATTTATTTAATTATTATTTAATATATCATATGATAACTGTCGAATTATTTGACTTTTCTATGGCTACCCACTACAAGCACCACCTGCTGTAACCAAGGTTTCAGGCTATTTTTTATTGATTCTGCTTTATCAATTCCACTCTTAGGTCTTTGACGGTGAGCTAGGAACGTGTGTGATGAATTGTGTAAGGAATAACAGAAATCAAGAAACATGTCGGTATATGTCATGAATGGTTGTCAGATATATAATTATATTTTAAAAAGTATTAAGAAAAACTTATTATAAAATATATGACATATATTTAGTGAATTGTGAACTAGGCGTTCATTACTTGCAGTACAAAGGTGAAACATGTTAAAATAATTCTATAGATTTAGACGCAAGTACAGCAATAAGTAGAGAAGCCTTGAACTTAGCCCCCTCTCTAACAACTATTATTTATTTTCGTGATCTCTCCAACATTCAGTTTGATTTACAACTGCTTTATTAATGAACATGAAAATGTTTTAACAGTATTAATTAGGGTTTAGCATTTGAACTCGAGGTAAGTTTTGCTGCAAACTGCACTGCGATAACTACATTCCCTCTCATGAATCCGATGCATGATTCTCAACCATATTCATAAACCATATTTTTGTAATTCCTACAAATCTGTTTTAGTCTTTTTGACCTCTAATTATTTTAAGTAGTAGCCTTGAATTGAGTTGACTTGGAAATTGAATTTTTCAAGTTCATGCAGAATAGTTATTAATATAATATATATTTATATTATTATAATAAGTATTGCCGTAGAACTGTAGAACCTCATTTTATGGGCCCTATGATAACGAACGTAGCTTATAATTGACAGGTAAAAGAATCACAATGCACATAATAATAAAAATTGCTTGTTATTATCTGGTTGTATTATGAATGGTTAAGGCACCTCCTTCAGTTATTAACTGAAGAAATAACGCAAATAAACCCAGTAGAAAATAAATTATTTATTATTATTAATTTTTTTTTTTTAATATATTGTTAAAAACCGGACATTTGGGCAACCTGCAGTTCCTAATATTACGTTATAATGAGCTTCTATACTATATTATTTTAGGAAACTCTACTTGCATTACTGCTCTCTTTTGAACTTAGTGACAAGTGCTTTTTCGTTAAGTTTGCTTAGTCAATTAAATTAATGCCCTAAACTCTAGCATTGGGACGCAGCAAAAGTAGCTACGTACCTTTTAAGGTTGTTCAAGAAAATGGATCCTAAAGTCAAAGATTATGCCACAGAACTTAGCATATAGCGACAGTCAAAGTCCTATACATAATAATATGGTGGAAAACTATGGACATCATTTCATCTGAGAGGCTCATCGTTCTAGCGATACAAAAATCTTTACCAAAAGTTTGGGGAAGATTAAAGGGAAATAGTTTGCAAATTAGTGTAGCGCTTCCTCGCGTCTTATTTCGTATACTTTAATGATTTTATGCTTTTTAGACCTATTATTGTCAAATTTATTTGATTTTTCCCCTTTTTTTCAAATCTGTCAAAATTATTTTGATTTTTTACAAGAATAAAGTAAAATCAAGTTATAATTATTATTAATTACGGGAAACAGACAGAGAAAAATACACTCCTCTGTCTGTCTGTTTCCCGTAGTTAATAATAATTATAACTTGATTTAAATTAAAATTTAATCTTTCTGTAGAATGAATACTACCAAAATCGTAAAATATGAAAGAATAAAGTATCAATTTAGCAATATTTAAAGAGCACAGACGATTTACGATAAACCATCCAATTTCATAAAAATCAGATGAGTACTTTTGAAGATATAGGAGTAAATGAATGTGTTTGTGTGCCTATGTCGAAGAGAAACAAATGGGCGCAGAAGGTTGAAACAATACACGAATACCCATAGAACTAGGCTTTAGGTTTGCTTGGTCTATATGTTACCAAAAAGTCTACACGGGTGTCGTCACAGTATCGGATGACGTCAAGCAAGAAAATTTAGCAGGTTTATTATTCTTAAGCATGATTATCCTAATAACAAATACAAAATAAGTAATTAGATTAAAAGAATAACAAGTCAAAAATGTTGTATATTTTAAAACTATATTTCTTTTTTTAAAAAATGTACAGTTTTAATTTCTAGCACTTGGCCCACCAACTCCAGACACAGTCGAGTTTGTTAATGTCGAAATCGTATCCAAAAGAGCAGGATTTCTTCACCCACTTCCCCGAATCACATTCAAGATAATCCTTGCAGTCACCTTTCTTGAATATTTTTTTCTGCCCCATGGTAGTGCACTGAGGTATCTACAACAAATAAATAAAAATATATAATATTAAACATTGGACTAACACAAGCTTATATCTTTGAGCAATAACAAATAAAAGTTTAAATTGTTCGTTGACGCTTTTAAAACGAACCAAACATGAAATACCGTTCCCTCCTAACCAACACAAATAAACATTTTTCTGTGAAATACTGACTTCCAACGGCATGCGGTATTATTGGTTGTCTTTGGTAGTTGGGTTACAAAAGTGTTCACTGGTTCGTGAGCCTAGTTTGTTAAGTGTAGTCACTTTAAATGTGTGCTTGAGGCTTGAGTTTAAATTCGGTATTGAGGTTCCTAAACTAAGGCAGAGGCGACTTACCTAGCAGCTAGTTTTTTTTTTATTTTCTCATAATATACGTAGTAAAAATAAAGTAAAAATTGTTATCTCAAATTTTGGTTGGACACGTTTGGAGGGCCTCTGAGTCCAAAATAGAGAAGCCTGAACTACGGGGCAGATTTTAATGAAATTTGGAGTACTTGTTCAGAATTATCATACCCTGAGACAAAATCGAGAATTGCATTTTAGCTCCAAGTGTTAAGGTGCTACCCCCTCTGAAAAAAAAAGTGAAACAAATTATTTCTCGAAAACGGTTCTGACGATTTTAATTATACAAATTTAGTCCGTGTAAATACAAATCTAACCATTTAAGTCGTTTTCCTGGTTAAATCTAGTTTCCAATATATAGATATAATAAGTTGATTTTTAAAAAAAAATTGTTAAAATATAAGCTTTTATTCGTATTCCTCTCAGCAAACCCTTTCATTTGATACCCATATCATGGGCGTGCTTAAAAAATAACTAGTTCGCCATCTTGGGGTGCCCACTAAATTGGATTTAGGATTACGTCACTTAGCTAACCATGCATTGTCATCCAAACTAAATATGTATGCAAAATTTCAATTCAATGGTTAAGGATAACTGCTTTAAAATTCAGTTACAAGATTTGACCCGAACATACATATATATATACATACAAACATTGCAAGTTAAATAAAAGCTTTTAATAAATTAATAGTAAAAATATTTCAAAAACACAAGCTTTTATCTTGGCCCATCCCCCATACTGGATTTAGAGTGAAGACATTTTATTTTTCGTGTTCCTCTCAATAAACCCTTTCATTTGATACCCATATCATGGGCCTGCATAAAAAATAACTATTCCGCCATCTTAGGCTGTCAGCCATATTGGATTTAGAATGATGTCACAGATAGCTATGCATTGTCATCCAAACTAAACGTGTATGCAAAATTTCAATTCAATCGGTTGAGGATAACTGCTTTAAAATTCAGTTGCTAGATTTGACCCGAACATACATACATTCATACATACATACATACAAACATGGCAAGTTAAATAAAAGCTTGTAAAAATGAATCTGATTTTGTTGCAAGTTTTAAAACAAAAAGTAAACAACCACCTGTTAAACACTTTTTAAATTAATAATATATGAGACATTATGGGATTTAAATACAGTAAGATTATCATCAATAGGATAAAGTCTTATTCGATTTATTGGATCTATTATTTTTTAACTATAATATTTTTAATCTATTGAGTTTGTATTCAGGATAACCTTAATTTTAAATATACAATATAGTTACTATATAATTCAATAGTTATTAAGTTGATGTAAATACATAAAGATTAAAAATAACAGATAGATTAAATAGTGGGATGTGACGAGGTTCATAGTATGACGCAGTTATTTATTTATATTTTATTTATATTGGTTCATTTAAATTTTGAAAATATGACCTCTCAAAACAGCGTTTTTATGCATCTCCTAGGAATATGATTAAATTTTGAAAATATGACCTCTCAAAACAGCGTATTTATGCATTTCCTAGGTGAAATTTGATTTTAATACTACGGTCATATAATAAAGTATTCATTAGGTGTTTTCGTTAGGACAAAAGTATGACCACAAGTTTCGTAAAAGATTTTTAATAAATATATACAAACTCAAAAATAGTAATTGTAACATAATAAGAGTTGTGCCCGTAATCATTGTAAATATTATAGATCAGTCAATAGCCATTATGCAATATTACTTAAAATCTATAATACACTATGTCATTTAATCAATAGTTATGAAAAACAGTATAAACATTATTACTTAGGGTAGCCATAATATAAAGTTTAGTCCAAATTTTGGACTGCCAAATTTGCAGATTTTGCCACGGATTTTGGGCGGTGGTCGAACTATTACAGCCCCAGACGAAGGTAGGGGGAGTCTGGGGGCCCTAGGAAATTTTTTTGGGAATTTTAAGGAAAAATATTCATTCTTTACATAAAGTTTTCTCTTTTGACATCAAAATTGGTAAAACTACACTATTTGTCCTCCTTATTTCGTACTGTCCAATTTAGTATTTTTTTAAACTGTTACTTTTTACAGGATTTGTATTTTTTACAGTACCTCTGTACATTGTAGAAACGATTCCGGTTGTAGTATCTCGATAAATTCAGTATTTTCTTTCACGAACTCTTTAACTACTCTTCAAATACATTTGATACCCCAAGCAAAATTTTACTCAAATTGCTATTCATATTATTTACTCATCAATACCTTTCATTGATACCCCACTTAAAATTTCACGCTTTATACGCAGTCTTATAGTCACGTGTTTACTAATCACTCAATGTTATCATTATGTTCAAATGTAATATATATTTCAAAAGTTTAAGCCTATATTTGTGCTTAGATAAGTGTTATCTTAACGTAGAGGTAATAATTTTGGTTAATTTTTATATTTTTTTACTGGAAATAGTAAAACTATATGGCTCTATTATAACTCAAATGATTTCATTAAAATACTCAATTTGTTTAGCCTAAACAGCACATTTTAGAAATAGTATCCTTAAAAAGCTTTTCGTGGAATAGTTATATTATTTATTGTTTAATGCATTTAATATAAAAATAAAGATGTGCTCATAACCTATTGGTTTAATAAATTGACGGGTAAAAATTCTTTTAATAATACTAAAGGAACAATTATCTTAACTCTGGTCCCGTGGCGCAGTCGGTAAAAGCATTGCAATAATACTAAATGTAATCTTTATCAGTTCGATTTCACACTGCCAGTACGATTCTCGACATAGAAGTTTTATTTACGGCGACTTCAATACAGTTTTCCTCAAAGATATGCCTGTTCATTTTATCGTTCAAAGTAATATATATACTGTGAGTTCGACCCCCATTTAAAGACCAACGGCATTTAAGCTCAGAGCAAAATAGTGAAAGACCAAGCTAAAGATAGTTATTAAATCATAATTACACATAAAAATGGAAACATACTATACGTACTACTAGAAGTTCATGTTATATTAGTAAAACGTATTTCTATGAGAAGAATGAATTTTATTATTTATCATTTTGTATTTTCTGGCAATAAATGGTTATTTATTTATTTAAGCCTATATTTTTACAAAATATTTTAGTTAAGAGGTCTAAAACAAACCTTTTCTCACCTATACGATTTAGTTATATGAATGTGCCGATGTATTTAAGAATATTCGTGGTAGTTATAATAAAAAAATTGTAAAGGGCTTTGGTTAAACTTACCGGAGTAGTTGGCGTGGTTGTTGTTGTTGTTGTTGTAGTTGTGGTTGTCGATGTGATCGTTGTAGTTGTTGCATTGGTAGTAGTAGATGTTGGTTCAGAAGGTGTTACTGGACCTTCCGTCGGTGTAGTTTCAGATGTCGGTTCTTCAGTCGATGTACTACCTGATGTCGGTTCTTTAGTCGGAGTAGTATTTGTTGTCGGTTCTTCGGTTGGTGTAGTGTCGGTTGTGGGTTCTTCAGTTGGTGTTGTGCTTGTTGTTGGATCTTCTGTTGGTGTGATTGGATCTTCCGTCGGTGTAGTTTCTGACGTCGGTTCTTCAGTAGGTGTACTACTTGATGTCGGCTCTTCAGTAAGAGTACTACTTGATGTTGGTTCTTCAGTAGGTGAAGTATCAGTTGTTGGTTCTTCAGACGAGGTTGATGTCGGATTTTCAGTTGTGACCGAACCTCCACAGTAATATTTCCAGGCCCACACACATCCCATAGATTCCGGTTGGAAATGCTGACAGTCCGGACATACTGCAGGTACCCAAGCCTCGTTCGGATCGCATTCCATGTATTTATTACATGAATTTACATCTGGCTTTTTATCCCCCGGTTTACACTTTTCCTGAGAGTTTAAAAACCTTTGATTATTATGATCAAGTATATTTTTTAAATGATTTTCATCGTTTCGTTCACACTTTTTGCTAAATCTATTAAAATAACCTTGGCAAGTTCCAACTTTCAGCAGTCCGTTTTCACAGTAGACATACTCTTTCTGATTTCCCTTGACATGTTTTTTATCGTTAAGAGTATAATGGTGATCGCAACCCAATTGTGACAGGGATGGAGTAACACATAGCTTTTCCACAGAGTCGAAAATATTCCCTTGGACGCATTTTTTTACGACAAAGCGTCCTCTTTCACATTCCAAATATCTCGTGAAACTATTTGGCAGCGTTACACGTTCACCATCATTGAAACATAACTCACCAACTACTTCAGATCCTACACAAGCCAATAAAAATATCACTAATGCAAATAAACAATTTAATACGACCATAATTTTAAATTTACCGTGTTATTCTTTAAATAAAAATAATAATTTACTGCTACATTAAAGATTATAATATTAACACTGACGATTTTCAATCTTTGTTAATAACAAAATGCCACTTAGCTTGAAAAATAAAAACTCTATATCAGTTGTGTAATTCACTCTATATTAAATGATTGATAATATCAAGATTATTTTTTGTTTCTTTTATCAAGACATTTTTTCGAAGAAAAAATATACATTACTTATATATTGAAATGTAGTTAAAATGAAATGTACGGGATAAATGCTACCCGGAAAATATCAAAATAAATAAATTGATTTATTACTCATGAATATAATTGTTTTGTAATGTCTTTTATCAGGGTTTAAAGTTTCTTCTTAGAACCAGAGTTTAAATGATAAAATTATCTGACTTGAATAATATCAATTTGTATTCTGCACTATGAATTAAAAGAAAATTAAAGAAATAGTTCCCTGAGATCTTTTTAAGGTTTATTTGCAAAACTGCTCGGCCTTCTAGATCGTTGGTCTAAGATTTCTCTTAACAATAAGCTTCGTGTTTATAATGTAGTTCCAAAGCCAGATTGGACCTGCGCCTGCGGTCTGGAAGTGTAATGGCAGTACTAAGCCTTCCAATTCCCGTCTTCTCCAAGTCTGCATCAAAAATCTTCAACCAACGATCCTTTCTATGTGTTCTATGTGTTCTCCATCAACGCTCTTATTTCTCAAGATCCTTTCTATGTTGCTAACCATACACTCCATGAAGATCTTAATGAGTCTTTGGTCCAAAATCTATCCGTATCTTGATTTAGAAAATTCCATGAATCTATATCCCACCATCCTAATACTCTTATACAATTTGTAGAGCCAGAGCCATTGGTCTAGAGATCTCTTATCTTAAAATATATCTTTGTCCCTTATATTATGTTAACTAATTATAATTATTGCAACTCTAAACTTTTCAACTTTTATGATTGGTATTATTAATCTATTTTATAATTATTTAGTAATCTTGCATTATAATGACTTTACTAGATTCACTGGACTTCTTCTTCATGTTATTCCCGCCATGGAAGCTTTTATCTTATAATATATGTATGATCTATGCAAAGTTTTTTTTTAATATTTTCTAGTTGATTTGATAAAAAATAGAAGGCAATTTTAAGGACAAATGGCAAAAAATAATTGGTACATAAACAAAGGTACACTTTGTACAATGAACTTTGTGACTGTAAATGTTAATGATAAATTTGTTTAATTATCTATTAAGGTCAAGGAATAATTACACTACAATATTATTTGTGCAAAGTGGAACTTTGCTGCACTCAAAAGAAATATTGGTAAATTCGGATTGTACCTGCCCCCACTTTGAGGTTAGGTGATAAAATCCCGCATATTAAATTAAAAACCATAATTTTGTGAACCCTTGAAATTTCTATAGCCGCTCCGCACCGCTTCGCGGTGCTCCGCTCATTTTCTGAAGAAAAACAACCCTCCTGTGTATTAACCAGGTAGAGGTCCAACTCGAAGAAATTTCCAGGGCACGTACAATCCGAATTAGCCGAAATATTTACTCACCAGCCACAGGCGAGGGCGGAAAGGTTTCTCGAGTGCAGCAAAGACACTTTAAGCTCGAGTTGCACATTAATTTTTTCCAACAGTTAGTTGTTAGTTTTTAATCTGTAAATAAAATATAAAAGAATAGAGTGTTCATCAACATGTAAAAGGTTTTACAATATCAACTAAACCAGCTGTTCTGTTTGTAGCCAGTGTTGCCTTTTTTTGTCTGATTCAGCAAAACTGACCAAGCGCTGTTATTATTTTTCATCATATATAACACTTACTCATCACATTTGATTCTTTTTTTTTTAGATTGTCTATCTTTACTTTTTTATACATATTTGGTATATAGTGTTTAAATCATTTAGTTAGTTAAAGAATAATCATTATTTGTCATTGTTATTATTATTATAATTTGGATTATTTAATCTTTGTTTAGATTTAAGTTCTTTATGTTCGTAAGTTGGAATACTGGAGTGCGGTGATAAAATTAATAACACAGAGAATAACGCGAAAATAAGCAACAAATTAATACAATAAAAGTATTTATTTTAAATCAAATTATAATTATTATTAACCACTGGAGACAGACAGAGAAAAATAGACTCCAACGCCGGGATTCGAACCACGGGCCTGCTATACTGGAAATATAGGAGGCCTGTGGTTCGAATCCCAGCGATGGAGTTTATTTTTCTCTGTCTGTCTCCCGTGGTTAATAATAATTATAATTTGATTTAAATTAAAATTTAAAATTTCCGTAGTATGAATACTACTAAAAACTTAAAAATTGAATTTATAATTGATTGTACTAGGTACAGGTACTAATTGTTTACTTTATAATTATTAGCGTTATTTCTCGGTATAGTTCTACTGTCGTAAATGTCGATTCCTAGACTTGTGGAAAAATTAAAAGCTTAATTCGGGATTAGATATCGTTAACGACAGAGGAAATTATTCATCAGTGTAGCTTAGTTGGTTAGAGCTTCTACACTGGAAATATAGGAGGCCCGTGGTTCGAATCCCGGCGCTAAAGTCTATTTTTCTCTGTCTGTCTTCCGTGGTTAATAATAATTATAATTTGATTTAAACTTTCCGTAGTATGAATACTACTAAAAACTTAAAAATTGAAAAGTATTTATTGAAATCAAGGGATAATAATAATATGTTCCTTTAATAGGAATCTGCCTAAACTGACCTGAAACTTACAGTATAGCGCTACAGCCATTGGAGCAGGACTTGACAACATTCATGAGTCAGATCTGTCTTCTTCAGCAAGTTGTTCGTAGAACACCCATTCAGAGTGTCTATCCATGCTATTTGTTAAACGTGGCCCAGCCTCCTTAATCTCATTTATAATAACTCGCTTATTATAGAGATTTTTGAGAATTAGTCCTGATTCTTCATATTGCATTAGTGCAGTGCCGAATATTTTATTGACCAGTCTAATGTTCGAATGGAGCTCGTTCTACCTCACTAAACAACGTGGGAGTAAAGTATTATTATAAAAGGTACCGATGAAGTCTGTCATTACCATTACGTCAATCTATAGCAACTCCAGTATATATCTACTGGAGATAAATCAATATCCTTCACGTCTCCAGCCAAAATCCAAACCGATATCAAGTCTCTACATGGCAACTAACTCATCTAACCAAATATTTTACGACAGCACCCATCTGGCCTACAAGACTCTCACGTGGTCATCCTATCACCCTTCTAGATCTAATAATCGCCATACAGAACACCAAAGGTAACAATAACCTTAAATACTGCATTAAATAACTTAAATGTGGCAAAATGTACCACACATGTATGTTGGACACCAGCAATGATACATTACATAAAATGTGAATTTAAGTTGTCGAGGTGAACCGTAATTTGTAACGACAAGCAAATGGAGATAATAAATCTGACCAAGATTCAAATTTTCAAAAAACCAAGGTAAGTTTGTATATAAAAACAATTGTTACGCGCCAAATCAAGCTCATTCACACTGAAGCTAAATTGTCAAATTCATAAATAAAAAAAATCTATATTTAAATGGACTTAGCCGATGAAAAGATGATGCGGGATATGGGCTGCATAGATGCATACTTTCCTGACGTCTTCGATACGGACTTAAAGTGAATTAAAGATGCATGATCAAATTAAATTGAAGCTTATGACCTTGAAACTAATTTAAATGTCAAACTGTGAAAATGATAAATTACATTATATATGAAGTGTTAGCAAGTGCACGTGGTTGTATGCTCCTTGACCTGGTCGTACAGAGGGCTGGACATCGTCTGCGAGTAGCCTAAACTGCAAAGCTCAGTGATCCCGAACGCATGATAGTTAGCGATTCAAAGGAAGGAGGTTGGTTAGATGCATAGGTTATGTAATTTTACGATCTTTTTATGTTATTTGTTTAATCGTAACTACTTAGTTTAGAGTTGACGAAGGTGTTGTAGTTAAGTAATCGTGAAGAAGATTTAAATAAATTGTTCACTAATGAACAATGATTCCAATGTGATTAACATAAAATGATACAAAATTAAACAAGGTAAAATATAAGTTAAATGACTCTTGGTCTCCAACAACCAGTGGCGGCGCGTCCTTAAGGGCAGGTGGGGCTAAGCCCCACCAACTTATTGAGTAAAAAATAAATAAATATATATTTATTTTATTTTATTTATTTAGAAAAGAAAAACTTTAGTTGTCAACACAAATATATACATACATTAGATATACATAGTTTTAGTGTTCATAGAGTACAATTGTATGTAGTATGTAGATCCAGATCGTTTAAAACAAGCAGTAGAAAAGCATAGCATATAGCGAGAAATCTCGCGGGGGTAGGAGGTAGGAGGCCAAGGTTATTAGCGAGTCAAGCCGGGCAAAACGTTAATACCTAAGGTTATGCCCGAGCGGTGGGCCAAGGGGTAGGGCATGTTGAGAGCGGAACATCCCCTACGCGCGGCTAGAATCGCGGAAATATGAAGGGGTCTTGGGCTAAGCCCGAACCCTCGCGCCGAGCAAGATGGTAGAATAGAGGTTTTACTGGGCTTGAAAACTAGTTTATATTCTCTCTACTAGATAGCAGTGGTGGGATGGATAAAATATATTATATACTTTTCCCATTATTTTTGCTATTATATATTAAATGTATGATCTTTTTATTATAAAACATATTAAGCAAATCACTTCTGATGCTAAATTTAAAACAATAATGCAAATTATAAAAAGATAAAACAGTCTAACTGAAGTTTGTGTAACGTAAGTTCTCGAAAACATTTTACGCATTTTTGGGGGATATAATTAAACATTTTCTTTTTTTATACATTCTCATAGTACTGTTTATTAATTGAATTTGAGATCAAATGTAGCATCATCTAGCTGTTTACCAAATGTAATGAAATCTCGTACCATTATAACTTTGCAGGTACATATGAGGACCTTCTATAGCATCACACTCAATGTCGTAATCGTAGCCAGATTCCCCTGCATGACATCCCCCCCCCCCCCCCCCCCAGGGTAGGCTTGTCTACCCCACCCAATTAAATAGGTCACGCGCCGCCACTGCCAGCAACTACTATAATAATAATTATCCGGTATGTGTTGTATCATATTCCCAGTTGTTTGGACTGCTTACATCTCGTCTTCCCCATATCTTTATTTCTACTGATTAGGACTGAAATTTTGTCCTAAGGGTACCCTTAAAGTTTCAAGAGGCAACCTCTAAAGACTGTCTGCGGAAAAAATTCGAGGCTGATTTTTGTTTTTTTGCGTGGATTGCTTGGGATACATGAGAAAAGCTTAACTCCAACTTTTCGGAAACATCCGGATGACGGAAGTACGGGGTACAGGGTACAAAAGTCGAAAAGTATATACCTTTTATGATGCATGTCGTTGGAAAGCTCTTTAAGAGTACAGTAATTGTTGTTATATACACTTTTGTCATATTTTTATTTATAGGGGGGATAAAATGGAAAACAGGAAAAAAATTATAAATGTTAGTACAGAGTAAATCTTTAAATTTGTGCGGCAAAAATTCGAGGCTGATTTTGTTTTGCGCAGATCGCTTGGGGCACATGAAAAAATGCTTAATTCCAACTTTGCGGGATCGTCCGGAAGGCGGTGGGGGTAAAGTACCCCGTACTCCCGTCGTCCGGCTGTTCCCGAAAAGTTAGAGTTAAGCTTTTCTCATGTGTCCCTATAAAAAAAAAATCAGCCTCGATTTTTTCCGCACAAATTTACAGATTTACTGTACTAAATGGAAGATATCAATATTATTTAGACATTACAGTACCGAAATAAATTATTTTATTTTAGCGATTCAAAGAAGTGTTGTTAATCATGTTTGTGATGAGTCTTAGTTTAAATACGTATATGGCCTCCATTTGAAATAAAATGGCCCATTGGAAAACCCTTTAACAAAAGTTGTTTTGATTGTAAGAAGTAGCATATTATATGTAAATTTAAAGATTCTAGTAAAATTAGTTCCGGAGATATCATCATGTCGAATTTTGCATATAAATAGACTCTATCTTTAAGGTCCCTTTTTTTCACTTATCTCCTTTTGCCCTCCTACCTCTTCTCGTCTCACTAATCTCTTAGCAGTGAGGTTTGCTTTGAAAAATGAACTAAACGACATTCAGTGCGATAAACAAAGCTTTTTTAAGGCGGAAATACACATGCTAGTAAAAAAGCATGCTAGTGGCGAATTACTAGCACGTCAGTAGCTGGCATGCTGCAGACGCTGTGTACATTTGCCAGTGAAACAGCATGCTAGTACCATCCGGATGATAGGTCTTGTGCGAGCTACTAGCACATGACAATACACATTCCAGTCACTGTTCTAGTTTTGAAACAGGCAATCGTTTCTTGCCTTCTTTAAGCCGGAATAAATTATGAAATAATTGTATTTGATTTAATTAATTTTGATGAGTTTTATTAATTGTTTCAATGTACCTTATGAATGTATCGGTGCGGAATAAAATTAACCAGATTGTTCTGTTACTTGCTAAGAACTGTGTTTAAAATCATTTGAAAAATAATAAATAGACACGAAGAGTGTGGGTAAAAGATTGGATAGCTAAAAGGGAATTAGGTACATGGAGCAAGTCAGTGCCTACTAAATGAAATGCGGTTCGGGGACGTCAATGGTTTTAGGAATCAATTGCGAATGCTTCCGGAGAAAGTTGATGAGTTGTTGTCATACACACGCGAAAGGAAGGAACGCAACTGAAGACTGAAGGTCTGAGGGAGACGTGCTAGCTATTAGCAACCTTGCGCTGGCAGGCCTGTTTACACGTGCCTTATCAGTTCCCCCACCCCTAGACTTGTGCCACTGGCAAGACAAAAATCAAACCTCGTGCGATTTACTCGCATGCTTTTCACTCGCATGCTATTTGATGTATACACATGCCAGTAGCTCTCCTCTGCGAGCTACTCGTATGTTTTTGTGCGAGTAACTTGCATGTGTATTTCCGCCTTTATGTTTGACATTATGAAACGAGGGATTTTACGAATCCCTCTTTGAGCTTATCTGTAACGTGCTATCCGAATTTCATCAAAATCGTAGTAAGTAGTATAGTATTGACCCATTCAGCTTTGACGTCTGAAATCCATTTTTGTAGAAGGGAATTTTAATTTGGAGTTAAATAATCAGTTTTAAGAATGATCATAATGTTTCCGAACTTATCGAGAATAATGTAAGCATTATTGTCATTATAAAACGGTAATCTTTTGGATTTAAAGACAATAAAAAAATCCTTCTCCATAATGTTCATAATGCTTCTGTTACTTTTGTGTAAGTTCTGAAGGAAAAGATATATCAATTTATTATCTCTACTTACGTACCAAAAAACCAAACAAATGCCGTGATTAGAAAGGTAACAAGCAGGTTTAACAAATATTTAAATTAAGAGTAGCAGATTAAACTTGAATTGTTTTATTTCCTCGTTACATTTATTAGAAGAGAAAGTTTGTTTTAAAACGTTGAGTTTTAACTTTTAAGAAATGGAAGACGCACACATAGTCCATAGACACAGTGGAGGTTATCCTCGTCGAAAAATTGTCCAAAAGAACACTTTTTCTTAATCCAATCTGAACCATTACATTCATAATACTGCTTGCAATTCCTCTTGTGAGCTTTCATGGATCCCTCTCTGCATGATGGTTCCTAAACAAAGAATAGTCACAGTTAAAATTCTATTACGAAAAGCTAAATTACATTGAATAACATCAAGTAATAGTTAACATAAGTACGTACATAGTTACTATTTTTTAGTTGCTTTATTTACTGCGCTCCGTAATCGTCTGCTGGGTAATATTCTACTAGGTAAAACACTTTGCACTCGGTGCATTTGAAACTAGATCAACCACTAATTTTTATTTTAAGGTGATTTACTTACAATATTAATAGTCCAAGAACATCAAATAATTAAAAAAAATAACTCATACACAAAATTATAGTTTGTTTTTAGTCAGTGATTTTTATTTGTCTTCTCGACTCTGGACTGTAAAAATTTAAAGAGCTTACGTTACTTCTATGACTTGACTTAGAGTAATCAATTTGCCCTTATTATTAACTGCTATAAAAATAAACAAATCAAATTTTACATTAACGTTCCGTTACAAAAGAAAATAAATAAAAAAAAGAAAAATAAATGCCATCTACGCCTTATTCTATTTCCAAATAAGGGATCTTATAGGGGGGCTTACACATACAGTAACGCTCGCTTTATTCAGTCTAATGGGATACACGACTCAAAGGATATTATTAATCCCTTAATTTTTATCATAAGCACAAGTATACTGGATTTTATGAAAGTATATATACAAAAGTTCCAAGGCAAATGATTCTTACCGATTCTTCTTCATTTAGGCATAGGAATTTGTTTACTATTTATTTATTCATATTCGTGGTAATAATCATAGAACAAATTAATAATTCATTGTTGGTATAGGGCTTTGGTTGAAACTTACCCAATGATCAGTAGGCTTTATGGTGGTCGCTCTAGTTGTAGTTATGGTTGTGGTTGCGGTTGACGTTGTAGTTTCTGGTGTCGGTTTTTCAGTTTGTGAAGTATGCTTAGTAGACAGTTCTTCAATTACTGGTGATTTCTGGTTATCATTAATGACCAATTCTATTTTTTCACACGTTTGGCTAAATCTATTATAGTAAATTGGGCAAGTTCCTATTTTAAGTAGTCCTTTTTCACAGTAGATATAACCTTTTTTATTTCCACTGAGAGGTTTTCTACCTCTAAAAGTACATTGGCGGCTGCAATCTGTTCTTGACAGGGATGGATCTACACAATTATTAATCTCAGAGTCGAAAATTTCACCGTTGATGCACATTTTGAGGTCAAAAAATCTATTAATTCCACATTCCAAATATCTCGTACATTCATTGTTCCACGTTACACGTTCACCAACTTTGTAACATTCTTCACCAGGTTCTTTAGAATCTACAAAAGTCAATAAAACTATTACCTATACAAATAAACAAAGTCGGCCATAATTCTTAAATTTACCATGTAATGCTTTTTTGGAACCGTAGGCAAAACGAGAACTTGTAATTTCCTGCGTTTTCTGTCTGTCTGTCTGTTATTAACGCACCTGATCTCCGAAAGTACCCAACCATAAAATTTGAAACTTTACAATTATAGTACGTGTTCACAAACATAGGATAAATATAGAGAAGACCCAAAATCAAAAATATTTGTGTCATTAAAAATCCCCCCTCCCCCCCCCCCCTAAATTTGTTTAACAAATAAACGACAAAATCTAAAAAAAAAAACCAGTTTGTCAATTAGTACGGCACATAGCTTCATCACGTAAATTATTTACGTTTTACTGTTATAACTCATTATTGTTTAATTTATTTCATTTTTCCTCCTTTCTTAAATCTGACAAAATTGTTTCGATTTTTTACATGTATAATTTAGTATCATTTAGCATTAATAAAATTAATGCATTAACAAAATACAAGTGAAAAACCAAAATCAACTTGATTATCGATCAAATTTACGCGTTGAGAACCGCGCAAGCAGTGATAGCAGCAAATTCACGCTCTAGCAAAGAACTTTCGTTCTTAGTTCTTTCTTTCGAAAGAACTTTGAGACATTGCCTCTAGACAGAACATAGACGCCGTCGTGAGAGCACCTATAGACATAGACAATCGGTGGACTTTGTCTCCTACTCTGTGGACAATGCCTAACAGTCATAATGGTCTGCCAAATAGTGTGGCACATAGCTTGCTCACGTCCTATGACATAATTTAATGATGTTTTGCTTTTACAACCTAATTATTATCTCATAATCCCCCCCCCCCCCCCCTCTCTTTTGTTTAGAATAAAATATTAAATATATCCACACTTGTTTTTTTTACATAAATAAAAGGATTAATTAAACATATCAAAGTTGACCAGGCGTTAATCTTAAACACCATTGATCTTAACATGGAAAGATCAATATGGTAGGCTACATTCGACCGCAACTATCCGGATTTCTTCAAAATCGTATGAGTAAGTTTAATGATATAGGTGTTATAAAAGGATGTGGAAGAGAAAGAACCAGGCACGGAAGGTTGAAATTAATAATTAATATTAACTAACAATGAGATAATTGGGACCTACCATCCAAATTCATTAAAATCAAACGATAGTTTTAAAATATGGATTCACAAAAAAAATTTTGAACAAGACAAACAGACAGACTCTAGACCGAAAATTTGATCACGATAATTCAGTACATACAACTCGTACTATACTTTCTTATAAATATAATTTCTTCGTCCAGAGCTGTTATTCCTTCTGTTAAATTTGTTTACTATGAAACATTATATCCAAATTAACTAGAAAAATAATTCCTTCCTGGTAAGGAATCGAACCCAACTTTTACCCTTTTGAGATTATTTTTGATATTTTTTTTTTTTTTTTTTTTTTTTTTATCAACATCTCGGAAAACTAGATTTTTCTCAGGAAAACTACTTATATGGATAGATTCATATTTATAATAATAATAATAATAGTCGGAACCGTATTCAAGAATTGTTTTTACGTTTTTCTGATATTTTGGAGAGAGTAGCACCCCCAAATTAAGAGCTAAAATCAATTTCTCTGGGATATGATATTTCTGAACATGAATGTCGAATTTCAACAAAATAGTATTTCAACAACAGTAGTTTAGGCGTCTGCACATTCTACAATATACTGACTACAGACTAAAGACTACAATTATAGACTATAAACTAAATACTTTTTTAAAAACAACTTTCTTGGACTCAGGGGACGTCAAATGTTTAAATCCATAAAAATCTCAAAATGGAATTTCGCGATTTCAATATACTTTTTCTTTATATTACAAGCGACAAACACTACGTATTGGAGAAAGCTTTAATTTTTATTTTTGTGATATACCCATGTACTGTATTTTAAATGGAAATTTATTGATTTATCAGCAAGAAACTATTTAGTAAAACTAATGACTCTTTATTGAATTGTCATTCGAAACATCTCTCTCTGCCAAATTTAAGAGTAATTGCTGATTTTAAATAGGTTCAAATGCAGATTAAAAGATTTGTCCCTCACAGACAAGTCAAACTAAAAAAAAAATTATATAAGAAAGTAAAAAAAAAAAGCGTGTAACAGTACATTACGCGTCTAGTGTGGAAAGTAGCATTTCGCTTGCGAGTGTGGAGTTTGCACCCGAGCGACAGCGGGGGCAGTAAAACCACACGAGCAAAGTAAAATGCAGTTTTCGCACGAGTTGCGTACCGTACTTTATCTACGACTGTTGGATTTTAATAATAAATACAGAAAAAAAAAAAAAATAAACTTCCTGTATGTAAGTTCGAATTTCTCTTTTGATCAAGACGACATTAATTCATTAGTTGTATTTTGTGCCGAAATAATTATTTCGGGAGGCGTATTATTTTCCTCATTTTCGTCATAATGACACAAATCAATCATTTTTTTTCACTAAAGACTCGATATAAACAATTAATTTAATTAAACAAACAGCAAATTAGTTTTGTTAAATATAAGCAAACTCGCTAATCGTGCGTTAAGGTGAAGAATTCTTCTTTTTTACCGCACTAGGGCGGATAAAAGAGGAATTATGAAACGCCCATGCGCAATCAATACTAGTACGTAAAGAATCACTTTTTACGCATCTAAACAGAGATATAATGTTGTACCAATCGTAGAAAGAAATCTTTAATATTTCCATTTGTACTCTCAAAGATTATAAGAAATTTATTTATTCGCAAAATCTCGTCAGCTTTTTTTAACAGAATTGTTTATGGTCAAATAATAAACTAATAAAAATATTTGTTACTAAGCCATAAGTCATAATTTATTTTGTTTTTTATTACATTTTATTGTTTAAACGATATTTTCAAGAGGTAAAAAAATTGTATTTTACATAATTTAAAAATAAAATTAATGATATCTAATTGTACTGAACTACTTAAAACAAGCGACATGTTTAATTCTTTAATAGTAGGATTTAATCGAATTAAATGTATTAGAAATATTATGTTCTTATAAAAAATAATTCTGTGATTTTTTTTTTTTTTTTTATCATAATATGCAAAGATAAGGCAAAGCTTTTGAGAGCTCAATACAATATAATAACACTTTTCTACGGATTAAATGGTGATTAACGTTAAAATTGTATCAACAAGAAAAAAATTTAAAGAGTTGATTTCCTTCTGTAGTTTCTAAATTCAATATTTCTTATCTCTATTTATATTTTTTTTTGTTTTGTTTGTACAAAAGCAAATGAATTAAAAGAGGAGATTGTATTTCCAGTCGGCCTTTGGATATTAAATCGTCCATCATGAAGGCTTTAGTCTGTAAGTAAAATTTGATATATAAATTTATATATAAATAGTCAATACTTATATTATTACAATCCCATGAAACACCGTGAATGATAAGTCATTTTTAGGTTTAATAAGTCATTTGTTGTCATTGGTTTAATAAGTCATTTGTAAAAGTCATTTTTAGATTCGAGGTCATCCTAGAAAACCTTATTCTTTTGATTGTTCGTCTGTCCGTCCGTCGCATCTTAGAGTATATCTCCCGACCTACTGTAGCTAGAGATTTGAAATTTGGTATACAAGTTAAACTTCTTTGCCCAAAAACAGAAAAACTATTGCGAACTTAAACACTCAAAATTTCTGCGATCAGCGATCAATGGCGAATTGATCGCAATATTTATTATTTTTTATAATTTTTAAGTTGGGTATCTTTTTAAAGGTATTAAAATTTAGATTATAAATATATATCGCGTTTCCAAAATGGCGGCCATTTTACTCCCGAATTTTTTTTAAAAAAAATTTCCCCGTCACCCCTTTAGGACAGGTCTTAAAAATAAGGCAGAAATAAAAAATATACATCTCTGTGGTCCAATTTTAGAAATTTTAGGTGGCGGTAACTATGGAGACCCGAAATCCCTAAATCAGTCAAAGCTTATGATACTAAATTAATCTGTATGATATTAAATTATCTGTACGACAAATCTCGAACTATACTGCCTAATTTACATACATAATTAGGGTTCAGTATTTTGCACTAACACTAAAATTAAGAAAATAAAAATAAGTGAAGATATTCCAGTTGTACAGTTAGTGTAAATAAAGTTATCTGTATATCTCTGTAGCTCAGCGCTAAGATATTCAGAGTCGACGGGTAAGCAGTAAGCACCCTGTGCCATTCCCGGCTCTGAATTGAAAAATTCCATTTTAGACGTCTCGTGTCTGGCCAGGGGCCAGGGGCGGATCCAGGGGGGGGGGCGACCGCCCAGGGCCCCGCGCCATAGAAAATTAGAATAAACTACTTATACTTTACAGGCAAATTTATAGTTCATAGTGAAGATTGTCCGCGGGGCCCCGTGCCATGAACAAAACATGAAATATTAGAATTATAAAATTCAGTCGATTTTATATTTACATGGTAGAGCCTAATACCTAACTACCTTTTCGCGGGGCCCCTCGCTATAAAAAAGTCAAATAAATAAGTTATAAAGTATAGTTTTTTATGTTTAAGATAGCCCGCGGGGCCCCGCTCCATATAAAATTAAGTGAGTTAACGTCCTTGTGTTTTCTCACCCTCCCCCTTTTCAAAATGATGACGATTTTGTTATTTATTCTGTGGGGTAAATCTTCATTTTGTGCCCCACCTATATCTAAATGTCCAATTTAATTCGGGTTTTTTCAAACTGTTCCTTTCTACATTACAAAAACGATTTCGGTTGTAGCATCTCGAAATATTCAATTTTTTTAATTTTAGGGAAAAGTATGGAAGGTTATGGTAAGTTTTGGTTGAGTTTAGTACTTTTTGACCTGACCTAACCATAACCTTCTATCATTACCCTATAAAACGTGACATTTCATGTATTTTTTTAAAAACAAATAAATAAAACACTGAATTTATCGAGATACTACATAACCTTAATCGTTTGACAATGTATAGAGATATGTAAAAAAGACAAATCCTGTAAAAAGGAATAGTAAAAAAAAACGAAGTATATCGGACAGAACGAAATAATTGGGTCAATTTGTGCAGTTTCACCAATTGATGTCAAAGAGAAACTTCACCTTAGAGATAAAAGCATAAAAACTCTGTTTTGAGAGGTCATATTTGCAAAATTTTCCGGGGGAGGACCCCTGGATCCCCCTTAAAATGTGTATTTGAAAATTAAACTAAAAATTCGGCACTAAAATGGAAAGTTATAAGCTGAGAATATGAATTCTGGAAGTAAATTTAAAGTGCTCGAGTGTAGATTTCAAATTATAGGACTGATCACAAATAACACAGCTTAACTTTTTACTTACAATGATAATTTAACCATAAAACCAAAAATATCATGAAGAAGAATATACAGTTAAGTATAACAGAGCTTAATTATTACAATAAAAATGTTTCTTTTCGATTACGTTTGCAAAGAAAATGATGATTAGTTGAAAACTATATAATTTGAGGGGTTTATGTTCAAATCATATGTTAGATTAAAATCATGAGCAAAATTGTAATTATTTTAAAAGTTTTGAATTATTTTGAGAGCAAAAACGTTTGACTGGCCCTAAGTGAAGGGAATTAGCCATAAAATAGGATCAAGTTATAAGTGGTTTATTATTAAGTTACTTTATTGTTTTTTATCAGTAATCCCCGCTCTATCCTAGGGGCCCCACCATTTTGTCTCACCCAGGGCCCCGCAAGATCTAGATCCACCACTGTGTCTGGCTATCGGATGGTCCATCGGTTTGGCGTTCGACATTTAGCGAACCACCGTATCTTAAATACAACTATTCAGAATTTAATATAATTTGGATGGTAAGTCACAATTAACTTATTGCCAGTACTATATTAATTTCAACCGTCCACGCATATTAAATATTGCTAAATTTCTGCTCTCATTCTCTTCCGCATACACAACACACAAACTTCTTTCATTAAAAGTTTCTTCAAAAGTACTCATTCGACTTAAATTAAATTTAGATGGCATATCGAAAGTAGCCCTCTGATCGCCCTACATTAATTTAAGATTCTGTGCAAACTGATAATTCTAATTAATTGAATAAATTTGTGTAATGAACCAAAACAATTGTGACAGATTTTATAAAAATTTAAATAAATTAAACAATAATGAGTCTTAAAAAACATGATTGACGCGAGGAAGCACTAATTGGCAGATTATTTTTCTTTCATCAATGTCCTGGACATTGATGAGAAAAAAATATCAATCAGTTCTATTTGATCCAGTCTCATTAGGAATATGAGCGGAGTCAAGTGTATTTAATTTACCATTTTTGTTTTCTTCGTAGACAAGTGTATCATGCTGCCGTTTAACCGTGTTTTCACCAACAAGGTTCCTTTTGTTCTTAACGTGTTCTAATACGTGTTTCCTGAAAAAATAATCATTTGTATTTAATATAATTTGAAAATAGCTTGATAACACAGAAAGAAGAATCTCACAGGTTAAAAACCCGAAGTAAGGAAGGAACTGAGGACTTGAAACATCAGAAGGTAGTTAGAATGCGAAGTAGTCGATAGAAAGGACTTCATCTAATAGCAGAAGGTAGTTAAAAAGGAAAGTAGTCTTGGAAGGCACTAAGGATTTGTTCCAACAGCAGAAGGTAGAAGGTAGTTAAAAAGGGAAGTAGTCTTGGAAGGCACTAAGGATTTGTTCCAACAGCAGAAGGTAGAAGGTAGTTAAAAAGGGAAGTAGTCTTGGAAGGCACTAAGGATTTGAACCAACAGCAGAAGGTAGAAGGTAGTTAAAAAGGGAAGTAGTCTTGGAAGGCACTAAGGATTTGTTCCAACAGCAGAAGGTAGAAGGTAGTTAAAAAGGGAAGTAGTCTTGGAAGGCACTAAGGATTTGATCCAACAGCAGAAGGTAGAAGGTAGTTAAAAAGGGAAGTAGTCTTGGAAGACACTAAGGATTTGATCCAACAGCAAAAGGTAGAAGGTAGTTAAAAAGGGAAGTAGTCTTGGAAGGCACTAAGGATTTGATCCAACAGCAGAAGGTAGAAGGTAGTTTAAAAAGCGGAGTAGTCTTAGAAAGCGCTGAGGACATGACCCAACAGCAGAAGGTGGTTAGAACGTGAAGTAGTCTAGGAAGGAACTAAGAACTTGACCTAACAACAGAAGATAGTTAGAAAGCGAAGTAGTCTAGGAAGAACCTGAGGACTTGACCTAACAACAGAAGATAGTTAGAAAGTGAAGTAGTCTAGGAAGAACCTGAGGACTTGACCTAACAACAGAAGATAGTTAGAAAGTGAAGTAGTCTAGAAAGGAACTGAGGACTTGACCTAACAACAGAAGGTAGTTAGAGAGTGAAGTAGTCTAGGAAAAACCTGAGGACTTGACCTAACAACAGATGATAGTTAGAAAGTGAAGTAGTCTAGGAAGGAACTGAGGACTTGACCTAACAACAGAAGATAGTTAGAAAATGAAGTAGTCTAGGAAGGAATTGAGGACTTGACCTAACAACAGATGATAGTTAGAAAGTGAAGTAGTCTAGGAAGGCATAGAGGGCTTGACCTAACAGCAGAAGGTAGTTAGAAGGAATTTCATTAAAATCGGACGGGTAGTTTTTAAGATTTGTTGGTTTGCAAGATATCTACCAACATATCCTATAATAACAAATAATAAAAACATTGTTTTCATAGGCTAGCATATTATGTAATTGGTAATAATACGCAGTCTATATCTAATTAACTATTCTGAAGTATCAACTAATACGGCACTCGAAGTCCCATTGAAATTTCTCTACTAGTTTTGGAGATAAGGACCAATTTACAGAAGAAAAAACCACGTTTTTATAATACAATAGTAGACTATTAAAAGTAGTTTTTTGTTGGAGTACTCCTAGGGGATTATGTCCTTCCGCTTCACTACTGACATTTTGTTTGCCTAGTTGGCGCAATCTTCATTGGCCAGCTTTCATTGGCTCCCCACTCTAGTTTTTTGATTTTCAAGCGCGGTCAAAAATGAATTGTAGTTCATACTCAAGATTCTACTGTTAAAACTATCACAACTCACACATACTTGACGAAATTTAAAGACCCACAAGTTTAATTTTGTCCTCTACATTAGTCAGGGTACTTAACAATTTACTTGACTTGGAATTACTTAAACTCGGAATTACTTCAACGTGGAATTACTTTAACTCGGGATTACTTCTACTCGGAATTACTTCAACCAGGAATTACTTTAATTCGGAATTACTTCTACTCGGAATTACTTCAACCAGAAATTACTTTAACTCGGAATTACTTCTACTCGGAATTACTTCAACCAGGAATTACTTTAACTCGGAATTACTTCAACCAGGAATTACTTTAACTCGGAATTACTTAAACTAGCAAATTCAATGATTAGGATATTTGAATATCCGAACCGACCTTAATAAAACGACGTTAATAAAAATGATCTACTCTTAGTGCATTCTTTATAAAAATGTGATTTTTTTAAATATAATATTTTATACTTTCTTTAGTCTTCGACACAATAAATATTGTTTTATATTCTAACCTTACCACTTTGTACTAGCTGGAATCCATAAAAAGAAAAAACTCAAAGCATTTTCAATTTTAAAAGCATGTATAACCGCAATATTTTCTCTATATAAATGTGGAAATTTATTGATTTATCAGCTAATACAGACAATTTTGTGAAACTAACGACTGATTATTTTATCGTCATCAAAAATACCACTATCTCTTCAAGTTTCAGCTCTCTAGGTAGCCGGGAAAAGGGTCAGTTATAGATTACAAGATTTGTCCCTAGCAAAAATCTATCCCACACAGACAAGGCAAGCAATTAGCTTGCCTTGTCTGTGTGGGATAAAGCGTGTAAAAATAATAAATAAACGACACTTACCCCTCTAGTGTAAATACATTTGACACGAATAGAAGTAAAGAAAAATATTTAATCATATTCTTATTCTTTTTTTGCTGGATTTATATTGTAATAAATATTACAAATTAATATAAATTTAAATATAAATTAAGCAGGTGACCAAGACTTAAACTAAAGCTCCACTTGAGAGCAAAACTACTAAATAATTGTAGAACAATCAGTTCAACAAAAATATATATAGTTTGCCTTTATACAAAATTAATGATTAAAAAAAATATCGTCATTTACCCCATTGTTTCTTAATTACTTTTTTATTCGAAGACTCTATTTATGCAAACCCATAAAATATAGATGCTTTTATAACTTGTTTTATTACCAATTCATTTTAATAAATAAAATTTTAAATGTTAGTTTGATTTCTTTTTTAAAATATTTTTTTACTTTTATATATCAAATCTGTATTAATAATATATTTTTATTTCATTTACGCATCAAGTCTAGATTATTAATGCATGGGAACATTTATGACTTTAGTTTTATTAGCTGAATTTTATTTGGATTGTTATTTTATCCGTAAGCGAGTTGTTTAACCCAAGAATACTTATCTTTAAAAAACACCCTTTATTACTTATCATAAGTCAATTTGACGTACAAATAAAAAAAAAATTAGAAAAAATATATTTTGAAGCCACCAGATAAAAAGATTCATGAGTTTGCATGAGTGCAACATCGTTAGACATCAAACACTACCACTTGCGCACACAACACTGTTTTTTGTTCACACAGGTTTTTGTGAGTATGAAGCATGTAAATAGACACTATGAAAATGATATTTTTTATTAGCATTCAGGGATTTATTTTCAATCAATTTTTAACTTCTATAGTTATATAAAAACAGAAAGAACAAAAAAAAAACAATTTTTTTATTAAAATATAAACAATATATTTGACAATAGTATATTGTCAAAGTATATTTGACAATATATTTGTCCAGGTTTGGACAAATAATACACACTAGGTGGTATAGATGATATAGTTATTATCTATACCACCAAAAACTAAAAAGACAAAACTATTAGTAACATCTGCCTGAAGCAGACTAACAAGGAAAGATTACCTTGAATATGGGCGGGAAAAAACTAGTGGTGGAGTCAAGTGACGTAGATAAGCATTCTAGGGTTAAACAGTAGTTAATACATTCCTGTTGTTATAGCATTTAGAATTTTATTTTATATTTATTAGGGTTTCGAGTTCATCCTAGAAACCCTTATGCTTTTGGTAGTTTGTCCGTCCGTCGCATCTTGGATTAAATCTCATGACCTATTCCTATTGTAGCTAGAGATTTGAAATTTGGAATACAAGTAAAACTTTTTTGGAAAAAAAAACCAGAAAAAATTAACTTCACAACTCGAAATTTCTTCGATCACCGAGCAATTGCGAACTGATATTTATTAGGACAGGTTCTAGAAATAAGGAAAAAATGTTAGGTCCGCGTAACCAATGTGACCCAAAAAATTTGTTTTTGTAATTTTTAAGTGGGTGTAATTTTAAAAAGTATAGAAAAGTTAAATCAGATTTATTTTTATCAATATCACTGAAAACTAGATTTTTCCCGGGAAAACTACTTACGTGATTAGATTCGTTCATAAATGTACTTATTTTTTTTAAAAAAATCAAGATCGTCGTAATGATTTTTGGGTAGCAGCTCCACAAATTCTTCTAGACTTCATATCGGGGTACGATTTATCTGGGGCACATATGGGGCAAATTGTATCGAAATCAGCACAGTAGTTCAGGTTTCACGCTTTTGAACGATCGGTATTTAAAAATCATTATTTAAGAAACAAATTTTTTGAACTCGAAGGACCTTAAAACGAGTAAATCCATAAAAGTCTCCAAATAGAATATTATCAAAGTCAATCAAAGAAAAACAAAATTTTCCGTAAGGTTTTGGATATTTCCTTTTATCTGATGCCCGCAATTTCGAAATGCTATTAACTCTCTCGTTTAATTTACCATTAGTTATTTCCAAAAATAAAATTAGGTTTAACGTATTAGTAGCAACATGTATTTCAGGACAAAAGTACTCGTAATACTAAACTGAGTTCTAATGTTCCAGAAAATATTTCTTTTTGAAAATTTCGGTAAAAATAACTAATTGAATACCTCATGTGAAATACAATATGAATTCCTCAACGGAATAAGAATGATAAAACCGTTGTGATTTTATTGCCAACGTTGCAAGTATAAATCGTACATGGAATTCCACAAATTTGATATCTTCGTATAAAACGAGTCGAGTTGGAATTTCAAGTGTTTAATTTTCTTAATGTTTGCTAAAAAAAAATATATGATATATGATTAATGGATTAACGTAATTAAATCGTATCTCTAAATAAAAAGACAATAAGTAACGTATTTGAATACATCAATCCGATTTTATTATACAAGGAAATAGGAAAGTGATACAAATCCGTACTAAATTGTCTCACATACGAGTACATAATGATATTTAATTTAAATTGACCGTAAAAATAACTTCTTCCCTGTAGGGAATCGAACTCGACCTCTCACCCGTTTTGGGAAAACAACTAATGTGGTTAAATTTGTGTATAAATGGACATTTTAGAATTTGTTATTCAAAATCGTTAAGAAATAATTTTTTTTCATAATTATTGAGTGGGTTGCGCCCCCAAATTAAAAGCTAATATTCCTTTCTCGATTTCGCCTCGGACTATGACTTTTGTGAACATGTATGCCAAATCTAAATCGGTTTAATAGTTTACGCTCCACGCGTCTGCTCAGTCTACAGACTAATAATTTTTATTTATTTATTGCAACCTCTTTACTTTAGTTTTTACATAATTACAAATGCACTAAAACTTCTTATTTAAAAACCCTATTCCACTTTTCACACCGCAAGATACTTACCTTATTTATACCTTCCTTCCTGCCAAAAAACTATAATGCCCAGTACCTGCTTCTTCATTTTCTTCACTCCTACTCTAACTACCCCAAGCGCACGCCCCCGTGATGACTTCATCTCCTCCTAGAAAATAGAATAGTCATCTCATTGTTATCATATAATAGTCTCTCAGGGTCGCTGGCAATGATGTAACTAAGGAACTAATGGTGTAACTATAGGAAATTTTACGCTAAAAAAAAAAGTTTCTATATACATGGAAAAGCTTCGTTTTCGAGATATCCACAAAAAAAAAAAAAAAAAAAAAAAAAAAAAACATTTTAAAAACAACACTTTTCAGGTGTTTTATGGTCAGAAGCCGAGTATTGGAGAGTTTGAAAGATTAAAGTCCAAAACATTTTTATTATGAATATCTCGAAAACGAAGCTGTTTCGAATCCATGGTTATAGGAACTTTTTTGGCGTCAAATTTCCTATAAGAACCTAAGTGTGTGATTTCGTTTGGGAAAACCTTTTTTGCATTTGTACAATATATACAAATTATTATAATTATTTATTATTATTTATTTTTTATTTTTTTATTTTATTTTATTTTTTTTATTTTGTATTTGTATTTTTTGCATTGGTTGTGATCCTGACCAAAAAATTTCACGTTTGGTACCATTCAATCCGCACCATAATTAAAAAACTAGTCCGTTGATCTTAAACTTTAATTATACCATTTGAATTATGAAAAGCAGAAGTTTTCCTGAAATCGCCACACTTTTAACATCCCTCAATTAAGAGTAGAAGGCTAAGGAATTTCGTGGTCAAATTTTAAAAAATCCAAATTTTTAAATGTAACCGGACTTAAAAGATACTTAGCAATTTGAAAATAAATGAGTAATTCTAAAAGTTGATTTTTTATGTTCTTTAAAATTATTCCTTAGCCCAATTTCTCTATCTCATTTAGTTTTTGAGATATTAGGCATGTTGTGAAAATTTTCAAGAAACACTAAAAAAAGAAATAAATCGATTTCTCGAGAACTACTGAGCAATGGGCATATGCTTACTGCTTACTCGACATTTTTTGTTGCTTTTGACTCAGAGAATCCACAAGTTTCATTATATTTTATCGCAGGTCACCCTGTATATTATAATAACTTATCTAAATTAATTTACTTTAGTGTCTAAATATAAAATTCAATTTTTGTCTGTAGAAAGGACAAAGTAGTTCACAATATCTTTCATCATTTTCGTGCCCACATTCAAACCAAATCCAAGTTTCGTTAGAAAATACAATTTGTTCATATTACATTACTACCTAGTATATTTCCAAAGATTGGGAACCACATGTACCTGCAAACAAGCCTAAAGCCTTCTTCACATCAAGACTTTTACCATTTTTTTATGTATTAACTAATATTAATATTGCAATTAGAGTTTTATGTTATGCTATATTATTTTTATTTTTATTTACAGATATTCTTTCCCTCTTTGGGCTTCTTTTGGTATGTGATGGTGCAATCAGTCCTCAGAGTCATTGGAGGCAGTACCATCCTAAATCTCTCGCGAACCATAAAGATATTGGTTTAGCAGCGGCAGTTCCTTCTTCGTCTACTTTACCCCATACTAAATCTGCAATCCCTACAAATTCTTCGACCTCCCTTCCTCCAACTTCTTCTAAAGCTCCAACATCTTCTAAAGCTCCAACATCTTCTAAAGCTCCAACATCTTCTAAAGCTCCAACCACTACTAAGGCTCCAGCGACGAAAACAATATCCCCTGTTACTACTTTAAAGACTACTACGACCAAGCCGACTCCACCCCACTGTACTCCAGGTCAAAAAATAGCAGTTAATGGCACTTGCAGGAACTACGTAGAATGTGACAAGAACTTCAAATGGGTGAACATGACATGCTCTACATGGTGCCACAACTTCAACCCGACCACTTCGAAATGTGATTGGTCGTGGAAGTACAAGTGCAGCGACCCTGTCACAGCATCTCCCTGCACCAACGCTGATTTAACGTCATCTGCTCCTCCTGAAAGTACCACTGCTCCTCCTGAAAGTACCACTGCTCCTCCTGAAAGTACCACAGCTCCTCCTGAAACATCCACTGCTACTCCTACTACACCGTCTACTACTACAGTAAGATTCGTTCATTTTTAGGGTTTCGTTGGTAAAATAAAAAAAAGATACCTTTATAGTTTCCTTCCTGTGGACACTCTGTATGGTTTCAATAACTTTTGAATCAAAAGAGATAAAATCATGAAACTTATGGTTCACATGGAGTCTAAAGCCTAGTCCACACCAGTAGACACGTTGTGCAACATGTCTATGGACGGCCTAATAGACACGTAGCGCAACATGTCTATAGACGTCTGCTCAGACCGTCTATTGTCTCGGTCTAGCGTCCACACCTAAATTTGTTTTGACATTTTCATGTCCTGGCTATGGCACATGAACTGGAAAAGCGTTACTAAAAAAAATGTTACACGGAGGTGTGAAATCAAACCTGCCCGCCCTAGTTAGCCCCCCCCCCCCCCCCCCCCCCCCCCCCCCCTACCGCGTTCGGTTGGGCCTACACACCCCTCCCCTCCCGAACGGCTACGTGCCCCACGTCTCACTTTCTTCGCTTCTCGCTACTGTTCCAGGAGTCACTCGCGCGCCCTAGTAGCGTTTTTCTTTGACCAAAGCTCGTTTAAACGATAACGGAGGCAAACTAAATATTTTCGTTCGTAATTAAAAGAAGGTAAATCTAGAGAATGAGAGAGGGAAATCAAAATTAAAGTTCCCAGAAAAATGATCAAAACCCTAGAGAAAGTAGGCCACTTACATCTAGCAGGCTTCATTGGTAAATAAATTTGAATTTTCTTCAAATATAAAAGTACGTCAAACTATTATTAATTTATTAATCATCGCCATCATAAAAAACGATATATAGATTGATAACTGGTTATAGGACCAGGCTGATGCATTTCTTTTAAAAATCTGGCCTGGACTATTAATACAGTGTCGTTTATATGAACTAAAAATTATTCAATTCAATTCTTTAGACCACCAATTATGATCTGTTCATTATCATTTTGCAACTTTTACTCAAAAATGTTGATAGAAGCAGGAGAGACAATCAAGTCTCGTCTCTGAAAGCGTCCACACTGTAGACACGTTGCGCAACGTGTCTGTCGTTGCACCGTGTCTGTCGTTGCACCGTGTCTTGTCTAATAAAGCCTTGTCCACACTAGTAGACATGTTGCGCGATTTTGGTCTTAGAGACAATGTCTAGCGATTTGTCTATAGACATGGGCTAGACAATCGGCGTCTACGGTCTCGTTGCTAGACCAAAAATCGCATGTCTATGGTTTTCCATTCTAAATGGTAGACACGGTGCAACGGTAGTCATGTTGCGCAACGTGTCTACAAGTGTGGACGCTAGACCTAGACAATAGACGGTCTCAGAAGGCGTCTATAGACATGTTGCTCAACGTGTCTACTGGTGTGAACTAGGCTTAACATTTCGAATGGAAAATCATAGACATGCGATTTATGGTCTAGCAACGAGACCGTAGATGCCGATTGTCTAGCCCATGTCTACTCGATGTCTATAGACAAATCGCTAGACACCGCCTCTGAGACCAAAATCATGTCTACTAGTGTGGACTAGGCTTTATACAACACTCCAAGAATGGCTACTGCTGCCATGAACCAATGAAATCATGTGTACTGGAGGAAGAAAAGAAATGTGATATGGAGAAAGAAAATAAAATAAAATAAATATTTAGGGTTAATAACCCTGAAGAGACCAAAAGAAAACATATTTATAATATAGTTTCTATATATATCCGAAAAGGGTTCACTATGAATAAGTAATATTTAGAAAAAATGTGTAATTAAAATAAATTAATTGTAAGATCTAAACGACTAATTGATTATTTTATCCAATGATTTAGAAAAATTTGAAGATCTAAGCGATTGATAAGTCGATCTAAAAAATAAGGTTCTATCTAGTTGATATTGGCAAATCTGTCATTAATCAATGTTAGGTTATTATCGTAATCTAACCTGTATAAATTATTAAAATTGAAAAAATAAATAAAATTAAGTTAAGTGACAAAATTTGTCACTGATGGAGTCTGAAATGCAATCAGTCCGTAGTTTTTACCTTTATAGTAAAATAATATGGACCACATTCGGGAAAGCAACTAAATTGTAACTATTTTCTTTATAATAATCACTTGATGGCATTTAATGTAGTCGGTATTTAGAGCTTCATGTGGGGACTGAGTGTAGCTGAGTGGTTAGCGTACTCGCAACTCCGTCTGAAACCTAGGTCTCAACACCGACAAATCTGGTGCATGCTTAGAGGTGAGACATGTTTCACACTAATGATCACTTCGACAAGATGAGTAAAGTGGCAGAATCCTCCCTCCTGTAGTTACCTAATCATGTGTTGATCGCAACGTAAAAACAATAATAACAATTTAGCATTTCATAATACCATTTCAATTAATTATAACCATTTTCTGTATAGATTCCACCTTGCAGTAAGGGAACCAAGAAAGCTTTCCAGAAAGGCGACTGCAAGGATTATCTTGAATGTGATTCGGGAAAATGGGTGAAGAAATCCTGCTCTTTTGGATTCGATTTCGACATTAACAAACTCGACTGTGTCTGGAGTTGGTGGGCCAAGTGCTAGAAACTAAAACTGTATATAGTGTTATAAGAAAATTATAATTCTAATAAATGTGATAATAAATTAAAATATATATTTATTGATTTTTTACTCTTAATTTAATAATTTGGTATGAATTTGATATTAGGATAAACTGCATGTATTAACCTGTAATATTTATCCTTATAAAATGGCCGATTGAAAACTCCATTCAAAGTTGTTTGTTGTAAAATGAAGCTAATTTTAAATTTCAAGATTTAAGTGAATTTTGTTCTGGAGATATCGTTTGGCCGAATTGCCGCCATTTTGGTTCAAGATGGTGGATTGTTAAAAGATTTCTTAGCGAGAACCTAGAGCAGAAAGGTTAATTTTTCTAAAACACCTTATACGGGTGCGGCTGTCGCCGGGCTGGCTGTTGAGAAAAGTGTGTTTTACAAGTAGCGAACTCAATCACTTCCTGCCCTGTCTGGTTCTATTGCATCATTCGTCATGGCTGTTTTCTTAGCATCAAAGAACAGTCTTTTTAGAGCTTATTTGCTTCTGAGGAAACTGCTGATGAAGAGCTACTGATGTAAGTACACGTACACAAACTATCTATGAGGAAAAACATTTAACTAAATAGCGGAATAATTTATTGCCAAATAATAAAGCAGAGACTATTCTTATAATAATGAAGACACAGATGAGGAAAATATAACTTGAGACTTAGTGTGCCAAATTTCAAGTTTCTAGCTATTCTAGAAGTCGCTTATAATTTTGATGATAAATGAGTGTGAGTCAGCAACATAACAAAAATGCAAACTTTAAAGCTCTCCCCTGTTGTAAAGGCTGAATATGAAGAGCTAGTTTTACAGTGTCTTAAGCTACTTAGGTATAATATGTTTCAAATTTCAAAAGCCCATCATAATCGTAAGAGGAAGCAGAAATAATACGAGGGTGAGAAAAACCGGGTGAATTAGTTTAAGTAAAGATACACACTGTTGAAGTCATATTCAATATGTTAGGGTAGTGACTAGTGACACACTTTGCCCCCGGGTAGCGCCACCCGGGTGGCGCCACCTGGTTGATGCCACTTGCTTCCGCCGCCTGTCTTACGCCACCCGAATTTTTACTTTTTATGACCAGTCGAGAAATGGACCCAAAGGAGATAGCTGTGCTTTCTTATCATTATTTTCGTGAAAGAAGAAGAGGAAAAAGGCGTTTTTGAGTTCATCCAATAATTTCAGACAAAAAAATACTTTGTTACGTTTGTTTCATACAGTGTACCCCCGTATCAAAGAGTACAGTAACAATTTTTCAATTTTTAAAAATTGAATTTTCAATTTTTTGCCGAATGTCGCGTGGAACTTGCAACGAATTGCTTAGAATATTGAACGACAGTTTGACCAGTAAACACACTTATAAGAGGGATGCAGTCAGCCCCTGATTTGATATCCCCTATATTTTATTGAAGTAGTGGGGCCTGAGTGGCAGGGACTTGGGTGGCACCGTCTGACAGGCTCAATTAAAAAAAATGGGCTGACCGGGTGGCGCCACCTGCAGGTGGTGGCTAGACCCTGGGACGGTTGACCGTTTAGTGCCACCCGGCGGGTGGCGCCACCTTGTGTGGCAGGTTGCATTTTATTCTCATTGATGACCGGGTGGCGCTACCTGGGTGGTGAAGTGTGTCACTATAGCCTTAGACTTTAACACTTGTAAATAAATAATAACTTTAACAGATAAAATTATTATTTATAACTTGTTCAATGATTTAAAATAAAATAAGTCCATGTTGTTTTTCAAAAGGAGTTACATTATTACTTTTTATTTAGTTTTGTATTAATATCTTTGAGCAACATCATTACACACTGCATGCTTACTGGAACTTGGCCTTGTGCACTGCCGTGAGCACAGATTTCCAAGATCCAAAATTGTGCGTCACACGAAAACGCGCGATTTTCGGACACATTTTGATATGAATTTTTTACTTGCCTTAGTGTGTAGAATAATACCTCAAAGTTTAACCAAACATTTCAAAATAGGCGTGTGTATATATGGAGATGGTTTGAGGATAATAACAATAAAAATATGTATGAGAGAATTCTTATTATTTGATTTCTATTTTTCTTTATAACAATATACATTTGACCGGTAATTGAATGTTTCTAAATATAGAGATTGAATTGATCTTCCTACGTGATGTGATTATCCTTGGGAAAGGTTTTGTATTGAAAATACGAATAGAAAGTTAGATTGAAAGATACGAGGTGTGTAGTTAGTAACACTGCCCTAGTTCTGTTCGCTTTGCTTTGCCCTTGATATTACCAAGTCTCTAGTCCTACTTTAGGCCTTGAATATAATATACTTGACTACACTGCAAGAAAACCCTCAGATTTATATCTGAGACCTTGCTCCCTTAACTACACAAATCTAGAAAACTTTGAATTGAGGAAAACTAGAAGTAATTTAAAAACTTACAACCGATAATTACTTTTTGCCCATTTTCTCTTTTTCGCTAGTTTTCATCTTAGGTTTGTCTTACTTTCAAAGAGCAGTATTGATGAGTTAACTATGATAAAGTTTATGCTAATTAGTGTGGCTCAAAGTTTCCTCACGTCTTATTATTAGTCGAATGATCACATGGAAATTGGAAGTGTGGTTGTTTGGACCTGTATTGTAATTTAGAATTAAGTGTGCGCATATGATTAACAATAATTTGAAAGATTACGTGTTAATAAAAAAAAAAAGTTGGACCAGCTATTAAAAGTGGGGCTAATTACGACCTAAATTGCACCAAAATCTATAATGGTTTTTAGGTTATGGGGGTTTCCAAAATTGTCGAACGACAGACCTCCAGACTGACACGGGACAACAAATATTCCTCTAAAACGGATCTCAGACATGACATTTTTTTGAATAATCAATTTTAAAAAAATGATTCTTCAGAATAATTGCTAATATTTTGATAACCCGTTACCTTCGATAAGCTCGGAAGCAAAACCACACTAGGTGGGTGGTTGCATATACGTATGTAAGATCTTTGTAGGCTCTTTCATTTTTTAAGGTGTCAATGAAACTGGGCACATATTTTTTACCTCCCTGGTAAAAATGCTGGTATAATTTCATCCTCTAATATTCACTCATTTTCAAGATGTGCACTACTTTTAAGGTCGAATTCTTTTTAATCACTTATTATTATAAATAAGCTCTGTAATTTTTTTTTTTTTTTTTTTTTTTTTTTTTTTTTTTACATTTTGATGTCTTGGCTATGGCACATGTTTTCCCAGAGCTTGCTTTAATAATGTAGATTATAATGCTTTATCTCCCAAACTATTTGGACCAGAACCTTAAATTATGTAAATAAGTTACTTTCTATGGCTGTGGGATAAACATGTTCTGTAAAATGATTTTTCAATCTGACTTTTTAATTAGAGATGATGATCATATACAATTTTAGGAGGTTACTAAATCCCGAAAAGAGAAGATTTAGCGAGATGTGGTCTTGCCAGGCAGGGAAAGGAGTGGAAGGTAGGTGCGTGCCTAGGAAGGCACGGTACCAGGCACGTGTTGTAGGCACTATGCGTGTCTTTAACCTGCTAACACAGTGCGGAACCTTGCATACCGATACCGACACCCGACCATCGATCCCTTCTCTTCTTTAAAACGCGTTGGTTTCTAACAAGACAATAATATCCGCATCCCTTTTCTATTTGAACTGAAAATAGAAGTAATTACGCTTCCACGACCTTCAACCTTAATCTAGTTGTAGTCGGTAGAAATACCCCCTCATTTAAACCGTCCTATCGTCCCACGGATCGTTTGGGAATCGTTTAGGAAAGGTTTATTGCGCTCGCGCATACCTTGTTCTGTTTTCAAATCTTCATCAAGTTGAAACAGGTTTGTGACTAATTATATTACAGTATTTAAAAAATTCAAGAAAACTCTGCAGATAAGTAACCTTCCTGACGACACATGTCACGATTGACATAACTGCGCTTTATGATTGTATACCAAGCGAAACTCGGACAATTTTTCATTATACTTATCGCCACAGCTCAGCTCTTTTTGATATAAAACGTGTATAAAAAGCTAAGTAACCTATGACAATGCTGAAGACCTAAAGGATACTTCGATGAAATTTTCATTGAAGTCGGTCAAATAGATTCTAAATTAGCATCTACATACAAATAAACAACCTTACCTCTTTATATAATAGATATATACTAAGATGAGAATTATATATCCAAAAACAAATTTATTCGCTGATAATAACGGGAGTAGGTTTCTAAAAGTAGAATTAAGAGGCGGTATAGGTATTTAAGAAAACTTAAAGCACCTACTTGAACAGTTTGTAATTACATATTTAGTTTTCGTCTTCGTCAACTAAATAATCGTCGTAATTACATATTTAGTTTTCAAGTATAATTCGTAAAAGCTTATTTTGCCGTTTTATCGTTCTATTTTAAAAGTCAAAGTGATACATACCCTTCATGATGCATTTGGTTGAATAGCTCTTCAGGTACAGAAATTTTGGTGTGTACAATTTTATCATGTTTTTATTTAAGAGCGGGTAAAATGGAAAACAAACTATTTATTTAGGTGTTTTACGAGTTGGCAAAATGTAAACTATACTATTCTCATCGAGACATGTACAGTACATTTATATAGTTTTTATAACATTTTCGACCAAATATTTTACAGGGTCTCTAGTCCAAATTGTATTGGAGTAATAACGACCATTCAAATTTCAATTCTTTTGCACTCTCCCGAAACTGATGTACCTGACAAAGATACAATTCTATTTTGCTCCATCTTTTCCCATACTAAGGTATCTAGCAAGGATACTGTTCTATTTGTCTTATCTTTCCCAAAACTGATGTATCTAGCAAGGATACAGTTCTATTTGTCTTATCTTTTTTTGGGGGGGGGAGGGGGGTAGTCCCGATCAACTGCCAGGGTTATTACAGGACGGGGGTGTCCGGCCACTTTACTCATCTAATCGATGAGATCATCAGTGTGAAACATGTCTTACACCGCTGGGATTCGAACTCACAGCCGGGGATTAGACCTTGGTTTCAGAGTCGAGTGCGCTAACCCCTCGGCTACACCGGCCCCCTATTTGTCTTATCTTTCCCAAAACTGATGTATCTAGCAAGGATACAGTTCTATTTGTCTCATTCCGTAAACTGATGTATCCAGCAAGGATACAGTTCTATTTGTCTCATTCCCAAAACTGATGTATCCAGCAAAGATACAGTTCTATTTGTCTTATCTTTCCCAAAATTGATGTATCTAGCAAGGATACAGTTCTATTTGTCTCATTCCCAAAACTGATGTATCCAGCAAGAATACAGTTCTATTTGTCTTATCTTTCCCAAAACTGATGTATCCAGCAATAATACAGTTCTATTTGTCTTATCTTTCCCAAAACTGATGTATCTAGCAAGAATACAGTTCTATTTGTCTCATTCCCAAAACTGATGTATCCAGCAAGGATACAGTTCTATTTGTCTCATTCCCAAAACTGATGTATCCAGCAAAGATACAGTTCTATTTGTCTTTCTTTCCCAAAATTGATGTATCTAGCAAGGATACAGTTCTATTTGTCTTATTCCCAAAACTGATGTATCTTGTAAGGATTCAGTTCTATTTTAGAACAAAATAAGGCAGATGTAAGTGAATATGGGGAGGGGAGGGGCAACAGGTTGCTTTAGAGGGGAGGCAGAAGTTGGCCCAATGAACTAGTGACTAGTGCTACTCCAGTAGGACTGGCATTCACTTCTCTATAGAAAACTCTACTGCCTTTGACTACTGCCTTAAATAATATATACTCACTCATAATAAATTCATCACATTATCATACTTTTTAAATAAATAAAATCCAATAATTAATTAAATAATTTCATTTAGATAATAAAAAATCATTAAAATTGCCTACAGAGGAAAAACAAAATTTAAAAATCTTGCTATGAGAAAATCTGTGATTAATACTGAGAATTTATGTCATAAAATATTTTTTAAAAATACTTGCAGCATTTGGACGTAACGACAAGTAAAGATAAAGGTATGTTTCTCATATTTTGTATTAAATAATATAATTATTTAATAATATTAATAATAATATATACATTTACATATAAAGTGAAACTTCTCTAAGTTTCTCTTAAGTGCCTAAACTTCTCTTAAGTTTATAATATACAGGGGGTCTCCCCCCCTCTTAACTTTTGAACGGTTTAAGATAAATTAATGAAACTTCGGGGATCCGTACCATGCAAAAGGAAGTATGTTTTCATGCAATCGCGCAGTAGAGTCAACCCATATTGCCCCCGGGCCACCCAACTTCAAAATTTCAAATTGGAGTGTATATTTTTGATAGGAGATTTGGACTCTATGGTGAAAAATAAGAATATTTTACTTTAAATTCTTTTTTCTATCTCCAATATTTTGCCCCCTAAACGGGGCAAAAGTATAAAAATGGTAGATTTCAGCCCCTGGGGGCAAAATGCGTGGTTGCCACTACTGCGGGATTGCATGAAAACCAGCTTCCCTTTACATGGTACGGATCCCCCAAGTTTCATTAATTTATTTCAAACCGTTTAGATTTTATAACGATAAAGTGTTATTTTTTTTACTATTTTACTATCTTTGCCTCCTATAGAGAGCAAAATATTGGAGGTAGAAAAAAAGTTTCGAGTAAAATTTTATTATTTTTTACCTTAAAAACCAAATATGCTATCAAAAATATATATTCCAATTTGGAATTTTGAAGTTGTATGGCCGGGGGACAAAGTTGTGCCCCCAGTTGTTTTGCCTTAGTGTTTTGGCCGCACTAGGGTTGTCCCTAAAGCGCCATTGCATAAAAACAAACTTCCCTTTATATGGTACGCATCCCCTAAGTTTCATTAATTTACCTCAAACCGTTCAAAAGTTAAGGGGGGAGAGACTTTTGGACCACCCTTTATATATAAAGTGAAACTTCTCTGCAACTCTCCTAAATAGCGGCCTGTTTAGGGTTTCATAGCACCTTCTCGAAACCCTTATCCCGAGAGTGATGAGTTTAAGTTAAATTTCATCAAAATCCGCCAAGTAGTTTAGGCCCCACGTGTGTGCACAGAGGATTCATACATTGTTTAAAAACCGGGAATTTTATCAAAATCAAAATATTGCTCTATCACAATACTTTCTCTTTAATATACTATGAATATGAGAAAATAAATAATGCGATAAAAATTAATTTTAGTTATCCGGGATCAATTTGTTTTAACATAATTTATAATTTAAATTTTTTAGTTTTAGGTATAGTATTCATACTACGGAAAGATTTTTTATTTTTATTTTAAATCAAATTATAATTATCAATAACTACGGGAGACATACAGAGAAAAATAGACCCCCGCACCGGAACTTGAACCACGGGCCTCCTATTAATCCGTTAAAAGCGCTCTTACCAACTGATCTATACGGGAGAATGATTTTTCTCTGTCATTACCGATACAAATTCCCCGAATCCAAGCTTTCAATCTTTTTCTATAAGTCTAGCAAGCCAAATATTCACAGCAATAGAACTAGACCGAGAATTAACGCTTATAATTATTAAGTACTCAATTAGTACCTGTACCTATACCTGTAACGGATTACTAGGGGGCCCGTGGTTCAAGTCCCGGTGCGGGAGTCTATTTTTCTCTGTATGTCTCCCGTAGTTATTGATAATCATAATTTATAATTGCATACTAAATTAAGCTGTATACTAAGCTGTTTTTATTTTTTTTGTAAGATGTGATGATAAGTTTTTCCAGATTCATTAAAAGATTAAATTCAATTTTGATTTAATTTTTATGTGGGAAATCATTATCTAATATATTCCGGAATCATTATCTAAGATCTAACCATTAGGTTTGTTCCAACCCCCCTTATACCGTCCTTTGTTCGGGAATCGTTTAGGGCAGGTTGTATACGCATGCGTTAACATTGTGCTGTGATAAAATCATGTCAGGTTGAAACGGGTTTAGGACTATAATTCACACCGTATTAAAAACATTCAAGTAAACCTAACAGTTAGGGAATTTTCCTGTTGACATGTATGACGGTTGAAATAACTGCGCATGTTATGCAAACCAGTACTTGGTATTTTCATTGTCAGAGAATCGTTTGGACCGTACAGTAAACGGTTCGCAAACAATCCCTTCTCGGGTTGGAACAGTGTGAAGGACGGTACGCAACACTGTCACAAGTCGGGTTGGAACGGTTTTTATCCATTGGCACGATCCCGCGGACTGTACGCACTGATAGTCGTAGTAGTAGTAGTAGTCTAGTACTTTCTACTAGGACGGGTAGGACGAACCACTTGTTCGAACCTTGCAATTAGGCCATCATTCAGGTCCTTTTTACGCCCCGCGGTAGAGAGTTCCAGCCACTTCACACATCATACATATGTACATTTGTACCGCCGAAGCGAGTATGATGTGATCAATAGTGAGCCATATAAATCAGAGTGTCACGGCGAGGAATCGAACCCCGTCTCGTTCCACTCGAGATTCAGTGATGGCCGAGCAGACGTGGTTTAACTCACACGGCTACGCTAGCTCCCTTCGTACGCACTGATAGGTTGGAACAACCTATTATCTACGGACTTTATAGGATGGACAACCACCACAAACTACCTTTAACCAACAAGCTATAAATAAAAAATCGGTCCGAGACAACTCAGACAATATTCTAATCTTTTGTGTCTTCAGGGGTTTTTTTAAATTAAACTTAATAAAAAGAAAGCTAACAATTTGCTTTTTTTTATTATATTAATATATAATATTATATTAATAACTCAGACAATCTTTCTCATATACGAGAATTTATCATAAAAATATCTCCGTCCTTGTTTAAAGATATTTTCTCAGGAACTAGATTTTTCCCGGGAAAACGGCTTATATCGTCAGATTCATATTTAAATGTACCTAATACATTTTAGAATTTTTTAATCAAAATCGTCGGAACCGTTTTCGAGAACTCATTTTTTTCAGAATTTTTGGAGGGTAGCACCCCCAAATGTGGAACTAAAATTCTTTTCTCGATTTCTCTACGGGGTATCATTTTTCTGAACATGTATGCCAAATTTAATCAAAATCGGCCCAGTAGGCTGCACAGAGAGTCGACATGCAAACGACAGACTGACATTTTTTAAAAAACCACTTCTTTGGGGTCAGGGAAGCTCAAAACTTGTAAATTCATCAAAATCTTAAAATCTATTATATATATATATATATATATATATATATATATATATATATATATATATATATATATATATATATATATATATATATATATATGTATAAAATGCAGAAAGGAAGGAAGGAGAAAGTAAAATGCTATAAACCACAGTAAAATTATAAATATGTGTTCATCTTTTATCCTATCTCACAGAAAACAGCGAACTAACTGACACACGTTTTTCCATAATGGGGAAGTTATGAGAAGTGGTGCGAAAGGAAAATAATAGAGAAACAATTTGAGAATTCAAAATTTTCTTTTATGAACTAATTATTTATCAATTTCATAATTTACAACAAAAAACTATGGATCATCCAAACAAAAGTGTACTTATGACATTAAATTAAAAGTAATTTAACACATACATTTATAAAATTAATAAAACTAAGCTAAATTAAAACCCCAAACTATCTTATTTTATTATTTATTAAATGTTTCTGATTAGATCTGTTTCGATTTTCTGCGGGGAGACATTTATTTTTATTCATAACAACTTGATTTTTCCCGGAAAAGCTTCATATGTGATTAAATTGGTATTCAAATATAATGTTATTATAGTGAATAATTGTAGTGAGAAATATACATTAATTGTAGTGAGAAATACACATTGCACATTGAGAAATAGCATTGCGAGGTTGGAATTAATACAGAACCATATGTGCGGGAAAACTTTTTCATAGACACATGGAATTTAAATTTCATTAAAATCGGACTAGTCATTAGCAAACATTTTAACGGACGTAATAAAAAACTGACGGACACGAGATCAAAAAAATGTTCATTTCTAAAACGCGTCTTACTGAATCATATTAAATTTGGAGACAAGAAAAAATCGTTCTTAATAATATCACAACGCTTTGTTACCTTCGGAATGTTTGAAAGCAAAACATTTTATGCTAAAAATAAATGCTTCAAACCAAAAATTAAAATTGTCTCTTTAGGATACTTGGATCTAAACCGCTTGGTTAATTAACCTCTTAACTTTTGGATGTTTTAAAATTTAGATAACTAGGTAAGATGGCGTCATATATTTAAATAAAAAAAACAACCATTCAACACATTAAACTTCACCCACGTAGATCTAGAATAAGAAAAATGCCTATTTATCCGAGCAGTGGCAACACTGTTCGCTATTACTATAGGAGGACATTCAACTCAATTATTCAAAATAGGCGTGATGGAACTCTGTATCTCTAAACACACCCCCAGTGTGTATATCACTAAGAAACTGTCATGTCTTAGGTTGCATCTCTAAATCACGAATGACAGTAATTTCACTTCTAGACATTGTTTTAGCTAACAGCTTATTTATTTCTCCTTTCTTTGTTAAATATACAATAATAATTTACCATGTAAAATTGCAACATTTAATTCTTTTATTTATAGTATGAACGGTCTCATTATTTATTTATTTTTCAAAAGTAAGCCATTTATTGCATTCATGGTCAAAATGTGATGAGGTCTCCACACCTTCACCATTATATTGTTATCTATGTAGCCCGAGACGCCTGAGAGCTAGTAACCCAGCTTTACCTTGGACTAATATTTACCATGGACACGAACACTTGCCCCCAGCATAATTCCAGGGTGAGAGGACACTATTACCAGGGCCGGCGCGACCGTATAGGCGAACTAGGCGACCGCCTAGGGCGCCAGGGCCTGAGGGGCGCCGCAAAAATACTTGCTTACCAAGAAGTCAATGTTTTATAAAGAAAGGTGGATGAATAACCTAAATTAGGAGAGATCTCAGGGGTGGATCCATGGGGGAGGGAAGGGCGAATCCCCCCCCAAATACAACAAAATTTGCGAAAAAATATCAATTAGATATATTTTGCAAATAAATGATTATTGTTTTTGGATCAATAGTCAAGTTGATATTAACATTTAAAACTAGGATTTTGTGTTTATTTATTGCATACTTTAATGGTTGTTTGTTTATATACTCAGATGAGTTGTATCCCCTAGTTCAGTTGCTGTATAGGATGTTGTGAAGGTATTTCATAGTGAATCTGGAAGAATTAATAGCATACGTACGACATACGTAGCGTAAAGGCAACTATTTCAACTGAACATGCGTTAGGAAGTTATTTACATTGTAGCAGTGATTAAATAATAAATTTGGAATGCATTTTTTTTTTTTGTTTTTTGTTTTGTTCTTATATTTCCTAAAAGTGAGTGGCTGAATCGTCTGATCGGCGTTGGCTTAGAATGATGGGGGGGGGGCTTATAATAGTTTTGCCTAGGGCCCAAAACCTCTTGCGCCGGCCCTGACTATTACTGTGATATTACCTGTCAGAGTTGAGCCTGGCAACATGGTGGAGACGGGGGGGCACCCGTCTTCACCAGCTTTGATATCAGCGTTAGCTACAGTTGAGTTTTGCCATTTTTCCAAGCTAGAGAACCTTATATGTACGAGTAAATATTAAATGAAATTATTGTGGTGGCAAAAAAATCGATTTTGAGATTTTATTAGATTTACATGTTTTAGAGTTTTCAGAGTCCAAAAAACTTATTTTAAAAAATTGATAATCTGCCGTTTGCACTGTGGTCAACACAGGTGGTCTAATTTAATATAGTCTATATTTTTCTAATCACAATGTACATATAAATAACAATTAGACCTATCAGTCTATCGCCTATTTTCAATGATATTTTTTTCTTTTTTCGATGTAAATGTATCATTAAAAATAGTCGAAATACTGAAACGATCTTCTGTGTTATATTTATGTATATATAGTGGTTATAGACAATTATAGATTATTTTAAATTAAACCACCAGTATGTTTTCATTCAAGTGTACACCAATTATTTTTATAGTCCAGGAGATAGCGTGGAAAGAAGTGTCTGACTAACATCAAGCTAGAATTTTGTATATTCAAGTCCATCTTTTAGCGCCTTTTAAGAATATGTGGTCGGCTAAGTTCGTCTGTGGGACATAGCTTGGCAATAGGCGTTTGAAAAAAATAAACCGGTGGAGAGCGGCCATGTCTCACCAATTATGGTGGACAATGTGATTTTCATGATCCTGCTGAGTACGGAATTAGTTAGTAGACCAAAAATCAAGTCGATGTTAATTTCACACTTGATAGGTTAGTTATTCAAATATTACTAAAAATCAACGTGGTCACCTGTCAAGGGACAAACTAACATAAACTTGATTTTCGGTCAACTAATTAATTCTGTACTCTGGATCATGAAAATCACATTGTCCACCATAATTGGTGAGATATGGCCGCTCTCCACCGGTTTGTTTTTTTCAAACGCCTATTGCCAAGCTATGTCCCGCAGACGAACTTAGCCGACCACATATTCTTAATAGGCGCTAAAAGATTGACTTGTTACACAATTATAGCTTGATATTAGTCAGACACTTTTTTGCACGCTATCTCCTGGACTATTATGTTTGATTACCACAAAATAATGGTCAATACAACAATTTTTTTAAGAACCGATATAAATTTTTAAAAAATTGCCGTGAAGTCTCGACTCTGCCGGGAGTTATGTACGCTTCCCACTTTATATTGTGAATCAGCCAAGCTTAGTCCAACACTGGGAACAACTGCCCCGATCCAATGTCCCGCAATTTTCAGGGATGCCCTGCAACAATGAGCAACGAAGCTCGAAATGTCTCTGGAGTTGGCCCTTGCACGCCTCTCCCTTTCACTTTTAATTCTAATGAAATAGGCAAAATTGACACCCAGTTGAACTTCTTGATGTTGATAACATCCTTATAAATGGTTGGAGTTGGAGGCATGATCAGTAAACAAAATACGAATTTTAGAAATTTGATTTAGCAAACTGTGAACCTTGCAACCAACGTTGAAGAATTCTAAACAAAGTTCTATATATATTTATTAACCTGTGGACTTGTGTAAATATACTTGTGCCATCAAGCAGTTGTTAATAAGAAAATCTGCATAAGTTTCAAAATAAGTTCATTAACCCGCATTTTGAAAAATCTAAAAAAAATAAATAAATAATAAATAAAATAAAAAGAAGTCAGATAGGCTGGACACTTTAAAAACCATGGCTGAGGCAAAGAATCGCAGCATTGTTTCAGAGAATTCCGTTTCAATGGGCAGGCCCGTTTTAGACGTTCACTGCGCCGTATTGGCCTAGTAAAATTAGATTTTTGGTGTAGATTAATTCAGACAAAGCTGGAAATAATAATTAACATTGGACTTTTCTAGGATAGGGGATATTTAGTTTACTTTAAACATATTCCCATGTCCCTTGCAAAGACGGTGCCCATCGTGTCCCTATAGTTAAATCGGCCCTGTCGATGGGAAATCTTGTATCTCATAGCCCCGGGATGTATCGCCTAACATTGAGTCCCAGTGTGGACTAAGCTTTTAGTCTTTTCGCCCCCTTAGTGGTAAATATGAAACCAGATAATGTAGTCCCTAAGTAGAACAGACATGACGTTTTAAAATGCGTTACGAGGTCATGCCTGATGACAACGTTTATACGATTTATGTCAAAGTTTATAGAAGTCAGTCATTGTGTTTGTATTTATAGAAGAGTTTGGAATGCTATGACTTGTACTGGAAGAGTTGCTTGGTTTGTGATTTGCTTACTGCTCACAATAGTAATCTTCCAAAGGGTGGTTTTGAAACAGTCGTGCGACACGCACCCTCATTTACAACAGTTTTAAACCAACAGATACTACTGCCCTTGTTTCTTCTTTATTTTTACCTTCACGGGCTTTTCACAAACTAAGACTTTACTTTGTCTACATTAACAGAAGAATAAAAACATCTATATCAGTTTTAATAGGTTAAAATGGTGTCAGCCAAACCAAACTAATCTGCTTGAGGCTTGAAGGGGATATCTTCTATTGATCCAAGATATTTGAAGATAACATTTTGCTTCCGAGCTTACCAAAGGCGACGGAAGCATTGCGATGTGATCACTCGGAAGAAGCATTTTTTTATATTTTCCAAAAATAAAAAGTATAAGATATAAATCCGTTTCAGACATCAAAGAACATTTTTGATCTCGTGTCTGTCTGTCGGTCGATCTTTCCTTAAATATAATGCGACCATCTTATAAACTAATCGGCCGATTTTAATGAAATTTGGGTGGTAGTGATAATTAGCCCATCATTATTCCCTTATTTATTTAAACCCTCTGCGTCTATTGTTTTCTCTTCCACGTGCAAACAATGTTCATTTTATTATCATTTTTATTTAGATACATGCTTTTAAGTCTTCGTATTGTTTGACTTTTGATTGACATTATATAACGAACATCTTTTACGGTTTTGAATATATATAATGCTTTCTATGGTGATGAATGTAAAATGTTTGCTTTTAAAGTATTAACTGAGTCTGTTCATTGAGCTCTATTTAGACAGTGGTATTTTTTTCTTAATATTGTAACGATGTCGCTTATAATACCGTTATGGTGTTTTTGTTGAACGTATATATTTGTTACAACATGTGTTTTACTTCTCGATCAACACTAAATTTTGCCGTAGCAGGCCGGAGTGTTACTCAACATTACACCATAACTGGATGGAATGTTACTCGACATTAGATCATAACAGGACGAAGTGTTACAACATTTGACCATAACAGGGCGCAACTACATGACGTAGTCATTAGTGTAAATCACATATCATTTCTCCCGGAAACGAACCAGTGTCACCTTTTTATATACAATTTTTACTAATCTTTAAACGCAATATAAGTTGAAATGAACGTTAAAAGAAGAAATCTTATCTTCTTTAATTACTTTTTAGGAGACATAATTAACCTAGAACTCAGAACTATTATAAATTTACAAATCAACAATAAATCATACTCCAGATTTGACACTTATCGAACCAAGATAACAGAATTAAATATCACTATAATATATTTATACCATAAAATTTATTAGAAAATTATTTATCAATTACTTATAATTAATTTTACAGGTTTATTCAAGGATTGCTGAAACCTTGATGAAACTGTCAAACATCTTAATGTAAATCACAGATCGTGCTCAATAGTAATTCACTAACCTGTAATTTCCCTTACTTTTACTACTATTTTTCTTTATTTTATTTTCTATTAACTGCCTTCATGAGCCGTAGTAAAGATACATTTATTAGAAATCCATGTTATTCGTTACAAGGACGTTTGTATAAATTTGATTTTTTTTTTTTTTTTATAGTATCGATAAAAAAATCCTAATATTTTCTTCGTATTATATCTTTAAGCTTATCGCGTGTTTTAAATTGTCATTATAAAAATTACATTTTTCTTTTCTTAAAAAGAAAATTTAGAAGATATGATAATAGAAAATTATACGGTGGATGTATGTTTGGGAATAAAAGATAGAGTTTTAACAGAGATGAAAATAGTGGCTTGAGCTGTCTGAGGTCAGGCATTGAGATATGCCGGGCTTTCCGTGCAAAGTTTTTCTCTTGGATCAGCTGATTGTAGCCACTTATATATAAAAAAAAGAGAAAAAAATAATGGTCAGGGTTAAATATTTCCATTACCCCTGACCTTAACACATTGATTCTTTTAAAAGTGACAGCTTTGTCGCAATAAAATAATAATTGTATTCCATATTTTAGCATTATAAAATAACTATTTAAGATTGTAATTGATTGAAGGGACTCTAATGCGGGTTAATTCAATGATACAAGTTGCAAGGAAAGAGAAAGTTCGTGACCTTGATTACCTTAAATATTCTCAACCAATTGTTAATTAGAAAAAATAAATCTAGCGGCTACACGATTAGAAAAACATTTAGAAATATTACTTTTTTAGGAAGGAAAACAATTTGTTAATGTTAAAACATAAAAGCCATTAGGTTTATTAAACGGTCACTACATTGATCCGTCAAATATTCTTCGTCATCGTAACCGTAAAAATTAAAATAATAATAATTGTAAATAATCTGCCAATTAGTGTGGCACATAGTTTACTCGTGTCCTACGCGTATACTCGTCTAATTTATTTAATCTTTCTTAATCTGTCACAATTGTTTTTGTTCTTTTTTACACAAATAATATGACCGAGGGTTAAAATTAATATGGAACTTCTATGGACTACTTTCGACAAACCATTCAAATTTCATCAACATTGGAGGATTACTTTTAAATATACAGGTGTTAATACAAAAAATTGAAATCTTCAATGGGCTAATTGTGACCTACCATCCGAAATTTCATTAAAACCGAACGAATAGTTTTTAAGATAATGGTGGTTGGTAAAAATGTCAATATATAGATACTAGACCAAAAAAGTTACTTGTCTGGATCTTTTTAATTTGGAGACAAAAATATCCGTTCTTCGGAATGATAATAATGCTTCTCTACCTCCGTTAAAATCGGAAGCAAACACGGAATAAAATATAAAAAAAATCTGTAACTGGTAACTAATGAAGCTATGGTATAGCTAATTTACAATGCTAATTTCTGTCTAGTTAATCTACAAGCTAGTTAGTGATCTACATGGTTATTTGCTGAAGTGGTTATATACGAAGCCGGTGATTAATAAAGCTATATAGCTGGATACTTTTTAATCTTTGTAATCTAGATATTCTAGATCACAAAGTATTAAGCTTTGAAATAAGTATAGCTTCGCAGACTTCAAGGTATTTATTGCTAAATAGTTGGTTGTTTTGACTTAGATTTTGTGGTACCACTTCATAATTATGACTAGAGAGGTTAATAAAAAAATAAATAAACGGAATTTATTTTTATTTATTTATATAAATACAAATAAATTTCGTCTATACCTTTCAATTCAACTTGAATCTAACGCATGCGTTTGTTGAATGCATTAACTTTTGGTTTTAGCTGTCTATACTTCTTCTAACCATATAGGTTAAACTGTCAAGCGTTATGTGCCTTTTTTAAGTTTCCTTTATTTAATACAATTATGACATTACTTACAATATCACAACATGATTCCTTAACCGAGGACACAAGAGCAGCAAATCACCCATGCTAGCCCGTTCATTACATAACCGATGAATTATGCAAAAGAAATGGGTTAAATCAAATTGGTGGAATTCAATTTGAGCCCCAAAGGCTCGGGTTACTTTATATATAGATACCCGAAGACATTAAACCACCTAGTTGGGTTCATTGAGCAAACCCGGATTTGCCTTGTAACCATGTTTGTTATTACAAATTTGGTTCAATTTTCACGTTCATTATCATTTTCAACTTTCGCTTCAATGTTTAATTCATTATTCGTCAATGCATGCATCAAAATAAATGCGTCGGCAAGGCGTACATTCTCGCCTGTTTCATTCATGCTTATTGCAGTAGTTCTGTTTCATTCATGGCGCAGTAGTCAAAATATCAAGAAATCAAGCTTTAGTATAATGTCTACACTGGTCCAACTTTCACGTTCACTGTCAATTTAACTTTAGTTTTAATTATTTATTTATTTAGTTTTAATGTTGAATTCATACTCGTATATGTGAATTCATATGTAAATTCAACATTAAAACCGTTTCTCATTTTCATTGTGAAACGGGGATTTGGTGAGTGAATATAGTGAACTGGTTACGTGTCATGTAGTTCGGCATATATTTTCATCTGTCAACATTCATGCATCTTGCACTAGTCAACATTTCAAGGAATCAAGCTTTCATTGTTGGTTTAAGTGCACCATACTTAGTTTTGAAAAGTAAACTAGAAGTTGTGTGAACAGTAGACCTCGCGTCCAAAAAAAAAAATACGTCTGGCGTCGCGGGAAACCCGGTATAGGAACGAAGTTCCTTGCATTTGTTCATTAAATTAATAAAAATTGTAAAATCACACTCCTAAGTACGGACACGTTGCTAACTACTTATACATGGCGAAGTTAGAAAAAAGACAAAATTAAAAGTAACTAACTGTTTGTATCTAGCAGAGTTAAGACAAAATTGAAAGAAAAGCATTATTTGTATCATTAAAGCAAGCGTCTTACAGTAAATATTATTGAATATTGAGAAAAAAGTTAATCATGATGAGTTTATAGTTAAAGAGTATGTTTGTAGTTGGTAGGAAATAGGACTGTTTTCTACCTACTCGGCCTACTAATTTAAAATATTATAAAATATATCTCTTCCCTACTTAAAAATGTCTGCTTGAGTCAGGTTGAAGTTGTAAATACCTGTTTCAATTGTAATTTAGACGATGTGTATGAAGTTTTATTAAAATCGATACGTTAGAACGTAAGATATCGGTAAAAACGTTGTTTTATTTATTTTAAACGATTAGGTCCGCTTAAATAAATTTAGCGATCTTTATCACTTCACCGTGTTGGTGTTCGTTTTATTAAAAAAAAATATTTTAAAAAGTTGTTTGTCTCATTTAATATATGAAGTTAGAATTTTTTCCCGTCCTAAAATTCCAATTTTAAATTTGAAGCTTTCGTTTACACGAGTGTTGCGCGTGAACGCTTGGGCGGACAACGTTGTCCAACGAACTCAGCCTGGGTATTGGTAAAATGAACATGTGTACCAAATTGCAACTAACTCGGTCATCTTTTATTCAAGTTATCGCCATCCGGTAGATTTCGTGACGCTTGGTTTTGTGACGGCGATTTTGGTCGTTCTTTTCGGATTCACTCCCGGGCTCCAAAACGTACCATAAGGAACTTCTTTCCAAAAAGGTAACTATGTACTATTTTTGTCCAGTTTGAGATCTATGCGGATTTTAAGCATTTCAGTATAAAATGAATGTAGACTTTATCTGATCTATCGTATATTTGCTTCCTACTTTCTACTGTTTCAAAAAGGTAGAGTTTACTACAATCTTATTCAATATTATATTTTAACAAAAGAAAATTAAGATAGCTTTGTCTAGATAAATAGTGTTTTTTGTTAAATACGGATTGAGTTTTGAGGAAATGAAAGCTTAGGTTTTTGTTCAATAGAATTCCACTCTGATTATTGGCGTGAGATTATTCCGTAGGCTTCAACGAAAGAGAACAACAACCAAGAAAAGTTGTTTTGCATTTATTGTTTTTATCTGTTTGAGAAAAAGGGAATTGTAGAGTTTTGGAAATCTAGCGTGACGGAATGAGCCTGACAGATACTTCTATTGTCTATTGACACGACATGACAGATCCGCTGTCTTCCCTTTCCAATTATAATAAAAGCTGTTCAGACAGAAGTAGAGAGGGGGAAGCTACAAGTGGAGAGATAAAACCGTTCCGCTAGGTCGCGCACTCTTATGTTTACACCTAATTTGGTGTGATTTAGATGTGTTTAAATGTATTTCCGACATCATATTTACGACTGATGGGACATTTGATTCTGTTATTTATACCTTGTAGAGGATTCAGTGATGTTCTCAAGGTAGAACGATTAGACTTAAGGGCCTACAAGCGTCTCTAGCCATTCTGCGATGAAAAATCAATTAAATAAAGTTGCCAAATATGTACCCTTAGTACAGACAAAGGATTCGAAGGTAATTTAAAAAACCCGAACGAATTCGTTAGCCATCATAATCGACCCAGCAGTTTCAAGATAGTGCTCATTTAAAAGTATTTTGCTATAATTTTTTAACCGTTTAATATTTTGTAAAAACCCACAAAGTGTGCAACCTATTATAAAAATTCCTTACATCCCTTTATTGTTTATAGACAAAAAATAACAGTGATTTAAAAAAAAAAAAAAATCCTGTGTTTGGGTAATTACGCTTAAAATAACTGCAAAGTTTCAAATTTATAACCACCTTTTTCATTGGATTTCAAGAATTATAGGGTGTTCAATTTCTGGTGAAATGTTAGGTGTAAAGGGTTCCGTTGTACCTAGGTGTTTCTTGTTAGCTTAAAATTGTTCAGAATCTTTTTTTTTTTTAAAAAAATCTAACCTTGATGTTTCTCATGGCTTCTGCCTTACATCTAAATAAAGATTCAATTTCTATGGTTGACTGCCTACATTTGACGTATAAATAAGTAGGTAATAAAGAGAAAGGAAGATTTTTGCGTTAAAACAAGGTACGTTTACTCATTAATGATTTGCTTCGGAGCTTACCGAAGGTAACGGAAGCTATGTGATCGTTGTGTGATGAAAATATTTTGTCTCCGATTTCAAAAATTCCAATACAGTAATCCGTTTTAGACATCAGGGAACATTTTTGGTTCCGTGTCTGTCACTCAATTTATGCGAACCAACATAGCTAAAAAACTACACGTCCAATTTTAATGAAATATTGGTAAGTTATGGTAGGTCATAAGTAGCTCATTGTTGGTCCCATATAAGTTTCAACCTACTGCGCTCATTTCTTTCTCTTCCATATGCGCACAAACATACATTTATTTTCATGTATATATAGCTTTAACAGCACTATCTGATTTGTATGAAACTTTTATAGTTTATCGAAAGTTACCCACAGATAGCCCAGATTAATATGAATCATCTGCTCTCTTTAACGTTTGCTAAATTGATATTTTAATTCTAGTAAAAAATCAAAACAATTATGACAGATTAAAAAAAACGGGGGAAAAACAAATTAGGGTTCTTTTTTAGATTGTTATTCTTATTCTCCTAAGTGGTTTTAAACAATAATAGGTTGTGAAAGCATAAAATCAATAAGGTACGCGATAGGATGCGAGGGAGCTATGTGGCACACCAATTGGCAGTCTATTTTTCCATATTTTTGGTTAAAAAATCATAATGCGTCTATATTTGAAGCAATACGGTAAATCAAATTTTATCATAATTATATGCCTCATTCATTGTTTTATAAAACTAAATATTTTGAGTTCATCATATATCCCAAGTTTAACCCAGCGTGCACAGTGCACAGTTGTATACAAATCTTAATTACCAGAAGTTCCCCCAACTCACCACTTATATCACTCACTTACAGTGGCGTAACTATGGGCCCGCACGGGCCCGCATTGTGGGGGCCCCAAATCCAATGTATCAATGCTGGCGGGGGCCCCCTAAAAAGCAAACTACCTGGGATTCATACTTCTATACCATTGTCAGGGGGCCCCATTCTTCTAAATTTTCTTTTGCAGAGGGGCCCCCAAAAAGTTCTTGCGGGGGGGCCCACTACCCTTGCTACGCCACTGCTCACTTATACTTTATTTTTACGCTTATTACCTGTCAATGGTCGTCGATATATACCAATTTTACCGTCAAAATGTCTTTGAAATGTATTTATTTAACGGCTAATAAAAAAGATTTTGTAAAAATAATAACTGATTACTGTACTTTCATCGAAAAGTCGCAATTTGTTTAACTTTCTAGAACGCCGAGTAAGATTTGTCCCTGACAAACATTTTAAGCTAATAAAAATGTGTAAAAAAATAAGTTTAATTCATTTCGTTTTCGGTTTAGTAGACTTTTTGTACGTAGCTTATTGTAATAACAAGCGTAGCTTTGCTATAAACTGAGTAGAATATTTCATAAAACAAGAAAGGTACACAGGGTTCAGTTGCTGCTACGAAATTAGCCTAGGCTAGTAGACCGGTAAAGAGGAAGACCTTGTTAAAACAGCCCCTGGCTAAATCTATTTAACTGAGACGCGAGGATCATAGTTCGGCGCCGGCCAACTAAACTATGATCGCGTGTGTTCAAACTCGTTGAGCAATTGTAATCGACACGATATTTCACTTCAGACTGAGAACAATCCTTGTGGAGTAAGCCATCATATAGAGTACTGTTTTAAAATACTATTTAACAATTTTAAAATCCTAAAATGGCCTCCGACGATGATATTTCACCACAAAATCAAAATAGATGTTTGGACTCTTCATACCTTATCAAGTTTCTTCTAAAACCAATTTTATAATTCACATCCATTAAATCCAAGAGATAGCGTGTATACAAATGACTGACTGGTAAGCAAAAATTTTGTGAGTAAGTTAATTTTTCGTGTCCTCCATGATTATGTCGTCGGCAAAGTTCATCTGCGTGACAAGTTTGCCCATGTAACAAAAGCAGTTAAAAAAAAGTCCTGTGGAGAGTGGCCATGTCCATGGACAATGTAATTTTCATAATCCTAAGTACAAAATTAGTTAGTAGACCAAAAATCAAGTGGATGATAGTTTGTCACTTGATAGGTGACCACTTTGATTAGGTGCAATATTTGACTAATAAACCTATAAAATAACTTCAACTTAATTTTTGGTCTACTAACTAATTTTGTATTATCATGAAAATTACATTGTCCATCAACATGAGTAGGATATGGTCGCTCTCCATCGGTCTGTTTTTTTATCTGCTTATGTCCAACGGATGGACTTTGCGGATCAAATTTTCTTAAAGAGCACCAAGAATTAACTCATACACAAAATTCTAGCTTGATGATAGTCAGTCAATTTTATGTACGCTATCACCTGGACTTACGTAGTACATAGAGAGAGGAAGTATTGTGATAACGTTAAAGTTTAATTTTATAAATAGAACTTTATTGGGATTTTTTTAAGGTTTGTTGAGATGGCATTGGGCGAAGAGGGATGCTGGGTGCCTCCCATGAGAAAATTTTCCGGTGTACCAAGTTTGGCAACGTTCCGCAGAACAGCTTTGACACCTTGGAACTCTCAAGACAGTAGTTCTGGTACAGGAAGCCCTCCTGACAGTCCTCGGCATGCCCTCTTCCAAGTATGTTTTATCCAAGTTAATTTGATAATTCTCTTATGCAAGACATTTATTATTATTGTTATCACAAAGTTCATTATGGACAGTGAATTAAATAAAAATTGAGATAGCGATGATCTCTCATGAAAAAAATATTTATTAGATTATAAAAAAACTATCTAAAATGGAGTCAACTTTTAAATACCAATTTAACCCTATAAGTCTTTATTATGTAATAAATTTTAGTTTCCCAGTTATTGAACTGTAATAAAAACAACGAAACTTTCTCATATAAATAATAATGCAGAAAATTAAATTCCCAAAATATCTTTAGGCCAAGAGCGTTAAACATCCAATTCGGAAATAATTCATCCAAAGGGTGTTTTTGTTTTAATGGTCTCATCAGTACATGCTGTGTAGAACATTAAATTCTGCGTCTAATAAGACCAAGACCGTATTCTTTGGACCACCCGCTACTAAGCTGCAGTAAGTTAAGGAGACAAATTATCCACATTTTCGAAAAATTTTCGTTTCAACATCAGTTTTACACCAATACCTTCAAAAATAACCTGTTCATATCATAAAAGTATGACATATAATAAGATTTAGAACATTAAATTCTGCGTCGAATGAAATCAAGAGCAAATTATATGAACCACCTGATACCAAATTACAGTAGGTCAATTTCGACATCAGAGGAAATTATTGGTTTCAACTTTAGACTTTTAAAAATATCTTCTTCGAAAATTATGAATGGATTGATTTGGCCAAATAGACAGCAGGTCAAAGTTGGAACAATTTTCAACATCAATGAAAAAGAATTGTTTTTAACTTCAGGTTTTCGAAAAATATCTTCAAAAATGTTACATGATTCAATTGGAATTAAAACGAATATTTTTTGTGAATGTGGAAAATTGGTCCAACTGTGACCTACTGTAATTTGGTAGCAGGTGGTCCATAGAATACGCTCTTAGTCTTATTCGGCACAGAATGTTATGCTCTACAACTTATTCTCGTATTAAATTCATTATTTTTTTCAAAATTGTGATTATTTTAGAAGATATAAGCGAAAAACCTCACAAACACCCCTTTTGGAGGTACATTTTTACCCCTTCCTCCTTTTCCACAGGTCCGCCGAGGGGTAAAACCTAGGATAATCAGTCATATTGTGACATTAAAGAGGCTATTGAATCAAAATAAACCTTTTGTAGGAATTATTTTCAAATTGGGTGATTTTTGTGTCTTACGCTACTACGGCCTATAATTAATTTATTATTGAAAAAAAAATCCATAAATTAAGAACCCAAATATTTTGTTTGGTTCCCGGTGGAAACCAAAATTGGTCCAAGCAACTACCTTTCAATGCCCGACTGTTATATATTAATTTAATGGAACATTTTAAATAATGAATTAATCAAATTATAATTATTATTAACTACTGGAAACAGACAGAGAAAAATAGACTCCAGCGCGGGGATTTGAACCACCGGCCTCTATATTTGTCTGTTTCCAGTAGTTAATAATAATTATAATTTGATTTAAATTAAAATTTAATCGTTCCGTAGTATGAATACTACCAAAATCGTAAAATAATGAATTAATTAAATAAGTTCGGGAATTTAATTCAGCATCGCTATTATACATAGGAGCAAGTTTTGCTGTTTGTTGTTATTGTGCATATTGCTTCAGCGTATGCGCAAATTTTGAATCTATGGGATAATACTTTATTTTATAATCATATGTGAGGTTCGTCCAATAATAGGGCATGAGGAAGCTACTAACCCTACTAGTTAGAAGTCATTTTTAAAAGAGTAATCTGATTTATTTTCTTTTTCCTACAGGATACGTCGAAAGTTAATAAAAATCAAGCGAAAGATCCGGTTGAAACGAACACAAATGTCCGCTCTAATGAGGCCTCTCCGAAACAAACTACCCCGAAAGAAGACGACGGATTACGCATCGACCGGATTTTCAAGATGAACAATAAAAATCATTTAGACAGAAGAAGGATAAAAAGCAGCGAACCCCTAGTAGGAAGAGGAAGAAATCCAACTTTAAAATTAGCAAATCGAACAGACGGTAGAGATTCGATAAGGTTGAAAAATAAAGGAAAATTTAGAAAAACCAATAACAAACAAAATGCTAGAAATACAAAATCAACGGGTGAAACGTCATATCAAATCAAAGAGTTATCGAAGCAACAGATTCACACTCCAACTGATAATGTATCAAGTGATAACAAAAGAAATAATGAAATTAACGATAGCAATAAAAATCCTATAATTGAAGTGACGGAAAGCATTAGCGATCTCAATACAAATGGAGAAGTCAACTGTGATAGCCGTCCTTCCCATAACGAAACCGCAACAAATTTCAATGTGAAGAAAGAAAATTATAATAATAGAATTAGTTTGGTTAATGGATACAGGACAAAAAATAGTAGGTCATCAAGTTTGGCAAGTCAGAGATCGTTAAGTCCAACTAGTCCTACGAACGTAAACAGAACTAAAAATAATTCAGCTGAAAGTTCAAGGTCTTCGAGCAGATTAGGAATAAGTAAAAACCGAAGTATTTTAGAAGTACAAGTAATAGAACCTGTTGAACAAAATGAAATCGAGCAGGTAATACCAGTTGGATTTGAAACGAATTACAATAAGAAAGAGTTAGAAGATAATCGAGATTCTTCGTCATCGGAAAGCCAAGATGAAAGTGACGAAGTAGTGAAAGAAGAGGAGAAACGCAAACGAATAGACGTCACTTCTGACGACAAAGCGGAGGATCAAGATGATACCTCTTCAGACGAAAAGACGGACAATGACTCTGATGATTCAGATAAAAAAGATGAATTGGACGTCGGTGAGACAGATGATAAATGTGGTAAAGGAAAAAATAAAAAGGACGTTATAGAAGTGCCTACTCCAAAACCGCAAGCATCGCCTCAGCAAATACTCAGAATACATGGAATTACTCTTACCAAGGATAAACTTAAAAAACTCAGGTCCATTGTCGACAAAGCTGCCCAGGTATGTTTAAACATTAAACACCAGGTATTTGTAGAGTAATAGTAAATAACGCATTTAGCACAACAGCCTCTGGAACGTTTGAGCCTGCCAAATGACCTAAAGAATGACTATACTACTTACGTTTACTTGCTATGCTTCTATAGTTCATTAAAAAAAAGTTAAAATTAATGGCAATCTATACCCAGATAACCATTAATTGATTGTTAACATTGATCTATACCTAGGGATCCCTGGCAGTTCATGGTTATTATCTTTTCTTAGGGATCTGGAGATTACAGGTTCGATTCTCGGCTCCAGCAAAGGGTGAAAGGGTGTTCACCCAACATCGCGATATAAATGGGTAGCTGCTTAAGTGAAGTGTTGGCTATCCGGTGGCATATGTCAAGTATAAGGTTTTTACATCTGATAGAGTGACACGCTTACCCCATGTCATCCACATTATATAGTTGTATAAGCCCTGTAGAAGACCTAAGCCCTCCAAGGGCTTTTTTATCACAGATTATTATTACTATATACTTAGAGTTTCAAATCATAGATATTATCATAAAAGAGGAAAGGAGAAATACAAATAAAACTAACTCCTCCCCCGAGAATGGATGCACATGCACATATCCCTGAGATTATGCCATTAACTATGCCGAACAGGAGAAATTCCGTCTCCAAGAAACCTTACTAGTAGATTCAGAGTGGCTGAGTACATTTTATCTGTCTTTTCCCTTCCTCGTTAATAATTATATCTAAATTGGATTTCAATTAACTATCACTTCATGTAAAATAATACCAGTTTATTTATCAAAGCAGATTTCAGCCTCTATAAGATCATTCATCAGCAGTGCCGATTAAGGAAGAACTAGAGTTGTATTTATAAAACAACATGAAGAAGGTGAGTCTACTATTATGTTGAAGACCAACGTATTTTTTTTTTTTTTAATGGTTGTGTCTGCTTTCAGAGGAAAAAGGTATTCACGATTTTTGGAAAGTATCCATCTATTAGAGAAGCCCTAGTGAGCCGAGGTTGGGTGCAAAATTTTGATTTGCAGAAACTATCTTTACCCCATACGAGGCAGAATGACAACGAAGGTAAAATTCTCATCAATATAATATGAATTATAACCTTGTTCTTATCAAAGAATTAGAGGGAGTATAGCCTAAAACCCTCGCTTAATATAGCTCAGAGATTGGGGACAGATGGTGGTCCTTAAAGCTGAAAGTGAGGGAAAAGTGAAATAACTTCAGGTATCAATGACATGATATTATAAACAACATGCTTAAACAAAATTGTTTAGGTGAATGCGATACACATCATTAGAGACTCCTCCAAGAAGTAGAAGGAGCTAAGTACACAGCTCTTCGAAAAGTAGCTCAAACTTTAGAGACTGCAAGTGGAGCTTTCAAGTGGCAATACCTACTAAATTATTGTATTTTCTTTCTTCAGGGGAAACTTGGGGGGGGGGGAGAGTGTAGCCAAGTAGTTAGCGTTCTCTCAACTCCGCCGCCTGAAACCTAGGTCTAAACACCGACTGAGTTTGAATGCCAGAGAGGTAAGACATGTTTCACACTGATGATCACATTGAATAGATGTAATTACCTAAACATATGTTTGCATTTGCACATAAAAATTGTGTGTCTGCATGTAAAAGAAAGAGCAAAAAAACTTCTGTTTTGACATAGGTTATCACTGTTGTTATCATCAATATTGGTTGTATTGTTTAGTAATTGAATTTTGTTTTGTAAAAATGATTATTGATTAATATAATTTTATGGGGGCCTGGGTGGCTCGGAGGCTAGAGCGCTTGCCGTGCGATAACGCAAGTTAAGCAGCATCGAGCCGGGTCAGAAGGTGACCGCAACTCTGGGTTCGATTCCCGGACCAGGCCCTCCGCTCAATGTTCACCCAGCAGTGTTTAAACAAATGGGAAGCTCCTCGAAAGAGTGGCGCCACCAGGTTTCCAGGCCGAAACCTGGTGGCGATTATGATCTTTAATCATTTTAAAAATGTTACCTTGTAACAGTCTAGCAGTGGTTCCCAACCATTACTTAAAAAAAATTAATATAAGAATTATATGAATTAAGGGGTACGATTCAGAATAATTTGTGAGTCAAAAAAGGTTTGGAACCGCTAGTCTATAGTAAATACATTCAAGCATATTACGTATTTCTTTGACCTTATTCGTAATTTTTTATCTATTGCTATTATAAGAAGCATTGCCAACAACTTAATTCGTGACACAAGTTTCATATTTATATAACTGTTAACAAATTAAGTGTATCGAATTCACCTATTTCATAAGACATCTTAGTTTAAGCATGTTGCTAATTTAATGTTTAATTTGAGGTCAAGCATAACTAATCAATTTTTTTCATTTTTCTCTCAATATCTGCATCTAATCTACCACCTGTCACTACTGTTTGTGCCACTTTCTTATTTACTATGCTCACTCTACTCTTTTTAAGCTATTTTTTAAAAACACAGTGGAGTATAAGTAGGTGACATCCTGCAACTTGAATAATTTCTTTATCTGTTGTCAGTGAGTGTGTACGCGAAGCTAAGGTTAGGTACTGGAGTTGGAGAGGAAGAATTGGCTCTCATATCACGAATGCTGAGAGATACTCCAGTCCACTTTGTTTGGATCATGGGAGACACTGTGGATTGGAAATCTTTGTCCAAATCAACCATCGTCAGTAGATTCCCAAGAGTCTACTTCACGACGAAGGTATCAGTTTAATAATTATAAATTGTAAATATGTAATGAAGTATTCCTCCGATGCGAAGGGGGCAGCCAGTGATTGCTCCTGACTGATTTTTTCACTGACATCGATGTTGGTTACCCACCCAAATCTCTTTAAAGTGTACATACATTGGCGCACGCACGGGGGGGGGGGCTTGGTAACCATAATAGGTAGGTAAACAAGTAAATGAGTACCAAAGTTTGACACGAAACACCTAGGTTTCCCTATATCACCTACTTATTGAACATTAGATATACACATACACTCACGATATTTGTTTGAACATTTCAATGTAAATATTTTTCGAACTCAACTATTAATGTGACTAAAATAAAATAAAACCATTATTAGATATATTATTAATAACGGAGAAGGTATAATTGTATTGATTTGTGAATAAAGCTACAAATAGTGTCATCCATGTTGCTGTTTGTACACTATGGCCTTGTGACCTACATAGAGTTACACGACACCACCTGTCTCCTCCACTATACTATTTTCACCCTATTATTTCATGTTAGACAATTCATTAAAATATACTTTCCTTCTTTCATTTTTAACATTTCTCTTTAAAATTAAAGTTATTTTTAAAAACAAGAAATGATAAAGAATGGAATAAAGTTTCTTTTGTTTATTTCACAGTTAAAAATGATAGTCAACTTTTTAAAGACTGTAAAATTACAAATATTTTATTTTACTGACAAATGTCAGGATTGTTTTGTTTTATGTTTTGTTGAAGTTGTAGTTTAACTATTGACAAAAGTTTTGAAAGGTTCAATAAACCCTCCATACGGTTTAAAAAGCCGCGGGCAACTTTAGAGAATGAAATGAAGTTGCTCTGTCTTATCATACCAACTTTTAGAATATAAGTACTTATATACGAGTAAAAGTAGTAAGGTATTTGGGGGTTCTGGCAATTAATGCTAAATCCACAACCCTTTTTGTGTTGCGGGTTGGCCATTATTTGTCACACAACAAACACTCATCAAGAAAATTTGAGGAACATCCTATATTAAGTACCGGATATGTTCTTGACCAGGTACAATTTATAAAAGAATATTATAAAAGAATAATATAAAAAAAATATTATAAAAGAATATTTTCTTTCTAGGCTATTGGTGGTATTGTTCTTAACATAAGGATTGATTCCCTTGATAGACTTAAATATTTTAGATATTTGTATAATCCGAATTAATCTTCTACAATATCAGTTTGCACTTACTTGTGACTTTTCAGGATGAAAACTTTATTCGTTGTTATTAGGTTGGTCTCTGTTCTTATTTGGAGGAGTCTCATTGGTTCTGCGAGGCTTCCGTCTCCCATGTTAACTTCCCTAGATGCTACACAACAGATGACCTGGGTTCCTTTGTCAGGGATTTCCGACTCACAGCTTGTCTCGGCTTAATCAGGACTCTTATCACGGCAGTTGATAACAACCAACCAAACATCTTCTCAGGAAAAGTGAGACTACAAATTTTTTAACCTGTTTAAATTAAAGTTTGTGAATATTTATCTTTTTTGGGTTAATCTTAAGGGCGTAGAAAAGAATAGAAAAAGCGAAGTGTACCACCTTCGTTTCAGTATGTTGCTCAAACTTTGAAGTCTACAAGCGCTGCTTCCAAGCGGCAAAACATAATAATGTATTGAATGTTATTAATCATTAGTTTGTTAAGACACCTGATAGTTTATCACTGTTATTAATTGATTTTCTTGATAAATTAAAATATAAATTTCCCCTTATAAATCGTCTATAGTAAATATATACAGGGCAATTTTAAAATGTTTTGCCAAACTCTAAAGTATTATTCTACACACTAAGGCAAGTAAAAAATCATATAAACGCATGATGTGTCTGAGAATCACGTGTTTCTGAGTTATGAGCAATTCTAGGATCTTGAAAATATAATGTTCGTCTCTCTGCGCATGTGCGCACACGAAATTTGCAATTTATAAAATTTTGGAATTTCCCCCAGTTACTTTCATGGCCCTATAATAAGGTATTTGCATGAATTATTTCAAACTATTAGGACTTGCCGTTATTGGGTGGTTGGGGGTATATTTAACTTATTAAACCAATAAAGAATGCAAAATTTAAAAAAGCATATTATATCTATTTGTAACCTACTCATCAGCAGCTTTCAATTGTTACCCAACTCGAAAATTTAAAAAAATAAAAATATCTGAGTTTACCATATTATTGCGAAATGTGCATGCGCATATTAAATTTGTATCTTCTCTATATTTTTTCTATGTGGGGGTCACACAGTTACGCCAGTATTTCAAATTTCAACTCTATAGTTTAAATGGTTCGGGAGGTATGAACCAAAGAGACAGACACACCCTCGCAATAAAGGGTTTCGATTCGAGAAGGATCTACGAAACCCTAAAAAGTATTTCGTATTCTTTCATCCAGTCACTTGGTAAATTACATATTTTAAAGAATTGTTTTTTAAGATAAGCGACCCGGATTGAAGTGTAGAGAATATGGATAGTTTTGTATTGGAGGCGTTGGCAGAGGTGTCAAGAGCGAAGATCTAAATTGAGGTTCTTGGATCTGTTGGTTTGAGTTGATGACAGTGGCGTCTTTCGGTGCTGTTGTTTAATGGCAAGTTCTCATGCACATGTAGAATCACCAACTCTCGCTTAAAACTTTTCATCATTTCCCTCATTCTTTTTCTTAACTTTAGATAACATGAAAATCACTTTAGTTTTTCACCTAACAACAAATCAAATACTTTCAGCCGAAAAAAATAACATGGATAGAAAACTTAACTACTTTAGCTGCTGGGAAATAGCGTCATTAAAGTCTATACAGCAACACGCACTTACCCCCTATATTTTTGTGAATAAAAGTTAAAAAAAATACTTTTTTTATTAGTAAAAAAAAGGGGAAAAAATGAAATCTTCTTCTATTAAGATTATATTTCTTAGAGAGTAGTCTTTTTTAAAAAAAAAGAAAATAAAAGTACGAAATAAAAGTTTGAAAAGACAATAAATATTTAAATTAAAAAAAAAAAAATCAAAAAAATATAATTTGAAAATACTGTTTATCTTTAAATGACGGGTAATTCAACCACATCATAGACTTAGGACTAATAATCTATTTATATATAGATAATATATAATAGGGTGTATACTAAACATGCGGCAAACATTAAGGCGTTATTCATTGGGCTATTTAAAGAGTAATTTTACCTTTGAGATTTTTCGAAAATCGTTTCATTTCGAAGATACCTGGCTAGGACAATGGTGGAATTGACTATTAAGCTGTTATTGAGGCTTATTCCGCTAAACTATAAGTCGTATTGAAAAACGGATTACACCAGTGGTAACTGATTTTAAAAGATCTACAACTCCTACAGGTCCTATGACTCCATCGTCCTATTGTCGTATCTCCATCGGTTGTACCTTAAATAAAGATAATTTGGTTTGTTTATTTATTTTTATTTTTTTCAATTTTATTATTGTGTCGTGTATTATTTGAAAGACCTTGATTTGTACATTAAAAGGCCGGACCACACTTATCCCACCTTGACCACACCGTATGACGGCCGACACACGGCCGTTATAAGTGGTCGTTATAAGGCCACACATGTCCGCACCGCACCCGCACCGTATGACGGTCATGCTTTCTATTACAACTTAGTATATTTTTGATACTCACGCTGCTGTTTCATGGACACAAAACATTAAAAATTGTAACAAAATAGTAAATTAGGGATGGTGTAGCACTTGAGTAAGAGGTAAAACATGTTAATTGATGAAGAAATTAACAATTTCGAAATTATTCAACCAATGTTTGTACCTCCATTTCAATGAAGAGTAGAATATTGTTTTAACAAAATAAATATAAAATGTTAAAATGTAAATTAAAATAATTAATAATTTCCAAACATTTAAAGAAAGAATAATTATAAGTTGGAGAATGAGGAAGATGTAGATGTAGTAGGTGAGATCGAAAAGTAAACTAAACTAAGTCGAAGTGTCGGTGCGGGAACGGTGCGGAAAAGTGTGGACTATTCCTCATTTCTTTAGCATGCATTTCTTTAGGTTTATTCCTCACCGTGCGTGTTGTCGAACACACGGTCGTCATACGGCGTAAGATGTGAGGTAATGTTAAAAGCCATTAATGAAGTCGTGGAACTAAAAATAGGAGAAAATACAGGAGGTATAAATAAAGATTGGTTTGATGGAGAGTGCAGGCAGGCAATACAGAAAAAAAGTTAGCCAGAAATCAGATGCTAGCGAGTATAGCCAAGGAAGATATAAAGCGATGAGTAGAAAAGCAAATTAAGTATGCTGAAAAAAAAAATACGGGTCAGAAAAAAAGAAAATGTGTGAAATAGAAGTATCTACGTATACCAACATTGCAATGAAACTAGAAAATTCTTCCAGGCTGTAAAACAGATACGCAGCTAAGCTTGGAGCGTGCAAAGATAAAACGGTCGATTCCTTGAAGGGGAGAAAAATGTGATGAATAGATGAGTAAAATACTTTTATCTACGATTGATACGAAATATAAACATTATATCTTTGTTTAGATGCGTAGAAAGTGATTATTTACGTACTTGTATTCATTGCGCATGCGCGTCTCATAGTTCTGAATAATTCCTCTTCTTTACCACGCTAGCGCGGTAAAGAAGAGGAATTCTTCAGCTTTACGCACGATTAGATAGTTTGTTTACATTTAACAAAACTAATTTGCTGTTATATTATTAAAGTAACTGTTTATATCGAGTTTTTAGTGAAAAACAATGAGTGAATCAAGTGACTTTGACGAAAATGTGGAGAATAATACTCCTCCAGAAATAATTAATTCGGCAAAAAATACAACTAATGAATTAATGCCATCTTTATCAAGAGAGAGATACAAACTTACATATAGCAAGTTTATTTTTTTTCTGTATTTATTATTTAAATCTAACAATCGTAGATAAAGTACGGTACGCAACTCGTGCGAAAACGGCATTTTGCATTGCTCGTGTGGTTTTACCACCCTCGCTGTCACTCGGGTGCAAACTTCACACTCGCATGCAAAATGCTACTTTCCGCACTCGACGCGTAATGTACTATTACGAACTGCTGGACCAGTAGCAAGAAGAAGAAGAACGAACAAAAGCAATAGTTTATAAATAGTCAATTTGTCCTTCAGAATGATTATCTTGGGTAAGCTTGGAAGAAAATGTTTTAAATGTTTGTTCCTTGTTGTAGATTCTGTTTTGTCTTCTTTATTTGTGTGATTGACAGATTCCGCTGTCTGCAATTAAGTTTGCTGTGAAGCGATGCTCTGAGTTGGTCTCAGTGGAGGAACATGAAGATATCGACATGGACTCGGAGGAGAGAGTATGGGATCATCAGTGGGATCAGTTCCTTACCTACTATTACCAACTGGTTCATGAGGGAGAAACCTTTGTACCTGCTAACGACCATCAGATCAAGGTACCATCTCTTATCCTAAATTAAATCTTCTTAAGATTCCGTATTCAGTGCATGACGTGAAAAATTAAACTAATCTTAGATGGAAAAAAAATCTGTCAGCTCAAGCCAACAATTTTAACTGATGGAATGATGAAATTCTATCACACGATGTGAAACATCGGACAGTGACACTGACACAGGGTTTAGTTCAGTTTAGTCCTTCACACCTACCGGAATTACCTAACAAAAATCTTTTTTTAGTACTTTAAAAATTGTCTAGCACGTTTCATATATTTTTTCCATAATGCTTGTGGTGATATAAACTGCAGGACTTCCAGCTATCCTGTGGCTAACTAGCGGAGTTTCCGTCAGCCTTTTGTGGTCCATGGGGCGTTATGGCACTTCTCATAATTGTATCTTGGTTTCTTATCAACAGAGAAACTAGTAAAAGCAACTGTAAGTGAGTTTCTTCGTTGCTCCGCAAATACTTACTCCATAGTCTCTAGGGAGTATTTAACTTTATCAAAACGTTTATGCGTGAATATAAAGTCGTTAAAATAGGTACCTAATCCTTATCCAATATCACACAAAATGTACCTCGCATCTCGCACCTGCCAAGGTTAATACTCGGCGGTCTACTGAATTGTTGGTGTGACCCCCCAAACCTACCAGGTGTAAGTAATCTATCCCGTCACACCAAACTAATAGTAAACACTGAACTCACCGATGATGATGTATGATAAAATTAAGCTCTTTGATGTCAACAGAGCTCCATTAATTACTATTTTAACTCTGGTGCCACTATGACAAAGGATTAACAGATTTATCACAATTTGTGGAATTATAACCAAGTATGACAAGAAATTAACAATAATAATTATTTCCTCGTAGTTTAGTATCTTTTTTCTTACTCTTAACAATATTCTATGTTCGAACACCAATTATAATGATTAAAAAGAATAAACCAACTTTAAAACTTTTACTCATTTAACTTAATGTATTTCTGGTGTAGGCGTTGCACGCGTGCTGTCAAGCTGCACTGGAAGGAGTGAAACCTTACTGGCCTCAGCTAGAGTTGGATGGATTGTCGAATCTTTGGTTGGTCAAACCAGGAGCCAAGTCACGGGGACGAGGAATCTCCGTCTGCAACAAGATAGAGAGAATCATGGCTAAATTAGGTTCATCCAACCAACCATCAACCGACATGAATCCACCCGCATGTTCATCGAGATTCGTAATCCAAAAATATGTGGGTAAGTTGATTTTAATTATGTGAGTATTATAGACGTAAAGACTTTTTTAAAAATTGTGCCTCATTCAAGTTTTGCCATAGCCAATTTTACAATTATGTATTACGAATATATTAACATAACATAATTTTTTTAAAAAAATCAACTAATGTTAGAAAACATTTGTTTTTGACCAGAAAGACCTCTTCTTATTCACAATACAAAATTCGACATCAGGCAGTGGTTCCTAGTTACCAGTGCTTATCCACTTACAATATGGATGTACAAGTAAGTATTTAATATCTTTATCCACGGTCACTATGCAATATAAGGTTTGTTCCACCCAAGTAGGGAACCGTCCACCACATCACGGGTATGCGCAGTGGATAAAAGCCGTTCCAACCCGACTTAAAACTGTGTTTTGTACCTACATGAATCGTTTGTAAATTGTTTCTCGTACACTCGTACGGTCCAAGTCCAAACGATCCACCAAAGCCGGGTACTGGTTTGTATTATATGTGCATTAATGTCAATCGTCACACACATCAACTGGTAAGTTCCCAATCCCTTAGGTTTTCTTGAATGTTTTTAATACGGTTCAAAAGAATCACAAACCCATTCCAACCTGACGATGATTTTATAACAGTACAAAGTAATCCCCTGAGCATAAAACCTGTCCTTAAAGGTTCTTGAACGTTCCGTGGAACAATGTAAAGGACGGTACAAATAGTGGGGTTGGAACGAACCTTTTATTTCACTATTCAGTTGCTAATAAATTGATTATATGCCAGTGAAGGCGATGTTCCTAAATATGAAGCACTACGCATACTCAATGTAGTCTATTACCCCACGCCACACTGCAAACAGGCCGAGACAGTGCGGTAACAGTAGTTATTTCCGTAACTAGGCTGCAAAATGGAATTTTGCTGACGAGAGATTAAGTTAGCCTCTGAGCCGGGGGCGATAGAGCGACAGGCTATAAAAATTAACTCATTTATTATGACAAGCACTGGTAAACACTGTACTTTTCCTGACTATTTCCAGGGAAATATTTCCCCCACTGTTTCAATTACTTTCCTGCCTGTTTTTTAATGAAAAATCAGTGAAATATTACTTTTCAGTGTATTTACCTTAGTATATTTATAGTAGAATTTACCGCATCACTCTAGTTTAGATAACCTTGCGTCAAAATGATATGTCTTTTCAACGATTTTTCATTCTTTTGATTTTCTTTGGTTTAATTTTAAATACCTAACGTTAGTTTTGAGATAAACTAGGCACCGCATGGCTCTATCATTGAATCGAGCGTATTGCACAAAATATTGAATTTAACAAAAATATTTATTCATGGTGTGTCATAGATAGTTGATGACGATGAGGTAGAATAGAGGGTAGTAAAGTAGTGGTGCAGGGTGCCTTCCTGCACTACCCTATATAACTAAAATATACCTAATACTTATAGGGAAAAATATTGTTTTCTCTTTTTAAACGTTTAGATCCGATTTAAAGGATTTAGCAATATTTATTACTTCATAGCCAGGGGCGGCGCAAGAGGTTTTGGCGCCCTAGGCAAAACTATTATAAGGGGGATTTCCCCCTTTCACCCCATGGATCTGCCCCTAAGATCTCTCCTAATAGTTCGCCTATACGGTCGCGCCGGCCCTGTTCATAGCGGTGTTGCTGTGGGTTTTAGTAAAAAAATAAATACATTTGATAAAATGTTTGTCTTATTGAATAGTTAATATTTCCCCACAGTAAAACACCCATTTTAAATTTGAAGCACACACGTTTGCGCAAGCGTTGCGTGCGAACGCTTGGACGGATAACGCAGGCAACGAACTTGACCATGGGTAAAGGAATTTCAACAAAAACAGTCAACTTTTACTCAAGAGATCGTCACACGTCACACGCTTAAATGTTACTGACAGACAGACTTTACTGACAGGATGCTTATTTTGTAGAATGTAAGTAGCAAGCTTCCACTCGCTTTAAGTATATTATAATCATTATGGTAATCTGCTAATGAAAGTCATATTGTGTTTTTGTCTCATGTTAACGCGGCCAGAGAAAGTTACCTGAGGTTCTGTTCTCAACTGTTTTCCTTGAGTAACCTCCATGAAAGTGTTCATCTAACAAACAATGCAGTTCAGTGTCGTTATAGAAATCAAAATAAAAGAGACAAAGCACTGCCGGACGAAAACATGTGGGATTCCTACACATTTCAAGCATACTTAAGGTAAGTCCATCTTTTTTAAAACAAATTGAAATCAAAATAATCTCATTTATTCGGAAATGGCGTTGAATTTATTAAATCAGGGTGAAATATTTATAATTTTTAACCTTCATTAAGAAATTTGGAAAACTTTTCACTATGAAAAAGAAGGTTGAAATTTTGAGATTAGTTAACCGTCATTCTTCATTAGAACATCCTAATCTTCAAACTTTCTTAAAATTTTATTTTATTGTAGGACACTGGGACGAAGGGATGAATGGGAAAGCGTTGTCTATCCAGGCATGAGGGAATCCATAACCGGTGCTCTTTTGGCTGCCCAAGATCACATGGAGGCGAGGCCTAACTGCTTCGAACTTTACGGAGCCGATTTCATTCTGACGGAAGACCTTAAACCCTGGCTCATAGAAATCAACTCGAGTCCCGCCATGTCTGCAACCACGTCTGTTACTGCTCGAATGTGTCCACAGTGTTTGGAAGATATTATTAAAGGTATGTATCGCAGAGAAGGTTAATAAAAAGGCATTGATGAGCGTTCATTTATCATTTAAGAATGAAATGGTTTGTGTCTTTGACGTAATTTGTTTAGGTTAGTGACAAGAGCAAATCTTAGTAAATATTTCAATTTGGACATAGTTAGTTATCCTTTAATACACATGCGCAGTAAAATAAGAATTCCTTGAGTGGAGGATGTGTTTTTTTAGCGTTTAATATACGACATATAAGTGGGAATGTTTCACAAATGATTCCTGTTTTTTACATAAATTTAGTTGTTTTTTAGTGTTTCTTTGATAAATTACTGCTCACTCACCTATAAAATGCTACTTTACACACGATTACTTAATGTAGGGGAGTTCCCTTACCTTGGTCACACCAAAAATCAATTATCACCAATAACACTAATGTCATAGTTAGTTAGGTAGCAAGGTTACAAAAATATTATTAACTCTGCTCAGTCAAGTAGTATCAAAGAAAAATTTTCCACTCTCCTTGGAATTGTGGTTGAAGCAAGTGTCCTAGGTACAGACCACAGTCGGATCAAGGAAAGAGCTGACTCTTACAGCTTGGGAAAATTTAAAACCATGGGAGGGGAACCAATTTGTAATATTGACGTTTAGAAAGTCGGGTCAGCTAGGCAAGCAATAATGGCACTGGTGGAGGAGCGTGCCGATGAATAACCACCTAGTGGACCTAGTGTTTATTTAATATTATAGGTTGTATAAGCTGAGCTGTCAGAGTTAGCTAACTGTCCAAGCTAAGGGAACCTTCCCTACATTTTGGCGTAATTATAGTGTTATTTATATCATTTTGCCTCTACTACTAGTTGTAATAGATCGGAGATCGAACAGAGATGCACCGACTGGTCAATTTGAACTGATCTACAGGCAGAACGTTTCCACTCCACAACCCTACATGGGTATGAATCTGACAGTGCGAGGTTCGCCTGCTCCAAGAGGGAAGGTTCCACCGCCATCCTGGCAGTCGGCTGACGGCATCCAGCCGATCTCCCATCACACTAACATAGAGACGGCACTCAACTCGCTGGCTGATCATCTCGTAACTATCACCTGACTATTAGCTCTAACTAGACCGCTTCATCAGTTCAGTCAGGTAGCCATATCATCTTTTTATTTTTCATCTCGATCATCAGTACTGCACAGATATGTTCTCTTTGTCTGCCCCAGGTTATCCAAACATATTTTCTTTAGGAGGGGATATAGAATACGGATCTCATGCCCGCACACACTATTTTATTACTATTGTGACAATCATTCTTGTATATAAAATTTTTAGAATAACTTTCTTTAATACATTTTTATGTCGAAGTGGCATAATGCCTTCTATATTAAATTTAAATTTCTAAGTGTAATCTGAATACAACAGTATGCTGTGGGCATGGTTACCGAATTTTAAATATTAGCCTTTTCCTATTTTTTACATTATAAATGCTCATTATGAAAAAACGTAGCAACCTGAAGCACACAAAGCATCTAAACAGGGTAAATAAGTTTGTTTATTAGAGAGGTTCGCTTGATGAAATCCTTTTTTTAATATAAATATTAATTGCAATCATGAATATGTTTTCATTGAGGATTGAAAAGTTTGGAACAAAAGGTTAATACGTTAATAATAGCAAACAAAAAGTTCAAAAGTTATGGCTAAACAGATAATGTGTAATGTGTGTGCCGAAAGCATATACTTTGCCAATTTATTTATTTGTCAATTTAAGCAGTAATCTATCCATTCCATAATAAATTAATGTATTCTTTGATTCATAAGTTCATTTACATTTAAATACCTACACCTTGGCCTCCACATAGGGCTGCCCTGTGACGCTCATTGGAAAGGTACACGGCCCCCCTCTCACTCTCTCTCTCTTCCTTCCCCCCCCCCCCCAGGCAGTGAATTTAGTAACCCAACATTTAAAATGCATGATGATGGCAGATTACAGTTTAAACTAAGTTTGTCAACCCTGTTTTTAGTACATTGCTAAGTTCTAAGACTTGGTTTTGCTACATGTCTAAACCTTTTCGAGATCCATAACATTTCAAATCCAACCGATCAAAAGAAAATAATGGAACTTTGTTAAAGCAATATTTGTTAACATCAAGGTTAGGATAACCTTGATGTATTTTTATCAAAGGAGCCAATAGCAAATGGCAATCTCAGGCAAATCTCTTCAAATCTTTTTGCAGTGACGAAGAAGCTGACAAAGACCCAAAGCTTATTCGAATTGAAAATAACCTCTTCAGAACAGGCCGGTGCTTCTAGGGTATCGTAGAACCGCAGAGACTAGAAGTAACACGTTTTAATGTTACCGAACCGGTATCTCGATCGATGTACGACTATACGTGTCTCATATTAGTAAGCTATATTGGCAATTACTATTCTTTGAATAACTAAAGTGCTCAAATTTATCACAAGTCTTAGAAAACAAAAGTGGATATTTTTTTTCTTAATCCTGCGTAAAATAATTATAATAATGCCTATCCATTATCCAACCATAGTTGTCGTCAAACGCCGAAGAAAACAAGAAGACGAAGGAAAAGAATTGGAAATACAAGTGAGCGGAACGAATTAACTTGAGGGAAAACCAAAAATCTTATAAGTATTGGAGCAAGTACAACATCTTCGCTTTAAAAGCTTGCTTATACATTGGACGAGGTGCTTCCAAGCGGCAAAACATACTAAACTATTGTCTTGTTATAAATCATTTCTGTTTTGACACCTCATATCTTGCCACTGTTAAGACACCTATCAATTGCCTTTATTAGGATCCCTAGGCAAAACCGAGGACCCTAATAATTTTCTTTGTTTGTCTGTCAGACGAAAATTAAAGTCGTCACGATTGCACCTCCACCGGTCACGGCCATTTGTTTCCCCCGAGAACAGGCCCTGGGCATTGCTGGTCGAAGTCCAAATGGTAGAACCATTTACTTTATACACTAATTTATTTGCAAGTCTACGTTTCTGATCAAATGTGCTGCTGAAAGACCTCCTACAAACCAAGAATGGCGAAGAAGTTGTTCTACCTAGTCATAGGTTACCTTGTCTCAGATAAGCTGAAATCAACCTCTACCACGTAGATAAGCTAGACTTATCATGCCATGTGAAGAGACCCCCTGTGTACGAGGTATGGCGCTAATAGCTTTCTCGTGGCTGATTCGCCTTTAAAATCAAAATATTGAAATAAAAGAATAGTTTAGTATGTTTTGCCGCTTGGAAGCACCACTCGTAATCTTCAAAGATTAAGCTACTGTTTAAAGTGAAGGCTTTGCACGTTGTTCCTTCTATCGTTTCTAAGTTTTTTGATTGCTTATTTTGTACTATTTTATAATGTAAAAACATTTTGTTCTAAAATCTTCTTGGTCTAATAAGCTCGAGAATTATAAAACTCAATGGAATATACAAGCGTTTTGAGTCGTACACAGACCTGATTCAAATTTGTTTGAATTAAAATTGAGACGTGTACAGTACAGTCCCTAAATGATAAACAAGCGTCGATCTCTGTGTGAACTCGCTCCATCGAAAAGTGATTTTGAATTGCAAATCTCAATAAAATCTCAGCAAGATTCATTGAGAGTAGAGATCAGTTCATTGACATAAAAATATAACTTAAACCTTCAAATCCTCACACGCTGCTCTAACTGTGTTCGTTATATTATGTTCCCTCTATCGTTTAAGATGACGAATATTTATGGTTGAAGGCAGCCCTGTAAATTACACAGGTACTAGTAAAACAATATTATTGTTTTTATTGTTATAAAATTAAAGATTATTTAAGAAAACTTAAATCTTTGATATTATTTTTTATAACCTTCCAGTTGTATATTTATTCTAAAATACTAAAACGCCGACGTGTCATCCCATTATTCAATCATTTGCTTAAAAAAATATATTTTAAAAAGCATGAATGTTAGACTACACTTTCACCCATTTCATCATTCAGCAATCAATCATTTCATTCCAACTGCTTCCGATGCAGCATTTCATATATTTAGAAAATTCATTATATTTCAACAAAAAAATCTCACTTCAATACTAAATGTTGATTGTAGCCACTAAAGCAAATGCAACGAATGCCAATACAAGTATGTATTTGTTTTATAAAATTTAGTGATTTTTTTCACAACTTTTTTGTGCTTAAAAGTGCTTAGTTTGTAATTAAAAGTTTAGCTTAAAAATGATTTAGTGAAATATGTACACGCAATCATTTATTTATACGGATGTTTCCGTGTTTCTTGGGCAAATTTTTGTTAGTGTGATAGTGTACGGCCAAAGTGGAAGCAAATTCCGAGTCAGACTGAGATTCCGTAAATAGGCACGTGTTCTGTGCGGCTTCAGAAAGCAGGTGATGGCCGGGGTGGAACTAGATAAATGGCTCTCAGGTCATATTATTTGTAAATATAGATTTGTCTTTAGAAAAAGTAAAGTGTTTGTTTCTTTGCCACATTAATTGTTCATTTTAAATTAAAAAGAGAAAGGATTTGTGTACATAAAATCACTAAGTTGAGGAGTATTATGGAGAATATCACCATTTGTATGGTCTTGCTTACCATCTACAAAAATTTCATCTGCAATATACATATACATACAAACACTTATCACATATATTCCCATTACATTAGAGTAATTCTTTAATTTCTGTCCCATGTTAGAGAACTCCTTTATGGATAGGCGGTTCATTATCTATGATACTCTAGAGACAGACTAAAGGTCGCCTCTAGAAATGTTTTGATCTCTACGAGTATTATTGTTTACCTTTTTCTTTCATTGTATTTCTTGACACATTACATTTATTGCGTTACACTTTTCTACTTAATCTCCGGTGTCGTTGACGTATTTATTTAATTTAGTTAATGTTAGAAGCAAGACAAACTTCTACAAAACAACCATAAAAATATACTGCAAGCAAGAACGAAGAAGTAAATACACAGATGTTTATTACTAAGAAAAAATTATAAACAACAACAACAACAGTCTGTGCTCGCCGATAGCAATTCAAATCCTACACTAGAATGGCTTTGGCATTCCTGTAAACTATCTGCCTCCAAAACCTGCGCGCGCAACCATTTATCTGCTTCCTCTACGGCCACACGCTAGACTTTAGAACAGCCTATTTATGGCGCCCAACATGGGACATAGCCGAGGATAGTAATATTATATATTCTTGTTATGAAAAAAAATCGTATATTTTCATAAATTTAGTATTACTAAAAAATGAAGCCACATCCTTTTATATATATATATATATATATATATATATATATATATATATATATATATATATATATATATATATATATATATATATATATATATATTCTGATGGCGTAAATCATTGCTGATCGATATTAGCAACTACCTAAAAGCTTATCCTCTGGCATCAGAACTCAGTCTTGATTAATCAGTCTCGCGTAAATCCTTTAGTAAATATATATTTTTTATTTAATTTTATAACTTCTTCGTCATATTTGTAATTATATTTATTTTATTATATGTAACTTTTTTACTTTTGTATTCGAGTAATCTACTTATAACAGAATTTTCATAGCACAATAGGAATTAATTTTAAATTGATATACTTTTCTTCATAATCACATACATTCATATGCTACGAGGTGCATTTTCATTCATACACTGACCAAAAACAACACAATATATAATGAAGGCGAGTCAAAATTATTTTTAAATATTTACTTATCACACATTTATGACACATTTTTTCAAACAATTTAAAGGAAAACCTGGTAGTAGAGCATAGATAATAAAAAAAACTGTAGTTACGAGAATTAAGGATCATATTTTGCATATACATTAGAGAATAAACTAGGCATCGCGAGGAGTTAACATTAAAGCAAGCGCCCTTAAATTTAAATAAATATTGAATATTTAGACAATAGTTTATGATGTGGCAAAGTTGAAGATTATAAGAGTGAAATATAAAGAAGGGAATAATAGATAAGGTAGTAGGGTGCCTAACTAAAACCTTACATACTACTACTACTTCACCCACCCCACTGCTCCTTACAAGAACTATAAAATGTATCACTTCACTGAAAAAAATATGTTGCTTGTATTGTTGAAATTTTACATGCCTGTTTTATAGAACCTTTGCCGATTTATATAAAATTTTATTAAAATCGAAACGTTTAGATCCGATTTAACTTTTAGCAATTTTTATTATACGTACACCAACAATGACACCTCACTTCGTGTCAGTGTTAATTTTATTTGGAAAAATGTTTGCTTTATCGAATAGATAAAGAAATAACCTTTTTTCGTTTGTGCGAGTGTTGCACGCGAGCTCGTAGACGGACATAAGCGTTAGCATTGGAGAATGAAACGTTTCTACCAAATTTAGTGTCGGTCATAATTTGCAGTTATCATCGCGTAAAAGTTACTGACAGACAAACAGACAGGCAGGGTGCATATTGTTTTGGATAGATGTAAGAAGGCCGCTTCAATTATAGCTTGAGAAATTAATACTGCACGATAAATGATTTTAAAAAAATCGTTGGAAAGATAAGTAAATATTTAATGAGGGGGGGGGGGGGGGGGGGCAGGGGTATTAATTTCAGTTTATGCTTTCAACCACTTTTAGTAGTTAATGTCCTTCAAAAAGTAACTGCACACTTCAAATGATAATTTCACACAAAAATATCATCTTTAGTACCCAAAATAGTTTATTTTAAAAACCTCTTGACTAGCCTTACAATATATATCATCTACACTACAACAGTTAATCATATTCATATTACGCTTCATATATTTCACAAAACATTCATAATAACACGTTTCAAGGTTACTACACACTTTATCCATGTAATATTACTCTCGCTGTACATTGTACATAATATATCATATTCATCAACGTTCATTATCAGTGGCGTAGGTAAAGAAAAACAAAAACGCGTCCTCTTTAAGAGCTTTAGGAGTGTATTAAGAAAATCTCTATCCCTATGTTAAGAACTGTATTGAAAATTAATTTTTTGAAGTTACATATTTAAAAACAAATAAATAAAAAAAAATAATAACTTTCTCTCATTTTTATTCCAATAATTTATTTATTTTATTAATTATTAATTAGGGATTATTTTGTTTTGTTTTGCTATAACACTGATCATATGTGTCGTCAGGTAAGTGAGAGCGATTTGCTTATTAATTGTGATGAGCGCAGCGGGAGCAGCGTGGTTGGAGAGGAGGGTAGCAAGGAAGCGAGCGAACTGTCGTCGCGAACTGCTGCAGGTGGAAGGAAACGTACAGAGAGACGCTGCGCACTTTATAAAAAACATTCCTGCATGGCACCCTCCCATAGGAACTTCTCATCTCTTGGATTCCACAGCAGATCTCACAGGTCTTTACTGTGATTAGCTCATTTTTTCCTAAACAATGTTTCTAATATAAGTTAAGTTATAAGCAAAGAGTTGAGAAAGGGTAGGTGGAACAGAGTGCGCTTCATAAAGTTGACAGCAGATGGTGCTTCCAAATGGCACATCATGCTAAACTATTACATTGTTATCAAAGAGCTTAGAAATGGCATAGATATAAGGGAAGAATCTTTCTATGTATATGAAATTAAAGTTTTGTCTGTTCATTGATCAGAATTGGACAATTTTTCATTTCATACATTTCGAAAACCAAAACCGGCCTTCATTATATTTCTTTCTAATATGACTGAACGACTGTCGCCACGGTCCAACTATAGGCTCAAAACTAGCTGAATGAAACTGGCTTCTAGCACCACATGCTGCCACCAAAGTTTGAGCCACTCTTTTACTCACTAAGCTCCCTATACTCCTTCTAATCACTTTGCTTTGGTAAGAAAGAAGAAAGAGTGATAATAAATAGGAAGATACATTGTATACTTCACTCTTGTACGAGCGTTGCTGAGGTTAGCGCCGCCAAAGGTACAGGGGAAAAGAGGAACTAATTCCCTTGTGTACCTGTAAAATGTTCTTCCATCTAGACGGATCTTGAATCTGAGTGACCTTCTGAGTTTGAGGTAAGTGCTTTAGACCACGCGGCCATCAGACAAATGCCCCAGGAGGAAGTAAATTTGGTGACAAGTCAGTAAAATACCCATTTTACCCTATTAGTTCCACTTTATGATGGAGGAAGAAAAATAACACCAGTCGAGCGAAGATGGACGTATTTACTGCTGTGTGTAATTATTACTGCAGCAGAGCTAATAGCAACTAGCTCTCTCGCTCGCTAAATTACTCGCCATTGAGTAGTTAGTAAATTTGCCCACGTGTAATTGAGGCTTAAGTGATCGCACGTCCCGTTCGAATGAATAAATAAGGGGCAATACGTGAGCCATTATGATTCTTGTAGACGAGAGGAGTTTTAACTTTTGTCAACGCAGGAAAACCAGAAAAAAAAATCTGATAGGGAGCCAATGAGAGTTCAAGCTTTTAAAGCTGTTAAAATCTCGAGCTCATTGGCTCTTCCTCGATTTCAGTCAAATGTCAAAACTCATCTCGTACCAACAGTAACATCTACGCTTGACTCCAATATGCTTTTACCCCATGTATAAATCTGTAGGTTTGATTTTTATAGATCTTATGTTTATGTGGTGATTAATATGACACTTGTTTCACTTAATTTTCCATGATAATATGGTAAATATTAAGTTTTGTAAGTAATCTGGTGTATTTATGAACGAATGAATCACCCGAGTGTAACCGTCTATTGTTCTACCTTCTCCTCCCCCCCCCCCCCCCCCCCCCCTTCTCCTCTGTATGTTATGTGCATGAGTAAGATCATGTACATATAGATAGACACGCCCCTTCCCTTACTCATTGAGACTTGAGACCAACATCATTCAAGGCTGTGACATCACGGGAGGGCATAACCTTTCTTCTTCTTTTTTAGTTTTTGCTATTTTACTTAATACCTACATATTCAACTTAAAACGAATACTTTGTAGGACATAAATTAAAGCTGAAAATGTATGTCTGTATTTATTCAAGTCAAGTAAAATTTATTAAAACTACATACTTCCAATATGCTAAGTTAGTTAAACGTTTCATGATAAGACTTTTTTCAGTTTTAATTATTTATGTCCTGTAATTTTGTATCATAAGTTACAAGAGTTATTAGGTAAAATAGCAAAAACAAAAAAGTATTTTCACAAAAAGTCCAACGAATCTTACTAAACTTTCTCAAATAGGTATTGATACTGTAATTAAATCCCATTATATCTCATTTAATTTATTTGTTTTTACACATAAAAAGTATCCAACAGTTTTTTTTTTTTTTTTTTACTTTTTATTTCGATTTTCAACAAAATCAGATTTATTGCTTCCGAGCTTACCGAAGGTAAAGGAAGCTATATGATCGTTCTCAGGAAAGAAATTGTTTTGTTTTTGTTGAAAATATTTTGTCTTTGATTTCAAAAATCCAAGAGAGATATCCGTTTCAGACATCAGGGAACATTTTTTGTTCCTTGTCTGTCTGTCGGTCAGTCGCACATTTTTTGCAAACCAACATATTTTCTTAAAAACTACTCGTCCGATTTTAACGAAATTTTGATGGTAGGTCATAATTAGCCCAATGTTGGATCCATATAAGTTGCAACTTTCTGCACCCATTTGTCTCTCTTCCACATGCGCACAAACTTACATTTATTTACACCTATATCTTCAAAAGTGTTCATCTGATGTTTTAAGAAATTTTGATGGTTTGCCGAAAGTAGCCCCCAGATTAATTTCAACCGTCTTTGCTCTTTAAATTTTGCTTAATTGATACTTTAATTCATGAAAAAATCAAAACAATTTTGACAAATATAAAAAACGGGTGAAAATTATATGTTGTAAAAGCATAATTTATTCATTTTTTGGTAAACCTAAATCTTTTTCGAAAAAAAAAAAAATCCTACAAATTACAAATAGTATAATAAAAATAACAATAATGTTCCGTTTATTTCTCTAAACAATATTGTATTTGTCATATACATACTGCAAGACTGGACCACGGTATTTTATAAGTTGTAAATGGTATGGCAGGGAGATCTAACGCTATAGTACTAAGGATTATTATAGATGGCAGCTAAAGGGAGGAGCGTGTCTATCTATATATATATACATGGTCTAGGTCTAAAGTTGCTACCCTTGTTTTATTGCCTCGTAGTTATAATGTTTATATACTTATTTATTTCTGAGTTTGATTATTATATTTATTACAATAAAGTAAAAATGTTTTTGGTCGAAGGTTGTACAAGAAGCAGATGAGGATAAACAGCGTTCTTTTGAGCATGAGACGTGTAAGTGTGGCTCCAACCAGTGACCTTTTACACTGGCGACAGAGGGTCGAACATGCGAGGGCACTCTGCAGCTCAGCAGTGGCCAGGATGACAGGGGAAGAAGAAACAGAGGCGAAGATAGGCAAGAGACCCAGGGTGGACTGGGGCAGGCCTCGTAAATCCAGCAGAAAGAAGAAGGCCAAAGACAAAGATAGGACCAAGAGTGTTGACGATATCAGAGTTTGGAACGAAGAAACCCAAGACGAAACCAAAACATCTCCCTCAGACAATGAGAACTTCAACGAGAAAAGAACTAAAACTGTAATCGGTCTCTCTCGTAATTCAAGTAGCCACAATGAAAAACCTACATCCAGGACGAGTTTATCATCTAAAGGAAGACTTTACCAAGAGTGGAGAGGTAAAAGTAGATTCAAAAACATCAACACACAAGAATGCACAGCAACAAGTGGACTGACTGTTGAACCAACCAAACATATGCAAGCAACAGAAGATAAAGTTCCAAATACCAAGAATAAAGTATCGCCAGGTAGATCACCACGATCATTATCGCCTTCAGTAAACATTCGAGGAGTCGGTTCACCAAGAGCACCACGTTCTTCTGTTGTAACAAAGCCTCGTTTATCTAAATGCAAACCTAGTCATGTAGACAGATCTCCTAGTCCTGCGTTCCGTTCTCTAAGTCCTCGAATCAGCCCCTTAACTCCAGGTTACTTTGATCTTTCAAACACATCTACTTCCCTTGAGCCTAAACATTACCTGAGCCCATTCACCGCTTTGGATGTAAACAATAACTGGCCTGTAGTTCACAATCACAAGTACACATTTAAATCTACGTCGATGATCAACCTCCCGGCTTTACTCAAAACCAAATAAAATTTTATGACTTACCACCAACAAAAATGTAAAAAAAAAAAAAAAAAAAAAAAAAAACTAAGTAAAATAACTAAACTTAATATATTTTTATTTAAAACACTTTTTTTGATTATTCAGCTGTAAATAATAAAAATAATTATTTTATTCTGTTAACTATTTATTTTTTCCTCCTTTGAAAGAACTATCTTAGAAGTCTCACTTCAATCTAAGAAAATTCTGATGAGCATAAAAAAAAACAAAAAAAACTTTAGTTTTGGAGGGCTAACTGCTACAAGAGTTTGTATAAACAAATAATATGAACAAGGCGTTAAAAGAAAAGCTATGGGAAGACAGCAAAAAAACATGGATAGTGTTGTAGATACATATCTGGGTGTTGATGTCACATGTTCCTTTGTATTGACTTAGTTTTTATAAAATATTATGAAATCCATGGGCTTAGTGGTACTTCTTAAGATTGTTACTCCCCTATGTGTTTTTGGAATATAAATGGCTTTGACTCAATAACTATTAAGACAAAGGGACGTTTAGTCTAATGTACTTTGGGACAAAGGAATATCACACTTCTGCTTTTATAAGGGGAGTAACAATCTGAAGAAGAACATTCCGTATACCTTCTTTAGATTGTTACTCCCCTCTCTTTTATATGTAAGGGGAGTAACAATCTACAGAAGTGCCGGCTTAGTTACCCAATAAATGATGTCAGCAAATTAAGTAGTATAAATCGCAATTAAACGACTGGAACTCTTCATATAGAAAGAAAAGACATGAATATACTTTATTCTCTAAACTTGAAATATAATAATGCAATAAAAATAAAAGGATGGCTTCTTGTTAACTAAAGTTAATCCATTACCAACATGTTTAGTATAGAGTATGCAGTACTTTTATGCTTTGGTACCCACCTAAAATAAGAGGACATGAGGCAAAACTTTAGTTGAGTACCCCCAGAAAGTATTAAGACAAAGAGATATTTAGTCCAAGTAGTATCACATTTCAGTATATATAAGTAATAATACCCCTTAGTCTAACAAATTATTAAGACAAAGGGATATTATCACTTTTGTGTGCAGAAATTGAACCACCATGAGATTGTCTGAGCATTGATATTACAGGCCTAAACCTACTGAAGCATAACTCTTTCGAGAAGCTCCCCTTTTATAAAAAATGCAGGGTGGATAATGACCAGGGGGCCCAGTCCGAGAATGAACTAGAGTTCGGTCAGAGGTGGCGGTCACCCATCCAACTACTGAAACCCTCCCGGTGCTGCTTAACCTGATAGATTGAGAGCCAACCACTTCCCCATACAAGCTTACTAAGGCCCCCTCTTACACACACAATACTCTTGAAAGCACTGTTTTCTATTAAATATTCCCCGAATTAAAGTTTACTACCTTGTTTCTATGAATACATCTTTTTATACCTTAATTGACAATTTTATTTTAATATAGCTATCCATGAATAAGCGTGGCAGGTATGTGAATGTTAAAATTAAGACAATTCTTGCAGAAAGATGAAGTCCCGAAAGTTATGGATTGACTGCATAAGACAGTCAGTAAAAATTATAACAAAATAGATTTAGGTAAAATGAAATTATAATATGTAATTGTAAATAAATAGGTCAAGTGTGTGCTAGTCAGCACACAGCGAGGGTCCGTAGGCCACACTGTATAGTTTAAGTAGTACCCTATTGATGGTGTTTTTTAAAATGCTAAAAAGCTTACTTTGAACTATCCTATGGGTCTGATATTCTCAAAACACATAAACAAACTTCTGATAAAGTATTTTTTTGCCACTGAACCTGACTACAACCATATAAATACATCAAAAAGACCATAGTCATAAAAAAACGTATTTTGTCAATAAAAAATAAAATAATATTTTTTTCCAAATTTCCAAAAAGTGGTATCTTTACTTTTGGTTGAAGAATGTTCAGGCATTTTTTCAGATTTTTTGCACTTCACATAAGCGAGATAGAGGGGGGACACGTTTCACACCCACTTCAAACTTGCCTACGCTCGCCCTATCAAAGTTATAACCAAAGAATTATATATTTTTGTAATCAGCTCGACGTACCCTTTCATATGATACCCCTCACGGTGTCGAAAAAAAAAAAAAAATTAACCCTTAAGTGTTTTTACCCTAATTTTTTTGAAAAATATTTTTTTTAAGTCGCTATATTTTTAAAATATGTGGGCAGATACAAGACACATACATACCAAATTTCAAAGTGATCGGATGAAAGGTGTAACCGTGAGAGCACGAGAGAGGACGGACGGACAGACACACGCAGGAAAATATAAGGGTCCTTGGTTTTGCCAACGGACCCTAAAAAAAAATACAAATTTAGGAAGCAACAAACACATTTATTTTATATTTATATGTTTTATATATTATATATTTTTTTATCACATATGTTTACATGAAAAACCAAAACATCTTAACTCCTCTCTTAAATTTTAGATTTTCATTTAAAACAAAATAAAACTTAAGGAATAATAACACAAATGTAAGAAACACTCAGTAAAACAACATACCAAAGAAAAAACAGCAAAAATATTAATACATATATTTGTTCTAACTTTTATACATGCAATGGTATTAAGAGAGCACCTTTTTATAATTTGTTTAAAAATTATAAATTTAATAATTATTTAAAGTATTTCTTATACAAAACATTGGTTGTATTGGCAGATATTTTGTGGTAAATAGTCATAATGATAATTATTGTACACTTAACTTTCTTTCATGTATGTTCCTTAATGAACCCTTTACAAATTAATCCCCTCATCCCCTTGAGCCTCTGGGCTCCACACTAATATCTCCATGACCCCTGCCCACACTATCTTTTGTACTTATTACACCTGTTTCTTTAACTCAGTCTATGTAAATTATCATTGAAATTAGTCAAAAGACTGGAACAATTGTGTGGTTGGTATTTTTATGTATATTGTGGTTAGACCATTACAGATCATTTAAAAATCAAACCACCAATGTTTTTATTTAAGTGTGTGCTAATTATCATTGTATTTCTTATATGTTTCATACTTAAAATGTTCAATAAGTATGAGCATAGTACACCCATTACCAACATATTGAGTAGTACACACCAATAAGTATTTAAAAAAAAAAAAAACTTAAAATGATTTAAATGAAAATGAGTTTAGTTTACAATTACAAATAAACAAGTAAGTACAACAAAAAATATTTGAGACTAGTTTTTACAATTTAATACTGATACACAATAAACATATAATACAGTTACATAAAAAAAAATATAATAATCGGCAAGATTACATATACATAGTTACAAACTTTCTAAAATAAATTACAAAAATATTTAACCAATTATATAGGAAAAGTGTAAGAAGGTTAATTATTAATATACAAAGAGAGAAGAAAAAAAATAATATTAATTTTCCCCCAAATTAAATTCTTGGGCTAGCGGTTTCTGTACTTTATAGCCTCCTTCATAAAAACGGCTAACGACTGCCAAAATAGACCATTTAATTGTTTGATGAAGAGCTCTCTGATCAGAGTGGTTGTGTTGAACCAGGGTTTCCTATAATGCCTTAAGGCCCTACCACACTTAAAAGTTAAAAAAAAATTAAAATGAAAATTTTATTGGTTCTAAGCAAGGTATCAAAAATCTAAGTACAGGCGTCATTCCTAATTTTAATGCTGGACAATTTGAAATAGGGCTATTTCAACTCCATACTACAATAAATACTACAACAATTTCAGTACAACGAGTTGCGCCAGTACTATTTATCATAGGAAGTTGAAATAGGGCTCAAATTGCACAGAACCAAAATTGGGATTGAATACTGTACTTAAATGTTTGATATCTTGCTTATAACCAATCAAATTTTCATTTTTCTGTTATTTTTAACTTTTTAAGGGCGATAGAGCCTTAAGATGAGAAAAACGGCCACATAGTAAACAAGTCATCATGTTCATTTAGATTACACATTTTTATCGCACATTAGTATTAAATTGTAAATAAACCAGTTTTTTTTCATTGAATTGCCTTGAACTAGTTTTTGTTGTGGAAATTCTCTTAATTAAACCATTGCATAATAGAAAAAAAAAAAATAATAAATGAAGTTATAATAACACTAAAAGGAACCTTTCGTTAATGATATAAGTCTTCAAAACATTTTCAAAAAAAACTTTTCCTTTTTTGACTAATAGAGGCAAATCTTTAAATTACAAGTTAATAAAAAAAAATTAAAATCAAATTTATATTAAGATGGTGAAATTTACTATGAATTTGAATGTATGGATATCACATATAAAAAATATGGTTGGCACTACTCATACTAAACTTTCTCATTTACATAATTACTTCATTCATGATGTTACATCATTTCATGGATGAATGTTTATGTTTTCCATTTTAGTTGTTACACGATTTCAAGCTTGAATGTGATTGATTATTCAACATATTATCAAGATTTACCATAAAAATAATTCTACCCTGCAGGAAATAGAACACTTAACCCCTTGCTATTTGAAATGATCAATATTTTCTTAGAAAACTAGATTTATCCCAGGAAAAGGACCTGGTTAAATCCGTATTTAAATGGAGTAAGTAAGTAATCCATTTATTTGAATTTTACATTTTAAATATTATTAAATATTTAATATACAAAGATAAAATATTCTATGTTCTAAGTCAGGTTGCTGTGAATAGTAAATGGACTACAATTCAATTTTTTTTTTAATTAAAACAAAAAAAAATGGTTGGAACTGTTAACAATAAATTAATGAGGTTTTTGGAGGGGGGTGTTTTCTCAATTCTACCTCAGGGTATGATTTTCCCCAATAAGTATAAACAAATTTTAAATTACTTCAGTAGTTTAGGCCCATTGCATCTGCATAGAAGAGAGAAAGACCTTAAAAACGCTTTAGGCTCAAAGGGTCATAAAATGTGTAAATCCATCAAAATCGATTTTTCACACCTCTTAATTCTTCTTCTACATTTACTTCAATTTTACATGGAAAAGTAAAAGAACAACTAGACTTAGTAAATGTACAGTTTTTTTTTTTAATATTCTAAAGAAAAACTTGACAAAACATAGCAGCCATTCTATGGTTTTAAATTTGATAAAAAACAAAGTACAATTTAATTAACAAATTTGCCTCTAATTTCAATTTATGGAAGCCTCTCTCAATATTATGTAATATATTATACACCATAAACTTAAACTCACACATCATAAGACATAATAATAACAAAACAAGTTTGAGGATTCTGCAACTAAATTTTATCTTTTTAATAATATAAAATACTAAATTTAAAATTTACATAATTATTATCCCACTTGCACTACATAAAAAAAAGTATAATTTATACAATAATTTTTCTTCTAATGTGGAAGTATAATAATTATTTAAATTTAAAATAATTTGTTAAGTGTATTGTAATAAGAAGATCAACTAATGATTAGTACAACACAAAAAGTCAACTATTGAAGAATGATTTTACAAAGAATTATAGTTATAATGATTGATTTCTTGATGAATTAATGAGAAGTGATTGATTTCGCAAAGAATTAATGACAAGTGATCGATTTCACTAAGAATTAATGATAAGTGATTTATTGATGAAAGGGAAATTTAAGTGGAAGTAGAAACCTTTTCTTAAGGTTACAACACATTTAAGGTTATTGTGCTTGCGTTTGGAAGCTTATATTCAATTTTTTTAAATTTAATTCTATTTAAATTAAAAATGTAGTTGTAATTTGCGAATTAAAACTAAGTTTTACCAAATTTACAATAATAAAAATTACTTTGAAAGATATTTTAAAGTTCAAAAGTAATTTGTAGTTATAGAAAAATGAACAGATAATTAACTATAACTGATATATATTTAAATATTAATTTTATTAAATTATCCATAAAATCAATTAAATGTCATTATAAAAAAAGAAACAGGTGAACAGAAGATGTTAGGACACATATTTTTGTATTTTCAAGTAATTACTTACTGTACTTTCAAAGTTACTGCAAAGAAATAAATCATTATTCTGTTGCCTAGTTTAAAAACTTGCTACTAGGGTGCGCTAGGGATAAGTACAAAGGATAGTTGCCTTTATTTACTGAGCAATTTTATAAGAAACTCTAAAAAAATGACACCTCTCCTCAAAATTCTTTAAATGTTTAATATAATTTTAAATTTAATCTTTGTTTTAATTTAAATTATCAATTTAAAATATTTTTATTTTTAATTAATACAAATCTGTGCAGTTTCCTCATTCAACTATAAAGAATAATAATAATAATAATCGTTTATTTTGTAACAAATAAATACAATTCAAAAATGTTATCAATATAACAGCCTTGGTCAGTGAACCATCAGGCGCAACTATAAACAATATAATAATATTTTAAAAAAAAAAAAAAAAATCCAATAATGATAAAAAACGTAATAGAGATTTGGAAAAAAATATATATATATTTTAACAAAAGATAAATTTAACAAATTTTACACAGAACTAAAAACCAAGTTAACTTAATTAGAATATGATAGGTAAAATACTGTAACTGAAACAAAATTATAAAATTTAAAGGTTTTATTTAACATATTAGTATTTAAATCAAATTATAATTATTATTAACTACGGGAAACAGACAGAGAAAAATACACTCCAGCGCCAGGATTTGAACCACAGGTCTCCTGTATTTCCAGTACAGATGCTCTTACCATAGTCTGTTTCCCGTAGTTAATAATAATTATAATTTGATTTAAATTAAAATTTAAACTTTCCGTAGTATGAAAACTACCAAAAACTTAAAAATCATATTAGTATATTAATATTTGAAGAGATATTTTTAAATGTCAGTTACAATAATTAACCTCTCAGATACAGAAATATTAATCAAAACAATATAAAATTAATAATATTAAAAAATAAATAAATAAAACATACATACTCAGTAAAATCTAAGTGTTCATTTTTATTCCTCTTAGCAGAAGAAGATGTCATATCAATGAACACTCAGTCTATAGTATCAATCTGCTCAAAGTAATCTTTAAGCACATTAAAATTTGATATAATGTTCCAGCACATAAGTACTATTTATTTATTTCTGCTTCTTTTAATTCCCAATCAATGCAATATCATTTTATAACAGATTAGAGGTTTTGACTAATTTACACATCTTCTCGAAGTAATTATTCCCAAAGAAAATTAAAATTTTCCATTATGGTGGTACCTTTAAAAGGCGTGGTACCTTAAATTAGCAAAATATAAGATTATTTATTACAGAAAGTTCTGCCACATTACACATCTACTCGATGTAATGGTAATAATTGTCTCACCTCAGTGGGAATTGAACCGATTATTTCATGTTTTCATGTTGCAGGCAAGCACTATTACTACTCCACTAAGCAGACTATAAGGTACAGATTTTTAATATGATGTCTCACCTCCCTGGGATTTGAACTGTAATTTTTTAGTCCTATGCAAAATTTGTTGGACCTTGTATTTTGGAGAAACAAAAATAAAATTATACCACTTTACAAAGTTATTTTTAATGTTATATGTTTGTTTAAAAAAATAAAAATAAATAAAATAATAATTCCTTAAAATTTATGGAACAGGAGAATAATATTTTGGTAACTAAAAAAAAGAAAAAACAATGTTAAAAATAATTATCACAAAATATATTACTACAAAATTTAAATAAAATACTAAAAAGAAAGGGGGAAACACCTGATAAAAGCCTAATTAAAATAAATAAAAATATATTTTCTTTTTTAAATAATAATACAACTTTGACTAGTATTTATAAATACACACATCATATTTTAGGATTTGTTCATTAGCAAGTAATTAATTTATTAACTTTTTTTTATAAATTTATATTTATTTTAATGCACAGTTTAAAATAGGAAATTATCAGTCAGGAAAACTTTTCTGTTGTTATTATTTTTACAATACATAAACACATAGATTGTTCTAGCAAGTTTGAAAGGACAGAGGGAACGGCCACTTTACATCAACTAAATACAATTATGAAACAATAGTGAAACATGTCACCACTCTAAGATTTGAATTAGATATTTTTTTATTAGTTTGGTGTGTTAACCTTATCAACTATGACGATCTCTGTGATTATTAATAATAATAAATTAATAAAATTATTTTATTTAAACAAACTTTTTTTTCACCAAGAGACATTTTTCAATTTAAAAAATCCACAATTATACTTATAAGCATACATACATAAAAATATAAATATTTTTGAAATATTGCACACATAACATTGCATGGCTAGAAATTATTTATTATTACTATATCTTATTTTATATATAATGTTAACTTGAACATTTCAGAATAGCCAAATAATATTGTTAAAAATGATAAAAAAAAAATAATAATAATTTAAAACAATTGTGATTATCAAATACCTTTTTTTTTTAATATGAGACACTCTGATACAAAATTATAAAACATGTATAAAAGAAATGAAGGTCAAGGACCTTCCATTTTAAAACATTTCAATTCATATTCAATGTCCTAAAACAATTATTATTAATAATTTCAATAATTGTAATAATTCTAAAATAATTAAAATTATACATTTAATTTAAAAATATTCTGCCAATCAGCGTGGCACAGAGCTTCATCGCATTCTATTATTACAATAGAAAATTACTATTGGTCACATGGAAATTGAAAATGTTACTTTTTGGACCTGTTTAGATTCCCAGTAGGGCCACACTTATTTCTATTCTAAATTAGATGTCTCACAGACATTTAATATCAAATAAAAATAAGACTAGTTTTAAAAAACTGTCCATATTTCTTCAAAATCAGTTGTTTTAACACCTATATCTTTATAAGTACTCGTCTGATTTTTAAGAAATTTGGATAGTTTGCCGAAGATGTAGCCCACAGATGGTCCCACATAAATTTAGCAATATTTAATGTGCGCAGGTAAGGCTAGGGCTATCTGCGGGCTACTTTAGACAAACCATCTAAATATATATTAAAAATCAGATGAGTACTTTTGAAGATATAGGGGTAAATAAATGTATGTTTGTGTGCCTGTGGAAGAAAAAAAATGGGTGCAGAAGGTTGAAACTTATATAGGACCATCATTGGGCTCATTATGACCTACAATCCAAATTTTAATCAAATCAGAAGAGTAGCTTTTAAGATAATATGTTGGTTTGCAAAAATTTGAGCAACAGATAGGCCGACGAACGGATCAGAGAGTGAAATGGATTTCTGTCAAAAACTTTTCATTCTTCAGAAACATCAAATATCTTCCTTTACTTTGCAAAAAGGGGGGGGGGATTACATAAATTAGACAATAATTAGTAGTAAAAGCATAACATCAAAGTAAGCATAACATTGAAATACCCAATAGAATACGAGGAAGCTATGTGCCACACTAATTGGCAGACAGCAGACAATTTTATTAATTAGTAAAAAAAAAAAAGTATTATTAATTTCTTGGAAAAATAAAGGAAATTAATGAAGAGAATCATTAAAACATGTTAGGCCAACTATAGATTCCAATGTCTACCAAACAAAAGCTATAAATTGTGCAACAGTAAAATCATTGAATAAGTTAAGATTTTTTTACTCCACATTTTAAAATATTCTTTTAAAAAATAAAATGGAATTAATTCCTTAAAAGTTTATTGGGAATTTGCAAAAAAAAAGCTCTTATTTCCTTTCATTTAATAAAATAAAATTTATTATTTGTTTAGCTTTTAAGGGGAAACAGTTATGGCTTTAGCCTCGAGATTAAAATAGATACATGCATGTAACATACAAACGAGAGGCAGGCAAAGGGTATTTTTAATTGTTATTTTTCTTTGACAGGTTAAGTGGATGAGGTATCCAAAAGGTATTTTAGGATGCCAAGCTCGTGTTCATAAAGACCTTTATAAGTAACAAGACTTGAGGTGCAAGCGACCATTTAACAGAAGCATCTTAAATTTGACTTCGTTTTTAGACCTAAAAATTCTTTACAAAAAGATGTAAAAGTACTATTTCTCATCTTAAATTATAAAAAATAACTGAAAACCATAGAACATGAATTAATATCATGGTAGACACACTTATAAACACTTCCCCAACCATGACTGATTAAGGCTGTTACAGCCAATTACAGTGTGGTTACAAGATAACATAAAAATTAGCCCAAAATTATCATGGTACTTCTGATTTTTATCTATTGGCACTGATTAGGATCAAGAGGCAAAATCCAGCTTTATAATATTGTTGGTCTGATTAAAGAAAAAAGTCAACCGTGGCACTGTTTTGTTTGCAGAAAAGAGGACCGCAATTTCTTCTGTAAGGTAATTCATGAAAATCAGAAGTGTGCTTGACCTGGTAAAAGAATAAGCATCAAAATTACCACGTCAACAATGATATTAATAGTATCGTAAAAAATATGGATGGAAAAAGTCAAACTTAGGCAGTGAAAAGGTAAAGAAGTGCAGGCACCTAACAAGCTAATGTTGTAATAACAAGAGATAGAGGGAATACCATGTACAATATGATGTGGTTAAAACAGTAGCATCATAAGGTTGTCGAAGAAGTTCGAAGAAGTTGTTGTCCAATTAAGTCATGCCCCTTGAATCAAGTTATCTTCGTACTTGTACCAATCTGATTTTATATTTATCACACCAAATACTTTTACAAACTAAGCAAGTTTTACTTACCAGTACTGACAAGAATTTCAAAACGGTGTAATATAAAAATTTTAAGATAGTCTGAGTTGGTAGTTTACAGAGGTCTTACTTAGTTAGCTGCGGAAGGCTAGTGAGAAGAAACTTGTTGGTAAAGTTTGGGCAACTCGGCTTCGAGTCTGACCACCCTGATCTTACTCTCAAGTACCCAAGGGAACTGCTTGGTGTCAGGTCGAGGGTCTTCAGGTTTGTATGTCACGTAGTAGGAAATCAGATCTTGAGAATGGTCACCATTCACATCAGTGATTAGAGCTGCAAAATCATAATGCAAATAAATAAACATCGAGAAATTAATGTTAAGAGTAGTTTAATGGAGTTTAGATAAGAACATTTATTAAAGGAATCTGCCTATAATAGAAATTTGTCTGTGGGTGACTCACCAATGTCCGACAATGTCGAGTAAAATTCAAATGATTTCGACAAAATTTGGCACACAGGTTCTTTTACAGATGCAGGCTGAGTTTGTTCAGCAGCACTATCGGAATGTATGCTCGGGTAAACATGAGCTTCATATTTTTTTTTTTTTTTTAGGTGGGAAAATCGAGATAAATATTTTTTTTTTTATTTAGTGAAACCAAAGTGACAATGAAATGATTAGAAAGGAGCCACATAATGCCTGGTTGTATTAGAGATTTTATTCAGAGAGCCTGACACATAAGCAACTCTGGATATGATGATATTGGATAAAGTGGTACTTTCTAAGGTGCACCTGACTGGTTTCATATGATGCCGTTCCAAGCCATACAACTCATGTTCATCTTTGTTGTAAGTGACGCAGATATACAGAAAGTTGTTTCCAACAAACAATAAACCTACTCATCGAACCTCAATACTCAAGAACCTATACTCAAGGAACCTACTCATAGTAAATAGAATTAAAACAGCGTGCATCAGTTTATTGTCAAAAAACCACATTGACTTGGAAACAGCTCAGTATTAAAAACTAGCTAATGTGGGTATTTGCCACTGTAAACTTATCACTTTTGCTCTGTGAGTTTTATTCAACATGGGAAATAGGATATTTAGAGTGATTAGTGATTAGGGGGGTCCCTGGTAGTTGCTACCCTGCATTGCTATCATTAATGCTTTGCAAACTGGAGGGGCCCCACACTTGGAGTTCACCTAGCATCTCATATAAATGGGTAGCTTCTTAAGCAAAGTGGCATCCATCCAGTTTTAGAATTCTGATGGAGCAACACTTGCTCCCGTGTCATCCATTACACATACAGTTGTATAAACTCTTTGACAGGGCTAAGCCCTCCTGGGCTGTTGACCACAGATTAATATTATAGAGTAATTATTAGGTAATAAGAGTTACCGGTGTTAGAGTGGAGGGAAGGCTGGCACTGATCAGGCCTAGACTCGTTGCACAGCCTGGTTATGGTTGTCTGCGAAGCGTTCACCACCTGAGCCGTCATCTTACTATCAAATGTTATCAGTACAATCCTCTCTGTTATACTCTCCAACCTCAGATCCCCCTTCTCCTGCAATTAAAACAAAAATATCAGCATTATGAACAAATAATGGCATTGTTGTTGGGTGATTTATTAAAGGTTTCCCTCCTGCTGATCACCTCCTTACTGTCCCTCAGGTTTTGCCTTTGTAATTCTGGATAAATTCAATAATAACTGACTATCTCTCCCTGTTTTCCTTAACCCTACTCTTTACCTTTCTACCCAGCAGTCTTTCTATAACTTCACCCATCGGACTTTAACCCATGGGCATTTATAGTCTAATTTACACACTGCATTAGTGATGGAATGTAAAAGTGTTATGATAAATGTTATTCATAATATATCTTAGACTAATATTTGCCTAATCTTGTAAACATCAATTATCTATAAGTCAGTTCCAACATCCTTCATCCACCATCTCATCCTGATTGACCACCAGCAACCTCATCTATCCTTGCCTTATCTTCCTTACCTCGTTTGCAAGTAAAGGAATCTAGCAGCGAGGTATTTCAACCCCAAGGCTTAAAGCATCAACCATTCCTTTATCCATTTTTTTAAACATTGTATGCGGTTCCTAGCAAAAGGTCGAGCATCTATCATTTTTGGAAATGTTGTAAGGGTGATGCCCACTAGAAAAAAAACCAAGTTTGCAGAAATGAAAGCCCTGAGCCAGCAGATTTATATTAAAAAAAAAACAATATAATCATTTTTTAATTGCTATTTGTATTTTATTTTTTTACAGTCCACATAACTTTTCAAATGTAACCATATGCGCACCCTAGGAAGGTGAGTGCATAAAGCTAAACAAAGCTGAGAAAAGTTAAAAAATATATATACGGTTAATCTGTCATTATATTATGTTTTATTTAATTAGTACCTTAGAAGGAGGTTTCCAGTGCCAGAGTTTGAGAAGGAAACCGGAGATGTTAGGCTTGAACTTAATAGGTAATGGCTGCATCAGATAAGCAGCTGTTTCGTTGTACTGCCAGGCTGTGGTACCGTCGGCTGACGATATGGTCACATTAGTAGTACAGTCATCAGGACATGGACCGGAGTTACGGTACTGAATCAACAAGCCGTGGTTGTTGACAGGGCGAGGTCGACCCGCAGCAGCACGCACTCGTACCTTGGCATTCATCACTCCGGGAATAGGGACCAGCTTACTTACAGTTACTGAAACAAATATTATACATGGCTGGTCAATCCCACACTCTTCACTAGTGTAACCTCTAGACATCTAGTGGATTTGATCAAAGATCTATGACGATTTTTGTGTCGATGGATATTGTAGGTGTGAGTGATAATACAATTTGTTGATTTATATTGTTAAGATTATCTTAACAATATGTCGTAAATTGTATTATCACTCACACGCATCTCATAATTTGTTATCTATTATCTAATTGGTACCTTAAACAAAAGGTTGCAGGGGGCCAATTCTGTAAGTATTTTGATATATTCCAAACTAGGGGTATTTATCAAATTGTTGATATACATCATACTGAATCTTTAAAGTGATACCAGTGCTGTTTGTGGCCAAATACTGAACTATCCAGAGAATTTGTTATCAAGTGATAATGATAATTCAGCTAAACCCCTTTTGACTCTTCGTAATTTAGTTTCTTTAACATTCATTTATAATTTAAAATACTAATAACTTGTAAGTTATATGACGTGACTTATAATATAATATTATTAATAAAATGAAAAAAAGAAGTAAATGATAAAGTACATATTAAAAAAACTTATTTTAATAAGTATACTTTATTATCAAAAAAAAATATATATATATACATATATTACTGTAACGGGGATTTGGTGAGTGAAATAATGAAACTGGTTAATATTACTTGGCTTCCCCGTTACATTACCGTCAAAATAGAAACATAATAAAAATATATAAAGCAATAAATCACCCTTTACAAACGATAAGTCCAATAAAAGTTATTTCAGAGATTGAAAACAATAATGGCAACACTCTGTTTTGATTTTCAGATGTAAATACATAATAACAACAATTTTAAGTAGTAATATATCACACACAAAGAATACATTTTTTTTTTTTTTTTTTTTGTGAGTTTTACAACAAAACAAAGTTACAGATTCACAATAAAGTTGTCAGGGCTGCACAGACTATTTTCATAACAAATTTTAAAACATAATCGCATCAAATGTGGTAGAGAAGAAATCCAGATATGTTAGGCTTAAACTTGATAAGTATTCCCAGCATTCCTAGAGAACACCTTTGAGCAATAATAATAGCAACAATAATAATAATAACTGAGCACTAAGAATAAAGTAATCCCACTAGGCCCACAAATTGCTCATTCAAACATTAGTTGCCTCGTAGAAGAGAGGTAATTATTGACAAGAGTGCAAATTGTTTTCATTTTTAGCTTGCCAATATAAGATTTTCTCTTGGGATTGATCACACTTTAAGGGGAAATTTAAATAAAAAGCGTAAATTCCATTTAATCAAAATTGATTTAGAATAGAACTGGGGAAGTAAACAAGAGGATATACTTCAAATTTACTAGCAAATCCTGTTCTGCTAAAAAGATACAAAGCTTCTTGGCATATATTTAGCCCCCTTAACTAGTGATATCCAACAAAAATTCTTATTATATTACTGATTAATTTTAAGAATATTATCAAACCTGAAGAAGAAAGAATACAGTCGAATTTAAGCTGAGCCAAGTTCTTTTCAAAAGTCAAGTTGGCAGCATTGCTACAATTTGTCGGTTCGTTTGTAATAGTTTTACCCTCTCCTCCTGATACCACCACCACATTCACAGGACCATTTTTCTTTCTAAAATACAAACAAACAAATGGGTTAAACAGTATGTATTCATTAATCATTGTTTAGATATGTTTTGCTTGTAATGATTTATCAATCTTTATTCAGTAAACACTTGTTTGATATTATTTAACTATAATTTAAGGTAACCTGTTTTGTTTCCTGGATTCTCGTGGTTCCTAGTTTGTTAAAATAATAAATTTGATATACATAAAATAAACTATTAGTATTTATAAATATAATATTGAATGTATCTTCTTTTGGGGTCTTAGTCCCGTTTAAAAGCCTACGTCATTACAGGACAGGGGTTATCCAGCCACTTTACTCATCTACTCGATGAAATCATCAGTGTGAAACAATGTCTAACCCCTCCAATTCCGGGCTCACAGCCAGAGTTTAGACCTTGGTTTCAGAGTCGAGTGCCCTAACCTCTTGGCTACGATGGCCCTCAATAAGATAACAATATATCTTTTTGTTTTACATACTAGTAAGAATATTAAATTATAATAATGGTTATCAGTCTCAAGTAGGCATGTAACTTAGAAAGAATCAACAGCAAAAAGTAAAAAATTGGTTGTATTGACCAATATTATATTGTAGTGATCAAGCATAATGATAATTAGTACACACAGGTAGTTTAAATTGAAATAATCTATAATTGCCTAACCACAAGATACTTAAAAATATCAATCAGACGATTGTTTCAGCATTTCAACATTCAGTCTTGTGTTTTCTTGAGCCATTTGTTTAACCTACGCATTAAACTAAGTAAAGTACAGACTTTGTGGCATGGGGCAGAAATAATTTTACTACATTAAAATGGAGTAAACAAATATAAAGTACTACCAGCCTATTAGCCATCTGCCAGCCATATACAAACTGTTTATGTTAATTATAAATAAAAGAATTAATAATAAATTAGATTCACCTTCCTGTCGAACAAGTAAGCTTTAGAAGTTATTTGTCACAAAAAGATGGCATCCTTGACATAACTCAACTTATAAATGAAAGGCAAACCAGTACAGTTTTTGTCTTAACATATTATTTATTGACTTTGAGAAGAATTGATTCAGTATCAATCAATTATATCCTAAAAAGTTTGAAAGACAGTAGACTAGAGTGGAGCCTACTCAACCTTTTTGAATTTATATACTACATTGCTAAAATACTAAACAAATTTGGAGGGGTATAAATAGTGATGTGGGCCGGGTAAATACCCAGCGGGTAGGGTAAATAAAAATGGGTATTTACCCGGGTATTTACCCGAGGCCAGGGTAAATACCCAAAATGAGGGTATTTATGACAAATGATGATTTAAATAGTGTTTTAAGAGGTTCTGAGCATTTTCCATACTCTAATGGCTTTAATAAATGTCATGTAAGGAGTATAGGATGTTTTAAGCTTACTTAATTCCTAAAAAATAGCCTACAAAAATACCCAGCGTACGGGTATTTATTATTTCTAAGTACATATATTAATATTAGTAATACAGATTCAATTATTTCAAACAGAATGCTTATTTCGAAGGTCTGTGCAGTGAAAACTCCACCATTTTGAAGGAAAAGGGCAGGATTATTATTTTGAAAATTAGATTATGCATTCATATTTTATGCATTTGGTCCAGGAAGGTAGCATGCAAAAAAGTGTCTGACTAACATCAAGCTAGAATTTTGTGAATAAGTAAATGTTTTGGTGCCTTTTAAGAATATGTGGTCGGCTAAGTTCGTCTGCGGGATATAGCTTGGCATTAGGCATTTGTAAGAACAAACCGGTGGAGAGCGGCCATGTCATGCCCTTTTTGGTGGACAATGCGATTTTCATGATCCTGAGTACTAACTTCGTAAGTAGACCAAAAATCAAGTTGATGGTAGTCTGTCACTTAATAGGTGACCACTTTGATTTGGAGTAATATTTAACTAACCAGCCTATTATGAGAGGAACTAGCATCAACTTGATTTTCAGTCTACTAACTAATTTTGTACTCCAGGATCATGAAAATCACATTGCCCACTATAAAGGTTGGGACATGGCCGCAGTTGCATAGCTAGCGCATTGCAGTTATAAATACCCGGGTATTTTACATCACTAGGTATAAAGGAAAATCAAAATGGAGTGTGAATCAAATTATAATTATTATTTACAAAGCGAGACAGACAGAGAAAAATAGACTCCAGCGCCGGGACTTTAACCACGGGCCTCTTGTTTGTTTTATATAAGTGGTTCAAGTCCCGGCGCTAGAGTCTATTTTTCTCTGTCTGTCTCCCTTTGTAAATAATAATTATAATTTGATTTAAATTAAAATTTAAACTTTCAAATGGAGTGTGAATTGAGCACTGTTCTTTAACATTTTAGTTAAATGAATCTTTAAGAAACTCTAATAATCATATTAAGCTTTGCCACACTCATAGAAATTAATCATAAATTCAATTTCTTATAGCTTTATTGTGTTCTGTAATTCTGGTGGATATTTTCCTCCCAGATTGGCCATCGTTCACCCCTTTATACACACTTTGTTCCATGTTATTTTGTAGACACCGTTTTTTTTCTCCGGTTGGTATTTTTTGTTTGATTGTTCCTGGTATTTTACCTAAGGTGTTAAACAGTTTAAAACTTACTTTGATATATCATCTTTTTCAAATATCTAACCAATTCTTTCGGAAATTTTTCCTAGATATGGTAAGCCGATCCATAATTGGTATTACATAATTGTATATGTTCTTGTGGTCGGACAATATACTGATAAATCCTTAGATGTGTGTTAATTATTTATTTAATTCAGTAATAATACCATGCTATTTTATCTAAATACCACAAAATCACCTTCCAAACTACTAATGAATATTATTTTATTGTTTCTTTTTCTTTTTTCTTTTTTTGGGTTTTAGTCCCGATCAACTGCCAGGGTTATTACAGGACAGGGGTCATCCGGCAACTTTGCTTTTTATTGTTTATTTTATTATTTTTTTTATTTTATTTTTTTTTTAATTATTATTTTATTATTTATTTATTTTATTTTATTATTTATATACTTATTATTTTATTGTTATTTATATTTTTATTTAATATTGCAGCTGTATTCTAAGACCACTTTTTAAAGCTATACAGCTTTAAAAGGTGGCTTTGTCTAGGTGGGAGTTCTATTAAAACTGTTTTCCCTATTATAAAATCAAAGACTTAAATAATAATGAACCAAAAGTCCAAAATTACTATTATTTCCCCCATGAAAGATACTTATGCGGAAGCTTAATATTATTTTTATCAGCATTAGTATCTATAAAGATTTATTTATTCATTTAACTGAAATGTTAAAGAGCAGTGCATGGAACTTAAGCAATCTTTGCTCCTAGAAAAATGGATAATGTACCGAAACATATAACTTTTCTTAACATTAAGGCTAGATATCAATTAAAAATAAAAACCTTAATATAAGAGCGAGATCAGAATGTCCGTCTTGATTAGCATCAGGGATAACAACAGGAAAGTCCAGCTCAGAATCTTTTAGTTTCGAAAACCTCCACGCTATAACACCTGCAACAAACGAATATTAAAAAAGTTAAAGTAGACCAATGAGTGTTTTATACTTTTTTTTTTCATTTTCATGTTGTAAGTACATAAGTTTAATGAAATTTGAGTATGCACAGTTTTGTTGCCTGAGGTTAGGACGCCTCTTCAAATTCAGGAACTTACCTCTCCGGCAGTTTTAAATAATACCACATGAGATTACATAGTTTAGAAGTTAACCTTAAAAAAAATTGCTGTTGTGATCCTTTTTGGATACAAATGCCAGCGGCCCTGGCTGACCCTTGTAAGAGGGTACTTCCCCAGTTACGAGGAAAATGAAGTGCCAGAAGGTCACTTTCGGATAAAGCTCTAAGCCATTTAAAAGTTACTCAGCATGGAATGGAGCACAGCATGATGAAGATACATAGAAGAGATAGAGTTAAAAACACTGAACTGAGGTAAAGCACATGAGTGACAGATGTAAGACAAGCAGTGCTCAGGGTAAAGTGGAAATGGGCCAGGAATGGGGCTGGAATGGAAGAGGATAGATGGGCAAAGCGGATAACAGAATGGTACTCAAGAGACAGACATTTTTTTTTTAACCAATAGTTAGAATTATTTTTAAGTTTGAAAACTGCATATTATATTTATGTATGTATAAACGAACAATAAAGGCTATTACATGTATTATTGTAATTATATATTTTCTTGATTAATTGTTAGTTTTTTACATATTCATTTATTTCTTTTTTTCCATATTATTTATTCGCTTAGTTGATTAATATTATCTGTTTCTATACTTGTTTTTATTTTGGTGACGAAGGCTCATAGCTTAAGTGAGGCACTAGGATAACAAAATAGATCAAAAAGCTCCTTTTTTTCCTTTAACACTAATAGTGTATTAGTATTAGAAGGGTCTACATATTTGGTAAAGTAATAATTCCTAGGTTCCTGGTACGTTCATTGCTTTGAATATTACAGAGGCTACATGACACATTAGGATGTATTCCATGTATTCTAACATTCTTTTAGATAAAAGTAAACTCTTTTGACCAACTAACTAATAAATTAGTACAATATAAAAATATGCCCATAACCAGTTCACTTTATTACACTCACTAAATCCCCGTTACAAACCCTATTCCTGTTACCTTTATCTTATTATGAAGATTATAGCTTCTATCAATTGCCATTATGTGCAATCCAAATATTAAATCATTTTGTGAACTTTTAAGTAGATCCTACATTTAGTTCTTTAATTAAATAATTTTTACCACATAACTATGTTTATTTGTAAAGTTGCTAGTTTGAGGTGTTAGTTTTAGTTTATTTCATGTATGTTCCATATTGAACCCTTGGCACGGGTACTCTTACCTCCCAGATCCTTAAACCTCAAGCCTGCTAGCTCCATCACAATAATACCTTTATTTCCCTCCACCACATTACTTTATTAACACCTTTTTTTCACTTAGTTTATATTATTTGTATTTAAATTGTGATTAGACAATTATATATTATTTTAGATTAAACAACCAGTGTATTTATTCAAGTGTAAATTAATTATAATTAAGTTTGATTACCCTGAAATAACTTTCGATCCAACAAATTGTTTAACAAGTATAGTTAATGGATTATTATTATTAAGGAAGCTTACCCGTAGTTGGGTTGACAGCGAAGAGCGTGTCAGGCTTGGAGAGAGTGAAGCAGAGAGGTGGCTGATCAGGAGGACAGGCCAGAGAAGAGTGGTTAGAAGGGAGACGTGCATACCAAGCAACCTCTCCTGAAGACAACGACAGACCGAGCAATCTGCCAGAGTCTGGGTAGATAGACGAGAAACCCCACAGTGGTGCTTTCTGTAGCAGTACTAGGTGAGGACCTACCACATGAAGACCACCGTATACCTCTGCAAAAAACACACATCATTTCATTTCACTTTCCATTTATAAGTTTTAACATACATCAAATCAAATAAATATCTAATTACAAGGGATGGTTCCCAACTGCTTTAGTGTTAGCATGGCCGCCTATTGATGGAAAGGTTATAGGTTTAGTGGCAAGGACAAGTGGATAATAATTGAAACTTTGGCATTTTAAAGCCAGCATAAGTAGCATAGTTAAAACCAATATAAATTTTTTATCTCAGAGCAAACAGGCGAAGCACCCACTCCAAAAATCTTGATGGTCAATAACTATTTGGACAATCATCTGGATCATATTCAAACAAAAATATTTACTGTTTAAATTATTTAGTAGTAATTATAAAGCCAAAAATAAACCCTTAACGACCCCAAAAAGAAGATAACTATATAAGGCAGGATATACACATATTCAATACAAGCCTTTAAAGTTTTTAATTAGTTTGGTGTAAATAGAAATAAAATCCATTTCCATGATATTTTGACAAACTGAAGAAAATTTACAGATTTGAATTAGTTTATTGTCAAACCTCATAAGTGATATTTCAGGTAGGTTTCATCTTTAGTATATTTGAAAAATAATATTCAACATTTTGGTGGAAAAACAATATTGAATGGAAAGATAAGACCTGGTCGATGTGTGTAACGCCTCTACAACTCAAATTTTAAGAGTTCCAATGGTGACTGTGCCTCGATTGGGTGCAGATTCAAATATTATGCACTTGGTGTTGGCAACAACCTTAGGGTATAGCGCAAGTTGTTATAAGGAAATTCAGTTAACGTTGTTACTTTCAGAACAACATTTATTTACCTGAAGTTATTGTTAACACTATGAGCGAAAGGTCAACCTACACCAATTGTGATGTGGTCATCACTGGAAGACCTAGAACTCAATAACTCTGCCCAGCTGATCAAGAACTGAACTAGACCGACTGTGGAAAACTAATAGTCTCTATCACTATCAATGACATAACACGAATACACCCAGAATAATTCTATTGATGCTCCAAAGAACTTGGTTCAGACCAGAGAGAACAGACCAGTACTTTTGTTGGATCCGTTCCTAAAGTGCTGAGGAAGATCTAGAGAAAACAGTATATCTCAAGACGTTAACGAGTACGTACGTGTCTTTAAGAAAACAGATTCTCATATTAATGAGATAAGAATGTAGAAGGCCTGGTGCAGTTGTAGGCACAGAATGACGTGATTAGATATCTAAATCTGTAATATTACATATTCCACCAGAGAAGTGATATTCCATTCAATTTAGATATCATTCAGATAATCTCGTAAGTTAACATTCCCTAAACAGCAGGCGGGGAGGTGGGTTATTAAATTTGAAAACTATAGGAACTTAAAGGGAGAAGAGGCAACAAAACCTGATTATGAACACAAGTCTGTGAATGATACAAATTGATAAATCAGCCAAACAGCCAACTAGTGTAATTTAATTGAGTAAGTTTTCTCCTATACTAATTTTCCGACTTAAACTAAAATTCCATATAAAAAGACAAAAATAAAGAACCTAAATAATAGTACATATTTACAACAAATAAGTTTTATTTTAATTATTCAATGCCTTGAACTATAAACATAACATTAAAAAAATAAAAAAGTTTAAGACATAACTAGGTGTTTGCAATAGTTTTTTTTAACCTACGCCAGCTTGGGGCAATTCAGCCATTTTAGCTCTAGCAGTCCAATATAGGATTACGATATAGTAATCACAATACTTGTTTGAGTTTAAAGGAATAAACAATTCGATAAAAATTATTAATCCCCATTATCCAACACTTTAACAACAACAATACCCTTAACGAGTTCATTAAAAATTAAAACTAATAATTAATTAATGTGGTAAACGATAAAAGGTAATATTTTTATTGAAAATATAGAAACTAATTAAACAATTGTAGCAGAGTTATCTACAGTTTCCAGTCCAAGGTCACTCGTAGATAATGTCAAACATGATTGTCATATTACACTTTCAACTGTTTCTTCAAGAAACAACCTTTAGCTTTTCCATTATTATTTTGAAGTCATAAACACAGTCTACACTTATTTATATAATATCTCTCCTTTGGTGAAACAAAGAGTAATTTTACAGGAGATCCAAAAAACCTTAATTAAAATGAATATACATAAAATAAAAATATATTTGGGGTACAAGATGCAAATGTGAGTGAGTGTTTTGAAATAAAATTGAGATAAGCAGCAGGAAATAAATGCCATTACTCTCTACTACTAGCCTTCCAGAGATTAAAAATGATAAGGTTCTGGTAGTAGCTGTTGGAGGGCATAATAAAAGAAAGCATGCTGACCAGTTAAGACGGCGGGATGGAGCTATTGGAGAGCTAGCGAAAACTACACAGTGAACACTAGTGAAGTGGACGCAGAAGAAAAGGTGGAACGGAGCAAGTAAGGAGGGGGGAAGTGTAACATTGGAAATGTCAATGTCGCTGAAGCCTGTCAGATTGTTGTTTGTAGTTTATAATGTGAAATATAAGCTAGTTGTGTTGTTAACATATTCTATAGTTCTTATTTTCACTATTGCTTAATTGATCCTTGTAATTGTTGCACTATAGCTATATAAGTGAGGAATACTGACCGACTCCGGCATATGTTTTGTCCCAAGGTATATTGGGAAAAGTTGGCTTGGTAACTGAGCAGGTAGCAAGATCGCACGGTAGGAACCACAGGAAGGAGACGACAACAGCCAAGCAGAAGAAGAGGGAAGCTACAAATGCCGCCAGGTGGAGCCCTTGTAGAGGTCTTGTAGTGTAACACTCGGGTTGTGACGTGTAGCACTCCGCTCCACCCTCACCCGTCTCCAACCTCTGGTACTCCCTCATGACAGGTTCCTAAAAACAAATAAACAACAATAAATTCCTTGTCAAAAGCTAACTAATAACAGCTTACTCACACAGTGCAAGAGGTAGAACTTTGATCCAAGCCTATAAGCTCCAAATTCCTATTCAAATTCAGTTAATCTCAACACAATTTGAAATTTTAATACTCGAAAGGGGTAAAACTTTACCCCTATTTCAAAAATCTATTTCTAAAAATTAAACATAAAACGTAGTTGTTGAGCGACATATTTCTAAGTTCTTAAATAAATTCAAAAATTTCAAGGGAAATACAATTTAATTGAGAATATACACAAAAAATCATTTAAATGGGTTCCAGGGGGGTCCCCCAAAACCAATGTACCAATTTCGATGGGGGCCCCTTTAAAACATAATATAACTACCTTGTTAATCATACTTCTATACCATTGTCAGGGGGCCTCATTCAGTTCTGAACGCAAATCCTTGTTCTTTTGTTTTGTTTTTTCTCATCACTTTTCTTTGGTGAGGGGCCCCCAAAGAGTTCTTGCGGGAGGGTACCCCATGATGCCCTAGCTAAACCACTGTATTAAGGGCTAATATTGTCCAGGAGGCCTCGGTAGCTCTTATAGGAGAGCAATTGAATCTTCTATCTGTGTCAAAACTTGGATGGTGACCACAGATCTGGGTACAATTCCTGGACAGTATCTAAAATTTAGGCCGCAAATGAGGTTATATAAAATTACAGGTCTTTGGGAGTAGTTTTCGTAATGTTTGATGGTCCTGAAATTTTATCACTAATCTATAAATATGAGGAAATTGAATTTTTGTAGAAATAAAAATAAAGAATTAGAAATAAAAGAATTTACTAAGGCAACGTGAATAAATTATCTCATTTTTTTCCTCTTTTTTGTAGATAGGCTTAGCAGAGCAGTATGGGGACTTGATTTTTTAAAAAAAAAAATATTATTATTATTATTATTAGAAGTAAAGCGATCATTATGTATTTAATATTTTATTGAATCTGTAGGTTTGTGATATTATATAAGAGCCTAGAGTGAATTTAAATAATTTATTGAGTACATTTCTATTTTCAGCTTATTAAAAATGTGCTAAATGGTATATAGTCTTATGCAAATTAATGTTGACTTGCTTTGGCCTTTAAGATAAGTGTTGATTTTTTTCTTCGCTGCATTACTACAACTGGTGATTCACCTTTCTAAAAGAATATGTTTTCTTCTCTTGCTCTAAGAATTCAGGCTAATTGTCTATAAGTCATAATTCTCTTTACATTTTTACTCCTTTTCCAACAACAAAACAAAAGGAAACTGAAGAAATACAAAAAAATAAAAATGCTAACTTAAGCAGATTGTGGTTCAGAAACAGGAGGAAAAAGACAATAGAAATAATTTGATTACAATATACTTAATACTTAGTATCAGCATTTTTTAATATCATTTTATCATAAACATTGAAAGTATTCACAACATTCACCACCAACAATTACGACAAATTAATATGGAAACATAGTACTTTCTACCGAGGTTTTCCAGAACTTACTCATAAATGACAAACTGCAAAATTATATAAAATCAAAGTTTCATTTTAAAGAGGAAGGTAATAAGACAGAGAAAAATACACTAATCCACAAAAAAATTAATCATGAATCTCAACATTAGCTTTTTCACTGTATCTCCTCCCTAGTAGTTGTTCCCCAAGTAGCACAACCAATCCTGTTCACAATCAATTGTCTATAGGTTGCCTTACGGTAAACCCAATTCATAGCCATGGGTTGACATTACAAAAGTAATACCCGTTATGGATAAGTTAAAGTTTTGGAATGAAACCATAATCTTCTCAACATATTATAAAACATATCTACTGTAGAGTCTCTTTAATTGATCATGCTGCTCGCATTCAGACTTTTTCAGGTGGATTCATTGACCATGACTGTCACAGTTGCCAGAAAGACAAAATATGTACTTTGTGGGATATTAATATAATCTGCGTAGGTTCTAAAGTGTGTGGACACATTAAATAGATGTTTAAATTGTTGGCATTTTTATCTAGTGATTTATCTTAGGTATTCCAGGTAAAACTTTTGACGTTCTATAATAATCCGGCAACAACAGATTCCCGAACATGTTGGATTAGAGAGCTTTCACTGTATCTGGTCTGGTATTGTTACAGATATGTACATAGTGTTGTAGGATTTGTAATTTGATGTACTTTTTAAGTTGAAATTGATTCCTAAAGCTTTTTGGAACACTTAATCAGAAGTGGAATTGTTACGTTGTACAAAGATGTCCAAGAGGAAGCTTTAAAACAGTCTTGAATAAACAAAGGATTATAAGAAGTTATGGTTTGAAGATTAACTATAAATTATTAATATAATCTGATTAGAATTAGTACAAACTTAAATTAAAATAGGTACACTGGTGGTTTAATTTAAATCAAATTATAATTATTATTAACAATGAGAGACATACAGAGGTATGTCACATACAGACATGTGAGGTATAAGAAATATAGGAGGTGCGTGGTTCGAATCCCGGCACTGGAGTCTCTTTTTCTCTGTATGTCTCCTGTTGTTAATATTAAGTATAATTTGATTTAAAATAAAATGTAAACTTTCCGTAGTATACTACCAAAAACTTAAAAATTGAATGGTGGTTTAATTTAAAATAATCTATAACTGTCTAGCCACAATATACATGTAGAGACATTACCAAAAATTATCGGCCATAAAATCATTTTTTTTTTAACTGAAGAGTGTTAGTGGTTAGAAGGACTGACTGCTGGGAGAACCAGGTTCAAATCCTGCAGATATCACAAACAATTTCTTTTTCAGAAGAGTCCCGGAAATCTGAAAACACCAATAATCCAAACAACTTTTGGGGAAAAAAAGGTAAGGAGAACATGAAAGAATGTACATAGGCAATTAGGCCCTTTATATTAGCCCCCTTTGTAAAAAGTTCCAACCACTTCACAAATCATACCCCTGCACAATGTACTGCCAAAGAAGGTATGGTGTGATTATAAGAGAGCCATATAATTTAGAAGACCGAGGAGTGGGATCGAACCCATGACCTCATGCTGCCCTCAATTCATTGATAGCTGGGCAAACATGACAAGTTTCTAAAGCCATACGGCTATGCTGGCTCCCTAAGTGGGCTATAAGTTAACTTCCATCATGTACTTTTGGGATGGTGTAAATGACAAAGTGACAGGTCCCGTTGATATCTTGTAAACATAGGGATACCAGCACAGCATGGTTCGATTCCAAGAAACAAGACCCATTTTTATCTGTGTTTCTCAACTGCAGTTTAATAATTATTACAAAGGAGATAAAGTATAATATTATTAGCTGTTACAAGTACATGGGAGATGTTCAAGTAAAGCAGTCTCCGCAGTGGATAGATCTCTTCCCCCAGCATTATTACACCAGATTTACCTCACATTCTATTCATTTGTAACTATTGTCCATAATTTATTCTTCGTTCAGTTCTATTAATCACAAACTGATTAACTCTGGGATTTTTCGTCCTCAGAGGATATTTGGAGATTATTTATCACTATAAGAGTAAAAATAAGAGATGGAATGAGAGCAAAAGATTTAGACCAGGTAGAATAATAAAAAGGGAGAAGATAGAGAAAGATTTATCTGGTTTTAAAACTGAGAGTTTGTTCCAGGCCAATTCTTAAAACAGTATCGACATTTACGAATGCCACAGAAAACATTATAAAATATAGGCAAACGAACAATACCGAATAAAATAAAAGCGAAATACCAATAGGTCTCCATTGTAATATTAAATTCCGTCGAATAAATAAATTGTCTGGTATACAAATGACTTTAGATGATTAATAAATATTTTAAAATACAAAATCAACTAGTTTAACTTACTTATTAGATGCCGATAGACAAAGTTTACGAATCTTCATTACAGTTTAACATAATTCTGTAATATAATAGGTAATTATTACTTGAGCATGCAAAGGGTGAGGTTCACATCGTAACGCACAAATAATAAGAAAACTTAATCCAAGGAAAGAAAAAAAAAACCGCGGAAAATTAAACAAAAAAATATTTTATTTCATAACGAAGGACGACTCCCACTCTGTTTTCTTGACGCAATCTAAGAATTGAAAGAAATAAAAGAAAAACGGCAATTTTTCACGGACTCGAAACGCAAATTACACTACTCTATCGCCTCTACGACGCGATTCTACACACTGACACTTCGAATACAACCTGACACTGGCTACCTTGCTGTAACCTTTGAAGTGTAAAAAAAAAATACTATGACGTCACAAATTAAGTTTTTGTTATTTCTATTACTTTCTATATTTAAATACTTATTTAGATTAAACTTTATTAAAATTTATCTTGAATTTAAAAATGTATTATTTACAAAGTTAGGCTGTTTCAAAACTCAATTTCATTGAGAACTGAAAGCGCAAATAAACAACTTGAATAAGTCCTCGATTAGTGCTGCTACCGTGCGAAAATTTGTTGAACTTATTTTCACTTAAAAAATAAAATTAAGATGAATCATTTAATAACTTCAACTAATTTATTTGCTTTAACTTTATAGTCCAGGAGCCAGGTCGAGCTGGAAAGTATTTTGAACTTAATGGAATTTTTACAGGTAACTCAGAGGTCCTCTGGGATGCAAATGCTGAGTTGTAAATCCATTAAAATCTCAAATCGAATTTTGGCGCTATCACAATACTTTCTCTGTATATGAGAAAGTAAAAAACCAAAACCGAACCATCAATACATATACAGTACAACCACATTATAATGGAATATCAGGGGCTAAAGGTTTCCTGTTATTATGAAAGTCCAGTTAATAACAAATTATTATTTCAAAAAATAATGCAAAAAGGTGTACATCAATTAATAAAAGTACAGTAGCTATGAAAAGTTTTTATTATACATCAGATAAAAAAAAACTTCTTAAACATAGGTTTAATTAAAAAAGATGTGTACATATAAATTGCATTCATCTTTAAAATAAAAAGGTTCTGGTTCATTATATTCCTTGATCAATTGTTGAATTTCAATTGACTCGCCTGGGGCTGGTGTCAGACTGCAATTTGTAATATTTAGACAATGACTCGCCTGGCTTGGAAATGTAAAATTTCTAACCATAAAATAATAAAATTAAGTATCCTTATTATTAAATGTTTTGAACTTGTTATAATAAGGTTTTTACTGTAATTGAATTGAAGAACCTCAACCCAAGATTGAAAATAAAATTCAGATTTGTGCACCTTCAAACCAAGATTTTCACCTTACTTTTTTTGTTTTCATCTATATATCTGCTGGGGCTGGAGATTTGAAATAATATTATTCAACCTTTTTTAAACAGTATATGGTATTCAGCAGGATAAAGAACGTAGAAATTTGTGGTAGAAGCTACCAAAGACCCTGTCAGATTGAGATCTGGAGAGTGGCAACCCCTGACAACCCCCCCCCCCCCCCCCCCCTCACAGGGTTTGTCCCCCTTGGACAAACCCTGTGAAGGACGCCAATGATTTATGTAGACAAGCCCTTGACTGGAATCCGGAGAAAATGTAGTCCTAGAGGCACCTGGCAACGCAGATTTCACACCAAAGTGAGCAATGCCAATCAGATTGTGTGGGTATGAGTTAAGGACCAGACCCTTGGCCAGAAACCAAAAACAAATTGGAAAACATTCACCATGGCACTTTGTACCCAATATTCGGCGTGATATCATCTTTAAGAGAAAAAAAGATAAAATAATATTAGCTTGTAAAAACAAAGATTTTATCATAAATGCATTATATATATTTTATTACATAATGAATATTATATTTGATGTATTACCTTCATATTTATTCATTTTTGGTTGAGAGAGTCATCAGCAAGTTGTTTGCTTATAAAAACACGCTTTGATGAATATTTTCATAACAATCTCAGTTATTAAGTTTTTACAAGCAACGTCATTAATCACTGTGTGTGTTAGGGTGGATAACCCAAAAATATGATAGAATGTTTTTGAAATTGGTAGAGATTTTTTTGGTGAGTTTAGGTAATCCACATGTTGAGGTGTGAATGAGTGTTGAAATGTCTTATAAATGAAGTTGGTGTTAGGGTCTCTCTCCAGTCATTGGGTGTGGCGGGGGAAATTAAATGTTTGATTCTTCCATCCCCTGTATGTCTAGGTTGTTTGAGTTGGTTGCATTTTAATGCTGTAAGTCCTGTTTGTTTTTGCATATTTGTAACAGTGTCGTGCCTCATGCCTGTGTTTGTAGCATAATTGGCAGGTGGTATTTTGGATTGTGTTTCTGTGCACCTCGGTGGTGTTTGGGACCTGTTTTGTGATGTAGATGATCTTCTCCAGTTATAAAAAAAATTAGGGTGATTGGTCACTTGATACTAGAGGGGAACTGTAGGATGTTATGTATAACCTGTATCTGTTATAGGAATTATAACTGGACTATGAACTACCACTAGAAGTATTGGGTGACTCTTATTACTCTAAGTTGTAAAAAAAAAAAAAAAAATAATAATAATAATAAAGAATTACAGATAATATTAGGAAAATAATATCTTACTTAATGTTTGAACCCTTATAATGTTAAATCATTTTGGTTGTTGAGGCTGACTGTTGTTCAATATTGCCTATGGAGAAAAGGTGTATGAGTGTGTGTGGGGGATTTAATATTTAAAAAAGTGTGTTGAATGAACTTGTTTGATTGGAACTTTTTATCAAATTAATTGTGTGGGGTGAATCCTCCCCTGCCACTAAATTCAACAGGGATTTGATGAGTGTAATAAAATAAGCTGGTTATGTGTTGGATATATTTATTGGTATGATTGTATGTGTGAGATATTATTGTATAATGTGTACACCTCTAGAGCTTAGCTTGATAAATTCTTGGTAACCACCACTAGATAAAAATTTGAGCCTTTGCTAGTCTAAGGTCTAGGCTGCTTTCCTATTCCTAGACTTGGCTTCCCCGTTAAAGAGGTAAAGTTGGTTAAGTAAATAGCAGTGAATTGACAAGGTTTGAACAACTTTTGTAAAGGTTTGACTAGAATCCAGTTTTATTACCTTTTCCACTTACGTGAACTAATTTTATGACTTAACACTTACATCTATTGGTTGGTGATATGATGTCTATATAATTGTTGTATGAAGTATACACCTCTAAAGCTAAGCGAGAGACTCCTTGTGTGGCTCTAGGCTAGAGATTAGTCCCACCAGGATAGATTCCTGGAGGAGGAAAGCACCACTACAGAAATTTGAGCCTTTGCTAGCCTAAGGTCTACACTACTTTCCTACAATATTCTAGACTTGGCTTCCCCATTACCATTACTCAACTATACAATGTAATGATCAACACAGAGGTAGCATGTTGTTCCATCAGCAGTATGAACCTAAGAAAAGACATTAATAACTGGGTGTATGCCACTTCACTTAAGGTAGCTACCCATTTATATCACGGTGAACACCAAACTTGAAGCCGCTGAGAGTCAGGAATCGACTCTGTAAACCCACAGATGACTGCAGCAAGCTATCTGGACCCCTTGCAATCAATTAGACTGGATGATAAAATAGATGGTTCATGGTTCTTCAACCTTCAACCAACTTGGGGTTTCATCTCCTTGTGTGATAATCTCACTCAGTAAACATGACCTTAGTTAAATTTGTTTCAATGATACATTCAATGGATATATCCAGGTTATGTCAAGGGGGCGAATAGATATCTCGTGGAAATACCATCCATGTAATGCATTTATTTATTTTAATTTAACAAACAAAATCTTGTTAGTGCTTTAACATGCATTTAATTCTCTAGCATAGTATATGAATATAAATTAAAATATATATTAAACAAAAATATAATAATAATCATAGCAAGTAAAAACATTAAACTTACAAATATAATCAGTACATTTATTAACATAAAAAGACTATGCAACATTCCAACATACAGTGGCGGCCCTAGACTTCACGGGGCCTGGGGTATGGATAACCCCCCCCCCCCCCCAGACAAAACTGAGGTCGGGGTCCCCCCAAAAAAATTTAGAAATAAATTCTTCAAAACAACCATTTTTTAAAAAAATTTTGAGACTTCAACTTTGACATTGGTTTTGCTAATTTATTTCAAGGATGGCGAAGGTAATTTTTAATTAGCTTGAGTTTTGAAAATGATGGTTCTGCATAGGCTACAGATGCTGGCGTAGTTAAATAACACCCAGCACCACAAATATATTTGGTTAGATATCCACTGTTCTTTTCAATCATAAGCTGAACTATTTCACTGCCTCTATATTTCCAGATAAGGTCATAAGGTCCAGCTGAACATTTTCAGCTCTTGATACTATGGTTCACCATTAACTTGTATTCCAAAACCACACAAGAGGAGATCAAGAATTTTACTGTAGAGCGCTATAAGTGAATCTTTCCTTAATCCTTCAATTCCAGTACATGTGCATCCCACAAAACTCTACATTTTTATTCCACAACTCTTGGCCCTCCATGCCCTTAAATGAGAGGGGCCCCAGGTGCCACCTTGTTTGCCAATACCTAGAGCCGCCAGTAATGTAAATTTTAATATAAATTAAAAAAAAAGCAGACACGAGACCAAAAATGATTTCAGATGTCTGAAGCAGATTTCTGTCTAGGAATATTTGAATTTAGAGACAGAAAAAAAAAATCTTCAGAATCATCAATGCTTCCCGTCCGTTTGGTAAGCTGGGAAGCAATATAATAATAAAATTAATGATTAAAAATGTTGTCACAGATTAAATTTAGAGGAAATAGCCAATCCTTAGCTTCTTTTTACGTTACAGTCCAGTATTCAATAACCAAAGCGGCCCAAGTGTTATTAATATTTAATACTGCTAGCATATAATATTTGATAGCAGGAATTGTTATTGGGTGCATCTATTTCATGGGTACCATCTTGTATCTGCTGCAACTGTGGCTAATGTATAATTTGAACAAAATTCAGCTCAAAATTATTCTTTAACTCTATTAGTTTTGGTAAGTAAAAAAAAAGTTTTTAATTTTGCTGACTTGTATTCATAATTTTTCTGGACTCTTCAAGCACGGACACATGAATTTATTGCTTTATAATTAATATCATATCGACAATGCATAAATTATAGATTTTATACATAATTAAGTGATAGCAATATACTTGAAAGTTTTCTTACATGAGACAACATATTTTTATCATTTGGTTCAAATAAGTTTTTGTGCCCTAGTCTCTTAATATTTTGAGTATAATAAGCTTAGTTCTATTTCGATACAGTTTTAAATTAAATTAAAAATAAATAAAAAGTATTTTTTTTTAAATTGAGCCTTAAAAATGTTGATATAGTTGACATGAGTGTAACTAAAGTAATTACAGCATTGGTGTTACACTTGTCTATAATAATATCGAATTTTCATAGCACAAGTCAACACACACATCCCTCAGATAAACAGAGGCTAAGAAAAGGCAAGTTCTATTCTTAACAAGGCAGCAGATGAGGGACAGGATTGCACTTTCTCCATGACTCAGTTCGAGGAATGGGGTTTTCTTTAGGAAGTTATTTGTTTCGTGATTTAAGTTAACTTTAATCATTTTGCATGAAAGAGTCGTTTTTAATTAAATGAACTGATCTGTTTGATAGAATTTTTTAAATTCAAAATTAAAAAGCTTAAGTACATTAAATCTAATTGTTATCACAGTTGGTTTAGCAAAATCAACTAATATTTATAAATGCATCAAAATAAAAAAACTGTGCCCATATAAATGTGCCAAGAAGACATTATAATTAGATAAAATTTAAAAAAAAAGTATATTAATTATTAGTAAATAATTAAAAATTAATTAATACTTAAAATGACATAGTTTTAGTATTCGGCATTTTATAGTTTTTTAAATCTTATGGTTAATAGTTTTGTTTGATGTCGATTGATTTGTTCAGTGGTTATCTTTAATTTTGTCTCCGTGTTTGCCAGTCCATTCTTCTTTTAGCTTGACGTTGACATCGAGGGTGAGTAGAGCCGACTTAGAGTTGTCTCCGAGATCCGGGAACGTTTTAGGGATCTGAAGGAGGAGACCTTCGATGCCAAGAGCCAGGAATTTGGGGCGTAAGTCTAAGTTACGAGACACCATATTCCGAACAGCCAAGCACGAGAGAGATTGTATTTTCTTATCGTTAGGGTAGTCTTTCATCAATTGTACGATGGCTTCACCAAGACCAGCCTCGTAGAGAGCTTTGGCATTGGTCGGAGAGCGAAGAGAAAGACGAGCTACTAAAGAAAGGACGGAGCGGCAAAAAGGAAGAGAGTCTTTACAAGTTTTGAGAGATTGAGCGATTTTAGGGGCGGACCCTACTTTGATGATGGAATCTTTGATCTCATCATGCCCGGCCAAACATGAGAGGACGTTAAAACCTCTGGTTAAAATTTTAACTGAAGGGTTTTTATTTAAAACCTTCAAGAGACGCTCTAAACCTCCTAAATCTACAAACTGCTGGCAAAGTGTGTCTCGCACTAAAACAGACGAAACGGTGTTCAAAACATAAGGGATCGTTTCAGTATCTTCCATCTCTAGCAGAGGAACCAGAGCAGGGAGCATGGTGGTAGCGAGAATACAGGCGTGGGTGTGAGAGTTAGACACGGTGTTACGGATATCATCATCTAGTGTCAGTGCGACAGCCAACTTACACACACCTCCGATAACTTTATTATGCTCTTTCTTTTCGGTGAGAAGACGAGTCAAAATATCGTGGATATTCTTATCAATGAAAGATTTTCTGTTGTTTTCGTGTCTTACGCAGCATAGTCGGCTCCATTCTAGAGTCCTCTTGAGGACTTCCTCTCTCTCGTCTTGAGTCGATATTTTGTGTATGACGGCGAATCCCGTCTCGTCTAATAAATCGGGGTAACCGTCCATAAGAGCACAGAGAGCGTCTAAAGTTTTACACACCGTGTTGTCGTCTTGACTTTCCTTCAGTATGCCGACAAATTTATCGTAAGCTCCCAGTTCGGCGGCTTTGAGTTTGAAAGACAAGTCTTTACCGCAGTACTCGATGAGGGTGTCGAGATGTTGGAAATTGGAATCCGAGTCGAGCGATATTCTGTTTAAAGCGACGACCAAGGGGTCTTCTTCACCCAACACGCACCACTTCTCTTTGATGATGTTAGATAAGTCGACGCCTTGCGACTTAAACTGCTCTATCGTCTCTTGAATAGCCTCGTCAATTCCCATCTCAAAAAGCGTCATATTCTCTTTCACCGCTTCGTTAAACGTTTCCTGAGTGATAACGTGCACCATGTTTACCAGATTTGACTTGATTTAAAAAAAATAAAATTAGCAAACGAGAAAAACTGTTTCTGACACCGAAAACGAAAAAGAGAAGAGATATATATATAAGTGAAACACACGGCCGAAATCTGACAAGAATAAGAAATCGCAATAGAGAGAATAAAATTAGGTTAGGAAGTATATATTAAAAAAACCACAGTGCAGAACCAAACCGAAATTAGTATCACTTGATTATATAAATGAAACAGAAAGGAACATATTGACCTATTTTTATTTATTCTATAATTAGCTTTCCTTTATAAAATATCAAATGCCATAAATATAATATAACAGCAATATATATTTTTTTTTTTTAGATTAAATGAATAATTTCAAAACAAGAAATAATAAAAAAATTATAAATAATAGATAGGAATTACGGAAATCAGAAATCAGCTGTTAGCTGTAGCTGTCACAAGTTTACACAGTTTGTCCACTTCACAAAAACTAAAAGCACCTAAATTCTCTTTTATTTTGTTTCTAAAATAGTAGGTATTTACAATTATTTTAAAATTAACAATTATAATTCGATAAAATAAACCGTTGTAATTTTTCTTCGTTTCAATTTGATTGTTATGGTTTTTGGTTTTTTTCTTCGTATGTTTATGTTTTGATTTTATTTTTATTTACATTTTTCAAGTTTTTAGATTTGTTCGGTGTGGTAAATTTATTTGTTAAATGTTTTCATGACAAAACACGAAGGTGAATAGTTCAAGTTTAAATTCAAGCTAAATTTGTTGAACGGGGTATTTGTTCGTGTGTTTAGAGACGATGCCGGTAGGAGTAAAGAACGGGTTAGTTTTTGAAAGCTTGGCGCTCGGTTCATTGATTGATCCGGAGTGGGGCGATACGTCACTGGAGATCACGCCACCTCAGGCCGTCCTCTCATTGGTCGGTTTCCCCTCCAAATAAAGTGTACAACAGTTGCGCTTTGGCGCTCTAGCGAACTACTCACGTTGTATCTTGTATCTACCGATTGGGAGGGGTTTTCTGTTCCGGCCGTTTTTCACGCTATCGAGTCCGAGTAACATCTTTTCCGTATTTATTCCATTCTGTCCCCTCCGTTTTTCGTTATACGTGATTGTCAACGTTATCAGAGACTTTAAAGGTAATGTTTCTTTATCAATATTATCAAATATCTTGTTTTTTTATTACGATAAGTGACACGTTGTGAATGTTTTAAGTACGAAAAACCTAACGTGAGCCGGTAAATGTCGTATTTTATAATGTCTCGGCTTTATTTCTCACCGAAACCCTATTATTTTACTCGGATCTAGAATAAAATAGCCAGAATTCTCTTTGAAAAGACATGTTAACGAAATAAAACGGTAAAATCACAACATTTTCTTAAGCTTTATCACATTTGTCGCTCGTCTTTATTTACCTGACAAAAGCCAAATAATATTTAATATGGATGGGTTTAAGTGACAGAAGTTTTGAGTTAATTTGTTTTGTTTAGGTGTTAAAAAGCTAGAAATCTAGTAAGTTAAATTATATTTTGTAGGGCAGATAACTGCTGGCTAGTTTCTCTAACAACATTATAACCTTCTGCAGGGTTTCCCCTTGTTTTGTACATGTGTACCTTTGTACCTGGTTCAAAGTTTCACATTATTATGTTCCTTACGTCTCAGTCAATATAACACATTCACTATTATTGCATTTATATGTACAATATTCTGCTAACCGTCGCAATGGCTAAATTTACTTACTTATTGTATTTTTTTAATGCTATTTTTATTAATACTTGATTTGTAATATTCCTTGCCTGTTATTATTTTTAAAAATTAAAATTACATAATTATAATTATTTTGAATTATTGATATTGAGTAAAAAGACAAATGTGTATATATGTATGCGGGAATAACATAATATGACACAATATTATTTTTTAAACTGTAATTTTCTCTTATTTAAACATATATAAAAAATAGATATGTAAATAGCACTGGTTTTGCTACTTACTAGACACTCGGGCTTTCCCTAGAGGCGTGGCTAAGTAAATACTTATTTCTTAATAAGATTTCCTCTTAATAAATAACTTTATTATTATTATCACATGAATCGAGTTAAATAATCGGTGTTGGAGTGTAGATTTATTTGCTTCGAGCCAATTGTCTCAAAACATTTTCTGATTGACTTTTTTAAATGTTTGCTGAATAGAATTATTATCTACGAGTAAAATTACTCGAATAGTTGCCAAACAGTAATTTTATGTATGATAAAAATCAAGTTACATCATTAGAAGTGATTGCTTATTACTTGAAATAAACAATAAATATTATTTTTTATATTCTCTTGATTATAATATATAATATGGAATGAAGAGAGGCAAACTTCTGTAAACTAAAAATTATTTGACTGTCTCGACCAAAATTATTTGATTGCCTAACTAGAGAAATGTTTCACAAACATTTAATTAGACAAATAAATGCACTAGCTAATTGCCACATACATGTCAATGCTTATTTTATCATAGATTAACGGTATCAATTATAATACACATGCATTAATTCCTAATACTTCAGTACATTACTATAGCTAGTTCCACATTTGACTTTTAAATAATTATCGCTAGTCATATAATTAATTCAGTAAATTGTTTTATTATTGATAAAACTGAATCCTTAAAAAAAGTCTGGTACACATGATCGCTTAATCAGGTAAGACTGTACAGTACAGTCCGTCTGGGGTCGCCTGAGCTTGTGTATATTTCAGCCTGCCAGTTGGGACTGTTTACTAGACACAATGCTCAGGCAAACGGCCTTGAGATCAGCTGTACAGTGTAAATTGACAGGCCTTCCGGATCCTGTGTACCCGGTTTAAGTAAACTACACTGTTTATTATGACGACCTGGGACCTACAACAGATCTCTCTCTACTGCTTTAATTTGTTTAATTACATTAAATCTGGTCATCATTAAGTAATTAATGCAGATTTATAAGAAGATTTGTTCAAAACGATCTAATTTTGTAGCATATGTACTTTGCATGTTTCGAACACTTTGTCTTTTTTTATGAACAGATTTTACGTGATTGCTAATTTAGTGTTTTTTTTTAATAAACAAGGTTGTATGAGAGTGATGTTTTAGTGTAAAAGTTTGAAGCCTGAATTTGTCGTCTGGAGGTTTTTGTTTGTTATTTAAAGACTTGCTAATCTCAAGCTAAATGTCTCTGTTTATTTAACATATTACTGTAAATGGCTGGTTGGGCGGAGAAGAGGGAGGTATGTTTACACGTATCTAGGTTAGTCATGTTTGTTTTACTACAAGTCAAGGATAATGTTGTTTAAATGCAATGTATTTTAAGCATTAATTTCATCTTCGGTTTATTTAATTAAATTCCGTTTATAAAATAGTATGGAATAATAAATTATGCTTACGTTTTAAAAGAAAATAAAAAAAGTTGTCCGTTATTCTCGTACTAAACTTTCTCATATATGTGTTCATTAATTGCTTAGTCCGATATTTTCCGTTAGTTAGTTTTTTCAGGATTTTGAAGCTACATTTAATAGTTATCAAATGCACACTAAAAATAATTCCTCCGTGGCGGGGAATCGAACCCGAACTCTCACCGTTTGCGATTCAAATGATTTTATTATCATTATCTAGAAAACTAGATTCTTTTAAATCATAATCGTGGGAACTGTTTTCAAGCAAATCATTTTTTAGCTTAAGTGTTTTCCACGATTTCACCACGGGGTATGATTTTCCTAAATACGAATGACAAATTCCAATGAAATCGGCCCTGTAGTTCAGGCTCTAAGCGTTGCTCTGCCTACAGACAGACATTTTTAAAAACAGCTTATTCTGACTCGGGGAACCTTAAACCGTGTAAAAGCATAAAAAGCTCGAAACAGAATTTTTTGCACCATCGCAATACTTTATATTATACTGTGTACACGAGGATGAAACCGACGCTTTTTAGAGCTTTTGGCAATTTCAAGTATTTTGTTATAATCTTCAAGTATTGTTATGTAGATGTTATTAAATATTAAACCAATCGGTCCGAGACAACTCTGACAAACTTTCTCATATACGAGTTGATAATAAATTAGCCCAGTGTTTTCCATTTATTGTTTAAGTCGGTACATTTAATTATTAATGAACATTTTATGAAAATAACTTCTCCTCGCGGGGAATCGAATCCGGCCTCTCTATTTTCCCAGGAACTAGATTTTTCATAGATGGCTTCTATTTATATCGTTAGATTTGTTTTTAAATGGACTACATTTTAAAATATTTTTTTTAATCAAAATCGTCGGAACCGGTTTCGAGATTTTTTTTTTTTTTTCAGAGCTGTTGAGGGGGTTTTCTTAATATGTATGCCAAATTTCGTTAAATTCGGCCCAGTAGTTCAGACGACAGACAGACATTTTTTCAAAACCACTTTTTGGGACTCAGGGTATCTCAAAACGTGTAAATCCATCAAAATCGAATTTTCACTATACTTTCTCTTAATACGAGAAAGTAAATAATAGAAATAGGTTTTGCAAATTTTTATTTCTCTATTATTTTCAGTATCTAGTGTAAGACGTAAGTAATAAAAATAAACGAGGTAGAACAATCTTTCTACTCTTAGTTAATATCGTTGCGCTCAATCAATTTGTCAAATTTACTATCCATTCACCACATACGCTCAGTAATCGACAATGTCAAGTCAAATTCACTATCTATTCACACAATACGCTCAGTACGATAACTGATAGTGAATGGATAGTGAATTTGACTTGACATTGCCGATTAGTGAGCGTAAGTTGTGAACGATAGTAAATTTGACAAATCGACTGAGCGCGACAATATTAACTAAGAGTAGAACAATCATTCTACTTGGTTTATTTTTTATTACATACCTACGTTATAAATTATAAAAAATGACCGGCTTATTATACTAGCCACTGAAAATAATAATAAATTTACCGATGTAATGTCACGTCAAATTCTCTATCCATTCAGATAATATGTTGAATAATCGTTAATGTAATGTCAAATACGTAAGCCATTCACACTATACGATGATAATTGCAGCAATGTGACGTCAAATGGACAAATTATTTACCCGTTACATTGAATAGCCAGTTATGGCTTTAACAGCTCAGAGTTGTTTGTAGGTGTGGCTTGTTTAGTTAGTTCAGTTTTCATATTATGTTGAAATTCAGTTTCAAGATATATTAGCAATGGCTGCATTGATTTTGGACGAGCAAGAAGAGAAACTACCACCTAGAAGCTTAAAGAATACGGTGGCTTACTTTATTTAGTTAAAAGAAATTACTTAGAACAATATCACATTTTAATTAAGGAATTAATTAAATATAAATTTCACTTAATTTCCTGTTAAAATTACCTGAATGAACTTATTTAACTTTTAATTACTAGTATAGCCTTTCATATAATTATGTAATTTATTAAATAAAAGTAGTTTTAATTGAACTTATTTTTCCCTTGTATAGTAATTGTTGTTTTTCTTATAGTAATAATCGATTAAAATAATTATTAGTTTTGCGTTAGAATAATGTTATCATTATTACTATACTTGTTAATAATATTGTTTTTATTTTCTCAAATACAAAGTATATCAATCAAGTGAATAGACTATCTCAAAATCGTTTTTTTTAAACCAGCAGAATACCTTCTCTTTTCTACATTTATTTGGTTAGCGAGTAATTAAATTAAAATGCTGTCCATTTAAATACAAATACAGGAAAACCTGTCTTAAACGGAATCGTTGGGTTCCGGAGACTTTTTTCCGTTTTGACAGGTTTCCGTTTTATAGAGGTGTTAAAAAAAGTCAAACTCATTTATCTCCATTTGCATAATCGTTTCATCCCCCCCCCCCCACTCCCAGTTTCCTTAAACATTATTCTATGTATACGAGTATTCTCTAAGGCAGTGGTTCTTAACCTTTTGGTAACCAGGGCCCTGACGGCCCCCTTAAAATCTCCAAATACATATAATATACTTAGTACCTAACTACCTTTCGAGGCCCCCTGGTGGGTCGCGGCCCCCCGGTTAAGAACCACTGCTCTAAGGTGTCATACACTTCGGGTTTTTCAGACTTCATATTTTTACTTTCTCATGTAAAGAGAAGCTATTGTGATGGCGCGAAAATTCGATTTTGAGAATTTGATGGATTTACACGTTTTTAAAAAATGTCTGTATGTTGTCTATGCAGACTCCTGGAGCCTAAACTACTGGGCTGATTTTGACAAAATTTTGCATACATGTTCAGAAAAATCATACCCCGATGCGAAATTGAAAATGAATTTTAGCTCCAAATTTGTGAGTGCTACCCTCTAAAACTCTGAAAAAAACATGAAAAAAAAATTTCTCGAAAACGGTTCCGACGATTTTAACGATTTTGACGAATGTAGTCCATTTTAATATGAATCTTACGATATAAGTCGTTTTCCCGGGAAAAATCTAGTTCCTGAGAAAATAGCTTAAAACGTGGATGTAGGGAGCCCAGGTTCGATTCCCCGCCCAGGAGAAGTTATTTTTATGATACAATTTGATGAAATGTTTAAGAATAATTAAATGTACATACGAAAACTAATAAATGGAAAACACTGGGCTAAGTAATTATGAAGTCGAGTATGAGAAAGTTTGTCTGAGTTGTCTCGGGCCGATTTTTGAACTAATTGTTTGGGAGAAATCGAAATCTTTCCTTTGTCATATTCTTCTATTCTTCTATGAAATTTTCTTTCTCTGAAAGAGATCGTTTTTTTTACTTTATTTTTACCGGCTAGTCTAAGCATTATTCTGACTTTATGTTTAGGTAAAATACAAAAAAATAAACAATCGAAATGTTACCACATTTAACAGTTGAAAAAATTGACGAAAATAAAATGATGTAAAAGAAGAAATAGAGAATCAATCACTATGTTAATGTGTGTAAGGGCTAGTTTTTAATGAAAAAAAGTCTCACTTTCTGTGTAACATGGAAAAAAAATTGACATGAATACGTTAGTTAATACGAAAATTATGTAAAAGACGTAACAGAGATACACAATATTCGAGCGTAAGGGATAGTTAAAAATAAAAATGAAAACAAAAACGTGTAAAAAGGCTTTGATTTAATCTTATCTGGCCCGATACTTATCTAAAGTAGATAAGAAAGCAGGTGTTCATACCGTCTTTTAGACATCTTATTACATAGTGATTTTCATTATCATGGTGTTTTTATCACTCTTCTTTCTGGTAGAGTTCTACTATACTTTCTCTCTCTTATTTCTAGATATGCCTTTTCATCCCCCTTATCATCCTTACCTCATACCCCTCCGATTTAATTTTTTTTTTATTCGTTTTTATTTCGAACTCGAATACAACACAAACGACATGGTGGTTCCGTTTTAAACAGTTCACCTTCATATTCCTGCCTAGAATTTCTTTCCGTTTCCGCGTTACACAGGTTTCCGTTTTGTACAAGGTATAATCCTTAAGAAAACCTTCCGTTCCCGTATTTTTTTTCCGTTAAGGCAGGTTTCCGTTTTATAAAGGGTCCGTTTTAGTCAGGTTTTACGTATAACAATATCAGCCGTTTTCCCGGCAAAAATCTAGTTCCTGTGAAAATCGCTGTATACGCAAAGGGTGAGAGGTCGGGTTCGATTCTCTGTCGGGGAGGAGTTATTTTTATGGTAAATTTCGGTTAAATATTCAATAATAATTAAATGTAACCACGAAAACATAGAAAAACGAATAAATGGAAAACACTGGACCGATTAATTACCGTGTATGAAAAAGTTTAGTTAAATCAACGTCTTTCTTCTTCTATAGTGATAATAAATCTGGGAAATTGTTATTATTATTCAGTGATGATAAATTGTTAATTTTATAGGCATTACTTATATATCAAGAATACTACGTGAACTTAACTTAAAGTTAATAAATTAGAAAAAATTGAATAAAAATAATGATATTAAAACCATTAAATAAATCCTCATCTAAATAAAATCTAAAGAACAAATGACAAAAAAAAAAGAAAAAAAACGTTACCTTTCGTCTTCCCATTGTAAGAGGCTGCAATATCTCGGGTCTTATCAGCCAACTCTTTTTTTGTAATTTAAAAAAAATAGATTACACGCAATATAAATTATAATTTGACTTAATGATTGTGCGAGGGGCGTTGTTATTTCTGTTAGCTGTGTAAGACACTGCTCCAAGGTTTCTCCGTCATTCTGTCCAAAGGTTACATTCTTGTCTGTACAATCTCATTTTTTATAAACTGATAAGATTTCCTCCACTTTTTTTTAATAAAAGAAGAAAAATAATAAAAAAATTAATTTGTAAAGAGTTTTTATATCATGTCTGATCTCGAGTCTTATGTACTATCATTGTAATATGTACATTCTTATCAATATATGTATTTTTATAGCTAACTTAGAATGTATTACCTCATTTATATTTTTATTATCAATTAAAATTCAGTTTAGTATATTAATTATCATGATTTTAAACCTTTTTTATTTAATTGAATTTTTTTGAATTAAAAATTAATATTTTTGAGTAAAATAAAATAACCCATAGCTAATTATTTAACACTTTTGACAGGATTTGACCGTTTTACTGTCGTGATTATTAGTGAACTCACAATTTATAAATTTAAAACAACAATATATGCGTCCAACTTAAAAATATTTAAAGTAAAATAAAATAACCCATAGCTAATTATTTAACACTTTTGACAGGATTTGACCGTTTTAATGTCGTGATTATTAGTGAACTCACAATTTATAAATTTAAAACCACAATATATGCGTCCAACTTTAAAATATTTAAAGTAAAATAAAATAACCCATAGCTAATTATTTAACACTTTTGACAGGATTTGACCGTTTTAATGTCCTGATTATTAGTGAACTCACAATTTATAAATTTAAAACAACAATATATGCGTCCAACTTATTACCTAAATTATATTCAATTTCATTTTAATTTTATACATGTTAAATACACTCACACACACTTAATACATACCTATATGTATATACCTATGTATGGGAAAATGTCTCCGCGATTTAGGAGACTGAAATCAGAGATCTTGTTATTATTAAAAAGGGTTTGAAGACGAGTGGGTTAATAACTTTTCTATGTCAACGTAATGTTTTCTGTTGGTGTTTTTTAGGATCCGAGGGCAAAATCGGGGGATCCTATAATTTCCTGCGTTTGTCCTTAGGCACTCCTAACTGCGGAAGTATCGACACAAAAAATGTAAACTTTGCAGTTATGTTATGTATAATAAACACAGGAGAAATATATAGGAAAGCCCCAAAAAGTTTTTTTTCTTAAAAAAAGGGTTGAAGTTTAGGGGGAATACTATTTTTTTTAGCTGAAATGTATCATGTGGGGGTGTTAAATGGAAAAGGAGGACGCCCTGAGTTCATATATACTATTTGGTTTTGTTTTTGTATCAATTTATCTTTGCGCCAAATGTTCTTGAAAATAGCGGTTTTTGTGTCCTCCCATCCCCCCCCCCCGCTTTATTTTTTAACAAATAAACGGAAAAATCTTAGAGAAATTAGATATTCTTTGTCAAATAATATGTTTAAGGAATTTGCGTAAGTCGCAAAGTCGCATATATTGAATATATACATATATATATATATATATATATATATATATATATATATATATATATATATATATATATATATATATATATATATATATATATATTAGTGTGTTTACTGAGGTTTTGGCAAAGTTTATTTGCTTGTTGACGGCATTAACAACTGGTGAAGAAGCAAATACATTTAACCAAAAAAACTATTTTAAATTCAGACTTTTGTTTTTTACTTTTGTCCGATACTTGATATTTATTTACATAGTTAGATTCCTGTTGTCATATCATATATTTATGAAGTTCCAACTTATTATTATTGTATCAAGCCGGAAAAGAAAACTTTTTCTATTTGTTTGTAGTGAGTTAATATTTATGACGGACACGGACACGCAGTTGCTTGTCAGGTCCAATTTGTCTAAATACCGGTCTTTATTTAAAATTAGTTTGAGTGAGGATAGTTTAGTTTTATTTCGCGGATTCATTAGTAATTGGCACCCCTGACCATTGTCTGACATGTTTAGTTGCGTGATCTTTCCGGTTTGTTGTGTCTAACTTTTTGTTTTAGTTTTTTATGGTTTATTTTTAATGCTGTACGTGATAATTATTTGCATGCCACTTCGATTCAAATAATAGAAACTGAAAAAACACTGTTCAGGTGATACATTTTTTTCTTTTTATTTATTATTTAAAAAGATATGTCAACTAAATTAATTAAAAAACAGACGTTGTAAATGTATGTATGAGAAGTGGGAAGTATATGCATTTGCTTAGACAAACTTCATCACTAAAACATCGTTGCTTTTATTGTAAAAAGCTATAGATTAACTGTCTGATAAAAAGATTAATACCAAGAATAGCCGAAAGAGAGCTTTAATTGCCTACCGTGTTTTTACATTCATAAATACGTGTATTTAGAGAGAGAAAGTATTGTGATAGCGCGAAAATTGGCGATTTCGAAATGTCGATGGATTTACACGTTTTATTTTTAAAAAATGTCTGTCTGTACTTAGTCTGTCGTCTATTCAGACTCGTGGAGCTCCAAAAGCTACGAGAAATAAATATTTTTTTCAAATATGGTTCCGACGATTTTAATAAAGAAAAGTCTAAATTGCATTCCTTTAAAATACGAGTCCAAAGTTTTAGTCATTTTACCGGAAAGAACCCTGTTTGCCAGTTATTGCTAAACCTAAATTGTATTGTTTATTTTTAATGCTCTTCGTGGTAATTGTTTGCATGCTACTTCAATTCAAATAATAGAAACTGAAAAAAAAACACAGTTAGGGTAAAACTTTTATTTTTCTTTCGGTATAATTGTTTTTAAGCTAGCACGTACTTTGTGCGCCTAATCATCTGATTTGTAAAATGAAAAAGCACTTACAGGAGATTAAATGGTTTATTTATTATAAAATAGACTGTCATTAGTGTGGCACATAGCTTTCTAGATATGGATATGTTTCAGTTCCCAGTGGAGTTAATACTTAGTGAGTTCATGGTAATAAATTTGCGCTGGCTGTTGAAATATAGGACCTGTGGCAAAATTGGACGAGCATTTTTATGATATGGTCATTAGCAAAGAGTTGACCGATACATACGAGGCCAATGTTCCGTGATGTTTTTTTTTCCACGTCAAAATGATCACAATGTCTCCGTTACCTTTGGTACACATGAAACAAATCAAATTTAGCTTATTTTTTTCCATTTAGCTTACTTTAGCCATTAAAGTAGCCATCGACCTATAACTTGTTGAGACTGCAGTTGTTGTAAAACACAATCATCTAATGTTAGTTTATTCAATATTTGATACAAGGAAATAATTTATGGTATTTGTTGCCGGTGAATTAGTGAATTTGGTTTCAAGTTATAAAATTACGTGTTCATTGTTACTCCCACTTGATAATCCAAGGTTATAATTTAATTACCACTGTTGTCTAGTTTCTCTCACGTCTTAACTTTGAATAATAACTGCAAACAAATTTATTTATTAAAAGCTTTTATTTAGCTTGCAATGCTTGTATGTATTTATGTATGTTCGAGTCAAATCGTGCATCTAAATTTTAAAGCAGTTATCCTTCCGATTGAATTGACATTTTGCATACACTTTTAGTTTGGATGACATAGTATGGTTAGCTAAGTGACGTTATTCTAAATCCAATATGGCGGACAGCCCAAGATGGTAGACTAGTTACTTAATAAGTAAATTAATTTTATTTTTAATTATACTATTAATTATAATATATAATAATATTCTATTCTGTTTTATTTAACTTTTTCACATACACTTAGTATTCGCAGAGAGAAAGTATTGTGATGGCGCGAAAATTCAATTTTGAGATGTTGATGCAATCTCTACGGGTTTTGAGGTCCCGTTCCGTCAGTCCAAAAAAGTGATTTTAAAAAAAATTCGGTCTATAGTCTGTCGTCTGTACAGTCAGGTGACGCCTACCTAAACTACTGGGCCGTCGTTTCCCGCAAAAAATGCAAGGAAAAAATTTTAAACGTGGATTTGATTCCCCTAATTATTAAATCTGTCCCCGAAAATTACTGTTACTGTACTGTTTGGGGAAGTTTATATTACACCTTGTATCGCATAGATTTTCCTGCGTATAATTACAATTTATTTTGAAGCCACCATGACACTAACCACAACAAACCGCCATTCGATAGGCTGTTCGAGCTGGTTAGTGATAAACTGGTGATTCAAAATGCACCCTAATATTATTAATTACAAATGAATTGATAAAGACAGATAACAAATTATCGCCGCGACCGGGAGTTGAAACCCCATAATAATGAAAATTGAATGCCTAGTACTATAGCCATACATTGCTACTTTCGGTTACTGTGAATTTTTAACTTCGTCTTGGTTTTGAATAATAATTTGGCTCTTGTAAGCATGGATTGCCAACAAATACACTTTTCTCTTTTGAAAATATAATTACCTTATTACGAAATTCGTTTTTGATGTGTGTTCTTGATGTTTGTTGCTGTTTTTGTTTCAATGAAGTTAATATTGCGCGCAATAGCCTGTGTATTTGCTTAGAGATTTTCTTAAAAGTGGCGAGGCGAGGCAGGTAGAGTGACGTGTGTAAAACTTGATTAATGTTGTTTTGGTCGGCCTTGTAGCCTGCGTGGTGCAATTATTTTCCTCTTTTGTGTCGCTTAATAACTTCAACTTTTTTTTAATCTCATAAAATATAATAATATGCATGCTGTTTTTTTTTTATCCATTTGTCTAATTTATTTTATCCATTAAAATAAAGCGACTTGATCAATTTAAATTGCTTCATAACCGCTTAAACAGGACTAATTTTACTACTACTACTACCGACGTTGTACGATAAATCTTATTTGTCAAAAAATTTGATTTTAAATTGATTGATATATGCTAGCTGAATTTTGGCGCTGATGATAGCTTTATATAAACAAACAACTTTTAAAAAATCATGATTTCACAATGAGTTCCTAATTAGTTATTGATTCCAAAAAAAGATCTGAGCTCAATTCCCCTTATTTTTATTTTCTTACTAGCTGGGTACCCGTGCTTCGCTACGGAGTGTTATTATAATTAGATAAGTTTATAAACAACCATAATGAAACATATAAATTATTTTACTATGCAAGAATATCTAGATTCTATCTCTCCCACCTATTTCTATACCCCCTCCTCTTTGATAAGCAAATTATAAAATATCCTAAATCTCCCCCCCCCCCCCCCCCCCCCTAAAGTAAAATATGACAAAACAATACATAAAAAATATTATTCTATTCTTAAAGAGGTTTTGCATCATCAATGGTATTCATTACATTGACCCCGTATTCATTACTTGTACCATACCCCTGGGTACCAAATTTAAATTTCCAAAATTCATGTGGCTGTCAAGTTCAAGTGGGCAAATTTTTATCGACATCGAACTAAAACTGTAGATTTGTATAAAGAACATACACCCACATACGTTGATTTTTATATATATAGCTATACATTTCCATTTTTCCCCCTACTAAATAAAATTGTACATAACAACAATTACTTTTCTCTTAAAGTGCTTTTCAACGATATATGCATGATATGAAGGGAATCCATTACTTTGACATTTGTAACCCGTACCCCTGTGTACCAAAAATTTAATTTCGAACATTCATGTAGACAGAGACCTTCCCCTTGCTTTGAAGGTCAAGTGAGCAAATTTTCATCGAGATCGAATTAAATCTGTTGATTTGTATAAAGAACATAAACACACTCACACATACGTTGACTTTTATAGATATAGATATACATTTCCATTTTACCCCCCTCCTAAATAAAAATATGACAAAAACGTACTTAACCACAATTACTGTACTCTTAAAAAGCTTTTCAACGATATGCATCATGAAGGGTAGCCATTACTTTGACATTTGTACCCCGTACCTCTGTGTACCAAAATTTTAATTTCGGAAAATGATGTAGGCAGTGACCTTCACCTTGTTTGGAAGAAAAAGAGTGTAAATATTCATCAAATTGGGATAAAACTGTAGATTTGTATAAAAGACATTCTCTTATATAGATACTCTTCTTTCTATATATAGATATAGTTATATTTTCCATTTTACCCCCCTCCTAAATGAAAATATGACAAAACTACACATAACAACAATTACTGTACCCTTAAAGAGCTTTTCAACGATATGCATCACGAAGGGTATTCATTATTTTGATCCCGTATTCATTACTTGTACCCCGTACCCCTGTGTACCAAAATTGAAATTTCGAAAATTCATGTAGACCTTGATTATCCTATTGCTTTGAAGGTCAAGTGTGCAAATTTTCATCGAGATCGGACTAAAACTGTAGATTTGTATAAAGAACAAATAAGATATAGCTATATTTTTCTATTTTACCCCCCTCCTAAATGAAAATATGACAAAATTGTACATAACAACAATTACTGTACCCTTAAAGAGCTTTTCAACGATATGCATCATGAAGGGTATTCATTACTTTGACCCCGTATTTATACTTGTACCCCGTACCCCTATGTACCAAAATTGAAATTTCGAAAATTCATGTAGACCTTGATTGTTTCCTTGCTTTGAAGGTCAAGTGTGCAAATTTTCATCGAGATCGGACTAAAACTGTAGATTTGTATAAAGAACAAACACACACACACACACACACACACACACACACACACACACACACACACACATACGTTGACTTTTATATATATAGATGTAAAGAGAAAGTATTGTGATGGCGCAAAAATTGGCGATTTTGAAATTTCGATGGATTTACACCTTTTGAGGTCCACGTAGTCTAAAAAAGTGGTTTCTAAAATATGTGTCTGTGCAGACAGACGCCTGGAGCCGGAGCCTAAACTACTGGGCCGATTTTTTACAAGTTCAGAAAAATCATACCCCGAGGCGAAATCGAGAAATATATTTTAACTTCAAATTTGGAGGCGCTATCCCCCAAAAATCAGAAAAACGTGAATACGTAATTAACTATTTCTCAAAAGCGGTTCAGACGATTTTAATTAAAAAATTCTAAAATGTTGTCCATTTAAATACAAATCTAACAATATTAGCCGTTTTCCCGGGGAAAATCTAGTTCCTGAGAAAATAGCTTTGAACGCGGACAGATTGAGGCCGGTTTCGATTCCCCGCCGGGGAGAAGTTATTATTATTATGATAAATGTTTATGAAATGTTCAATAATAATTAAATGTGCCTATGAAAACACGAAAACTAATAAACGGAAAACGCTGGGCTAAGTAATTAAGAACTCGTATATGAGAAAGTTTGTCTGAATTGTCTTAGACCGATTTTTTTACTTGAAAAGAACGGATTTTTTTTTTTTTTAATTTAACATTTTATCGATTTGTTTTATGTTGATAGGCACGATTCTTGTGGGTGATTAGGATCGGATTGCATTGTTTAAAGGGTACTCTGCCTTATAGTTTAATCACGTGGTTGCATTTAGACTATTATGGTTCGTTATCATTATAACTGATTGAGGCTTATTAGTGAGTTAATTTTTTTGTGTGTGATCCCTTAGTGATAAGAGAAACATGTCATATTAGCCGTCGATAACGTTATTATTATTATTATTTATAATTGTTACAACATTTCTATATTTTTTGAACTGTGACCCCCGAGGTTGGACATTGGATCCCCTGCCCTTGGTTCGGTGAGCTACTCACGCGTTGCTCAGGTTCATTATATTTCTTATCTTTACGGAGTTTAAACCTTTCTTTTTTTTTCTTTGATCTTTCATAATTGATGGTATCTCGATATTGTCCGATTCTAAATTGATTTTTTTATCGTCACGATCTCTGTTGAAACTCCTATATGATAAGGAAAGTGAATCAATGGCAATCGATATCGATGCCCAAGCATTTCAAATCAAAATTATAACAAGTAATGCAGTGCACAAAGAACTCGCGTGGATAAATTTGTATTTTGCTCTTATATATGCCGTATTTGTTTTCAATATGGCTACCAGGAAACATTTTTCGGGAAACATTTACTTATTATTAATATACCTGAAAAGAGCTTTAAAATGAAATGTAACATGCCATATAAGCAACAATTTTTTTGAACAGCTTCATGTTAGGCCTATTTTTTTTTAAATGCCGTTATGAAATTTTTGTAGCAATAGTTACACATTCTTTTCCTTCTTTTCAAGACCTTTAATGATATATAAAATGTCTTAAAGACTAAAAACTTTTTTCAGTTGTCCACCATTTTGAATATATTTTGTGTGAAATTTCCAAAAATTTTACTTATTATTTTGTTTACTGTCACAAATGCTGAGATGCACTTGTGTGCCGAATTTCGTTAAAATCGGATACTTTTTACGCCAGTAATCGTTAGACAAACAAAAACACAAACTTTTCAAAGCCCAAGTCTCTGAAATGAAGAACTAGGCTCGTTCAATTACTGATTTGTTTTTAATGAATGAATTAATTTTTATTAATAATTATTAAATTTATAGATTTTGTTTCCGAGCTTACTAAAGGAAGCGTTTTTTTTTTTTTTTTTTTTTTTTTTTTTTTTAAATCAAATTATAATTATTATTAACTACGGGAAACAGACAGTGAAAAATACACTCCTGTGCCGGGATTTGAACCACGGGCCTCTATATAAAGGAAGCGTTGTGATTTGACAAATTCCGTTTAGAACGGAATTTGTTTTACGGTTACGAATTAACAAATCCCTAGGCAGTAATACTTTTCAGACAATATGACACACGTATAGTTTAATCTCTTATCTGTCCGTCCGTTGACATTTTGGCGAACCACCTTAAAAAAAGGTTTGTCCAATTTTAATGAAATTTAGATGGTAGATCATAAATCAGCCCGTTGTTGGTCCCAAATTAACCTTTTGACTTACGTTTTGGGCTCAAACTTGTTTTATTCACTACTGAATCTTTATTATAAGCTGCGTACAACACAAATTGACACATAACTTTTATTAACACCAATATCTTTAAATGTACTCATATGATTTTGAAGATGTTTGGATGATTTCCTCTGGGAATCGAAGCAGTTCCAAACAACACTTCAAATTCACTATGGGACCACATTATTTTATACTCATGAAACCGTTCGTCCAATAGTAGGACGTGAGGATATTATTTTCCACTCAAATAGCCTGAGTGTTTTAATTTACTGATTAATTGTTTTCAATTATTGATGTTATTTGTTGTTGTTTGATTATGACGGTGTTCTGGTTATGTTGAAAATATATTCATGGTTCCCATGAATTATTTGTTATGAGTTAGCGAGGTCGGATGTTGTAACATTGTTTATTTCTCTTGCAGTGAAGCCCAGTTAGTTAGCTTATCGATCCACCCGGGCCAGTTGGCAAACCTGTTAGAATCAGGTGACATTTTACTAGATTGTAGTGTTATCACTTTGTTATCACTATCTATTCTATGTATCTACATAGAGAGGAGAGGTTTTCCCCGAGCCTTTTTCGCGACCTTTCTCAACTGCGTGTCTTATCTTACTTCTACTCTAGATGGCAACGTTACACTTCGCAATCTAATCTCTTTTATTAATGCAATATTAGTTTGTATAACTATTACTAATATTTGTTTTGAAAAAAATATGATTTGATGTATTTTTTTAATTTTTAATTAATATTTGATTAGAATTATTTATTCGTAGTTAATTTTTTTTTTTTAAATTTGTCTACTAAAATTATTACATAAAACGTACGTTATAAATGTATGTATGTGAAGGATAATGTTATTTAATTGCTTAGGGTAACTTCATAACTAAAAAATCATTATCTTCATCCTTATCACGTACTTCTATTCAAAGGAAAAATCATGTAATGCATTTTAGCTCTAAATTTTGGGCCGAACACCCCAAAAGCTATCGAAAAAATATTTCTCAAACATGGTGTATAAAATTTCGACTAAATGTCACCATGAAAATTAATTTAAAATGAAATTGAAAAAACTTAGTCTCTATCGATCGTGTTAACTTTGAAACGCAGGCGATCATATTTCACAATGTGTATTCAGATTTGGTCTTATGTCGAATTGCAGTGGTTAGAGCAGACGGTCATTGTTTCCAAACTACTACGATTGATACGCCTTCTTTTGCTGTCGTTGTCGAGTTACTACTTTAGCCAGACGATCGATCGTTTTGGGTAGTTTATCGCTGTCGTAGATTTTTACGTTTTAGAAATTATCTTCATTGTTTTCGGATGTAGCAAGTGGACCCGGAGTTCGATCTTATTGAAACAACAGGCTGAAGATTAGGAGCAAATTGATAGAGCTAGTGGTGACCTGCCCTCCGACACTGGACAAGGCCTCAGCCACCAATTCACGGCATCTAAACGAGTCAGTTCCGCCATTGACATGCAGACCGGTCTGTAAACTGCAGGACGGCGCTGACCGGTTCGGCGGCGCGGCCGAGCCGAGGCAGGAAGGCACGTCTGCTTCGCGTGCCTCCACTCCTATATTATTCTTATTCAAATGACCATGTTTTCTCAACTGTCCTAGTCTAATTGACAACGAAGCTTTTTTTGTTTTTGGCGAAAATTGTTTGAAATTATTTTTAATAATAGAGTTGTCTGGGCATTTCGTTCTGTCTGTGTTTTAAAATTGTGTTTTGTAAGTTTTTAGCCTCAATTCAACAATGAAACATAGGCTTAGAACATGCTAGAGAACTTACCAAAATCAAATTTAATTAGATTTACAGAAAACTAACTACCATATAGAACGTCACTAACAATCATCAGATAAATAACATTATTTCAGTTCCGAATCGCAAAATGTTGTTCGTCCAAAATAGACTCAGCTTCCTGGCTATCACTAAAATAAACTCGAGAGCAAAATAATTTACAAACTATTAATAACTGCTAACTGCTCCTTAACTCTAACCAATAAACTCGTTCCGATGGATTTTGATTAAATCCTACGTATTAAATCTAGTTCATTTATTACAATATCTAACCATATAAGTAATTTTCCCGTGATAAATCTAGTCTCTGATGTATTAATGAAAACAAATCTTATTTTGTTAAAAATCGAAAACAAAAGGTAATAGACCACCTATTGGACATGTTTAACAGTTATTCCCGTGTCAAAGAACTGTCCGTGTCCTCTGAACCAAAAACTCTACCGAGGGGGGTGAGGGCACTTTTCGAGCCGACGAGTAATAAAAAGGTCGGCAATTTAGATTTTCTGGTCTGAAAATTGCTTAGGGACGGCCCTGGGCCTGGCAACAGGCAATCTTATTAGTTATCAGCGATTGTTGAGTTTGCCCTCTTTTGTTGACACTTTATTAGAAAACTTATGAAATGAAGAAGTATCCATAATTGGTGCACTTTTGATCAATCTACAGAAAATACTTTAATTATATGTGCCAGTTTTTTTTCATTTCTATATATGACGCTCCAGATACGCCACATCAACCCTTTATTGTTTTGCTGCTTTCTTTTTTTTTTTTTTGACATGTTACAAAAGAATCAGGAAAATTGGAATTTTTCCTTTTTACTTTTCCTCACTACCTATAGTAGGAAAAGTACTGTTATCATTTTTATTGGAAATAGTACAACAATGATTAATTTTGCTGCCGTGAGTAGATAAAATAATTTGAGCGATTTAAGATATTCACAGGTAAAAAAACTCTTTATTTTCCAAAGGTTTGTAATAACATGATTTTGTTGTCTTTTTCTTGCAAAGGACTGTCAAAAGGAAATTTTGTATAATGAGCGTGGTCAACCGGTTGCATTCTGTAGACTTTACCTTTGTTTAACGGTACCTGCTTGACACTGCAGGTTCCTTTCCCCTGGTCAACTGACCTGGCTAACGTCCAAACCTGTGTGCCCGACGTACAGTAACCTTTATACAAACATCCCATTTTCCCCATCAACATATAATGTAGGTAATACCTATAAAACCATGTACGTGAAGGCTTCCACAGCTAGAGTCTAATAAGTTCAGATCTTCCAGTGATGTCAGACATTTTTTACTTAATCCCTGATATAAAGGAGATTGAATCCTAACAACCGAAAATTTCGGGTTTTAATTCCGAAAACAGACCACGTAGGGTAGGTCTATTGAGCAAAACCGATACTGATGGGATCGCCTACTTGACACATACACTTAATATGATCATCAGTGTAAAACATATCTTACCTGGCTGGGATTCGAACCGTCTCTCTTACCACTGGGGCATCCCCTTTGAGAAAGAGCCCTCCAATGAGGTCCATCCAAACAACTGGATTAATAAAACCGCTTAAAACAACTTCTAGAACATCTAGATTTTTAAAAAAATGTATTTCATCAATCTATGGTCAACCAACAGACTTATACTTTTAAATTTATATCTATAATTCAAATACCAACGGCTGACTCGTAGGTTAACTGACTTTTTCGATATCTCTAAATTCACTGGTTCCATGAAATGTTGCTTATGGTTTTCTCTTAGCTCCTTGATTCAGACTTGTCATTCAGACAAGATGTATTGGGATCATTTTGTAGAATTAAATTTTCCTTGACAGAAATCCGTTTTAGACATTAGGGAACATTATTGGTCTCGGGTCGGTCCGTCGTTTAATATTTTTGCAAACCAACCAAAAGCACTCGTCCAATTAAGACGAAATTTAAATAAAAGGTGGTTTATAATTTGCCAGTTTTCGGGTCCGAATTAATTTCAAACTTCGGTGCTCTAATAGTAAGTGTTGCCCCAATAGAAATCATTTATCCTAATTAGCAGACTAGTTTTAAAATTAAAACTATTTTTTCTTGGAGGAAATAAAAATTATATATATATATATGTGTGTGTGTGCATGTGTTGAAATATCATGTTAAATGATAACTATGTGGATATCGGCTGTGAATTAGGTATAAAATGTAGGAACCTAGGAAATCAATTTTCAGATATGTCGGTAAATCTGACCTTATTTTTACTTTTGACTAATTCTCATTATGCTAAAATTATATTATTTAATTTACTTTGTTAATAATAATTACATGAATAGAAAACAAGCAACGACATACAAATGTTCTAATATATTTCATCTAAAAACGTATTTTTTATATTCTTAAATTTTTAAAGTAAAAAGAAATTACAAAAAAACCTCATATTTATGAAGTTTTTATAAATAAAACATGTTTGTGTTTTTATTTTGCATTGATAGTTTGCAGCTCTTCCGTTTTCCTACGTCCGGTATTCTTTTGTAATAGCGTATATTATATAGTTAGTTGCCTTTTTTTTAATAATATTAATTTCTTGTTTTATTCCAGTTTATAAATCATACCCTTCCTGTTGACTGTTTTTATTATTGTTTTGCTTATTAATGCATTGTTTTTATTTCCTTGATTTCGATATAAATAATTTATAATTCTTTGATTTAGTTTTTTAAGGTTAGAGGTGAAGTAGGTTCTTTGTAAAGCTTCTTGCTTTATTGAAGAGCAGTGTTGCCCTTGTCTTGGAGGTCAAGGTTGCCAGTTCTAGTGAAAAAATTACCCTGGAATTCTCTCAAACAACCTGTTAAAAGTGCCTCTGGCTATGCCTTGAGAATAATCAGAGGAGATGGATATAATTTTTTTTGTTCTCTGTTTTAGCACTGCTATTGTCTTTAAAATTGATAAGAGTTTTTAAATCAATAGTCTTCCTTTTTAAGATTATAATTTGTTTTTTTGTTTTATTCGACTGATAAGAATTTCGCAATAAAAAAAAAAAAAAAAAAAAAAAAATCATTTGTTCAAATATTAAATATATCTGTTTTGTTGCAGACAATACATTATCGGTTTAAGTACGAGCTGAGTGCAAACACTTATTATATTATAAATGGATTGCTTAATCTTATTTATTGGAATTTTTTTAACGCCTCTATATAATATTAGCGATTTTGTAGGCTACGAAAGGCGGCCATCTTTAATGTTTTAGCTGAGGTACCTCTTACTGGTTTCAGTTGACAGATATATTACTGTCGTTCATGTAGAAACTATATTACCATACCTACACAGTAAGCAGTTTGAACTAGTATAAGCCCTGTAGTTCATAAATACATCGTCTCTATATTATAAGCATAAGCGACGACAGACGGCCATTCCTCACCTGATTTCCGAAAGTAACCTACACCAAAGTTTGAAACTTGGCAGTTATGTTATGAGTTATAACCCAATCACAGAAAAAATTATAAGAAAGCCACTAAATTTTTTTGACCTATTTAAATATTTCATTTTTTTTTTTTTATACAAAAATGAAGTTAGTTTTAATGAGAATTACTTAATATTTATTGCTATCTTACTTGAAATAGGTGTGGGGGGGGGGGGCGCAAATTCTTTTAGAAGATTTTAAGGGGACTGTGGTTACAAGAAGGTTAAGAACCACTGCTCTAGCTAGTGAGTAGAAGTGATATTATCCCTTAGTCTTACATGAATATTATTTTTTGAGTACACATAAGGGATAATATCTTAGCCTAATATTAGGGAGCTTACTCCTCAACCTGGTCTACGGACTGAAAGGAGAGCATATGCAGGGCCATTAGGGGCAGTTCTCGATATCCGCTCAACTATGATGATTTTATATTTTTACTGTTTAATATATTTCGTAATTCACGCTAAATTGTAACTCAAATGAGTGAAAACACCGGCAAAAGAACTTCATTCTGCATAATGTCGGCTTTTATTCGATGTCTTACTTTACGACACGGAAACAGTCTTTTATCAAGTTTCATGATACGAAATACTTTTCGTTTTTTTTGTTTGTTTTTTGTATTACTATATACCCAAGATACGAGACATATGTGTCACCGATAAGTAACATTAATACGATAAAATATATTGAAAATATTTAGTATAAAATGTTGCAATTTTGCATAAAGAAAACGATTGTTCAGAAACCGGCGCGATTGTCGCCTCATTTACTTACGTGAAACGCGCCTTACTTGTTTTATGTTTGCACCTTCTTTGTGAGATAGCTTTTAACAGATTATTCTGTGTTTTAAGTTTAAGGATGTTTGGCTCGGAGTTGCTCTTTCTTTTTTCCCTTCATCTTAAATACCAAAAAATAACTACAGATTTAATTTACTAGGCATAGTTTTTTTTTTTTTTTTTTTTTTTTTAATTAATCAATTGACTTTATATGTTTATGTTAATCGATGTCGTTTTATTCAATTTGCTTCCGAGCTTGAGCTTACCGAAAGGTAAAGAAAGCGTTGAGATCATTTTGAAGAATTTATATTTCAAATCAATCGTTCCAAAATTCATGAAGGTTTCAATCTTAATTAAATTAGCGTTTAAATTATTAATATAGTAAATTCGTCTACATAAATTATTTACTAAATGACTAGAGGAGACATTATTTCGTATTTTGAGTTACACTGGTAAAAGTATGTTTGGTCTTATTTTTAAGTTGAATTGCGTTTCTTTAACTACCTGCTTTTCTGTTTTCTTATTATTACTTTTTGTTTTTTCTTCTTCTTTAATTCCGTGTCGAGTTTAACAACCCTGTTCCGGTTCTGATTTGTCGGCGGTTTTTTATTTGTTTTGTTTTTCTTTTTAGTCCTAGTCAAAAACTGCAAACCTGTAATCAAAACAGAAGGAAAGAAAACAGTATTTAGTTCTACGAATTGTTAAATTAATGACAACTGAGCTCCCGGTTCTAGTTTACTGTTTACTGTAATTTACCCCAGTTTTTTTTTTTTAAATACGAATTATGACAATTTTCTTTTTGTTAATACACAAAAAAAAATTCTTTTGTAATGTAAATAAATTTAAACCAGTTCCAGTATTGTTATATTTTTTTAAAAAAAATGTTGGGGTTTGAACTGTATATATTTTTTGTTTTACTCAAATTATTTTCTATTGCATTTTTAAAACACTAATTATAGAGTTACTTTTCTTGTTCCTTATTGTCCCTCATTGTGGTGTTTCCTTATTACTCGTGCTTTGTCAGTTGAAGCTTGGTCATCAAAGTGATAAGGAGTTAGTTTTGTTATCCGAGATGAACTGTTGCTCGACACATTCTGCGAAAGTAATGCCGATAAGGATTTACGCTGACTCGGCGTATAATTTAGACGATATGTATTGGGACCATATGTACCACATGTATCAATATCAGACAATCGGGTATGTATCGTTATTGTCATCGGGTTTTCTATCTATTGTTTGACCATTTATTTTATTTATAGTAATCAAATAACAGCTGTCGAGTGTGAAACACCGGATAGTTGACTAGAGTACTCATCACCTGTCCACACTCTAGTCATGAACAAAAAATGATTTGTTATTCTTTAAATAGACGTAATGTTTAATTGACAATTAATTCAGGTTATCCGTGCAATTCTAAACCTTGAGAAGCCAATCTATTAAGTAAGCAAGGAATTGATTTTTTTAATTTTTTTAACACGCCATTGTAATAACCGTTGTTGGCTGTCTACGTTCTAGCTTTAAAATCCTTTTTCAACCAATTAATTTTTTCCCTCTCTTCCTCTTTTTTAATTAATATGTTTTTATTTTCTCTTGCTAATGTAACTGCCATTCTAGTACCTACAATTATTTTTCTGTGTAAGCGTCAACTTGAAAAAGGTCGTCATGGATGTTCAATTTTTTTTTTTTTTTTTTTTAATTTACTTGTTTATATCATTAAATATTTTGGGACATGGGCGGTAAGTTAAATAAGTTTGGGACGTCTGATTTACAAGTAATACTTTACCTTAAATCGTTAAGTTCAGACTGATCTTATCGAACCGGCCTTTTTACCTTCAAGAGCTTGGTTTCCGACTAGTCTTGTTGCTTTGAAATAGCTGTCAAGTATTTCATCTGTTTTAGCTTCTACCTTACGTGTTGCTAGGAATCTAACAGTGCATGATGATATCGCGTGCAGGGTAATAATTCTTTAATCGCTGAGTCTTCCTTTCGCAATTTAATTTGTTTACCCACTGTCAACGAATTCAATTCAAGTGTCGATATCTGTTGTTAAAATAAATCGTCGATCAAAGTAAAATCTTACCAATGAAACTCTCTCTTTCAATCTCACCAGGCATAGACAGCAAAATAGTACAGCAAGTACGATGTTTAATGATCAGTTCACTTAAACTGGTAGTCAAACTTTATAGTGTTAACAAATTGTAAAAAAGCTGATTTAGGGAAACTTTAAACTAACGAAAAAACGTTATAAAAGAAAAGAAGTTAATGTACATCATTTTTCAAACCTTGTAATTGTAATAAATTTGAATGTATTATTATATGGGAATGTATTTGGTCCTTAAGAATAAAAAGCAATAATAAAATTAATTGTGTTCATTCCGACGGATATTGTTCTTAGTCAAAATTCGGTTATCGGGAGTTTTAGTAAATACTTTATATACATTAAACCCTGATAAGGCTCAAGGTACGGATATTCAGCAGACCTTATTTTTGGACCAAGACGCCGCGCCATAATATGCTGAAATCTTGCCATCATATGTCTTATTGATAATAATTTACTTACCTGTTGTTTTACTATTAAAAAGGCAGGCATATAGAATCTCCTCCGATAATGTTGAACATGGGCCAAAAACATATTTATACGTTGGCCTGGCCGGGCTTCGAGGCGGCCAAGGCTGGTTATTTTGTAACGATATCTTCATTCCTAGACGTCACGGATAATTATCAAGGAGCAGATGAACGTGCGACGACACTTAGACATCTTACTGATTACATGACCTTTTGACCTTTGAACAATAACTTTTTTGTAACATTCTATTTTAATAGGACCATTTAACTTTTTCTCTTTCAATTGTGAGATAGAAATAAAAAAAAGTGGTTTTAATCGTCATAAAACAACGTGATAAGGGAATAAATCAATTTTACTTTCTCCTATACGTAGTATTAATAGAGAAAAAGTATTGCGCAAAAATTATATTTTGATTGATTTACACGTTTTAAGCAGTCCACGTCGTTTATGGATTTACACCTTTTAAGTCCATAAAAATTGGTTTTAAAAAATATTTTATATTTTTGTAGTCGGTGCAACGCGTTGAGCCTAACCTTTACTTGGCCGATTTCGATTAAATTCGGTGAAATCGAGATGTAATTTTTATCTTATAATTTGAAGGCGCTTGTCACCAAAAAATTAAAAACTTAATACAACTAACTAAATTAATAAAGTGTTCAACAGGTACGCGTTTACTTTCTGTTTTTTTTTTTTTTTTTAGATTTTCAGCGAAATTAAATTTATTTTCATCAATACCTTAGAAACTAGATTTGTCTCAGAAAACTGCTTACATAGTTAGATTTGTATTTTATTGAACTAAGTTATGGGTACTTCTTTAGATTGTTACTCCCCTGTTTTTTTTTTTTTTTAGAATATAAACGACTTTAAATAACTACTAAGACAATGGGATGTAGTCGATTTACATTAGGATAAAGGAATATCACACTTCCGTTTTTATAAGAAGAGCATTCCGTACACCTTCTTTAGATTGTTACTCCCTTCTGATTTTTTTGTACGGGGAGTAACAATCTAAAGAAGTGCCAGTTATAGAATTATTTAATCAAAATTCTTCGGAACCATTATCTAGTTTTTTTCCGTTTTTTCAGAGGTTTTGGGGGATTGCGCCACCAAATTTAAAGCTAAAATGAATTTTGATTACACCCCGGGATATGATTTTTCTGTACACATATATGTTCAGAATATGGCATACATTTGCCATCATAATACTTTTTCTCTCTATCGTTATTTTCTATTAATATATGTATATTATAGCTTCATGTTGTGCACTTGCACAACCCGTAGGTGGTGTAAGTGTACCTTAGTACTTAATTAACTCCGGTTAATTAATTATGTTCTAATGTTTTAAGTGATATTGATTTGAAATAATTTGTCAAGAGTTTGAATCGATTTGGATTAGGATATAAATTTTAAAATAACAAAAAGAGTAAAACCCATAAAGAAACTACTCCAAATCAGTTCAAAGTTTCATATTTATCGATAAGAATTAAAAAAATAAATAAGCAGAGGTTAATATTTAAAAGAACGATATGGTTACTGAATGAAATAAACAATTATGGCAACAGAAATGCCAATATATATATATTTTTTTAAGCAATTGGGGGTTTAGTTTTACTTCCGGCGAGTTTTAAGTGTTAGGCTTCCCCCACTATTGGCAACACTGTCTCTAGGAACGGATTCTCCTCACTCCCTCGTGGTTTGGTTTCCTTCAGTCGTGTCTTGTGTCTTGACCGTTAGCTGGTGCGCAGTATAACCCGGTTTAACTTGCCGATTTCATTTGAAATCATTTTTTTATCGTGTTACAAAAGTTAATGGAAACACTGCAAATTGAATAATTGGCGTCACATTGATTTGTTAATTTTTAATTCTCGAGTTTTGTTATCTCGGCTCCCCTGACTCGAAATACTTGCGTAATTGTATCAAGAGAACCTCCCACCTCTGCTTCTTTTTTAATTTTTTTAAATTTAATTTTATCTTAACCTGCCTTAGGTTTGGCAATACTGTCGAGGTTGTTTTATTTCATTTTAATTTCTATATTTATCTTACAAGCGCATTATCTCTGGTGAGCTCAGTCTTAAATCTCGGACCGGTCTAGAATCAGCTGTCGAGTTCATTTTATCCGGTTACTTTTAGAAATAATTTAGCTGAACTCCCAGTGAATTTTCAACCAAACAATCGAGGAAATCTACTGAACTACATTTTTTTTTTTACAAATTGTGAGTTATTCAATTTTTTGTAGTACTTTATCCTTTATTAATTAAACAGTGATTTTTATTCAATCGTGTCATTAAATTAGGTATAATTTAATTTTGTTATTCCAGAATCGCTTATCTTTCTAGTGAATTATTTATTAATAACATTTTATTATACGGGATACGAACTGTCTTGAAATTTAAATATAATATTTAAACTGCGAAAAAATTGTTTTATTATCATAAATATTTTTATATTAGCTACAATTAGAATATTTACTGGGATAACTCTAAGCTATGTATATTATTTCCAGAGAATGTATCATCTTTTGCAACCAAAAAAAAGAGCCTGAATTATTGGGTTACAGAGCAGGCACAAGAGAGAAAAAATTAAACTTTACTTAATAAAATATTTCTATAAATTCCCTGTAGAAAAGTGATCTTTAAGCATAATAACATTTTGTTTCAATATTTAAAAAAAAAAAAAAAAAATACGAGAGGTATGGATTTGATTCCCCGCCGTGGTGGAATTATTTTTATTGTATTTTTTGATAAAATTATTAGTAACAGTTAGATATAACCGCGATACCCTGAAACACCTAAACGAATTTAATACACTGGACCCAGTAATTTGATGTACTTATATGATAAAGTATAGTAGAGTAGTATTGAACTGTATTTTTGCTCACACTTTTTAGTGTTACAATTTCCTTTGTTTGTCTGTCTGTTTGTCGCTGACGCACCTGTGTCTCCGAAAATCTCCAACTCAAAAATTTGAAACTGCAGTTATTTCCCGGTAATAATCCAAACATGGGTTTAATAATGTTGGGAAGCTATGAAAAATCAATTTAAAATGTATATATATATAAATATATATATATATATACAATATATATATATATATATATATATATATATATATATATATATATATATATATTGTTAAATGAAATGGGAGGACGCCCTGTACAAATATATATTTGGTTTCGTTTTGTACCAATTTGGTTTTTTCGTATGTCACCCCCTCCCCCTACTATGTAAAGGTTTCTCGCCGTTATTATTATAGATTTAAAATTTCTGGCTAAAACAAACTTTTAAATTGCAGTTTTATTTAAAAAAAAATTTTTTGTATATTGAAATTTGTTAAATTGGTAGCCCTTAAATTGGGACCCTTTGTGTGTGCTTTCACAAAGGGGTGCGTATTTGCAATTTTACTTTTAACTTAAACGTTTTCTGAGGTACAAATTTTGCAATCAATTTTTATTTTTTCATTTACGTAGTTTATATATAAAGAGAAAATATTGTGATGTTGCGAAAATTCGATTTTTAGAGTTTTCATTTTTATTATTATTATTACTACGTTGTATATTATAGATTAATCTGTTAATGGATAAATATAATAGTTGGGTCGACCAAACTGCCACGGTATTTATGTATTATACACTAACACTGTTGTTATCCTTGAATTATTATAATAACTCTTTATATGTATCTATTTTATTCTTTTTCCCAATGAAACAAACTTAATTACAATAAAAAAAAAAACTATTTAGGAAGTTAAAAATAAAATATGGCTAACTAACTAGTCTGCTATAATATAACGAATGTTGACTATCATTTGTGTCATTATAAGAAATCTACTCTGACATTGACCTAGTTAATCATAGAAATATTTCCTTGCTTCTCATTTAAATTATTGTTTACTTCTATTTGATGAAGGAACAGGTTTTTTTTTATGCGCTTTATAAGAAAACGTAGTTTTTTAATATGATTATGTTTTGTTTTTTTTCCTTTTTTCTCGTGTTAACTTCGGTAAGCTCAGAAGCAAAAGCACTAAATACATTTAATTGTGAAAAAAAAAAAAAAAAAAAAAGGTTTAGAACTTTAAAATATATCTATGGGTTACACGTTACACCATAAAAAAATTCTTTAATTGTATGACGATAGCAATAATAATTATTAAAAGGATTTTTTTCTCCTATGTATCTGTCAGTATACAAACGCGACATGTTTTGACTACTTCGATATATATGCAAGCGACATGTTCGGTTCGAGTCAATTTAATGTAACTACACGTCGATATGTTTCCTTTTATTATGTTAATTTTATCGTTTTTAGTACAAATTAAAAATTAGTAATAAAATTCTTCGTTATTTATCGATTATTCTGTTAATTTAATTTAATTTTTAAATGATTAAAATGTAATTTTGTTATTTATGATTAAACTTGATAATTGTTAGGGTTGAAGGATTACAAGTATTATTAATAAGTATGGTATTATGTCTACCTTCTTTATATTGTGTAATAATAAAACAGTTTTTCCGTGCTATTAACGATAATACTAACAATTTACTATTGTTGTTAATAAAAACACTCAAGTATCCTATTGTTATTAGTAAGAGTTACTAGTGGTATAAGAAATGACACTTCAATTTACTCTGATTATTAATATTAATACTTAAGTTTGTTAGTTTGTATTAATAAAAATTTTAAGATTTACTGGTGATATTAATGATAACACTTGAGTTAACTTTAATTATTAATAATAATGCTTTAGTTTTCTCGTGTTATTAATAGTAATACTGACGTTTACTTGTGTTAATAATGATAGCACTTCAGTCGACTATGATAAATAATGATAGGTACTTTATTATTTAAGTGTTATTGATATAATACCATTACTCAGGCTTTCATTAGTGTGGTATTAATGATATCAATGGGTTTACTATGATTATTATTAAAAAATACTCTCAAGGTTTTTAGTTTTATACTAAGTTTTACTGGTATCTACTTTTACTAATACAACTACTATAGTTGTATTGCTTGTATTAATTATTACACTTAAGTTTAATTACTAGGTTTAATCATTATGATGATTACTCGTAGAATAGTCAAACTGGTCTTTATAAAATATAAGGTTTGTTTTTGTAAAATAAACTGATCAATTTTCTCTCTGAGTTTTATTCAATAAACTAAGTAAGTTAGTGAATCTTTAGGTAGAAACAGAAATAACTGTTTTTTGTATACTCTGATTAAGTATTTGCTTGTACTATTTATTTATTTATTTATTTATTTATTTTTTTTTTTCAGGTGAGTAAATTCTACCAGTTTATCAGGGATTACAAATTTGGTGATTGGTAAGATTATTATTTACTACTAAACTAAGCAGTTGAATTATCATGGTATTCATTAATGATAAAATTTAACAAGGAAAACCTGTGTTCATTCACTAAATCAATAGCATACATTTAGTGCGTCAATAGTTTTTAACTTGTTTCAGTTAGAATTATTTATTATTGAACACATTATATCTAAATTCACTGGCTAGAACCGAACCTCTCAGCCTTTGTAATGATAGCTACTTCTTTACAAACTAGATTTTTCTCTCCAGGAAAACAACTTCACGGGTAAATTTTAATTTAAATCAAATTATAATTATTATTAACTACGGGAAACAGACAGTGAAAAATACACTCCAGCGCCGGGATAAATTTATTTAAATTTTGAGGGTAAATTTTATTTAAATTGTCAAAAAATAATCTTACTCTGCAAGGAATTGAATTTCTATTCTTTTAGCCAAAAAGAGAATTTATTAGGTGATTAAACACTCCATATTAATTTCGACCTTTCGCGTATATCGTTTTTCTGTCGTAAGCTCACGAACCTTTTATTTTATTACAGCATTTTTTTTTTAAAAATTGCCCGTTCCATTTGGAAGAAATTTGTACGAATTAGGTCGTCCTATATAAATTTCAACCCACATATAATATTGAATCGAAATAAAAATGATCCCGCTTAAAATCGAAACCGGTTCAAACAAACACACTTTAAATTCCAAGTGTATTTATATTATTTTCATGGTTTTTATTATTACGATAAAATGCTATAGTTTTAGTAATATCTATAATATTTTAAAACCTGTCTAATTAGTTATTATATATTAGGTATACTTATTATATGCTTATGTTCTTTTTACTATAGCAGTGGGTGGGGATTGAAAAAAACAAAAGTTGACTATTAAGTTGATATTTGGCCACAGAATTGAGTCCCCAAAATTTTAAAGGGTGTCGATGTTTTTTATGGGAAAAGGGGGAAGGTGGGTAATTAATAAAATCTTACATGAAATTATTCAAGTTAGGTGTTTACACGTTTTTATCCAGCTGAATCGAATAACTCAGGATCTTAATGATTCTGGTCGATTGAATCATTCCTTATCGAGCTATGATAGAAACAATTCTGTTTCTTTCACTGAAACATATCACTATCACTATTTCATAACATTTTTTATATTTTGTCTTTTGTTTCAATATTGGTGATAAAATAAAATGAACTAACTACTTCATTTCAATTATTTTTAAACGGTTATATTTCGTTCATCCTTGGAACATTTTTAAACCTTTTTGGTCAAAATAATTACTCTTATAATTTACATCCGGCAAAAACCCTAAAATAGTATGCCTAAAAAAAGTGAAGCCAATGTGTAACGTAAATAGATAAACCTATGGTAATCACTTTACATAAGCAGATCCATGACAATAACTTGATATTGCCATGGAAAGTTATTTCGTTCGATTTTTCTCATAAATCCGAAAAGGGACACCTCGCTTAGTTAATTTCATATTTTTAAGTTCTTGGTAGTTTTCTTGGTGGTTTCTTGGTAGTTTGGTTCGATTAATAGGAGGACCCGTGGTTCGAGTCCCGGTGCGGGGGTCTATTTTTCTCTGTATGTCCCCCGTAGTTATTGATAATTATAATTTGATTTAAAGTTAAATAATTTCATTTATAATGTTACAAATTGCCCTCCTCTTTAAAACATTATTCAACCCGTAAACTATTCAACTGGGGGGGCTCTCAGAAATTCCACTGCCTAGACAAAGTCATAAATCAAGTTTCACAAGTGGAAGAATGGAAACTTTGTCTATTCCTGACACTCGTTTGGTCTATTTTACTCTTACTTCTAGAAAACTAGGTAAAACTGGAGTTATCAAGCCACCTTAGGAAAAGAAGTTAAAAAAAATGAGGGGGGGGGGCCTGGCTCGAATGTACTATTTATACAAAGGGATATCATCTCTAAAATGTATTAATTATATAGATATAAGCTTTCAAATGTATAAATCTTAAAAATAAACTGTTTTGACAAAAGGATATAATCTCTTAAGTGTATAAATCAAGCGAAATTATGCTTCCAAGCTATTCTCGACTGTATTATTGATAACTGAAGATTAGCCGAAAAGGGTATAGATGATAATGAAAAGTTGTAGCTCCAAATTAAATTTTTTTTTAAAATATAGACATACACTATAAGTTTTTAGAAATATTTTTGCAAATATATGGTGGATTTTTATTGGTCAATTTAATGGTGGCAAGAGATTGTTCATTTAATATGATTTATTAGTGTGCCGTAATATTATTATTATGATATTGCAATGCCAGTATATTAAGTAGTACTTGGTCTCTTATCAATCTTAATCTAAATAGCCTATAATTATCTCTCTCGCTTTGTCTCCATCACTTCTTCTCATCACATCCTGGTTTCGTTCAGTTGTTGATTGAATTGATCAATAATTTCCTCTAATGGTTTTGTTTGTCTTGAGCCACTTAAAGCACCAAACCCTCTGCATGAATTATTAATATAAGTAATTACTTGTTACAATGCGCATTGTTTTCTTTTTAAATAATGAAAGCCTTGTCCATTAAGCATATAATTGAAGATTATTGATTTGTTCAATTTAAATTTGAATGATATACGATACGAAAATAGCTAGGAAGAAATTAATTATTCGTTTAAACAGCGCATCGCGTTTCTTTCACGATGCAATTGTTTAACATTCTTGTCGTTAAAATAAAAAAGTCTGAGAAAATATTTAGAATGTAGCTATATTCTTTAAATTCGACAATTTTTTGTTTTTCCGTTTTATTTGTTTATTTAAAATTACAATTGTATATTGTTACAAGTAATAATTAAAATTGTTTTACAGTAGTAATCTTAAATACATTACCGTTGAAAAGTGAAGAAAATTTCATTTCTGAAATAGTCTATTTATAATGACTTTAAATGGATAAACCTATGCTAAAAATGATATTTTATTGTTAATTTTTTATAAAAAAAAAAAAGAGATAAAAATGTAGTTTTGTTTCAGCTTGTAAAATTATTATTAGCTATGATTAAGTTTTTCTAAATAAACGATCGTAACAACCTTATCGAGAGGAATTTTCACTAACAACCTTGAATAAAAAGATTTTTAAGTGTTTTTTTTTTTTACTACATTATTTATAGTGTTTTTTACTTCATTATTTAAAGTGTTTTTTTTACTTTTTTTTTTTTATTACATTTTGTTAAAGAGAAACAGATCACCTTATGCTTTACTGCTAGGATTAACCTATGTAACTATATCTAAAGATATTTTATATATACGTGATATTTGACCGGAATGCTATCTTCGAGTTCAATGTAATTTACATTTATTTGTAAATAAAATAATAAAATAATAAAAATTAAAAATCATGTGAAATTTAAATACTTAATTAAATATTTAAATCAATTAACTAAGCAATTAAATGTAGTAATTAATTAATTTTAATAATCCTCTCATTTATCTCATTGATAATGTGGTTAGTGAAGATGAAGACAGTCCTCGTAGTGACGAGTAAGGTGGTCTATACACCATTTTACTGCCTTTTTTTTTTACAAAAACTTAATCATAGCTAACAATAATTACCTATTATAATAACTGATGGTGCTAGGGTACTTACTAAAGTTTAATAGAAGTATAAGTTTTACTGAAATTTGGCAATCTGTAGCACTTTCCGTTGTGACCTTATACAAACAAAAAAAAATCAACACTAAATAAATGAAATTTTGGCATAGGTTTATCCATTTTAACAAAAATAAATGTTCTCTACTTTCGACAGTATTGAGGCTATGTCATCATTATTTTAGAAGTAGCGATCAGTTTCTAGTGGCTAGATCAGAAACAAAGGGTACTTTTTTAGTCGTTATGAAGGATGAAGTTGGAAACGAAAAAGGGAGCATGAGTTATTTTCCTAAGAATTTAAGACGTGAGGGATTGGATTCGGTTGGAGTTAAAGCGCTTGGTACAGCCCCATAATTCGATGCCGTATACTACATGGACAATTAAAATGTATTATTATTGTATTGTTCAGCAGTGTAGTCACTTAATTAGGAATAAAGAAATACGTATCTCTACTGAAAGTAACCTATATAAAGCTACATTTTCCCTGACGCGACTCCAGCCACATAGTAGTATGAGCGACTATCGCTGGCATAAAATGACTGTGTTTTCTGCACGTGTCTTCAGTCTTCAGCGACTAATATAGCTGTTTATCAGTAAATAACTAGTAGTAGACGTGAACTGATAGGTAGTTACGTGAATTAGCCACTGCGATTATGACTGGTCCAGGAGCAGGCGGCTACATACGTTCGGCGATTAAAGCTTTTAGACTCTAGCGATCATCGCGGGCTCAGCAAAGGAGTCTGCCTATCGATACTGTACTAAGCCTGGTTTGAACCAACTAGTGATAATGTTGAGTGGTGGAGGACGACAAAATTTAAATTAATTGTGATGTTATTTACATACATAGCTTTCCATTACTGTAAAAATTAAATTAAATTTTCTTTTCATAGCAAGGTTAGGAGATAATGGAATTTTCTAATTAAAATGAGATATTTCAAAGAAATAACTCTTAAGCTTTGTATGAGACGAGCTTCCTCTTGTCTTATCACTGGTTTAAAGCACATTTATTTAAGTCATATATAGAGTGTAAAATAAACCATAGTAAAAATGTCAATGTTTAACTTTGCATATTTATAAGCATTAAAAAAAAAATACACTGCCAATTAGTGTGGCACATAGCTTCCTCGCATCCTATCATGTATTGTTATATTACTTTATTGTTATATTGTTTATTGTGTAAGAACAATTAACATTTTTTAGAATCTTTAACACTTTATAGGGGTGTCGCTGTAGGTTTTACTAAAAAATTGTATTTGAAAAAAATGTTCGTCTCATTGAATAGATGAAGTATGATTTTTCTCCCGACCGAAAAATTCAATTTTAAATTTGAAGTTCAAGTTTACGCGAGCGTTGCGCGTGAACGCTTGAACGGATAACGTTGTCCAACGAACTCGACCTGAGCATTGGTAAAATAAACATGTCTACCAAATTTCATCAAAATCGGGCAACATTTACTCAAGTTATCGTCGCACGATTCATAATTCGCGGACACACAGACCGACAGACAGACAGACACGGAACCAAAAATGTTCCCTGATGTCTGAAACGGATTTCTGTCTTGGAATTTTTAAAATCGGAGGCATAAAACTTTTTTGTTCTCAAAAGTGAACACAATGCTTCCGTTACCTTCGGTAGGCTCGGAAGCAATATATGCGATAATGGGATCCACTGGAAATTGAATGTGTTGTTGCTTGGACCTGCTTTGAGTTCCATAATTTACTTTTAACAATTATTATTTAAATAATTTAATTGCACTTATATTTAAAATAAATAAAATATTTTTAACGGTTATATTTATACATTGAAAGCAAGAAATCTTGACGGAAAAATGACAAGCAGAATTTACTAAAGTATTTAAATTTAATTTAATTACCCTAATATCTAACATGAATTAACGACTGTAGATTACCTTTTTTAAAAATTAAATAATTAAATCGATACTAAAAAATGAATTGACAACTTAGTCATAAATTTTAATTGTTAAAAAATTTAATTACACTAATATAAAATATAAATTAAGTATTTTTAACATCTACATCATAAATTTATCGTTAAATTATTCACGTACACAGGATGTATTTATTGAGCATTGTCGTCTGTAAAAAAACAATTTAATTGTTACATTATTAAAATATGGAAAAACAGGAGCAAAATTAAATTAGGTTTTTGTTCATAGAATGACATCACTTCAGCTTTAAATAAATCGACGGTAATTTTTCCCATGACGTATTTTATACAAGTTTAATAATTTTTTGAACGCTTAAAAAATGACGTGAGAACCAAAATTTCCCTTGATGATTGGAACATATTTTCGACCAGTAAATTTTAAATTTGGAGACAAAAAAACCTTGTTCCAGAATGATAACAATGCACCCGCTATCTTCGGTACTTCGAATAAAAATAAATAAATAAATTTACCGGTGCCAACACTTTTCTAGTGGTGCCAACTGTAGTGGAAGCCATGCTCAATATCAAGAACCCTGGTCACCTATGAGAGAGGAAGAATTGAGGTATTTCCCTTATAAACCGAATTCCTTAGTTTTTTATTTAATAATTATTTTATTGTTCTAAAGATCCCGTGGTATACGCTCTGCTACCCTGTCACTCCTTTGTGACAATTGATTTTTTCTTACTTTGTTTTTAGGCTATCTAAATTAAAACCAAATTTTTCACTTTGAACTGTAGACATATAAAACAGTTCAAAGAGAAATAGGAAAAAATATTTTAATATAGATAGTCTAAATAACAAGTGTAAGAAAAAAAAATCAATTATCACAAAGTAAAAAGATTATTTTGTGACACACTAGCGTCCTATTGTTGGACGAATGGTCACACGACGGAAATAAACGTTTTGCTGTTTAAACTGCTTCGATTTGCAGCGGGATCCCATTTAATTTTATTCGATATTAAATGTGCGCAGGTTAAAATGAAAATGGCAATCTGCGGGCTACTCTTAACAAATCATCTAGATTTCAGAAAAATTTGACGCTTAGTTTTTAAGATATACTGGGTGTCACAGAATAACTCTTCCTAATTTTCAGAAATGATAAACTAGTGTCTTCAGTACCGAGATAAAATGAAATAATCCGCTCTCACCCCAGGACTTTCCCAGTGGTGTACAATACGTCCCCTTCCCGGGAAAGTAAAATTTGAATCATAGCAACCTTTGAAGAACAACAACTATTTTCGTAGTTCATTGTACGTGTTACAAATTAGTATTATGTAATTAGATAAATTAGTGTTTGATTGAAAATGCATCATTTTACAAATATTGAATTAGTAGACATGCATATTGCCTAATGCTAACCAAGCCATGCGAATTTATGTGGAGCAGCACCCTTACATTCCCTGTCATAAATCATTTTCAAGCTTGATATTCAAGACAGTATATTCGAGATAAAGGCGAATTAGAAGTAAAGAAAATAGATTCGGGAGCCAATCGTTCTATCCAAAATGTTGACTTAGAGGTTTTGTTTTAGGGTTTTTTTTAGGACTTTTAGTTTCCAAAAGTTTTGCATCAATTTTAAAATAACCCGAAATAATTTATAAAAAAAAAAAAAAAACATTTTTAAAAGGCTATTATTCTCTCGTATTCTTCTCAGCAAACCCTTTCATTTGATACCCATATCATGGGCGTGATTAAAAAATAACTAGTCCGATATCTTGGGCTATCCGCCATATTGGATTTAGAATAACGTCACTTAGCTGACCATGCATTGTCATCCAAACTAAACTGTAAAATTTCAATTCGATCGATTGAGGATAACTGCTTTAAAATTCAGTTGCAAGATTTGACCCGAACATACATACAAACATTACAAGTTAAATAAAAGCTTGTAAAAAGCACTCGTGCCATTGTCCATGCGATGCATACAAGCGACACACCTGTATGGAGGGTATTAAAGGAATACCAAAAGCATCCGTTTCACATTCAAAAAGTGCTATCGTTAATTCCACCTTCCACCTGATTATCCCAACAGAATTCAATTTGGCGAATGGTACTTTAATCTATCTATCTTCTAGTTTACTTTGACACCGAGAAATTTCCGGACACTATGTTATAAATAAAATATGTTTAAGTGCCCTCTTTCATTTCTGAAATTTAAAAAATAGTTATTCTGTGACACCCTGTATATGGTGGTTAGCAAATATTTTGCAGACAGACCGAACCATATAAATGTTCCCTAGTGTCTGAAACCCATTTCTGTCAAGGAATTTTTGAATTTAGAACATAAAATATGTTTTCTCTTCATACTGATCTTAATGGTTCTCATAAGGCAAGCTTGGAATATATGCCTTATAAATGCTACAATTTTTAGTTGGTATTTCTAACGCTTCCTAACTCATCCAGATTATGAGATTTTTACTGTATTTATATAATTTAAGTTTAAAGGGATTTGATTAGCTGTATCTAATATTTTTATCGTAATGCACTTTCGTTGTTGTTTTATTTGTTTTGATTATATGCAGTGTTGCCATTTTAGTTGTATTTGTTTTTACGTGGAAGAGAGAGTTGAAACGGAACGGTGGAATAGGAAACGTTAACAGAGGGGAGAGTTTCATAGCTAGAGGCGTAGCCAGTGTCTAGGTCAGTGGTGCGTTGATCCCTCGTTGCCTTCTCCTGAACTTCGTCCTTCGCCATGCACAAACCGACGCGACGGTTACATGTGGCCTTCATCAGCATACTCCATCTTAACTTACCGATCATTGCTGTGGCCTAAATACTTCCCCGCGTGCGACACATGGGATTGATAATATTTAATGTGAAAAACTTATTTACAGCCCACCTATTTGCCTATTTGCACGCCTTTGTTTACCTTTTTACTAGTTGTAAAAATAGCTACACACCTTTTAGTGAACAGTTAAGCAGCTTACAAGTATACATCAAGTAGCGCGATTTGACAATGTTAATACCTTGAAAAGATTTTATGGGTCAATATTTTTATGAGTTTTTTTTTAACAATATGAACAAGCAGTAAATTCGATCGCATAATTAATATGAGGTAATGGATTGGCCTGTAGGTTCCTGTATATACACAGTTCCTCATACTCCATTGACATAGTCCCATTCTTTCTCGTAGCCATACGGTTATCATTATTCCACCTTTGAGCGCCATTGTCTACTTTCTCTCTTTCAAATCGGCAGTAAATTACTTCTGAGTCTGAGTACCATCAATTGCTTTAGTCAAGTTTGTATTTTATAATTACTTATGTTTAGTTCTAACATTTTTTTGGCTAATACAAATGAAATATTCGAGGTATTAGTTTTATATTTTTTGGACATTATGTTGGTCTTTGCAAAAATAAACCTGGTTTAAAATTAATATTACAAATCTAACCGGATTGTTCGAACGCTGGCTTAGTTTGCCTTGTGTTTTAAAGTAGAATTTGCAGATTTATATTTAATTTAAATATATTTTTTCGTCGAGCAACACTGTCAATTGGCCATTATAATTTATAAATATGTATGTATTTAGACGATGGATGACAGTAAATATTATAGTAGATTGTTATCGGCCTTCGGGTACGTTCCTGTTGACGGACATTTTCCTAATACTAGTTCCCATTCTGCTGACTTATTTCACATTGTAATAAATAGCCTTCACGCCGAGATGTGCAGGGTATTTTATTATTAATAACGAAATGAATGTTGCCGTGATAAGTTTTTACGAGACACACGCCGGAGTTAGTATATATTAATCGCTTATATTATTGAGTATTTCCTTTCTTAGTAGTTTGTCTTGTTACCAGCAAATAATAGTGGAATATACCAACTTTTAAAAAAATAAAAACGTACGTACGATTGACGTTAAATGTTAAATGAAGTCACTGTTTCTGTATTACACGATCTATTATTCTACGCAATGCTCGCCACATCCGTATTTATTGTCGTATTATACGGTTTCATTCAATTTATTTTAAACGATGTAGATTGGTGAATAAATTGAAAACATATTGTTAACCAAGAGCAACCCGTTTTGGTTTCATAAAAAGTTCAATTGCTTTATCAGTATTGGATTAGGGTTTGATGCTTGTTATAAAGCGCTTATACGTTTTCTTCGCTACACGTTGAGTGTGATGTAAAATGAAGCTTGGAGGTTTTAGCGAGCTCTCCATTGAATCGAATTCATCGAAAAATAAAAAGGAAGATGTTTCTGGAATTTATTGTTATTATGTAATAAATATTTTAATCGGCTTTTGTTATTGCAGTGTCCTTTTTATTTTGTAAGTTGACCGAATGTAACAAAAGCATTGCAATCTTTCTCTAGTACCAACATTTTCTGTCTCCAAATTTTATTCCAAGACAAACCAAATAATTCCAAGGCAAAATTTCACTGCACCATAAGACCGTGACGTTAGATTTAAACGAATTTATTCTAGTTTCAAGATTTTATTTTATTTGTTTGTCAACACTGATAGCACAAAAAGTGTCATTTTTTTCCTTTCGGCTTGTCAAATAAAACAAAAACTGAATAGTTGTTTTATTGTGTTTGTCCTGTTTTTTTATTTTTTATTGTTATTTAAAAAACTATTTCCAATATTTAAACTCTTTCTTCTCTCTTATTGCTTTCGGTCTTTGTAATGATTCCATTTTTTTTTTTAAAAAGCAAATAACCAAAATTGTTTTTATTAAATACAAGAAGAAAAATTTCCATCGAGACGACGAGGAGATTTTTTTTTAATAAAATGAGTAGAGAAATGAATCTGGTTTCTAAAACCGATACCTTATCCAAACTTCAAATTGCCACCAAATTTATTCTGGAAAACGTCAATTGCTTTGTCAAGTTTGTATTTTTATAACTTTACATAACAATTTTTTTATTATTATAGAATATTTTTTGACGTATAAAATACATATAAAATATGGACCATATTACCATTTTATAGGCCTTTTTACTTTCTCATAATATACTAAGTATATACTTAGTAGCTATACAATTATACATATATATATATATATATATATATATATATATATATATATATATATATATATATATATATATATATATATATATAATGTGTGTGTGTAAGATGTAAGAAAAAAATTTAAAATTTCATAAAGCCGTTTCAATAACTATTTATTTATATTACAATGTCGGCTTTAGATGGAGTTGCATATTTATACATATCTCCGGTCGAGTTGCCTATTCACACACACAAACATATAATATATATATATATACTCACACACACACGAATAGCTTTTAAGTATACAGAGAGAAAGGTCCAAAAAGTTTCTAAAAAAATGTGTTTTAGTCTGTGCAGACGCGTAGTCTAAACAACTGGGCCGTTTTTGATGACATTTGGCATACATGTTTAAGAAAATCATACCTCGAGGCGAAATTAATTTTAGTTCTACATTTGGTGGCGCTACACCTTCAAAATCCTAAAAATAAAACGGTAAAAGAGATTTTTCCTGAAAACTGTTTCGACGATTTTGATATAAAAAAATTTAAAACTTAGTGGATCAACAATATCAGCAATCTAACAATATCAGTAATTTTACTTGGATAAGTCTAGTTCCTGAGAAAATAGATGTGATTGCAAAGGGTGGAAGGTCGGGTTCTATTCCCCTCTAGGGAGGAGTTATTTTTACCGTGGGAAGTTAAATTGCTGCATTAGATATGGGAGGGCCTAAAGACCCCCGTACACGGTCAAAATGTTTGGGCAAACATGATGTTTGACGTATACGGCGTAAATTTGCCCGACATCATGTTTGCGCAAAATGTTTGATCGCGTGCCTTTAGGAAATACCATAAATTTACCTACAGAGACACTTTTTGTCATTTCTTTAATTACTTTAGTAGGTTCTGTAAGTTCTAAAATTAACTGGTTCTGTGAACCAGTTCGAGTACCGGTAAGTTCGTTACTGGCTTTAACTTTCTATCCCACTTGTTTTCTATGATAACCTGACGCTTTTAAGTTTGATGACTCGAAAAATCCTTGAGAAAACAACACGACTACTTGTTTCTTTATTGGTCAGCCTGATATTTTATATAAAAAAACTTGCCAATCCAGATAGAAATTAGGCCAACTTACAAGTTGTTTTCAGAAATAACTTTCATAAACCAAATTGTTTTTTTATCTTTATTAAACCATTCAATCTAACTGAGAAAATAAATGGATGCAAAATAAGTCTCCAACTTAATGATTTATTTGTTGCTTCTATTTGACTTCATGTACATTATCTCTTTTTTGCATTACCTCTGTTTTCTTATCAACACCACGTATACGCTTTCATTTATGTTTATACACTAAAGCCGGGTTTACACCAGAGTTACTAACAAATTTTACCAACAATTTCATTTGTAACCACATTGATAATAGATATTACTAACAAAATCTTGCTACTGAAAAACACTAATTTGACTTTTTGGTCATTAACATTTTGCCACATCCCGACGCTTCTTAAATAACAGTATTTGTTGGTAAAAGTTGTTTGCAACTCTAGTGTTGAACCGGCTTAACACGTGTTGCTAACAAATGTTACCTAAATATTTTGATCTTTACTGACTTATAGTGAATAACAAAACTCTTCTTAATAACATAGTACTTTTGTTAGTAACTTGAGTGTAAAGGCTTAACATTTTTACAAATTTGTATTATAAATTTAGTCCACATTCGTTAACTTATTATTATTACATAATTACATCGATAAAAAGTTGCTTCTGCTTCCTAGCTCAACCAAGGGTGAAGGGTAACGGGAGCATTGCGATAATTTTGAAGAACGAATTTTATGTCTTCAAGATTACTATTTTGTTGACGGAAATACATTTCAGACATCAGGGACCATTTATTGTTTTTTGTATTTTTTTAGCATTTAAAAAATTACTAAACTTTTATGTACTTAGGGATCTCATTATTTTATACTCGTGAACATTTTTTCAATAAAAGGATGCTAGGAGAGGAAACGTTAGAGGGGGTTTATACATATTCCTTGTTTCGTTAAAAAAGGTATTTTTACTGAAGAGCACGTGGACTGGCGTGTTTAGATCTGTGTCGCCGGATCCTCGAACCTGGGGGTTCCTCTTGAGTAAAGCTATAACCAGATTAAGGTTGCTCTTTACAGCTGTATATAGATCTCAACTTTCACCGTGAAAAAAAGTAAGAATAAAATCGGCGGGACCGTGAACCTCTTAGTGGGAGTCTTGCTTGCCGGTCCTTTTATCGCTAAGTTGATCCTTGTCTCCTCTAATCTACCTTTACAGGTATAATAACTCTAATTTTATATCAACTTTTACCTTCGCCTATATATATACACACACACACACACACACATATATATATATATATATAAAATACGAAAAGGAGGTAATCAAGAAAACTCATCTATTTACTTTCTTTTTTTTAAATTTGTCTACTTTCTAATATACGTAAACAGTTGGTTTTTGTCTTTCAACCCCTGTGAAATATTATTAATTAAACAAAAAATCGGGTACGGGGTACCTCCGAACTTTTTCTCACTTCCGAGACCACTAAAGTGGCCTCTCCTGCTGCAACTCGATCGGACCACTTTTCGATTTTTTTTAAATTTTTGCGGTCTCAGCTGGCAAACTGGGTTCAAAGATGACAGAAAATGTTGATTTTCCTGGCGGCACAACTAGAAGTAAGGACTGATTTTTCTGCCAAGTTTCAAATCTCTAGATTAATATGATGATAACACACATATAGCTGTCATGCTAAAAACCACTCAGGAGGTCTTAAAAACACCAAAAACAGATAATTCAGTTGAAATCTCGAGAAAAAAATTTTGGAGAAAACTTTTCCTACAATAGGTGAGTTTTTACTCAAAAGTATCCTTAAAGTAAAAGTATCCTGTGTATCCTGTTGTTAATAATAATGCTGTGATTTAAATTATCCTTTTTACCGCACGAGTGAACAACCTATGTTAAGTTTTCATCTAACAGTGTTTATTTATTTACTTTTTCAATGTCCTCTGAAATCGATACTTCGGGAAACATAAATTAATATAGCCCGTGTTGGACCCGGGTGGCAAATTTATCTTTTTTTTTTAATTTTTATTGATTAACACAACTACACATAGTTTCATTGTAACAAGTGATAATGATGTTATTGTTTAACATGGCGGGAGCAACGTGAAGAAGAAGTAGTCCAGTGACTACACTTCCTGGCGATTTATATAGTAAAATAATTATATTTCAAAATATTTAAGTAATGATAACGTAAATTAATAAAGTATATAAGATTTAAGAAATTGATAATAATAATAGATTGCAATAATAATATTCTATGTGAGTAGATCTCTAGGCCACTGCCTCTTCAGACGTCTTGGAGGGTTACCTGGAATATGTTGAGAGGACATGAGTTTTACAAGAGGATTAGGATGAAGGGATAAGGATTCGTGGAACTTTCGATATCGGGATTCGGATAGATTTCGGACAAAAGGAACGATCAGGTCTTCATGGAGAGTAAGGTTGGAAACATAGTAAGGAGCATCGGTAATTTTTCGAAGAATTTTTGACTGAAGGATTTGGAGACGACGGGAATTTGAAGGCTTGGTGCTGCCCCACACTTCTAGACCGTAGGTCCAAGCTGGCTTTAAGACTACATTGTAGATACGAAGTTTTTTATTCAGAGAAATTTTAGACCTGCGATCCAGAAGACCGAGCAGTAACTTGAATCTTCGTGTGATGTCAGTTTTGTCTTAGTGTGTAGTTGCCATGTTAATCGACGGTCAAGGGTAAGGCCAAGGTATCGAACGGAGTTGGACTGAGGAATGGGAGCTTGATTAAGGATGACTGGAGGACATGTGGCGTGACGAAGAGCAAAGGTGACATGCACACTTTTCTGTTCGTTTATTTTGATCCTCCATTTCCTCAACCAAGGTTCCAGGAGTAACAAGTGACTTTGGGTATTATCGGATGCAAGAAGGTGGTTTTCATGGACAGAAAGGATGGCCTTGTCATCTGCAAAGGTGGCAAGGGTTGTTGTGGGATGCTGGGGGATGTCATACGTATATAGGGAATAAAGGAGAGGTCCTAGGATGCTGCCCTGAGGTACTCCAGCACCTACAGGGCAGATAATGGAATATATCTAACCGCCAAATTTCATGAAGTGCCACACTCAATTGATGCTTTGCTAGAACGATTGGAATATGTAGTTTTCTTTATAGCTTTGTCTTTATAAATTTGTTGCTTACTATCATTCGTGCTTTGGAAGCAGAAGATCCATGTTGGGTCCCCGACTCGGTCAAGGGACCCTAAGCTTGATGTGGACCCAGCGCCGTTTTTTTTATATACACGATTACGGTTGCTAAGTGTATACGGCTTATGCAGCTCATAGAGTGGCATACGATCCCCGTGTCATCTTTCATCTGTTACACAAACAGTTGTTGCATAAGCCCCTTGTCAATTCTAAGCTTTCCACAGGCTCTTGCGTTATGGATTATTATTATTATCTATATACAATATAGATATTGATTTATATTATTTTCGTATCTAATAAATTAATTTTAAAAATAATTACTCAATTTTAATTTTTCAATTACCGATTTCATAAAGTGAAGTGTGTCATCAAAAGTATTGCTTAAATAGATAAATATAGGCTTGTGACGCGTATTGTGAATTGTCACGTTGCTGTCATCACCCCATTTTTGTTTTGTGATGAGCTCAGAACTTCGTTATGATTTGAAGAACGAAATGCACGTTTTCATGAGTCAATAGTCAGTATTTATTGTTTCTCTTTTAATTTGATATTTTTTTATGTAAAATAAATCATCTTTGAGTCATTCGTCGAATTGTTTGTAAAAGCTGCTGTTTGATTTATTTATTTATTTTTTTAAATAAAATATAAATTTATATAATCAGCTGATTTCAACCGGATCTTGTATAAGTGACGTCAGTCGTGCAATGTTGCTTGAAGAGGTTAGGTTTTATTTTTTAGTTAATTGGTTAATCCTATCAGCTGTTTAATTGTTGTGCGGAATCAGCTGATTAAGGGAGATAGTGTTGCCAGTCGTTGTTGGTGGAACAGTATTACTACGAATGACCTGAGTTAGCAAGGTCAGTGTAAGTTCATTGATAAAACCCAAATACAACACTGCCCTGTGGTTAAATCAATCTTGAATACTATCGCATTACATCCTGACCTCAAACCGGTTAATTGCCGTCGGCTATTAACTGATTAGCTCTGCATAAACTTTTATTAGGAGAAGAATATTATACTTTATTTTGACTGCCCGCATTCCTTAAGATGGGAATAGGGCTTTACTGTAGGAGGATAAATTAAAAGTAAGACATGCTGGTGCTTTTTAATATACCTGGTGGAAACGAAACATCTAACCACGTGGGTTTATTTGTAAGGTATCCAATAAGTAAGTATTTTTAAGATTTAGATTTCGATGTATCTGAAACATCGATGTATCAGTGACATCAATTTTGACCTGAAGAAACGTGGAAAGCAAAAACGACTACGAAATCGGCGACCTTGTTTGCGGGATAAAAGTTTTGGGAAAGCAGGGTTTTTTTTTTTTTTGCTCGACTGGTTGGAAGATCGATGTCGATGTATCGAAATACCCCTGAAAAAATCCTGGGTGCGTCACACTATACATGAATACTTTTTTTAGTATCAAATACAAATTCTAAAAGTCTTATTGTGTCTAGTCTTTTGAGCCTTGTCTAAAGTAACAATGAGTACGGTTTTTTTCATGGACTTTTAAAGTAAAGAGGCCTTGACCTATAATGGACTGGGTTTGTAAGGTCGCAATGCAAATTGTCCTCTATAGGAATATGCAAGTCGTTATGGCGTTGCAGTTGTTAGCGGTATTATGTTCTAGGTCTTGTACTGTAAGTTTTGAATACAACGTCTACTGTCTGGTTGTACTCAACTTGGAGGTCATCTCCAGTTGTTATTAAACTGTTTCCTGTTGGGCCAGAGGGGGAGGTGTTGATATTAGTTTACAGTTTGAAGAAATCCTATGCGAGACGGATACAAGAGAGAACATGTAGATTAGGAAGGGCAGGTAATAGTGTGATGTGACGTAGTAGAGTTTATTTTGGTATCTCTAATGCTACAGACGTAACACTACTGTAACATAGACGAGACGAGCCTCCTCGCCTGATTCAGCCCTGGAGAATATTTATATAACACTAGACCTGGCTCCCGGTCTTGAACCCCAGACACCGCGACCCGCATTCACATTCACTTAATCGTCTTAATCGTCTCCCTATTATGCCCTTATGCTCTCATAAGGACATAATAGGGAGACGGTAAAATATCAAAAATATTTACTTAATATTATTTTTAATAACAAAGGTACTTTGCTATTGACAATTTTTGAAAATGCATTGTAATAACACCCTGTACATTAATTAATTGGACTAATATACTTCTTAGTTAAAGACCAAGCAGGGCTAATGCCCAGGAGCTCAAATTTCAACTCGACTTGTCATTTACACCCATCCGTGGACACACTGTAAAAATTAACTGTAACATTGAAAACCAGAAACAGCTATTATGGAATACACGGGACGAAGTACATAAGAATGTTTAGGACAATTTGTATCGCATTGATTATTTTTTCTCAATCAGATTTAGGCCAACTGAATTTTAACAACATGTTTTTATAAATAAATGCAATTTGTTTTGGTTTCCATTTGCGAGTCTACTTCTAACAGGAAGACATCCGAATAACTCTAGAGTTGAAAAACCCCTGGGCTGTGCATCAATCTTGACGAGAGAATAACGTCAATTACCATGCTCAAATTTAATATTTCGAATACTTGGCAAACTACTCCTTCATCTCTTCTCAATTCACCCCCTTGTCGGCTGTTTTTTTTTTTTTGTACTAGTTCTAGTTGGCAGGTTATTTTTACAAAATGTGTATCTATTCTTGTTCACGGTGTACGTCAAGAAGATGGCACACTATACTCTCGGTTTTTTTTTTTTAAATACGAAAAGTATTTTTGTAGATTCTTGTTTCTTGTTGAGATGTAAATTTATGTGGATATTTTTATTTTGCCGAACACTCCTCTATCTGTGTTATTTTCTTTCTGTTTATTTGTGTTGAGATCACATCTCCTCCGCGCCCATGACAATTTTGTTTGGCACGTCTGCATCTTTCCTTCTTTTTTCTTTAATCTAGTTTAATTTTAAATAAGTTCTTAAGGCATAAATTAATAGTCGAGTACCGTTTTACACTTCATTTTTTTTTTAATTCAAATCCCGTTCATATATAATTGCCCGTGGGATATGAAGTATTTTAACATTTATAAATACCCACATGTTATGACTGATTTGTAAATTTGTTTTAAAACTGTTTCCTCTTTGTTAAAAATTCTCAGAAAACAATTTTAGAACATAATTGCAAACATTACGAGATTTGGCATTGAGTAATATTGACAAATAAGTATACTTACGTAGTTGGAACTGTTTCTATATATATATATATTTATATATATATATATATATATATATATATATATATATATATATATATATATATATATATATATATATATATATATATGTATAAAAAATGTTCTCTGATCTTTACATAATAATAATTCATTTTGAGAAAAATAGGGAATGATGATAATCAATAGTTATTTATGCACCTAGGGAGTAAAGTAAGCCATTATTCCCTGAGCGAAAAAGTTGGTTCTTGAGGCGAAGCCGAAGGAACCATGGTCCCTAAATCCCGAGGCGAAGCCGAGGGAATTAGACCCTTCAATAATATAACTCTAATTAGCTCCCGAGGCGCAGCCGAGGGAGCTAATTAGAGCTAGAGGGAGCTAATTGTGTGTGTGTGTGTGTGTATGTTTGTTCTTTATACAAATCTACAGTTTTAGCCCGATTTTGATGAAAATTTGCACACTTGACCTTCAAAGCAAGGAAAAAATCAAGGTCTACATGAATTTTCGAAATTTAAATTTTGGTACACAGGGGTACGGGGTACAAGTAATGAATACAGGGTCAAAGTAATGAATACCCTTCGTGATGCATATCGCTGAAAAGCTCTTTAAGAGTACAGTAATTGTTGCTATGTGTAGTTTTGTCATATTTTTATTTAGGAGGGGGGTAAAATGGAAAATATAACTATATCTATATGTAAAAAGAAGAGTATCTATATGAGAGAATGTCTTTTATACAAATCTACAGTTTTATCCCAATTTGATAAATATTTACTCACTTTCCCTTCAAAGCAAGGGGGAGGTCACTGTCTACATGAATTTTCGAAATTTAAATTTTGGTACAAAGGGGTACGGTGTAAAAATATCAAAGTAATGAATTCCCTTCATATCATGCATATCGTTGAAAAGCACTTTAAGAGAAAAGTAATTGTTGTTATGTACAATTTTATTTAGGAGGGGGAAAAATGGAAATTTATAGCTATACCTATATATAAATATCAACGTATGTGGGTGTATGTTCTTTATACAAATCTTTAGTTCGATGTCCATAAAAATTTGCCCACTTGAACTTCAAAACAAGGGGAAAATGACAGCCTACATGAATTTTGGAAATTTAAATTTGGTACACAGGGGTATGGTACAAGTAATGAATACGGGGTCAATGTAATGATTTAAGAGTAGAGTAATATAGTTTTTATGTATTGTTTTGTCATATTTTACTTTAGGGGGGGGGGGGGGGGGGGATTTAGGATATTTTAAAATTAGCTTATCAAAGAGGAGGGGGTATAGAAATAGGTGGGAGAGATAGAATCTAGATATTCTTGCATAGTAAAATAATTTATATGTTTCTTTAAGGTTGTTTATAAACTTATCTAATTATAATAACACTCCGTAGCGAAGCACGGGTACCCAGCTAGTTATTTTAATAAACAACAATAATTATTAGCACTTTTAATGGCAGATATAAGAGGTTCAATATTAAAAACAAATAAGAATTGGAATTCAACTCAAATAGAAGGTTATTTAAATGCAGGTTTTAAACAAAGATAAACAATAAACATGGTCAAAAAAGCGCAGTGCCGCCAACCTGATTTCAACAACTTCATTACATTAGCCATTCATTTTATACTATTTATAAAATAATTAAGTTGCAATCTTTACTTTTTTGCCCTACTTTACTTTTTCTCCCTACTTTTACTTTTTCTCCCTACTTTTTGAGTTCGGGGATAAAAAGACCTGTTTTAATCCCTCTAAACTAATTCAAAATCATAACTTTTTCACCCTACTGGAGATAAAATAATTTTACCAAATTAAGATTAACAGCCTGATGCATGTTTCTTGGTATGCGTTCTTGTCTTCGTACGCACCAGTTTTAAGTCCCACAAACATTTGTGTGTTTTGTATTCTTCGACAAATTTTACCGCTTTATTTTTATAGAAAATATATTATTTTTATAGAATATATATTTAAAACATATGATTATCTTAAAGTGTGCCAGATTCACAGGGTCAACATTCTACATTTTACCGACCGAGTAGAGCGCCAAGGTGAATGTAGGGGTGGATATTTGGCCAAAAAAACTCGAATAGAGTCTCGGCCAAATTACTCTTCCGCTACTAAGACGAATACGGGACTGTACTGATGACATTCGCCGAACACCCGGACGAATGGCCTGACTCGGCCTATTACTTAACTGATTTAATTCAGCCTTTAGAGGGAAGTAATAATAACAGCCGGTTCACGGAATCTCTCACTGTAAAATGATAAAACTAAGCTACTTGGATCGAACCTAAAATCTTTTTCAAATCTTTTCACGAAAATATACTTGGTTGCTTTTCATTAGTCGCTCAACTTCTTCTGCCCCACTTTGCTTTGCATCATTTTTTTAACTTCTTCTATCCCACTTTTTTTTAATTTATTATTAATTTTATTTTTTTATGATTACATAAATGATTATTTATTGTTATTTTGTTAGTTATTTATTGAATTTTGATTTTTTTTCAGAGTGATGGACAATTTGCTTGTGGAGGGAGCTTTAGGAGCTGTGAAGGCCATCTCCCTAGTCTGCGACATACTTACTTACCCCGTCTATCTCGTACTACAGAGACCATGGCAGAAGAAACAGCTCTCAAGAAGAAACAAGGTAATAACATACAGCCATCTGCGCCATTTTCCGCAAATGTCCATCAAAAATGATCAGCTTAATTTCTTGTAATTAAGTGTAGTGTGACGCTGACGGAGGATGGAGCACGTGGATCATCTCGACCCTGTATATATTTACATTTGTTTGGTAGAAGATGCTGTCTATTGCTTGTTCAAATAAACCTTGGACCAGGAGTACAAATGACAGCGTTGGTCTGTTCTCCAGTTTACACTGATATTAGCAAATTACATTGTGGGATAATTACACTCGCCCTCCTTTGTTACACAGTAAAAACAAAGCACTGATACAAACATACGTTTTGAGTAGGGAAGAGATTTATTTTAAATAGTAGGCCGGGTAGGTAGAAAATTGTCCTATTTCCTACCAACTACAAACATACTCTTTAACTATAAACTCATCATGATTAACTTTTTTCTCAATATTCAATACATATTTATTGTAAGACGCTTGCTTTAATGATACAAATAATGCTTTTCATTTAATTTTGCCTTAACTCCGCTAGGTACAAACAGTTAGTTACTTTTAATTTTGTCTCTTTTCTAACTCCGTCATGTATAAGTAGTTACCAACGTATACGTACTTAGCAGTGTGATTTTATAATTTATATATAATGAAAAATGTAAGGAACTTGGTTCCTACCGGGTGTCCCGCGTACCACACGTATTTTTTATATTTCGTTAATAGCAAGAATTTTAGCTCTTAAAATTGAGGGGGCTATCCCTAAAAAAATCGCATGGAAAAATTATGTCTTAAAAAAGATTTTGATAAAATTCTTAAGTATAGTCCATTGAAATGTGGGTTGAACCAGTAGTTTTCCTGGGGGAAAAATCTTAGTTTCTTCTCTAGTCTCTAGTCTTCTTAGTCTCTAAATAACTTATTTTCAAGTTTTCAAAAAGTTTTCAAATTAAATCGTTTTATTTAATAACATTTGAATCGAAACTCCTAAGACCTCCGATTTAGAGGAAAACACGAGTGTCTATAGAAAGGAGAATAAAAATAGAATTTTAGAAAAAAGTCAGGCCTGAAAGGGTAATAGAATTAACTAAAAAATGTAAGCCACCCTTAAACAGAGTTATGGTACGTCATTTTTAAATCGAATGGTTAAAAGAAATCGTATTAGTTTTATGAATGCTTAGTGTGATCCATGCTACTAGTATCATCGTGTGTCTTATTGTGATCTATGCTTCTACTAGGATCGTGAGACCTAGTTTGATCGATGCATCTGTACTAGAATTATGAGATAGGCATTATCGTGTTACAACACGTTAACGTTACATTTTAATACTTAAGGATTGGGCATGTGCATCCTCAATAATAGACTGTGTTACCCACAGAATCCTCTCCTCAAATAGATTTTGATTTTGGTTGACTCGATCTTTCTCGTACCTAATACAAATTTCTTTACTTTAGATTTCTTAAGAGCGGATTCTCTTTACAGTTAAAGGAAAGCCTGTTGTATCGAGGTTGTTCCTTTGCGTCCTTAAGTAGTCTACAATACTCTTTATAGTATCTCACAGTACAGCCCACAATCAGGATGTGATTAATTCAGCCCCTAATCCCTTATTATTTCCTTCCTTACACTGTCACATCTAATTCGTATCTAGTCTCCAAGTTTTAAACCCTTAATTTAAACTTTCTCGTCCACAAGATCAAACGAGCTTGGAGATTTTTAACTGGCTACTGCGTATTATAGGTCTCTAGGCGTATTGCTTCCGAGCTTACCGAAGTTAACGGACTTTTGTGATATTTCTGAATATCGAACTTTTTATGTCTCCGAATTCAAATAGTACTAGACAGAAATCTGTTACAGCCATCAGGGAACCATTTCTGTCTCGTGTCATTCGTTCAACATTTTTATGAACCATCATCTTTTATAAACGTCTGGTTGTATTAAATTTCAGATGGTATTACATCTTACTATATCGGTCCCGCATATTAATTTCAGCCTTCTGCGTCCTATAATAGAATAAAAATACAATTGCCCACTAGGAATCGAAACATGTCCAAACAACCACTCTTTTAGATCTCAGTGAAACTGCATGAATTTTTATGTGACAACTCGTCCGATAATAGGTGGCGAGGGAGCTATGTGCCACTCTAGTTACTTGACTTTATATATTTTTATATTTTTATTTTTTTTTTGTCTCGATAAGAATGTGACTGTTACGAAGAAGTAAATTTAAAATGGTGCTGTAATGTACTGTAATAAATCATCACAAGCGTTGTTGCAAATAGAATCTTGCTTTAAATAATGTTTAACCTGATAACAAGTTATATTTGCTAATAGTTTTTGTTTTTTTTTTAATGTGTTTTGCGATTTAAATCTATGACTTGGTTGATTTTTCGAGATGACGTGCGGCTCAATTTTCTCATTGGTTTATTTCTGCTGGTGGTGATTCGTTTCAATTGGAAACACAACATATTTCCTTAACATTTGTGACGTAAGAACTGTTAAACCAAACATTTTTGAGAAGGTCGATAACAAATAAATGGCGACTTTAAAGTTGATAAATACTTAGGTTTTTGACGATGTCAATTATAAAACATTAGATAGCATCGTCAAATTACTTAGTATGCAAATGTTGAATTAAAAATGCCTCTATAAACCCTTAAAATCATAAAAATAATGTGATATTATTAACAAAATTAAGTGTTGCCACTCCTTCATTTTTCATCCACCTCTCCAACGCTATTTGAGCTCGACAATATTGCGATATTTAAATGGGAATAGAATGCGATATGGTACTTCCTCTCTCAAACAACTTGTTGGCGTCCAAACAAATGTTTCTTCTCTTTACTTTATCATGGCGACCGATTCGGTACGAAATGTCACACTCGTCGCCTTATGAAAAGGAAAAATAAATAATTTATATTTGGATCCACCTGTAGATAAGCCGTAACATACTGCAAACTGGACATTTGCAGTCGCTTATTTAAAAAAGAACTATTAGAATATGTATATAACATTTTTCTGCCCTAGTGCTTGATCTGATATACTTTTGTAAAGACCCCCTTTTCGGCCTAGTCATTCTCATTTAGGTGGTCCGAGTTCAGTTCCCGGAGGAATCGATGTTCGGTGTACAACCGGCATCATGAGGTAACCAAGTTCGCTACTGATATCAAGTGCGTTGGTCGTACCACACAGAAATGGCAAAGATTAATTGAAGTTCAATTATTTTGCTATGAGCAATCGATTAATTATATCAATAAATTGTAGTTATATCGATGTGTTGCCATTGCTATGGTATGAATTCAATAGTTATTTATTATTATCCTACTCTTCAAGACCTTTAAATTTATGTATAACATGGCATGCTGACTAAAAACTTTCTTTAAGTCTTTTAACTTTTTTCTTCCACCATATTTGCTCTCATCTTGAAAATATTAAGCAGGATATTTTCTATAGCTGAATAGTTGTCACAAATGCCGAATTTTGTTCTAATCGGTTAATTTTTAGGCCCAACAAACTTGTAAAATGTGTTAAGTCTCTGAAATGAAGAACTCTTTATGATCGCTCAATAGTCGAACTGTTTATACTAAAGTGGTATTTTATTTTGGCCTAGCTATTTGTATTTTTTTAAAAAAGAAAATACATTCTTCGCACGTATTACATTACATGACAAAAACACAGAATAGATATCTTTAAACGTTTTAATCTTCAAATCTTGGAAATTTTGATATCGGCACCCTCGTGTATCAGTGTCTCAAGTGTATAATATAGATATAAGAAATAAACTAAATGATTCTTGAGGTGCTGAAAAGGACGGATAAAGGTATAATAAGATGGGTTTCAATTTTGTCTATCTTGGTATAAAAGGGCAGAAGGGTTTGATTTGGATTAGGGCGATAGTGGTATAATATTTGAAGACTGTATTGAGAAGATGTTGTCTGGGTTTGTTTTCTCCCTCCCTATCTATCAATCTATTTCCATCTTGTAAAGTGGATAGATTGGCTGTCTATAGGGCCTGGTATAAGGGCCATTCTCCCTCCCAATTCATCCCTTTTCACACAAGCCAAACAGTTAGACGCCCGCCCTCCCCTTTTCCGTCATATTGTGCGTCATGAGGACCCCTGACCTCACCCTAATGTCTGTTCTATTCTCTCCTTTCTTCTTTTTTCTTGCGTCCTCTTATTCTAAATTTTTTATTGCCGTCTTTTACTTAATAACTTCTGTAATTGAACGTGCGTTTATTTTATATGTATTCATTTAGTCTTCGTCTCAAATTTATTTTAAATAAAAAAACCCCGAGAAAATTTCCCCACTTGTTTGAATTACTCTCTGCCATAGACGATATTCGCATCTTTCAGTTGTTTAAAGCATTACACGTAATTATATCCTTTATAATACATTTTAAGTTTTCTATATATTCTTGTTTTTGTTTATCTTCTGACGACTGCCGACTGTCGATCAAATCTTTGGAGGGCTAATTATCACTTCCAGACATCCAATCAAACTGAAACTTGGCACATTGACTCTGGGCAAATTTAATTAATTAAAATTAATATTAAATTAATACATTTATTAAAGAATATAATATTAAAACTAATAAATAACATTCAATTAATTAATTTATTAATTAACAAATTAACTCTCTGATGTCTTTCACAACCAAAATGGATAAATATAAAGGATTTATAATATAAACTTCGATTTTATGGGCTATTATTATTTTTAATTAAACTAGCTTCGTCATTCTGTCAATTAATTTGTGGAGTTAACTGATTATCTCAATAAATTAATGTTAAATTAGAAAAAATGTAGATAAAAAAAAGCATTCCCACAGTAATTAAAATTCCTTTAATATAATTATAATATGTATAAAAAAGAAGTATTTTCTACTTTTCCACTCCCCCCCCCCCCCCCCATAAACGGTATTTAATAGATATATTATTTCGATTTTCCTTATCTTCATTTGGTCTTTAGGGATTGATAATTAAAAACATTAATATATTTTAATTCACATTCATATTTGTGCGACCCACACCTAAGTATTACAATGTTCAATTTTTTTTTTTTTTTTTTTTTTTTTTTTTTTACTTTTATTACTGAATAACATTTTTCATATCCATCTCAATAATTGTTGTTTTTTTCTGCTTAAAGTGTTTTTAATTGTTAACGTGAGTTCAATTAAAAAATGTCTTTATGTCTTATTAACGCCACTTAAACGCGCTTGATAAGAAATCGATATAGTCACCAAAATAACCTCGTTTATATCTTTCCATTGACTAATTAAAAAATGACGACCGGTTAAATAAATCGACGTAAGAAAAAAAACATTAATTTCGAAAAGAACATATCTATATTGCTAAAAAAAATACAGATCGATTCATTAAGTCAATTCTCAAGATCGATTCTTTATGTGATTCTCAAGAGTGATTCTTTTATTTAATTGATTCTATTAAAGAGAGTGGCTATTTTTGTTGGCTACATTAATCTTTTTTGCAAGAATGTAAAAACATTAGAACAATAAATTTAAGTTTTTTTTTTTTTGTTTTTTTTACTTAGTCCAAACCGGTCTGTATTAAATAATAAAATTTAAAAAAATCTTTATTTATTTTTTTGCTATAAGCTCAAATAGTGTCTTAAAGGTTTTTTTAAGCTCACTATTTAACTTAATAACGTTTTCTGTTCGTTAAAAGAAATTAGGTTTATTTTTTCTACCTTAACCAAAGTGTTTTTATTCTGATCGATCAGGGTCTATTATGTATAATAATCGTTGTTAATTATTGTTTAGACTTGTTACAATAATTGTCGTAATTACCAATCAATGACACCAAATTAGAGTAATTTTTCTCGGTGGGCCAATTTCCTAAGCCCTGCTTAGAATTGCTTATTGATAATAGCTAGAAAAATATATATCTGTCTATAAATATCTGTCTGTCGTATGGTCCAATTGTTCTGTCCAAATGATTATTTTTTACATGAATGAAAGTATTAATTTTTTCAAAACTTAAAGAGCGCAGATGGTTGAAATCAATCTGATGCTAACTGCGGGCTGCTTTCGACAAACCATCTAAATTTCATAAACATCAGATAAGTACTTTCATAGATATAGGTGTAAATAAATGTATGTTTGTGCGCATGTGGAAGAGAAACAAATGGTCGCAGATGGTTAATACTTATATAGGACCAACATTGGCCTAATTATTACGTATTATTTAAATTTAATTAAACTCGGACCAGTAGTTTTTAAGATATATTGGTTCACAAAAATTGAGTGACAGACCGACAAGACTGACACGGAACCAAAAATGTTCCCTGATGCCTGAAACGGATTTCTGTCTTAGAATTTTTGAAATCGGAGACATAACCAATTTTCGTTCTTCGGAACGATCTCATAGCTTCCGCTACCTTCGGTAATATCGGAAGAAAAATTTAAAACCAATATTGTATACTGCTTTATAATTAGATTTATAATTAGCTCTCTAATGTGTTATGTTTGTAAGTTTTTTATTTCAAAATGAGGTGTAAGTGCTTTAGTATAGATAGGAATGAATTAAGATAAAATCTGTTTGACTAGACCGGAAGTGAATATCGGCTTGTTTATTTAATATATTTAAATTATTATGTTATAATTTTCGATTGCATGAGGTTGTTGTGTGGTTGGTTAGCGTGCCGGTTTATTTATTTTTTTTTTTTATCCAGGGTAGGGCGGGCGTGGTCAACATTTGGATTAGTTCATACTTTGCAACGGTTTAGGGTCGGTTCCAAAGAGTAATTCTGTCGTCAGACCCTTCTCGGCCCTGTTTTGCATTTGACTAAATTAAATGAGAGCTTTATTAATTCTTGAACCGAAATTGATTTCGCTTTTAGAAGTTTAACGTACGTGAACATTGTCTTCTTCGACTGCATTTCTCTCTTAACCATCTTTTTTATTCTTCTAATCATCGTTAATATTTTTTAACCCTATTAAAATTGTTTATAATTTGGAAACTTCATTGTATTCATTCGAAATTTCGACAACACTGATGCTAACCAAGTTATTGTGCTCTAATAAAATAATTCGTATAATGGCAACCCTAATTAATTAATCTGGCTAATCAAAAGCAATTAATTAGCGGTTACTTTAACGGAAATAAACAAATACTTCATTTTAAAGTACGAAGATAAATAAATTGTTGTTTTTCCGTTATTGTTATTTTTCTTTTATTAGGGGTACGTATTACAGGGCCGGGGTCCGGCCAATTTTCCTCATCTAATCTAAATGATGATCATGTCTCACCTCTCTAGGATTCAAACTGACCAGCACCAGATATGTCGGCGTTTCGACCTCGGTTTGAGGCGAGTTTCGTGTACGCTTACCAAGTACCTTGTTACCGTTAATGTTTGTTACATTGTCAAACCGATTAGATGTTTCGACTAGTTGTGACGGAGGTGTAGACAAAAGAAAACGGATTGAAAATTATAATATCTGGGATGCATTTTGTGTAGGGTGGAATTGTATACGCCTTAAATCCCGACTGGAACCGTGAAACGGCAATTTCAAAACAAATTATTTCCACGACTAGTAGTCAACCCGACTCACATTTTTCAAAGCTTCATTTAGATGTATCGATCTGTACAAAGCTCTCATGCTTTTTTTATTTCGTTAACAAAGTATTTAGGAAAATACGTCCTCTCAAGAAATAATCAAACTCCATTTGTTTTTTCTTCTTTCAGAAAGGAATAACTTTCTTACTATTGATAAATATTAGCTTTATTATTATTCTCGATTCTAATGTACAGATGTCTAATCGCTGATACTATCGATCCAAATCTTGTTGTTCATACAACTATCGATATATCTGGAGGGTTAGGATATTTTTTATAATATTACATGATATTTTACAATATCATTACGCATTTATATACATACACACAAACACACACACACACACATATATATATATATATATATATATATATATATATATATATATGTATATATATATATATATATATATATATATATATATATATATATATATCGGTATGGCCAAAATTCCTTTTTACTACGTTTTTATTAGCTTGCTTTATTGTTTGTTTGTTTGTATGTGGGGGTGTCCAGTACAAATCTTGCAATCGATTTTTAACTAACTTCCCGAGTAGCTAGATTTGAAACTTTTAGAATAGCTCAGAACACGATGACAATGTATTATTTTAATACTTTCTGCAGAATTTAATTCGTTTTCAGCAAATTTTGCTGTATGGAAAGTTAGTTCGGAAAAAATCCGCAAGTTATTTTATTTGTTTTGACATGACCTATATTTATATGATCTTCATTTTGCGGGTTTCAAATTTATGATTTATGACAGAAAATTTAAAAACGTAGTATATAAAATAGTATATTATGTTACAAGGCTGTGAAGTGAGTTTTTTCTTTACCGCGGCAATTACATTTACTGTCGAGCGAAGCGAGACAGTAAATATTGCCAAGGTAAAGAAAAAACACTTCAAAGTCGCGTAGCATATGCTATTTTTTCCGAGGTAGCAGACAATGAAAAAACATTAAATATTAATCACTAATCAATATATAATAATAACAAATATTAGTACATACTTCAGACTTAAAAAAAGAAAAGAAACCTTAAAATGAGGTTACACTATAAGAAAAGATAAATAAAACGCATTGACATCTAGCGGATTTTTATCGTACTAGAAGCATTTCTACAAAGACTGCAGCACTACTAACGGAAGTTTTGACAACTACCCGCCATAAATAAAAAATCTTTTAGTGCCTAGGACGTAAAAGATTTTTTCTTTACAGCTAGGAGTAATGAAAAGATTTTTAAGTCCACGTAATGAAAAAATGGATGTTAGCTATGTTTTTTAGGCTCTAAAGTTACTATTTCACAGCCTACCACGGAAAAAATTATTTTTATCTTGTAATTATTCGATTTCACTTCTCGATCTTGATTATAATAATGATTATTATACCGATTTTATAGTTTTGATTCCACTCGTTTTTTTTTCAGGACAAACAAATTGATGTTTAAAATAAACATAAAGGAGGTTAAGGAGACCTTATAAAGTGTGGAAATCCATCGAAATTGAATTTTAGTATTTATTACATCCTCCCAGCCATTTTAACCTTTCACCCGTCGTCCACTATCGATACTGCATTTGATATGATGTTTCTTTTATGGGGAAGGTGGTTAGGGTTAGCTTGTGGTAATTTCCACCGGGAGGGCTCGTAATTAACCAGTACCGAATTTTTCTTTAATTTATAATTCCAATTTCATCCCGGGGATGCGACAAGACACCAGATAGGGGAAATACAGAACAGATTCGTTACATTTAATTAATTAATCTAGTTACACGATTTGAGAAGTTTACGACAGTAACTGTTTCGTTTGAAACTTGTGTAGCGTCGATAGTATTAATTTAAAATGAATCTCAAAGTGGAAAGAAGTTGACATCAATTTACGTTTTGATGTCGTAGTTTTATCTATTGTTGTTTGTTTTTAGCGTATGACATTCTGTTTGTAACTGATTATGAAGCAGTTTGACTTGAGATTTCTGTCTCCACATGATGCTAAGTGTAGGACAAGGCCGACGTGACGCACTAGTTCCGTCATAAGCTCTAAACTTGACTTCCTAAAACATTCCAGGGAATAAGCAAGCCTATTTAAACTAGTCAGATGTAGGTAACATTGTAGATATTTAGACGAGTTTCAAGGTTACCTGACCCGAGCAAATGAGATCAATCTATAAATAAACACGCCCCTTACTAATTAGATTTAACTTTAAATTAGATTTAAATATTGTTTAAAAAAAAAATTAATTATCATCTTAAAAAGTCGCATCACTGATCACTGTAATCTCGGATGTGATAAAAACAATTGCTAATATTATGGTTAATTTGTTCGTCCAAGATTTTGCCGAACTTACTGATTACTGATTACAAATAATAAAAGAGTAAAATCGTATTATTTTACTGTGACGTCATAACGAAATGAATGTCGACCGTTTTTGTTAGGTCATAATTATAAGCGAGTGTTTATAACTCGGTTAATAACCGGTGTTTAATTGCTAATTAATTAGTGCTAATTAATAGTTTTTTATTCGAAATTATTAATTTGAATTTCCCTAAAAGTCCTTCGCATAACAAATCTTTATTTAGTTGTGTGGTTGCTTATCCTATAATCATTATGATTTAAATTTGGCAATATTAATCGTCGCCCAAAGGTGGGTGGGTTCATAACAGGCGTTTTTTAAGCTCTTCTGAATAATTTATGGCTGTCATAACATGAAGCGAGAACAGTTGGTTTGGAGCAAACTTTATCGTTTATGCCAAACTGAATTGAAACTTTTTGCTTTCCAGTTCTCTTCCCTCTTGTTTATATTTTTGTTTTCATTTTTTTAGTCATACATATCATAATATTAAATAAACACTTGTTTTTTTTCATTTTCAAACCATCCTTTGGGGCCCATAGTCGATGTGATTTGTTGTACAACCACGTTGAACAACTTCATAATAAACTTAAAAAAGGTTTCATAAACATATTAAACCTGTTTCTAGTTTATTATGAAGTTGTTCAACTTGGTTGTACAACAAATCTCACCGTGTATGGGGCCCTTTAAGTGGGCAAAAAAAGTATTATGTAGTTTTACCAGTCGACTTACTTAGCTTTACTAGTAAAACAATTATTACTGACTGCATGTTATTTATTGTTTGATTTTAGGCTAAAACGACCAAAGAAGACAACACAACTCTACTAGTTCATAACTTGGACGGACCGGGAGATGTCCACTGTAAGATGCTGGCCTTTGGAGTGGACACGATAGACAAGATCCTCGCCTACGTGGTCAAACAGTTCCCCAAGAAGAACTGTCTGGGTACTAGGCAGATCCTGGCTGAGGATGACGAACTCCAGCCCAACGGCAGAGTCTTCAAGAAGGTGACTTACTTTGTTGTGTCTACTAAGAGGACCAAGTCTTATTGTTTTTTTTTAGTTGTAGATCCTCTTGTTTAGCTCTGAGATATTGTTGTTGTTATATAATCGCCCCCACTGGGTTGTACGAATAATACAGACTATTACGAGTGATTTAGGATGTGACTTTCTCACCACACATGAAACAAGCAGGAAGAAGGTAAATCCTTAGTTTAGATGTGACAATCATGTTGAGGCTGATACTTATCCTGGATTATCAGCGTTTACACTAGACAAACCCAAGGACTTAGGCACTTTAATGTGCATCCGAAAACCGACTGGGGTTGGCTTGACTTGAGACTGCCTTGGACATCATTTTTCGGGGGTGGACCATGTTAACACTACCAACCAGTTGCTTGAGGCACTCTCGCATGGTGTAAATGCAACTTAACACCTAGAACTAAATAGTTTTTTTTTTCAACTTTTCTACTCTTAAAGATATACAACAAGATGACAACAATCTATTTGTGTTAAAAACTTTTTAACCCTTTACAACCCTCACAATAAGAAGAGACGTAAAGATATAGTTTCTTCGAATCCTTTAAAAAATAGTCTCAACTCTTATAAAAAGAAAAAATAAATAAAATAAGGTAAATTCAATGTTACAATTCCAATAACTGACTGTTTATTTATCTCTAATGATTCTTGTTTTATTATGCAAGATAGGTACTATGACATCCAGAAAAACAATTCAGGTTAGTTTAATAATAATAAACAATACAAGATTCACAACGATACAAGATCGATAAATCATAACAGACAAATGATTATTAAATAAAGACTTATAAATATCAAATGTTAATCGTCTATGGAAACGCCTGTTTGACATTTCATATCTATATTTTAAAAGAAATAGTTGAGTCAAGTTGATGTTAAATATTCCATTTATGGAGCGAGGGACAATTTTATATTAATCGTGATCCATAATTTTTTATGATTGTGAAAAACACTCCATAACGCGTTAATATGTCTTCTTTGTATGTAAATTAAAACATATGTAGAGAGGGAAGAAGTAATGTATTTACTAAGGTTAAAATTTTAAATTACCCCTGATTAAATCATTTTTTAAGCATTTATGTCAGCTGTTATATTAGCAGGAATATGGCAACAGGGGAGTATCTATTTTTTATAACAGATCGAATAATTATAATCTTTATTTGCTTATAGAAACAAAGTTTCCCTGCAAAGGGGTATACAAATGTACATATAAGTTTAAATAATACAGAGAGAGAAAAACAAATTGGAAATTAAAATACAAAACACTTCACAAATACAAAAATATAAATCATAGAATTACAAAATTAAATATATCTTGATACTCATTATTTACTTATTTACTTGTTTATTTTATTTTATTTTTATTTTTTTATTTTTGTTATTATTTATTTTTGTTTAACTTTATTTGTGGTAAAAATAATGCATGGGGTGCCATGAACATAGGAGATATGTATAGGAAGTTAAAGATATAAAGCTATGTAAAAAGGAGGGGGAAGAAAAGTAGGTGCGTTAGGATAAAATTTTATGACGGATAGACAGAGCTGCAGAGATAAATGTAGATATAGCCGCTGCTTTTAGATCATCAGGGTCGTAAAGTATATCTGTGAGAGAAAGGTTTGAATAAGGTAAGAGATATTTCTTTCTAGGGGAAGAGTATGCTGAACAGGAAAGAAGGAAGTGTTGAAGGGATTCCAAGTCATTTAGGCAAGCAGGACAAACTACCTTGTCAAAAATTACATGGGGTTGTTTTTGATGGTAAAAATATGTTTGAGAGGCACTAGATAGTCTGGCTTGACTGATTAATCTCTTTAAAGAGAAAGAAATCGTTGACTGAAGGTAACCTTCCGCTAGGAGTGGGAAAGAAGTCACAAAACGGAAAAGAGGTGAGTGCTGGCTGTTGAGGATACGATGGATGTCAGAAGAGAGTAAATGATTCTCAAGCTGTGAGATTAATCTATTGGATGCTGAGTTAAATAAATTATAATCAAGGGTGAAATCTCCAGAGAATCCGATAGGGCCTAAAAACTCCTTAAACTGTGTAACCCAGTTAAATGAGGGGATATTACAAGGTTTAGTGTCGAGGTCGTACAGAATTTTAAGGCATGTGACAGGTAACCGAAAAAGCATTAAGCATTTATAAAAAGCATTAAGCAAAAAAATTAAGCATTTAGGTCAGCTGTTATATAAGCAGGAATATGGCAATAGGGGAGTATCTAATTTTTATAACAGATCGAATAATTAACCGACGCAGCTTGGATTTTCATATTTGTGGTATCTGCTCTTATTTAGGTTATGTACAGCTATTAGGTGAACTTGCACACCTAAGTGCCAACATTAACCACTTAATTGAATAAAAATCAATGGGATAGATTAGTATTGATGAAGAAAAACTAACTATCTTTTTAGTTACTGATGCCCTATCGGATAACAAAATAGTCGGTTAATAAATATATTAATAAATATTTAAATATTATTAAAATATATTATTTAAGAATAAACTAACTACGAAAGGCAGGTATCAACAGATATCAATGGATATATGATATAAAACAGTGGTTAAAAGACCTTCTTTCTTTTATATATCAGGTGAGAAAGGTCGGTGAGACGGTTGTCTATGAGGAGTCACCCCAACCAGATAAGGTCTTTTACTGTATGTATGTTATATAGATAGATGATATTGTAACTGTAATAAAATGTATTTCTATTTTTTGCCAGTATATGATGGGTGACTATAAGTGGCGCACTTATGAAGATGTGAACAGGGAAGCAAGTAATTTCGGTCGTGGTCTCAGATCATTGGGTCACCAGCCGAAACAGAATGTCGTAATATTTGCCGAAACCAGGGCCGAGTGGATGGTAACAGCTCACGCTTGCTTCAAACAAAACTTCCCTGGTAAGCTACTCGTGACCTTTCTTTTATTTTAACTTTGATTTTCTAGAACTTAGTAAAGCCCTAAATAATAAAGGATTCTCTTAATAATTAGTCTCTTGTTAAACAACAATGTCATGTTATAGTCTTTGTTATTTTAAACCCTTTTTAAATTAAATTAGAATTATATAAGGGAGACAGATGAAAGAAAAACGCTCTCAACCTGGGCTTTTACGCAGCATATCAACCTGGACCATTTCCCCGATCTAATACTCTTACCAATTAATCTAGACCGGAGAATGACTCTTCTCTGTCTGAAGTCATAGACTAGCTTGTCCCTGTTAAAAACCCAAAAGTCCTCTGTATACCTGCAGCAGAGAGTATTTTTTCTCTGTTGTGTCTCCCTTTGGTAATTCTAATTTGATATTTTCACTTGGGTTTTGTTGAAAAGTAATCATTACCAGTTTTTCAATGTTGCACTTAGTAAGCTCAAGGTTTTTGTACCACCAAATTATAATTCAATGTTACTTATTTAAATATCAAAATTTATTTTGGTTGGATTTTGTGTTTTAATTGTTGATTTGTTTGTTTGATTTTCAGTTGTGACCCTGTACGCTACGCTGGGTGAAGATGCGATTGCCCACGGAATTAACGAGACTGAAGTATCGGTGGTTATAACTTCGCACGATCTCTTACCCAAATTCAGACGTATTCTATCTAAGACACCCCGAGTTGACACCATCATATACTTTGAAGATCAGCTCAGCCCGACCGATACTAAGGGATTCAAGCCTGGCGTCCAACTGTTCTCTTACAAAGAAGTTATTGCTAAGGGAAACAATACAACTCAGTCTCTCAGTAAGTCGTGTTTCTCATCTTACTTTCATTTTCATTAGAATCTTTTTTCCTGCCTACAGTAATGATTTAGGTTTTAAAATTTGGCACTCACTATAGCTAATTGTCATGTGTTTGACTGTTGTAGATGCTATACCTCCTAAGAAAGACGACATTGCCATCATTATGTACACTAGTGGAAGTACAGGAGTACCTAAGGGTGTGCTTTTAACTCATTCCAACATGATCGCCACTATTGGAGGCTTCTCAGATGCGGTCAGGATCTACTCTGACGATGTCTTCCTTGGATTCTTACCGTTAGCCCATGTCTTTGAACTTCTTGCCGGTAATATTATATAATAAGAAATGTTGTACTTGCGTTAAATCATTTTTTTATTTTTAATGAGGTTCCTATTGCAAATCCTTTTTTACAAACTTTACTAATGATTGTTTCATTTCAGAATCAGTGTGCATATTGAACGGAGTTCCTATCGGTTATTCAACACCGCTGACTATGATCGATTCTTCTAGTAAGATTAAGAAGGGAAGCAAGGGAGACGCCTCAGTCCTTCACCCCACCTGCCTCACTGCCGTTCCTGTAAGTGCATCATCTTAACTCTATTGAATGAATTTTCCAACTTGTGTTATCTTTTTAAGAAGCAACTGGCAATTACAATTAACCTTCATTTTGGTATTTAACTCTTAAATTTAAAGTCGTAATTCCTATTGCAACAAAATGTTATATTATGAACTAGATAATATGTGACATTGCATTAATCTTTGTATTTTGTGGTATTGTGTTATTTAAAACATTTGTTATTGTTATAGTTGATCTTGGACAGGATATACAAGGGTATCAACGACAAGGTAGAGAAGAGTTCACCCCTGAGAAAAGCCTTGTTTGACTTTGCCTTTAGCTATAAGAAGAAGTGGATGAAGAGAGGATTCACGTGCCCACTCATCGACAAGTAAGCTCTTCTTTTAGTTCTCTTTCTTCATGTAGTCACGTTATGCAATGATGCGATGATACTTATTGATTTGTGTGTTTTATTTAGAGTTATATTCGGTGCGACCAAGAGCATGCTGGGAGGTAATGTGAGGCTTATCATGACGGGAGGAGCTCCCTTGTCACCTGATACCCATGAACTAGTTAAGATCTGCCTGTGTGAACGTGTTATCCAAGGATACGGACTTACTGAGACCACATCCTGTGCAACCATCATGGACCGTTAGTATAACACTTTGTGATATCTATAGAGTCAAAACTCCTGTTATAAATTGGGACTGTTCTGTATAAATTGGGACCGAGATAATTGAATATCGGATAAAATTATTTCCAAATTAATATTAAAAAAAATGTTTTAATTTATTTTAAAAGAAGAGCTTTAAGTAATAATTAAACTTATACTAACTGCTAAAAATTAAGCTTTATTGCTTGCTAGCTGATCCAAATAATACTTATCTATTTCAATACTGTAGTGTGTGTGGATTAATAACAAATTATATTAAAAATAATTAAGATAATAGGTTCAATTTATAGTTGATCAAAAAATATGTGGCACAAATATTTTGTTAATGTGGTTTTATATACTGTAGAACAAACCTTTTAGGGGCTAAGGGATGTTTGTTTTAATGAAAGTAAGTACTATTGGATGCCAGAAATAGCTATTTTAGGCCAGGCACACATTGAAACGCAGGGCAGCTTTAAAAATCTTATCGGATTGTTTGCTGATGGTGTTTGTTGTATTTGTTTTAGATTATGACAGATCTACTGGTAGAGCTGGAGTGACAGCTACAGTCTGCGATGTCAAGATGGTTAACTGGGACGAAGGCAACTACAAGGTGACAGACAAACCCTTCCCCAGGGGTGAAATATTTGTCGGTAAGTCTACTGTCACAACGCTAAGCTTTTTAGTGGTATCATAATTTCATTTGAAACGGTATTATTATAATTTTTATATTTGGTACAATATACTATGATGTGGTTTTTTTTTTTGTTTAGGTGGAACCAACATTTCTCCCGGTTACTATAAGAATCCTGACAAGACCAAGGAAGACTTCTTCGATCAGGATGGCAAGAGATGGTTCAAAACTGGAGACATTGCTGAACTCCATCCTGACGGATGCATCAAAATCATTGGTAAATAATATTTAATAATAAATACCATTTATTAAAGTCGGATTAATAATAGCTTACACTATTTTTTAAATAATTTATATAACAACTTGGGCATTTAATTCAGCCAGAGCTGGGTATCCTTTAAGGCTATGAGTTCGGCAATCATAATTTATATTTTCAATTATTACGGTTAACTATTTATCAGCATGCTATCTTAAACATTTTAAACATAATCAACAAATAACAAATTAACATTAACAAATAAACTACCCATACAAATAAATGAATGTATTCTCTAAATTTAATTAACATAATCTTAGTTGTCCCTCCAAACATCCACAAATAATCTCCCAAAACAAACAAGACAAATTTATTAATTTAATTTCAATAATTTAAAACAATACTAAATAAATAAATATCTAAATACGTATTTAATATATATTATCTTTTTACTGCTGGTACAGTAGAGTCTCGCTAATCCGGGTTTGACGGGACCGGACCCAGTCCGGATTACCGAAAATCCGGATTAAACGGAATCAGTTTTAAAATGTCTTTAAAACAAGTTTTAATTGGGTAAAACTATTAAAATCGAGATTTACTTTTAAAAAAGAGATTTACGATTAAAGAATACCTATATTAGTCTCAAAGACTGTTCTGTCACCACTCCGAATATCAAAAAAAATTAAATTACGCAGGTGCGGTGCAGGTATAGAAGAGACTTCCAGGGAAACAAGCTGTGTTCCGAAATAAAATTCGAGCAAAGGCTAATCATTTCACAAAAAGTTAAGGCATTGTACACTGGCGGCTTGGCGGCATTTCACGGAACTCCGTTGAACCCCCGCTACGTTTTTCTTTAAATCCTCTCCTCATCTCAGTCACATATAATTGTATTTCCTGGAATACACTACCGCCCTATATTTGTATGGAATCCAAACAGATTTATCGATGTTCTTACTTATTCATAATTATTCTAAATCTGTTTATTTTTAACAGAAATACCAGGTATTCCTCGTGTCGGAACGTTGGAATGTACACCTGTAAACTATACTAGGAACAATTTTATAAATGGTAATAGACAATAAAAGCAGAAACCCTGATAATCTTAACAATTCATAAATCTGAATAGACCCTAGTTCCAAACTGTAAAGCTTTTTGGCCTGTCCGGCCTTTTTGGGGTCCGGATTAGCGAGACTCTACTGTATAACCAAACTTTCTGCTTTTCCATTTCATCCTGCCCATGGTAACTCTAGGCCATGTTACACCCACTACAGCAAAGTCTCATAATATTGTTCCATATTATTTTAGGTTGTCTTGTCTTTCTTTGGTATTATCGAGGAGTCTATTCCATAAGTTCTGTTGTCCATCTTCCATCTTTGGCACTGATTATGTGACCAGCACATTCCCACTTTTTCTCACAAATAAATTTACCGACATCCTCTAATCCTGTCTGTTCTTTGATCCATTGATTTGTATTCCTTTATTTCTACCTAATCTCAAGATACTCCTTTCCATTTGCCTCACCACTATCCTAAGTTTATCAATATTTTTCTTTGTCACATTCCAAGTTTCACAACCGTAAACTAATAATGGCATCACGTCCATAGTTTCCTTTTCTGTTCATATTAACATATGACCTAAACAGTTTTTTATATTTACTTAAGGTTCTCCATGTTAAAATCCTATCCTTCATTTAATTATTTTTGTGTAACTGCCCTCCTTTGTTATCAGTTGGCCTAAATATACTAATTTCTGTTCTCCCTCTATTATTTTTCCTTCTATCAATACTTCTGCATTTCTTTAATTAATGGCCATTAGTTCTGTTTTATTTATCTTTTATTTTGAGTCCTTCTATTCTAGCTTCTCTTATTTAATCATTTGCCATAAATATAATTTCATCTTCATCTGCTCGAATTAGCTCAATATCATCGTAAAATTTTATTCTATTATGTTTTTTCCTATTCTATATTCCACTCTTAAGTTCTTGCAGACTTCTTCCAATTCTATTCCTAACAGCTTAGCAGAGGGTACATCTCCTTGCCTCACACCATTTTGTATCTGTATCTTCCTTTTCATTTCTACAATATTTATATTTATTTCTGAATTGTTTTATATTTATTCAAAAATATCTATGTATTGTTTGTCTTATACCATTAACCTTTAGTGCTTTCCCAATGGATTTGTAGAGTTTAGTGTAAACTGGTATTCATAAGCTTTAGCCATCTCTTGTTGAATAACAAATACAGTGTCGTAGGTCAAAAAGTTTGTCAATTTGTCTGATATTTTGCTCAAAACCATATAAACTTAAATTCCCCATGTTAATAAATCAGGAACAAATTAAAAAATTTGGTCATTTTGAACAGTCAGCGTTATTACATTTTCAAATCCATGTGTCTTTTGAGTGCCACCCTGTATTTAAAAGAGACTTAAAAATTAAGGTTTTAGTATTTATTTTTAATTTATTATATTTTTTTTATGGATATTTGAATGTGAATATATTTGTTTGTGGACAGATCGTAAGAAGGATTTGGTTAAGCTGCAGGCCGGAGAGTACGTGTCACTGGGTAAAGTAGAGAGTGAACTTAAGACCTGTCCTATTGTTGAAAACATCTGCGTCTACGGAGACTCGGCTAAAGGTAACCATTTTCTTCATTTAACTTTGTATTACCTTCAATTAAAATATCACTAATCCGAAATGGTGTAACAATATATTTGCATGTTATGCAATATTACTAGAGAGCCAAAAAACCGATGTTCCATTTGACGTATCAATTTTTTCTATTGACATGCTTACTCTTATTCCACAATATTTTGGAGTTATGTCATTGCTCCACTGAAGGAGTGATATGAGATACTCGTCTCATTGATTGAATCACCTTTCCAAACTTATTTATTTGTGAAACCAGTCTAAGGACACAGTCCTTTTAAGATACTGTAACCTTGATCAGCCTTCATCTTATCTTTTGACAGTAGTAGGTAATATCTGTCCTTTTAATCTTTATTATTGGGTGTTGTTTTGGGAATCAGGAAAAAGAAGAAAAAAGAAAATGTGTCTTCTTTGTACAGAAATCCTCAATTTAAAGCATCAAATATGAACTATGTTTTCATGAACGTTAACTGTAGAGTATAATGAATAAAAGTTCGTAGAGTAAATTGGATAGTATCCCTTGTGATGAAAAGTGAGCTTTTGTACTCAACCATTTTTATTCTACCAAGTGTAAACAAGGCTTAACTCAATACAGCTTTTTTGGCACCCCATAGTATTTCTTAATGATAACACTTCCATTTTGGATTCTGATTGAGTTTTCAAACTTTTTATATATCCTTGATGGAAACCACCTGGTAAAGGAAATGTGACTTTTCTATCTTTAGTTCAACATTTTGTCAAAATCTGTTTTCAGGCAGTGCAATATAAGTTTTTCTGGCTACTTCTAAATCCCTTATATCCCAGTAGAGCACTGCATTGAAATAAATTAACACTTGTTTCTGTAAAGGTTTTGGCATAATCTTTTGTAAGTGAGTCCATATAGTAAAATGAAATTCACCAAAAAATGTTTTGGAAATGAGGTGCGACCATTTGATCAAGTTATTTTGTTTGTTTTGTGTAGATTACTGTGTAGCACTGGTGGTGCCTAACCCCTCACACTTGGAAGCCATCGCCTTGAGGCTGGGCCTACCTCCTAACACACCCTTCGAGAGCCTCTGTGCGGATCCACAGATGGAGAAGGCCGTACTCGGCGAACTGGCAGAACATGGAAAGAAATGTAAATATTTTATCTGTAACTAACTAAGCTAAACATTTTTAATCTTGAGTTAAACTTGAGTAAATTGCGAAAATATAAGGCACTTATGTGTTCCCCCATGTATTATAACACTTAAATAATAAAAAATTTGTTGTACAATATCAAATAGGGCTAGATATAATTTTTATTAAGGCGGCTGATTACTAAAGTTTTTTGTTAAAACTAAAAATGGGTTACCACCAACCAAAAAATGGTAAGTGTGTTGTAATACTCTTGACAGAAAGAACAATCCTAAATCATCATACGTTAATGTAATGTTAACAGTAAATTTGTTCTGCAGTATCAAATCAGCTCAAGACAAGAGAAATTTAGAGAGAATATGAATAATAATAACCTATATTAAAAGCCTGTTCATGGACTGTGGACACTTTGAAGGATCTAAATAAATATTTAACTTTTTTTCTTTTATTAACATATCATTATTGATCATCTCCTGCACCCTGTGCAGAAGACGTCTGAAGAATACTTAAAAATGTTTGGTACTTATGTCAGCGATCTTAGAGGTCAAAGTTCTTGCTCTAGTCTTACAGACTAATATGCCTACCAGAGGGTTAATAATAATATTATATATAAAATATTTATGTTATTCGCAGGTAAACTAGAGAAGTTTGAGATTCCGGCTGCGGTGAAACTGTGCACCGAAGTGTGGTCTCCTGACATGGGTCTCGTAACAGCCGCTTTTAAACTGAAACGTAAAGACATACAGCAGAGGTACCAACACGAAATCAACCGAATGTACGGAGCCTCGTGATCTCTCAGATAAAAGCACACAAACTAAACTCTCGCTACATTATAATATAAATATATTACGTTAAAAAAAAAAAATATAATGTAAACAGAAAATAAATAATGGAGAAAAAACACAGGACACGTTTGAAAGAAGAGCGTAGCCACGACGACATAATCTTCCTTACGAACTTGTATATAACCGTCACATCCTCTCCCTTACATCTCTACTCTAGAAAACTTTCCTCTCACCTCCCCCTGTTTTATTCATTTATATTTTAATTTAAATAAAAAGAAGTATAAATAAATATATATATCTATAAATACTTAAAGAAAATATTGATTAAACAAATTTACCTTGTAAATAACTGTCTTATTTCATAATTTTATCTATTTTTTTTATTTTTTTTTTTTTCACATTTTTTGTTTGATTTATTTATTATTCCTAAAATGGCTCTTTGTAAATAAAAGCCTTTTCATGTTTATATATTTTTTGTGTTGTCTTGTCTACTCAAAATTGATTTGGAAATATTTAAATTTTGTTTTAATGCAATGTTGTTTATTTTTTCTCCATATATTCTTAAACATTGTTTGTAGAAAGGTTGGTTTATTTTTATTTCTTAAATTTGTATATTTATTCTCCTTTTTTTTTCATCCTAAAACATATTTTTTTATTTTCTAACTTACCTTTGAATCAAAATTGTGAATTTAAAAAATACAAAAACTAAATGAAATTAATGCCTAAATAAATTGTCACATGTTTTATGTTATATTTAATAGGAATGCTCTTTTGAAGCAAAGTGCCATTAATTGATCTGCTGGTATCTTTTTAGGATTATTTTTAAGTGTTGAATAAAATGTAGTGTATTAAACCTTATTAGACATTCAACCTAAGAGATTATTTCATTCTTAGATTTATTTACTTGTCTTGTAGAACTTTTCAGATTGTAAACGGTAATTCAGAATGGTAATGTATCAAGAATTTGATTGTTCCAATAATTGTCAATGTTAAATTGCAAATTTTAGAATAATTGAGAATTTCCTATACGTAAATAATTACACATTAGAAAAAGTTTAATAACACATTACATTACATCTAATTCACACAATTATATGGTATTTTGATGGGAAAAAAAAAATTAAAATAAAATAAAACCAATGTTGTATAATATTTCTGTACAATTTTTTGCTTTATGTGTACAATACTTTATCTCTTATTCTTTGTGTACAAAAAATATTATTTTTTCTTCTTTATCTTCTTTATTTTTTTTTATAAATATTAAAAAAATAATACTCGTTGCAATTTTTTTAAAAAATAAAAAGGATAGTTGAAATGGAACCTAGCATGAACTTATATTTTTATTTTATATGCTATGAAAAATTACAATTTTTCCTTTATTTTCCTGCTACTACTTTTGGTAAAGATTTAATTATCTTTTATTTGGGGGGAAAAAATCTAAATCTATCGTAATTAACGACTGCTTTAATATTATCACTGCTTATGTATGAATTCAAGTTTTTTAAAAAATATTATTTTTGTGTATAGTGGTTATTTTCTTTCTCTCTCTCTCTCTCTCTTTCTCTCTCCTTATTATAAAATACATTTTCCCTATTTTATTTTCTTACATGTATAAAAAATATATTTAAAAAAAAAATAATTTTAGCTTTTGTATATTGTTATTTATTAAAGACAACAAAATTAATGGTACTTTTGCATTAATGGGTCGCCACGTTAAGAAAAAAAAATCTATTTAGATAAAAACCACTTTTAATTTTTTTTATTAAAAAAGAAAAGGATTTTACAAAATATGAAAATAAAAAAATAATAGTTTTAATTTCAAAGCTATTTTCCACAAAACGTAGTTTAATAATTGTAAAAATTCAGTAAAAGAATTTTTGTCCTATAATAAACTTCTAAAATTGTTTATTATATATATATATATATATATATATATATATATATATATATATATATATATATATATATATATATATATTTATTGCTAAAAAAAAATCAAAAAATTAAGAGTAAAAGTGGATCATCTATTGTCAAACCAAAATTTTAAAAAAATAAAGGAAAGAGATTATTAAGCTTTGAGGGTGTATATAATCTAGGTGTTAATATCCTATAATTTCTCACATTTTTAAATTTATTGTGGCGTTTTAAGTAAATGTAAAAGTACCAGAAAAGAAAATAATAAAACAATTAATGTATACATGAAATAACAATAAAAATATCAGAATGAATTAGGTTTAAAGTGAAATGTGCTTGAAATTTTGTTTTCACTTAACAAAAAATAATGATATTGGGCTGTGATAGGAATGGAGTTACTTAATCGACATCTTCATTCTCACAATTATTATTAATTAATTATTTTGTTAAATAATTTAACTGATCGTTTTTTTGATATATATATACCTATAAAAATTATTTTATTTTCACACTTTTTTTTAACATTTATTTTTATAGTTGGTTAAATGAAAGAATTGTATTGATGAGTAGAATTGTATAAAATCGACCAATAGTATTCATCTCTCTGAGAGTAGGTTTACTATTATTTATGTGTATTTGATAAAATAAATATAAGTCAAATCAATTCTTTTGTTTAAATAAACTATAAACTCACTTTTATTTATTTATTTTTTTTTTTTTTAATTCATTCATTTTTTAGTTTTCTTTTCTTTTTTAAAGGTGGAGTTAAATTTTAAGAGTAATAATAATGGAAGAGATTATTTTTTAAGCACTATTTATTTAATTTTTTTAAATAATTTATCATTAATTGTTAATTATTAAAAAATAAATTAATTAAATCAAATTTACTTATGTGTATGAAAGAAAGTTAGCTGAAACTTATACACAGTTGAAATTATTATAATATATAGGTATTCATAATAAAAATAAAAACAACACATTTTAGGAAGATTTTTCCTCTTCGTTAGGATAAAATATATATTTTTTTTTTTTTGTTATTTTTAGAAAATTTATGTAATTACAATATTATTATTATTTTATTTTATTTTTTAAATATCTATATCGATTGTTTTTTTTTTTTTTTTGTTTTTAAAAAAAAAAATGAAGCACTTTTTTTCATCTAGCTTTTAAGAATGGTTTCGAAAAAAAAAAGATAGTTTAATGATGTATTTATTTCTTCCTCCTTTTCTCTAGTGCTTATTATTATTATTTATTTTGTTGTCAGTACTTTGTGATTACAAATATTGTACTACTTAAAGAAAATTCATTTTTCTTTTTAAAAAAATATTTAAGAAAATGTTTTTTTTTTAAAGATTATTTTTATTCAGTTTTGTGGAATAAAGAAAAAAGTTGTTAAAGTTTGTAGCAAAATATTTGTTTTGTTTTTTTATTATTTATCGTTTTCTTTTTAAATTGAAATATTATCCTTTAATTTTTCCTCTTTCTAAATAATTCATGGGATTTCTCTTATCTAGTGGTCATAAGGAAAAAATGTGTATGGTGATTATTAGATTAAAGTTTAATAAAATTAAAGGTTGGAGCGCCTGACATATTGGACCAAATATTTTGGGTGATGTCAACAAATTATAGTTAAAATTGTGTTAAGAAGAAATTATAAATAATATTATATTTAAAAATAATAAATAAGAACACACTTTTACAACCCGTGCACTAGAAAGGAGAAATTTTTTTAACAGCCACAGTACTACTACGAGTGATCTCAGTATAAGAGTATGTTACTAAAGTTAAAAGCGTGGGGGCGATTCAACAAATGACAAAAACTGTTAATAGTTTTCCACTCTTATATTAAGTGACATACACATTACTATGGCTGTTATAAAAATGATTTCCTCCTTTTTAGTGCATGTTTTGTAAAAGTTCGTTCTTATTTATTTATTTTTTATTTTTTTTAAATATATTATTTTCTACTTTTGTCTCTGTCACATTAAATCTTGTAATCTATTCTAACCACGCTTAGCCATCAGTGGTTGTCGTTGTTGAATTCCTGAAATTAAATTTTCTTTTCGAATTTTACAGCCAAAATTTCTCCATATAAATCTGAACTTTATGGATTTATCGGCTGAAACAAAAGATTTTGTTAAACTAATGACTGATTATTATGTCATCCGGAACTTGTTTCTCCCAAAGTTCAGAGTGATTACTGATTTTAAAATGGTTTAAGTATAGATTAAAATATTTTTATAGGCAAGTGAAACAATAAAAGCATGAAATTATTGATGCATATAAAATAGCTGCGATCATAACGTCGTATAGAGACATATCAAATATAATGTACAGAGTACGAAAGCTGTGGAGGGGGGGGGGGGTGGAAGTGTGGTCACTCCAGTGAAGTCTTCAATGTAGCAAATTGATAGGAGGAGGAACAGGGTTCCAACTAAGCTTTCTTTACCCTACATAATATTTTCCATTTCAAATTAAATAATTTTAATGGAAATAACCTCACTTACCTGATATTAGTCGCGTTTTTTTTTTTTTTTTTATCTGATATTGTGAAATTTATCGGTTAATGCAAACGATTTTGCAAAATTAATGACTGGTTATTGTATTGCCATAGGAAATACATAATCTGTGCAAATTTCAGCTTCCTAGGTAGTGGGGAAGTGTGTCAAATTTAGGTTACAAGATTTGTCCCTGACAAACATGTGAAGTTAATTAAAAGTAACCTAAGTAAAAACTAGTAACCTTGTTTACTATTTTATTTTAGCTATTGAGCAATGTAAAGATTTTTTCCTGACATTCTGACTCAAATATCACTAAAACTCCAAATTATAAGATTGGTCTGACTGTGTCACCATCCACAGTCAATCTTTAACTTTTGTGACATCACCTATTTGCAAGAATTTATTTATTTGTGACTTAATTTTAACATTTATATACCTACCCTTCTTATTTGTGGATAGTAGCTACATTGAATTAAAAGCTATATTGTCACTTTTAGTTCTAATAAGATATATTTAGAGAATTTTGGTAAACTTAAATTTGGGGAATATTTGATAAAAACAGAATGAAGCCTTCTTTTCACGAATATTGTGAGTTAATCGACCTTCCTCAGGTGTATTCTAGGTAGAAAGGAAACAATACTTCATTAAATATTTTAGTATTGTTCTTAGATCTCACCGTCTTGCACTATATGCATTCTCCGTCTTTTTTTTGTGTGTGTTGGGTCTGTTTAATTTACAAAATAGGAACCAGACTCATAGCCTGAAAGGTCAAAGAAAGTAATCAAATGAAGATTAAGCAAAAAAATAAAGATTTTGATTAAACAAACTTACAGGAGGCATGTCAGCTATGTATTGTATTAATCGATCGAAATATTAAATGGTGTTATTTTACACCTTATAGTGTTATTGAGTGTTGTTGATTTAACCTTATACATGTATCAAGGTAATTCTTCATGAAGAGAGTTCTATTGGATGATATACAATTAATTATTATTAATCTAGCTATAATTATTGCTACACATAAAAGGGGACCACCTCTGTAGTGTTTAGCAGGACCTACAACGAAATAAGATGCTGATTTCAATTAGGTTAAATTACAGACAAACCATGATTGTGCCACTAATTGAATAAACCTCCGATAATAGAAAAAGCATGCTCAATAAACATCATTAATTAAAAATAAAAACATTATTAGCAATGGACCATATCTAAATGATGATAACAAATACGAAGTGCATGATCTAATTTTTCTGTTGCTATAATAGATAACAGCTTAAGAAGAAAAAAAACTATTTCCTTTAAACACATGATGAGTTGTGTGTCATATTTATTTCTGAGATAATTGTGGTGAAGTATTGTAACTCCTGTGTTAGTAAATAAAATAAAGAGATAATCAATGTGAAAATGTATATTTTGAAAAGTAAATAATAATAAAAAAAAAAACTGCTCAATTTTATATTTTAGCATAGATCTGTAATTGCAAAATGCGATTTACTGTATTTTACCTTAGAGATACATATTTTTACATTTAGTACCAAAGAGGTAACCTCATTATAAAACCTGGGTGTGAAAGTAAGAAAAAAATATTAAAAGAAAATGTGCTAGTTTTATTCAATTTATTTTTTAGAGTTAATTTGACATCTAGTAGGTCAGGCCAACTAGGCACACAAAAAAAGTCATTGTCAGAGGAGTGTGTCCCTCAGGTTTACTGCCTAGTGGCTTTATTTTTTCCTTCATGTAGAATGCCCAACCTGATCTCTCAGAATTAACTCTAATGTAATCCTACTGTAGCAATAAAGAGATATTAGTTAATATAAATAAGCAGATAAAATTCATTGTGTGGATTCAGAGATGATTTGAGTGTTGTCTCGAGACATTTCTTGTTCTAATGATGAAGTATTGACGGCTGCATCGATTACACTAGGATGAGATGCTTCCCTCACTGTTTTCAACTCATCTTCAACTTGACTGTAAAATTAATTGATGAATTTATATTGACAATATATTTACAGGTAACAAAGTTCAAAAAGTGGGGATCTGTGCAGCCAAGTGGTTAGCATGTTCTCATATTATCAATATTCAATATATCTTGTGATGGTTAAAATCTAAGGGAGGTACATGTTTCACTTTGACCAGCATGTGAAGTGGCCAATTCCCTGCCATCTGTAAATGATGAAGCTGGGTTTTCTTGACCAGCCTAGGTCGATTAGTGTGTCTTAGGGTTTACAACTTGAGCCTTCTTAATTTTGATTCAATTCTTTAGGTTAAGAAAAAATTATAAATCTATAACAAACTTGAACAAAACTTTCTCATATACATAGTAAGACTAAACTTGAATCCAATATAATTTAATATAAATATATATATATATATATATATATATATATATATATATATATATATATATATATATATATATAAATATGTATTAATTTACTGGATATCACAATTAAATTATAGCCAAATTTAATAAATTTGCCAATTTTATAAAATGCCATTAATAAATTTGATGCCACCGTCAAGCCTACTAACGTAATTTTTTTTTCTTTTTTTTTTTTTTTGGAGGCACTGAACTGTTAGGCCGTCCGCACACGGGGCGATACAACAGCAATGCAACAGCGATACGATATCGCCTCCCTGTTGCTTCCTAGGTAAAGAAGCGGGGACCCACCAACGGAGCGATAGGGAGGCAATCAGTAGGCGATACACTCGGCGGGTGCAATACATGCAACACGTGCGACCTGCAAGGAAGCAACCTCAAAGCGATATTGCAAGTGTTTTACCCTCACGGAGTATTCCAGAAGTAACGTGACTGCGATAATCTGTTACTTTTTTTTGTATTACTTTATAATACATAAATGAATGGAAGCATCATGATATTTAATTTTACGACTAAAATTTAAATTAATTAACTTTAATAATCCTGATTAGTATTTAATTGAAAAAATAACTAAAAAGGGAAAATAAAGTTAAAAATATGTGTTTAGCTTGTAATTAAATAAAACTAATATAAAAACAAATAAATTTATTTTTACTAGCGTTGGGAACCAATCGATTGAAAAAAGTCGACTAAACGGTTGTTTTAAAATATTCATTCATTCGGTTGTGGATATCTAGTTTTCATTCGAATGATATCAGTCTATAGTTTGGAGTTGTATTAGTTGTAATTCGGACGTGTATATGTGGACGTGTGTATAACGAGATAACGAGTGTCATGCGCCTTCTCACCCCTCCTCCGCTCTGAGCCCTTCACCGTCGTTCCTTTCCCCTACCCAAAACAAAAAAACATCCGAATGAAACATTCGAATGAAAAAGTCGACTGGATTCAGTCTCAGTCTATATTTTTTCATTCGAATGAAAACGATGTCGTAGCAGGCTGTAGTTTGGGACGAGATAACGAGTGTCAAGCGCCTTCTCACTCTCACCCCCCCCCCCCCCCCCTCAGCTCTGAGGCCTTTACTGCCTCCACCGTACTTCTCCTATATAAAAAAAACCATTCGATTGAAAAATTCGACTTGCGAGTTCAGTCTCGGTTTATATCTTTATTCATATATCCTATACCCGCTATGAGACTGTTTTCAGTCGATTGAATTCAATCGACTGTTTTTTCCCGAATCGACTTATTCATTCGGTTGTTTTTTCTAGTCGGTTGTCCCAACGCTAATTTTTACCATTAATATAAAATACATATATACGAGTATAGATGACTACATTTTCCTTTATTTATTTCCTTTTTTTTTTCGATTATGTTTTTTCCCTATTAAATAAATAAAAATGGGCACTTCTTTAAAATGTTACTCCCATTATAAGAAAATCGAAGGGAGTAACAATCTAAGAAGGCGACGGAATATTCTTCTTTAGACTGTTACCCCCCTTATACAAACAAAATTGATTGGACTAAACATTTATTTTTTTGACAAAATTATTAATATTCTCCTCAAAGATTACTGCAATCATTAGATTTCGTATTTTTTATAATCTATTTAAACTTATAACTAATAATTATATAATAACACATTGAAAATGAATAAAATTAACAGAGTATCAGGTATGAGTTGACAACAAAATATCGCCCCGTGTGCGGATGCCCTGTTTTTAGATCGGCGATATTGGCGATATCGTATTGCTGTTGTATCGCTTTCATATCGCCCCGTGTGCGGACGGCCTTAGCGTAAATTTATCTAAGTATATCTAGCCCTGTTTGGGGAACAAGTTCTATGAAGAGCCTTGAAGATAGAATATATTACATCAATATGATTTTTGGTCTACTAACTAATTTTGTTATCAGAATCATGAAAATAATTTATTTGTTCCCAAAAAAAGGCGATGTATGGCCGTTCTCCACAGTTCTATTTTTTACAGCTTATGGCCAAGCTATATCCAGCAAAAGAAATTTAACGACCACATATCCTTGGAGGAAACCAAAAAAGAACTTATACAAAAAATTCAAGCTTTATGTTAGTCAGACGCTTTTACATACCTTTGCTCCTGGATTAGAGCTAGTAGCATGTAAACTCCATCTAGAGTTTTGTTTACAGTTACACTTACATACCTTTATACTTTATAGTTTAGTAGTATAATTTTGTTTTACTTACGAATATAGAGTTTTAAGTTGTTTGTGTCGAGTCTGCAGAGATTTGTAGACATCAAGAGATGCAGCGAGAGCTGACTCCAGATTCTTTATCTCTTCTTCTTTTGCACAAAGATTTTGTTTGTAAACTTCCTCCATATCTCTCAACTAAACAAACACAGATTCTTATCTTAATGTGCTGTCATTATAAAGTCCATGTCCACTTTTAAATTATGAATCATTAAAAATATTTTTTTTCTTTTCAAGGAACTTGTTTTTAAAGTTGTTATAGTAATTGGAGATGTTCAATTGTTTTAAAATATTGTCAGCATGAGTAATAAATAATACAGAAAAAAATAGCTTTAATCGAGGATTTATTTGTTTTGCTGGATGTTGTTACCCTTTATCAAGAATTAATATAGTTATTAATCCTACAGGTTCAACTTTAATTATAAATAAATGTTGTTACATGCTAGTAAGTAGGTTTGAACGGCCTGAAGAAGCCTCAAGGGGAGTGGACAAATTGCCAAAATGAGGAGTTGACCTGTATTATTGCTGTATTCCTCTTAAGACATTAGGCATATATTTTACTAGCTGAATTCCCGTGTTCGCTATGGATTGTGTTCTTTTAATGTATTTCTTTAATTGGATAGGTTTATAAACTACCTTGATGAAATATTAATATTATTTTACTAAGCAAAAATATCCAGATGTAGAGTATCCTAAATTCCTCCAACACCTCCCCCCCACAGGGATAAAATAATTTGCTAATATTAACTTTCATAATATGATAGAAACGACAGCTTCAAGTTGATTTGTATGTTATTAAGACACCATTTAGAATTGAATTATTGCATCGTACCTGCTCAAATTGAAATGCCACCATATCTCTTGGTGAATCTTGACTACTCAATCTGGCTCTCTTGGATTGTTCTTCCTCAATCTCTCCTTCAATTCCACAAAAAAAAAATCATAACAAAAAAATTAGCATAATTTATATAAACGAGTAGTGTCCCGACGACTTACCTCGAAATTATTTATAACTAGGATGATTATTATTTTATAACTAATTAATTAGGTATATTTTGCCAGATAGATAATATTGATTAAATGTAATAGACGACTAAAGTGGGCCTGTAATGTTGGCAACACTGACGATCATCTGTGACCTCTGCGTTCCAAACAAACTTTTTTTACCATGTAAAACTCTATTGTGTGTATTTAAAATTGCTTCATTTTAATATTCTATAGAATTTTTCCAGTGTTTTTTTGTGTTTTATTGCAATTTGTAACCATTTTTAACTACTAAGCATAAGAGGTAAGTTTTTTTCTTCTTTTTTTGGGCCTTAATAGGTTCATTTTATTACGTGGATTTCATATCGTTTGGTCTTGATTCAAACCATTGAATTAAACTTTAAATTTTCATATTATTTGATCATTTTGTTTTTACTATTATTTTTTTATCATAATTTCTTTACTTGGAATTAGTTTTTCCGATAGTTTTTTTTATTAATCTGTTGCTTTTCAGCCTTTGAAACTCGCTCTGCCTGGAACTATTTTAGTTTATAAAACCCATTATTTTTTACCTTTATCAATTTATGTTTATGTTTAACTACTTATTATTCGGTATGATCATCATGAATTTTGAATTTTAATTAATTTTGACCATTAATTTACTCGAGCCATTAATATTGATGCAATTTATCTTTACTGTTTGATCTGATAAGATGTTTTGTTATTTTTAGACCTGTTGTTGTGATTACTGTTTTTCCCCTCTTCTTTTTTAGTGAAAAATGATGGTTAAACAAATTTTAGCTTTGCTAAAATTGCAGCCTTCTTTGTTGGAGACGAAGATGTTTTAGAAATAGAAAATGGATAAGCACATAACATCTTGTACTTATGACGGAGCTCTTAAAGTACTGCGAGAAAATGTGAATGCCAGCATGAGAATAAATGTTTTTTACCATGTGGAAGTAAGTAACGATAGCATAAGACTTTTTTACATTAATAAATGGATATTAATCACAAGTTTCTCAACTTTGTCCATGTTAATGAATGGTCATAGATCTTGTTGTTGAACTGCTTATTGCTTTCTTTGCTGTCAAGAAGAAGTAGGAAATATAGTAGTCCTATTTTGGTACCATTTCTGTTTTATTCTGTGTTGAAGACCCATGAGACATAAGAAGTATTTTATTGATACCTGGCCAGTTAGATTTCACTAGGGACCTTAAAGACTAAGATGGAATACTCTCCTAGCAGTTTGAGTTGGCAAATGTGTCATTGATGACTAACAACATTTATAAAGAATAATAAAGTTAAGTAGAGTCAAATATTTAACTATAAAACATTGATTCTATTGGTCTCAAGTCTTCTACTTTTTTATTCTTTAGGATTATCTCCTGTTCTGTTTTAAAATAATATTTATTAGTCTCTTGCAATATTTCCAAAAAATATTATTTGCTCAACTTTTAAGTCTTTTTTCAAGGGAAGAAATTTCCCTGTACACTGTCTCTGTGTTATCATTTTTATTTGATGTAATTATTATTTATGCTGCAGGAAGGGCAAGGTGTCATTTTGTGCAATGGAACACCCTAGATTTTGTGTATTTTACAATTGAAAAAGATGAAGACTGGAAGAAGAATATGGTCTTCATGAAGAACGTTTACTTTCAAAAATAATCAGTAGGATAGAAAGAGAGAAGCTAAGTGGTTAGTATGAACTGTACTTGTTAATATTCATTTTAAATGCATTTTCAGTTTGATATAACTTAACACATTCATACTGTATGAGCTTTGCTGCCAGGGGGAAACTTGTTTTAGTATTTTTAATCCTCTAACCTAATATTGAATGGATATGTTTAAATGAAAGAAAAAGGTATAATAGGAATTGTCTGTATGAACTGTAGGACTAGGTATATACCAGTTCTAAGCTGCAAGACTACTATCTGTAGTTAAAAAAAAGAGGGGATGACGCCCCAGGCATGCATCCGCCACTTTGGATAGTTAGGTATGCTGCCCCAGGTGATCCTATGCTATGAACGTGTTACATAATAATCTTTAGTTTATTATTATTTTGTCTATTTATTTATTTTTTTTTTTTTTTACAGATTTGTCTGATGTTTCACCTTCCTCCACTTCCACAGTCAAATTATATTTAAATACATATTTTATTATATAATTAAAATAATACACATGACTTTTTTGAGCATTCGCTGTTTTTTTCCCCCCCTTTAACCTTCATGTATACCAGTGTGCTGTACACATGTTGTAGAGAGGGGAAACAAGATTGAACTAATACTATTAATCTTATTACACAATTTTGTGTTGACAAAAAAATCAATACTAAGTATAGTATGTTATAGGATTTACAGAAACATGTTTGTTATAAGCTTAACATCTTGAGTCATTATTGCAGATTAATACTCAAATATATGCGTCTTACATTAGATGATGCAAATATAACTGACAATATCTATATAGTTATCCTTTTTTGGCAAGTAAGATCAGTCAATGGCTTTACTTTACGATACCTTATTTTGTTCTTCTTGGCTACTTAAAAATTACTAATTTTGAATACAATTTTGAAGAAAGATAGTTTATTTCTTTTCTTGAAAGAAAAAACAAAATAATGAGCTAACAACAGAACTATCATCAGAAAAAGGCAGTGGCTTTGAATTTAACCCATTCAGCACATAGTGAAATTTAACCCACTAATAGTATTTGATTGTTAAAGCCACAGACCAATAGTAAAATCTAAGTAAGCTTTAGGAATGAGAAGCACTATAGCCAAATTAGTAAACTTCCCCAAACAGTCTGCACTGCAAGCAAATGACAAGCCAGTTGAATGTACAAAAAGATTTACAATTGATTTACCACAAGGTAGAAATAATAACAATGTATAAAAAAAAACAATAAACTTTAATTCAATATATATCATACTACAAAAGTAAAGAGTCAAATACAAATGATACGTAAAAAAAAAAAACAAATGAAATATTCTGCATATTGGGTTTGGCTTACATCAATAAGGAATTTAGTAGTAACAAGTAAATTAAAATAAATGATAGAACTAGAAATAGGTTTCTAACAAAATTTAGTACTTCATATAATTACCTACATATTTAGTATTATAATATTTATTCAGTCACATATTAGGTTTAGCTTATGTCACAATAAACAATTTAGTAAGAAATTGAAACCATTAACGGTTCTACTTTTTTAATAAGGGGATTTTGTAAGTTTGTTAATGCAACACAGACTTGAAAGATTTTGCTTCCATATGAGAAAAAATGATTTGGTAAGAATTGTAAAATTCTAAAAGTCTTGATTCTTCTTGCTTTAGCTATTACACCAATTGACATTTGAGATGGTGGCTCTGTTCAGTGCTCTTGAGGAATATTCATCATAAGTTGCTTGTACAAAACTTGCAGTTTTTCCAACCAGGTGATAAAATATTGGCAATAGTTGTCGGGAAATAACCAAAGATATATCCCAAAACGCTATATAGAGGGTTCACTCATCGTATTGACTTGCAAGAGCTTAGTCTCCCATCATTTTTGTGAATGTAGACTGAAATTTGAGATCCAGGCTCTGTACATTGTACTCCAACATCGCCTAAAACATAATACAAATAATTGAAATAAACACAAAAAAATATGTATCTTTTTAAAAACTATAAATAAAAAATAGTTGACTAACTAACTAAGGACTGATTCTCCTACTTCCAGTTTGTCAAGGAAATTTGAAATTTTTTACGCAGTTAGGGGTTACTATAAATAGAAAAAAGCTATTTTTATTTTGATAAGTTGCCGCCAACTTGATTTTTTTAAAAAAAAATTAGTTAAGGCGGAAATACACATGCTAGTAAAAAAGCATGCCAGTGGCGAGTTACTAGCACGTCAGTAGCTGGCATGCTGCAGACGCTGTGCACATTTGCCAGTGAAACAGCATGCTAGTATCATCCGGATGATCGGTCTTGTGCGAGCCACTAGCACATGACAATACACATTCCAGTCACAGTTCTAGTTTTGAAACAGGCAATTGTTTCTTGCCTTCTTTTAGCCGGAATAAATTATTAAATAATTGTATTAGATTTAATTAATTTTGATAGTTTTATTTATTGTTTCGATGTACCTTATGAATGTATGTAGAAATTAACCAGATTGTTCTGTTACTTGCAAAAACTGTGTTAACATTTGAAAAATAATAAAAATACACGAAGAGTGTGGGTAAAGATTGGATAGCTAGAAGGGAATTAGGTACATGGAGCGAGTCAGTGGCTACTAAATGAAATGCGGGACGTCAATGGTTTTAGGAATCAATTGCAAATGCTTCCGGAGAAAGTAGATGAGTTGCTGTCAGATGCCCGCGAAAGAAAGGAACGCAACTGAAGACTGAAGGGCTGAGGGAGACTCGTGCTAGCTACTAGCAACCTTTCGCTGGCAGGCCTGTTTACACGTGCCTTATCAGTTCCCCCTCCCCTCGACTCGTGCCACTGGCAAGACAAAAATCAAACCGCATGCTATTTGATGTATACACATGCCAGTAGCTCTCCTCTGCGAGCTACTCATATGTTTTTGTGCGAGTAACTAGCATGTGTATTTCCGCCTTTATAAATAATCACTTCAGTCACAGAAAAAAAACAAAGTTATACATAGAGAACAAGTTCCGGAGCTTAGATTAAAAGTGAAAATGGTTGCTCTTGGGAAAATGGGAAACACAAACCTGAGAAAAAAAATAATACATAATGAGTAAATTAAAAGAATACAAAACACTATCAGTTTTCGGGCTACACCAACAAACTCAAGTGACACTATCAGTTTCACATGAAGGGGGAAGATTAATTTATAATGGAGAAGATAGAGATTTCCACAACTTGTTCTCTTAAAAAAAAGTCAATGGCTACTTCGTACTGTACATGCCAGAGAAATTTCATTGTGAAGAAAAAGGAGATTAGAAGTGGCTCTAAATTTTGGCCAAGCACGTACAATACGAATGTACCCAGTCATTCTATTTGATTAATAAATCCACTGTATTTACCTACATACCTCAGTATCTTAATCCACGTCTTTTTTTTAATTTATCCTCTTTTGGAAACCCAAAGAATATGCATTCGTGTTTCTCTGAATAATAATTGAATTGCAGTTTGGAGCAAAGCACATCACCATCTGTTCACAAAAACAAAGATTATTATATAAGTTATTAAAAAAGGTTATACACATAATGCTGAACATACCTAATGATCAATTCAATTATTTTACAAAACTCAAACAATTGTATCTCAATTGTATTGTAACTCAAACAATCAACACCGTAATTACCATATAATTTATCGATAATGTATATATATGGGAAATCAATGATCAACAAGTTATATTATTTTATATTAAATCAAATAAGAGTTATCTACTCGAACTATTCAAATACTATTAATACAAACATACCTTGACATTTAGAACTCCAGCGATGCATGAAAAGTAATCATTTTCCCTCCAAATTAGCCATAAATAGTTTTCTTACATAAAACTGGTAGAACAAATGGAAGAAAACCACTTTAAACAAATAAAAAGCAGGAAAAAAGCCATCACAGCAAAGGTGTAAGCAAACTGACCGATTTAACCCTAAATATCCTTATAATTATGCGTATAATTACAATTTATTTTGCATAATAACACTAAATACTATTAAAAACATTAAAACTAAGAAAAAAAACTAAGAAAATAAATAGATTTTTATTAAAAAATGACTTTAACTGTTTTTCCCTATAGTAAAATAAGTTTATTTGGAACGCGAAGTAGGTTGTACTACATCTCCATGTGGTTATCCAAAAGGTTATGCTTCTTTGGTCGTCCATTACCCTGGAGGTGGTAGAGTTGCTGTTTGAATGAATCTCTCTCTGCTATTGTTTGCCTCATACTCTTACTTTGTAGAGTTACTCTTTTCACCACTTGATTGCAGAATTCATTGGTTCTTTCCAATATGGTTTTAACTTTAGATCCATCCTGCTCCAATAAGTTCACTTGCCTTATTCATCAAATTGTAAAAAGAAAACCATTAAAACTTAATAACATACTCTTAAATTTGAAAGAAGATTTTTCCATACAACTGAGACAAATACTTTTGATAATGTACCCAAAACCTTCCTCTTGTATAAAATTCAATCAGTGATTTTTTTTTGTAATGTACCTACTAAAGATACCTAGAAATTCTTGGTAAGTCGAAGTGATTTTTGTTCCAACCTGCAAATTCTAACTTGCTTATAGTCTAACTTTAATAACTCAAAAAAACTCCAAGTAAAAACATATTCCCTTATTATTGAGGGCCATCATTTTGGCTAGAGGTCCAAATTCAAAATTCCAAGACAGAAATCTGTTTCAGACATCAGGGCAAAATTTACTCTTGTGTCTGTCCGTTGTTCAAAATTTTTGTGAACTAACATATTATCAAATTTTTAAGTTTTTGGTAGTTTCATACTACAGAACAATAAATAATATATTATCTTAAATTATAACATATTATCTTAAAAACCAATTGTCTGATATTAATAAAAAATGTTTGGTAGGTCAACATGTAACAATCTGCGGCCATTTATTTATCTTCCACATGAGCATAAACTTTATTTTATTAACACCTATATCTTGAAAAGTTCTTATCCGATTATTAAGATATTTGGATAGTTTGTCTAAAGCAGCCTGTAGAGAGTCCCATATTAATTTCAACCGTCTACACCCAATAAAAATTGCTAAATTGATACTTTTATTCATGACGAAAAACAAAACAATTTTTAAAATAAAAGGGAATAAGGGGGGGTAAATAAATTAGGCAATATTGGGGCGTAATAGCAAAACATCATTAAAGTATCCGATGGAACGCGAGTAAGCTAAGTGCTGCACTAAATGGCTGTCTATTTTTACTTTCTCATTTAAAGAGAAAGTATTTTGATGGCGCGAAAATTCGATTTTGATGGATTTACACGTCTTGAGGTCCCCTGAGTCCAAAAAAGTGGTTTTTAAAAAATGTCTGTCTGTGCAGACGCCTGGAGCCTAAACTACTTGGCCGATTTTGACGAAATTTGGCATACATGTACAGAAAAATCATACCCCGAGGCGAAATCGAGAAATGAATTTTAGCTCCAAATTTGGGGGCGCTACCTCCCACTGAAAAAACGTGAAAAAAATATTTCTCAAAAACGGTTCCGACGATTTTGATTAAAAAATTCAAAAGTCCATTTAAATACGGATCCAACGATATAAGCAGTTTTCCCGGGAAAAATCTAGTTCCTGAGAAAATAGCTTAAAACGTGGACGGAGAGATCCCGGGTTCGATTCCCTGCCCTGGAGAAGTTATTTTTATGGTAAATTTTGATATAATTTTCAATAATAATTAAACGTACTTACAAAACCTAATAAATGGAAAACATTATGGCTAAGTAATTATGAACTTGTATTTATGAGAAAGTTTGTCTGAGTTGTCTCGGACCGATTTTTTGTTTATTGAAAGGAATATTTTTAAGATAAATAAGATATTGTTAGTTACTTGTTGAGATATTCCAGTTGAGTGTTGTTTCTGTTGAGTTTCTCTTTGAAATTATCTACCGATGAAATCAGATCCCTTACTCGGTTCTGCGATTGTTCGGCTTCACTTTTCAACTTGCTCACTTGACTCTAATTACAACATCAAAAGGGCAAAGTTGCTCATTAAACTAGGGCAACAACATTCCGTACGACTGTTATATGTTTATTGTGTTTAATTGAAGTTCTTGATAGGTGAAACTACAGTCTGTACGAGATAAGTATTTATATTTGACTGCTAGAAAAAACACAACAATATGGGGTGAGGAGCCGATGTGCAAGGAACGTTTCTTGCGAAAAATCCTTCAATTTATTATAGGTAAGAAGTGGTTTGCCAGGATAATTTGTCTGAGTAAAAAACCTACAATAATTTGGAATTCGATAAATCTTTTTAAGTTAATTCCAGTTTTGACAAACATAATGATGCTTTCTGACTGATTTTAAGGTAAAAAAAACTTGTATTCCTTATTCCTTAAGAAATGGTGTTAAAATACATTATGTTCACTTACCGAAACCGATTTCTTTATTATACAGAACTCTAAAACATCGTCATACTGTCAACATTCAATTGTTTATACTTCAAAGAGGGTTTTTGAACAACAGATTTTCCCTCTTACACTTCAAAAACCATCCAAGATATATAGTGAGTCCGCATTGAGTCAATTTGAAACTGAAAGATTTAAATCTCTCGTTTCTTGCACCTTGCACATCTTCTTTTCATTATCCTCGTTATTCGTCATTAAATACGAAAAAAGAAACAAATATTGCTAGTACATATTGGGATAGGCACACAGGGCCGTCCCTAGGGGGGGTCAACCGGGTCAAGCTGACCCGGGCGCCACGTCTAGGGGGCGCCGCCAGGCCCCCTTCTTAACTACTAGGTGAATTTGACAATAAGGGGGGGGGGGGCGCCAAAGATGCCTTTGACCCGGGCGCCTATACCCCTAGGGACGGCCCTGTAGGAACAACTTTAATGGCAATAGACTTGTAAATAATTGTATAATACAATACGTTTAGTTGCCTGTTCTGTTGCCGGAGGTAGTCTCTTTCCTTGACAGCAGCTTCTCCTGATATAGCCTGGACAGCAACCTGTTCTCTCAGAGTCACTCTCTTTGTTTCACATCGCTCACTGGACTTTATAGCAACTTCCAACTGGATCTAGAAAACAAAAATTCACGTATTTTGGTCAATAAAAAAAAAAAAAAAAAATAGTGCGTTGCTACAGTTTGTGCCAAATGTTTGATAGTGCGTTGACAGCATGGGAAAGTAAAAAATGGGGTGGAGAAGTGGAGAGCCAATGAGAGCTTAGGATTTTAAAATCCTGAACACTCATTGGCTCCCCACCCAATTTTTTTTACTTTCCCATGCTGTTAACGCACTATCAAACATTTGGCACAAACTGTAATTACTGAGTTGCTGGAGCTGGAGGCTACGAATGGTAGACATGGCGGCCTATGGGCCTATGGGAGTATCAAAATCCATAGGAATACCAACCGGCCTTAATTTCAGGTACCTTTTACCCTGGGCAAAGCATTCTCACCCCTTTTCGTTTGCTTTCTCTATACCCCCTCCCTTTCATACCACCCATTTATTATTTCACTCTTTCTGAGACCCCCGTCCTGGGAAAATGCCAAAATCTGGAGGCAAGACAATTTTTTCTTGCAATTTCGCAAGCAAATACTATTGAGCAGTGGAAACGCGTATGTTAATTATTACCTATTAATAAAAAAAATGTGGTGACAATATTGTTGTATTACTTTTTGTTAGTCATAATTGTCAATGATGATATATGCTAAAAAGAAGAAATTAACAAAGTTCCCGCTCAAGTTCAGCTATCGTTAGAATTAGATATATTCTTAGCTAAATTATAATCATGATGAGTGTAGTTAGTTCGTGGGTCGTGGGTTCGATCCCTGGCCGTGATGCTCTTGATTTATATGACTCACAAATGATCACACCATACTCTCTTCGGCGGTACATTGTACAGAGGTGTCATGTGTGAAGGGGCTGGAACTCTCCAACACGGGGCTAGGAAAATGGGCCTAACTGATAAGTTCGAACAAGTGGTTTGTCCTATCCGCCAAGCACTAGGGCCTTACTAATACTACTAGAAAAGTTTAAAAGTCTTTTGTTTGTCTAACGATAACTGGCGTAAAACTTGAACGAAATTTAGCTCATTAGTCACATCTGTGCATTTGTGACTACAGTACAGGTTTGGGAATTTCACACTTAATATTTGAAACCATGTTATGTATTAAGTGCAAAGTTTTTTTTGGCGTTTTGAAAACAAATATGGCCGAAATGAATGCGTTGAAAGATTGTTTAGGCTTATACGGCATGTTATTAAATCTCTTTTTAGGTAGTTCAATAATATGCAAGTTTTCCCCCGAAAATTTTCCTGGTTGAAAGCAAATTGGGGATGATATAAAAGGAAAATGCAAATTTTTCTAGACGAGTTCTTAATGCACCGCATCACTTCAATTCAGTGACTTAACCCAGGCGCACATTGAGACGCAGGACAGGGCAGCACAGTTTTTTTTAACCGCACGACTTTAGAGGCAGAGCAGAGCAGTACAAAACCACACGTGGCCTACCGCCTACCCAAGGCTAGCAGATCTGGCGTCTCAATTAGCGAGATCTCATAATATATTAGAGCAGCGGTTGAAAAAAAACTGTGCTGCCCTGCCCTGCGTCTCAATCTCAATGTGCGCCTGGGCTTAGGATTTTAAAAGTTAGTTTGTTTATTTTTATAATAAGCGGCGTATAAATCGATCGATATTAACGCAATACGGTACACCCGGTCCATCTCACCATTTGTGATAACTGTATATAGTTTACCGAATTTTACACAATATGTTCAAGAATGCACGAAAAAATATTTCCTGGTCTAAGCGAGTTCTTTATACGAGTTACTAGTTAGTAACGGTCTAAGTTTGTCTATTTCCTAAAGAGATCACTGCATGCTCTCTATCAGAATATCATCAAGAAATAGTATTTTATTACCGGGACTACTGCATTCCACGACTCATTCAGGTACTCTGAATAAAGAGGTGTACTCCCTTCTAAAAACATCAATAAAAAAAACTTTGGCGGTTTGGAAACCAACTACCAACTAATAACTTTAATTTTTTTTAAATGTGTATATTTAACAAATTTTAGCTAATTTGATTTATTATCCTGCAGGGGTCAATCATACAAGATGAAAATTCTCTAATAGTATTTACTTTTACTTGCTTAATATTAATAATCCTCAAGAGATCACTTAATTATGAATTTATTCATTTATTAGATATAATCGACAAATTTATTTTTTAAACTTTAAAAATAAAACGGCGGAAAAACTATTGTATCATGCATATTATGATTGCACTTAATCAAAGTCAAAATGACAATTAACAATTAATAAATAAATAAATAAAGGAAAATATTAGCCAACCTTGGTTTCAGTAGATTTCTTCCTCTCTCGATCTAAATCTATTTCGAGATCATGAATTCTCATAATTGACTCTTGATATTTCGTTCTTAGTCCAGACAGCTCCAACTAGGATCACGGATCACAATTATTATGTAGTTTTACATTATCTCATCATTTTAGCATCGAATATCGTAAAATCGTTATAATATCTCTTAGGTAGTCAGTGATAATTACCTACATCTCTCACAGAGAAATCTAAGTTTGGATTTGAACCGTAGATAGGTTAGCTACATGAATAATTGCAAATAGGGCCTGATTTCCAACAAGTTTGGGCTAGAAGAATTTTATATTATTATGTACTAGGTATATCTTTACATTTAATTAGAAAAAGGAAGATTAAATTACGTGTTACACCTCTAACCATTAGATATTTTTATAATAGCTTGTTTATTTTTTTTTAAATTATTTGGCAAAATACTAAATTAATAACATTTATAACGACGTATCTAGAAAAAAATTAAATACGTTTTAAATTAAAAACTCATCGTAACGTGTTAGTTTTAAATCCCGTACCCTTTTATCGTGAAGTTCAAATATAAAACCTGCAAATTTTCTTTCGATTTCTGTATATTCCGAATTGGAATCCATTTTCTAATAAGAAGTTAAGATCAAAGAGAAAATTAGTGAACTGAGTAATCACTTATTAATAACAATTAAACAAATATTGATAATAGTAGATCTAACATATAAAATCAATATTTTTAGGAGTAACAGCTGTAACCATGACTTTCAAAATATTAAACATTAAATATATATAATTTCTAATTTTAGACTTAAAAATCGAATGATCCTGATCAGGTTTGCCAGCTTAGAATATTTCTTTTGTTTAATTGTTGTCACTAAAGTTTTAAAAATAAACTTGAATTATACTAATATTAAAAATTATTAATATTTAAATATTAAATATTATTTAATACAAGCATTCGCCCCGCGCTTCGCGCGGGGTTCATGCTTGCAATCGGTGGCTGTATATTATTACTATTTTATATCTATATACTATCATATTGGGTTATTGAGTAGGCCATTTCATTAAATATAATACTTTATACTTAATAATTTGTTTAGCTTGATATAGAAAAAATGAAAATTGCTTAACATTAAATTAAAATAAATTACTTGAAATTGAGCCCTCCCACAATAACGCAGGACTTCTTCCAAAATTATTATAAAATGAGGATAAAATATAACTCCACCTCCCTTAATAGGAATTTCCTCGCCATCCGGAGAAAAACATATAGCTATGCAACACCTAAAACTAAAACGTAATCCTTAAAACCAACACTATATTACACAAAATACTATTAACTATGTAGTAATTGATCGTAAACAATATTCTGTGTATAAGCAATTCCATCTGTAACCCTCTCAGATGGTACCAAAACTTGTATTTACTACGTTGTAAATTGGCCGTGGCTTAAGACATGTTTCTGAGATCCACGCACCAACAAAAGATATGTTTGACCCTGGGATTTATTTCTAATGGACTCTGATAATATATAATATATAAATAAGATGGTTTTCTAACTTGAATGAAATATTTAGATACTTATTTCAGATATGCCTTAAATTATTAGTGATATTGCTCGCTATTATAAAGTACTTCAGGAGGATACACAAAATCATTAAGGTCATTTAAATCTGTTACATATGCAACTCCATTAAGAGATATTATTACGTACGTCACTTCGTATACAATTTCTTACTCTTTCTAAAGATTGAGGAACCATCTTGAATTTTCAATCAGTGGCTGTATTACTACTATTTTATACCTATTACTATCATATTGTTTAACTGAGTAGGTCATTTCATCAAATATAATACTTTATAATTTGAGATTCACACAAACAAAAAATTATTTTTTACTCTGGGATTTATTTATTGTCATCGAGTAAGCTAATTTTAGGGGGAACTTTTTATGCATAATTTCCACACCTCTATTTCTTCCGACTTCAAATTTAAAGTTATTATTGGAATTAATATTGTTTCCTCCGAGGATGGTTTTTTCTAACTTGAATAAAATATTTAGATATCTTAACTATGATTTAGTTCCATTAACTAATGAATTGATTAATTAAATTTAAATTTCTCATTTATTTACCTTTAGAACGAACTTTATAATCAATATTTGTTTATATTTCTTTATACTTGTTTTGAACTATACAATATTACTATATAATAATAATAAATGCACAACAGCGGGAACTCTGGAGGAGCGAAGTGTTGCAGGCCCAGGCTCTTCGAGAGCTGTAGTGCCGAGATTGATGATGATGAATAATAATAAATATATCTATGTATTATAAGCTTATAAAAAGAATTATTTGTTAAAAAGTCAATAAGAAGTTATTTATGAAATTTTAAATTTGTTTGTTCTTTATAAATACTAATTTTTCTCAGCAAAAACGACAAATTGGAACAATAAATACCCGATTTAATAGCATTAGTGTGAGGTTCAAGCACCCGAATCGAAAATTAAACCGGACAATAATTATTCACGCCATGAGAGCCCCAAGTCAAAAATTTAACAAACATTGATAAAATTTACTTTATTACAGGTAGAATCGATGGTCGTAACCGTGAGGTTCATGCTAGGAATCGCTGGCTGTGTCACAGTGTTAATATATTCGAGTAAATTGTAGGCCCTGTCATGAAATAAATTTCTTTATTTTTGATTAGTTTTATTACAGAATAATAAAAATAAAGATAGAACCTTTATCAATTTATTTTATTATTTATTAGTACTCGAGAATAATTGAAAATTGAAACATAAGTTGTTAAAGTCAAGGAGAAATAATAATTGTATATTATATAAATTTAGCTACATCATATAAAAAAGAAAACAATGTCGTCGAAATAATTTGCCACACACACAACTAAACAATCATTTAGATATAGTAAAACATTCATTTAAATAAAGTAAAACATCCATTTAAATAAGCTGAAATATTAACAATATAGAATTTAACAAACTATAAATCAGTTCATTCTAGTAATGATAATAAGATAATAAAACTTCTAGTAGATAATAAATAAAAATTCTAGTAATAATAATTTAATAACAACAATTTAAATAAAGTAAAACATTCATTTAAATAAAGTAAAATATTCATTTAAATAAAGTAAACATTCATTTAAATAAAGTAAAACATTCGTTTTATTAAAGTAAAACATTCATTTAAATAAACTAAAACATTAACTTAATATAGAATTTAACAAACTATAAATAAAAATTCTATTAATAATAATAATATGATAATAAAAACATTTAAATAAATAGTTAACATAAGAATACAATAAATTTTACCTTAATAAATGTCGGTAGTAAAGGAAAAGATTACGGGATATGCTGTTCACCGCTCCGACGATGATACTAGACTAAAGTAAAGGAAATAAGAAAAAGAAGGGGGGAGGAGCATTATTGTTTACATCTGGAGTCCGAGGTGTGTTTATGCGGAAATCTATTTATTTATCTTTAACCTTGCGAAAACCAAACTTTATTATTCAATGTTTGTTTATATTTTGTTTATTCGTGTTTTTAACTATACAATATAACTATATAAGAATAAACGTGAGCTTATAAAAATGTTCATTTATTAAAAACGTAAACATGACGTTATTTACGGAATTTAAATTCGTTTTTCTTTTTAAATACTCTTTTTTCTCGGCAAAAAATGCACATAATTTAAATATTAAAAATTCGTTTTAAAGAGCATTAGTGTGAGGTTCAAGCACCCGAATCGAAAATTAAACCGGACAATAATTATTCACGCCATGAGAGCCCCAAGTCAAAAATTTAACAAACATTGATAAAATTTACTTTATTACAGGTAGAATCGATGGTCGTAACCGTGAGGTTCATGCTAGGAATCGCTGGCTGTGTCACAGTGTTAATATATTCGAGTAAATTGTAGGCCCTGTCATGAAATAAATTTCTTTATTTTTGATTAGTTTTATTACAGAATAATAAAAATAAAGATAGAACCTTTATCAATTTATTTTATTATTTATTAGCACTCGAGAATAATTGAAAATTGAAACATAAGTTGTTAAAGTCAAGGAGAAATAATAATTGTATATTATATAAATTTAGCTACATCATATAAAAAAGAAAACAATGTCGTCGAAATAATTTGCCATACACACAACTAAACTATAAATTGCCCTAAATAAACTTAAACATTCATTTAAATATAGTAAAACATTCATTTAAATAAAGTAAAACATCCATTTAAATAAACTGAAATATTAACTTAATATAGACTTTAACAAACTATAAATCAGTTCATTCTAGTAATGATAATAAGATAATAAAACTTCTAGTAGATAATAAATAAAAATTCTAGTAATAATAATTTAATAACAACAATTTAAATAAAGTAAAACATTCATTTAAATAAAGTAAAATATTCATTTAAATAAAGTAAAACATTCATTTAAATAAAGTAAAACATTAGTTTTATTAAAGTAAAACATTCATTTAAATAAACTAAAACATTAACTTAATATAGAATTTAACAAACTATAAATAAAAATTCTATTAATAATAATATGATAATAAAAACATTTAAATAAATAGTTAACATAAGAATACAATTTTACCTTAATAAATGTCGGTAGTAAAGGAAAAGATTACGGGATATGCTGTTCACCGCTCCGACGATGACAATAGACTAAAGTAAAGGAAATAAGAAAAAGAAGGGGGGAGGAGCATTATTGTTTACATCTGGAGTCCGAGGTGTGTTTATGCGGAAATCTATTTATTTATCTTTAACCTTGCGAAAACCAAACTTTATTATTCAATGTTTGTTTATATTTTGTTTATTCGTGTTTTTAACTATATAAGAATAAACGTGAGCTTATAAAAATGTTCATTTATTAAAAACGTAAACATGACGTTATTTACGGAATTTAAATTCGTTTTTCTTTTTAAATACTCTTTTTTCTCGGCAAAAAATGCACATAATTTAAATATTAAAAATTCGTTTTTAAGAGCATTAGTGTGGGGTTTAAGTACTCCAATTGAAAATTAAATCGGCCAATAATCGTAAACGCTAGGAGAGCTCCAAGTCAAAAATATTACTTAAAATTAACAAATTTATTCGAATGAAGGTAGAACCGTTGGTCGCACGACAAAAATTCATAGGACCAAAGTTGTAGATATTTTAAAATCAGTTACCGTTGGTGCTATCCGCTTTTCGATACGACTTATTTAAATATTAAATATTATTTAATCTGACAGCGTGAGAAAAACGTAGGGAGGGCTAATGAGAGCTCGAGATTTTAATATTTACATGGTCATAAGTCAATATCTCGAGCTCTCATTGACTCTCCCTAGATTTTCTCACTCTGCGCTGTCAGATTGTCAAAAAAAATTATAATTATTATTATTTTAGCTAACATTTAAGCATTTTTTGTACTTAAAAAAAAATATCACTTCTTAAATGTAAACCCATTAGATCCTTCAATCTCTATTTAGGTGTTTTTCTATCAATAGTTTACTGTATTATTTCTGTTTGATCATTTCCCAACTTAACTAAAAAAAAAAAAAAGATTTAAATAAAAGAAATGTTAGGACACTCATGATAAGCTTCCGTTTCCTAGCTTTTGTTCTGTATTATTTATCATATTATATAAGCATATAATTTAGCATATTATGTTTATTGCGTACGTTGAATATTATATGAGCGAATGGTATGCGGTAAGGTACACTGTAATCGTAATCTGTTTACGTGGGCTATTCTAGAGATTATTAACTACATAACGCTAGCTGGCTTGCCCGAGAATTGTAAGACGCTATGAGACCTGGTTAAGCTGTTAGGCAATGCTCTGCATTACCTAGTGACATACATTACTAGAAAAGATAAACAAAATGTAGGGGGGAGGGGGAGAGCAGCCTACCCCTGGCGCCAGGTTAGAGGGTGCGCCAAATTGGCCAAAGGGTTTTTTATTTATTATTATTTTATTATATAGGTATATATATATATATATATATATATATATATATATATATATATATTATTGTTATTATATTTGTTGTGTAGGTACATAGCAACAATTACTTTTCAACGATTTAACATCATGATAGGTTTTTCGGGTATTTTGATCTTTGTACCCATAATAATATTTCAACAAAATAATCATTAAAAGACTTTAGGACCTCTACTAAATGCATTAAACAAAAGAAATAATTAAAAAAAAAAAAAAATCACCTGGGCTTATATATAAATTAGGTACCATTTAAACCCAAAATAATTTGTAAATAATAGTACACAAATTATTTTTATAATCGTGTTACTGGCATCAAATAAGGCATATACCAATTTTCAATTAAATTCGGATCAAAAATAGCAATTTAACTAATTTTTATTTTAAAAATTATTTTTCCATTTTACCCCCCTCTTAAATGGAAATATGACAAAAGTGTATAAATATAACAACATGTACTCTTAAAGAACTTTTTAATTATTTCTATTTGAGTCTTCAAATCTTTTCTCTTCTTCTTCGGGTCTTCATTTTTTTTTAAATGTAAATTAACATTTTTAATTAAATATTTTAAAAAAGGTGATATTTCATCCCTTAATTGAGATATCTCCAAACTTGCAAAATGTTGATTTTTGTTATTAGGTACAGTAAACATTTTTTAAAATGTTTACTAAGCGACATGAAGTCTCGCATTGGCTATTGCTTTTTACTGGCAGGGGGAGTTATCACCTGGAGACAAAGAAACAGTGACACTTTCAAGTACAGAAGCTGAATATATGGCACTAGCACACGCAGAGGTTTAATTTCAGCTGAATTAAACCTAGACTGATTCCTGGTTGGCCAACTGTAATATAAATGTGATTGTGATAATATGGGTGCGCAAAAATGGGCAATAGGAATCCTGTTCATCATAAGAGAACATATCCACATACGAAACCTCATAGAAGATAAAACAATAAAAATCAAATGTCTATATACATCAAAGATGATTGCCACTATATAGAAAAGTTTGGAACGTGGCAAACGCATTAATTCAGAAACCAATGTGAGGAGTTAAATTGTTTTGACTAGCCAGTTTTGTTTTCTTATCAAAACTGACAAGTAATATTCAACATTTATTTTATTTTTTACATTGTTCTTAGAAAAATTATTGTATTGTGTTCTATTACAATACTAGCTGGGTACCCGTGCTTCGCTACGGAGTGTAATTATAGATAGATAAGTTTATAAACAACCATAATGAAACATATAAATTATTTTACTATGCAAGAATATCTAGATTCTATCTCTCCCACCTATTTCTATAACCCCTCCTCTTTGATAAACTTATTCAAATATCCTAAATTCACCCCCCCCCCTAAATTAAGTAATTACTGTACTCAAAGAGCATTTTCATCATGAAGGGTATTCATTACATTGACCCCGTATTCATTACTTGTACCATACCCCTGTGTACCAAATTTAAATTTCGAAAATTCATGTAGGCTGTCATTTTCACCTTGCTTTGAAGGTCAAGTGGGCAAATTTTTATCGACATCGAGAGGTGGTTAGAAACTAGTATATAGAGAGAAAAAGTATTGTGATGGCGTATAGAAATTCGATTTTGATATAGATTTAAAGTTTTACCCCCATACGCACATTCAGGAGCAGGCGACGCAGGGCAGCACAGTTTTTTTCAACCGCAGAAATATAGAAAACAACGCGATTTGAGACGCAGAGCAAAGCAGGGCGGTACTACGCCACATGTTGCCTTATACCCGCGCTAATTGTGACGGGTGGGTCAATAAAGCAGCCCCTACACGATCAAGCTGCTTGATCAAAACATCGCGTCAAGCAATGGTGTCAAGCATGATTGATATTCTATTTGATGCTTGAGTCAAGCCTTGACGGAGATTGATGGAAAGTTTGATTGAGTCAAGAGGCTTGACGGAGCGCTTGATAGTCTAGAGCAATTTTGATCAAGCATTCAGTAAATCACCTGCTCGACACTCCAAATCCTGATTCGAAACCATATGGTATCTACACAATACTGATTTATTACAGTCTAGGAGGAGCTGTTCACTAGTCGAAAACTCCGCTACAAATGAGTGTTGATGAAAAGATTGATGGGATGCTTGATGCGCCCCAAGGCGGCTTGAAGCTCGTGTCAATCAGCTTGACGCGATGTTTTGATCAAGCGGCTTGATCGTTTAGGGTCTGCTTAAGCTCGATCTCGTTTATTTCAGCTGTTAAAAGAAACTGTGTTGCCCTGCCCTGCGCCGCATGCGTGTCAATGTGCGCCCGGCCTTAAGGTCCTGAGTCCGAAAAAGTAAATTTTTAAAAAGTGTCAGTCGGTCTGCGTCTATAAAAGTACTTCTCGAAAATGGTTTCAACTATTATGATTAAAAATTCTATAATTTAGTCCATTTAAATGCGCATCTAACCACATAAGTCGTTTTCCCGGTAAAAATCTAGTTCCCGAGAAAATAGCTCGAAATGCAGAGGCTGAGAGTTGGGTTCAGTGGTTATTTCAGTGGTAAATGTTGATAAAATTGCAATAACATTTAAATTTTAAACTTACTTATAAAATATTTAAACCTATAATAACTTGAAATATCTGATAAATGGAAAGCACCGGACCCTTAATTATGTATTCGTTTATGAGAATTCAGATCTTAATCTTGGATTAAGTGGTCAGGGTCATTAGGTGTCGGTTGGTGCAGTAATACGGAAGTTGCGTATTTGATTATTTAACTATTATGTAGAACAGGTGTTAGATAGTTATATGTGCCCTAACATAGGGATCTATGTAGGGCATTGTGTAACAATCTGAGACGCTAATGTAATATTGGAAAAACTAAAGAGGATTATGAAGCCATAGTGAAGGCTCTGCAAGTCTACTCCTCGTCAGTCGGGGCAAAGCCAGTCCGACGTGAATACCTTCTTATGAAACTTGATTAGCCGTTTATTATACTGCAGTAACATTGTAGATTCGGTTGTGATATTAATTGTTCGATGCCTTGACTGTGTCGCTTTCGGTTCGGTCGAAAACTCAAAGATTTTATGAATATCGACTGCATTGTGATATGATGATTGGTGACGACAGGTGGAACATGATGAAAACCGTAGCAGTTAGATTGGAAAGATGGCTGAGTACGGCTAGGCAAGGTTACATGCCTCTGGTTGACAGCGACGAGGGTCCGAAATTCGACAAACCAGTGAGGAATCGTAGAGCGATAGCTATCAATACTTATCCAACGGTAAAACCTCCCGGTGGATTCACCATGGAAATCCTGCCTAAAGTGGACGGTACTAGAGGCAGACGAGCCAGACTCAGGCAGAGGTTACAGACGGAAGACGAGGAGAAGGAGACGGAGGACGAACTCAATGCGAACTCAGCGAAAAAGGAGAACGTAAAACCGAAGAAGACTACAGAGATAACTAAAAACCTAAAGCCGAAGAATGTCAAGAAGGATCAGAAGAATTCTCTTCCTCAGCATCTGTCTTCAAAGAACAACAACGTCCCCGACAGACTTTCACTTCCTAAGAACAACGTCCATCAGTTGTCCACTCCTAAACGAGACGTCCTTCGAGGACGTCGAGCAGTCCTCAAACAAGAACTGACGCCGACAGGAGAGCTCTACTCCTACACGACTCCTCACAAGTGCTACATCTGCGGCAAGACTTGCTACCTGCCCTTCACCTACCAACCCTTTATCAGGATGAACAACAACTACATCGAGGTCACCCAGTACTACTACGACGACAACGCCAACATCATCAACGAAGAGGATGTGGTGACCGTCATCAACGCGGAGAGAGAATACAGATACAGGAAGGATTTGACCGTGAGAAACGAAAATGAAGACCTGCCAATCATAGTCCTCGCCTTCGACTCCGAAATCAGGTCTTCCAGAATTTGAACCTTCATACACAACAACAAAAATTATTTATAAAACAATTTTTTATAAAAGAAAACCCCTTTTTCTTACTAATATTCATTTGGGATAATATGTCATTGGAAAGACCAGATTAGTTGTTGAAGAATTCATTAACAAAAGTATAAGTAACAGTAATCAACTGACTAGTGTTTCGAACTCTGATTTGATGCGACCTAATTTTACAATAATTAACTGATTCAGGTACTTTTTTCTATTCGATTTATTAAGAGTAGTAAATAATTAAGTATTTCATTCTGATAGATTTTATTCCTTTTTGAACAAATAAATAGGTAGGTATAATATAAATTGTCTTTCCGCGTAAATTGAAATTAAGATGACCTCCAAAGACTTTCAAATTTATAATAATAATAGGCATTATGCATAAAAAGTCAAACAAATGTAGTTAAAAGAACCATTTTGATTTGGCACCACGAAATCCTTCTGTTCGCTCACGCCCCCAATTGCTTTTCTTTTGTTATATTATTTATACATATTAATAACTATTTATTACCAATAAGTTCACTATTTTAAATATATTTTGGACTTTCATTCAATATATTGTTAAACTATTTGTTTAAAATGTGTTTTCAATCGTTCTATTTTTTTATAACTCATGGTTCCCCAAACATGATTTAAATCTATTATATTTAAAGATATAATGTGTAGGAATGCTACATCGTCATTCAATGCTATGTTAACTTAACTATTGTTAACATAATATGTTAACTATCATAATATAAGAACATGTTATAACAAAAGTCGTAAACAACTCATGTCTACATCATAAACAACTCATTTGAAGAATTGTAGCCTTTTATTAACTAAATCTTAAAATGTTCTAAAGAATCTTAGGATTATACTAAATATTCTTTTAATTTGTATTAATATAGTTTCCTAATTCCGATTTTTCTTTTTGCTTTTTTTTTTCAACGACTAAAACTGTGATGTATATACGCATGAGATATTAGCTTTCCAATTGCACGTACATCATACTAATTATTCACAGATTACATCTCGAAGTAATTAATATTAAGTCAAAATTTAGTAATTATTAAATATAATAAAACTAAATGATAAAATAAATCTATGTAAATATATAATGTATATTTAATAATAATAATTATAGAACTGCTGTATCAACTAAACGAACAAAATAAATATATGTTATTTATCTTTTTTTATTATTTGATTCATTTATTATTAACACTTTTAAATACTTACTTTAATTCCAGTGGGTGCACCAGTAGTTCGATTCTGTTAAAGCGGACAGAATACCCATTTTCTCAAGGTTGTAGCTTCTCTTTTAAATTTGGAGATAGAAACACAAATAGTCGACGGATCTTTTCCCAGAAAGTTAGGTCTTTAGGGAATGTAGCCGCTTTCAACACCGCTGTTAACATGAGCTTATTATGAAGCGTGGTTAACCGTGACACCGGTAAAGCTGATTTGTTCAACTCTGGTTCTGGTAATCAATATTTTTAGCATAATGTTGGCAAAATATATATTGAAAGATTGCATCTGGTATGTAGATTATATATTCCATCCATTTTCAAGAAAATCATTTTATTAAGCAGCGTTATCTCTTGTGTTGAAATTCGGCTACCCGCATAAATTTAAGGTCGCGAAGACCTAACTAAAAAAAACCCGCAAGTCCCCACGTTAAAATATGCTCAATGAATAGCTTGAAGTGTGTGTAAAAACATTAAAGGACATTTTTGGTCTTATGACAGTCAACAATAGGCGACTGAAAATTACAATAATTCAAAAATTTCAACAATTTTGCGAACCAGCATATCTTAAAAACACATATAAGTTGGTAATAATAAGGTAGGTCATAATAAAAACATTGTTGGTCCCATAAAAGTTTAAACCTAATTAGTTACCCTTTCACATTAGCACAAAGGTGTTTTTATTAACGCACCAATATCTTTAAAAGTACTCATCCAATTATTAAGGAATTTGGATGGTTTGACGAAAGTTACCCGCGGATGGTCCCATAAATATTTCAATATTGCTAAACTGGTACTTATCTTCATGTAAGAAAACAAAACACTTATGACAAATTTAAAAATGAAGTGAAAAAAATTAATAAATTATACAGTGTGTCCCCCGGATCGACGCATGAATAGGTGAAAAAGACTAAACATTTTTTAATTAAAATTTCATCTTCTGGGGTTCAGCCCGTCAGCCCTGCATAGATGGAAACTAATTTATGTCATAATTTTAGTTTCGAAAAATCAAGTAAGCCTCGGAAATTCACAAAAAATGTTATTTTTCTCACTAGTTAAGAACTTTTTCTGTAGGAGATACGACAAAATATTATTTAAAATAGTTGTTCAGAAAGAAAAACTGAGTAAGAATACAACATTTTTAAACCCCCCACGGGCCCCCACCTACCTTGAAATTTTGTATTTTTCCATTCCATATTTTACCTAGTGTGCTGTTAAAAATAGTTAAAACTAAAAATTTAAGTTGTGTTTTCTATGCCATAAATTAGATTTAAAACTTCGAAAATACCTCTGTGAATATTTTTGTATTAGTACGAAATGAAATTTAATCGTGAATTATTATTATTTTTTTTATTATTCTTATTTCTTATAATAATTATCTAAATGTCTCAACAGACGAATAAAAGTAAACTAATACTTTTTTTTACTTGCATAATTTATCAATTTGATAAATTCGATTGATTTTTTGAAACTAACATTATGACATAAATTAGTTACACTCTGCAAAATTTCAATTAAAAAAAATTTAGTCTTTTTCACCAATTCATGCGTAGATCCGAGGACACACTGTATAATAATGGGACATTAAGAAATGTAAATCCATCAAAAACTAATTTTCGTGCCACCGCAATACTTTCTCTTTATATTGCCTACGTCCTACGTATATGAGAAAGTAAAAAAAAAAAAAAATAAAGCCTTAATTTAGGCTATTTAATTACGATTCTAATCATGTGTGCTTTTCCCGGAAATAAAAATCTAGTTCCCGAGATTTTAACTAAAATATTTATTTGGCAAGGTCGAGAAATTCTAAATAAAATTTACTATAAAAATGTTTTAATTTAATTTTCCCGGGAAAACCGTAAGCAACTAGCAAACAGAAAACACTGGACAAGGGAATTATGTACTTAAATGAGAAAGTTTAGTACCAGATGTATCACTTAATTTTTTTATTAAATTTAATTTAAACTCATTTAATTTCAACCAAGCCAGATATGTTACTTTTTGGCACAAGAATATTTACTAATTATTTACTAAAGATAATGGAAGCATTTTCATTTTTCTGAAGAACGAAATAATTACATAAAAACTACTCGTCCTATTTTAATGAATCGTCCTATTTTGAGGAATCGAAACACAACTGTGTTCAATTGACACCTATATCTTTAAAAGGTGGATGGTTTGTCGAATTTAGTCTCTTGAAAGATACGTATTACGTATTACTTTATTCATCTTTGGGATTTCAAATATGTATATAATATTATTTACTAAAGATAATGGAAGCATTTTCATTTTTCTGAAGAACGAAATAATTACATAAAAACTACTCGTCCTATTTTAATGAATCGTCCTATTTTGAGGAATCGAAACACAACTGTGTTCAATTGACACCTATATCTTTAAAAGGTGGATGGTTTGTCGAATTTAGTCTCTTGAAAGATACGTATTACGTATTACTTTATTCATCTTTGGGATTTCAAATATGTATATAATATTATTTACTAAAGATAATGGAAGCATTTTCATTTTTCTGAAGAACGAAATAATTACATAAAAACTACTCGTCCTATTTTAATGAATCGTCCTATTTTGAGGAATCGAAACACAACTGTGTTCAATTGACACCTATATCTTTAAAAGGTGGATGGTTTGTCGAATTTAGTCTCTTGAAAGATACGTATTACGTATTACTTTATTCATCTTTGGGATTTCAAATATGTATATAATATTATTTAGTAACTATCACTGTTTATTTTTACATTAAAAATTATAATTTACAAGAGCTTAGGTCCTAGGCATACTTACATTTCATATTTAATATCTACTAGTACTAAGCATTTTAAAATATATAATTATAAAAAAAAAGTTGATTAAATAATTAATTTATAAGTATATGTATAATATTATAATTTAATTTACAATCAAGTTCCTATATTATATCTATGTTTGAAATACTGGGTATTTATACAATAATAATAGAAACTTTTTTTTTTAAATACAACAATTTAAAAATGTATTATTTTAAAAGAAGAGCTAGAAGTTAAGCAGAATAGGTTTAATTTCAGTATTTTTATCAGAGGGAATCAAGTTAAAAGGTGTTTTATTCTGCTTATTACTAAGATTCTTGTCAGCTCCGTAGCTGATTAGAGTTTTAACAATATTAGCGTAGCCAGACATGCAAGCATAGTGAAGTGCAGTGTCTTCAAACTTATCCCTCTGATTCACATTGGCTCCGACCATCAGTAGGAGTCTTATAACATCGTCATGTCCACTACGTGCTGCCATCAGGAATGGACTGCTGCCGTACTGAGCCTTCTTATAAATGTCGGCTCCGTGGTGCAGCAAAATTTTGACAACGTCGGTTCGTCCTTTTAGACAAGCATAATGTAAAGGGGAACAGCCAGCTCTGTCGGTGTCGTTAAGATTAGCACCAGCCTGTATAAGTATATTCACGACATTAATATGCCCGTTTAAAGCAGCTAATTTCAGTGGAGTTGAATTGTTGTTACTCTTTATATCTACAGGAATATTATAAGACAGTAATGTCGGTGTAATATCAGAGAGGCCTCTCTCAGAAGCGATGTGTAGAGATGTCAGCCCATTATTATTTGCTGTTTTCACGTTGGCTCCAAATTTAATAAGTTCGTTCACAACTTGTAATTGATAATTAAATAATAAAGCTATATTGAGAGGAGTGGACCCGTCGTTTGTAGTCATATTTACTCTGGCGTTGTTTCTCAGTAAGGTTTTTACTATCTCTAAGTGGCCTTTCTCTGCAGCACGATGTAGCGCCGTGTAACCGTTGTGATCCTGAACGTTTACATTCACCTCACATTGTAAAAGTATATTGATTATTTCGTTATGACGGTTAATTACAGCTAATTTTAGTGGAGTTGTTCCGTTAAAGCTCTTTAAATAAACTTGAGCATTGTTTCTTATCAGTGCCTGTAAAACTTCTACATGACCTTTATAAGCAGCAGAGTGAGCTGCAGTGAAACCATTTAAGTTTATCCCGTTGATATTGGCTCCAGATTTTAGTAGGATATTTAAAACTTCCAAGTGCCCGTTTGATGCAGCGACTTTAAGTGGAGTTGACCCGTCCTTACTCTTTGACTCCACCTGAGCTTTTGAGATTAGTAACAGCTTAACAATCTCAGACCAGCCTTTCTCCGAGGCACTGTGCAGCGGAGTAAAACCTTTATACTTACATTTAAGATTTTTATCGGCGCCATGTGAAATCAACAACTTTACTATTTCTACATGGCCGGTTTCAACAGCCGTATGCAAGGCAGTTTTACAATCGTGGTTTTTCATGTTGACATTAGCCTTTTTTTTAAATAATAGTTCAACTACTTCTTTAGAACCAGAAGCACAGGCTAAATGAAGCAAAGACCGATTGTTCGCTCCAGTAAAATCAATTCCTGGGGTACTTTCTAATAATTTTATTGCCTTACGGTTTTGAGCGGTTGCAACAGCGAAATTTAACGGAGTCGATCCGTCGTAACTCTTACAATAAACATTAGCACCGGCTTCCAACAACCTCATCATTATCTTATAATTACCTCTGAGCACAGCAAAATGTAGGGGTGTGAAATGATTATGGGAGTAAACATTGACATCAGCATTACTAGCTATAAGCAAAAGCACAACTGCATATTTTGACTTCTTAACAGCACAGTGAAGTGCTGTCATACCAGCGCTATTCACAGCATCGATGCTAGCACCGAAGGACAGTAATATATTTACGGTTTCTGAATATCCTCCGGTAGCCGCATAATGTAATGGAGTGTTGCCTTTGGAGCATCTGCTATTCGCTGGTACACCATTATTAAGAAGATTTTGAATAGTTTGAGTGAGCCCTCTTTCTGCTGCAATGTGCACAGGGAATTTCCCCTGCTTATCCACAACGTTGGTCTTGGATCCCGATTCGACGAGGTAATTTATTATTTTATCGTCGCAGTATCTGACCGCATGAAGTAAGGCATTTTTACTCTTGGCTTTGCCACTTCTTTCCACAAGCTGTGAAATTATATCTCTTTGTCCTCCTTCAAGTGCATGATCGAGTGCAGTGAGTCCTTCGCTGTCTATCGTGTTTATTCTACTCCCGTACTCAAGCAAAAGATAAGCAGATCGAGTACTCCCTCTCATCGCTGCATAATGTAGAGGCGTTCTATTTTTGCTACATCGGATTTCTACATCTTCATCGAGCCCCAATAACACCTTGATCATTTCAACGTGGTCTTCCCAAGCGGCGACGTGGAGGGCCGTCTGGTCTTCATTATTGACCAATCCACTGTAGCAAGGTTCAGCAAAGTTAAGATTACTACTATTCTTGCAGGATTGCATAACTACCTAAATGCACAAAATTAAAAATTATTTGAGTAAGAAGAAATTAGGATAAAAAGGAAGGTTTAGAGAAGTAGGTTTCAATCTATGTTTCATGTGTTTTATTAATTGTTAATTTTTATCTCTCTTAAGTTTTTAAAAACTGTCTAATGGATCGATGTGTGAAGGAGTACTTAATTTTATCTATTTTCATTATTTATTTTGATAACACCAACTTAGTTTGAGTAAATGTGACTAGTTCCACCCATGATCAGGTAAAAATCTAAATGTTATTATTAATTTTCAATGTTTAAATAAGTTAAGTGTTCATTTTTATTTACCAAATTTGTAAACTATATGCAATGATGTTTTAGGCACGATTATGTCCCGGAGCCAGTTCTAACTACTATGAGTTGTTAACTTGTACTATTCTTACCCTAATTGACCTACCTAAAAATAAGAATTAAATAAATAGGGACATCTACTACCTACTTACGAATTTAAATATTTGGTGTTTTTGCATTCCTTTATTTTCTTAGAGCCATCTTTGAGAGCTTCTTGCTCTAGCACTAATAATTTTGCGTATTCTACCTCCATTAGTTTGAGTAGAATCGGAATCATCTCTGCACAGTACAGAGAAATCTATTAGTCTCAGTTTAGGCGTTTATAAAGTTTAGACTCTAGATTTTTTACTGCGTAATTTACTCACTGTACAAATGCCTAAAGCTCTGGTTTCTAAATATAGCGGTCGTAATCTGAAGTCTTAAGCTGTGTCCAGACTGCCAAACCGAACAGAGGAAACGAGCCGATCATTGGTCGATGCACATGCCCAGTCTGTGCGCATGCAGACTTTATACTGGGCATGCGCAGAGACCAATATGCTAGGCTCGTTTCCTCTGTTCGGTTCGGCAGTCTGGACACGACTTAAAGGGTCGTGACGTGACATCACAAACATTGACAGTATAAACTAAATAACGTTGATTATCAAAGGAGCGTTGACAACGACAACGTTAACGGAGAACGTCAAATAGAGTTGAAACCTTTTTTATGACTGTCATAGTGGTGAAACAGTTTTGCTACTTTTTTTTATACTAGTCCAGGCAAATTAGTGAAAAAAAGAACAGCAAATGGGGGAAATAATGTTTAACATTTTGAAACTTTATGAAAACACTCTTAAGGGGTGCAGTAGTAAGAAGCAGTAAAGTCCCCCCCCCCCCCTCTTGGAGGGGCTCACCCTCTGCGCTCCTTACATTTTGCTAAATTGATACTTTAATTCATGATTGAAAGACCAAAATTGATAAGACCAAATTGTAAGACAGACAGACAGGGAACCAAAACTGTTCCACTATGTCTAAAACGGATTTGTCTTGAAATTTTCGAAATAGGATACAACAAATTTTGTTCTTCTGAACGATAACATAGTTTCCGTTATCTTTGGTAAACTCGGAAGCAAAAAACTGTAAGTCACTTCTAATATCACTTTTGGGCTGAACTGAAGGAGATAAATACTGTAAACTCTACCCCCTCCAGCCCCCGGGTACCAGTAAAGGGAATAGGGATAGGATTGGGATATGGGTCTTATAAATTGACATATGTACACTTAAAGATTAAATATCGATTATTATTACACTTACAATCTAATTAACATTACTCTTTATTTCCCCCTTATACATTGACATACATTTCCAGAATTAAACTTAAGTAAGACTAATATAATTTATTTCCCCGCTTAGGAGTAACACCCTAAAAGAATTAATCTTAAGTACCAATAATATTCATTTCCCCGCTTAGGAGTAACATACACTACAAGAATTAATCTTAAGTAGCATTAATATTTATTTCCCCGCTTAAGAGTAACATACATTAAAGAATTAATCTTAAGTAATTAACATATACGTAAGAATTCCCTTTGATTTACACTACCCATCTACTAGACGTCGTTATGACAATATTCTCCGCTAACCTAACCTAATTACTGACTACCACCTATTCTAAACAATGTTCATCTTTTTACACATAATCCAATTAACAGGGCTCGCTCAGCGCTCTGACCCCCACCATAGAAAACTGGGAAACTCACCGATTAGGGAGGCCACCAGCCAGAAGACGTACTGGGGCTTCATTAACGCTTCGTTAATCTCGGGGTTGGGTGCTGATCGTCTTTGGCGCCTCCTTGAGTGCCACACCCTAAGGCCAATCAACACAAGCAGCATCATCCTAGCACCCGAAACTGAGGCCCACAGGATGGAAGAGTTCCATTCTGCATCCTTCTGCGATGCCATCGGGTGAAGTCGCATTGTCTCCAGTAGGGTATCCAAACGTTGGGCGTCTAGTTGGTATTCTAAGTGGGATGCTGTCTCCGGTACCTCTTGAAACCTTGAGCTCCCTTCCCACCAGTGTCTTCTCTTCGCTTATCGAGAGCAGAGGCACCTCCGGTAGCAGGAACCCAGGTAAACTTAGGTTGACTTGCGTTGATCCAGTTTGGGTAGGGTACAGAGTATATGTGGCTGTTTTCAACTCGCATTTCGCGTTGCCTGGCAGGGAACCTATTCCCTGAATTGTCATTTCCCAGGATATCCCTTGGGGTCAGGTTCCGGTCACCACCACTGGCTGGAACACGCTGAAGATACGGGCACGATTGTCGTCGGGCACCCAGAAATCCGTATGAGGGCCCTTTGACAAACTGCGGGTACACACGCTCTCTGCTACTCCTGGGGACCCAAAATAAAGGACGCTAGCGCAGATAGTCCTTTGTCGTGAGAGTACCTGAAAATTTGGTAGGCAGACGAGGAGCGATGGCGCTCGACAGGCCTGCCTGTGTCCTTCCATCATAAGTCTGTATCGTTGTCGGTCCTTGCTTACCAGCAAGTAGTCTGCCTCACGTCTAAGACAAAGGGTGGTGTTGCTGCCATTATGACACAAGGTTAAATATATTAATTTATACAATTGAAACACTCGTTCTAATCGTCTAAGGGGTATGGTGATCCATAACCGGATATGTGAATCCGTCGCGGCGGCTCCCGCCTCTGCGAGTCCATAATACTGATACATCTCTACAAGCTCTAGGGTGGTAGGAAGCTCGAGACCTGAGAGAAGGTGGTCGTCAACCACTCCCCGGAGAATATCCCTTAGCTCCCTTGGGGGGAATCAGAGCCGGGCTGAGCCTCCCCATTGCCGTAACATCTAATGCCTCTGGCAATCTTATGAACCCCTGGGATGCCGTTAAAACTCCTAATTCAAGGGATCTCAAGGTAGAGGATAGGGTAGAATGGAATGTAAGGTTAGAGGATTGGTACCCTAATCACCCCTAACCGGTTGGGATGGTCCTTGCGCTTCAGGAGTCCGATCAGATCAGGGTCAAGCATTCCTGTTCCTCGGACACAGTATATTCCATCTCCCCTTCATTCGGAGGCCAGTCTTGCCCTTCACTGTCACTATCGGATTCCGAGGGACCTTCCTCTGGATCCGGCCGATCCTCTTTCCCCTTGGCCACTGGCCGAGGTTCCTTGCAGGGCTTTCTGTGATTGTCTTGTACTTTCCTAGAACGATCCCTTGGTAGTCGGACCTCGTAGGTTAAGTCAGATAGGCGAGCCACCACTTGGCACGGGCCCTGCCATGGTCTGTGAAATTTCTTGGCGTCCCCTGGATCACTGAAGAACCGGAAGGCTGGGCTTGGGGACCCTATGGCGATTACGATGTAGAAAACTCCCCCGAACCGGAAGCCTGTGGGAGATCATACCTTTATTCCTGACTCCCCCGTACGAGTGCAACCTAGGGAACCTTATAACCTCCGCCCTCGGCGAGAACACTCCCAAGACGATAGCCCTTCGGGGACAGCTCGGCTCATTCACGCTCATGTTAATACATTTTCGTATTACAGGGACACTTCCCGCGGAGGCCCGAGAGACTACTGGAGGACTGATATATCTGCCCAAGGAGGAGGTGCTACTCACTGGGGAGAAATGGACTATTATCGCCGATGTCCCTGTGGTCAAGCAACACCAGCGACATCAAACATTAGCACGCCGCATTTCGGGCGCCCAGCAGATGGCGCGCATGTATAGTATATGTATACCCTAGGCCACCAAGCAGTAGGATACAAATTGGCTGGGTTGACCAACTTAACAGAGGGGCTCTTGGCGCGCACGGTCCCCCTTTGGCACTCCCGAAGCGGGAGTGCCAAAGGGGGACCGTGGCCCAGGCGCTGATCCAGCAGATTATTTAAATAATTAAATCTTAATAATTATTCTTTATTTTCCAGGAATATACCTAGTGTTATACATTTTATGCAATAAAATGAGCAACAGCAATGTAAAATAGCAAGAAAGCGAAATATTGATTCATTTTGTAATGAATCAAGAGGCCCTCTATTACCTCAATGTGTTTTAAGTTGAAATCTCTTTGGTCACTGTTAAGAAGGCTGTAATTTTACGCCCAACGTAGTGAATTTTTATGGCACCGCTCTCCTAGGGAAACAGAGCTTAAAAGAAAATCATATTTCAGAAATAATACGAAGATAAAGGAATGGAGAACAAAGAAGTATCCCGTAATTGTGAAATCGCTCCGAATTCAGTATCTACAATTTTGAAAGATTGGAATTTAATATTTACACCACACAATGCAAAAGGAGATTCTAAAAAGAGATCGTATTTTTTCTCTTTTTTTTTAAAAAAAAAATCTATGAAACGAAATTTCTATAAAGGGATTTTGCTTTCTGGAACCATCAATTTTGTTGTATGGAGATCCGACTGTATAAATTATAAAAATTAGTAACCCCCCCCCCCCCCCCCCCCCAATGGCTAGTCCATCCTATAATGGCAATTCTAAAATTTTGAAATAATATTTGCTATTACCTTTTGAGGCCGTTGAAAATTTCTGGAAAAAACTTAATTTACCTATTCTTTATTACTGATAAAAAAAACATAGCATTGTGACCCCCCGGGGGATCGAACCAGGGGTCTTAATCTACTCTTTATTTTGTTTTTTGGGGCCTTCTATCTAAATTAGTTTTGTTGTGTTTAGCTAATTTTCGAAGAAAATTAAGCTATTTCAATGGCTTAATGGCTTCAAAATTTTTGAAAAGTGAATTTTTGAAAATTTTCTCAATGGAAATCCGTATTAGACCATTCATTCTTAACAGATTCTTAAAATTTAACACTTTTTTATGTATGTATGTACAGTGACGGATCTAGGGGGGGGGGGGGGGCAGCCAGCCCCGGGCGCCGAATTGGGTGGGGCGCCACGTTGGAGGGGGTCGCCGCGTTGGAGGGGGCGCCGAGCAAGTCTGGTTAATTTTTTTTTTTTTTTTTCTACTAGAAACAAATTCTGAAAAAAAATAAAGTGGAAGTGCTTATATTTGCGCTACAAGCAACGCCCTAGCGAGCACCAGAAAGGAAGCCAAGCCTCGCGAAATATTAAAAGTGTTCCCTATTTCATTTCCATTACCACTTTTGCACGATTTGACAAAGGGCGCCATTAGAACAACAGATATTATCGAGGACGCCCAGAATCAAACAAGATTGGAAACCAATGTAAATTAATCCAGTAATTACTGCAATATTTATACATTCGCTAATTTGCAAAGTGTGTAGCTGCTATTGTTATAATCTTAAATACGCCTATGGAGCAAGAGGACTCAGTAAGGCGCCAAGAAACAAAAAATGTTTGGAAAATAATGCAATTGAATGGGTTAATTAAACACCTATTAAAGTTGACTAAATGAATTTGACGAAGGGCGCCCTTGGAGCAACAGGAAATCAGCAAGGGCGCAGCCGAGAAACAAAAAATGTTTCGAAACCAATGTATATTAATCCATTAATTAATATTATATTTATATATTAGCTTTAGCTATTATGTTTTGCAAAGGGCGTCTTTGGCGCAACAGAAATCTGCAGGGGCACCAACAATTAAAGGTTTTTTCCCATATGGCTAAGGAGGAAGGTTTCACGCAGTTGGAGAAGTTAAATAAAAAAAAATTCTTCAACACGAAAACTCCTTAAGCCACAAAAAAAGTGTTTGTTCTTGGAAAACATTAGAGAGCCTCCTTTATTTAGAGGTTTCTCAAAATAAAGGAGGAATTGCCAAAGAACTACAGAAACAAATATCGCAGGAAGAGAATCGCTGGAAGTCAGTTTTATATGCCGTTCTTGATTTAATTATGCATTTGGCCTAGCAAGTAGCAAGGCAGTGCTTTTCGAGGATCGGATGAAAGCCTTGACTTTGTTAATCCCAGAAGTGGAAAGTTCTAAATAGTACAGGCGCCATTTCAATACAACGATAAAACTCGTTGTATTGAAATGGCGCCTGTACTATTTATCATAGAAAGTTGAAATAGGGCTCAAATTGTGCAGAATTAAAATTAGGAATGAAGCCTGTGATTAGATTTTTGATATCTTGCTTAGAACCAGTATAATTGTAATTTTACTGTTTTTCCTAACCTCAAAGAGCGGTAGAGCCTTAAACACCATTGACTTCTCTCTCGATACCACCCCCCACTACAAGAACACATAATCCGCCGTAAAAAAAAGTCAGGTCAGCTACTTTTCGCACAGTATCCAAAACTAATTTTTGGATATCACTGCAACAAAAGTAAGAGAAAAAATTCTGAGTGACATAAGAGAAGCAAAGTATTTCTCTGTCATGTTTGGAGCAAATGTCTCAAGCCATTAGGTACGTAAAATTAAGTGAAAGTGGGCCAGAGATTTGCGAGAATTTCATTGATTTTTTTCACAGTTAGTGAGAAGACGGGACTGGCACTTTCTGAAGTAATAAACAAATAGACTGCCAATTGGTGTGGCACATAGCTTCCTCGCATCCTATCAAGTACTTTATTGATTTTATACTTTTACAAGCCATTTTTGTCTAATTTATTTAGTTGTTTCCCCCGTTCTTTTTTTAATCTGTCAAAATTGTTTGGATTTTTTACATAAATGAAAGTATCAATTTTGCAAAAGTTAAAGAGCGCAGACGGTTCAAATTAATCTAGGGCTATCTGCGGACTACTTTCAATAAACTATAAAAGTTTCATACAAATCAGATAAGTACTTTTGAAGCTATAGGTGTAAATAAATGTATGTTTGTGCGCATGTGGAAGAGAAACAAATTAGCGTAGAAGGTTGAAACTTATATGGGACCAACAATGAGCTAATTATGACCTACCATCCAAATTTAATTAAAATCGGACCTTTAGTTTTTAAGATATGTTGGTTCGCAAAAATTGAACGACAGACCGACGGACCTACAGACAGACACGGAACCAAAAATGTTCCCTGATGTCTGAAACGGATTTCTGTCTTGGAATTTTTGAAATCGGAGACCTACAATTTTTTCGTTCTTCAGAACGATCACATAGCTTCCGTTACCTTCGGTTAGCTCGGAAGCAAAAACTCAAAAGTGATAGTTTAGAGTTTAAGAACTTTAGAGGGCAGTCATACGACAATGGTGCCAACATGGCTGGAAAGTACAAGGGTTTTCAAACCCGTTTGCAGGATGTTAGGAAAATAATGCTCTTGCTTACTTCGTACCCTGTGCTGCGCATTCACTAAATTTAGTTGGGGTCAAGGCTGCGAGCGCAACTCATGAAGCAGAAATACTTACTATAATATGGTGTATGTTTGACTTCAAGTTCTGAAACAAAAACAGAAGCTAGGAGTCTTTTAATAAGTAGTAGCACTTTGGAATTTGTGATATTTTCTTGCTTCTGGTTCAAGGAACTAACTAGGATTGACATTGTCAACAAACTCCACCAGAAAAGATATATCACAATTGCTCAATCTGTTCTCCACATTAACCGCCTTATACAGGAGTTGGAGGAAACTAGGGCAAATAATGAAATTCTTATATATACGTAATAGATGGACGAAGAGGTGTAATAATAGACGTAATTAATTTTACATATGAGACATTTCGATCCTGTTAAAGAAAATGATCTTTAACAGGGTCGAAACGTCTCAAATGTAATAACAGGGTTCCCACAGGTTTTCAAAATAAAAATTCCAGGACAAAATCATGATTTTCCAAGACACTCCCGGCATTTGAACCGATAAAAATGGAAGGCTTTTAATTTTCAATTAGAGTTTATTGTACAAAAATTAAAGAATCTCATTTATATTATATTACAAGAAAATCCCCAACCATGGGAGGCCAGATGAGACCAAGATTTCAATTATATAAAAAATCTGGAATTTATGTAATATTTTTAAGTGTGTTCAATTTGGAATATTGGTCGATGGAATTAATTAAATCAATTTTAAAACTTTAGCTATTATTTCATAAAAACTACGTTATTATTTTTCACAACTATTAAATATTCTCATGTTCCATTGAAGTAAATTTATAAGAGGATTATTTCCTGGATACAACAGTTCAAATAATTAAAACTTAGCCTATTTCTCCTCATAATACCAAGCTATCTTAATTGGTGAGCAGTAACTCACTTCTTTGTTTAATGTTATTAATATTTAACACAGACAAAAAAAAAAAAAAAACTTTGAGAAAAATTATAAGTAAATAATTGAAATTTTGTTTCTGGATGGGGTATGGCCAAGTTAAATTTATTATAAATAAATAATTGGTTATTTTAATAATTGGCATGAAGTTTCACGTAATTAGGGTTTCGTTGGTATTGTGAACACGAAATTAGTACAAGGGGGGAGGGGGAATTTTTTATGTTTATCGACAAAATGGCGCGGAAAATTAAACATTAACCACAAGTGTTATATATTTTTGTAATCTACTCTTCAATACCTTTCATTTGATACCCCACTCAAAATTTAAAAAAAAATTCCCCATGACAGGCATTAGCCGCCATTTTGGATTTACAGTTAATCAAATCAAGTTGGTATTCTTATTTTTTCTTTGGCATAGCAGATCACACATTTTGCATATTTTTAGTAACAGCAGAAATAAAGTTTTAGGGGGGGGGACACGCAAAATTTTGATGTTTTTTGACAAAATGGCGCGGAAAATTACACAAGTGTTATATATTTTTGTAATCTATTTTCCAATACCTTTCATTTGATACCCCACTCAAAATTAAAAAAAAAAAACCGCGTGACGTGAATTATCCGCCATTTTGAATTTGAACAGCTGATAATTTTGAGTTCGCTATATTTATCCTGTGTGCGGTGCCCGTCAAAACGACCTTTAATACTGGAAAGTTTCATGTTTTTATCTCTTTTGATTCAAAAGTTATTGGAACCGTACAGAGTGACAGACAGACAGACTCAGGAACGAAACTACAAGGGTTTCTTTTTTTGGTTTTACCAACGAAACCTTAAAAACAACAAATCAATACAACCAAAACTTAAAAGGCTACAAATTTAGGATATTACATAAGAAAATGAAAAATGTAATAAAATGAAAAGAAGTAACTTAAGTTTGCAAATAATATTTCCAGACTTAAAACAAAAACAATATTGCCTTGTTTTGATACAACTTTAAAAATAATAAAACTAAAACATATAAACTGCTTATTTCTTTAAATTCCTTTGAGAACTAGGAGATTAATTACTTCTGTACCACCAAACCTCCCTTCTTATGTTTATGATCTACAATCACTTAAATTTTATAAAAAAAAAAAATTAAAAATCAATATAAAAACATTTCGTGGCAAAACCCCCGTGAAATCAGAAATTTAATCAAAATTCCAGGACAGAGAACCCAATTCCAGGACTTTGCCAGGTCTTTCAGGACACTCTCAAAATCCCAGGTTTTCCAGGACGCATGGGAACCCAGTAATAGTACATTATGCGCCTAGTGGGGAAAGTAGCATTTTGCATGCGAGTGGAGTTTAAACGCGACAGAGAGGGTAGTAAAACCACACGAGCAAAGCAAAATGCAGTTTTCGCACGAGTTGCGTACCGTACTTTATCTACGATTGTTGGATTTTAATAATAAATACAGGAAAAAAAAAAAAAAAAAATTAATAAACTTCCTGTATGTATGTTTGTATTTATCTTTTGATAAAGATGACATTAATTCATTAGTTGTATTTTGAGCCGAATTAATTATTTCAGAAGGCGTAATATTCTCCTCATTTTCGTCCTAATCACTTAAATCACTCATTGTTTTTCACTAAAAACTCAATATAAACAGTTACTTTAATTAAACAAATAGCAAATTAGTTTTGTAAAATGTAACCTAACTCGCTAATCGTGCGTTAAGGTGAAGAATTATGAACGCACACTACGAATACAACTACGAAAATAATCACTTTCTACGCATCTAAATAGAGATAAAATGTTTAGATAAATTGTAGATCAAATTAATTATGTCTATAATTATACATCTTCAGCCATCTATTACGTACAAATGTTTTTTAAAACTATCACTTGCTTTGTTAACGTTGTATGTGTCCCAATAATGACAACTTATATAGCACAGACCAAATTGAATCAGTGTTATATCTGACATACTAATTCTAGAACAAAGAAACAGCTGTTTTACCAAATTTAGACCATTGTTTACTAACTAATGGGAATGCTAAATCTAAAGGAATTAATAGAGATTGACCATCTACTCTAAAGAAATCATCACTTGTAATATCATCTATGGATTGCTGAGATAAAACCTTCTTGAAAGTAACGATAATACTTTAGATTGAATCTGTTATCCACAAAGCCAACCAATTGTGATAAAGCAAACAGGACAATTAAATATAAACCACATAATAGACCGTAACAGAATGCCTGGATAATGGACTAGGGAATAAGTCTTTATACCTTAGAAGCCATTCCATTACACGATTTTAATTTTGAAGCTAACCATACCTACATCAATGTAACCTAATGTAAGAACTTAACTCATTTGCAATTTTGTTAACTTTAAGTCTATATTAGTTGAGGAAGGATCCCAACCTAGAATAGGCGTCGACATCACTTAAACAAAGTTGTCATTTTTCTTCATTTTAACTATGTTACCCCCATTATCAATTTTACACACAACAATTCCGAATGTCCCTTGAACAATTTACATGTTCTATTAAAACACCGCTAAACCTCTTGGACTTGTCCAACTTTACAACTTGGAGCTACACCTAAACATCTTACATTCAGACAGTTAGTCCTTACATTATTTAACAACATCACTAAAAACATTTTCTGGTTCATTTTTGATATCAATCATAAACATACGTAAATTTTCTTTACAACTACAACCCATAGCAAATTTAGATTCAGTTGCAAACTTATCTTGAGGAATTTCCACATCTGTCAAATTAGTAACAGCAACTTCATGGATATATAAAAATATAGGTATAATATTATTTAAATTATTCAACATTTTTCATTAAATTAGAACTGGGCTTACCTGTTACTAAAATAAACTATAGATAATTCCGTAGGACATGACACTTTTACTTAAAGATTTGACCTCTGACTGCCTGTGTTATTCAATTTAATATTTTTTTTGTTTTAATACATTAAGGTCAATAGTTTGTTTTTATTTAATTAATGGTTTGTTTCTTATCTGATTAGATAGATTAAATCAACCCCTCTTATTATTACTTTAATATTTATCTTAAAAACCTTTTAGTTGTAATCTTAAAATACAATAATATACATCTGATAACTTGTCCCCTATATACAGTGTGTCCCAAGATAGAGTATCCGAGAGGAAAAATTTTCTTATTTTTGGGTTTTTGAAAAAAAGTCATTCTTTATAAAAACTCCTGCTTGTTCTTAAACCTCTAAAAATACTAAAATTTTCTTGATTTTTTTGTACAGGGTTTTGTACACTTGTTTATTATAAAAAATCATAATATTATTATAAAAATAAATAGAGAACTATTTGTTGTAGTTAGTTAATTGCTTATTTTTTTTAAAACAAACAAATTTATTACTTCAAAAAATTAACTAAAATTTAATAATTCATAAAATAAATTGATATTTAATCAATCATTAACATTTTTTGCAATTCTGAACCACTTTTCTTAATAATATTTTTCGATAACAACAAAAATAAGGGTAGTTTATACTCTTGGTCATATTTTAAAGATTTCAAAAAACAGAACACCCTGTACACAAAATCAAGGAAATTGTATCATTTTTAGAGGTTTAAGAACAAGCAGGAGTTTTTATAAAGAATTACTTTTTTCGAAAACCTAAAAATAAGAAAATTTTTCCTCTCGGATACTCTATCTTGGGACACAATGTATATAGGGGACAAGTTATCAGATGTATATTATTAGATATTTTTACTAGCCACAAACAAACAAAAAAACTCAATTTTAACAATATTATTTATATCAAAGTTAAATATTATTTTAAGTATAAAAAACTGATCCATGCAGAGCTTTAAAAATATATTTATCGTCTTGGTCAATGAATAGAAAATGCTCTCTGTGTTTGCCATTGTTGATAGCCAGTAAAACCACTTGCCCACTAACTGCAACATCACAGGTCACATTTCGAGATCATGATACAAAGGGGGAGGGAAAGGGGCAACTTTCCAAAATCCTTATACACTATCTTGCTCACCCAAATTAAATAATTCAAATAAATAACTTCAAATGTCTGACTTTACCTTATTTTATTCATTTATTTATCCATCTATTTTATTGCTCTAAATCAATATATTATTTAATTTACTATTAGAATGACATTTATAATTTACAAGTAGATTATCCTGCATTCAAGAAAAAAAAAAAAAGAATAATCTCTGACTATATTAATAAAATAAACACAAATGGTAAAAATCAACTTTTAATACTACTAAAAAATTGAACCAACTTTTAAAAATTACTATAAATACATTGAATTAATGTCTGTCTTTCTACGACTCTTGATAACTCTTATCATTAACAAGATATTAATGCTGATATCAAAATGAATTGCTCTATATCAGTCATTGCTTGTCTGGCATATGACTCTCAAGTACCATATCATTACACTTATAAATATTGGAAGATCCATGTTGCAACTATATTAAGAAATATGTATTTTAAATACAAATACTTAACATTAGGCATATAATAAACTACAGCATTCAAAATAAACAGTAAAAACTATTATTCGGTTTCATTGAGACCCGGGTCAGACTGGATAATCAAATTTATAATTAAAACCAGAGAATTTAAAGGAAAAACATCAAGTAAACTCTGAACTTTGTTACAGATATAAAACTCAATAAATGAAGGTAAAGGATATTTTTAAATCTGGATTCGTAACACCTAAGCTAATTTTCATACCCTTTCATTTAACTTGACTTGTTTGTGAGATACAGTAATACTTAAATTTCAAGGTAGCACAGTCCCAAAATAACATCACAAATGTATGGAAAATGGGGAATCACATGTGAAGTAATGTTAACTACATACAATTACACCGTTATTTTCAAAAATTATTTTAATTATTTGGTCCAATAATACTAAAACATATTATTAAGTAAAATTACGTATAATGCAGCAGACAAGCCTCTAAATGTTTGTCTAATAAAAATATTTAATTTCTTGCTTAAATTTAATTTTATTACTTAAAAAGTGACTTGTACTTATAGATCTTTGCATCCCAAATTTACAAATAAAGGATTACATTACATTACATTACATTACTTTCTTTGAGTGTGTAGGCTTTTTACTACGTGCAGGAGGCATGGTTGATTCTTGTAATGGAACTTAAACAGACTCACTGCAACAACAAAAATATTAAGTTACTGAATGGATAACAAATTTAGTGCAATATGGTTAGAACTAAGAACAAATCAAATAATTATATTTTATGAAGTATTGATTCCTTTCTTCCTAGAATACACATAGGATGGTTGAATAACCATTAAAAGATGGATTTTCTTTGAGTTTTAGCAAATTTTCTAAGAAAATTAAGCTATTGCAATGGCTTGAAAATTTTTGTAATGCAAATTTTTTAAAATTTTCTCCATAGAAATCCGTTTTAGACCATACAATCGATTCCTGAAATTTAACACTTTTTTATGTATATATGAATGTGTCACTCCAGACGATATCTCACCCTAGGATGCTTTTAAAAAATCCAAACAAATTTTAAAATGTCAATAATATCAAAAGAAAGGATGAGTTCGTTGGCCAGAATTTAGGGTCAAAAAATACAATAAAAACGTATGTATTGTTTTTTTTTTCATTTTACTCCCCTCTTATATGAAAATATGACAGAAGTGTACATAACAACAATTATTGTACTCTTAAAGAGCTTTCAAACGACATGCATCTTGAAGGGTAAATACGATTTTGACATTTGTACTCCGTACCCCTGTTTACCAAATTTTGTTTTTCACCAATCCAAATTCTGATCTAAAATTTTCCTATATTATCATAAGCCAATAATACGCAGATTTCATGGTGCATGACAGGTATTTTTTTTATTTAACATCACCTGAGTTACCAACACAGGAAATTGCACAAATTGCCACTTGACCCAAGATCCTACATCCGGTTCTGTTTAGTTCAGTTATCGTTAACTATCGCTTATTATTAAACCTATGTTTAAAGCTATCTTTTATTTTACGTACAATAAACATATTACATAGATCAAAACTCTACTTTCATTGATGTACACTCTTTTACAATATTATTGATGATATTCCAGACTTACATTATAACAGAAATCCATTAGCCCCTATTGGTCCATTACAGAAAGGTTCTTCTCTGTAATGATAATTTCTGTACATTCTTACATTGTGAAGACAAATATCAGTTCTTTTTTTTGGGGGGGGGGGGATGTTAAATTCTTTTGAAAGCCTCAATTAATGTTCCTAATTAAGATAAAAAGGGTTAAAAAAGATAAACAACAAAAATAAATAGATTTGAAACATTTTATGTTTTAAACAAAAATCATCATTGACAGTAAACTATATAAGTGGAATAACCAGCTTCCTTGAACTAAAGACAATTCATAATCATCCTTATAATTCTTACATCACACTATAGACAATATAAAGCCTACTTCTTTTATGATTAATAAAATAAGTTCCATGAAAATTAAAAGAAAAACAAATCAATATCGTGAGATTTTGTATAATTATTATTAAACAATTTTACAGAAAATATAATTACAAGTTAATAAATGAAATGTTTTATGTGACAGAAAAAAACTCAATAATAATAGAAAAAATAATGTAATAATTTCCGATAATAGAAAAGGATTGAAATTGAATAGGATTATTAGTTAAAGTGCTACAGAGTGTTATCATTTATAAGAAATGATTTTATCGATGAAGTTGTTTTTAATAACAAATCACAATAATTTCTTATTAGTTAGCAAGATCTTATTTAAATATTTTATTTCTATGTGCTAAGATCTACTTAAAAGGTAATTTCAGGACATAAACTAAAGTTCTTCTTATTATAAGATCTATAGTAAACATAATAAAAATTAATTCTGCAACAATTCAGCAGGGTAACTTATAGTATAAAAATAATATACTTTTTTTTACATAATTTAATCACACATTAATGTTCGGTTCATTAATTTTAATAAAACAATTTTAAATGTGGAGACCAAAAGAAATGTTCTTCACAATGATATCCCTTCATCAAAACAGAACATTTGAGAAATTATATCTGTATGATTTATACATTTTAGGAATTATATTGATTAGTATATTATCAAACCATAAGTGATAACTGTAAGGGTACAGACCGGTTTCAACTACACAGTTCGTGTACTGATAATTTTTTAAAGCCTGGATTGGTAATATATAGTAACAGACGTGGGTTAGGAGGAGGGGGGGAATGGTTTAAATATTTGTAAAAAATAATAAAATAAATACCATGCTCCAAATTATCTGTTGTTTTTTTAAATGTTATTTGTTAATTAGTTTCAAGTTTTATATAAAATAAGTATAATAATAGTTCATTATTTAAAAATGACGAACAAAACAATGGTGATGAAATTAAAATAAAAATAGTTTTGTCTACATAAATGTAAATTCCTCGGAATGTTCTCAATCTAGGCCTGATGATGACCAGATTTGGCCAAAATATAGCCGATTTGAGAAGTAGATGAGTTTGTTAATACACCCTAAATGACAACCACAAAATTTTAAATTTTAATTTCAAGAAGAGCTTCTTTAATTTTGTATAAATTTTACATCAGCAGCTCTTTGAGGTTCACTAATTTTACTATATAAAAATATATAGATTTAAATTTTTTCTAAGAACATTTCAGCATAACAAACAAATCTGATGGCTTTGTAATAGAGATTTTCACATATACATAAAGACTAATTTGATTAAATTGTAACCACCTCTAAGAAAACAGGACACTCAGATAAAAATAAGTAAACCCCATGTAAAGCTTGAATGTCTTCGAATTTGGTTCCAATAGTATATCTTCTATCTTTAATAAAACATTATTTATAGAAACCGCTTACACGGCAAATATTACTCACAAAATTTGAAAAGAGACCCAAGAAGTTTAAGTATATATTAGGGTGGAAACGACCAACAAAGTCAAAGGACCACAATAATAATAAAAAAGGGAAATCACCCAGTTTCCCCCTATTAATTTAATACAACAATTATTTCGTTGTGTAGAAACCTTTTTCTATAAAGAACAACCAAATAAAAAATGTAAAAAAAAACTTTTTGGGATTTAAAAATAATATACGGGGTGGGTGGGGCAGTCAAAACCTCGCTTTTTTTAGGCATTACAAAATAAGCAAACATCCAACTGTCGCTGCTATAGCGCAAAACTATATATCTACTAGAATAACTTTACTAAGCTGTAACTGAAGAGTTTATTGAATTTAGCCTCTACGTTACAAAAAATTATGATTTTACTAAAACTTTGTCACAAAACTAATTTTAACTAATTTAACTATATGGTAAACACACTTTCTTCTGAATGACTCGTCAAGACTACAAAAAACAATATAAAATAAAATACTAAAAACAAATACAAGTTGTCTTGACGTGCAAAGTGTATGCCAATGCCAATGTCAAGTACACATTCAAATAACTATTTTGATTCCTCATTCAGAACGTCGTATCTTCAGTCGCTCGCTGCTAATGGCAGTGACACTCCCGGCCTAGGGTAGTGCTTCTGGCGCTTCCACAAGAAGTACTACTGCATTGGCTGGTCGTTCTTTTTCGTGGCCTTTAGCGAACCTAAGTCTTACGGATCTTATTAACCCATCCTCCCCCGGCGATACAGCAACTATCACCGCCAATGGCCAGGAATTTCTAGGGATGGAGTTATCTTTACTAATGACTATGTCCCCTACTTTCAGGTTTCTTTTGCAGGAATCCCACTTAGTTCTAGTTTGCAGGCTCTGTAAGTATTCCCTTCTCCAACGCCCCCAGAACGCTTCAGCTAAACATTGTACTTGGCGCCACCTCCGCTTAGCGTAGGTGTCGTCGGTGAAAGTACCTAAGATAGAGGGTGTCTGTCCCCTTAGGTGCAGCAGGTGATTTGGGGTAAGGGGTGCCAGCTCCTCGTCGTTAACCATTGAGGTTAGTGGTCTACTGTTAATTACGGCCTCACACTCCACTAGTAACGTACGAAGGCAGTCCTCATTCAGCAGCCCTTTGTGTGCTGTTAGGAGGTAGTCCAAGATTCGACGGACAGACCCTATTTGTCTCTCCACCGCACCTTGGCTGTGTCTTGCCTTCGGAGTACCTATCTGAAATTTGAAGCTACAGTCTACTCCTGTTAAAAATGATTTAACTATTGCAGGATCTATTGTGGTTGCAGCTTTTCGCAGCTCTTCCTTCCCCCCTACAAAAACTCTTTCTTGCCTAAACCTAACTAAAACCCCAACTAAGGAACTATTTAGATTCGGACTAGATATTAAAATACTATTCAATGAGATACATTTAAATATAGCCGAACAATCGAAAACCACTCTTAACTTAAGCTTTTTTGGATGGTACACCCCGTGATGTGGTAAATACCAAACCCTACCATTAATGGCATCTTCCTCTATTACCTCCTCTGCATAACCCTTCGAGAATGTATCCTCCATAAAAGCTAAGTAATCGCTTCTAAATTTACTATCTTTTAATCTTTTTTCTAACGATTTTAGTCTTTTTTCTGCTAAGATTCTGTTTAACGGTAATTTTACATTCGGATCTACTAACGGAAGTGGCATTTCGTATCTATTATCCTCTTTTCTTTGAATAAGACCCTTTTCTATTTGTTCTATAAACCTTTTATCATTAATTGAAAGTCCTAGCCCGTAATCCTTACTATCTGACGCGGAATCTAGATTAAATATATTTATTATTTCCTTAACACTAACTTTTCTAACTTTGTTTTCAATAAAAGAATTTGACTCTACCGGTCGCGGACCAATTATCCCCCACCCTAACTCAGTTTTTAAACCATACGGTTCGTCTCCTTGTCCTTTTACTACATCTAAAGGACATAATGCTCTAGGGCAATTGTTTCCTATCAGTAGCTTAATTTCGCTATCTTTCATTAGAGGTTGTAAACAATTTTGCAAATGACTTAAATGAGAAAACTTTGTCGCAATTTCTGGCGTCGGAATTTCATCGATAGATCCTGGGATTGAATGCCGTACATAAGTATTAGAGGGTAAACTAAAACTAACTTTGCCATCGAAACTAGTGATAGCAAGTCCCGATAACCTCTCTGTGTACTCATGCGTTTTCTGGTGTATTGTTGACAATTCAAGCCTGGTGGGTATTCCCTTTAAACCTAGGTCGACTCTAAGACTGTCCGAAACAAAACACGCATCACTACCGTCGTCTAGCAGTGCATAAACTAACTTAAAATTTTGTGGGTTATTTAAACTGTGGACCCTAACTGGAATAATGAAAGATGTGGTACCTTTGAACTTGAACTCCGTTACTACTTTTCTTGTTGTTGCTATCTCTTTAGCGTGCTTATCTGTGACACTCAATTTAGTAGGATAAATCCCATGTATACTAGTAGGATGAGGTTTCCCACAACCTGCTAGTGTACATTTAACTCCTTTTTTACACTCCTTACTTCTGTGCCCTCTAACCAAACATTTAAAGCAAAGGTTTTCTTTATAGATAAACTGTTTTATAATTTCTGGATTTTGTTTTGACAGCTCTAAAAACTTTTCTGCTAAATGACCCCCTTTACAAAAAACACATAAATCCTTTGGTTCCTTATTACTTATCTGGACTACACTCTCTTTGGGCGAAGAGACATTACGGCGCCCCTTAGCTACGTAAGATCCTCCCCGTTTATCGTAAAAAATATCTTTGGAACCTTTATTAAAAGTAGGTGGCGTATATACTGGGTGGTTCATATGCTTAGCAATATTATTTACGTAATCGGCTAAATCCCCAATTGTTTCTTTTCCTAGTTTTGTTTCAATCGATTTAACCCAACCCTGCAGGTACTTAATTGGTAACCTAGCCACCATCCTTTTTAGGCAGACCTTACTACTTATTTCCTGCGGCGCGTCAGGAGACAGGACTCTACTAGAAGTACCTAAGATAGAGGGTGTAGGTCCCCTTAGGTGCAGCAGGTGATTTGGGGTAAGGGGTGCCAGCTCCTCGTCGTTAACCATTGAGGTTAGTGGTCTACTATTAATTACGGCCTCACACTCCACTAGTAACGTACGAAGGCAGTCCTCATTCAGCAGCCCTTTGTGTGCTGTTAGGAGGTAGTCCAAGATTCGACGGACAGACCCTATTTGTCTCTCCACCGCACCTTGGCTGTGGCTTGCCTTCGGAGTACCTATCTGAAATTTGAAGCTACAGTCTACTCCTGTTAAAAATGATTTAACTATTGCAGGATCTATTGTGGCTGCAGCTTTTCGCAGCTCTTCCTTCCCCCCTACAAAAACTCTTTCTTGCCTAAACCTAACTAAAACCCCAACTAAGGAACTATTTAGATCCGGACTAGATATTAAAATACTATTCAATGAGATACCTTTAAATATAGCCGAACAATCGAAAACCACTCTTAACTTAAGCTTTTTTGGATGGTACACCCCGTGATGTGGTAAATACCAAACCCTACCATTAATGGCATCTTCGTCTATTACCTCCTCTGCATAACCCTTCGAGAATGTATCCTCCATAAAAGCTAAGTAATCGCTTCTAAATTTACTATCTTTTAATCTTTTTTCTAACGATTTTAGTCTTTTTTCTGCTAAGATTCTGTTTAACGGTAATTTTACATTCGGATCTACTAACGGAAGTGGCATTTCGTATCTATTATCCTCTTTTCTTTGAATAAGACCCTTTTCTATTTGTTCTATAAACCTTTTATCATTAATTGAAAGTCCTAGCCCGTAATCCTTACTATCTGACGCGGAATCTAGATTAAATATATTTATTATTTCCTTAACACTAACTTTTCTAACTTTGTTTTCAATAAAAGAATTTGACTCTACCGGTCGTGGACCGATTATCCCCCACCCTAACTCAGTTTTTAAACCATACGGTTCGTCTCCTTGTCCTTTTACTACATCTAAAGGACATAATGCTCTAGGGCAATTGTTTCCTATCAGTAGTTTAATTTCGCTATCTTTCATTAGAGGTTGTAAACAATTTTGCAAATGACTTAAATGAGAAAACTTTGTCGCGATTTCTGGCGTCGGAATTTCATCGATAGATCCTGGGATTGAATGCCGTACATAAGTATTAGAGGGTAAACTAAAACTAACTTTGCCATCGAAACTAGTGATAGCAAGTCCCGATAACCTCTCTGTGTACTCATGCGTTTTCTGGTGTATTGTTGACAATTCAAGCCTGGTGGGTATTCCCTTTAAACCTAGGTCGACTCTAAGACTGTCCGAAACAAAACACGCATCACTACCGTCGTCTAGCAGTGCATAAACTAACTTAAAATTTTGTGGGTTATTTAAACTGTGGACCCTAACTGGAATAATGAAAGATGTGGTACCTTTGAACTTGAACTCCGTTACTACTTTTCTTGTTGTTGCTATCTCTTTAGCGTGCTTATCTGTGACACTCAATTTAGTAGGATAAATCCCATGTATACTAGTAGGATGAGGTTTCCCACAACCTGCTAGTGTACATTTAACTCCTTTTTTACACTCCTTACTTCTGTGCCCTCTAACCAAACATTTAAAGCAAAGGTTTTCTTTATAGATAAACTGTTTTATAATTTCTGGATTTTGTTTTGACAGCTCTAAAAACTTTTCTGCTAAATGACCCCCTTTACAAAAAACACATAAATCCTTTGGTTCCTTATTACTTATCTGGACTACACTCTCTTTGGGCGAAGAGACATTACGGCGCCCCTTAGCTACGTAAGATCCTCCCCGTTTATCGTAAAAAATATCTTTGGAACCTTTATTAAAAGTAGGTGGCGTATATACTGGGTGGTTCATATGCTTAGCAATATTATTTACGTAATCGGCTAAATCCCCAATTGTTTCTTTTCCTAGTTTTGTTTCAATCGATTTAACCCAACCCTGCAGGTACTTAATTGGTAACCTAGCCACCATCCTTTTTAGGCAGACCTTACTACTTATTTCCTGCGGCGCGTCAGGAGACAGGACTCTACTAGAAGTACCTAAGATAGAGGGTGTAGGTCCCCTTAGGTGCAGCAGGTGATTTGGGGTAAGGGGTGCCAGCTCCTCGTCGTTAACCATTGAGGTTAGTGGTCTACTATTAATTACGGCCTCACACTCCACTAGTAACGTACGAAGGCAGTCCTCATTCAGCAGCCCTTTGTGTGCTGTTAGGAGGTAGTCCAAGATTCGACGGACAGACCCTATTTGTCTCTCCACCGCACCTTGGCTGTGGCTTGCCTTCGGAGTACCTATCTGAAATTTGAAGCTACAGTCTACTCCTGTTAAAAATGATTTAACTATTGCAGGATCTATTGTGGCTGCAGCTTTTCGCAGCTCTTCCTTCCCCCCTACAAAAACTCTTTCTTGCCTAAACCTAACTAAAACCCCAACTAAGGAACTATTTAGATCCGGACTAGATATTAAAATACTATTCAATGAGATACCTTTAAATATAGCCGAACAATCGAAAACCACTCTTAACTTAAGCTTTTTTGGATGGTACACCCCGTGATGTGGTAAATACCAAACCCTACCATTAATGGCATCTTCGTCTATTACCTCCTCTGCATAACCCTTCGAGAATGTATCCTCCATAAAAGCTAAGTAATCGCTTCTAAATTTACTATCTTTTAATCTTTTTTCTAACGATTTTAGTCTTTTTTCTGCTAAGATTCTGTTTAACGGTAATTTTACATTCGGATCTACTAACGGAAGTGGCATTTCGTATCTATTATCCTCTTTTCTTTGAATAAGACCCTTTTCTATTTGTTCTATAAACCTTTTATCATTAATTGAAAGTCCTAGCCCGTAATCCTTACTATCTGACGCGGAATCTAGATTAAATATATTTATTATTTCCTTAACACTAACTTTTCTAACTTTGTTTTCAATAAAAGAATTTGACTCTACCGGTCGTGGACCGATTATCCCCCACCCTAACTCAGTTTTTAAACCATACGGTTCGTCTCCTTGTCCTTTTACTACATCTAAAGGACATAATGCTCTAGGGCAATTGTTTCCTATCAGTAGTTTAATTTCGCTATCTTTCATTAGAGGTTGTAAACAATTTTGCAAATGACTTAAATGAGAAAACTTTGTCGCGATTTCTGGCGTCGGAATTTCATCGATAGATCCTGGGATTGAATGCCGTACATAAGTATTAGAGGGTAAACTAAAACTAACTTTGCCATCGAAACTAGTGATAGCAAGTCCCGATAACCTCTCTGTGTACTCATGCGTTTTCTGGTGTATTGTTGACAATTCAAGCCTGGTGGGTATTCCCTTTAAACCTAGGTCGACTCTAAGACTGTCCGAAACAAAACACGCATCACTACCGTCGTCTAGCAGTGCATAAACTAACTTAAAATTTTGTGGGTTATTTAAACTGTGGACCCTAACTGGAATAATGAAAGATGTGGTACCTTTGAACTTGAACTCCGTTGCTACTTTTCTTGTTGTTGCTATCTCTTTAGCGTGCTTATCTGTGACACTCAATTTAGTAGGATAAATCCCATGTATACTAGTAGGATGAGGTTTCCCACAACCTGCTAGTGTACATTTAACTCCTTTTTTACACTCCTTACTTCTGTGCCCTCTAACCAAACATTTAAAGCAAAGGTTTTCTTTATAGATAAACTGTTTTATAATTTCTGGATTTTGTTTTGACAGCTCTAAACACTTTTCTGCTAAATGACCCCCTTTACAAAAAACACATAAATCCTTTGGTTCCTTATTACTTATCTGGACTACACTCTCTTTGGGCGAAGAGACATTACGGCGCCCCTTAGCTACGTAAGATCCTCCCCGTTTATCGTAAAAAATATCTTTGGAACCTTTATTAAAAGTAGGTGGCGTATATACTGGGTGGTTCATATGCTTAGCAATATTATTTACGTAATCGGCTAAATCCCCAATTGTTTCTTTTCCTAGTTTTGTTTCAATCGATTTAACCCAACCCTGCAGGTACTTAATTGGTAACCTAGCCACCATCCTTTTTAGGCAGACCTTACTACTTATTTCCTGCTGCGCGTCAGGGGACAGGACTCTACTAGCCGTAGTAAGAGCTTCCGCAAATTCCTGTAAGCCTTTATAGTCATTTATACTAAAACATGGACCATCTACTAATTTATTTGTCCATGCTTCCGTAACGGCAGCAGGGTTGCCAAACCTTTTTTCAAGAAGAGCAACGCTTTCTAAATAGCCCAAACCAAAATTTTGCTGAAATACTTTCAGAGCCTCGCCTCCTAGAAATCTAGATAAAAATATCCTTTTGTCGTGGTCGGGTAAAATGCCGTCTTCTAAATACGTTCTAATTTGATCCCTGAAAATAGGAAAATTTACGCATTCCCCTTTAAATAAATTTAGCAGTGCTAAATTCACCATAAACAAAAATAATCTATTAAAGTGTAAAAAAAAAATAAGTTCGACTTAGTAGAAATGTATTTATTATAATTATAACACAAAAGAAGAAATAATTATGTATACACTTTTTTTAAAAAACTGAATAAGTATAGTTGGTTTTTTAACTGAATAAGTGTAATATTGAATGAGGAAACTAAGCAGAAGCAATGAGTTGAGATGTATCAGAAGCTATATCAAAGATGCATTTGGAACTTTCCTCGGAATAGGTTGATGGCGATAACACTGCATCAGATTTATTCTGTTCTTTGGACGAACTAGCTTGATTTTTATCATTAAAGAAGTTATTTTCCACAATAAACCTGACACACTGCAGCAGGTGATTCCTTTCTCTCAATATGTCATCCTTCAGCAACTGAAAATCAATGCCATATTAAATTTTGTTTAATAAAGTGAGCTGTCGAAGTCAACTAATAGCAGTGACAGTAACAGTGCTATTACATTTTTTTATATGTTTAGTACAGCAAAGGTGATATTACACCCTCAGGTTATAGTTATAACAATTTAATTGTTTACTAACAAACAATAAAGATTAATAAAATTAAATGCATAACGAGTGAAATTAAAAAACTTATTCTGATACACCTATTGCTATAGGAATTTAAATAGATGATATAACGCAAAACGTTTAACCAGGTAGTCTTATTTTAATTTATGTTAAATAGATATAAAGAAGAAATATTATGATGTATGTAACCTTTTTTTTTTTTTTTTTTTTTTAAATAAATGTTGTTTATAGGCTTGAGAATGACCGGCAAGGTCGAAACGTTGCCTAGAGCTAAACTAATGTAAAATAATTTTTTACCCGAACATGGATTCACCTACAAAATAAATACATATAAAAGGGTACACATAAGATAGATCACAGAAAATTATAACTCTTGAGTAAAATTAAATTGCTTGTTAGTATCCAATTTTTTAGTGAGAACCAGTTAAAACAAGAAACCATTTTAGCTATGGAGAAGTGCTATGCTTATGTTTAAAAAAAAAGAAGAAAAATATACGAAAATGAAATCTATTTAAAAATTTTGTAATTTGGTTGGTAATAACAATATATACGTTTATTTCTTTCTAATTAATAATTTTAAATGGTATTATAGTCATTCCTGTTATAGTCATATACAAGGCACTTATATACACTGAAGGGGAAGTGTTTACCTTCTCAAGTAAAGTAGTCTGCCTGTTAGGTACGAAAAGATGGACAGGCTTTTTGGTCGAGCGTCTACATTTCTTCTGTCCTTGATTCCTATTTGACGGCCGACTAGGAGAGGTTAGGTTGTCATCTTTAGATTTTTTTGTGGTTGTACCGCAGGGTACACTCAGTCCTACGTCACCACCAGATTGGTCTTGTTGTCTCACAATGGCTGCTTCCTCAGGTTCACTCCCATCTGATTCTTCTACTTTCTCTTCAGTCTTGGGTGTTCCTGCAACACTCGTTACTTTTTTGACTGAAACAAGAAAATAATAAAATAAATAATGCAAATTTTAAATATCAGTTTATAATTATTTTGTAAATTCATACTTTCAAAGTTTCAGGAACATGACAAAATGCCGAAGTTCAAGTGGAGCGCATTATCTTTCTTTTTGGTAGCTATCAGCTATCAAGAAGTGGATAGGAAGAAGAATAGAGGGCTTGGATAGGCTTAAAGCCGAAATAAAACAGGAAAACTAGATGCCTCCTAGGACTGAGTAGACCCACCCTGAGAAACCTGGTAGGAGTCCTAACTGGACATTGCCAACTCAGAAAACATCTGGCATTATTATAAGTTTAAGATGGCCCCACCTGTTTAGTCAGCGGTGAAGAAGAGGAGATAGCTTTCCACTATCTGGGAATGTGTGCGTATGTGGGACACTGAGCTTCCATACATTAATTAGGAGCGGAAGATATTGAGGAAAAGAAGTTTGTAAAACAAGATGGCAAGACATCCTCTAGTGCTTAGTAGGAAAACAAGGTAGAAAACATTTTAAGGTTAGACCGGTTAGTTCAAAAGAGAATATCCAGTGGCAGGAGGCAATGGAAGCTGAAAAACACAGTTAAAAAGTCTACACAAAGTAGGCTATCCAGAAAAAGAGTAGAAGCCTCCAGGTTATCTTGCTTCAATGTTTATACTTGGATGTGTCAATGTGAAAGGTTGACTCTTAGTTGTATTGCCAGTTTAATAAAATGCAGTAGGTGGTTATACATATTGTTAATGAAATATATCCATGTTTATTTTCTTATACACAAACTTATTACACACTTATAACACTAAGGTGGCCAGACATCCTCTCCTTTATAATCCAAAAACTAGGAGACGAGGGTAAAACTGAGGTGGTTTAATGGCTGTGTAATTCTAGGTTTGGCAAAAAGGACAAAAATAGAATAATATACTTGAGGATAATACATAAATAAATTATGTATATGATATTGTGTATAATATACAAAATGGTTGTGTGTGAAGCCTCACATAAAAAGGGTTTCGTTGGCATTGTGAACAAGAAATTAGTTAAAATAAGGGGGGAGGGGGGGGGGGGGGTCATAATTTATAAAGTTCTGTAATATTAAACAAATATAAAATATTTTACAAAATAAAACAATTAAACCACAGATAAATGCTGATTTATGTAAAAGAAATAAAAATCACTAATTAATAATTTATTGTACTGAAGAATTGGCATGATTTTCTATTGAAAAGAAAATGTTCGCAAATGTGAAGTTAAAGAACGACAAATGGAATTTTCTTATATTCTAAAAATTGATATTTGATTTATTCTGGTGTATAACTTGGTTTTCCGGTTCTTAAGTGTTTGAAGTGGTTTAGCTTTTACTACTAAAAGCAACTTCAGGGGTGAGTTGCATTATCATGTTAACTTGAACCAACAAGATATGCTGCAACTTTGATAGCATTTATATCTTGTTGTTCTTTGCTTTGAGTTAACACCAGGATGCACTCCTGAAGATGGCACTCCTGAAACTAGGCACTTCAATTCCTTTGACACATAGATTTCACAGGAAAATCAAGTCATCCATTACTCAAATGTATAAATTATCCATTAAAATAAATAATTTAAATGAGTTATTATGGAATTAAAATACGGTATCACTGTTCGATACATGGGACAGATATATTTTACTGTAGGAACGCCGAGAGAATGTGCGTGGAAAAATCGATCTTTGGTCGAACTTTTAAACTAACTATCGACTTCGCTTCTAGATATATCGATGTTCCTCTAGGCAGAGTCCCCTCTAGGTGAGTCGACCTTTTCTACCTTGTTTAAAAAGTGACATTTTTTCGGCACATTTTCACAATGCCCGACTTTAACATCTCACTGCTTTAAGAGTTCTTATCCAAATCAAACCAAATTCACAGGGTTTTTAGAACTCATATAAATGTAGAAGCCTACTTAGTTTCAAGTCAAAAAGTTAATTAGTTTGATGTTAATTAACGGATTGAATGGGATCTGATATCCAAATAAACCCAATGAAAGTTATTATTAAACATTATTTTTAACATTTGTTGATACATTATTAGAAAATAATAAGTAATATTATTATGCTATCAAAGTAATAGTTTAAAACGCATGATATCTTACTAATTTTAAAACTTAATCTGATAATAGATTATAAAATAATATTTATTTTTAAAAATGTATAACATTTTTAAGAAAACATTAAGTATACAAATTGTATTAAACATATTTAAAATAAATTCGTTTCTTTGAAACGTATTTTTTTCTTTATTTTTCTGTTAAGGTTTTGTCTTATAAACCAGTCCTATTATTTTAATCCATCTTTGCTATCAAAGAAATATTTTAAAACGAATGATGTCTTACTAGTTTTAAGCAGCACTGTAATCTTTATCTGAATAATATGTTCTCTAAATATTGATAGGGCATGAGCTACTTAACGGGCAGGTAGGATTTAGGATTATAAAAAGCGGAAGGATGAAGGAATGGGATTAGTTACTTTTGGGGGGTGATTGACCTTAGTTTGGATTGGGATAAACCCTTTATTTTTTAAAGAAGTGCAATCTTACTTGGAAAATTGTAAAAATTTATACATATTTGCAAGAAAATAATCTCATAATACAAGCCGCTTTCCTTTCAACAAACTGTCCAGCTAAAAATGAAAAAAAAATCAACAAATGTTTCAGTCATTCTTAGGACAATCGCTTTGTCGATAACATCTTATATATCCGTGATCATATCTTTCGTATTTGGCATCTCCTTGGAAAATTTGAACTGGCACTCTTACTTGGATTTCTCTGCTCAACGTTTTGTTTTTATCTGTAAGTACATAAAATTACTTACTTTGGTACATACGAGTACATCCCATCTCAACGTATAGTTTTTTAGTGCGTGTTTCTCATTTTCGCCTAATTTTCAATTGTCATATATAAATAGTTCTACATTAAATAATGGATAACAATAGAAATATTTGTAAAAGAAATTGCGTTTTAAAATATTACTTTGATAGCATAATAATATTATTTATTATTTTCTAATAATGTATCAACAAATGTTAAAAAATAATGCTCAATAATAATTTTCATTGGGTTCATTTGGATATCAGATCCCATTAAATTCGTTAATTAATGTAAAACTAATTAACTTTTTGACTTGAAACTAAGTAGGCTTCTACATTTATATGAGTTCTAAAAACCCTGTGAATTTGGTTTGATTTGGGTAAGAACTCTTAAAGCAGTGAGATGTTAAAGTTGGGCATTGTGAAAATGTGCCGAAAAAAATGTCACTTTTTAAAAAAGGTAGAAAAGTTCGAGTACCTGGAGGGGACTCAGCCTAGAGGAATAGCGATATATCTCGAAGTAAAGTCGATAGTAAGTTTGAAACTTCGACCCAAGATCCATTTTTCCACGCACATTCTCTCGGCGTTCCTACAGTACTTGTATACAGAGATTACAAACTAACAGAATCACTGAAGAAAAGAGAATTGAGTAGGTAAAGATACTGAGGGTCAACTTTCTAAATATTGTAGGATTGAGTATTTTACCACTTGATGAGTCGTTATCTGAGTCATTATCAGAATCGTAGTTAGACATGAGTGAAAGTAAAGAAGTGTTGACAACACTGAGTGGCGGAGTTGAACCAAAAGCAGTGGTGCCAACATCTGGGTCCTCACACCACTCACCATCACTGAAACACTCGTCGACCTTGTCTTTTACTGGCTCTTCTTCTAGACAACTAGCTGGCAAAGTACCTATAATCAACAACAAAATTACATTACAGTTAAATTATACACTACTTTTGATGTATAAATACTACACATCAAACGATATCCAGCTTTAATTTATTTATTGTAAAAACTGTTTTTCATAGACAATACGTACTGTTGGCATGCCAAGAGAATGTGCGTGGAAAAATGGATCTTGGGTCAAAGTTTCAAACTTACTAGAAGTGAAGTCGATAATTAGTTTAAAACTTTGACCCAATATCGATTTATCCACGCACATTCTCTCCGCATTCCAACAGTACCTGAATCACTAAAAAAAGAGAGAAAGGTGCTGATGAGAGCCTAATAAATAATAAAAAGGCAAATAACAGCTTCTTCCTTTGCTGGGCAAAATTAAGAATAAAAAATTTTACATGTTTGTTTTAAATCATGTTTTTGTACAAATAGAGTTAATTCAAAAGAGTGATCATCAATATTTCAATCAAAGGTTCATTGATGTATGGTTTGTTGTTGTTTTTCAAACATAGGAATGTATAAATAAAATAAAGTAATTTAGTATTAAATCAATAACAAAGAATATAATAACTTCTATTTTAGAATTGTTTTATTATATACACTACTTATAATATATACATACATATTCATTTATTGGTTCAGTTTAATGTAAAGGAACATACATAACTTGTAAATTTGAATGGCTAGAGAATTATTTGTCAAAAGCAGCACTGAATTCAAAGAGATTTATTTAATTTAAAAAAGTACAACATTGTGAGATCAGGGAATATTAGCTGTCCCTTATAACAACACCCCACTGCTAACGGACAACACAGAAGGACTAGAGATTTTAATGTTGAAAAAACAATACTGCAAGACTAGGGATTTTGAAATGAAAAAATAACAACACCGAAGGACTGTAGACTTTGATGTTTATAAATACAACACTGCGTGAATAGGGAGATATTTTGGTATTAAAAGACAACCCTGCGTACCTAGGGAGTTTTTATTCCCTGTGAGATTAAGGTAGTTTTGCTAAAGACAATTAGACAACACTGGAAGAAGAATAAGAAGAAGTCAGAACCATAATTATGATGTATATAAGAAACACTAAATATTAATTATTAATCAAAATTAGCATATTTTCTTACTGATAAGAGATTTTGTGGTTTTAGTGAGGCGTTGTTTCTTTGCTGTAACAAAATTCTCATTCGGTAACCGTCTCTTATTGCCTGAAACAAAATTAAATAAGTAAACACTTTCACAGAAAATTTTATATATGTATTTACCCAAATAATAATACAGCCCTAAACACAACAAATATTCATATCAATTGATTGATAAATTAAACTAAAATTTAAAACATTGTGCAGTGCCTCACAATATAGACACCATTATATTTAGTGATAAGGCCATGAGATATTTTTGAAATTATTACAAGTTTTCTTATCCTGACTCGGTTTAACTAGGAGTTTAAAAGGAGTGCTTAGCTAGGAGTAACGGTAAATAGACTCACCACGATGTTTCCTAGGTATTCTGTTATCAGGCTGAAGTCTTTCACCTCTTTCCTCCATCTCTTTGAGCCGAGCCTTCTTCATCTCAACAATTTCCTTTGTAGGAAAATTCCTTCAAAAAACAATAATTCCTATTTAGTTAAGACAAATAAGCATGTCTTAAGCATGTTAAAATATGATTAGTAAGTTAAAATATCAGGACTATCATTTATATCAGTGTTTCCCAAAGTGTGGTACGCGTACCCCTGGGGGTACGGGAAGAGTTTGGTAGGGGTACGGGGCTTTGACTGCACAGTCTATTTTATCCTGAGAAGGATTAAATTGTTTATGTTGAGGCAACAGTTCATCATAATTTGGTTCCCTGTTAATTTTGTTCTTAAATTGGATTTTTGTTTTCGTTTATGTACTAACAAAAATATATATATATACATATTGTTATGGAAGTATAGAGTATAGGCATATTTTATTATTATTATTTTTTATTATTTTTTATACATCCTATTTCTTGTTAGATTTGTTCCAAGACGACTAGAGCCGTGGGACAAATCCAAATGAGTGAAGCGACTCACATTATTAGACCTAACTCCTTGGTTTTAGTTATTTTAGTTTTGGACAAATTACTTTTTAAGAGTAATAATTTGTAAATATTTGACAAATAGAAAGTTTTTAATTTCCATTTTTCAAAAAGGATTAAACCTAAAGGGTTGAAAATGTTCCAATATAAGCGGGAACGAATTATAACCGTTTTATTATAGAAAGGAAGTAGTTCATATTTTATATTATTTCATTTTTTTAAACAAACAATACCCCGATTGTCACAATAAGAAAAAATTGAATTAAGTAATTAAAGACAACCAAAATTGAAATGGATTTTTTTTTTAACGAGGGGCGAGGGGTACTAAGTGTTACAAAAATTATAGAAAGGGTACACAGATGTTAAAAGTTTGGGAAACACTGATTTATATAATCAAGTAGAATTAAGTAGGGTTGGGACATCAATGTCGATGTATCAAAAACATCAATGTATCTGACTTAAAAACATTGATGTTTAACATCGATCTTGATCATTAGATGTATCGGACAACATCAATGTTTTCCTGAAACATCGAAAAGATCGATGTCATCAATGTATCAGACCCCAAAAACGTTGACAACAAATATCAGGATCGAGAACGAGGGTTTTTTTCTAAACCGGTGACCTTTTTTTTGCGCATCAGGTTGGAGGACCGATATTGATGTATCAAAAAACATCGATGTTTTGGCCAACATCGATGTTTATTCTTTTGATGTAGATGTATCGAAAACATCGATGTTTAGCTATCGATGTCCCAACCCTAGAATTAAGCCCAGATGAACCTTTTGAAGTTTGGAAGTTAATATTTGGGAAAAAGCTTCTCATTTATTAATTAATTAAAGATAATTCCTATTACACAAGGAAAAATTCTCTGCTATTCCTGGAAGTATAACATTTAAAAATGCCACTCTACCAGTCGGAATTAAATAGTAATTAGGGATTTTTGAAAATTATAATTGATTGATAAGAAGGAGAGAGTATATAAAAATAAGGGGAGAGGAGATCTCTGTGGCATCAAGATATTCTTGCTTAGTGAAATTATGTTAATGATTCTCAAGAGTAGTTTATAAACCCATCAAATTAAGAAATATATTAAAAAAAACCACTGCGTGTGATAGTGAAGCACTGAAATCCAGCTAATACAATATATTAATAGAATAAATGTTGAACTGACTTCTTTCTCTGTTCTCTCCATTGTTCTATGGACTGGGTGGAATCCTTTATTCTCTTGTACAGGCCTGTAGAGTGCTGGAGCCTGATGTGCAGCTGTACTAGACTAGCATGTGCAGTGTACGTGCATCCTTCCTTGCCACAGACTATGTGCTCAGATATGTGTACAGCCAGAGCCTCAGCGCTAGAGAAACACCTGTCGCACACTCTGCACCATTCCTTCTCACTATCCTCCTCTTCACTGTCATCTTCTCCCTCGCTGTCACCTTCACCTTCCTTAGAGATAAAACCACACACCTCAAATAAGAATCATTCTTTTTTAATTTTTCTTTTAAGGTTTAGCACAGCGACAAAAAAAACAATTACATAGTTATAAATTCAATTTAATTATTTTAAATTATTAATATCCACAGAATAAAAATAATAATGAAATATAGAAATATGATAATATAATAACTAATATATAACTGTGATCAATAAAGAAATCCTTTAATTAAAATAAGTCTGAATTAGAACAGTAAATTAGTTTTTTCTCTCTCTAATTCTTGACACTCCTCGCCTCTATATTTATTGATAATAATTAATTATAGATATTAATAATTATGACTAGAGAAGTTGATAAACAAGTAACAGAACAATATTGTCACCACAATTGTATATTAAAATTAACAGATTCATTTGAAATGATATTGTCAGTGTTAACATAGTAAGAGTAAAATAACCATGTTAATACAAACAATAAAAAAATGAGAAACACATCTTAAAATTTGTAGGACTTTGTAGGACGTCTTAAAATTTTAATATACAATTGTGGAGACAATATTGTTATTTATAAGTATGAAGTGGTGCCACAAAAAATCCAATAATTTAATAATAAATAATTTATCTCATCTTCAAATTTGGCAATTTTGAGATATTATAGTCAACATGCTCTATTAACCTAGTGAACCCTAGTATCTTTAATCACTCCTAAAAATTTAAATGGGTTTAAGTGTGATCTTTTATGATAGTGGATTTCAGCAATGAAAGCTTGTATTATCGGTATTTTAGCATTCCTAATATTTTTATAAATTAAAACACCATATTAATATTAGGGTATCTAGGAAATGATGGTTTATTTAAAATTGAAAAAAATAAATAAATAAAATAAATGTATTCAAGGAAACTTGAGTTTCCTAAGAAAAAAAGCAGCTTTTTTATCTCCTGAGCTAAAATGTTTTTCATTTTAAATTCTAAATCAATTATAGATGAACTTATTTTTCAAGTTAAATTACAAGGATTTCATACTGATCATTAGAGATAAATTGGTAAATAAAATAGATATGTGAATAATAATAATAATATAAATGATTAATGTAAGACCTGTCTTTAGTTATATATTTTATTATTTCCTTTTCCACGCTAACAACTTTTTTGAGCGCGCCTAAGATAAAGGACAAAAAAACATCTTTCAAATTAAAAAAAAATCTTTCCTTATCTGTATTATTTATTACTTTATTTTTTAAATCATCAGAAAAAAGCTACTCAATATACTTTTCTTTATTTGATAGCTGTGGCTATAAATTAAACAAATAATATAAATAGAATTGGAAAAAAAGTTGATAAAAAAATTATAAACAATCAAGACAAAAAGACGGTATTCTGTTTCATAAAACAAATAATTGAGATCTTGTTATATTAACAAAAGAGGAATTTAACCAAACAATAAATAAACTTAACTACTGATTTACAATCATCCATATCTTTTTCAGAAAAGACTAAATTGATAATGAAAAATACTCATAAGAAATATGAAATACTGATAACACTTTTCCGAATAAACTTTGTACTTTAATTTTAGTTTTCGAATATTACTTTTACATTTATTATATATCCTAAAATGTTGGGAGATTTACATAATTTGGGCCCACTTCGAATAGAGACTGGATAAAAGACAAAGACAATAAGATTTACTTAAAAAAAAGAATAATAATATACTGGTCTGGAACTTTAAATTTTTTGTTGGGTTGTATATGTTTAAGTGAATCAACCAAGCCTCCTACACATACTATAAAGGAACCAGACTCCAGGAAAAAGTCTAAATGGTCGAAGAAAGTAATAAAATCAAATTTAACATATATGAGGAGCTTAGTATCAAAGACGGACAAGAACACATTTCAAAATTTTACAGGAGAGCCGAAAAACTGTAGCTCAAATTCTACAAGTGCTAGAGCAATGATTTTTTTCTGTAGATTCTTAATAGACTCAAAACTAGTTAGAAGGACTGAAAACTTGAATTTCTTTGATATTTTAGCTGCTAAATGGAGTTGTCCGCTTTTGAAACAAAAACAAGGTTTTGTCCGTTTTTGAAGCAAAATGTTGAAAATAATGGTTAGAATAATAATATTGGAGAAATATTTTTTTTTTTTTTTTTTTACATTTTTCAGAGTTCTTAGGGGGTAGTACCCCCAAATTTAGAGCTAAAATTGATTTCTCGATTTCCCCTCGGGGTATCATTTTTCTAAACATGTATGACAAAATGGTAGGAGTAGGTATTCAGATGCTAAAGCCCGCAGTGCATCATAGGACCGAGTTAGTAAAATGCAGCCTCCTGATTGGCTGTTTCGGTTATGCCCACTTTTGAAGCAAAACGTGTGTTGACTTGTCCATATTTGAAACAAAACTACAAATATTAATGCATTTTTACCCCTTTTCTGCATCAGATAGCAGAATCTGATGCAGCAGCCAAAAATCTATAAGAAACAATCGATAACTGAAATTCAGAAAAAAATGTCGAATGTCTGTTGTCTTAGATACTAGGCTCCTCTAAAAGAAGGCATGTCAGCTACATTATAAGTAATTTTAATTTTACTTTAAATAAGTTTTAGTATTATTTGCTTGAAATATAATGATTTTTGAAATGAATGGTGTTATTGTATGTAGTTTACTTTACCTCAAACAAGTTACCCCTCATTTTCCATACATATAAGGACATTCACGGCGTTTCTTTTGGGCCTGTACTATCCCGAAGGTTAAGGATTGATGTATTCTTGCCGAACCCATAGCCTTAATGGCTGCGACAGCGGTGTTATAAACATTGTCAAACTATCGTAATATATTATTGGTTTCCATTTCATAATAATAATTGTATTTATTTATTTATTTAATATTCTAGTAGCTAGTTGTCATTCGTTGGTCCATTTTAATAGCCTTTTTATGCACTTGCATACTATTAATAAATAATTGATTTACATGCGTTAAGGTCCCCAGAGTCCAGAACTATTGTGTACTGAACCTATTGACAATTAAATTTGGAGAGCAAACAGAAGTAATTATGTAGACAAATAAATTTTAGCTCTTTAATTAATTGTGGAACCAAAATAAATATTGGTGAGCTACTCCCAAAATCTATAAGAAAGGTAGATTATGTATACTTACTCTTTATCAAATTACTAGGATAATTCCATGTAAGCATTCTCAAGATAAATAGCTGTAAGTTTTCCCTCATGAATAGTTTAATTATAAAGTAAATTCAATTTTCTCTAGACCAATTAACTAAATTAAAAGACAGGTCTTTCATAAAAATAATAATAATAAAACAATGGTACATTATAATAAAAAGTAAGAAGCTTTAGTCACTTTGTTAGTTGGTTCAAAAAAACAAATCATTATCCACCACGAAAATGGCCTGAAGTTGAAAAAATTTATTTATTTTGCTAGAAAATACATTAATTTAACAGGAAACCAAAAAATAACATTTTAAAAATGGAATTGAATTGTAAATAAATTACAGAGATAATCCAATGTTTCCAAATATTTTTCAATTTGACATCCTTGTTAGAAAATTATTTAAGTGCCAGGAACCCAACTTAAGTGTCCTTTCTTTTACTCAAGGTTTTAAATTATACCCACAAAATATTCCAACAAAGAAAAATGAGGTTACAATTTGGTATTGAGACCATTTCAAAGATATTATAGATTTAAAGGACCATTTTAAAAATATTATTGTAAAGGATTAGACTAATTATCCATGAAAATTTATCTATTTCACTAATAAAACTGAAAATAATCTATCTAACTCAGAAGTTTATTCTATCATGAAATACAGAATAAGAAAACTTAAAACATCAAACACCTTCATGAGATATTAAGTTGTATTACTTATATAGGTAAATATACAGGATTCTACCATTTTAAGAAAATTTTAGAAGGATATACTGTCTTTCCTTAAGTAACAAATAAAAAATATTTAGTCCCACTGATGATTTCTCTATGAAAATATGTTTATACTTAAATCAGCTGTTTATTCTCAAAACAATGAATAAGAATATTGAGTAACATTTACAAAACCATACAACTCATGACAATATAATAGTTAAGGAGATAGCATGCAAAAAAGTTTCTGACTAATATAAAGCTAGAATTTTGTGTATAAGTTAATCTTTAGGTGCCTTTTAAGAATATGTGGCTGGCTAAGTTCGTCTGCGGAACATAACTTGGCAATAGCCATTTGAAAAAACAGTGGAGAACAGCCATGTCCCCTCAATTAGAGTGGAGAATGAGATTTTCATGATCCTGAGTACAAAATTAGTTAGAAGACCGAAAATCAAGTTGATGTTAGTTTGACACTTGATAGGTGACCACTTTGATTTGGAGTAATTATTGAATAACTATCCAAAATGATCCTGGTAGAAGTTCCCGAAATTGGGTTTTTCGATTACATCTCGGAAACGGTGCACTCTAGAAAAATATGTTTTAAATAAAAATTAAAGCTTATTAAATTTCCTATAAAATTGTTTCTATACATATTTGTTGAAATTCCAACGGTTTTCGAGATATACGTAATTGAAAATCGATCATTTTCGACAAATATCATTTTTATCTCACCTTTTGTCAAACAAATGCTTATAGAACCTCCCACTACCGTTTCTCAGAAAAATTGTCAAAGACAAAGTTGTAGAACATTAAATTTACTTCAACTTAATCTGGCAGGCCGCCCCACCTGCTTCCAAGAATAAAAAAAAAGGGGAAGCGATTTTTTTTGTCTACTCAAATGAAAAAACTACCGACCCGACAAAAGTCTCGGATAGGGTTTTACATGTAATCAAATGGGATTCAGAAGCAGGGATGGAGAGTGACTTTTGTTTAATTAATACCTCATCTTCTACGCCCACTCCTGCCACAAAACTACAAACCTACTTTTAAATAATTTATTGTTGTTATTAATTAATCATATTTTCGTAGTTTTTTTGGGTGCACCCTAAAAAAAAATCGTACATGCACCATGGCTCTAAAAGTGATTTTTTGCCCTGGCAATTTTACTATCTCACTTCGCTTGCCAGTAAATATAATTGCCCAACAAAAAAATGCCACTTTAGAGCCTAGGTTCCAGCAAATCTTGCAGTAGAGATCACGCTGATTCAAGCTACCGCTTAAAATGACCCCAGAACTTGGTGGAGGAAATGGTTACTTTTTCTGCAACTCTAGTTACTACGTGTAATTGATACTATGTAACAAAGGATGTCTGTCATGACATATATTGCTTGTTATTGCTGTAGAGGCCCCATTTTTTGGCCAGGGACGCCAAGCTCACTTAATCTGTCAATGGCTAAGTCAATAATAACGATGAATGAAAAACTGAAAGTGGAATTTTAAATTTCCCGTAAATAGCTGCTGTGTGTTAAGAAATAATTTGCTATTTATGATTTAAAATTTTCAAAGGTGGTATCTTATCCAGTTTCTTTCTGTGTTACCAGAAGAAAAGATAAGCTAGAAATAAGTATTTTTAATTCAATGATTAATAATATTGAAAACTGATACCATAGGGAAAAAATATTTTACAACTAGTGCCAACATTACTTGTTTTAATAACAAGTATATTAATGATCAAAAATAAATTGCATTAAAAATTATAATAATTGTACGGATAATATTAGTTATAACAAAGTGACTTAAAGCTTAAAAATAATAATAATATAATATATAAACTTATAGTAAAAATAACACATTATTTGCAAATAATAAATAAAAGGTATGTTTTTAAGTAGCAATAAAAATATAATGAAAATTCAATCTGGATAAAAAGTCCAGTCATGCACCATGACTTAATGAGCGAATTTTCAAAGAAATCTGCGTATTTTTGGCTTATGATAATATAGGACAATTTTGGTTTAGAATTTGCATGGGTGAAAATAAAATTGGTACACAGGGGTACGGGGTACAAAATTCAAAATAGTATTTACCCTTTAAGATGCATGTCGCTGGAAAGCTCTTTGAGAGTACAGTAATTGTTGTTATGTACACTTTTATCATATTTTCATGCTTTGAAAAAAACACGTTTTTATGCTATTTTTGACCCTAAATTGTAAAAATTTTACCCCTAAATGAACTCCAAAAATTCTGGCCAACGAACTCATCCTTTCTTTTGATATTATTGACAATTTAAAATTTGTTTGAAATTTTTAAGTGCAGATATATCGTCTGGAGTGACACATATATACATACATATATACATACATATATACATACATATATATACATACATATATACATACATACATATATACATACATACATAAAAAAAGTGTTAAATTTTAGGAATCGATTTAGAATGGTCTAAAACGGATTTCCATGGAAAAAATTCGCATTACAAAAATTTTGAAGCCATTGCAATAGCGTAATTTTCTTTGAAAATTCGCTAAAACTGTTTTCAAGATGGTTTTCCAAGTATCAAATTGGTAATTTGTTTATGAAAGCATTTTCTTTATTAAAACTGTTCCATTCTAAATCCAGGTTAAGTTTTCAAAAACATTTTTCTTAGCCTTACATGAAATCATAGGAACAGCAAAACTTGCTACGCAGACAACTTTATTTTTTCTTTGAAAGAAAATCATGTATAAAAAGCGCTTTGTCAGTAGCTTATGTTTTTACTGTAATTCAAATGAGTATTTGAAAAAAAAAAAATATTTGCCATCGGAAAATTAATTGTTAAAAAATATAAAATATATTTTTAGACAAAAAGAATATAAATGTTTATAATGTAATTATAGATGCGGGAATTGCCCAAAAACCTTTTATATTTAGGATTTGTGCTATAAAGTGCCTTGTGCACTTGACTTATTTTATCTCACTTAATTGTTTTGAATTGGAAATTTAAATTGGATTATCACAACTAATTCTAAAGTGTCTAAACGTCAGATGGACCAAGGCTTTCGTTTGTAAAGTAATATAATATTTTTACTTAAATGAACTAATGGAATGAAACAAACGCTTAACTAACTAACCAACTAATTCTAAATGTGTATCCCTGCAGACAGATAACAGGGAACTTTGGAAAGGATAATTTGGCTTAACCAGTGGTTTCTTGATAGGGGCGACATACAGACTGCTGCAGGAAATTGTCAAATTTATTCATCTTTTAATAGTGTAATTTGTAGCATTTATGAATTGAAAATATTTATGACAATTCTATTATTTTTCCTTCTAATAAACTGCCATTTATTTAACTCCAATAGAATATATCAATACCCTAGTTACAAGTTCACAGATGTCAAATGAAAATATTATTCTGATTTCCCCTGAAAAACCAATTTTAATATTCAGTGCTTGAAAAATCTACTTAATTTGGCGTTAATATAAACATAAACGAACAATCCTACACTTACCATATTTTTGCATTAAAGAAGTCATAAGGGGTCAGATTTTATCAAAATAGTGTGGCACATAGCTTCCTCGGGTCCTATCCGATTCTTTAATAATTCAGTTACTAAAGTTTAATATATTTAATTTTTTCCTTCATATAAATTTTTTTTTTTTAAAAATCTTAAAAATTGGATGAGTGTTAATAATTTTTTTATACACATGTGGAAAAGAATCGCTTGAGGTAGCTAATCTGGGGCATCATGCATGGAAATAAAAAAAGCTAACAAATATAATGCATACATAATTAAAGTGTTTCCCAATAAATATAATGCATACATAATTAAAGTGTTTCCCGTATATTGATATAAATTGCATTATTTGAGGAGCTTACTATCAACGACGGACAAGAGCACATTTCAAAATTTTACAGGAGAGCCGAAAAACTGTAGCTCAAATTCTACAGGTGCTAGAGCAATGATTTTGTTTTTCTGTAGATTCTTAATAGACTCAAAACTAGTTAGAAGTACTGAAAACGTGAATTTCTTTGATATTTTAGCTGCTAAATGGAGTTGTCCGCTTTTGAAACAAAAACAAGGTTTTGTCCGTTTTTGAAGCAAAATGTTGAAAATAATGGTTAGAATAATATTATTGGAGAAATAATTTTTTTTATTTTTTACATTTTTCAGAGTTCTTAGGGGGTAGTGCCCCCAAATTTAGAGCTAAAATTGATTTCTCGATTTCCCCTCAGGGTATCATTTTTCTAAACATGTATGACAAAATGGTAGGAGTAGGTATTTAGATGCTAAAGCCCTACATCATATGAACGAGTTAGTAAAATGCAGCCTCCTGATTGGCTGTTTCGGTTATGTCCACTTTTGAAGCAAAACGTGTGTTGACTTGTCCGTATTTGAAACAAAATTACAAATATTATTGCATTTTTACCCCTTTTCTGGTCGTTTTTTATGCAAATGGATAGCAGAATCTGATGCAGCAGGCAAAAATCTATAAGAAACAATTGATAACTGAAATTCGGAAAAAATGTCGAATGTCCGTCTTTGATATTAGGCTCCTCATTTATGTATTTTTTTTTCATTTCATACTCTCTCGAAAAACCAGATACGCTACATCGAAGCCCAGTTAATCTACGACAGATACATACGCCTAATATTCGCAAAATCGACCTGTATATAGGTGAGTCTTAAAATAGAGGACTGAATATGGAAAATGTATTAAGAGAAAACTTATGAAATGAAGAAGAATCTATAATTGGTGCATTTTTTTTTATCAATATACAGAAAATACTTCTTTATATGTGCCAGTTTTTTTCATTTCTATACATGATGCCCCAGATACGCAACCTCAACCAAAGAATCCAATGAGAGGAGGTTATTCAAATCTGAAAATAAGTTTTAAAGATAGGGTCCATGTTAGCACACACCACTGCATAAAAATTAATGGATTTTTGTTAAAATAAACACATTCAGTTTTTATTTTTCCTTGTATACTATATTTACGAAGAAATATGAAGAGCGGATATAGTAAAGAAATGTGGGAAAACATTTTTATTACAGATCAATGTCAAAATAGTGGTGGGACTAAAAAAAATGAAAATCAGTGATAAAACTGAGGAGCATCTCTGGAGGTAATCTTAAAGGATTAGAATACATTTTTTCTCCTTAATTAAAATAATCTTTCTATTATTATATTTCCGAGAAATATTTACTTACATTAGCCCTCAGTCGAGACAGTACTTATTTACTGAAAATTTCTTTAGAATAATGGCAATAAATGTATTGTCTTTTCATGAAAACACTAAAAATTCCCTTCCTTAAATAATTATTTTAAATCAAATATGTAGTTATAGTTGAGAAACAAAGAAGTTTGTTTCTATAACAATTGTTTCATACTTTATGTATAATCCTGAAGTTAAGCCCTATTCACATGGTGTTAGTTAAAGCAAAAGCTGTCATGACAGTGTCATTATAGCAGCTATCATGATGGTCAACTATCACTGTTTAGACAATGTGATTGGTTCTATCACAATAGAAATATCAATGATAAGACTATCTTGTCTGACGAGAAAGTTTTGAGGCTCTCAGGCATCAGAGTACTCTTTTGGCAATCAAAAGAACGAGAACTTCGCCTAGTATCACATGAAAACAGATCAGAAGGCAATACTTTAACAGCTTGCTCCATATTGTGGACATTACATTTTGTTGTTTAGTATTATCTAGGCACACTTTTTGTTGTTATAACATACTTTCACACTCTATAGACAGTACACCTCCATGACAGTACTATCATGGTCACTAACATAGTGGCTCTATCGTAGGAGAGATGTCACCTTTAGTTTAAAAATAATCAAAAAATAGTCATAGCTATTTTAATTTAGATTGTATACCTTTATTTAGATTTTAGTTATTTAATTATTTTTCCTGGTTAAGCAAACCTAACCAGGCATGGTTTGTTTATTCCACCAAAACACTCTCATCCCTTTTAAATTGTCCATATTTAATATTTTAAAACATTATAATTATCTTTGCGTCATATCTGTAAAATATCACGTCTTTATATATCATGTCTATATCTTCTTCCACTTATCTGGTAAAATAATTTTATTTATTCCATCTTTTGTATAGCTCATATTTATGAAGAAATGTATAGTTATTCACAATCATTTGTTATTTGTATTCTTTATAAATACAGTCAACGCATTGTAAGTCATTCCCTTAGGTATAAAACTTAGTATTTTAATTTCTGTTACTATTATCTTTAGAACTTAAATATTACTTGTTTAATTTTGATATACAAGTCTGCTGTTTTGAATCAAGATGGTGGCTATTTATTCAGGATTTGACAATATATCCAGAATCATTTAGTCTAGAACCAAGAAATTTGTCATCCTTTTCTGACATAAATAACTTAAGTAAAAAGAGATTTGAAATCAGCTATTTTTAATGCAAGATAACAATAAATAAGTAGTTGAAACCATGTCCCCCCACTATAGTTAAAATAACTTTTTCAAATGCTAAAATAAAATGCATTTAAAGAAAGGATTTTCTGGAATATTACCCCTAGGGGAAAATATGGGCCCTAAAGGGTTATTTCTTTTTTTCAAAACAAGTCATAAACTATGCATTTACTTTTAGACAATTCTCTGAACCTGAGATTGGCTTAGTTCTGTAAATTGTAATACATATAACAGAAAGCAATAAGATACAGACTGATGGGTAATCCACTCATGAGGCTACGAGCCTGAGAATTTACACTATTCCTAAGGATAACCTTTTTCTATTTATTTAATTCTAGGGGGCTTTCATGCCCCCCGCATAGAACATATGTGTTGACATAAAACATATATGTGGGACCTTTAAACAAATCTGGGTTAGCCTTGTCTTAACAACTAAAAGACAACCAAAGCTTGACACAGGAGTGAGGTGTTGGTAGGTAAACTCACACAGGAGTGAGGTGTTGGTAGGTAAACTCACACAGGAGTGAGGTGTTGGTAGGTAAACCATGTCTTCACAACTTAGATAACATTCATTTTTTAATGAACAACCATGAATGAGAGTTAGGGTTGCCAGATTTCCGATGGACACATAGTCGGGGAATGCCCCCCTCCCCTCCCCCCAATCCTAAAAGAAATTACTTTTTAACTATTTAAGCGTCCAAGTAACAACTGTTAATAACATATCCGTTACAAAATGTTAAATTTTACTATAGTATTTTAGTCAAATTAAACTTGACATTTTATCTTGCAAAAGGTTTGGTAGTTCTGATTTTTTTATACGTTGTACTAGGTGGAGGCACTCTAATAAAAAGCCTAGCTTTAACCTCGACAGGCACTATTTTCTAATTTTTTTACATTTAATTGTTTGTTTACTTAATCATTATTGACTTTCTAATCGTTTGTATGTAATATCTTTCTTAACAATAATTTTCAAAATTTCTTTGATCTAAAAACATATTACATAATTTCTCAATAAACCACCTCAAAAACAGCTGTATCTCGGAAACTATTTACAATACAAAATTCATACTGGTCACAAATTAGAGGATAATTATTTTACTTAAAAGTTTGTCCTTATCAAAAACCTTGACTTCAAGATTAAAAAAAATGAAAAATGTTTAAAATTCAGTCATTTAATTGTTATATGGGTAGAAAAAGTACTCTTCTTTTTAAAGATAAAGATTATTTAATTCCATGCAATAATATTTTTATTTGTAATTGCATTACAAATAATGTTACTATTGTTGTTATTTGTCATTTTCATAATTGAAAATGCGCTGGAAACAGAATAAAGTGGCTATAGTTTGTATTTTAAGAGATTCAAAATTATCTATTTTCGATGTCTTCGTTGAAAACCGGGACATTTTGGCATCCAAAAAAGTTTCTTCGGCGCAATGGATTCTATCTCCGGAAAACCGGGATGCCTGGCAACCCTAGTGAGTGTCAGCCATGGCTTTGCTATTTCAGCACCCCATTTATTTAAGCAATTGAGCACAGGGGGGAGGGGGGGGGTGGATTGAACCCAGATCTGCATGGAGTAGTAACTATGCCCGAGGTACTGCTTAACTTAAATGATTGGAGAGTCAACTATAGTTTGCACGTTATGAGTTGTAAATTTTGACAGCAAGGGAAAATCCGAAAAATTAGGGTGGGGAGCCAATGAGAAGTCAGGATTTTGAATTCTAGAAGGTCGGGCCAACTAGGCAAACAAAAATATCACTGGCCCACCCACCCCTCCCACAGGCCTAGTGGCTTTATTTTCTTCCTCATTTAGGTTGGCCGATCTGAGTGTCAAAAGTCACAACATGTCATGCGCATACATTACACTCCTATTACGAGCTACTAGGCCCTTAATTGGATAAGCCTTAAAAAAAAGCATTTTCTTCAAATATAACAGCAACTTTAACCTAGATTACTTTACTGATTCTGGACGAGTTTAACTATAGTACCAAAGTTTAAATCTGAAGCTCCTATAGTTTCATATTTCTAAAAATTGTTCCCAGATAAATTAAAGAATAAATTCCTAGCACCAACTAATTTTTCCGATGGCAAAAAAAAAAATCATTATAATAAAAAAAATAAATAAAAAATACACACACAAGACCACATTTGAAAGGATAAAAAATTGCATAAGATATTAGATAAATAAATATATATAAGTTAAAAAAATAGAATAAACCTCACTTTTCACTAGCTGATTTACTAATCACATATTTTCCATGTTGTACATTGTGTATGTATCATTAAAAAAAAAAAAAAAATACATAAAAAAATAAACAAATATATGTAAAATGAAATGAACTATATTAATTTAATTAATATTAAAATTAAATAACATTGTCAAATTAATTTATCGCATTCAAATAATCTTTTGTTTTTTTGAAAACCTTAATAATTAATGAAAAATAGAAGTTATTAAAACAGGCTTTAAATAAAATTAAAGAGCACACATTTTAATTTTAACAAAAGTTTTTTCCCAAATTTTAATAAACTTTATGTTCTTACACAAGTAAATGATCAATTAATTTATATTTTTTATCAATAAATTTAAATTTAGGAAACAAAAACTTGTGCATTTTATTGTGACTTGACAGATCAAATTATAAAAAACAACAAAATATTTAAATTGGTAAGTGGATTGAAACTTACCTAAAATTTGTAGATTTTTTTAAAGTGGGTGGGTATCCAATAATTTTTGATCACTCGGAACTTTTATGAGCCAAAAAAATAATTAAAGAACCACCTTATGGGCGAGCTCCAGTTTCATTTTTTGGCTTACGAGCGTAGGAATCTGACTTCCGGTGGCTTTAAAAATTGATTTTAATACTTTCAAACTAAAGGAAAGTTGGTATTCCTTTTTTATAAGATAAAACACAATAACAAATTCTTATATAAAATATTTTTTTTATATAAACAGAGACAAAAAAAAAATCTGAACTTTTACATTTAACAATTAACTAAATAAATTTGAAACGGAATGATGATCAATAGAAAATGTTGGGTTTTTAAAAATACAACAACTATAAATTGTACAAACGCTTTTTAAATAATAAGTTAGTATATCAGCCTTATGAAGATAACACAAAAAAGACACAATCCTGAAAAACAAAAAAAAATCATTGAGTGATGTAGGTGGACGTCAAAAAATAAGTTACATTTTAGCAAGAGCTGGACTTGAATTGTCCTTCAAATTCTAGAAATTTGAGTTTAAAAACTTTTTTATTTATTATATAATATACAACAGTTCATTAGATTTAATCCCCAGAAAAAGTCAACTGATTATATTATAATAATTACGGTTAAAGATATTTTTATGAAGTGTTATAATTTATTAATTTCTGTTTGACTCGACCCACATTCACTCTAACACACTTACCTGTAATTAGAAGCTAAAATCTTATTAGTTTAAAATTAAAAATTAGACTCCACCACCCAAACATGTTATCTTTCGTACCCAGGCTATAATTTAAAACCGTATATATTTAACAAGGAAAACATCACCGGGAGGGACCAATTATAATTATTTGTATTTTGTCCTTTTAAAGGTAATATTTTGTATTTAAATCAAAATTTATTTCTAATTATATTTCAAAATTGGGAAAAATAGTGAGGACTGATTGAGTACGCATTAGAAACTTTTTCGTTTTCAAAATACATTAAAAAAAAATTTTAATCAGGTTATTTTTAAAAATTGTACTAATTAAATAGACTAACTTTAAGAAAACCACGTAGACTAACGTTAATAAGACTATAATAACTGTTCACGTTAATAATTTAATTTTAACTTTAGTTGTTAATTAATAGTGACACACCAACTGTTAGATTACTTTATTTTTTCTACCTACACAAGTTGGCAACAATATTGTTGAAAAACAATAATCTTCTATTTAACAAAATACCTACAAGTATATAAATTAATTCAAAATATGTTAATGCAATTTTTTAAAAAAGGTCATTATTTATTTATTTTTTATCCCAATAAATTTTGTACATATGTATTTGATTTATTTTGAGGGTGTTAATTAATTGTTTTGTGCAGTATTATGTTTACACTTTGTATACACATACATTATGTTTAAATGTAAACTGCTTCTTTGTCGAACTCTATTTAAAAGAAATAGCAATACTCTACTATTATATCAATATTTGAGCAAATAATACATTTTTACATTACCTTCATCGTAAAATGTACATTCAAAAAGGAAAAGAGTAAGGAAAAGTGTAAACCTATATTTCCACAACCATTTTTAATATAACTGAAATTAAGTCCACTCGACTTCTTTTAACATTTTATGATTTATTACAATTAATAAATTCCTTTAAAAAATTGTAGTTATTTTTATAGTAATATTAAAAAAGGTAAAATTTGTTTTACTATTATTAGTAATATGATGTACACAAGAAGAATCAATAAATGATTATGGCATTTCAGTTTTATTTGAAGTTTAACATATTATTTCAGTTTGATAGTTATTGTATTAATTTTCTAAAAAATAACTCCTAAATAAAATAATAAATCCATTAAAATTTTAGAAATTATTTCTCTGCATTTCCATTTTGTGGTTAAATTTTAATTAGTATCATAACAATAGCCTAAACATAAGTAGCTTGTAAGTTGGGCAGGGTTTGAAAAAAATTGTATATAAATTGTAAAAATCTTGGGCATTTAACTCTTCACATTCCAATTGATATAAAACCTTGGGAATAATCGTATTAATAGCAATTAACGGTGTAAGCAAAAAATAATTGTTTGTCTTCCAGGACATATGTTTAATTTATAATACACTTGAAAAAAAAAAAAAAAAAAAAAAAAAATATGAGGTCAAAGCATGCCTTATAAATGTCTTCTACAAATTTAAGCAAAAGCAAGAAGCTGCCACTTCCTTTTGTAATGTTATTGATTTAATTTAGTTAAAGTGAAAAGCATTTATTTATATATATAAACAGTATTTTATCACAATGGAGGCTCAGTTGTTATCATGGCATTCATTGCATTGATAATTAAAAACAATTAGGCAACTTTGTAATCGATAAAAATAATTTAAAACTATTTCCTAATAGTCTCTTGGAATTCAACATTTTTACAGCTAAGAAAAGTGTAATGAAACTTTCCTTTAAGTTTTTTTTATTTAAAAAAATTAAGATGACAAAAAAATAAATTAGTATACAAACCGTAAAAACACAGCCCACAAAGCTCAAGACTAAATTTCAGGGTCAGAAAATAAGGAAATATCGATGACACATTTTAAAAGCCATTAAATTAATATTTAGAGAAAGGTTTTCTCTTGACAAATATATTTTTATTTTTGTCTCAAAGTGGGCTGTGAAATTAATAACAGCTGCAATCTTCCGATGAAGGAGGTTCGGTGAAAAAATTAACTTGACTTCTTTCAGACGTAGAATTTTTTTGAGAGCTAAAAAGAAATTTATGTTTCCAGGATATTTAGTGTATGACACGGGAGTAAACTGTACTTTTTGCAGTTTTTTAAACAAGGAGACATAATGAACCCAATATTACCCTTTCACAAGGCGATCCACACAAAGAAAGGTCAAATTTGGCACTTGAGAGGGACTAATATAAATTTAAATTATTTTTACACTTTTAAAACAACACTAAATCTCGTGAAATTCCCTAAAAAAAATGTGTTTTACCCTTAGAGAAGAATAACTTTTTTATTAATAAAATAAATATTTGTTTATGTTGAAAACACCTATGTTTCTACTATGATCTTATTAATTAAAAAAAAAAACTTGACAGAGATACAATCTAACATGAAAACTGTCTCTGGGAAAAGGGAAATTAATAATTCATACGACGGAACAATGTCCTTCAAGATTAAGCATGTTAGCAAATTTCAGAATGCAGTGTCTAATATTGAGGCTTTTTGAGGAGGAAAATGGTAAAGACTATTATTTGAGCACATGACTTTCACATCCCACGCTAAATTCTAATCTAAATTGGAGCCCTAACTAAGTGGAAATAAAATATACCGAACAGGTTTGGGAAAAGTATCTGTTTCCAGGGGAAAACCTAAGTGTTAATGATAGAGTGCCTGCAGTTGAGAGATTAGTTTGATATGATAACAAATTCTTACTTTAATTTCATCGTCAAAATTTACTTTATTTAGCAGTATTGAGTAGGATTCACTCTTCAACAGTTCAATTTATTTATTTAAAAAATTGAACGTTGTGGCTTCTAGAACTGATAACTACTTAAGGACAAAGTGGATTTTTATTAAAATAAATTAATTGGCATCCACTTTTCACTAAAGAGTTCTAAAAAACCAGACTTTTACTATTCGATGGTAAAAGGAATTAGGTGACAAGTTTCCACCGTCCATATTTACAAATGCTCTGTAAATTTTTTGCTGTTGAGATTTTTTTAAATTTCTCTTATAGCAATTTTGAAAAATATCCAACATCAATTACATAGAACATGAGAACGGTGGGGAAAAAAATTAGAATGATAAAAAAGGACAGTGGAACAAAAAAATTGGTTTTTAAAAATGTTTCCATTTATTAAATAAGAAAAAAAAGAAGTAATATATTATGAGCACATAATTACGTTTATTAACATTTCATCATGTTAAAATAAAAGCAATCTGTACAGCCCCCGAAAACACTTGGAAGGACCAAGTCGAGGGCCGTTACACACAAACATAGTTTTAACATCACATTTTTTACTTTTATCATTTAAATAAAAAGAAAGAAAAATATAAATAAATAAAACAAAAAAATCTTTATCCAACAAATTTAAAAGTTCTAATTGAATTAGAAAATACTGACTCTTTGGGGGAAAAAATCAACTCCGTTTTAGAAATTGGAGTTTCTATTTTTCCCGGCTTTGAAATATCAATTATCAAACTAACAACTATAAGAAACATATTATATAAATTAATTGTTAAATTCCATAAAGTAAAATCTTTTTTTATTATTTATTTTATACAATGAAAATTATAATTCTAAATTCTAAAGAAATAAATAATTTATATTATCATAACTAATATCTAACTGCACATTTATTTTTAATTTAATTATCTTAATTGATAAACGAAAAAAAAGTTAACCAACATAAGTATACAAGCAAAATATTTTGCTTTATGTTGAATTAAAAAAAAGAAAAGAAAAAAAAGGAGAGGAGAATTTATAAGTATATAAGTATAAATATAGAAGTATTAATATATCAGTATAATTTTCTTGAATCTAAAAACGTTATTTGTAGTGGCTTTTAGGCCCAAAATTATAATAAGAAATAATTATGAAATCCGGTATCTCTGAAGGAGCACAAACTTTCGCTTATACATATATGAATTTAGGAAAGGGAGAGAAATTTATCCTTAATGAAAATACAAAAATGTCAAGATTTCATTACCGATAAAAAATAAATAACAGATAAGAAACACGCACGTCAACAAAAATTACACAGAGAAAATCAATTACACTAATTTTCTAAATTATTTTTTTAGTAATATATATATATATATTCTTATTATAAATATTTGATTTAACTACTACTTGAATTTTTATTTAAACTACTTAGAATCTTAAGTAGGTCTAAATATAGTGTCGATCATTTAAAAAAAAAGAAGAGAAATGATTTCAATAATGAGTTTATTTGATTTGAAGAATAATTTTACCTTTTTTTCATGTTTTGGTTTGAATAAGTAGAGAAAATAATAACGGGGTAGAGTTTGGTTTTGATTTCTTTAAAAATGAAATGGATAACAACCCAGGTAAGAAAAAGAAAATCCGTTAGAGTTAAAAAAAAAGAGGTAAATTCTCACTTAGTGTTGAACGAGGTTGAAGATCTAAGAATACTTTATCCAGGGGGGTCCTTGTTCGAGCCAACCTGAAACAAACCACCCACAATAACTAAGTCAAATCAAACTCCAGCTAACTTTCTCAACTTCGCCTATTCAAAAGAATTTATTTGTGACAACATTTAAACATTCACATACCTATCAAAGTATTAACAAGTTATAACTACAATTATAAAATTGTAGTGGCCTACTGAGATTAATTCAGAGAATTAGAGGGTAAAACGTCCTTACATGTTATCTTAGAAGAAAGGAAACGAAAATCAGACATTCTAGTTTTGTTTTGGTTCTTGATACCTTGCACTAAATCTATTCAGTTAACTTTTAATATTTTTTGAGTTATTTTCTGTTTAAGTTCTGAAGAGTAAATCAACAATGCCAACCGAATGTTGTAAAAGGAACTGGACTCAAAGTCTAAACAGTCAAAGAAAGTAATGCAAATTTTGCAAGAAAATATAAACTAGAAGAAGGTATACGAGCTATATCAGTAGCGTGGGAATAATTTTAATTTGTTTAAAAACATTATTTACTTGAAATATAAACATATATCACCTAATGATGTCATTTAATGTAATTAATAATACCTCATACATTTTTAATGATTTAACATTTATTTGCAGCAGTTTCTCGGGACCGTACTATCACAAAAATTAAGGATTAACTGTATGATAAATTAGAATTTAACTGTATGATGAATTTAGAATGGATTCTAATACAGTATAACCGCTATTTTTTATACACTTACATTTGCATGTATCTATGTTAACTGAAATAATAATAATATCTCTACATCCAGCACATTAGCATTTGTAATGCTAATTTAAGGTAATTTAGAATTGTAACACAACAATAAAGGCAGATTAACACTAACGTCTTCTATGTCTTGTAACATCAGACAGAAGACATATTGAGTAAGCAGCCCGGTGTATGCAAAGTTTGATGAGGCCTTTAACCTTATCATCAAATCTTCAATCGGCTGTTTACATGCCCCCTTGATTTAAGAAAAAAAGGTGACCAATTTAGTTGGAATTTTGTATAAATATTGCTTTTTAAATGCTCAGATCAAGTTCATTGGACAGCAGTATTCAACCTCACCTCCACACTCCTACAAATGCAAATTATAAAACAAGAATAAGTAGTGTAGATACTCCCTTAGGTCTGAGGAGACAACATTTACGATAAATCATCAGGTGTAAACCAAGCTTAAATTCTCTACTATTAAAACAATACAATAGTTTTATCTGTAGTGTGGGGGGGGGGGACTCTAAATGACAACCCTTTATTTAGGGTGGATAGCTAATCTGAATATGTCGAACAAAAAGTTATTAGAGCTGTACCTACTTATCTATACAAGGTCAAAAATCAATTATAAAATTAAAAAATAATAAACACACAATACTTACAAGAAAATCAGATTGAGGACAGGTAGTGTAGTAGTTTAATTTGAGGGGTTAGTTTATGCTGTGGCCGCCGGGGGCTCTGCCATCTGGACGTCATTACTGCTGTCACCAGCAGCATCTGCACTAATCTCCTTAGTCTCCTCCTTGGCCTCTTTATTAGTCTCCTTGGCCTGCTGATTAACCACATAATTTACAATATAGATATTAATAATTCTAGTAATTGATCCCAAGTTTTGCAATGGAAATAATCAGTGATAGCACTCTTTCATGAACAACTCAAAATTTGTATAAATAATGAAGGTTCAAGACTAAAATTCCACTGTAATTCAGCAAACAAACTAAAAAAGATTACACTGACTGAAGTGACCTGACTAACTGAACCCACCTCTAGTCAAATCAAGATTACTCCAAAACTGATATGTCCATTTTAGGGATGCATTTTCAATTTAGAAAAACCATTAAAACTGAGTTTGATTTAAACTGATTAATTTTGATCCTAAGTTTAAACTCTACCTGGTATTTTCAATTCACATATTCACTAGGTTTAGGGAAAAATAATATTTTAGTTATTAGTAATAATAATGCACCATTAGAAAATTCCAATGTGATTGTTACCCTTAAAAGACTGAAAGTATTAAACAATTAAAACCGTAGTTTAAATATAACTCAGTTTAATCCCAGAATCCCAGTTGAATGGAGAACAGTCTTCAGTCGTTTCAATATCTATACTGAAGCAGATGTTTTTTTGTTTTTTTTAATTTCTGGACAGAGCAGGAAAAATTAAAAAAAAAAAAAAAAAAAAAAAGTGGGAGAGCCAATGAGAGCTCAAGATTATGGCGGCTAGTAGGCCAAGCAAACTAGAAAAAAAAAAATCACTGGTGAAGGACAACCGCCTAGTACTTTATTTATTCCCTCACATGGGTTAGCCAGTCTGAGCTTTCGGGATTTAATAACATCTCGACTTAGACTTCAGTTTAACTATGTATAGTTAAACTGAAGTCGAGATGTGCCTTATAAACAACAGAATTCCTAAAATGCGTTCCAATAATAAATAATAGCAAATATATTGTGTGGCAAATGATCTAAATCATCAATCTTCATAAATTAGTTTGAAAGCTTCCTGATGTTCAGGTATTTAATTGGCCACAAACAACGATAACACAACAGTTAACAGTAAATCTAAATCAAAATTGAAAGACTATACTAAGAATATTGATTCCTGTTAGTCACTTATTCATTAGTACAACCTCTGCAGCTTGATAATAACCATTTCAAAATGAGAGAAAAGGTGTGGTTCTCACAATCGGAAGATTACTTGTTACAGATGAGATTCTCATACCACTAACAACTAAAAGAATAAATCATCAATAAAACAAGTCTAACTAGAAGTTGTAATTGTCTCTTACTACGTATTAAGGGACTTGAGGAACTAACAGCTGCATTGCTAGTAGTCATATATTAACAGACATTTTTCAATAATAATCTAACGAGAATTGATATGACAACTCAGAACGACGACATTTTGCTGGAAGGGAAAAGTAAACATTGAAAATGGTACAAGTAATTGAATAGAGTATTGACCTGAGTTTTTTGGTTGCCAATATGTTCCAGCTTGGCTGCGGTGGCCATGGATTTGACCTTCTCCTCCTGATCCTTAAATGCTTTCTGTGCGTCGGCATCGTCCTTCTTCTCTTCCGCCGCTTTCTTTAGCTCTTCCATGGTGGCCATTTCTTGTTTGATGGAGTCGTTGATCCAGGCACCTTTTAGCAGGTCATCTTCCTTGGGGGTCACTCCGTTCTTCCTGTTCTGCGGTCGCCTTCCACCACCCTACACCGTACCATATTGTACTAGCACCGTATATACTACCCACAACCCCGTAAAATAATTTACACAAAACACTACAGACTCAATAAAGTATATGAAACATGGAAAATATGTGTGTAAAGTGATTAGTCAAGTGCCTTCCTACAGAATAACATTAAGCTAGTGATAAGAACGTTTACATAATGATTGAGATGCTGCTGACAGTGTCCCGTACATCTAAGTTTTAATCTGGCGTAGGCCAAACTAATAACAACCTTAAGAGGTTATATTGTTAAATTAGTGCGGCGGCGACAACTGCTCGAGCACCCGACTACAAGCTAAGATATATAGACAAAATAACTTACCCCGAATCTCTTTCCTTTGCCTTTTCCTTTCCTAAAGTTACCCTTTCCCAGCCTCTTCATCGGGCCACCGGGGCCCATACGACCCGGGGGCATCATGGGGCCCATTCTGCGGCGTCCCATAAACGGGGGTGGCCTTGGAGGCAAACCGTGTCCGTGACCCATCAAAGGAGGCGGCCCCATTCCCATCAGAGGAGGCGGAGGTCCTCTGACCAGCGGCGGAGGCGGCATAGGAGGGCCCATGGGAAGCGGCCTCATCAGCGGGGGCGGGCGCCTCGGGGGCGGTAATGGAGGTCCGTACCCCTGTCTCCTCGGTGGAGGGCCCCTCGAAGAGTTCGCGGGCGGCGGACCGAAAACGGGCAACTTACCCGGTGGAAACAGCGGCTTGGGTTCCTGACGACCCATACCTCCTCGCCTTCCGCCTCCCCGACCGCCTAGCTTCACCATAGTAATCGATTTACCGACGAAAATACTAGACAAGTTATTGAAACAACACTGTAAATAACAACTTTTAACACTTCTCTACTCGAATAAACTATAACAACGCTAATAAAGAATTAAATACCGCAAACAGAAAAAATACAGGCACACCACCGAAAGCTAGAAAGACGCCATTAAACAGGAAGCAATCGCAAAAAGTAGCGTGCTTAGGTTAACAAACTAAATTTCCCTAAACTTTCAGGTTAACCTCGGACTAAAAAATCAATACTATAAAGTTTTCTAAAGAAACACTGTAGAATTCTAACCAAAGATCTGTGTATCTCTTCAAGGGGATTGCGTTCTTTACTTTAGTTTTCAGTTCGAACTTTGTTAGTACATAGTTAATGAAACACCCGTTAGAAACCGCAATTAACGAAGATTGATAATTTTGATTTCTATTAAGGGGACTTTTTACTTTTCAATTTGATGTAATATTATAAAATATTAATAGTTTTGGGCTAATTCATATTGTAAGTGCTAGAGAAATTTCCTAAAGGGTGGTTAGAGGTGGCTCTAAATTTCGGCCCGGCACGTACAACATGAATTTACAATTTTCAATTTACCATAAGTTTTGAGTAGGATTGAGAAAAAGCTACTAATAAGTAACACAATAATAATAATAATAATAATTACAAGATAAAAATAAATTTTTATATACTACGTTTTTAAATTTTGTGTCATAAATCATAAATTTGAAACCCCTCAAAATGAAGATCGTAAATGTGGGTCATGTCAAAACAAACAAAATAACTTGCGGATTTTTTCCGAACTAACTTTCTATAAAGCAAAATTTGCTGAAAACGAATTAAATTCTGCTGAAAGATGGCTAAAAGTATTAAAATAATGCATTGTCATCGTGTTCTGAGCTATTCTAAAAGTTTCAAATGTCTAGCTACTCGGGAAGTTAGTTAAAAATCGATTGCAAGATTTGTATACACAAACAAACAAAAAAGCAAGCTAATAAAAACGTAGTAATAAAAATAAACCGGACATGGGGCGTCTCGGAACTTTTTCTCACTAAATGAATCCAAAATGGAGGCAAGTATTAAGTAGAAATAAAGAGGAATAAGGAATTATTCATCTTATGGAAAGGTATAATTGGTGCGAATTTCAGCTCAATCGGAAAAATACTTTTGAATTAATTTACCTTTGAAGTTTCAAGATTTAAAAAAGAATAAATAAAATGGCTACCAATTACATTTTATCCTGCATCCTTCATCCATTTCCTATACTCTATAATCTTCATAATCCAAATAATTCAAGGGCCAAGAGACTTTAGAAGAGTGTTTTGATAGAAATGTAGAAAATTATAATTTTAAAGGAAATGATATGTCTGGTACAGGGATGGGGAGGTAGCGTCCGGCTCGGGAAAACATACCAGTGGCGCCATACTATCTAATGAGTATCCTCCCATCTCATCAATCAGCGGGGCCCGCTTCCTGAAAACTTATTCTTTGTCACCTATATCATAAGTACAAATGTTCATATTTTAGTAAAGTGGTGGTAAAAATATCACAATTTGTTTAATTTTTATTTTATAATGCGACAACTAAAGCTACAATAAAATAGTGGTAAATTTGTGATAAAATAAAATAGGCACCAAAAATTGCATGTTGATTCCAAAGATATAAGGAACTATTGAATTGCTTAGCTAGAATACTTGCACTTGTTTTCTCAGTAAAAAAAAGTCAAAGGAGGAAAATAATCAAAAGTGATCCAGCAGAAAATCGTATTTTTAGGGTGTGCTGACGGATACCCACCTTCTGCCGCCTATGTGTGTCGTGTTTCTAATCTTTTTATCCTTATTATTATTTCATATTCCTACAGGCACTTTTACTTTACTCCATCTAAGTCCCTACATTCAATATCCAGGTGTTTAACACCTTTATAATTATAATCTCAGTTATTTTTATTTTCAGTTTAAAATATTACCGAAAGTCCGGATTAAATGAAATCAGTTTTAAAATGTCTGTAAAAAAAAAGTTTTAGTAGGGTAAAACTATTAAAATCGAGGTTTTTATGGTAAATATGATTTTGATTAGTCTCCAAAAACATGCTTGTACAACGGTCCACTATTTAAGTTGTTTTTTTTAAACAAAAATACCGGGTATTCCTCATCGTGTCGGTACGTAGGAATATTCACCTATAAACTATACTAGGAACAATTTTAAAAATTGTAATAGACAGTAAAAGCAGAAACTCAATTACAGTAAAGTCTCGCTTATCCGGACCCCGCTAGTCCGGACATCCGTATAATCCGGACAGGCTAAAAACTATGTACAATTTGGAACCAGGGCTAATTCAGATTTATGAATTGTTAAGATTACCGAAGTTTCTGCTTTTATTGTCTATTAAAATGTATATAAAATTGTTCCTAGAATAGTTTACAGGTGTACATTCCAACGTTCCGACACGAGGAATACCCGGTATTTCTGTTAAAAATTAACAGATTTAGAATAAATAAGAACATCGACAAATCTCTTTTGGTTCCATAGAAATGTAGGGACGGAAGATATAAAGGTAGTGTATTCCAGGAAATACAATAAAATACGAGTAAGATGGTGAGAGAGTTTTAAGAAACACGTAACGGGGGCTCAACGCAGTTCCGTGAAATTTCGCCAAGCCGCGTGTGTATAATGTCTCAACTTTTTGTGAATTGATTAGCCGTTGCTCGAATTTCATATCGGAACACAGCTTGGTTCCCTGGAAGTTCCTTCTATACCTGCACCTGCTTAGTAGATAGTAATTTTATTTTAATTCGTTTGATATTTGGACTGGTGACAGAACAGTCCTAAAATAGTGAACACATACGTTGTACAAGTATGTTTTTGAGACTAGTAGAAGTGACTTTTACGATAATAACATCGATTTTAATAGTTTTTCTCAACTAAAACATGTTTTATATTATATTTTAAAACTGATTCCGTTTAATCCGGACTTTCGGTAATCCGGACTGGGTCCGGTCCCGTCAAACCCGGATTAGCGAGACTCTACTGTATCTTAACAATTCATAAATCTGAACAGGCCCTGGTTCCAATTTGTACATAGTTTTTGGCCCTTCCGGATTATACGGATGTCCGGACTAGCGGTGTCCGGAAAAGAGAGGCTCTACTGTACCTCTAATCTAGGTGATATAGTGTGCATTGTGCATAAAAGTCAACGACTAACAATAAGCTAGAAATTTGTATGAGTTAATATTTTAGTGTCCTCCAAGAATACGTGATCATCAGAGTTGGTCGGCGGGACATAGCCTGGCAATAAGCGGTTAAAAAAAAACCACACTGGTGAAGAGCGGCAATGTTCGTCCATTTTGGTGGATTTTCATGATCCAGAGTAAAATTATTTAGTAGACCAAATTGAAGTTGATGTTAGTTTGTCACTTGATGGATGACTGCAGTGGCGTAACTATGGGCCCGCACGGGCCCGCATTACAAGGGGCCCCCAAATCAACGACAAGGGGGGCCCCCAGTTATAAACGCAAGAGGTTTTTTTTTTTGCTCATCTATTTTCAATTTTGATTGGTGAGGGCCCCAAAAAAGTTCTTGTGGGGGGGCCCCCAATGCCCTAGCTACGCCACTGGATGACTGATCTAAATCAAACAAACTAACATGAACTGGATTTTTGGTCAACTAACTAATTTGTACTCAGGATTATGAAAATCACTTTGTCCGCCAAAATGTGGGGAACTGCATGAACTTAAAAGGTTCTTTACTGTAATAAATAAGGAATAAAAATAATAATTCAATAAATAATATTTTTATTTTTTAACAAAACAAAATTAACTAAAAAACACCGTTTTGCTTTTTTAGTAAATTGTTTAAAAAAAAAGTTACTCATGATTAAATTAATCAAAAAATATTTATTATTAATAAAAAAATAAAATATTGAAACAGTATTTATAAATATTCGCAATTAACATTTTTTTAATTTTCTTTTTTGTATTTTATATTGTAGTATTTTTTTTTTTTTAAATGTATATTAATTATTTAAAATCTAAACTCTGCTCATAATTATTTAACAATTAAATAATAATTGTGGTAATAAAACCATATTTTTTTCTAAAAAAAAAGAAGCAATACACTACTCAACAAAATTGTCACATACCTTTCTCAAAGTGAAAAATGTTAATATTTACAAAATTTCCCAATACATTATAATTCAGATTTCACAAATAAAATAAATATGAAAACAACATCAAGTACTCTTTGTTATATTTAAAAAAAAAAAAAAAATAAAAATAAATAAATATATATATATATATATATATATATATATATATATATATATATATATATATATATATATATATATATATATATGTATGTATATATATATATATATAATAGAATAGCTGCAAATTAAAAATGAATTTAAAACTTTGATAGGTTTTGAGGAGAATCTAGAAAGAGATTTAAAAAAAAACTATAACTAGAAAAGAAATGCGTGGAGGAGTAGTGTGCTTTGAACCTTATAACAACATTCAATATTGAAGCCTAGATATTGCCCACATACTTGTGGATTTGGCGTCTAAATTTCTGTGGTTATAAAACTCCCCTATACTGCCTACACCCAGCCTTATTCATAACATCAACTAATAGCTTTAAGAAACCAAACATATTTAATCTTTTAAAAAGGGTATGCGTTAATTGTTTTGAGCAGTATATTTTACATGATATTGTAATAGTAACGGAAATAATAATTATTGAAAAAAAATAAATATAAACTTATATATTTTATAAATTTTAAATATATATTGTAAGTCAAAAAAGTCGGGTAAAATTCTACATAATATGGCCATTATCTTGAATCAAGATAGCAGATTCAAAAAAGATTTTAGCGAGTAACTAGGTGGTATGAGTAACCTACCTACAAAATGTCATGGTCATAGTCATGTACCAGTGGTTTCAGAGATACTGTGATAAGTGATCGAGTGAGTGAGTTAGTCAGTCAATGGTATTTGGATTTTATAGATATAATTTTAAGTATTTATAAACAATCTTTATAGAATAATTTATTTTTTAAAACTTCATTAACCTGTCTCAAATTTTATTCAAATAATAAATTTAATGGAGTAAAAAAGGTGTTATAATAAAATGTATAGGTATAAATGACCATAGCAGTTAGACAACCCCAAAATATTAAAATAAATAAATTTTATATCAAACTGTATTCGCTCTATTTTAAATTTACTTATTTTTTTTACATGTAAACAAAAATAATTAAAAATAATAATAAAAAAATAAAACTTATTCTTAATGTTAATGCTATATAGTAGCGGCAAAAAAAAAACACAATTCAAAGACTTATTGACATTTAGATTAAATATTATATATATATTTTTAAAGGCAATTTTACCTATTTACATTACTTATCTAAAAAAATACATCATTCATCTCGCTAGGAGCTCAAAAAAGTAATATGTTTTAATATTTATTTTCTGATAATAACTGGGATATACAATATTTACAAAATAAAATAGTTTTGTTACAATTAAATTTAATTCTAATTATTTTAGTTTCTTTATATTATAATTTTTCTCTCAATATAATATATATATATATAACGTTTTAAGGGTAAAAGAGGGCTAATTTTGTCTGAGTGCCTTAGATTTAATTTTTTTTTAAGAAAGATTTTATTGCACATTATTATTTATTTTGGATGGAATAATGGCATTGGTGTAATTATTTGTTAATTACAACTGCAAAAGGAATATATAATAGTAGAATAAATAAAAATAAAATCTTCTTATAATAATACAACAAACTCACAACTAAATCAGATTTAAAGGGTTTAGTGTAACCATGATCCTAAAGGCACTGGATACTTTTCCTCGGCCTTCCATGAATCAAGGTCGAGGTCGGGGTACAATCCTGTGCCTAGGCACTTTGATTTACATGGCTCACTATTGATTATACCATATTAATTTTGAACTTTTCAAATTTTCAAAACTAAAATGGAAATAAATTTTGAATGGGAGCCCTTCACACATCAATGTGCAGTTGAAGCCAATACTGTGAGATCAATAGTAAGCCATGTAAACCAACGTGCAAAGAAAATATAAGTAAAGAAACAAATAAAATAAATAGTAAAAATTAGAGTTAAATACACTGCCATTTGTAGTAGAGACCTCTGACATACTCAAACTGATCCTTAGGTCCTATTCACACAAAGATTATGAAATTCGATTGGTGGATGTGATTGAAAAAAGTATTAAGATTCTTAATAGAATCGAGGCCTTCTCTAGTGGCTGAATTTGAGAATTTCAAACAGAATTGTAGTCTGAACATGTCGTCTAAGGCAGTGGCGTATCCAGCGGCTAGGTCTGGAGGGGGCACATTCTAAGTCATCTTAGATTGGGGAGGAATTCGTAGTGGAAACAAGAAAAGGGAACTACTTATTCAACAAAGCAGCTCCCCCCCCCTCCCCCAAAAAAAATCTCCACGCCCAAGTAACAATAACTGTTTTAGAACGTATTTGTTAAGAAAATGTTATGCTAATGCTTACTGCAGTACAACATCTTACTGTAAGTCATGGGTGTCGTCTGCAGTTAATTATTGGGGGGGGGGGCATCCATGACGGGGGGTCCTTCCCCGGAAAATTTTGAAAATATGGCCCTTCAAAACAGCGCTTTTATGCATATCTGAGGTGAAATTGAATATGAGGTGAATGTAAAAATGTAAAATACGGCGTATTTTTTTTTAACTCTATCGGGTCTGGCCCCCCCTGGATAAGCCACTGGTCTAAGGCACCAATTTCCTCTTTGTTTCGTTTGAATCTTTCCATAGTGAGTGTTATCGGATTATCTCGAATCTCTAGTGTGAATAGGGCCTTGCAGTTTATCATTATTACAATTTAAAAAATCACAATATTCCCATATAACTTATTTTAATTTTATTTTAGTTGGGATTATTGAAAACATTAAATAATAATTCTACATGCTACACTTGAAGGCATTACTTTGTCTTTAAATGTATTAGTATATATACATTTAATTTTTATTTACCATTAATTTTTTTCCATAATCTTGTTTAATTTAAATCAAGGGAAAAGCTAATATTGCAATGTACCCTAAAATTGTTAGCTGACATTTATTTTGATATACCTTTTATTATCTCAAATTATTTAATAGTATCAAATTATCTATTCTTTTAATTTGTATTTATTGTTTAAATATATAATATATATATATATATATATATATATATATATATATATATATATATATATATATATATATATATATATATATATATATATATATATATATATATATACATATATATATATATATATTATTTAAATTATTTTAACTCCACCATTTAGCTAGCAAACAGTAAGGCAATATGAAGTGGCTTACAATGATATTGACATTGACTTGTTACAATATACATGATAAATATAAAATTAAATATACACCATGTGATTAAATAGGCTATGACACTACATGATGTTATTGAGTAGCTTGTGACGTTGAATTGATGGAAGTTACTCGACATAACACAAAGGGACTTGATGCGGCACTAACATCCTATATGACGTTAAGTTAATAAGATACATAGTAAGTAGACACTACACCAAGTGCCAGAAGGTTGTTTGGCAACCCTTAGGCTTAGGCACTTGAGCATCAAGCAACTTATGACATTTGGTTATTTAATGAGATATGGAGCAATTAGATACTACACTATAAGGGACATAATATAGGTAGTGGCTTGGCAACACATGCTGTGACATCAATAAATTTGTGGTGTTCAGTTACTAGATTTAATATGAAGTTGAGATAGCCCACTAAGGTAAAAAATATTATCGATTACATAAAAATCAATGGGTTAGAGATGTTTTCTTGAAGACATTCAAGTAGAGTGTAAAGTGGTTGACCAAGTTGTTACAGATACACCAAGTTAAATTGTCAAATTGAGTTGATTATACCAAATTCAATCACCACACATCATATTGCCTCAATGAGCATAATCTTTAAGGCAGTTTTCAAAGGACTTACAATATTATTATTAAAATTTTTCACATGAAAGATAGACGGACTTATGCCTCCCTAGAGGGAAAGCTCTTGTGTCTTCTGTCCCCTGTATTTTTAGTGTGAATACCGCCTTACGTTTAATTGATTTTGTATTATTATTTGTTTTATATATAATATGTGTATTAAGAAATATTTCCATATACATAGTTTTTTTTAATTCTATATTTAATAGAATAAAGCATCTATAATGGGGCTATTTATCTTTCACATTATTTTTATTTTTTTATATTATTACTATTTATCATTATATTTAAATCTAATGAAAAAATAAAATACATTTAATTTTTTTATACATAATATAATATCTTTATTATTATTTGTATAATGTGGATGTTTACAATATTATTTAGCACCACTTTTTTTCTTTTTCTCTTTTTTTTTACTTTAAATTTGAAAACTCATAAATTGTTAAAAAATGGATATAAGTGTAGGGGAGAACGGGGTTGGTTGGGACACTTTTTTGTAGAGGCCGTGAGAGCCACAGTCTTGCATAAACTTTTTCGCTTTTGTGTGATTATCATACATAGAGATCCTAACTAACATAATCCAGACTTACAACCGACATTCTTCACAGACTTCACAAACAACATTGGAACCCATAGTTCCACAATAAGCAACCAAAGTGATTTGTAATCATAAATAAATCCATTACCAGGTAAAAATAGTAGAGACTCTGAAGAATATTTTAGAGGGGCTGGAAGGCTTCCGACGTGGGTCTCAAATTTTACATCAGCTTGCCTCCAAATTGAATTTTTTTTTTTTTTTTTTTAAATCAATGGTGATCAACAAGACGTCAGACCACTTGAGGGATTGAATAGCAACTGAAGGGCTACTGATTTGTCCACCAGAGTTGCTAATCTGACTTTCTTTTCAACCAAACACAGCAGTGTCCAATTCATCCCACTGTCCCAATCAACCCCGCTCTCCTCTATGTGTTAAAATACTTTAAGAAAATACATTCGTTCATATATTCTCTGAAAGTAAGAAAAAAAATTATAAGAACGATAAAGTTAAAAATTGACATTTAACGAGCATATAAAATAAGAAGTTAGTCATTACTTATTTTTTTTTAAAACAAAATATATTTTTAATCAAAGTAGCTACAAAGAAATTATTAAGGAACTTAGGTAATTAATTTTAATATCAATTCGAATAATTAATTATTTTTAAGAATGATGAATTGGGAGAATTAAACTTGAATAATAAACATTTAAAAAGTACATTAGATGAAGAGGAAGGAAAGTAAGAGGTAGAAAATGTTTCTTCGTCCAAAAATGTTGAAATAAAAAATGTATTTTTTATCTATGCTATTCAAAAGAGTTGCTAAGGATAAGGTTATTAATTTATGAACCACAAAGAACAACACTCCGTTAGACATCCTGGGTCTTGTGTAGATGGGAGCATGGAAGAGAAGTGATTTTGCCTTTTTCTCTGAGATTTGCGAGCTCAAAGGAACCTTATTCTTTGTCTAATTAGAAGTTCAAGACATTCCATTCTCTCTAATCTATCATCCCTGGTTTTCAAACATATTCTATAGTCATATAGAAAACATATATATAGTCGTATATTTTACCATGGATAATCAAAACTGAGGATGAAAACCCCGTGGATATCGATATCTATGTATCTTCCTTTCATCAGGACAGCTAGAAAGTCTATAAAAAAAAAATTGTGGTAACAGTTAGGTAGACTACAGTCTTTTCTAGAATATTTTCCATGCTACGCCAATGTTATCTGTAGATACGGATTGCCAATAATTTCATCTTACTTAATGAAACATTAATAATTAAAAGTATAAACTTTGTCTTCTTACTTCATCTCTTTAACACAACTCATAAAATACAACCATAGAAAATAAAATATTAATATAGATGATATACCGTATTGCTTCGAATATAAGACGCCCCCGAATATAAGACGCATCCCGATTTTCGAACCAAAAATCTTGGAAAGAAATTAATGCATCATATATAAACGCTCCTCGAATATAAGACGCACCCCGATTTTTGGAGAAGCAAAAACGGAAAAAAGTGTGTCTTATATTCGAAGCATTACGGTATATTAAATATTGACAAAATAGTTTATAAAATAAATATGTAAGTATAAAAACAACTAATTGTATTACCCAAAATTTTCGAAGATTTATAAGCAAACTAGATTCTGTTTCATTTAATTGTCAAAATTGTTTAGATGGAATCTAGGTTAAACACTTTGTCGATATTATACTTCCCGATATACAATTAAATTAAAGTTTTTATTTTATCTTATAATACTCAGTTATTAAAATACCTAGTTGATTAAGATTGTTTTGTATTTATTTTTATTTATTTTTTTTTTCTTTTATTTGATACATTAATTAAAATTGCATGTTTTATTTTAAGGCCATATATAGTTTCCTGTAAGTTTATTAAGGTATTTTAAATAATTTTACTCTTTTTTAATTTTATTATTTTTATTTTTGTAATCTCTAATCTTTATATTATATCTATATATTTAATATTTGTATAGAAACACAATTCATATTGTTGCTGTAGTATTCAATAAAAAATACATTTGTCAAAATGATTTTTTGCTTGTTTTTAAAGGAACTTGAATTACATAACTTTAACTGCCTGTTTAGAAAATATAATGATAGCTGATATAGAAATTCATGATGTTTAGTTATTTGTTATATGTTTGTGTATACATACTTTAGATTGATTGATTGTAACATTAAAGAAAAAAATAAATTAGATTATATGTTTAGGGTATTTTCTTGTATTATAAACTAAACAAAAACAACATTATAGTCCAGGAGATAGCGTGCAAAAAAGTGTCTGACTAACATCAAGCTAGAATTTTGTATACAAGTCAATCTTTTAGAGCCTTTTAAGAATATGTGGTTGGCTAAGTTCGTCTGCTGGACATAGCTTGACAATAGGCGTTTGAAAGAAAACAAACCGGTGGAGAGCGGCCATGTCTCACCAATTATGGTGGGCAATTTGATTTTAATAATCCTGAGTACAGAATTAGTAAGTAGACTGAAAATCGGGTTGATGTTAGTTTGTCTCTTGACAGGTGACCACGTTGATTTTTAGTAATATTTGAATAACTAATCTATCAAGTGTGAAAATAACATCGACTTGATTTTTGGTCTACTAACTAATTCAGTGCTCAGGATCATGGAAATCACATTGTCCACCATAATTGGAAATACATGGCCGCTCTCCACCGGTTTGTTTTTTTCAAACGCCTATTGCCAAGCTATGTCCCGCAGACGATCTTAGCCGACCACATATTCTTAAAAGGCGCTAAAAGATTGACTTGTATACAAAATTCTAGCTTGATGTTAGTCAGAAACTTTTTAGCACGATATCTCCTGGACTATTAGGTTTAGTTTTTTTTTTTCTTTTGTATTCTCGCCATCTCTGTGCAATTACTACATTCACACATCCGCTAGTTCAAAACTCTGTGTGAATGGAGAATGACAGATCATATCGGTTTAAATTAACTCCATCAAATATACGTGATCAGAAAGGGGGATCGTATTCATAACGCTTATATCATCAGGTCGTGGAGAGGATCGAGATGTCAGGTCATTTTACTCTTTTCCACTTTTTTAGTTGTTTGTTTTCGTGAGCTTCCCATTTTTTAATTTTTTTTTTTTTTTTAAACTCCAAAAAAGTCAATACTATAAAGAACCTGTAAAAAGTTTTAATAATTTTTAAATAAGAAATGTAAAAATTTGGGGGCATATTGGTTTTTAAAAAATGTCTGTCTGAGCAGACGCCTGGAGCCTAAACTAATGGGCCGATTTTGACGTAATTTGGCATACATGTTCAGAAAAATCATACCCCAAGGCAAAATCGAAATGAATTTTAGCTCCAAATTTGGGGGCACTAACGGTGCCTTAAGGTTCCGAAGATTTTGATTAAAAAATTCTATAATGTAGTCCATTTAAATACGAATCTAATGATATAAGCCGTTTTCCCGGGTAAAATCTAGATCCTGAGAAAATAGCTTAACGTGGACAGAGAGAGCCCGGGTTTGATTCTCTATTTACCAGGTGCACCCTCACATTTTTATTATTATTAATTTTAATGCTACATCTGTTAATAGGTTTAAGAGTGATCTTTTACATTATGGTGTTAACTCGGTGTAACTTATACATTATGCTGGTAGATTTGAGCAATGAGAGCTCATATGATCGAATTTTAGCATTCCTATTATTATTTTTTTTTTTTTTTAAATAAAAATTATGTCATCATTAGGATTATCAATGAGTGACATAACAGTATCAGAAACTTATTAAACAGGCAGAAAAGCTACAAAATTTAAGTTTTGTTTATTTATTTTTCTCTTTCTTTACCATTCTGAATTAATATTTATAATTAACTTTTAAATATATTAACTAATGAACGTACAATTACAAATAATTTTTTTTCCTCCAAATTCTAATAATAATTTTATATTTTTCATCCATTGCTTTTTAATTTTTACTTTTTTACAAAAAATATTTATTTACTCTCTCCAGACCAATGTTCAAAATTTAATTTATGTATATATTTTTTTAAATTAGTGGCTTCTAATTATGTTATTCATATCTGATATTTAATAGACTAAATAAAGTAATTAGTCCATTTATTATAATTAATTTAAAAAATACTGTTTCATATCTATCAATTCCTTTTTTTATAATGAGGATAGTAAGAATAACAACGAAAAATATAAATATGTTTTTAAAAAAATAATTAAGATTTTATTTTTTTAAAAAAGTGTCTCCATTGATTGTAAATGGTCCAAACCTGGTTTAAAAGTACTCTATCAACTATGTAGGCAGACTGATCCGCAGAAAGTAAGGAGAAGCAACCTCAGTTTATCAGTAAGCAGAATGGCTAAGTCCAATAATTCTCACCTAAGCTAAACAGATGATGATAAGGTGAGGAAGGGGTTTCATCCTCTTCCGCAAGAAGCATACACACACGTAATTAAGCCAGACCAAGCCGATTCAAGTACTGCAAACCTCTTATTATTATTCCAGAAAAAGGTTATCAGTAGAGTTGGGACAACCGACTAGAAAAAACAACCGAATGAATAAGTCGAATAAGGGAACAGGGTATACGGATAAAAATATAGACTGACACTGAACCCGCAAGTTGAATGTTTCAATCGGATGTTTTTGTTTTTAATTTAAGAGTGGTAGGGAAAGGGAACAACGGTGAAGGTGAGCTGAGGAGGGGTGAGAAGGCGCATGACACGCGTTATCTCGTTATACAGTCCGAATTACAACTCCAAACTACAGACTGATATCAGTCAAATAAAAAATAGATATCCACAACCAAATGAATGAATATTTTAAAACAACCGTCGACTGTTTTCAGTCGATTGGTTCCCAACACTAGTTGTCAGTAGGATTTGTAGAGAGAGAGAGAGAATGCAGTTTGCTTGATAAAGTCACTTTGGTATGTAGAAAACATCCCAAATGAATGAACTTCCTATAACATGGTTTCAGGAGGGGAGAGGATGACCAATGTAGGCATAGTTGTGACAAGTGGAGGAAGACTTAGTACGTAGGCTTCCGCAGGCTCACTTGTAATATATAACTTGGTTTTCTAGTAAAATCCTTGTCACGAAGGGTTTGAACTTCGACCTTTTGCTTCCACAGCTGGAAGCATCTTCAGAGGTGTAAGTGCATCGTGTTAACTCAAAGCAACAACAAGATAAACTGAGGACTGGAGACAAGTACGGGGAAATTATCCTAGTTTTCTGGAACGAAAAATTGTACCTGGATTTCCGGGGCGTTAATCCTTTGTCAGGATGATGCAATGGGGCAGATGCAAAAAGTCGGACTTAAAACCCTTCAAGATGCAGATTTCACCAGAAAACCAAGTTTTTTTAAGTGGAGGAAGACCTGCAAACATTTGGATGGAGATACACCTGGAGGGTAGATGGATGGTCCTGCAAAAATGTCTATCAAAACATGTCAAAAACATTTTTTAGGTGCCAACAGTAATCTGGTAAGATGTTGAGGTGCTTTCTACATCATTACTTTAAAGTGTGGCATTCCAGAAGCACAGTTTCCATATTGTAGAGTGAACTTCTTACAATATGAATATGCATTCTGCAAGTATAACAGTTCTTAAAGAATTTTTCATGCCATAATGTAGCATGCCTACAGCAGGTTCTGGAGCAATTAGAAGAGAGCTGGATTCAATTTTAGGTAGGTCAACAATCTCATGTCCAAGATCCAAAAGTAATTTACTTTGATCAAGAATATAAGAATGAACAAGAGTAACACCTATACTAAAATCTCCTTGTCTACACATGACAACTACAGTGGAACCTTGGCATCTAGAAATTCTGGGTGGATCTAAGTGATCTCTGTTTCCCTTGCTAATTTGAGATTGCTAATAATCTAACTTTGACACTTAAAAATACATAATTCAGTAAAAAAATATTCCCTTAAATTTTGAGTTATTAAAGTTACACTCTACCTCGAAATTTTCAGGTAAAATAAGAAGATGCCCCAATCCTAGAAACCACAATTTTTTATTTGGTTATTTAAAATTACATTTTAATCAGATAATAGCCATAGGAACAAATCCATTCACTTAAGAGACCAAAAGCAAAATTTGACATATATATTTGGTGTTTTGAGATTACTGCTAACTTTCACAACTACAATATCTTTTTCTTAAATAGTACTCCCCGTCAAATATTGAGACTCCACCCACTCCATAGAACATATACATATAGTTAGACTGAACGAAAATAATACTGTGAATCAATTTCCAAAAATGTGTTGATCTTTCCATTGTCCACTTCAAAAACTGGGAGTTTCTAATAGTTTAAATTAATTATATAAATTAACAATAACAAAGGAACTGATAAATATGATTCAAGTATTTAACTATAATTTTAATAAGCTATTATTATTGTTTTATATATATATATATATATATATATATATATATATATATATATATATATATATATATATATATATATATATATATATATATAATATATATATATATATATGAGTCGTTAGGCCCGTGGCAAAGGGCTTAATTTTATATTTAGAAAAAAAGTAAAATTAATTTCAATATCTATTTAGATAAGTTATTACATCTATTTGAAGGCCAACAAATCTAAACAAACTATTATTTTTATTAGAATAAATGTGTTTGGTTGCCTTAGCTTAGCAATAACATCATTTTGACACTACTCGATTTTTATATATATATATATATATATATATATATATATATATATATATATATATATATATATATATATATATATTTATTTATTTATTTTTATTGCTTTCATTCATTTCAATTTAAATGTAAATATTGTTAATAATAATATTTACCAATTATTATTTCTAATAATCATACATAAATAGCTCATTTAAATATTTATAATATGTGAAATGAGAGGAAAAATAAAAATTCAGAAGTACATATATATATACTAGTACATATTAAAAAATATAATTATTATTGTTATAATCTATTTTTTGTGACATTAATTAAATCTAATTATGAATGTCTTTTTTTAAATTTTATTATGAAAAATGTATTGAATAATTTATTATAAAAAATAGTATTTTATACTTTTTGACAATTATATAATTTTAAAATTTATGTAATTTTCTTAAAAAAAGAAATAAAAATATTATGATAGTACAAAACAACAAATAATAGCCACTAGGTCAAAACTAAAAAAAAAAAAAAAAAAAGAAAAGAAAAATGGGAAAGAAAAAGAATTTTTAAGAAACAAGATCTAAGAGGCAAAGCATTGTTTTCTTTGTATGTATTAAGTTTTCTATTTGTCCTGATACAATTTTTCTTTTTGTTCAGTATTAAAACATTAAATATAGGATAATTTTTTAAAAAAATTTTGTTAAATATTTTTACTCAATCTTTTTAAAGTTATTACTTTAGAATAAGACATATCAAATTTTATGTTTAAATAGTTTTCTTCTTTTCCTCATAAAGAAAAATGATTAGATATGAGTTAAATCAGTCATTATTTTAAAGAATAGTATTTATAATGTTTTTTAAAATATAACAATAACAATAACTTTTTTAATATAAAAAATAACTATAAAAAAAGGAGAAGATACACACAAATATCATAACTTACAGTAGGTAAGAAATTCTAGTTTATACTCATTAGTCTACCCGGATGGTTTTTTCCTAAACATGTAGATCAGCTTTTGTGGATCATTGAACTGTGCAGTTATTTTAACCTTAGGCTTCAGACCAGTACATCCACCTCTGATCAGGTTAACCTCACTGATAAGCAAAAGCTTTTGTACCAGCCTTCACCCTAAATATAGATATACATAGTTGAAAACAAATTAGAATAAAATTAGTGAGAATGGTTTAATAAAAAACAACATAGTTTATTTAACCTACCATAGTTAAACCGTAGCTCACTAATTTTATTCTAATTCATTATTTTAACAGTTGCTAATTCAAATCTTACACTTACAAACTTTAAATCGTTTTAATATAATTAAATTAATTAAGTTAGGGAAATTCCTTTTTTATTTTTAAGTTAACATTTTATTTTTATATTAAGGTTAAAAAGAATTGATTGAACGTTTTTAATCATAGTGTCCATTAATTGAAAAAAATATTTTAATTTTAGATAAAAAAAGAAAATGGTGGTTAAACTGTTTTCACTTCTTTTCATCCAAGTGATCAGTGTAACCAATCGTAATTTTGTAAAATTCAGAGTATAAACTTGATCTGTTTGATTATCAAATTATAATAAAATAAGCTCAATACAGCTTATTCATAAGTTTACTGATGAAGATCTGTTAATTTAATAGTAAAATTATTTTACTACTTCAGACTAAATTTGTTTTAATTTCAGTACTGTAAATGAAAGTGATAAATTTTACTCTTGGGGGGAATAAAAACTAAAATTTTAGCACTTGTTTGTTGTTCATTTACAATTTACTGATTTTTTTTTTTTTTTTTTTTTTTTTTTTTTTTTTTTTATAAGTAAAATGTCGGAAGAAACAACTATGTTGTATTTACTCTTAAGATAGCGAGACATGTACAAATGCCTCTCCACTTAGCAAATGATAATATTAACACCATGCATTTCTCCATTATGAAATCTGTGAGGGATACAAACTCACTCTATACTTCCTCATGCTGTGCTATTCTATTGGCCTTCACATGAATCTGACCAAATCCTCACCTTCATCATTCGTCAATTTGTTCTCTCACTCAAAGGCCATATCTGCATCTGGTGGTGGAGGTAAACTACACCATATCAAATTTTTATTAATTTAATTTTTTGGCAGCACTGTTTTTCTTATGGTGACCTTTTCCTACGGTCAGCTGTAAACTTAATGTCATGTTATTGATCCTAAAACTAAACTGGTTAAAGCTGTGGCATAGTAAGATATACCCCTAGAAACAACATAAAATGCTAACTGCACTATGTTAATAACAACAGATATATTCTTTGTATAATTTACTAATTTACCTTTCAAACACTCTGAGGGAATTCTCTAAGCCATTATTAATTATCCTAATTTCACATCCAAAGGTTACCACCGCTAAATCATTGACCTGTAAAGTTTAACTTTAGTTTTCATAGATAATTAATTAGATTTGAAGAGAATATTCTATATGACTATTTCTTTTAAAAAACTGACTTTGAAAGTTTCATAACAATTGCAGTTGTTGATTTTTACATAAAAACGAATTCATTATTTAAAAAATAAACTATTTTCATAAAGAATTTTTAATAACTTCCATTGACATTGGAAATACATAATCTGTGAAAGTTCTAGGTTCTAGGCGGAAATTGGGTTAACATTTATGAACAAATTGTACCTCACAAACAAGAGAAATTAAAAGTTACTTCCCCATACAAACAAAGTTTTTATTTTAAATCCTTTATATAAATGCATTATGGTTGGTTGAGTTATCAGCAAGTTCTTTTCCTGTAAAAAAAAAGCTTTGAAAATTATCATAACAATCATGGTCATTGAATTTTACAAGCAATGCCGTTAATCAGTGTGTGTTAGGGTGGATGACCCTTAAATTTGATAGAATGTTATTGTATGTCTATGTGCCAATTTTTCAACTTGATTGGTTGACTGGAAGAGGGTTAACCAGCCACAAAATAAAAGAAAAAAGAATTTAACAGTGTTGTAAGGTATGTATCTATAATATACTCGTATATTTTTGTTGCTTGGAGTTAACATCACAATACACCCCACCCCTGAAGGGGGGAGGGGGGGGGGGGGGGGGCAAACTATCTGTTCGAACCTAGCAATGTGGCCCTTTTTACTAGGCCCCTGATAGAGAGTTCGAGCCACTTCTCACATCACCTCTGTACAATGTACTGTCGAAACAAGTATGGTGCGGTTATTAGTAAACCATTTAAATCAGAGGACTGAGGCTCGGAATTGAACCCATGACCACGAGCTGCCCTCAATTTATTGATGGCTGAGCATAAGTGAGAAGTGTCTAAAGCCACACAGCCATGCTAGCTCCCCTTCTTACTACTAAGAAACAAACTCAGCTAAGAGAGAAGAACTTAGCTAAGAAGTGCTCTTGAGGGTAAACGATGAGTGATTCATCTGCCACCTGAAATGTGGAGGAAAGAGGGCAATAAAACACAATTCCGATTTTGTCAATACATATAAATGGGTATTAGGTTTCATAAATGCATGAAAGATGAAAGAAAAAAACATGGACTTTACATTTTAAATACACGAGGCAGACAGGGTTTGGAGCTCTTGCCTACCAACTATCTGACTGACTAGATTGGAACTTTGCAAGGATAAGGGAGACAACATCCCTACTCTAGCAAAAAGTAGAGTAAACCAAGCAAAAGTATAACCGAACTTCAAATATTCTGCTTGACAAAGGAAAACCAATGAAGGCAGCACCTGCCCGATTGCATTATCCCGACAAAGGATTACCCCACTAAAAGAATCCTGGGAAATACAGAAGCAATTTACGTTCCAGTTCTTCTCTCTAGTCATCACTATATTTTGTTGTTGCTTCGAGTTAACATCACAATGCACCACACCCTTGAAAATGCTCCCAGTAGAGGAAGCGTAACGTCAGACTTTAAACCCTTGGTGACTTTGATTTCACCATTTTATAAATTTATCAAATATCGATAAAAATTAAATGATTATTTTGTCATTATACCTGAAATGTATATAAGAAAGTAAAAACAAAAGCAAAAATAAGCAACTTTTCTACAGTAAAAATCATGTAGGAACTTTAAAAATACAAAAGTGGATCAAAATAAAAAATAAAGGAAAGAAAAAAAAATTATAACAATTTATTTATTTATTTTTTAAAAAAATACAATGAATAAATTATCTATCGTTATCTTTCAAAAATGATAAACATTGGAAAATAAAAACAAAAAAAGATAATAATAAACAGCAAAATTTGTTTACTCTTTGCTAGTCATTAGGTTAAAAATAAAGAAAACAAAAATAAATAAAAAATTAAATAAAATAATTAATAATGATAATAAATTAAAAAATAATAACACTTTATTACATACGAGCTCAATTTACAAATAATTAACTAGGAGACAAAAATCAAAACAAAAACATTTAAAAAGGCATAATATTTCTTCTTCTTCATTTTTGTTTAAAGTGCCCCGACGAAAGCAGCACAAAACTAGCATAGTCTTTACATAATTATAGTTTTAAACGTGTATTATATAATATATAACAATTGTATACACAGCTATCAACTAATTATAACACATAAACGAGAAAATGTTTCAATTAAATTTTACTTAAAAATTCACCAAAGGTAACGGGAATTCGATCCTGCTGGGAATTAAAATGTGGTCTTTTGAACCTGTTCAAAAAACCACCTCTGAATTTCCAGAGGTTTCACATATATATTTTTATTATTATTATTTTTTATTTTTTTTTATTACTTTGGTAAGCTCAAAAAGCTTTTGGTGTTTACACATTATTTTTATGGAAGTGTTTTAATACTCACCATCCTTAGATTTTGGTAAACCTCATATTTTGAAATTTATTTCATTATAATAATCTGTAATGTAGCAGCCTGTTGGAAGGGGGGGGGGGCTGGTTACAACCTAAAAATTAAGTAATGGATGACACAGGGTTACCATGAAAATACTTAAGTCTTTTAAGAGGCTATTTCATGATTAAACTTGTGTTGATCATCAATTTGAAGAAAAAAAATTGCTTATATTAAAACAAGTTAAAAAAAGATGTACCGTCTGAAAACAAATGGTTTGGCTGAAATAGCATTCGAATGCTAAAAACAAAGATAATATACCGGTTGCAGAAAACAAGGTAAAGATGGTATTTTACAGCTGCAACAAGTGCCTATGAAATCGCAACTGCTCTAAGACCACTACTAGATCAAGTCCACCAGAAGTTTTCATGGGGCGAAGACTACCCAACTAATAGATTGACTTAAATTTTTTTCTCCTATAAGACGAAGCAGTAACTAAACAAATTAAATGATTTCCATGGATCTAGATATTATTGGAATTTACTTAAATTGAATAAAATTTAAGAACAAACTTGATCATTTTCCTTAAACTTGATCAGTTTAGTGTCAAACTAAAAATCAAAATAATAATTTGATTTGAGTCTACTTTTTAGTTAAAATTTAAGTTCAGATATATAAGAGCAATTCTTATCAACTCCTTCAACTTATCTAAATCCTTTAAGTAAAATTGTATGTTTTATTTTTTTTAATTGTTTAATACTACATTCAAATTACATCTTATTTAATTTAATAGGAAAGTAATGTAGGTAGCTATAAAAAGTGTTTATTATATATCAAATAAAAAACAGCCTTAAACATAGGTTTAATTGAAAAATATGACTACGTATTCACTGCATTAAACTTTAGGACAAGAACCTTTATGTTGATTACTTACAATTATTGGTTAGAAAAAAGTGTTAGGTTTGTTTGCTTCTTCTTTCTTCAGTGAATAACTGATGGAGGTGCCGTAACTTTATTATTATGTGTTTGCATTATACTTTTTTTACCTACGTAATTAGTGATGTCTTTTATAATGAGGTTCCATTGTATATTATATCACATTATAAAAGAATAAGCTACGTCGAACTCAGAGATAAGAAAACAATGGAAATAACGTACCATAAAACGATTTAGGACTTCTATATTTCAAGAAGGATTCACCATTATTTAAAGATGAATTTAAAATGAGACCTCAATAGATTTATTTTAAAAAGAGCTCAAGTTGTAAAGGTAAGTAACATTAAAACCTATGTAGATATACATAAATATATCAATAATATATATTTATTATATAATAATATGGGAATACTATAATGTTTTACATTTTATAGGCGGAATATAATATTAATTAAAATAGAATGCTAGAAGGGAAACTAAACAGAGAAAATACACTCTGAAGATTTGAAGCAATTGATTTAATATTTCCAATCCAATGTTCTTCTAATTTAGTTACACCGCAGAATGATTTTTCACCGTCCAAAGTGATAAATTAGTCATAATTAATAGGATAAATGTTTTTTCTCTGTTTTGTCTCCCTTATAATATTCTAAATTTTAATTTAAAATTGGTTCGCAAGGGAAGGTAAATTCTCTAGTTTATAAAGTAACATTAGATAAAAAAGGACCGCAAATTATTTCTTTTTTAAAAAGAATACATTTTTTTTTTTTTTTTTCAATTTAAAAAAAATTTAATAGAAACACTCCTCTGTGTATATATATTATTAATTAGTTTTTTTTTTTTTTTGGTAAATGAATTTTCCTCATTTACTATAACGACAAAATAATAAATAATAATTAAAAAAATACTCCATTATTCAACAACTATTCAAAGTAGTGGAAAACATATAATTTCACTTTTGTCAAAAAAAAACAACAACAAATGGGACCAGGAAATTAAAAAAAATAAAAAGTCTCATCTATAAAGAAAATTTTTATAAAAATAATAATTTTATGGACACTCATGACTTGTTGATTGTAATCTCTACAGACTTATAAAACAAGAGATAATTAATCAAATTAAAAACATAAAAATCCAATAATTATTTTACCGTCACTGCATAATATATTATCAATTACACACAGAAGTAGTTTTGTGTCAATGCGTTTTTATTTATAAAATGAAGCAATGTGCTGAAATCAAGTTTTTTTTTAAAAAAAATGCAGTTAAACAGCGACTGAAATAATTTAATAAGTGTATGGACTAGATTGCCTTTGTCAAAGCAAAGTGTTAGAGAACTTAATTGAGGCGGCTTTTATGGACGCAATTTTTTTTCTCCCCCTTTTTGCCTGATGTGGCCTCAACAGATTTTTCTATGTTTAGCCCAGACTTTTTTTTTATGTTCTTCCCTAAACTCAAGTGTGCCCTCAAGGGTGAGCATTTTTAGGAAGTTACATCAATTCAAGCGAATGAACTGCATTCCAGTCAACGATTTAGTACACTAAAAAAAAAAAAAAAAAAGCAACAAAACTATTATGGGCAGTAGAAGAAGATTCATAGCACATCGTTCTATAGCTATCCAAGGGATAGCTTCACTTTTTTCTCGTACAAAAATTCTGTCCCGGAACTTGAATTTGACCAGAGTAACATTTACACTTCTAAAGGTGCTTTATTTTATAAACATTTTATTTTAAAGAATTTCCTTTGGAAAGAGGGATGAGGTGCCTCTTATATTCGATGTATTTATGTTTTACTCAAATTTTTAGTTTGAAAATCGGGATGCACCTTATATTTGAGAGTCTTAAATTCGAAGCAATGCGGTATTATTAAAGAAGGGAGAAATTTTATGTTTTAATTCAAATAATCTCTTAACATTTTACAAGACGAAGTGATTAACTTACATTTCAATCAATTCTAATTCTTTTTTATAATGCATATTTAATTTATTTCATAACTATATAAAAATAAATAGGAATATATATATATTTAAATAAATAGTTGAAATATTTAGTTTTTTTTTGTTGTTTTATACCTAATATGAAGACAACCAGCTTCATAAAATAATTATCCATTAAGACTTTATTTTTAATTTTTTTTAAACATTTTCTTCTCCTTGTTTTTCTCTCTATTTTTTCACATATTGTTAAAATCAGTTTTTTTTTTTTATTAATTTTAATTTATATTGTAATTCTTACTAATTTTTGATTGAAAGGCTTACACTCAAGCATATTGTTATCAACAATATATTGGAAATATTGAAGTTTTTTTGAATACTTTAAAACAAAGTTATAATTTTCAACATTTTGTTTTGGAAATTTTCAAGTTCAATACATAGAGTAAAAGCAATAACCACATCAAGAGGTTTTTTGAAAGAATATTGTTCTTAAACATTTTAGGATGAAAATTTTCAACTTTAAGACATAAAATTAAAGCAACAACCAAATTTAATTAAAATTTAAAAAACTCAATATACTCAAGTTTAATTTTTTGTTAACATCACAATTTATTAATTAAAATTAATTAATAAAGGTGCCTAGCAGAAAAATAGCTTAACCCACAAAATTAAAAAAAAATAAAATTAGAAATACATATTTTGAACAGCTTTTTTCCTTCAATATCAAGGAAAAATATTAATTGATATTTTTTTTATAAATAAATTCCATAATATGTTTCCAATGATTATAAACCAAGATATAACCTTAATTTATTTCCGTCTGTAGCCAAAATAGAAACAAAATTAATTTAAATATGTTAAAATCATTTCTTTAAATGAATCTAGCATATTTTAAATGGCTGCCGATACCACTTATGTGTTTTTGTTAACTTAAGTCAATGTTGAATTTCTTCATATATACTGAACTTGATTGGTAAAAATCATCTTTAGACTGACAGTGACGGTGTAGTCCAAACTGTTCAGTACTTTATTTACGGTTTCTGTCAATATACTGATTAATTAAACTAGTAATAGAGTTTAAGCTACTTCTACATTTACGTTTTTAATAAAGGATTTGATTTTACTTGGTTTGCATGTTTTGTGGGTAAGTTATTGAATTAACTGTTAACAGTTGTATTTTGAAATACTCGAGTCATGAATAAAAATCATAAAAACTCAAGAGATAACCTTTCAAACAATAAGTGGTAAAAACCATTTCTACAATCTGTGCCGAATGAGAGTTAATTTTTGACACTCAGGTTGGCTAACCTATGTGAGGGGGGAAAAAAGCCGTAGGTCTTTTTGAACGGTTATCGAAACGGCCATGCCTCTCTACTAGTGACATTTTTGTTTGCCTTGTTGGCCCAACCTTCTACACTTCAAAATCCTGACCTCTCATTGGCCCCCACCACATTTTTCAATTTTAACATGCTGTCACAAAATTAACACTTATTCAGCAAAGACTGTAAATCAAAATTAAATACAGAGATATCACTATTACATCAGTTATAAATAACTAACTGAAAAAAATAAAATAATAATGTGAAATTTCCCTTAAGAAATCCAGTTTAATAACTAATAAAGAAAGAAAAGAGACAAGGGGGGTGAGTAATAAATAGAAGATTTAGTATATTGTGTTTGAGGTTGTACAACGTGTGTCTGGCTATAGACGTGACTCCCTGATGGCTCGGTGGAGGGAGAGACAGGGGGAGTGGGGGCAAGAAGCACCGTGTGTAGGGGACTCTGGTCCGACGCTAGCTTCTATCTTCTGTTCTATGCAGGCTGCTGCACTCACGCAGGCACTCTTATCGCTGCTCCCCAGTAGACTCCATCTTAACCCTGGCAATGACCACAGCCCCTACGAACTCTCCCTAAAACAAACACAATATTACTTTGTTAAAAAAAAACAAAAAACAATTCAAACAAACTCAAAACAGGAGGCCTACCAGGTGTAGACAGATGAGCAGTTGAATTTTCCACAGAGTTCACAGATTCACAGACTCATAACAACATGATTGATGAATACATTAATTGATCTTGTCGGGAGGGGTGCATTTTTTATAGGATTTTCCTGAAATTAAATAGTCAATTAATTAAAAAACATTTTGGTACTGTACAGACAGCATCACTTTATCTTTCTCTCAATCGAGTAGAGGTTGAGAAAGCATTGTTAGTGTACAAAGTGTACACGACCCACATATATTTCAGCAGTAGGTAAAATTATATTAACAGATCCATAAATATAATTGAATATTAAAATACTAATGTCTAAAGGTTGACCAAGAAGTCATGGAAATCTGAGGAGTGCGCAAGTGTTGTTGTTTTGGTGCCATGTATAGTCAATTTTTAATTAAATAGACCACTGTCAAAAAATACAGTGTTGTTCTTTTGTTATTAATCATTTTATTTTTGATAACTTCTATATTCTTTGCAACAGGCAACACTGTACCTGATAAGAAATCACAATAATATACGATAATATCTTTATATTATTATTTATTGATTATTCACAATAATATTCTTTAAATCTAAATCGATTTTTCCTTCCTCTTTATTTCTGAGCTTGATTTGTTACTTTTTTATTTCTGTTTTTAGGGTTTCGTTGGTAAAACCAAAAAAAGAAACCCTTATAGTTTCGGTCATGTGTCTGTCTGTCTGTCTGTCTGTCACTCTGTACGGTTCCAATAACTTTTGAATAAAAAGAGATAGAAACGTGAAACTTTCCAATAGTAAAGATCGTTTTGACGCGCACACAGGAAAAATATAGCGAACTCAAAATTATATTTGTTACTTTCCTTATTTCTGGATTTTAGTTGTTACTTTTTTGTGAATTATTTTTGTACTATTACCTCTCTCGGATTGTTTTTGGCAATTTTCTCTTTGGTAAATTAAATTTCCTGGTGTGAATAAAAACATGATAATAACACGAATTCAAAATTAGGAAGAAATTATAAAAATAATGACATTCTAAGAAAAGTTTTACTGGTTATTTTATTTATAAAAAATATAATGGGGAAAAGCAAACTAGAAATTGGCAAATATTATTTGGATTAATTGTCATGGAGAGCAATCATTTTTTTAATAACAAATACATATTAGGTTTGTTCCAACCCCGTTATTTGTAGCGTCCCATGCATTTGCATCATCCCGTGGATTTGTGGATTGTACAAAGATCGTTTTATTTATTCCCTAGTCTATGGATCGTTTAGGACAGTTGTGACTATAATTCGTACTGTATAAAAAACAAAAAAAAAAAAACAGGAAACTAGGAAACCCAACAGATTGGAAACTGGAAACCTTCCTTTTGTTATTCGTGAGATTTGACATAACTGCGCATGTCATACAAACTAGAAATGGGTATTGTCTTAGCACCCGACTGTACTGACTTCGGAGATATTTGGAAATTCTGACTTCAAACGAAGCTAAGTTTTCAGTTTATCTCGTGTTCATGACTTCTTGGTCGACCTTTAGTAGTTTTATTTATTATATGACATTATTATAGTTACCAGTGTCACTTTTTAACTAACTAATTGTGAAACTTAAGACTCTTGTGATATTTACTCCTCTTCCTGGACTTACGTTAAACACTTATAAACAAATGTGTCCATAACACTATTAGTGGACTTAATAACGGTGAGAGTTAAGACTTGAATTGTAATATTTGAGAAAGAACTGTACCTTGGCATGTTATCTATGAGTGAGTTGAGTTTATGATCAGGTATAGTCGGGTCTAGCTTGGAGATGACTTGTTTAACAAAATGTGAGGCTATGCCTGGGCTGGATATCTCGGCAGTTTCAAACGCTGCCTTCAGTTCATCTATAGGATCCCCTCCTCCACTCCTTCTAACACTTCCACTGCCACCGCTCACTCCAACGTGACGCCTCTTCAACTAATAAAACAAACAAATTAATAATAAGTATCAATTGGAACACATTTAAGGGAAGAAAGGATTGATAAAAGATAATACTACTCTTAAGGAGATGGCACTATTAAGAAATTCAAATACTTCTCTTTTTCAATATTTCGATCCCTCCTTGGGTCATTCTCAACCTGACTGACTTATAAGATTAAATTGTGAAGGTTTTTTTTTCTTAAATTTGAATTATACTGAGTAGGTATCTCTATGTAACCTGAAGAGTTGTAGGTACAAACGCTAAGCACATAGGATAGCGAAATAACAATTCAGCACAGAAAAAAATTACCTGATCAGTAAGATTCAAATACAGGAATTTTAAATCATCATAAACCGTCATAATTTAATCTCCTGGTCAGTGAACTTGAGAATGATCCAAGTAGAAGTCAAACTATATTGCAAAAGTGTTCTTGTCTGTTCAATATGGTGTTTATAATTCCAGCCATTTTTTGGGACAGTAAAATTTAAATATTAAGGAGCTATATATTATATATAGTGGCCTAGATTACTATTGAGGGTGAGTTATGCTAGAGCACTAGGAGCAAGGAGAAAGTAAGTTACGAGTCAACTTGAAGTAAACCTTGGTATAGTTACCTCGGTGAGTAGTGGATATATAAAGTTGTTAAGGGCAGGTGAATCGGTCCTGGAGCTGGTTCTATTTCTTGGCTGCTTCCTGTTGGGCTCTGGTTGGGCTGACGATGCTCTCTTCTCTTCCACAGCACCTCCTCCCGTTCTCAGACTCACCTTAACACCCAAAAATCACATTATCATCTACATTTACAAATAATTTAACATTAATTAACCAAATAAATAAATAACCTTTTATTATAACCCCTGCATATTCTGAAAGGTTAAATAGCAACTGTACTAAGACTTATGTTAAGACTTTGTTTAATTATATGATATAATAAAGCCCGGAAATAATTGTATAGTTTGCCACAAAGAGTGGTGTGTTTTTAACTGTTGTTCCTCCCACCAGTTTGGACTGACACATAGCTTGATGACCACTCTTATATTAAACTCTTGTTGAGCCACTTTAGTGTTTAACTCTTGTTTAGACACTAGCAGAAGTAACTTCTTATTGCATTGTATTATTCTTCATTCGTACTAGTGTGTAAATAAAATCAGTTTATTATGATTATAAAATCTACTGTTTTATTTTGTTAACTCTCCTAAATTGTACTTCAACTGTTATGAAAATTTACAAGTATACTGATTAATTTATATACCTTTGTTAGGCTGTGCAAAACTGCCAGTTTAATTGTTAAGGTCTGATTGTTAGCTAGAATCTGAAGTAAGCCATGTGTCCTCTAAACAAGTACAGTAGAACCTTGTTTATCTGTCTCTCCGATTCACTGTCTTCTTCACTTAACCATCAGGCCAAAATATCGAAAACACTCCCACTTTTTTCCCCTCACTGCACTTCCCCACTACCTCAAACCACTCAGTTGTGAACATGAAGGCAACGAGTCAATATATTTTAAATTCTTGGTTTGACAAAATTTTTGGGCCCCTGGTCAAAAATAAAAGTAATGTCACTTTTTGCCCAACATTTTCTGCTTTCTCGCTTACATATGCACTCAATTTTTTTTATTTAATTTGTTATTACAATAAGTAAAAGAAATTTAAAGCCATATGTCACAAAAGTAAAAGAGATTGAATGCGTTTAACTTATGAAATATCCAATTTAGGAATGAATTGTGGAAACAATCAAGAGTCAGATAATTAGATCAATGTAAGAAGTAAGCAGGAAGGAAAAAAGTTATAAATAGAAAGATTATCACTCGCAGTGGAATAGTCTAAAATGGGAATGGGCAGGCCATGTTTATAGAATGAAACCAGAAAGATGGGCAAGAGTGTCTACCTAATGGTTGCCATAGAGTAGTACTAGAAGTAAAGGAAGGCCAGCTAGAATTTGGACAGATGGCTTTGTGGAAAGAACAGGTAAGTATGGCAGAGGCAAGCTATGAAAAGGCAAAGTTGGAGGAAAGCTATTCTTTACACATAGAATAGGAATTTCTATATCAAGAATGCCAAGTAACATTTTGAATAAAGTTCAACTAATAATTTATTCTTTAACCCCTTAGAAAGAGAGGCTTTTGCTTAGAAAGAAAGTCTAAAAAGCTAATAATATTATTATCACCTGGTTAGGAGTTTGACCGTTGTGTGACTTAGGTTGTCTGACCTCGGTGGTGGGTACATCCGTGAAGTTGACCATGCCCGGACCTTTGACCGTCATGATCCAAGGCTCGTCTAACTCATTATCCATCTTACCTCCTTCCTCACTATATATTATTAACAAATAAAAATAACGTTAATAAAACAAATTAACTAATAAATAGAACTCTTTAACCTAATATCTATTGAAGAGCATAATTTTGCTTTTAAGTAGGGATTTGATTGATAAAATCTATTACAACAGTTTAAATTTAGCCCTCCCTGTAGCCTCAATAGTTGGAGAATCAAGGTTTAAACAAGGAGATTCATGGTTCCAACACAGGTAGAGGAGTGTATATTTTATTGTCTTTCTCTGTTTCTATTTAATAATATGAATGATTTTAATCTATAGGCATGAATTGCCATTCATTTCCACTCCCTCAATAAACAAACTAACTTAAAAAAAACCCCGTCAAGTACTTGCCAGCATGTTGCTAAAAGGGTTTCTTTGGTCATAAAAATGCATAAATAGAACATTATTTTTAAACTAAAATATGTATAAAAAGTTGCAATTTTGAGAAGCAAGATGTGCATATATTATCCTTTAGTATCTTAGGTATGCACTTATTTATTTCTTATAGGGGTAAAATATAGGGCAAATTATAGGGATTTTTTTTGCGTTCTGTTTTAATTTTTGCGGGAGTAAAATGGCCACCATTTTGGAAACGTGATATATATTTGTGAACCAAATTTCAATACCTTTCAAATGATACTAAACTTCAAATTTTCAAAAAATTAAAATTTCTGGTCCGCCACCTAAAATTTGATTTTTTTTTTTTTTTTTTTTTTTTTTTTTTTTTTTTATATATATATAAACTCCCTAAAATATCATTGGACCACAGAGATGTATATTTTCGTATTTTTGCCCTATTTTTAGGACCTGTCCTAATGGGGTAGCGGGGACATTTTTTTTGCGTTTTGTTTTAATTATTTTCGGGGGTAAAATGGCCACCAATACATACTTATAATCCAAATTTTAATACCTTAAAAATTATACCAAACTTAAAAATTACAAAAAATATAAAATATTGCGATCAATTCTCAATTGAGCTGCCAGATACCCCTTAATAGTGATATTATTGACGATTAAAGAGTGGGATGTACTTACGAGTCTGAGTTGTCCGATTCAGTTTCACTTTCCTCGTTTCTCTGTGACTTCCACTTCTTATACCTGTCTATGAGGTCAATTAAATAAGAATTTTTCTTGGCTTTCCTAATAAATGGGAACTTCAAAAGCTCCTTGGCTGTGGGCCTCTGAAATAAACAAACTCAACATTAGTATTAAAATAATAAAGAATACAAAGTGTGAGGGGGAAGTTTAGAAGTAGGTTCCAAATATCTCGAACTCAGAGGTAAATTATTCAAAGTAAATTTTTTTATTAATATTAGTTTTGTGATATTTATTGCATTACACTAAAATATAATAGTGGTTAAGTATTGTAACTCCTTTATTAGTAGGTAAATAAAGAGATGATCAATGTAAAAATGTATATTTTGAAGAAAGACTCCTCAGATAGGAAACCTTCCAGTGGACATGAGTAACAACTGATATTACTGCACATGTCATACAAACCAGTACTTAGTTTTGGCTGAGGATTGCTTGGACCATACTATAAATGGAACGTATTGTAAATCATTGCTAAATGTTTTAAGCCATGTGTTTCCCATCCTTTATGTGGAAAAAGAAAACACAAACATTGTTTAAAGTTTATAAACAGATTTTATGCACAATTTAAACAAGTTTAACACAAAAGCCTAGTCCAAAAAACATTATTAAAATACTGTTTGCAAATGTTTGCGTGTTAATTTTTTTGCCATAATAGAGGATGGTCAAATGTTTTAAACAGACAAACAATCTATGTGAATGGGTTTGCCAGCAAATGTTTCGATTTATGTAATACCAAGAAATTATTCCTTTTCAATTTAAAAATACAATCCTTAAATGTGATCTTGTAAATAAAAAACTGAGAAAATATATTGATCAAAGGACATATTGCCCAACAAAAATTTAGAAAAAATTACATATAAATACATGGTGTTTCTATAATAGTTAATCAACATAGAAAACAAGAAAAATAAAACGAAAATCATAAAAAATTTCTTTTACAGTATAATATATTTTTAATTAAAAAAAGGATTTAACCATTAATTTTTATATTTCCTACATATTTACTTTGCAGTAATTATTTAGATAATGCATTTTGGATGATAAATTCAAACCTCTAAGTCAATTAAAAATTACTGTAATTGCTGGCCGGTTTTAAGATAGTGGATATTAATAAAAAAAGCATTAGTTTTGATTGTCTGATTTAGGTACCATCTTGATCCATGTACCTAATCTCAGAATTTAATGCTGGACTGGAGGCTCAATATAATTGAGCAAACATAATTCAAGATAGCAAAAATAGATAAAAAAAAAATTAAAAAATTCTATTCAAGACATCATTACTTTATTTACCATAATTCAAAATTCAGAGTCCACCGGAAGCTGAGGAAATATAACGATAAATTCAGAGAAAAATATCCTTGGAGGAATTTACCTACATTCAATGCATTTCTGGCCATGGAGCGACACTTACGAGAATTTGGATCTCTTAAGACAAGACATGCTTTTATTTGAGTCTTCAGAGTTGATTGATTTCTAATGACTCGCATCAGGCATTTTGCCCTGATCACACAAGACAATTTACTAACTAATCAATAAAGAAAATTTCTAAAAAAGAAACATCATGACTTCATAACGAGGTTTGAAGATATCCCAATTAAAGGATGAAATATCACCATTTTTAAGAAAAGTTTTCATATTAATCCTAAAACTCAAATAAAAATAGACTAACAAATATAAACAGGACAGCATAGGAAAAAAAAAAAAAAAAAAAAAAGATAGATTTTTTTCTAACATTATCTTTAGCGATAAGGCTACATTTACACAAAGTGGAGTTTTTAATATGCACAATGAGCACGTTTGGGCCGCAGAAAAGCCACACGCGAGGAAGGTAACTCACTATCAACAATCATTTAAAATCAACATTGGGAAATTCTCTCTTGGGATACTACATTCTTCCTGGTAACCTAAATGGGGAAATGTACCTTAACTTGGTACTCATTTGCCCTTAACAAATGTAATTTTCGTGGAGACTAGGCTAACTTTTTAATTGTAAATAAAATCAATTCAAATTACTATTACCCATATTAGTTGCCATAAATCGGAAGAAATTTTTGTTAACAAGATAATGGTATATGAAGATTCAGGATAATTGGGACCATCACAACAAAAATACATCAAGAGAAAGTTTTTCTGACCCATGTTGTACAGTGTATCCTCATATTTCAGTCATAATTAGCAATAGCTCAGATTTCCGTTTGAAAATATTGTGATGTGTATGGTTTAGTTTGAGAAAATCAAGTCTTAACGGATCAATAACAATATTTTTCACTACTTGACAGGCCAGGAGTGACTTCAATGTAAAGGATTAATTCAACATTCAAAAGTTTTACACCATTAACTAAAAAGCATTGCAATGTTTTTGGAGATAAATCATCCGCTTAACTAATTTTTTTATTCCTTTACTCACTGACTATTTAAGAAAAAACAAAACAAAAAAAAACCATTCACCAAATATTCGTTTGAAAAAACAATAAAGTATCAACACTGAATCTGTCAATCAGTACAGAATGATTTATGTAAATGATGAGAGAGAGAGAAAAATTAATCAGCCCAAACTCTTAAGTTGGATAAATAAATTAAAATCTCATTTCAAAAAAGAATAAAATGCTCTACGGTGCTTAGGAACCATACAAGTTTTGACATGTTTTTTTTTTGGCAACAATGACAATTGGATTGGTTCTAGACAATGAGAAATTTATTTTCTTGTTTCTAAAGTTTCTTTTAATTTCTTGGTCACAATCCAAACTTCTAGCTCTAGTTTTCTTAAAACAATTTCACAGATTAAGTGAGAAAAACATCATTTAGTATTTCTTTATCAAGGGCATTTCTAATTTAGCAGTATTTCTCTTAGCACAAACTTTTATTTGGCCAGGGATTGTACACCTAAGATTTGTAGAAATATATTTTCAAGAAGCTAACTCCTTTATTTTATTTTTGTAATACTTATTGTCTATTAAAATGTATAAAATTGTTCCTAGTATAGTTTATAGGTGTATATTCAAACAGTCTAACACGAGGAATACCCGGTATTTTGTTAAAAATTAACAGATTTAAGAATAAGTAAGAACATCGATAAATCTGTTTCGGTTCCATAGAAATAGTGGACCTACGTTGTACAAGCATGTTTTGGAGACTAATAGAAGTAATTTTTACGATAAAAACCTCGATGTTAATAGTTTTACTCAACTAAAGCTTGATCTACAGACACATTAAAACTGATTTCGTTTTAAGTTTAAGTAAAAAAGTTCCAGCCACTTCACATATCATTCCTCTCTACTTTAGGCTATAGCTCCACTTCCACGCTGGCTCCTAATATTATAAGGTATTTCTTCTCTAACCCAAAATTGTAGAACGAGAAGGTTGAGGAAGCAGATATATTCTTGCTGACTTCACTTATTAGAAATAAAATATATCTTGAAGGTTGCGATGCTGTGCTGAAAATAAATTTAATAAGAACAACAAAATAAAATGGATTTTTACATTTTCGGGGTCCTTGTTGAGACAGGCTTCAACAAACTCCTTGAACTGTTTGGTGTAGGAGCCTGTGAGCTGAGGTGGGTTGTTCTTAGGGATAAGGAACAGTACCCTCATAGGGTGCAGCTCCGAGTTTGGTGGTTCTCCCTTAGCCAGCTCTATAGCTGTAATACCCAACGACCATATATCTGCCTTTGAATCGTACGCACTCTGCTTTATCACCTGAAACATTTGACAATACATATATGTAAGTAACCTGCAGAGTCAAATCTGATTCAAGCTACCTTTTAAAAAGCCTTTAAGTTCAAACAACAACAGCCCACAAGGAACAACCAGACAACACATTTCTATAAATAGTCATGGGTGATCACAAACTCTCATTAGCTTTGTGGTAATATCACTTCTAAAGAGAAATTAACTAAGGGCTGTCCTTGAAAAGTATTATTTATTATTATATAGTATGGCTCAGGCAATATCTGACTGGAAGAAATAAATTAAAACAATTTTATCCACAAAGATCTATAAACATTTTTAGGCACCATCTGACTGGTAGTATTTCATTGTTATAGTAAACTAGTTATATGTTGAAAACAATATTAGGAGCAGCTTTACACAACTATCAAATATTTTAATAATTTAAACAATAAACCAGCCCAAAACATAAGTTATTTTGGTTATTGATTTTTGAGATAATTGTTGGTGAGTTGTTAGGACATTGGTACCAGGGTTGGAACTAGGTAGTAGTTGTAAGGGGCGGAGAGGACAAGCCAAGCAAACAGGCTCCTTTGGTTCCTTTTTTAGTGAACCACCTAGACGGGATGGTAAAGGTAGTTTATAAATCTTTTAGTGTAGATTATAAAGAGGAGATCTAGCCATCCAAGTGATTCCAACTCTTCTTTCAAAAGCTTTCTTATGTCTAACCGAAGTCCGAACTAACCATTTTGAAATATAAGGTTTTACCTCAGGTGCCATCCAGAAAGGCGTTCCTACGAATGTGTTCCTCTTGGAGGTGGTGTTTGTGAGCTGACCGGCTACACCGAAGTCGGCCAACTTGACGTCTCCCATCTCGGAGAGCAGGACGTTGGCAGCCTTAATATCCCTATGTAGTTTTCTCTCCGAGTGAAGGTAGTCTAAACCTCGTAGTACTTCCCTCAGAATGATGGCTATGTGCATCTCTTCAAAACTACCTGCCTTCATAAGGTCAAGGGCACTGCCCCCACCCAGGTACTCCATGATGATCCATAGCTTCGTACCCTGAACATAGACAAATTGAGAATCAAAAACTAGGTCATAAATTATTTTGTTATTGATTGTTCATCAATCATGTCTTACCTCTCTGAGATTCAAACTCACCAAATATATTTGTGTTCAGACCTAGGTTTCAGGCTGAGTTGTGTGTACACTAACAACTTGGCTACACTCAGTTTCCAGCAATAGTATATTTTGCATAATAATAAAAGAGCCATTTTTGAGCTTCTATGTAAGCTCTTTTCTTGAGGAAATAAACAGTAATTTATGGCATTTGGTGTTTGAAGTCATATATTTTATGTTAAGGAAAAGGCTTTCGACAGCAAACCCTAGATTTATAGCTTCGAGAAGTTGTTTTAGAATACAGCTGTATAAAAAGTAAACAAAAAAATAACAATAACAACAATAAATACTAAGATATTAACTACTATGGATATTAACATTAAATACTAAAGATATGAACTACTATAGACTAAAGAATATTTAGTAACAAAATGTTAATATTATCATTAATCAAAAAGGGAGAATTAGGGGAGACACTACAATCCACAGCTAACAATGCAGTAGCTCCTTTAGTACTAAAAGTATCAAAGATCCCTTTGGTTAGACTAAACCAATAATCCCAGACACAGTTTAGATTTTAGATGCAAAATAGAACATTATATATAATTTTCTCGACTCTAAATCTTCTTTGTATTTTTCAAACATTATCTCTTGTTATACAAAACACATTTTACACTGAGTTTAAACAAACTAATTGGTAACTAAAAAGAATTGGTAATTCTAAAACAAAATAAAATTCCTATACTTCTCCCAGAAATTTAAATTTTTAAACGGTTTCTACAATAGTTGAAATCAATTATACTATACAATTAGGAATAATAGTAAATAATTTAATCTAAGAGGAGAGGGTATAGAAATAAGAGGAGAGGCATTTAGAATCCCTCGCTTAGTAAAATAACTGTAATGTTTTTTGGCGGTAGTTTATAAGCTCATCAATTTAAAAAATACATTAAAAATAACATACTCTTTAGCGAAGCATAACATAGTTATCATTCAATTCGAGTTTAAAAAATAATTTGACTGAAAACAATTTGTAATGAGTTTTTAAAGTGAATGAGTGCCTAAGTAGTATGGAGTACTTTCTAAACATATGCATCTAAAGAAACTAGCCAGTCAGAGAAATGAATTTTAGCTATAAATTTGAGGGCACTACCTAAAATGCAGTCCATTAGTTAGTCCATTTAAACACGAATCTACCGTATAAGTTGTTTTCCCTGGGAAAAATCTAGCTCCTGAGAAAATAGCTTTAGATGCACAGAGTGAAAGGGCAAGAGGCCAGGAAAGTTATTTTTTTGGTAAATTTTGATGAAATGTTCAATAATAATTCAATTTAACAACGAAATTTTGAGACAACTATCAAAAATTGGAGCACAGGCCCAAGTAATTATGTACTTGTAAATGAATAAGTTTAGTACGAGATATATCGGATTTTCGGATGGACAGATTTTTTCAAATTTAAATGCAGCCAACCTTAATTCTTAAAAAAACAAAAAACAACGTACAACAGAAAAAATATTTTCTAAAATCTTTTCTAGATACAGCGGTCTACTTTTTAAAGCAACATAAAACTCTCTGATAAAAATAATAACTCCGCTATTCTATAAAGTTTTCAAATATTAAGTAAAGTTTTTTAATAAAGGGGTGGCTAGCGTTGTTATCAAGGTTCACACTGTAGTTTAAATCTATGTTCCGCTCTTTAAAAAGGAAAAAAAAAAAAACTCCCAGTTAAATTGGTGTAATCTATTGGAAACTTAATTTATAAAATCCCTGGGAAAACGTGAGAAACTTACCAAATATAAAAACAAATTCAAAAGGGAGAAGAATTTTCAATATTGAAAATTGAAATAAAAGGAGAACAAAGTAAATGAATACCTGTTCTATGTATTTACCTACAGCAGGAATGTAATAAGATACAATAAATGTAAAATAACTCAATATGAATACACAAATATGTAAATGGTAATGAATACCTGCTCTATGTAAAGGTACTCACAAACGACGTAAAATAAAAGTACATTATCTGATTTGATTTAGATAGTAACTACAGTTCCCACTTTAGACTCTCCGAGCGATCTTTAATTTTTACTTTCTCATATAAAGAGAAAGTATTGTGATGACGCGAAAATTCGATCTTTTTGAGTTTAATGGATTTACACGTTTTGAGGTCCCCTCAGTCCAAAAAATGTCTGTCTGTCGTCTGAGTAGACGCGTGGAGACTAAACTACATGGCCTGAGAAAAAACGTGAACAAAATTATTTGCTCGGGGGTTCTGAAGATTATGATTAAAAAATGTAAATTAAATTCTAAAATGTAGTCTATTTATATACTAATCTAACGATATAAGCCGTTTTCCCGAGAAAAATCTAGTCCCAGAGAAAATAGCGGACTTTAAAAGCGGACGGAGAATAGAATAGAATAGAATGTTCTTTATTACGTTACTAATATAAAATCAGATGTAATATTTCATCTAATACAAAGTAGGCAATTAGCAATAAACAATAAATAACATAATAAAATAACAGAATAAGCTAAATAAATTAACAAAAATGTAAATAATCTACAAAAATTCAGTTACACGATAACAACATTTCGCGAATAACAATTTTTTCAAATGCCTTTTATAAAAAGAGGCCGGGTTCGATTCCCCGCAGAGGAGAAGTAATTTTTATGATCAATTTTGATGAAATGTTCAATAATAATTAAATGTACATACGAAAACTAATAAATAGAAAACACTGGGCTTATTAATTATGAACTCGTATATGAGAGTGTGTCTGAGTTGTCTCGGACCGATTTTTCTCAAGTCCCATTCCCGTTCCATTAGCGTCAATATTAAATGTCAGAAATTGGAGCGTCGCGTCGGTGGAGTAATCTTAAATAATTGGAAAAACAAAAACACTTCGTGGAATTATACCGCGTAATTATATTTATAAAAACAGCTTTCGGCCTTTTATAAGAACACCGTCAGTACCAGTAGCTTTGTTTGCCCCGCCAAGATAAAATACTTGTGTACGCCACTGCAGACAGACAATTGTTAAAACCACTTTTTTAGACTCATGTACATATATTGTACTGTACAATACATCGATCAAATCAAAATTACAAAACCAAATTCTCCCGCCATAACAACATTTCTCGGTATATACTACACTACGTATATGAGAAACTAAAAAAGTGAAGAATATGATGATTATTTTTTAACAGTAGACTTAAGCACTTAGCATTACTTAAAAGTAGAGACTGACTTTAATCACGGATTTATTCAGCAGATTTTTTCACAATATACAAAGCAAACTTGTCAGACGGGAAGTACATTATGAATATTAAAAAGAATCCGTTCTAGCATAAAGTTAAAAAACTACAGAGAAGGTCTAGATCTCAAGGGTATAAAAGAGTTTGTAGTTGTCAAGGTGGTTTATGTAAACAGGCGTAGAGGCCTATTTACCTGCATTAGTCACACCGGTGTTCGGGCGAGGCCTCTGTGTGCGCTATCGGACTCAGGCATACTTGGAACTCCATTCAAATTGGATAATAGTGCAACACTGGAGATCTACAGATCCCAACCAAACCAGATGGAAATATCCCGTAACTAAACCTTCTGCATACTTTCCGCATTAGCAACACTGTCCGGGGCGGACAGTGTTGCTAGTAGTGTTATTAGTATTAGACGGGACGTCCAATACTAATAACAAGACCAAACTTAGCAAAACAAACTCGCATTGCATTTAGAAATTAATAACAAACAATGCCTAGATATTAAATTAATTATCGAGGTGAAAAAATAATAGTATTTTTATCCTGTTTCTAAAGTTATAAAAAAGTAAATGATAATTCTCTTGTTTATAAAAAATATTTTATAATCCCATTCATGACGAAACACGAAGAATAATATGAATTAAGATTGTGCATGAGCTTCATTTAGAACATGCGCATATGTATAATTTAGAACATCCGCATGTGCCTCATTAATAACATGCGCATATGTGTATCAAATAGGATACGCTCGTGTGCCAAGTTTAAGGATACGCATATGCACCTTTTAAACGTTGGACTTCTCACATTTCATTTTCTTGTTGAATTAAAGATAACAACCAAATTTCTTTCTAATTAATCACCCATCACCTGTTCATTAACATGAATAACGTGTTAATCTATAGTAGAGGCATTACTGCATGATAATTCTGTTGAAAATATAGTTAGACAAGATAAGTTACCTTGAGGTAGGATCCGAAGTACTTGGTAACGAAGGGAGAGTCGCATTGCGAGAGGACCATGATTTCCTGCTGAATGTCTTCGATCTCATCTTCAGCCTCCTCTAGGTCTATGATCTTAATGGCGACCACACCCTGAGTCCTTTTATCTATACCCTTGAACACTTCACCGAACGAACCCTTTCCTATCCTCTCCTGCTTCGTGAAGATCAATTCCGGATCCACTTTCTGCAATCAAAACACAACAAATTTATTGAATGTTAATATCTAGAAATGACAAATAAAAAAAAAATATATATAAAAAATCCCTTCAAGTGCTTACTAGCAAGCTACTAAGAGGGTTTCTTCGGTCATAAAAAATCTTATTTCCAACATTTTTTTCTATGAATAATAAGTACTTTAAATTAAATTATAATTACTTTAAATTTTAATATTAATAATAAATTTAAAAAATTAAATCTCATAATGCTCCATAATCTGTGCGCAAGGCCCAAGTTCCAGTAAGCATGCAGAGTGTATATTTACTTGAATCAATTCACCCGGTTTTTCTCACCCTCATATCTCTGCTTTCTCTTACAATGGGATTTTGAAATTTGAAACATAGATTAGGCCTAAGTAGCTTAAAACACTGTAAAACAATTAGCCCTTAATATTCAGCTTTTACAACAGGGGAGTTTCAAAGTTTGCATGTTACTGACTGACTGACTCATCATCAAAATTATAAGCCACTTCCAGAATAGCTAGAACCTTGAAATTTGGTACACTTGTAGATATAGCAGTGAAACTGACAAAAAGTTGAAATTTTTCATTTTTACCCCCCAAAAATAATTAAAAATGGTGAACGCAACGTTAAAGATATTATGAACTAACAGTAAGTCGTATTGAAGAACTAATTGCTCAAACCGCTACTGATTTTTAAAGGTCTACAAGTTAAATTCTATGACTTTTTTCGTACCTTAGAACCAGATTCGATTAATAATTTTTAATTATTGCCTTTGATCTCTCATAGCATCCGCAATTATAAACCGATTTTATTTCTGATTGGATGGCTCAAATCTCACACTAATGCTTTTTAAATGGAGTATTTATTATTTTATAAAATCATCTTATTTGCTGAGAACATGAGAGTAAATTTTTTACTGAGTGCCGTGTCACGTGACTACTTTTTAAAAGTTTGTTATTTGTGTTGCAGACCATTTGAAAGGCCTTGATTTGTACTTTAAGGCTGTGTCATTTGTTTATTTTTTAAAAAAATTGGGATATGTACATTTGTACCGATTTGTATTGTATATAAATCCTCCCGGTCGGGCTTTATTTTGACAATTAATCTGTTTTTCTTTGCTGTCTACTTTTCTTTGATGTCTACATTGCGGCCATGTTTGTTTAATGTCTTATTCAGAAACTGGCCAAGTGTTAAGATATCACTACTTATCGCATAGGCTGACTATTTTGGGAGAGGGTCTGGAACTTAACCCTTTTTCACGGTTGTTTTTTTTGTGGATTTATTATTAAACAAATTCATCAATTGATAGCTCTCATTATTATCTCGTAAACTTGATTTTTCCTGGGAAAACGACTTATATAGTTAATTCGCCTTTAAATGAACTAAATTTTAGTGTATTCTTAATCAATATCGTCGGATATATGATATAACCGTCTTTTAGAAATAATTTGTTTCACTTTTTTTTCAGTGTTTCATTTCTTGATTTCGCAATTTTTCAGAACATTTATGCCAAATTTCCTCCTCAAAATCTGACGCCCTGGTTCGTAACAATACTGGTTTGCAGTGGCGGCGATTGGACTTTAAAAGTGAGGGGGCGAGCCTGTAACACCGGGAGGTTTGGGGGTATGAAATTCCCCCACCAAAAAGGGGGGAGGGTACGGGGGTCCTCCCCCGAAAAAGTTTTACAATCTAGGAGCAAAATGTTGAGTTTTAAGAGTTTTTGAGGCTAATTTTCTAGATGGTTCATTCTTGGGGTTTTTTTAATTGAAATTTATAAGTTTCGTAAATAGAATTTAAACAAAATTTTAGGTCATGTTTTTAAAACGTTTAGAATTTTTAACAGCATCATAGTAGGCCTAGGCCATGACTAGAAGTACATTATTGCTTATAACTTCTTAAAATAACATAATAACGTCATGGGTAAGAACTGAAAACGTCAGGCCCATTAGTCTAATAAATAAAAAGTACAATATTATTTTAATAACCTGCTAGAATATATTGTGTTTTGCTACAAAACATGGCTAATTTAATCTTATGAATTAGCAAAAAAATATTTTGAACCAAATAAACCAATTATTTCACACTATATTTCTGTTAAACGCACCAATAGGCCTAGGTTACGAAATATAGAAAGGAACATTGAAATACAACTGAGACTTTCCATAAGTTGTTTAATGTAAATAGAAAGTAAGTATAAATAGAAATATTTACATTAACTGTAATTTTTGTTGTACGCAGAATAGTAAATGCAACAATTGCATCAACAAAAGGTAAATTAACCAAAAACAGTGTTCAAAGCAAAATTATTAAGTTACCTTTTCCCAGAAAGTGGGCGATCCCCCCCCCCTCCCCTAATCGCCGCCACTGCTGGTTTGTCGGAAAAGGAAGTAGGTACTCTCCGCATAAGAAAAAGTAAAAGGTTATTTTTCTCGAGAAAGAAAATAATATCTGAACTAAGTTGATAAAATAAGGTCTAAGTTAGAGTAAAGTACGGCTTGATTACCATGATAAGGACATTAAGGTCTTGTGTTCGGGGCAACCCCTTCAACGGGCGAGGGCAACAAACAAACCTTAATCAACGGCAAAATTACCTCATCGACCTTCAACTGACCAACCTAAAGGAAATAATTATACGCTTATATTTACACACTCGATACTTTAGACCAATTTATATTTTGCATGAGCAACAAAATAACACAAACTTTGACTTGTATAAACTGTTTTTTTTTTTTTTATGTTTTGATCATCTGATTCAAATTTAAATTAGGTTTTTCGTAGTTCAGGTTATATTTTGATATGTATTCACCTTTGATAGACCAGGGGTTCCCAACGGAGTCCAGGTGGACCCCTTGGTTCTATGAAAATTTAAAAGGGGTCTATGATATTCCAGGGATCTATTGGGTAAATTTAAAATATATAAATATTTTAAATATATTGATTATTTCAAAAATCTTAAAGAAAAATTTGGGTGTCGTTCAAATAATTAAGGAATTAAATAATTTCTTAAGCCGTTTGCAATATAATGCGGTTGGATTAGAAGCATCTTACAATATTTCTTTGTTGATTGCAAAATCAGGATATCCTCATACCACAGGTAAAAAAAAAAAAAAAAAAAAAAAAAAATCAGTTTTAAAAAGAATTCGGCGCAGTAATAACTCCACACAACGTCGTTTAAATGAAAAGTCAGAAGATACTAAAAAACACCTAGTGAATTGGTGAACTAGTAGATTGAGATTGCAAAACAGTAAATTTTCTTTGCAGTTGGATGAATCCACTTTTGGCAGAAGTAGTATTATGATGTTATATGTTCGATATTATAGCTCCAGAAAAGGAGAAATGACAGAAGAATTTCTTACAGGGAACTGTTACAAACGTGCATTACAGGTTAACATATTTTTATTAGGTTTGCAAATTTTTTGCAACAAAATGAAGCTCCTACAACTTATATTACAGTTGGATCTTCTGATGGGGCACTATCAAAGGTGGGAAAATATCGATGATTTTTAGCGAATCTAAACAAACGGTTCCCGATATTCTGACAGTGTATATACTTTGACCCAGCTACATTTAATTTAAAAAAATTTGCAAGAGAATATTAATTCTGTTTTGCATTTTTGTATTAAAACAATAAAATCAATTAAAGCTAAAGCGGGCCGCACACGAACAATAGTATTGTCAATAATATTATTGAAAATACTATTGTCAATATGAAATTTAATAACAAATTTTTATCAATACAGTTTTTTTTTATATCAATACCAACTCCGCACACGGTCAATAGTATTGACAATACTATTGACCTGTGCGGGCCGCTTAAGGCTTTGAATGATCGCCTATTTTCTTAACTATGCGAAAGTAATGAGGAACTTTGTAATCATTTACTTCTTCATCAGAAGTTTCTTGATTGCCGAAAGGAAATTATTTTCACAGTTTCACTGAAATCTTAAATTCAAGAATTGAGTTCTTATTGTAAATTGATAAACTTACAGCAACACAATTTGTTCAAGATCACTTGAACAGGCCCGTTTTAGACGTTTACTGCGCCCTGGGCACCCCGTCACAATGCGCCCCCCCCCCCCCCCCCACTCCCTCTGATCATCTTGCCTTGTCTTAAGGCGCATCCGCACATACGATTTATGAGCTACTGTTATGATAGAATCATGCTTGACTCTATGAAAACACCTAATATGTCGGTATATTTTATACAAAAATATAAAATACAAACTTTTTAAAAGGTGGTCACGAGACATGGCACTCGGGAAAAAGTTTAGTCTCATGTTCTCTGCAAATAAGACGAATTTAGTGTGAGATTTGAGCCATCCAATCAGGATTAAAATCGGTTAATAAATGCCGATGCTATGAGACATCAAAGCCAATATAATTAAAAAATATTAATCGATAATTATAATTATAAGTCGCTTATAATTTTGATGATGAGCAAGTGAGTAACAAAAATGAAAACTTTGAAACTCTCCCCTGTTATAAAGTGAGAATATTAAGGCCTAATTTTTTTTTACAGTGTCCTAAGCTACTTATGCCTAATCTATGTTTCAAATTTCAAAAGCCCATCGAATAAGGAAGCAGAGGTATGACGGTGAGAATAACCGGGTGAATGGGTTCAAGTAAAGATACACACTGCATGCTTACTGGGACTTGGCCTAGCGCACTGCCGTGGGCTCAAATAATATGTTCAGCATAATAATCTAAAATCGCTATTAAATCTTTTATGGTAAATAACATTCATATAAAAAAATTAAGCGTAATTATTAACATTGGAGTAACAAAGACAATTTTTGAAATACCAATAAATTGATATGCTAAAGTTGTTTATAAAGTACATTTGGTTTACATTAAACATATTCCCATTTATATTTTTTTGCCCTTGCAAAGTTTAGCCGTGACTCTAACCTTTTGAGTTGCGCCCCAAACCTCTTGCGCCCCTGGGCACGTGCCCATCGTGCCCCTATAGTTAAATCGGCCCTGCACTTGAACACTGCTTCACAGCAGCTCCTTAACACCTCTACCTACATTATCTACCGAACCTGCTCTACAAAGCACCCAGGCTCATTTAGGCAGGCCCTGCTATTATTTGAAAGGGCCCATATAGATCTTTATTTAGACGTCTGGATCTTCCTCCGCTGGCAAAACTGTCCCAGATTTTAAATATTTGAATATTTAACGGCCCAAATTTGGAGGGAGTTTAGAGTGTGAAGAGAACCAAGTGTGAGTCTAGCTCTCAATGTGAGTAGTGGCCATTTTTTCATGACAAGTGTCTTAGTACAAGTTTTATCTGGATAAATCTGTGGCATCCAGGATTTATCTGGTTTATCTGGTATCCAGAAAACAAGCCTTTACTTCACCATGGAATCCAGGGAAGTAAATGGTATTTATCAGTGCTGGCATCCGGCATCTCATCATATCACCACGGCACCAACTCACCACACTTCACCTCACCTCTCCAACAGATAATTACTCTTATTTACTAGGCCATTATTAGTATGACATTTGCTCATCTGTACATATATTCTTAATAAAACCTACAGTCCGCTAAACATATTTCTATTTTTATTCTTTATTTTATGCTTATACTCAATTTCGTGGCCAGGTCAGGAAAACCTCCCCCTGGTGCGAACACAATTAATTTAATTAAAACACCATATATATTTCATCTAGCCACCATAATAAAGAAAATATTATTTTCTTTATTTAATAATATGCAAAATAAATTACAACAGGAATATAGTGTGAAACAGTATACAGTAATGTAAGTTAATTCACTACATCAATATTGTTACTGATTGATTTATTGTTTAATCAAAAAGCCATTTTAAGTTTGACTATATAATTAGAAATTACTCTTATGATTTGTTTTTGTAAAATTGGATTGTTATTGGTTGTTCTAGTAATTAGAATGACCTTTTAGGGTCGAAACGTTTCAGAAACATGAATTAAACTGTTAATTTATTCACACCTTATAAAATTTATAATGTCCATCACTACTCAACTTATCATATAATAACAAGGGGTTGTGTTAAACTTCAAGTTTATAATTTTCAACAAAATTATCACCACATCAATTAAAACAACGACATTAATTAAAATCGAATTATTGTCCAATTAAATCTGTGCTTCTGAAAATTGTTTCAAATAAACTAAGGTCTTTTTGAATTTTAAAGATATAAATGTCCAAAAATGGCGATTTTTAATGTTTTTTTGTGAATATCTCGTAAACGAAGCCTTTCTGGATCCATTTATAGGAACTTTTTTGTTCAGCGTCAAAGTTCCCATAAGAAACCCTACTAAGTGCTGTGGTTTTGTTTGGGGACACTATTTTTGCATTTGAACAAGAAGTGGTTGAGATTCTGTCCGAATAATTTCACACCTGGTAACATTTAATCCACCGTAATTAAAAAATTAGTCCCTTGACCTTAATCATTAATTATACCGTTCAAAAGCTTATGAAAAGCAGAAGTTTTTCCTGCATTCGCCACATTTCTTAAATCCCTCAATTAAAAGTAGAAAGCTCTGGAATTTCACTGTCGAATTTTAAAAAAAATCAATATTTTTAAATGTAACAGGATTTTAAAGATGCTTAGGAGCAGATAATTTTAAAATCAATGAGTGATTCTTAAAGGTTTTTTATGCTCTTTAAAATTGTTCCTTAGCCCAATTTCTCTATCTCAATAAGGATTTGATACTATGCATTTTTTGAAAATTTTCGTGAAACACTAACTGAAGAAAGAAATAAATCGATATCTCGAGAACTATTGAGAAATGGGCATATGCTTACTCGACATTTTTTGTTGCATTTGACCCATAAAATCTACCAGTTTCGTTATATATTTTAACGTGACAAAATTAAAATGTATAAGGATCGTCGTTTCGCCTCCAGGCCCTAAAACAAAACTTAATTGCAAATTATATTAAATAATTAAAAAAATACTGGCGATTTAAACACGTGAAAAGATTCGTGAATAAATCAACAATTTGTAATTAAGTGGGTTAATTTTAATTGTGGTACATTTGAATCACCTTTTATATGAGTTTTAGAACAAGATAAAAAGGAAGATAACATTGTAAAGGATTATTACTCAGGGTGAAATACGGAATACACACTAAAATTCCCATACACAGGTAAAAACATTTCGTCTGTAATCTCTTCAGTAGGTGTAACAGAGATAGAAGCCCATAGCGCTCCGGACGGATTAACTCGAGGCGTCGGCTTGCTCAAATCCCCTGCTCCGTCATTAAGATTAGCTTATATGACTCGGCTTCCCATTACACTATTTCAAGACAATATGGAATTCCTGACCACCAACAGATAACAAGTAACGTTAATAAAAACAACTACTGCGTTTAAAAAGAAATAAAAACAATTTGAAACATTCCATTAGGACAATCTTCCAACTAAACTCGTTAAACAGTATCAGTAATAAAACATTAACGTAATCTAAATACCTCGACAAAAATAATCTGTACCGTGGCCCATAGCTTCCTCGAGTCCTATCATGCTTCCCATAGCTTCCTCGAGTCCTATCATGCTTCCCATAGCTTCCTCGAGTCCTATCATGCTTCCCATAGCTTCCTCGAGTCCTATCATGCTTGTCATAGCTTCCTCGAGTCCTATCATGCTTCCCATAGCTTCCTCGAGTCCTATCATGCTTCCCATAGCTTTCTCGAGTCCTATCATGCTTCTCATAGCTTCCTCGAGTCCTATCATGCTTCCCATAGTTTCCTCGAGTCCTATCATGCTTCCCATAGCTTCCTCGAGTCCTATCATGCTTCCCATAGCTCCTCGAGTCCTATCATGCTTCCCATAGCTTCCTCGAGTCCTATCATACTTCCCATAGCTTCTTCGAGTCCTATCATGCTTCTCATAGCTTTCTCGAGTCCTATAATGCTTTGCGTTGCTAACCCCACCCATTATTGTCTAATTTATTTCATTTTATCCTTTTTTTTTTTTTTTTTTTTTAAAAATGTGTTGTTTTTACATTAATAAAAGTATCAACTGAGCTATATATAAGTAGCACAGACGGCTAAAATTAATATGGAGCAATCTGTGGGCTACTTTTGACAAACCGTCCGAATTTCTTTTAAAAAAGACGAGTGCCTTTCTAAGGTGTTAATAAAAAAAGATTTGTGCGCTTGCGGAAGAAAAGGGAACGGGCGAAGAAAGTGTAAAATAGCATGGGGCCGACAGTCCCAATTTCATCAAAATCCGACGAGTAGTATTTAAGATATGCTGGTTCGCAATAATGTTAATCGAAAGATTGACAGCCAAACACGATACCAAAAATATTTCTTGATGTCATAACGGATTTCTGTCTTGGAATTGTTGAATTCGGAGATATAAAAAATTTCATTCTTTAGAAGAAACACAATGCTTCCCTTACCTTCGGTAAGCTCGAAAGTGAAAATCTCAAGTTGCTACATACATTACACAAGAAAATCAACAAAAAATACACAACTTCTTTGGACCATTGGAATTAAATTTAAAAGATATGGAGAGAAAAATTACAGAACTAAATAAATGTAGCCTAGAATAATGAGAGTTAGAAGACGTAGTTTTTGTCTAGGATATGGGAGTGTATACTGGAGAAGAAAGCAAGTGAGGCGTTCAGATCTAAAGACAATGGTTATGCAATCAGACTGGCTTTAGAGATGGAGAACAACTGTAGACTAGGATAGGATGGGAAGCTATCGAGATATGGACACGGACCTATGGACATGGACGGGTCGGGGACCTCTCAACACTATAACAGTATGGAGTATAAGACCATTAGCTCGCCATGGACTAACCAGACGTGTTGAGTCGTGTTGGAATGCCAGAGACCATTGTGACGTGATGACTTGAGACCAGAGTGTCTGACTCATTGCACTTCACCTTGACGCAGGACACACTAGCGGGTTCTAACCACCCGACACTCGGCAAGACACAAGACACCAAGCACTTCCCTCCCCCAAACAGTGCATCTTTAGCTCCTCTAGTCCGGTACTCCTAAACCAATCCGCCTTCCAATCCCATTTCTTGAAAAAGTATCGGTAACTCTACAAGAACTGACTCATCAACTGTGCATATATGCAGCTGGTGTGGGCTAGCATGTGGCGCATGTTATGGTTTGATATTCATTGAAAAAAAAATTATAACTAAAAAAAAGTGGATTATTTTATTTTATTTTTTTTTTTTAGCAATCGCTGTAGTATATTTTTACTCTCTTTTAATAACTTGCTTTGTTTTTGTCTTCAAATCTTGAAAGATACATTTGACCCACTTCCCGACTACCTAGAAACTTTAATGTAATGTAGAATCCAAACTGCGGTTCGCAGGGTATTTTATTCTTAAGAATAGAATGCAAGATGTTCAAATGAAATGTGACAAGGAAGGTTACAAGCTTAAAGAAGGCCCAACAGTGAAGGACGAAATATAGCTTTTTAATAACTATAGCCATAAAAAGGGCCAAATTAATTAATTTATCTTTCAATACAATTATAAAAAAGTTTGTAAACAAACGCGAGTCCAGTGGGTAAGAAAGAGAAGGGTTGACTAAACTATACCCGACGAGGTAATATCTCCCATAACACCCAGATTTGATTTTTTAACATTTCACGTCTACTTCTCACTGCTTTTTACTTTCTTATATAAAGAGAAAGTATTGTGATGGCGCAAAATTTCGATTTTTATGGATTTACATTTTGAAGTCCCTTGAGTCCAAAAGAGTGGTCTGTCGTCTGTCTGTGCAGACGCCTAGAGCCTAAAATACTGGGCCGATTTTGACGAAATTTGGCATGCATGTTCAGAAAAATCATACCCCGAGGCGAAATCGAGAAATTAATTTTAGCTCCAAATTTAGGGGGGCTACCCCCTAAAACTCTGAAAAACGTGAAACAAATTATTTCTCGAAAACGGTTCCGACAATTTCGATTAAAAAATTCTAAAATGTTGTCCATTTTAATACGAATCTATATAAACGGTAATGATTAATTTAATACACTGAAAAAAATAGTATTATTTTTACAAGTGTAAGCTATGCTTGTTTCGTCTATTCTTGCGGCAGTCGTTATAATAGTTGTGATAATGAATTTGTTCTTGCAGCAAGAAATTATGCTTGTTAACAAAATAAGCCTATTCTTGGTATTAGAAAGCAGTTATACTTGTTTCAAAAATAAAATTAAACTTGTCCTAATAGGTAATTGTTTGAAGTAATATTAGCTATGGTTGTTAATAGTATTAAAATCAACTTGATAGTTATACTCGATACAAAACTAAGCTAAACTTATGGCAAGAAGTAATAGTTTTATAAAATATTAGTTCGTGTTGTTGACAGTATAAAAATCAGACCGGCACTTGTACTTGTTAGCAGTATTTGGCTAAATGCTGTAATCGAAATAAAGTATGAGTAATAGAATAATAATATTAATATTGGTTGTTTATTGTAACGATTTCTAAATAATAAAAAAATAAATTATAAAAACAACAAAAAGCTTAGCTATAAGTCGTCAGCTGGGAGTTGGAGGCAGATATAACATAATACATATATGATCATATATAAAAATAGTAATAACCAGTGCAACATTTAAAACACTTTTAAAAATGTATCTAAATTACAATTGATTAATATAATATTGTAACAAATAATTATATAATAAGATACAATAAATTAATAATTATGATCGTACATTAACTATACATTATTTTATTTACACAATAAACACACACATACAATCTTACGCATACATGCAGTAATATTACTAATGGTATTTAAATAATAGTAATTTTATAATAACTACAAAATAAATAAATAAATAATAACAAAATGAACAAACAAGTATACAAATTTTAACAATACATTATTATATTTATATACACACGTACAGTACATACATGCACACATACATGCACACATACATACATGCATGCATACTCAGACAAATATTTTCAAGAAATTAAATTTGTTTGTTTAGCCATCTCCCTCCCTTTTTTATTTTAATCATTAAACATTTTATTTGAGTTTTAGGTACCTTATTTTACATTTTTGTACATTCATTCATTTACCAATCAATTTTTTTTTTTTTCGTCTTTTCTTTTCCCCACAGTACTGAGGGCCCAAAACTATAATTTTTCGATACGAATAAGCTGCTTTTAAAAAACTGGCTAGTTTGTCCCAGTCTTTACTACCATTTAATAAATTCAGCACCTCGTCTCTTGGTATATATTGCTCACCTAGGTATATTTGCTTTATGTTTTTAAGCGCAGTGCAGTTTCCTATAGGAAGTGAACTATATCTTTTCTTCTATTCTCCCTAAATATATCACTAATATATTTATATCTAAGTCGATTAGGTAATGAGAAGCTTAATAAATTAATTAATAAAATATCATTAGTAATATTAATAATATTATAGCTTTATAAAATATTTGTTTAAAAACTAATTTAATTGAGCTCTTATGAAGCAAAATCACATTTGGTCCGTTTAAAAAATTAAAAATTTTGCTCACAAAAATAATTATTATAAGTACATTACAAGTCAGCATTTAGAGGAATGTGATAAGGAGAGGTCACGGCTTGAAGTAAATCAACTTAAAAAAGGCAAAAATAGTTGAAATAAAATGTAAAATATGATTGTTTCATCAAGATTCTCACTCCCTAGGAGAATAGAATTATTCTATTAGACTAGGGAGTGAGAGGCTATAGGGAGTGAGGTTTTAGTGGAAAATAAGATATTATGTGAACAGGGATGACTCCAGGTTGATCCAGCCTATGTCCAAGACTGTATTCTACAAACTATACTATAAATTAAAAGCAATACTAAAAAAATCACTTTTCTTCATTCAATTATAATGGTCTAGTCTAGGGAGTGAGGTTGAATAAAAATACTCGTTAACATTCAGTACTAAACCACCATAAAAATAAGAAGCCCTGGATTGTAACCTAATAAAACTTAATTCTATCCAGCATGTTGAATTAGTTTTGCCTATTTATAAAGCTAGAGCAACAAATATTGCTTCTCTACAAGTTTTAAAAAATTCTAGGGAGTGAGGTAGAAACTTTGTGACACATATAATATGTGCTTTTTAGTAAGCTAATAAGCAGAAATTAACCCTTTTGGATCACTTTATGGAAAATACAGGTAAACACTCACAACCTCTCGTATTGTTATATTAAATTTTTGTTTCTAGATATGCAAAAAAAATTAGGCGAACTTGGCCACCCCATGCTTGTGACAGGCTAGGGAGTGAGAAAATAGCATATATGTATATTATTAATTCCCTAGTAGTGGACAGCCTGTCAAAAATTTAGTAGATGTGTTCCCTTATGTTCTTAGGTAATATTTAAAAAAGAATAAAAACTTTATGATAAACACTTTTCTTTTTATGACCCTGTGACACGAATTGTACCGAAATTTTGAAATGACCCTAATATTCTTTCGTTACTATTGTTTATAATTTGGAAGTGAAAATGTCTACTTGTGCGATCACCGATTTCTACCTCATTAATTGGTGGTGAATTTCAGCTTTATATCTTTATATATACTTAGGACACCCAATATATAAGGTAAGTATGTACGTACTTATTTTTATGTTGCTATTCGTTTTTATGTAGTTATTTATGGTGTACCATATCATATTTTAATTAGTTCCTGAAATATTATCACGTTGTTGAGATTTTCGGTACAGCCTTACAAATATATTTGACAAGAATAAATAGTTTAATTTTGTATAGGCATGATATTTTGACTGGTGGAATTAACAAACATATCGTTAGTCTTGAAACAAGTTAAGTTATACTTGAGGTCAAGTATAAAAAGGGAGAACCCAACCTTAAGTTTATTACTGTTTCCAGAATAATTTATTTTTATGATAAGAATAAAATGAACCAGTATTCGATCTACAAACTTATGTAGAGTAGTAAGAAGAATATTAAGTTCCCTGATACATCCAAGCTTTAAAGGAGTAGGGATAGGTCTTGAGTAGATAGCGGCAGCGTCCCTTTGGTTCAGTTCAACACGAGTTCAACACGAGTAAACTAGCCATACCGTTCACACCTTATTTTCATGTAAAGTAAATTTTATTAATTGTAAAGTTAGTAACATGTCTCAATTAGAGATAATTTTGACTGAAAAAAATTTGGCGTACTTAATCCCAATGTTTAAAGGTAATTTATAAGCTATAAAATAGGTACACTGTTTTACTTAGTAAATATGTTTATAAATAATAGCTTTGAAAGAAATATATTATTTTCTTATAAAATTTTACTTTGTGACTTATAAAGGTACATACTTTATAAAAAAAAAAAAAAAATAAGTAAGTACATAATTGTTTTTTTTTAATAATTACTTTTTTTAAAAAAAAGTAATATATACAATTTTTTTTTTTTTAAAAAAAGTAAATTTTTTTTTTAAAAAAAGTAAATTTTTTTTTAAAAAAAGTAAATTTTTTTTTAAAAAAATGTACATAGTTTTTTTTATAAATGATGTAAATGTATTTATATCAATTATCTATACATACACTTTAATTTGATGACTAACTAGCTTATTGTTAACTTTTCTTTTTATCATTTTTACTTTTTGTTTAAACAGCTATTTAATTTATTGTATTTTTACTTTGTTTTACTTATTATTTACTCTAAACTAAATTACTCATGTTTTTACTTATTACTTTTAATAAATTACTTATTTTTTTACCTGCTTATTGTAAAAATTTTAAATTGTTTTTATAAATAAATTTAAACATTTAAATAAATTAATTAATTTTACTTAATCTTTTTATTCTACTCCATAAGAAATTTTTAACAATTGTAAATATTTTTTTTTTGGTTTTTGTTTTGTTCTTTTACTTAAAATGTTTATTTTTTTGTATCATAAATAAAATAATATAAGCTTTTTCAAATTCAATTACATTTTACTTCTTTTTAAAGAAAAAAAGTTCTCTCAAAAGAAATTTTTAACAATTGTAATAATTTTTTTTTTTTTTTTTTGGTTTTTGTTTTGTTTTTTTAATTAAAATGTTTATTTTTTTGTATCATAAATAAAACAATATAAGCTTTTTCAAATTCAATTACATTTTACTTTTTTTTTAAAGAAAAAAGTTCTCTCAGAGAATACAGATTAGAATTTTAACTTGTACTAAAATTATTACACATGCCAAGTGGTCTTTGCATCTTTATCATGGTCATTTCTTCAGGAGGAAATGTTCTGGGTCTGTAGTAAATTTTGAAATTGCTCCAATGGAATTACTAAATGTTGAGGAATCTAATTTCACACTGTCTACTTTTTGTGTACATGCATGGGATGGCTTGTGAAATTAGATTGCTCAATAAGCAATCTCAAGGTTTGCTATAGTGAACCTATGATATTACCTGCTGTAGAGGTATGCAATGAAGTGTATGCAAATACTACTTTAAGTGTAATTAAGGCAAGTACAAGAATAAAAATGTTTACCGTATTCTCCTAGGGAACTTACCTCAATCCCCCAACAACTCCATTAGATTTCCTGGAAACATGAAGGTAGGTTGGGGAAGTACAACTGTGGCATGAGGAAACAATAAAATGGTTCCTACAAGTATAACGAGCTAGGACGAAGAATTTAAGATTTATAACAGTAGCACCCTATACTAGTATCGACAATAATAAGGGTTCAATTCAATTCTATGTTACACTTCATTCAGTAACAAATGTGATTAAAGGAAGTACAACTGTGGCATGAGGAAACAATAAAATGGTTCCTACAAGTATAACTTGAGCTAGGAAGAAGAATTTAAGATTTATAACAGTAGCACCCTATACTAGTATCGACAATAATATGGGTTTAATTCAATTCTATGTTACACTTCATTCAGTAACAAATTTGCTTAAGCAGAGTAAAGATAATTCTTGGTTGAAGAATAACAAGTCCAGCGGCAATCTTAATTTAGTGTAATGTCAACCCCAGTAAAGTATATTTGAAGTGAATAACAACTATAAGTTGTATATGCACAAGAAAAGTTATCCTTGTCACAAGTTCAATTAGGCCTTTCTAACAACCATAACAGTTGTTAAAGGTAAGGATACTTAAGTTTTATGCTTATTGTAAGAAAAAAAAAATTAACTTAAAACAACTCTATTATACTTGTCACAACAAAAAGTCTAACAAGTATAACCCTATTCTTATCGGGACTCTACAATTCTTGGTTCACAAATAACCATAATTATAACTTGTGACAACGCTATAAGGATTGTCATCAGTATACATTTTTTTCAGTGTATAGGGCTGTCCTTTGACACTGATGGGAAGGGGTGCATAGCCCAACAAGTATTAAATTCGCGAGGCTGTCTTTTGGGAAGCGAGTAGGGGGCAGGGCCCCCTAGTACATATATTAATGTAATATATATAAAATAATTGTTTTGAATCAATGATGAAAGTAATGTGGATTAAAGGACTAAGTAGTCAAAAAATGAAGTACCAAGTCGGGTCCTGAATGGAAAATACTTCAACTACTTAAGCTTATATAAGTTCCAGACCCCATTCATTCCTCTCACATAACCCTTTAATTCACTTTCCACTAGAAGAATTTACAACAAAAACTTTATCACATCAGGTAAAATAGAGATTAAGTAGGTAAACCAAAATACTTATCATCTTCTGGTTTTTCTTTCTTCTCTTGTTTTAAACGCGCGTAGTAAGTTCTTCACTTCACCGGCTTGGATTTTTAAAGGTTAAGGGACTTGGTATTAGTGTTTTTCAAACGATAACTGGCGTAAAAATGGACCTATTTCAACAAAATAATATGAAGGATGAAGGTATAAAAAAAGTTTTTTAATTACCTATCAAGTTGCATATTATTTTAAAGCTCTTTATAAAATAATAAAATAAAATAATTAGAGAAAGATAATATACTATGATATTATTCGTACGAAGTCGCAAGTACTCGGTAGCTAAAACTGTTTTCCTTTAATCTGTACATAATCCTTATTTATTAAGTAATTGCAGGTATACCTCGCTCGACTGTTTATACGTATTTGTAGTAAATATTTATTAAATAAAGTTATTGGAGGCACGCTACGCTCGCCTATATATACAATATTTGAACAATCATTATCTAATAATTTGTTGTATGCGCTATACGCTCGCCTGTTTATATATAGTATTTGTACATAATCATTATTTAATAAAGTTATTGCAGGCTCGGTACGCTCGCCTGTTTATACAGTATTTGTATACTTAATCATTATCTAATGAACATAATGCAGGCTCTCTAGGCTCGCCTGTTTATACAGTATTTGCACTTAATCATTATCTAAAAATATGATTGCATGCGCTATACGCTCGCCTGTTTATACAGTATTTGTACTTAATCATTATTTAATAAAGTTATTGCAGCCTCGATACGCTCGCCTGTTTATACAGTTTTTATACATAATCATTATTTAATGAAATTAATGCAGGCTCGCCTGTTGTTACAGCATTTGTACATAATCTTTATTTAATTCAGATATTGCAGGTTCGCGGCGCTTGCCGGTATAGACAGCTTGGACTTATAATATGTTTCTTCCATTTATAGAATTTTTTTGAAGTGTTCGTAGACTCGCTGCGGTCGCCTGTTTATACCAGCATTTGTATATAATTAAATAAAGCATTCGAATATATTTTTTTTAAATAAAGCTATTACTGGCTTGCTTCGCTTGCCTGTCTAGACAGATTCGTGGCATAAGAAAGCGAGCGTAGCGAGCCTGCAATAACACTATTCACAAATAATGAATAAACAGATGAGCTTAGCGAATCTGCAATAGATCAATTAAATGAACAATAATTTTTAAATGCGGCCTATACAGGCGAGCGCAGCGAGCCAACAATAACATTATTACTACTCCTGTATAAACAAGTGACCGTAATAATCTCTATTAAATAATGATTTACTATAATTCCTGTATAAACTGGAGAACATGCAATAATTCTATTAAATAATTATTATCTGCAAATGCTGTATAAATAGGCGTGCGTAGCGAGCTTGCAAACACTTTAAATAAAAGATGATCTATACAAATGCAAGGTAAATAATATAATATAATAAGGACTTTTTAAGTTATTTAGTAAAGATTGCCCCCGTCCTAACCGGCCTTTATGATACCTTTATTTAAACGATTTATAATAACATATGCTAACTTAAACATTTTCTTTTATCGCCCATCATATAGGCCACCATTTTGAAAATGTTAATTTAAACATGTTGTTGTTTTGTTAATGTTTAATAGTTATTTACTCTTTTCCTGCTTTTATAGACCTTTAAAACGAAGTATAACACGTAACATGTCATTCAGACTAAAACTTTTTTTAGTTTTCGTTATAATGACCGCCATCTTGAAAATATTGTGTGAAATTTTAATAGTTAGACATATACTTTAAGACCCGTTTTCATGCAATATAGTTAAAAAATAGTCAAGCCTGACCCACAACTTTTCTGCCTTTTAAAGAAATCATTAAAAAAACTACAAGGGACATTAAAATAAATTTATATACGACATTAGGCTAATTGTGACCTAAATTCCAAATTTCATCAAAATCAGAAGAGTAGTTTTTAATAGAAGGGTGGTTCGCAAAATAAAACGAAACACCGACCGACAGACCGACACGAGACCAAAAGTGTTCTCTGATGTCTGAAGCGGATTTCAGTGCAGGATTTCTTGAAATCGGAGGCCTGAAAATATTTTGCTCTTTACAAGCTTGAAGCAAAAAAATTCTTGAAGAAAGTACACATTTCACTAAAAGAAAAATAAAAAATTGAAGTATGAGCGAGCAGCCAAGAACGTAATTTTTATTTGGCAGCTACAATTGTATTTGCGCAACTCTTTTATAATGTATATATAAGCAGGTGTTTTTGAATGCATAGCATCAGCATAGATTCTTCAATTTGTACAATTCTTCAAATAGAACAAAAATTTGAGTACACAATTTTGAAATATCTACATGAATAAACAGCCCGAGTGTACTTTTACTGCGGGTGGGTTACACTGATTGCGTGGTGTCCCTCAAGCAATCTTATTTATAATATATTATAATAAATCATAAAATCGTGTATCAGCGAAATAACATCGTAGTTATCACAAACACATGCAATTCTTAAGCCATATACTATATCAAAAATTAGAGCACATAATTTTATATTGCACAATTATGTTGAGCGGACATGTGTAGGAATATTGTACACTATGTGTACATGCGTTTCAACTCTTTTGCGACGCATATACCCATATATACGTAGCAAAATTGTACAATATAGGAAATGCTTATTATCAAATATATAGGAAAATATGTTGAAATAATGTACAATATAGGAACATGCTTGCAACATTGTACAATATAGGTATATGCCTTGCAATATTTTACAATATTATAAGTAAATGTGTTGAAATATTGTACCAATATATGTCTATGTGATGAAATATTGTACAATGACCATGTGTGATAATATTGTCCAATATATTGTGCAATAATATTAAGCGTATATGGACCCCTTAAATATACATATATATTTATTAGAATAATTGAAATTATTACATAGGTAATTGGAGGGTTCGCTTCGTTCGCTTCGCAGGATTGTGATCGCTTTACACGGCCCTAGAAAAAAAATATATATAAAAATTAAAACCTACATTTTTTACAGGTATAACATAATAAAAAAATAAAAAATATCTTACTATAAAAACACAAGATATATTTTTAAAATACCTATATGTATAAAAAAGAACAAAGAAACGACCACCAGACACCTCTTGAACTTTTATTTGTGTATATATATATATATATATATGTGTGTGTGTGTGTGTGTGTAAATATATAAATAATATAATAAATTATAATGAATTCACCCCCCCCCTCACAATAAACGATGGAGGGGGAACAATTCGTTAACCCTTCAATAAATTAGATATATTGTACATTAATATAGATATCGATTAATAATTAATAATATATTGTGCATAATGAGGGCAAACAATTGTTTCAATGGTTTCAAAACAAACAGAGAGATAACGGAATCGTATTATTGATAAGAAAGAATTACACGGATTTATACCGATTAAATATGGGATGGATATGGAACACAGGATTGGTTTTAAAACTCAAGACTAAAATATCTCATGATTTATTAATTGTTTAATACATGAAAATTATTACTTAAGTCCTGTAAAAATAATCGATAAATAAAAAACATTTATTCAAGTGTCTCAATTATTTAACAATTAGTTACATTTTTTTTAAACCGGATTACGTAAAAGTTATTTAATATTTTCCAGTGTTACACATCAGATCCATTATAAGATAGAGAAATCAACGTGCTACACATTCCTCTCAATATCAGTTGGTTATAAGTTTGAAAATTACTTATGTCCTACTAATACATCCAGCATCCAGCGAGAAATCTATCAGTAGCTTGTAAATAGCCGAAACTAGTAACAATAGATGATGATTAATAATGACCCTTTGTGTCGACAGTTGTAAGACAAATTACTAAATAAAGTACGATAAATCATAAAAAATAAAACATGAATAAATAATCGATGCGTATCAGTTCCAGCAAGAAACGATTAACTAATATGCAAGAAACTAATATATTAGGGAGACAAAAGAGAGGCACATACTCACGCGAACAGGATTCCAACCATGGATTACCGGTCCAATGCTCTACCTATTAAGTTATACCGAAGAATACACTTGCGCGGGGAGAAATGTGTATTTTTTTTTCTTTTTTCTTTTTTTTAGAATTTATAAAATTCAAATTTAAAAATTGTTTTCGTAAAAATGGTAAATTTTCTAGTAAAGTATAAAATAGACAAATTAATTAGAACCCCTCAGGTCAAGTTACTCAATTATATATTCATGTTTAGATTGGAAATAAAAACAAATAAGAGAACAACTCCCACGCTGCGTTATAACAGAATAATGTCGCAGCTTAATTCTAGAATATTAAACAGATACCAACTTCTCTTATGCTAACAATTTCAACGACCTAGCAAAACAAACCACTCCCACACGCGGCCCTGCAAAATCCCTTCGTCCTTCCACGGCCAACACTCCTACGCGGGGTCACAACCACCAACATTCCCTTATAAAATACCCACTAATTATTTAGCCGTTATCAAAGGACCTCTCTCTATTTACCAATTAAATCCTTATAATATCTAATAGGGTAAATATCACATGGTGTTTAGTTTTTAAATACTTGGCACTAATTTAAAAGCAAATAAGTTCTAGATCTTCCCGATGTCCCGATGACACAGCCCTTGTAAATTCGAGAATCCCGACGATTCCAACCAGTTGAATTTGCCATTTTTATATTTTTTTTAAATAACCTTTATACGAGTCCAAAAAAGTCTTAGTTTATTTATTTACAGTGCTCTCAACAGCCGAACACAGACCTTATTTATTTATTAAAGAAATGACGAAGATAAAGGGAGCGAATAAATATTCTCTGGAATTTTTTCTATTTTTTGGGAGCGTGAGGCATTCAAAATGTTCCAAACAGGAGTAGAACATTCAAGCAACGGCCGAACGAGAGATTTATACAACGAGAGGAAACACTCGGGAGACAAACCTTTAGAGACAGCACGAACGATACCCAGACGCCTTTGTAACTGCGGCATTCACGTCAATGTCAAATTTGAGTTTGTCATCAAGCCTTACACCAAGATCACGGACGCTATTAGATTTGGGAAGAGACTTGCCAAATATATTATAGGATGGGATCTGGAAAATGAAATGAATACCGTCTTATCAACATTCATTTTCATTTTATTAAGGCGACACCAAAACAACACACCATTGATACTGGAAACAAGTTGCCGACGTCTGGGAATCAGCAGGGCAGTATATTTTTAAATCATCAACGAACAGAAGGTACGATGAAGAAATGAAATAGGGTAAATCATTTATAAATAGTAAGAACAAAAGTGGCCCTAGTACAGATTCTTGGTGGACTCCTGAGGTGGCTTTGAAAGGCTCAGAAAGAGAAAGAGACAGTTTAGATGCGTGTTTGTCGTGTTCAGAAGTAACAGCTTCTTCGACGCAAATCGATATATGAATTTTAGTTATTATGTAAAAGATGATGCAGTAAAGTAAGAGGCGTCGCCTTCCAAATACTATGAAAATTGAAATGTAATTAGCAATCGTGGAAATTATTCATCAAACTATTATTTATTTTTAAACTCGGTTTGATTGTCTTCCTTCTCTAGAATCTACGTGAATATTAATTTCGGATACTATAGGTTAGTTAGGCTATTGATACGACTATATAATATATACATAATTAAAAGTACAAAGTATGTACTTTTAAAAGTATTTAAAGGCACGTTTTCCTCAACCTCCTGCGATAATCACGGAGGCCTCCTCTTCTGAGTTTGCAGGGTACCATTACATTAACCAAGCCGCGATCATGGCGATGGACGCCAGCTTCGATCGGCTTGTGATTGAAACCACCTGTCCCTGGAGCAGTCATAATCTCAGTCACTTTCGTGTTCCTTTGTGAGTTGAGCTTGAGTATTCAGTACTCAAAAAACCAATTTCAAGTTTTTTCCCGACTACTGACAGACAACCACGACAACAGACATTTAAAAAAAAAAAAAAAAAAAAAAAAAAAAAAAAAAAAATGGACTCAGGGGACCTCAAAACGTGTAGACCCATCAAAATCTCAATATCGAATTTTTACAGCAATACAGTAACCTGTCTATAATATTATATACTATGTACATGAGAAAGTAAAACGAACAATAACTAAATGTGCGACATCAAAGTTGTTATATACTAAAACGTGTAATTTTATACTACAACTACGTGTAATACTACTAAAAAATAGTACATTACTAGTCGAGTGCGGAAAGTAGCATTTTGCATGTGAGTGTGGAGTTTGCACCCGAGCGATAGCGAGGGTAGTAAAACCACACGAGCAATGCAAAATGCCGTTTTCGCACGAGTTGCGTACCGTACTTTATCTACGATTGTTAGATTTAAATAATAAATACAGAAAAAAATAAACTTGCTGTATATAAGTTCGTATCTCTTCTCTTGATAAAGATGGCATTAATCTTGAGTTGTATTTTTTGCCGAATTAATTATTTCTGGAGGAGTATTATTCTCTACATTTTCGTCAAAGCCACTTGATTCACTTATTGTTTTCACTAAAAACTCGATATAAACAGTTACTTTAATAAAAGAACAGCAAATTAGTTTGTTTTTTTTAATTAGTATACAAACTCGCTAATCGTGCGTAAAGCTGAAGAATTCCTCTTCTTTACCGCGCTAGCGTGGTAAAGAAGAGGAATTCTTCAGAACTATGAGACGCGCATGCGCAATGAATACAAGTACGTAAATAATAACTTTCTACGCATCTAAACAGAGATATAATGTTTATATTTCGTATATCAATCATAGATAATAGTACATTACGCGTCGAGTGCAGAAAGTAGCATTTTGCATGCGAGTGTGGAGTTTGCACCCGAGCGATAGCGAGGGTGGTAAAACCACACGAGCAATGCAAAATGCCGTTTTCGCACGAGTTGCGTACCGTACTTTATCTACGATTGTTAGATTTAAATAATAAATGCAGAAAAAAATAAACTTCCCGTGTACAAGTTCGTATTTCTCTTTTGATGAAGATAACATTAATTCATTAGTTGTATTTTGTGCCGAATTATTTCGGGAGGCGTATTATTCTCCTCATATTCGTCATAATCATTTAAATCACTCATTGATTTTCACAAAAAACTCGATATAAAAGTTACTTTTATTAAACAAACAGCAAATTAGTCTTGTTAAATGTAAACAAACTCGCTAATCGTGCGTAAAGCTGAAGAATTCCTCTTCTTTACCGCACTAGCGTGGTAAAGAAGAGGAATTCTTCAGAACTATGAGACGCGCATGCGGAATGAATACAAGTACGTAAATAATCACTTTCTACGCATCTAAACAGAGATATAATGTTTATATTTCGTATCAATCGTATAGATAAAATACTTAACGTGTAATGACAGAGGCTCGCTATTTGATTGCAATTGCACTACGCAATGTCTACTTATTATTCTAACGTTGAGTTGTATCAGTGTGCGATATGATTTATTCCATCGATGAATTGGATTAATAAGTAGGTATGATGTATGGATAACGATAGGCAAATAAGGTTGATTAAAATCTGCCAATCAAATCACTTATTAAGGTGCATAAAAGCTCCCCCCCCCCTTAAAAAGCGAGTTAAATCTATTGTTTGGTGGAAAGAAGAGTATATTTGTTGTTTGTTGTTTTGTTAGCTGAATCATTTCAATCTGAGTTACTCCCGAGTTAAATTCTGGAGTTTAGGGAAACCATTCATCTGCTGAGAAGCCGCTCTCTAACTAATTATATATTGAAATAGTTGTGTTTTTATGTCGGACCCACAACAATCTTTTGTTGGGATTCCTAAAATTAAAAATTGGATTAAAGAATCAAAATAAAACGATACACATTTTCACCTTAATAATGACTGCAAAAAAAAGTTTAATTAATATTTATTTTAATTTACTTTAAATAAAAATATAACGCAGGTCAAATGCGAATATTTTATAATGCGACCTAATTCAAGTTACTAACTTTATAGTTAGTATTTACAATCTCGATATTAAAATCTAAAAATTACTTATGAAAGTCAGCCATTTTAAATTAAAATGGCAGATCAAAAATATCCTTTCATAGCGCTACATGATTAAAGCAAGCTTTGTAGCAAAATACATGATTCTAGAATTAAACAGTTTTCGAGATATAGTGATTAACAAGTAGTTTAGTGTAATTTGGCCATTGGAGTATCACATAAATGGCCACCGTCTTGAAAAATGAGAGTATTTGGGGAGGAAACTATGCCTGCATTTTTACCAGGGAAGAGACAACTATGTGTACCTATTAAATTTGGTGGGAAATCGGTGGGGAATCGAACCCGGGCTCTCTCCGTCCGATAATTAAATGTAACTATGAAAACTCACAGATAAGTACTTTTGAAGATAAAAGTGTAAAATAAATGTAATATTTGTTCGCAAGTTGAAGAGAAACAAGTGGGCGCGAGAAAGTTGACATAACAATGGGCTAATTATGACATACCATCCAATTTTGGCACTCACAATCACAATTTATTGTGATAGTAAAACAATCACAAAAACAATTGTTTTGGTATATTTCAACTCATAAAACCAATAAAGAATGCAATGGTTGAAGAATTTTACATAAATTTGTAATTCACTCCTCAGCAGCCCATTTGCGCCAAAGTAAATAATGTGTGCAGTAAATTTCAACCCTCTAGCTTGAACGATTCGGGAGATATGAACCTAAGTGCGACGGACAGACACATCCCCCATTCGAGTAGGATCTACGCATCTACGAAACCCTATCAACAAAAAATTTTGTAATACTAATAAAAAGTATTAATAGTTATTTCAAATCAGTAAGTAGCCATCAAAATGTGAAGCGTTAAAAAAGGAGTTATAAAATATTTTATCCAATATAATATTACTATTTGCTGGAAGTCATAATAGATAAATAAAAAATTATTAATAATTTCGATATTACCAAACGAGCAGATGTAAACTTACAATATTATGTAAACAAATCGGGTATGGGGTACCTAGGAATTTTTCCTCACTTTGGAGGCCACTAAAGTAAACCTCTCCTCGTCAGTACTTCGATGGGTGACCGTTTTGAACTAACTAATTTTTTTTTAAATGATAATAAAATAGACTGCCAATTAGTGTGGCACATAGCTTCCTCGCATCCTATCATGTACATTATTGTTATATCATCATTAAAATTATAGTTATATTACAGACAGATAGACAGACACGAGACCAAAAATGTTCCCTGATGTCTGAAACGGATTTCTGTCTTGGAATTTTTAAAATCGGAGGCATAAAAGTTTTTCATTCTCAAAAGTGAACACAATGCTTCTGTTACCTTCAGTAAGCTCGGAAGCAAAATAAAAGATAAAGATAAAATTATTCTTATTTTTTTTTTATTTCATTTATTTAATTATTTGAATTTTAGCGGTATTTAGACAGATGTAAACAAGCTTTGACGTTTACCAAAAGTATCGCACTAATTAATAATCCCAACAAAAACACTAGTGTAAAAAATAAGCCAAGTCTCGCGTAAAAAGTTATGAAATCATAGGTTTAGCCAAGTCTCCCACTGTCCGAGTAAATTGTACTAGGTCTAATTTATCCAGTGCAAGTACATGATGAACACTCTACACGTTTAAATTTAAAAACATTTTCTGACTTGGCAAATACACACCACAAACTTAAATCAAATAATAAATATTTTTTCATTTGAGCGTCGCAGCACAAGGAGACAAATTTGTATACGACACTGCATTTAATTTTAACCTTTTGGGGTGTGTATTTGCCAAGTCAGATGGATAGAGGTGTGAAATTTTTATTTCTGTTTCGGTTTGTCATGCACTTTAAATTAAAATTAATTTTATATATCTAAGTATCTTCAATAGGATAATAGAGGGGTTTCCAAATTGCCTTGGCGGGGGCACTGCCGTGCCCCCGATTATGTTCGCTTATAACTTTTAAACTAATACAGACGTCATACTGAAAAGTACTATGGAGGTCTTAAAACACCCTAAACGGATAATTCAGTTGAAATCTCGAAAAAAAATGTTGGTTATGTTTTTTAAAAACATAACTTTTCCTATCACAGGTGAGGAAAAGTAAAAACAAATAATAAATAATTATTCCACGTGGTCAACCACTATCTAGAAACTACATTTAATTTACATATTTTTCCACATGTATTTACATAAAGTAAATACACAGAGAAGGGGTAAGGGGAGGGGAGGAGTGGATGGTAAATAGAAAGAAAAGTAGAAAAAAATAATATAAATATTCATGCAAATAAATAAGAGGAGAACAAAACGGATGTAATTGATTCGAATAATTTTCAAAAATGTAATTCTCTTACATATGTATTTCTTCTTTTTTTAAAAAAATATATTATACATATACGAATAAATTTGAATATAGGAAAATTCAGGGGTGGGGTAGTAGATGAATTGGACTTTCTTTTTCAAGGAAAATACATGATCCTCCCTCCTTAGCATGGAGAAGGAAACAATATGATGTTAGGGAGCTGTGTTCTACAGAGGCAAGCCTTGTAATACTCAGGCTTAATGTCGGATACTTGACCTCAAAACTATCTAGAGAGAGCCGAAGCTTAAGCACCAGTAATTATACTTGGTATAGAAACAATTGTTATTCATACTGGGCTAGAAAACAGTGGCCACCCTCTTTAAATACTTGGAAAAACTTCAAATTTAAAAGAAACAATTTAATGTGGCTTTTTCCATTGTTCGCCGAAAATCCTATTGTAAGATATACGAGAATTCAAAAGAACGTGGTAGATTAAACATTCCCAAAACCTTTGAATCTACGAGTTATAATCTACGAGCCTTTAGGCCCATGGTAACGGGTTATTAATTTAATATTTAAAAAAGTAAAATTAATATAACAATTTAGATATATATTTAGATAAGTTATTATATCCATTTGGCTTCTTTTGGTGTAGCTTTATCTTATTATTATTTTTTTTTTTTTATAAAAAAATGAATAACCCATAAAATAGTCTGCAAGTTAGAGTGGCACATAGCTTCCTCGCGTCCTATCGCGATCCTGACTAATTTATTTAATATCCCCCTTTTTTAAATCTGTTAAAAATTAGTTTTAATGAATAAGATTATCAATTAAGCAGGACAGTTGAAATTATATAGGGCCATCAGTGGGGGGGGGGGGGGGGGGGGGAATAAGACAAATCATCTAAATTTCTTCAAAATCACTGGAGTACTATTAAAGACACAGATCTCAATAAAACAAAACATTCTGAGCACGTTGAAGAGACAGACACCAATGAGCACACAAGGTTGAAACTTATATGGGGCAAACAATGGTCTAATTCTGGCCTACCATCTAAATTGTATTAAAATCGGACGAGTACTTTTTAAGATATTGTAGGTTCGCAAAAATTGTGGACAGACCGACTGATAGACACGGGACCAAAAATGTTCCCTCATAAGAAATTTTGAAATCGAAAATGTAAAAAATACTTGTTCTCCGGAACAATGACATAGCTTCCTTTTATTCATGAACGAGTCATGAACCATTACATAGCATTATAGATGTTAATAAAAAAAATGTGCGCATGTGAGAGAGAAACTAATGTGCGCAAATGGTTAAACCATATCTGGGACCAACAATGGACTAATTATGAACTATAATCAATATTTTATATTAAAATCGGACAAGTAGTTATTAAGATATGGAGGTTAAAAAAAATGTTCATCGACATTCTCCCATAATTAATATGGGGCTATCTGTCGGCTTCTTTCAACAAACCATATGATTTTCTTCGAAATCTGATGACCACTTTTAGATGTATAGGTGTTCATAAATTATAAATAATCTGGGGAAAAAAGATGGTTTTTAAATGCCACAATAATTGAAAAGCCGGAAACGTCAGTTGGGAAAATGCGGCCTCTAACGACCAGGTCGAGTGTTTTCGTACTCAACCCGAGGCCTTGTGTAATAAAGATAAGGCCAACACGTCATATAACGAGCTAGTTTTTGCTGGAAAAGCTCTGCTTGGTAAATCCAACTTTTTTGGTGGGCCGTTTTGAAGAGGCAAACGTCCATTTCCTCGTAATATAACTCAAAGTATACTTGAATAAAAAACCTTACTGTTATCTACTAGCACCTTGAAAGGTCTCGAGTCTCGACGAGGTATATTTTTTTCCCCCTCTCAAATTAAAAAACCTCAGCTCTGAATTAGAATCGGAAGGACACCCAAGATTGTAATTTGGAAAAAATTAACACAAATATCAGTTGCAGTCGATGTTAACAGCACACTTCCTCGTCCACCCCAGGGAATTGCTCAATTATCATTCCTAGATGTCGTAACGTAACGACATTTGAAGGCTTCATTTTATCTGTGGACGAATAATGTGTTCTTTTAATGATTTGCATGCAACCTTTTTAATTATATTGTAAACGTGTAGGGAAGTTTGTTTATAAAATGATATCAATGGGTAAAAAGTGAACGCTAAAGGTGATTTTAATACAGATTCAAAAAGGTGTTTCTTGAGGATAGAACTAAGAAACACAGAAACCTCGAGATAATTTAATATCTTTCGAGAGAACCAAAACCGGTACAGAGGACCAAGAACCTCTCAAGGGACTCCCAATCGTAAACTAGACCGTAAGGACACCTTGACCGAAAGACCCGACAAAAACAATATTATCGGGAGCGTATCTCGGGAGAAGCCGTATCCATCGTCCTTTTTCTTTGTTAGTTCATAATCATAAGAACGTAATCTTAGCCCTCTCCTTTTTTTTATTTTATCTTTACTAGTTGGTCGATCACAAGACCATTACGATAGACGTCTGTCTCTTCACGCGTCTATTAGCGTAATCGTTAGTGCGGAACAAGTTTTACGTAGCTGGGAACGGAAATAGATAAATTCATGCGTGGAATAAACAGCCTCCAACCTAACGTCGTACCCGGAGAATATCTGGTTCGAATCCCTGATGCCTCCAACTTAAACTATGTTGTTTATATCAAAACGTACTTATTCTATAATAATTTATCATTTCAACGTTTGCTAATTTAAATTCACTTCTAATGTAATTTAAAATTGGTTAACAAAGGACGCTAAATTATCAAGTACATATTAGTTTAGAGTGTTAAGCTGCATAAAAGCAGCACCTGCTGTCACCAATCTTCGAGTAATGTTTTGAAGGAATGGTTTTGCATCGCTTTTAAGCTCTTTGATTAGGCGAAAGGTTTTGAAGTTTAGTTCGCGGGGGAGATACCTACGAGTACCCTAGATTTAACGGTACTGACAACTGACACATTGACACTTATTAGTCCCTGATTTAACTTGTTAATTATCGAGGTGTGGTTGATGATTGACGGGTAAGCGGTAGACGTAAGAGGTAAGACATGAGAGAGTAGAGCCAAGTATTGGACGGATACGTATTGATTAGTTGTCTGAAGATGTTGGGCTTCATCACACTCTCTATTGTAGGCTATCAAACCCTTGAAAGCTTTCAAGATAAGCCAGTCAAGTATAAAGGCAAGTAAACATCGAGTTGTGCCAGGTTATGTTCGCGCGACTTCTCACATCCAATATGACACCATACCTCGTGACTTGGTACAACCGACCCGGATACAACTCATATCCTTCCATCCTTCTCGTCTTACATCAAGTACAGCCTTCTTAACTTCAACAACAACCTTTCAATCAGTCCTGCTCATCACTACCCATATTTTTACAAATAAAAATCTGCCAATTAGTGTGGCACATTATTTAATGATGTTTTGATTTTACAACCCATGATAGTGTAATTTATTCCCCCCTGATTAATCTGTCAATTTTTTTTGTTTATTACATGAATAAAAGTATACATTTAGTACTATTTAGGCCGGGTAGACATTAAGACGCAGGGCAGGTCAGCACAGCACGGTTTTTTTCAGCCGCAGAAATATATACGAGATCGACCTTTATTGAGACGTCAGATCCACTACTAGTTCTAGCTCGCAACAATGATGAATTAAAGACAGACACGAGACCAAAAATGTTTCCTGATGTCTAACTTTTAATTCAGAGATATAAAAATACGCGTGGTGTCGCGGGACACCCGGTAGGAACGAAGTTACTTACATTTTTCATTAAATATAAATTATAAAATCACACTGCTAAGTACGTATACGTTGCTATTAACGTTTATAATAACTACTTATTCATAGCGGAGTAAAAAAAGAGACGAAATTAAAAATAACTAACTGTTTTTACCAAGCGGAGTTAAGGCAAAATTAAAATAAAAACATGATTTGTATCTAGTATAATTAAAGCAAGCGCTTTACAGTAAATATATATTGAATATTGAGAAAAAAGTTAATCATGATGAGTTTATAGTTTAAAGAGTAGGTTTGTAGTTGGTAGGATATACGACAGTCTTCTACCTACCCGGCCTTCTAATTTAAAATATTATAAAATATATCTTTTCCATACTCAAAAACGTCTGCTTGTATCAGATTGAAATTTTACCTGCCTGTTTCAATTGTACTTTAGACGATGTGTAAGAAGTTTTATTAAAATCGATCTATTTAAAAAAGTTGTTTCTCTCATTAAATAGATGAAGTTAGAATTTTTTCCCGTCCTGTAATTCTAATTTTAAATTTGAAGCTTACGTTAACGCGTGAACGCTTGGGCGGATAACGTTGTTCAACAAACTCAGCCTGGGCATTGGTAAAATGAACAAGTGTATCAAATTTGAACAAAGACGGTCATCTTTTACTCAAGTTATCGTCATCGGTAGATTTCGTGACGCTTGGTTTTGTGACGGTGATTTTGGTCGATTTTTTCGGATTCACTCCCCGGCTCCAGAACGTGCCATAAAGAACTTCGTTCCAAAAAATGTAACAAAATATATTTGTTTTGAATACGGTTTAGAAGATTTTTATTAACAAAGTCTAATATGTAGTTCTTTATAAAACAAATCTAACCGTATAATTAGTTTTTCCAGGGAAAATCTAGTTCCTGATAGCTTAAGAAGCAAAGGTTGAGAGGTCGGGTTCGATTCCCTGCCAGGGAGGAGTTATTTTAATGGTATATTTTGATAAAATATTCAATGACATTTAAACTAATCATGAAAACTTGAAACAACTAACAAATGGACAAAATCGGACCAAGTAATTATGTACTATTTATGAGAAAGTTTAGAACGAGTTGGACATGGTTTTTTCCTTTTTTTATAAAACTGATTTGACGAAATTTTTGCTCTTGAAAAGCATAATCTGCATAGTCGGTGATTTGGTTAAGCGCAGCCCAATGGAACTCGGAAAGTTAACAATGTTCCACGCTACTGCCTGCACTAATATAAAAGCAAGCACGGATTGATTGACGTTTCCGTCCTTATCTCTCGAGCGGCACGAGAAAAACAACCACCTTTAAGACTCTCTCAATTTTAAATTGCTACCGTTTAATAATTTAGCGAACTACATGAGCGGAATGTTTTAATCTCTCAATATGTAGTATATATATAATACATGTAAAGAGCAAGTATTGCGATGGCACAAAAATTCGATTTTTGACATATTTATACATTTCAAGTTCCTCTGAGATCGAACGATTTCATTTTTAAAAAAAAAAAAAAATTAAATTTAAGTTAAAAAAAATAGTAATTTAAATTACTAGGCCGATAACGATGAAATTTAGAATACAACTTTAAGATTTTATAAAACAAATTTTAAAATGTAGTCCATTTAAATACAAATCTAACCATATAAGTGGCTTCCCCAGGAAAAGTCTAGTTCATGAGAAAATAGCTGAAAACATAGCTGTAAGAGGGATCGAATCCCCGGCATGGAGAGGCGATAAAAAATTGACTCCAATATTGTTGTTGGTATCCATCAGGTTATGTCGAAGATTGCGGTTGGAATTCGAACAGTGTCGCCGTTATTGATTACATTTTTCATTTTCGGTCTGCTGAAATAACTTTTATCGGCCTTATCGTTTTTGAAGGGTGTTTTATTGCTTAATACGCTTCTATTTTGACTGTAATACTGCGCGTCTTTTGAGAAATAAACTACAATTATTAAACTACATTTTATTAATACTTTATTACTTCACTTCTTATTTCATTAATACTTATAAAATACGTTATACACGTTAAGCCGGGTTCATAGGCTACATTTCTTACGCGCATCACATTAATCTATGGCTGCCTTTTATTGACGCGCGAAAAGTTGGTTTCATCCTAACTTTCTTTTACGTTGACGCCCAACCTTTATGAAGCCTTCCAGTCTTCTTTCTTCTTGTTAACATTTTTGTTTTTATTTTTCGAGTAATCAATTTGCATAATAGTAAATATTAAATACACATGTTTTTCAAACCATCTTTTAGAAAGTATAGAAGCACACAAGGAAGGAAGGGAGGGGGAAAACATGCAGTGACATCTCCACGGCTTCCATGAATATATTGTTATATACAGAGCCCAAACCCGCGTCAAAACGTATGCTAGGGAAGTGAGTCAAATTTAGGTTACAAGAAATCAAGACTCGTGAAGATAATAAAAAATGTAAAAAGTTACAAAATCAGGCCTCTCAAATTGGTCTTTGGGTGGTTTACCTATATTAATGCCGGATGAAGTTAACAGTATTTTTCGTTCACTGAACATTCAAATCGAGTTTTGAGGAAATGAGAATATTGTGTCTTCTATCAATACATCTATGAACTATAGGGTATTGATATGATAAAGATTCAAGATAACGTTATAAGAGTATGTTAAGGATTAGTTAAAACAGACAACGCTCCGTAGTATTGTTTCATAAAGGCAAAGTTATTTTTAGAAGGTAAAAGACGGATTTAGCATATCGATTATTCATACATTCACATTGGTTTGGTTTGGTATAACAAGACATTCTCTTACACAATTCCCACAACAATTGCAGACCTGGGCCAGAAGACAAAATATGCATACAATAACTCCCAGTATTGTAGTCTCGTGTTGCCTAACACACAGCAGAGTGTTAGGAATCCAATCCTTCTGTCAATTCACTATATCAGACCATAAACAAAACTATTTATAATTCATTTCTTTTTATATTGTCTGATGAATTATCGCTATTTACCCGCAAATTAATTTTAATATTAATGCTACCTCAGAAACTGTGGAAGCTAGTTTTAAAAAAACTGAAGGTACCGTATTTGAGAAAAAACTATTTTTTCAAAATTATTTAGAGTTAGTTTTTTAGGTGTAGCGCCCTCCAATTTATAGATTTAATTAGGAAATAGGATTAACTTAATATTTGTGTATTCATCACAATAGAATATGATAGAAACATTTTTAATAAAAACTAAAACTAAAACAATCAAACCAATCATCAACTTTAACATATTATTTGAGAAAATGGAAATTACTTAATTCTAGAAAAAAAACTAGCAAATTAAAATTAAAAATGATAAGGCAACCATAAAATAAACCTCTAAAAATCAACTTGATTCTTTTTAGAATCTAAGCTTCACAATAATCATTTTCGTCTTCTATAGACAGAACCAATTAAGCTTTTAAAATACCAAGAGGAGGGGAACATAGAAATAACAGGGCCAAAACATTTACAAGAAAAACAAATTTGTTTATTCCAGTATATTCTCTTCCTATCAATATATATATATATATATATATATATATATCAAACAAGTTTCATATTTCAGAAGGAAAAAGCTTTTTACCAGCCATCCAGCCATTATTTTCTGAAAAGGAAGACCCGGGACAACTATGCCGCTATATAAAAGAGAAGCCATCAATAATCAATAAAATCAAATACCCTCCTCATCTCCACCACTATCTTCAGTTTTCAGAAGAAAACTATCGCGTAATGGATGGGTACTCGAGGAAGAGGGGAGGCACACAAGCCCCTCGCCCATAGAAGAAACCCTTTAACTAGGACATTTGGGGTGGGGGGGGGGGGGGGGAAGAGAAAAAATTATCGATAGAGGCCAAAAACAAACAATATTTATACATATATTTTGTTGGGTGAAGAATATATCAACAAACTAGACTTGGAGATATATCAAACAAACTAGATGGATGGTCATAAGTAGACGACAAAGAAACACTGAGGATAGCAAGCATCAGACCAAAAATCAAATATTGTGACAAAAAGATTAATCGGAATAAGTTAGACCCTTTATCACTATATTAATCCTTTAACACTATTTAAATCTTAGGGTGTGATCGAGATCATAGATCATAGACCTAGAAGAGGCTGAAGATGAGTTCCAAAACATTCAGCAGGAAATCATAGTCCTCTCGCAATTCTACTGTCCTTCGTTACCAAGTACTTCGGCCCCTACCTCAAGGTGACCTAGCTTGTCTTACTATAATTCATATAAATTCAACAGAGTAATACCTTTGCTAAAACAGCATTTAGAATCATTATGCAGTATTGCCACTTTTATAGATTAACACGTTATTCATGTTAATGAAGATTATCAATTCGAAAGACATTTCGAAAAATCCTGCGTTCAAAAAGCGTATGTGCATATTCTTAAGCGTGGCACATATATTATTCTTCTTGCGCTCACCCACGAATGGGACGACTTGTACAGTTAAACAAGAAGAAGTAGAGTAAGAAATGCCACGTTTAATGTGCGCATGTACATGTTCTTAAGCGGGGCATGTTTAAAATTATTAAACACGCGCATTAAAAAAGTGCGCATATTTTAAATTGTTTTAGTAACTTAACCGCATCGCCACTGTAGATAATCTTGTGAGAAGGAAGCGAACTATTATTGATTTATTCTTATCGTTTAAATTTAAAATCTAATGCAACTTATTCCGAAGAGCGTAGATAAAGAACGGTTCTTACACGAGCATAGAATAGTGGGCATCGCAGCCTTCGACATTCAACTTGCTGAAACCGATCGCACTCCCCAATAAAATGCTACTTTCCTCATTTACTACGTTAAGTACTACTGTGCTTAGAAAATGTATTCCCTTGTAACAGTTTTATTTATTATTTCTCCAACAAATATAATTATTATTCTTATTAGCTTTAATCATATGCTGGACCTAATCATGAAACTAATACCATCAACAATTATTTTATAATAGAAACTCTAAAAATCACAAGGAACTTTATTTCAAATAATTCTAATTTAATTCCTACAGGATAATAAAAGTTTAGATGAATAGATTGTGCAATGCTCGTGGCGAGGGAGAGGGGGGGGGATTTACCTTTAGGAAACATTTTTAACAAAAATACAAAATGAACAAATAGACAGAGAAGAAAAAACCACCAAACTAGGGAACAAATTGAAAGGATTAGGGGCTGATTAGAGTTGCCATGGCGACGAGTAATATAAAACTAAAACACAACACTGCCAGGTAGCCAACAAATCACGCGACTTTGCGCTCCCTACACCTACTAACACATTGCAACTACCATCCGACTAAACTTGTTGAAATAAGATATACTAAAACCTCACAATTGGGCAACATTGCTCACTAGCCGACACGCACACACTCTCTCGGAAACTTTGCGAAAGTTCTCCACGTTCCCTACTAATTGCTAAAAACAACTGTTGTAGTGCTTTCCAAGAAAATTGTTTTATTTTGTTTATCTTTTGACACGCTACAACTTATCATTTTAATAGAAAAACCAAGAAACAAAATGTTTTTTGTTGGCCAAAACTTAAAAACTATTTAACATTTTTAATTTATTTATTACAGAAGTTAAAAACAATAATTTAAGTATAAAACTAATCACTGCAGTCTTCTACTTTTACACCAAAATAACCAGAAAATGAAAATTCTATTTATATTTCTGTTTGTAACTAATGGGACCTAGGGTTAGGACCTTGATCAGAATACAAAAAAAGAATGAAATTGGTACACAAGAAAAGTAAGGTTTATTTCTAAACAAATAAAAACATAATGAAAATATAATTAGAGTTCGATTAAATGAAATGATAAAATATTTAACCATAAACTGAAAGATCTTTTATAAAACCATAATTAAAACAAATAAAGTCCTTTAAATTAAAAATGGAATAGAAATATATGTAGGCCTGTGAAAGAATTAACTAAGCTTGAAATTACAGAGTTTGAGGTAAAATATATTATAAGGAAATGTCTTGTAGTTTAGATTTAGTAGAAATGAACTGTAATTAGTAGGCTGCAAAATTATGGAAGATCTCACCCAGCTGATGAGCTGAACAAAGAAGGAAGACTGGGGAGAAGATGTCCTATAGCTGAAGCATTCTGCATCCAATGTAATTTAAGTGTCAGAGGGTGGCTCCACAAATTCTGATGAATGAGTAATACTGAAGTGCACTCATTAAAATAAACTGAACTACTGATGATCCAAAAGTGCAAGGATAACTGACCTTAACACTTTGGAGGTTAAAACTGAACTGCACTGCGGATAAAAACATTGCCTACATATATTTACTAAAGATAAGAAAAACAAAAGAAAGGCCTAGGTAAGAAAAATAAAAATAAACAGAGTCTTTTAACTATGAGAGTTAGAGAATGTAAACAAAGTCCAAAAGATAAACCCTATCTTATCTGACCTTCTAGAACAAATAAATAAAATTAAAATTACTCCTTTAAAACAAAATAAAAAGGGGGTTTCAGATTAAACAAAATATTAAATTATTATTTATCGAATAAAATCAAGTGGCTTGAACATTCCGCCTACCAAAATTTACATGTAAATTTTCTTGGTATGCTGGATCATCTAGAGGGAGAGGTACTAAGGCAACGACTGGGCGTTTGAGAGTTGTGGTTTTGGTTTTTACACTGGCTACATGCACAACACCATCAGCTCCTGGATGAACCTGAATAATTTTCCCAAGTGGCCAACGAAGACTAGGAGAATGAGGTTCCTTTAGGAGAACTAGATCACCTACTTCTAAATTTGAAGTCCTTTTGGTCCACTTAATTCGAGTTTGCAGGGTTGAAAGATATTCTCGTGTCCATCTCTTCCAAAAGTCTTCAGAAATGCGCTTCACTAACTGCCATCGCGATAGACGGTTAATATTTATATCAAGTAGAGATGGTTCAGGGGGAGCTGTGAGATGCCCACCAACCAAAAAATGACCAGGTGTCAAAAAATCATTTTCTTCTGGGCTTGAAGACAATTGGCAAAGGGGGCGAGAGTTAAGAATTGACTCAATCTTTGATAGTACAGTTGCCCACTCTTCAAATGTGAGCGCTGAGTCTCCAACAATTTTCTTTAAAATAGTTTTAGATGATTTCACTGCTGCCTCCCAAATTCCACCAAAATGAGGGCTGTGAGGTGGTTGGAATCTCCATTCAAAGAGATTCTTTCCTGCAAAATCTTCCAAAGCAGATTTGCAATCCTCAGACTTATACCATTCAGCTAACTCCTGTAAATGGTTGGCTGCTCCAATAAAGTTAGAGCCACAGTCACTGTACATACATGTAGGGATTCCTCTGCGTGAAATAAAACGAGTAAGGCATGCTAGAAAGGATTCTGTTGAAAGACTGCCAACTATTTCCAAATGTACAGCTTTGGTTGCCATGCAAACAAAAACGCACATATAAACTTTCGAGATAACTGATCTTCTCAAGGTAGACTGGCGATGAGGAAATGGGCCAGCAAAATCTACACCTACATGGTGGAATGGCTGACCTCCCTTAGTGCGATAATCTGGTAAATCACCCATAAAGGGGGTGATAGTTCGTTTTTCAGCATTGACTTTAAAACATCTCATGCAGAGGTAAGTTCTTCTTCTAACGATCCGACGTAATGATGGTATCCAAAATTGTAACTGGAGAATTGCTTGTAGATGTTGAGGACCTGGATGACAATAAGTGATATGATAGTAATCTATCAGACATATAGTGAAATGACATTCAGGCAACAAGATTGGATACTTGTGATCATGACTGAGATTAGAATGGCGAAGTCTTCCGCCTACCCTAAGAACTCCCGCACTGTCCAAAAAGGGATGGAGTGACCTTAAAAATGTGGGTATCTTTTCTTCGCTAGGAGGTTTGTCCTGGAAGAAGTAATATTGCTGAACGATCTTGGAGCAAAACAAAATTGATTGTCTACGCTCATGAATAGAAACTTGTTTTCCTAAATGAGACTTGGCAGGGTCCTTCAGATATTCCACAAATCTAAATAAGTAGGTTATAACATTAATAATTTTCTGAAATGACGACCATCTCTTCATACACTCAAGGAGATAGGTGCAATCACCTGTTGACAATAAGGTAAGTCCATTTGATGAAGTCTTCTTGTCACCTTGTTTACATTCTAACTGAAATTCGCTTGAAGACTCCTCAATATTAGCTGTGTTGAAAGGCCATGAAGAAACTGGTTGCATTAACCAAGAGGGACCATGCCACCATAGCGGATGGTTAATTAACTCCTCTGGCTGAAGACCTCTTGAACTACAATCACTTGGATTATCCTTTGTTCCTACGTGGTACCACTGATCCAATGGAATAATGGAGGTGATTTCAGTCACACGATGAGACACAAAGGTTTTCAATTGGTATGGTGGTGTCTTTATCCATGCCAAAGCGATTTGTGAATCAGAAAAGAAATAAGGTGACAATGCAGTTTCTTTCAATGTTTGAAGAAACGGAGATAAACTGGAGTAAGTCCGTGCTAAAAGCAGGGCTGCACACAGCTCAAGCCTAGGTATTGAAAGGCTCTGAGTAGGCGCAAGCTTTGACTTAGCTATAAGAAGATTACATTTAACGATGTTTTCTTTAGTGATTTTCAGATATATGACACAACTGTAACCTTTCATTGAGGCGTCACAAAAGCCTACAATTTGATATCTGTAACAACCTTCGACAGTAACAAGTCTAGGAATGGATAAAAATTTACAAGCTGGTAATTGATGGCAAAATTCAGTCCATGTCTCCTTCCGTAAATCACTGATTGGCTGATCCCAATCCACCTTGTCCTTCCATAAATCTTGAATTAAAACCTTAGCTGTAAATATGATAGGGGAAAGGAAGCCAAGGGGATCATAGAATTTTGCTACTGCTGATAAAATTCCTCGTTTGGTAAATATCATAATTGGAGAAGTTATATCATATAGAAAAACATCTCTATTTGAATCCCACTGAAGACCTAAAATTTTAATTCCATCTTCAGCTTTTGAGGCTAAAGAAAGGGGCTGACTGGAAATGTCTTCCACTCGATCTAAAATCTCCTTACGATTACTAGCCCATTTGCCTAACTGAAAACATCCGCGGGCTAGAAGTTCTATAACCTGAGTTTGAAGCTCATAAGCTTCTTCTAAGGTTTCTGCTCCGGTACAAAGGTCATCTACGTACATGTCTCGCTTTAACACCTTAACTGCAACTGGATAATCTTTTCCCTCGTCTTCGGTTAACTGATGAATTGCTCGTTGAGCTAAATATGGAGCAGGTGCCATACCATAAGTCACTGTGTTAAGTTCAAACTTCAAAACAGCACCTGTTGACTCGAAACGCCAGTAAATATGTTGAAAGGAGCGATCGAGAGGATTTATTAAAACTTGGCGAAACATCTTAACGATGTCCGCAACAATTACAATGATATGAGTCCTAAAAGTCAAAAGTATATCTTTGATGTCACGCTGCAATTTTGGACCTGTCATTAAAAAATCGTTTAATGAACCATTGTGCGTTCGCATTGAAGCATCGAAGACAACTCTTATCTTGCCATCTTTAAACACTGGATGATGGGGTATAGTAAACAGAGAAATATCACTGGTAGCACTCATATGGTTGAGGCTCTGATATTCTTCCATAAATGCAACGTATTGTTCATGACATGAGCTCTTTCTGCTGAATTTCCTTTCTAGTGATGTGAATCGTTTTAGAGCAATAGAACTAGATTCAGAAAGGTCAGGAGGAGGCTTTGAGAATGGAAGGCGAACCACGTAACGACCTTCTTCTGTGCGGTAATGCGTTGATCGGAAATGTTCTTCACAGGCTATTTCCTGAGGTGAAGACTCAATATCTTTTATAATAGGTTCTTCAAGAAGCCAAAATCTTTTGACTTCATCCTGCAGACTGTCTCCCTGAGAGGTAATAAAAAATGAAGTTGATTTCAAAACAAAGTCATTGTTAAACTGAATAGGTGGGAGTTTACCCATTACTATAAACCCGCAGATGGACGATAATAATTTAGGTCCATCATTCAGAACCTCAATAGTATCACCAGTAATAAAATCTAAATAAATATCTGCCCCGAGCAGAAAATCAATAGGACGAGGTTGTCCAAAATAAGGATCTGCTAAATTGTAATGTTTATAAATAGAGACAATATTACTGGGCAGATTAAAATGGGGAAGATCAGAGGTTATGGCATCGACTACTACTGCATCTGTTTTTAATACAGGTGTAACCTGATCCTTAGATATCAAAGTGCAAGGAGCCTTCCCTTTAGTATTGGAGAAGGACACCTGCCCAATACCTGAAATCCTGTTACGGAATCTTTGTATAGGAAGACCTAACTTCTTAACACACTTAGAGGTGATAAACGAATGTTGGCTTCCGCTGTCCACAACCACCCTGATAGAGTGCTTGACTCCTTGACAATCGAGAATTTCCACCATTGCGGTACCTAGTAGCACAAGTGCTTCAGGATTGCTAGTTGCTGAAAGAGACGGTGATATGCTGAAATTAGAAACAATACCAGGAGAATCATTGGATTTCTCTGGGAGCTGACGAGAGACTGAAGGTTGGTTATTGTTTGATTCTTGATTAGTACGAGATAAGAAGTTTTTATGAAGAAGTGAATGATGCTGACGTGATTTACAAAACCTGCATGTCCAGGTAGATTTACAATTATTGGTTGAATGTGTGCTGGCTAGACAACTTCGGCATCCAGACCAGCCCTTTAGCCATGCCTGACGCTGATCTACTGTAGCTCCGATGAATAATGAACAGTTAAAAAGGCCGTGAAATTTAGCACATGCTGGACATGGAGTAGATTTAGATTTAAAACTCTGTGCATTATTGTTGCTATTAGCAGAGTTAGCTGAAGATGACTGAGCAATCAGGCTGGTTTTATTATGAGCACTGGATTTGAAACTCTTCTTTTGGAAAGGTTTAGTTCGCTGCTGAGAGGAATCAGATGAATGTTTATTATTATTGGCATTATTATGCTGCTGAGAGGAACCCACCTGAGATATCTCCTTAACTCGTACACGTGTTCTAATAAACTCAGATAAATCTGTATATTTTGGATATTCATCAGGCTTTAACTGTAATTCAAACTGCTCTCTGGTCTGTGTATCTAAACACTTAACTGCTAGATGATATAATATAAATTCAGATTCTTCGGTTATATTTAATCTACGAAAGGCTGAAATACTTTCTGATACTTGAGAAAGAAAATCATTTAGTTGTTCGGAAGATGGTTTTCTTGTTATAGGTGAAAATTCTAACAACGCATTAAGATAAGAAGCAGCTAAAAGCCGCTTATTGTCATACGCTTTGACAACAGCATTCCAAGCAGCACTATAGTTTGCAGCTATAATAGGAAGGTGACTTATCACTGCTTCAGCAGGTCCTTCTAAGCTGGTAGATAAATAATGAAATTTAGTCACGTCCGTTAATGCTACGTCATCATGGACAATTGAACGAAATGTATCCCTGAACTTGGGCCAGGCTTTCAGATCACCATTAAAGGTAGGTAGGCTTATTTTAGGAAGATGTTTTGATGAGGAATTATCAGAAGAAGTCATATTCTGAGTATCGTGAGAAGGTCCTGGTAATTTATTTTCTTCCGCTAGAATAACATCCAATGTAGATATGGCTTCATAATAATATCGTCTAACAGTCTCCATGCTAGCATTTTCCCGTTGGGTAGGAAAATCTGTGGATTTATCTTCCTTTTCATGTAAGTCAATTAACTGATCCCACAGTGACTCATATTTAATAAAATATCTATCTAAACTTTTAGACATAGCTTTGAAATTCAAAATTATTTTGCTATCCTTTTCTTTAGCAGCCTTCCGACCTTCACAGACAATACTTGCTACCTGTTTACCAGCATCTTCAAGTTTACGCTTTAAACCTTTCACCTCCTGTTCAAACATGGTTATTCCAGGTTTATCTCGTTTTTGGGGTATAACTGCCTGACCAGGTTTTGCACCATTAGCACTAATGCTAGAAGTAGTAGTAATAGGGGTAGGATGACTAACAGTAGTAGTCGCACTGGTAACTGTACTAGTAATTGTTGTACTAGGGCTGGTAGTAGTAATACTAACAGTTGCACCCGCCTGCTGTTGCTGAGGATTAGTTGTTACAAGTCGTTTCTCTTGACTTCCAGAAGTTTGCTCAGGTTTATTATTTTTACCCTTATTCCCATTACTAGACATAACACATACTGTACCACAACTCTCAGATTAACAAAAGGGACAATAATGAAAAAAAATATAATATTACTGTAAACAAAGCTGAAAGTTAAATAAGCTGAAAAGTTAGACAAAATAAAAATAAAATAAGAAAATGTTAAATCAACTGCAAAGCCTCTATAAAACAGGTGTATAAGTTCAAAATAATATTTAAAATAATTAAAAATGACTTAAAGTTAAGACCATGTAACAGTACAAAAAATACCTCTGCTGAAAGTATACCTTAACTAAAGGATTATTAAAAATATAAAAAAAAACCAATAAAGCCACTAAAAATAAAAAATAAAAATAAAATTGAATTATTTAAATTATAAAATAAAGAGCTATTAATTATAAAATAAAATTTAAATTATTTAATTACAAATAAAAACCTATGTTTTATTTTAAAAGGTCAGATGAACATTTAAATACTATTAAAAAATAGATAAACTGCAGTATCTAAATTAAATTAGGCCTAGACTGAAATATATTATTATGTGGAACAAAATAATAAACCAAAAGAAATTAAATTTAAAAGAAACAAACCTTCCTTTAAATGTGTACCTAACTTAATTATCTGAATTAAATTTAGATAAAAAACAGAAAGAAAAAAATTAAATTCAAAATAAAAAAAAATTTTTAAATTTAAATATAAATCCAAAGTTAACTGCATAAAAATTATAAAAATCTCGGCGGTGCCTCCAAAAAATGTTTGTAACTAATGGGACCTAGGGTTAGGACCTTGATCAGAATACAAAAAAAGAATGAAATTGGTACACAAGAAAAGTAAGGTTTATTTCTAAACAAATAAAAACATAATGAAAATATAATTAGAGTTCGATTAAATGAAATGATAAAATATTTAACCATAAACTGAAAGATCTTTTATAAAACCATAATTAAAACAAATAAAGTCCTTTAAATTAAAAATGGAATAGAAATATATGTAGGCCTGTGAAAGAATTAACTAAGCTTGAAATTACAGAGTTTGAGGTAAAATATATTATAAGGAAATGTCTTGTAGTTTAGATTTAGTAGAAATGAACTGTAATTAGTAGGCTGCAAAATTATGGAAGATCTCACCCAGCTGATGAGCTGAACAAAGAAGGAAGACTGGGGAGAAGATGTCCTATAGCTGAAGCATTCTGCATCCAATGTAATTTAAGTGTCAGAGGGTGGCTCCACAAATTCTGATGAATGAGTAATACTGAAGTGCACTCATTAAAATAAACTGAACTACTGATGATCCAAAAGTGCAAGGATAACTGACCTTAACACTTTGGAGGTTAAAACTGAACTGCACTGCGGATAAAAACATTGCCTACATATATTTACTAAAGATAAGAAAAACAAAAGAAAGGCCTAGGTAAGAAAAATAAAAATAAACAGAGTCTTTTAACTATGAGAGTTAGAGAATGTAAACAAAGTCCAAAAGATAAACCCTATCTTATCTGACCTTCTAGAACAAATAAATAAAATTAAAATTACTCCTTTAAAACAAAATAAAAAGGGGGTTTCAGATTAAACAAAATATTAAATTATTATTTATCGAATAAAATCAAGTGGCTTGAACAATTTCCTCTTACGCCCGATGATATTAAGAGAAAAATGAATGTATAGACTTGATTTTGTTAGATTTATAATTGTTTAACGCCCTTTAACTAAGTTCAGACATAAATAAATTAAAAGTTAAGATATTCACATACTTAAGTCAACCCCCTGGATAACTTTCTTACAAGGTTATCCAAATATCTAAACGCCTAGGGGCCTAACAACAACACTCACTTTTAAAACTGTTTTTTTGTTCAGTAGTCGGAATCAATCACTAAATAGGGACTTTTTTAGATTGTTATATCCAATGGGAGGATGTTATAAATAAATTGGTAGTGCGTGAAGTGTCACGTAAAAAGGGTTTCGTTGGTGTTGTAAACATGAAATTAGTAAAGGGGGGAGGGGCAAGATTTTGATGATTTTTGACAAAATGGCGTAGAAAATTAAACGCTTTCTACAAGTGTTATATATTTTTGTAATGTACTCTTCAATACCTTTCATTTGATAGCTTTTTTTTTTTTTTTTTAAATTTTTATTTTAAGCTACTTGCAAAAGATTGCTATTAGTAACATAGATGACAATGGTTAATTAGCGTGGTTGATCGTGAGAGGAGAGGCTACCCAGTGGTAGTACTCCTATCAGGTATTTTACATTATTATAATTATTGCAATAAATCTCTTGGCCAACTCCTCTTCAGCCGACGGGGAGGGCGGTCGGGGATATGAATGGAAGCCATGGATTCGACTAAAGGATTAGGATGATGGTGTAGGTTTTCATGGAATTTTGTGTAGCGGGAAGAAGCGAGGTCTTGTACAAAGGGAATTTTGAGGTCGTTGTGAATTGTGAGATTAGAAACGTATGCAGGAGAGTTAGTGATTTTTCGAAGGATCTTTGATTGAAGGGATTGGATCCTATAAGAATTTGAGCGCTTGGTGCTCCCCCAGAACTCAATTCCATAGGTCCAAATTGGTTTGAGTATGGAATTGTAGATAAGGAGTTTATTAGAAAGGGATAGGTGGGATCTTTGGTCGAGGAGTCGGAGTAAGAGTATGTACCGTCTGTTAGTGTCCGTACGTTTAGTTTTAGTGTGCAAAGCCCAAGTCAATCGTCGGTCAAGATGGAGACTTAGGTATCTTACGGAAAAGGATTGAGGGATGAGTCCTTGGTTGAGGATGACTGGAAGACATGTTGAATGCCTGAGTGACGTGAACACTTTTTTGCTCATTTATTTTTATCCTCCATTTCCTTAACCAAGGTTCAAGGAGATCAAGATGGTTTTGGATGTTGGTGGATGCTGTATTCGGATCAGAGGATGTGGAGAATATACACTTGTCGTCAGCGAAGGTAGCTAATTGGGTAGTAGGAAGTTGAGGGATATCGGATGTATAAAAGGAGTATAGTAAAGGACCAAGAATACTTCCTTGTGGAACACCAGCGAGAATAGGATATGTAGTTGAACGGGTAGGACCACAGCTTACATGGAAGTATCTATCATGGAGATAGGATTTGAGGATAAGGTAATAGGTAAAGGGGAGGATGCTCTTTAGTAGGCCCTGGTGCCAAATCCTATCAAATTTGATACCTCACTCAAAATTTTAAACAAATATTTTTTTGCATGACGTGATTTATCCGCTATTTTGGATTTGAACAGCTGATAATTTTGAGTTCGCTATATTTTTCCTGTGTGCGCGTCAAAACGATCTTTAATATTGGAAAGTTTCATGTTTCTATCTCTTTTTATTCAAAAGTTATTGGAACCGTACAGAGTGACAGACAGACACATGAACGAAACTATAAGGGTTTCTTTTTTTGGTTTTACCAACGAAACCCTAAAATGGAGAAGGTATTTAGGAGACTCGGTGGCATCTTAACATTCACGCTGAGTAAAATAACTTAAATGTTTCATGACAGCTGTGTATAAACTCATGAAATTAAGATATATATATACATTGAAAACTACACACTCATTAGCGGAGTCAGCTAGTTCAGGGCTGCAAACTGGTTGTCAAATTTACTGACTCTACTGACTAATTATGTGAAAATACTGACTAAATACCTACTAACATTACTGACATCAATCCTTATTTTTTAAAAAAAATAAAATAATGACAATTCAAATAATTATTTATTTATTTATTTTTTTTAAATTGGGCACTCTTCTCCACTTTCCTCGTATCAATTTTTAACAGAGTTACGGTGTTCTTATATTTCGTAGATTTTATTAGGTCAATTTTATACTTTGGGATAAATGTGAGGAAATATTTAACAAATGCTGGTCATTATTCTAAAAGTCGTTTGCCTGCTTGCTTCAAGAATAACTATCTTGACGACACATGCTTAATAAATTTTGAACTGGGCAAATTTAGGTCTTTTTGAACTTCAGGGAGATTTTCCCACCTTGACGGCCAACCATGAAAAAAAAACACGTGAAATTAGAAAATTAGTATGAAGTATCTCCAAAGTCATCTCCGAGTACTTCCATGCCCCATTTAAATGCATAGTGTAAAACATGAGTGTTACAGGTAACAACGTCAACCATAGTTTTTACTTCATAAGTCTTTTAAGAGCTTTGTGTACATTTGGTCTATCATTATTAAGCATAAGCACTTTAGCTCGTGGCAATTTAGCCTTATTTAATGCCTCACATAACTTGATAAGTTATAAATCTTGAGCAGTTGCTGAGCCAATAAAAAATGTTTGCAAATGTTGCATTACAATCCTTTCAGTTGACCAATACCAAACAGTTATTTGCAACTCTTTATAGGATGCTGCATTGGTAGTCTCGTCGTAACAAAGTGTACAATAACAATTATCCATTTCACTTAGCATCGAGGTCGAAAAGCACACTTTTCCATTTTACATAAAACCCTTATACACTTCCCATGAAGTAAAGAAAAAACTTCAAAAATCTATAATTAATGCCACCAGTAATAAAAAAATTAAATTAAAGAAGAGTGAGTAAAGAGAGTAGCTGCTCATGAGAGCTACGTAAACTGTACACAAGCTATGTGCCACATCCATGCCCAGGCACCACCAAAACATCATTGGTATTCCACATCCACAACTTTACAGACCAATTTCATGAAATACTGACCTAATATAGACTTTCCGCAAAATACAGACTATTTCTGACTTTACTGATTAGTTTGTAGCTCTGCTAGTTAATGCAGATAAGAAAGATTTATTCGAGTTCATCGGACCGATTTTTACTTTTTCATATACGTAGTATATATCATATAAGTATAAATCAGATAATGAGTAGCAATAGATAAAGATATATTAGATTTAAATACAGAATCAATATCTGTATGGAAATGTTTTGATCGAGTTTTTCGGACCGATTTTATTTTCTCTCTTTTTTTCCAAATAATCATTTGATGGTTTAAACATGGCTTACATGTTAAATTTGCGTAGTATTTTGTTATTTTCAAGTTTGAGCCCAGTATGCAAAGTACGGTTTGGTTTTTATTGTTCTACTTAGGTAATATTTTTTAGCCAGCATGTATAGCACCACAAGATTCGCCTCCTCTACGAATTTTGTATTTATAATGTTGATTTGCCGTCAAGTCAAATATTTGCGGATGATAATGAACTGTATTGTAATTAGAACGGGTTTGTGAATCTTTCATCTCATCTCTTCTATCGACTTTAAAACTCTAAAACTCAAGCGGTTTTATCATACCAACCAGAAAATGGAATCCAGGTTAGAGAAAAATTACTTATTCAGCTTCGCAACATTTCTTGACCCATATTCAAACAATCTAAAGAAAAAAATCTGTATACGTGCTCTTTTCGATTGTACTCGAATAAACAATAAGAGAACACAATACATTATTACTTATGTGCATTAATAATGATAACGAACATCAGTTAAAGAGTGAAAAATAAAAATTGTGCAATTATCGATGTTTCGGAAAAAATAGATTTCCTTCAACAAAGGTATAAAATAAGAATTCTTTAACTCATTCTATCTATCCTCTAAATATCTTTACATAATACACAAACATATGCTCCCCGCCAATGTACACTATACTAGCTGATGAGTGCCCTTGTTCCTCCACGGTGTGTTATTTTTATTTATTTATTTTATTTGATGGTTTATAAACTACCATAAAGAAACATCGAAGTTATTTTACAATGAGAGAATATCTAGATACCCCAGTTTCTAGCATTCCTCCTCTTTATTGATAAATCCCCTTATATTGGATAATATAATTTGCAAACATCCCCTATTAGTAATTGACACTGACTGCTGGAGAAATAATTTTTAAAGTTAACCTTCGAAAAAACAGAGGTATTTTCCTTCTCCCCCGTGTCTTATCGCATCCTTGGGTGGAAATTATCTTTTATTAATATAGGCTTACATGATGAAGAAAAGTCCTCTCCCAAGTAATAACTTCCTACCAACTGGGCTATTAATCCCTCCTTTTTACTTTGCCCCCATTTCCCCCGAGGGAAAAAATTTTAGAAAATCTCATCTTGGCGCAAACATTAATATTATTTAAGAAATAACTCTAGATTTTTTGTATTAAAAAGAAGAAAAAAACACTCCCAAAGACAGTCTTCTTCTTTATAGATATAGACTATAGATATTAATAATAATATTTAAACATAGCCTGGACCATTCAGGAAAAGTGTAACTTTTTATCAGTGAAAGAATCAGAATCGGATCAGTAGTCCCAGAGATTACATTCTACAAACAAAATGCATACAAACAGTTTTACCTCTTCATAATATTAGTATAGATGCAACCACATACCAACACAACTATATATACAATATAGAATCCAACCGGTTTGCACAACATACAAGCATATATATATATACAACTGGTCCATATGTACAATATACAAGCATGTAGATATACCACCACAATAAATTCACTGATATTATCAAAAATATAAAAGCAAGTTTTATATTATCAGGAATTTAACTGAAACCGACTTGGGACGTGAGAAAGATAAACTTTAGAAACATATATGAGACTTATCATGAGGGGTAGTTCAAGTATAGTTATTAGTGATAACGCCTCGCGGTGGTTGACGAGGCTGTGGTTTGTGTGGTCATGTAGATCACATCATTATAACACAGTTTGAGTCCTTCAACTCCCACATATTTGCCACAACACTGCAGCTTTTACAACTGTATGAGTATCGTTATCGATTATTTTCAAAGAATTATTTGTATCACTGGATCGTGAATACGTTAAGGCTCACATTAAAATTCCATAAATTATTCATGAAAACTCCATAAATTATCAATGGAAAATCCATAAATTATGAATGGAAATTTAAAACCGGTTGGAAATTATAGGTCTCATTTTCATCTCTTACTCGAATATTTTTCGTTAGACACTTTTTGGTTGAGATACTCCGGGATTGCCGGGTTCAAATCCCCAGCATAAAGCCAACACAATACATGATTAACTGTGCATTTCATGCTTAAAAAAGGGCAGGTGGTCAGACTCCCACCTAAGAGTTGTATGCTCCCCCCCCCCTTTAATATTAAATTTTAAAAAGGGTTATTCTCTAAAAAGGGTTAAAAATCCAAGTAAAAATAAAAAGTTCGTGTTTCGACTTGGCATCAAACTGATAACCTCAATATTTGTTTAACAAATTAGACACTTATCCACAAAGAGACGTAAGCGACGGAGGGTAGGGCAGCACAGTTTTTTTCAGCCATAGAAACATATACGAAACCGCGCGAATTGAAACGCAGAGCAGGGCAGGGCAGTACCAAGATGGTCAGTACATCCTCCCCGACACTTATGGGTCTATCGTCTCAATTCGTGAGGTCTCGTATATTTCTGAGGTTAAACAAACAACAAACTGCGTTGCCCTGCGCCGCCTGCGTCTCAATGAACGTCTCAACTGTGCTATAAGAAATGCGTACTCAAAAAGATTTCAAAGTTTATGAAGAAACTCGGTAAAGCTTCACATTCTTGGGAATGACAACAAGACGGGTTATTCGAAATAAGTTAACCGTACTTAAATAATAATAATTGGTGAGTTTTGGTTACCTGGACAAAGGTTTTGTTGATGCTAGCGTGACAACGGTAGTTCAACATGAAGCAGGTGAAAAAAAGAGCAAAACGGCAGTGAAACAGAAGCATTCAGCAAGTTAACATTTATGCAGAGGAAGTAAACTACTCTAAAGTCGTTCATCGAGAAAAAAACAATTGGCGCATGCGTAAACCTGCGGTTTGTAGCTTCACTACACTCAAGTTATTTACAATAAAAAAATAAAGAATATAGATTGCCAATTAGTAAGGACATATCTTCCTCGCGTACTCTTATGATGTTGTGCATTTACGACCTATTATTTACAAAATTAATTTAAATTTTCCCCCTTCTTAAAATCTGTTAAAATTATTGTTTTATTTCTTTTGTTTTATACTTGAATAAAAGTATACATTTTCTAAGTTGTTGATATCTTGGTTGTATTGAGATATGTATGGTAACGAACAAAATGTTAGACAGACCGACCGACACGGGTCCAAAAATGTTCTCTGATGTCTAAAACGGATATCTGTCAAGGAATATTAGAAATTGGAGACATAAAAATATTTCGCTCTTTAAAACGATCACAATGTTCAGTAAGCTCAGTAGTAAATTGGCTTTCTCGTTATTATGTCTTCTTTTAAATCAAATTAGTGTTGCATTTGCGATTAAAAGTGCAGGTAGACTGCACTTAAACTTACATAAGATGTAAGGTAGACTTGGCATTACGACATCTCGCCACTTCATACCAATCAAGCAGATTCATTTTGCTCCTGTGATTCATTGTCCCATTGTACCATGAGGACATAACCCCCCACCATTAGAGTTTTCGCCACTGACAACTAGAGATTGATGAAGGAGGGGGAGGAAGAAATCCAGTTTTATTAGTTTAGTGACGTCAACAGAAGGTCCCAATGTCTCATTCTGTAATATTCTTCATTGCTCACTCCATCAGTGGCCACTTCAAACGCCACTTGATTTTCATCACTTCGCCTCCATTACCAATCCACTATATCCGCTTATTACGTGCCAAAATAATTATTATAAACATTCCTCTTTTACACAATATATATATTTGTGTTTTTTGTTTTATTAAAAAAAAAAAAAAAAAAAAAAAAAAAAAAAAAAAAAAAAAAAAAATGTAAAGATTGTTTTTATATACACATATTTATCAGTAGCTATTACACAAAGGCACTTATAAGAAGGCGCCTGTGATTATAAGTATAATTGTATTTTAATACCCAGTCAATTCAATATAACGGTGTAGATTACATTCATTGCCTTATCAGTTGTTACTTCAACAGATAATAATCACATTGAATTGATAACTAAAACAAGCAATGCCTTCCTTAACCGACACAACAATGGAATGTTAAGCATTGTTATAAATTATTTAAATAATATCAATTTTAAGCTCTTACATATCTACAACAAAATTAAATTTAACAGATTGATATGGCATTTTCCTCCTGATACTTTAAGCTGGGTTCACACCTTGCGGTTTGCCGCGCGGAATGATTGATCTACAGCTGCCTTCTTCTGTTCTTATACTTCTGTTCTTATATCGAATTTCTCATTTTGCAGCTTCAAAAATTAAATGAAATTTTTTACACTAGCTTATACTAGCTTCACTTGTCTGTCAGGGACAAATCTTGTAATCTATATCTAACCCACTTCCCGGCTACCTAGAACGCTAAAACTTGCACAGATTATGTAATTGCTATAACAAGATCATAATCAGTCATTAGTAGTACATTTTAAAAAATGACAAAATCCATTAAAGCATGACTTCAAATCCACACAGCTCCACGTTCTCTGCACAGTTAGTGGAGAGATTACCTTTTGATGTGCTATAATGTTTAATTATTACTACTTATAATTATGTATTAATATGTACTTTTTTGTATCAATTATATTTAATAAAAGTATTTAAAAAAAAATCGGGTACGGGGTACCTCGGAACTTTTCCTCACTTCGGAGGCCACTAAAGTGGCCTCTCCTGCCGCTCCGCAGCAGGAGGAAGTGTATTGAGCGTGGTCAGTACTTAAATGGGTGACAAGGCAAGCGGTCTAGCCTCCGAGCCGCACCCAGGCCCCCTGGAAGAGTGACAGTTTTGAACTGATTATATTATTATAATTTAAAAAAAAAAAAAAAAAAAAAAAATTATACATTATTCTTATTTATTATATTTTATTATTTGAATTTTGGCGGTATTTTGACAGATGTAAACAAACTTTGGCGTTTAACAAAACTACCACACTAAATAATAATTATGTTCCTCTTAACTTTTAAATGGAATTTCCGGTTTTTTTATAGTTGGTCCTAATTTTTTTCCGGTTCAAACCATATGCTATAAGTCAAAAACGTATTTATACTTTCGGTATTATTAACCGCCAAAGTTTTAAAATGAAAAAATCGATAACTTCAAAATGGCGGTCGATATCAAAATTAAATTTGGTGGATTTGTTTGACATCCAGAGAGCAAAATTTCAACTCGATCGGACCACTTTTCGATTTTTTACTATTTAAAATTTTTGCTGACAGCAAATTGGGTTCAAGATGGCGGAAAATGTTGATTTTCCGGGCGGCACAACTTGAAGTAAGGACTGATTTTTCTGCCAAGTTTCAACTCTCTAGGTTAAATACCCTGGGCGCTGCGATGATAACACATACACACACATAGACGTCATGAAAACCACTCAGGAGGTCTTATAAACACCCAAAACAGATAATTCAGTTGAAATCTCGAAAAAAAAATATTTTGGGTGAAAACAACACTTTTCCTACTATAAGTGAGGAAAATTAAAAATAATAATAATCTATTTGTTATTTTAATTTTTGACTAATTCTCGCTATCATATGTTTTTTTAAAACAATAAAAATAAATAAATATTAATAAAATCAGAGAATTTCTAAGACAAAAAAGTAAAGTTACACTTGGTTGGAGACGAGTTCAATACCTCTAACTATTTTATAGAATTTTCCCTATAGAAACTTTGTAGGCTTTTATTTTTATCATTATTATCGCATCGGTATCAGGCTTAAATACTTTAAACCTAACCTAACCCTTGACAGTTAATTAATAAATCCATAATGATATTGTTGCTTTAATTAATTAAGGATAAATCCCCCCCCAAAAAAGGAAAAAAAAAAAAAAATCAAATTAACAAACAAGTTATAGCAATAAACTGCACTAAAGTAGAGATAAAACGAGAGGTGATAAATCACAAGTTAAGCACTCGATTTTTCTGAGAATACATTGTTTCCCTTCATTTATATGCTTTAGTTGAAGGATTTGAATTTCACAACTGGACAGTACCTTTGCCTCTCGACATCTCTATTTCGTTACGATATTTGTAACTTTAGACATTTTATCTCGTTTTTTTTTCTTATGAAGAAAGTATAAAAAAATAGCGAATTGTACAAGTAAAAAAAAAAAAAATCCACGCGAGGAAAGAAATTCATTATTTATTAACCCAGTTTATCAACAGATAAGGGAAGAAATAAAAACAGGAGAATAAAAATTGAAACATTTTCTTTTTTCGCTTATTAGTTCTGGGAAATTTGAGGAGAAACAAAGTTTCTCCTCTTTCCGCGTGGGACAGGGGGTCTGTTACCGGGAGTCTCGGGCCAATAGCCGGTTACTTGGAGCCTGGGGCATAAAGCCTAGGGCTTGTGGCCAAAACCTAGGGCCAGTGGCCACGGGGAGGGCCTGAAAAAGAAGGTACCTATACACTACGAACGGACGTACTTAACCATAAATAGAAAATTTTTATGACATTGGGAAAAGAATTTTCTGTTATATAGTTTCGGACTTAGTCTGTAAATAATACTGAACCGGGGGCGGATCCCCGAGTTTTTATTTTTCAAAATGATTTTAGGGTTGTGGAAGCTGTAGCCCAATTGTAAGTGTTGAAACATCGCTCTCTCAACAGAGATAAGAAAGCAGATTATTGAACAAGTTACCGCCATATCCTGCGATATGTGTGCACGAGCTGAAAAAACTTGAGAGATCGTGTCCCACATTATGTTGAATGCTAACTGCCACCATCTCAAACACACGATCTTCTAATCTTATGATTATAAAATGGCATTTACAGCTGAATTATAAAATAAAAACAGTTTTTCTCTATATATACCTTCACACATTGATCCTGAGATACCGCGGGTAACGAAAGCAGAGATCGTTCTGAAGAATGAACTTTTTTTGTTTCCGAATTAAAGCTTCACACATTTTTACTCCCGTGTCTGTCTTTCTATCCAACATTTTACGAACCAACATATCTTAAAAACTACTCATCCGATTTTAATAAAATTTGGACAGTAGATCATAATTAGCCAATTGTTGGCCCATATATAAGTTTCAACCTTCAGCACCCATTGGTTTTACTTGCACATGCTCACAAAGTATTATTATTAATGCCTATATATTTAAAAGTATGTTTAGCAAATGCATTTATTTGCGGGACTTAAATCCAGTATCACAAAGCATATACGAGACGACGACGGTTAAGTTTTTCAAACTGATTATTAGGGTTTCGTTGATAAAACCAAAAAAAGAAACCCTTATAGTTTCGTTCCTGTCTTTGTCTGTCTATCACTCTGTACGGTTCCAATAACTTTTGAATCAAAGGAGATAAAACCATGAAACTTTCCAGTATTAAAGATCGTTTTGACGCGCATACAGGAAACATATAGCGAACTCAAAATTATCAGCTGTTTAAATCCAAAATGGAGGGTAATTCACCTCCTGCGAAAGAAATATTTTTTAAATTTTGAGTGGGGTATCAAATGAAATCTATTGGAGAGTAGATTAAAAAAATATATAACATTGGTGGAAATTGTTTAATTTTTAACGTAATTTTGTCAAAAAACATCAAAATTTGCGAGTCCCCTCCCCTTAAAACTATATATCTGCTATTACTAAAAATATGCAAAATATGCAGTCTGCTGGGCCATAGAAAAAAAATAAGAACAGCAATCTGATCTGATAAACTGGGAATCAAAAATGGCGAATAGTTCCTGTCACGGGATTTTTTTTTTTTTTAATTTTGAGTGGGGTATCAAATGAAAGGTATTGAAGAGTAGATTACAAAAATATATAACACTTGTGGAAAGTGTATATGGTTAATTTTAACTCCATTTTGTCCAAAAACATCAATATTTTGGGTGCCTCTCCTCCCCCTTATACTAACTAATTTCATGTTCACAATATCAATGAAACCCTTTTTACGTGAGAATTCACGCAACAATTTATTTGGATTGAGTGGACCTTAAAACGTGTGAATCCATCACCATCAAAATTAATATAAAATGAAATAAACATTTTTCACGTTAACAATTTTTCTATATGTAACATACTACATATGAAGAATAGAAAAAAGAAAGGAAAACATGATAAGGCATTGTGTTGGTGTGTATAACTGTCTAGGGAACATATTGTTCAAATAACAACTATAGACATATTAACAGGACGGCCGGAGACAGCCGTGTACTATCTTCTACGAGCAACTCCACAGCCTGGCAATTAAAACAATACAAAATACACCGAGCCACCCGACAACCATGATAACAATATTCATAAACCTAACTTGTACCTAGTCTACAAACTAAAAATAGATCTACAAAGCACTAGAACTCGTAAACTAGAAAATGTCCACAAAACAAAATATCATAGTAATAATATAAATGCAGACAGAGATTATAGAAAATTTATAACAAGCATTCACTTTGCTAACTTGTCTAATTACAAGCAGTATTAGAAATAAACAACTTATTAATAAGATAAAGCATTACCACTTTATAACTGGTCTAAAATGTTAAAATTAGTCCGACTCGAAAAAAAACTTTTTCATATACAAGTGAGGATTAAAATTGAATCTAATAATATCTAATTTATAATACAAAAAATTGTTAAATCTACTAAAAGGTGGTTGTTTAGATTTTCAGATAGGTTAAACTAATTTTAATAAATATCTCGGAACTAGAATATTCCCCAGAAAACTGTTTATATGGTTAGTAGATTCGTATTTATATGGTCTACATTTTATAAGCCTCAGGGAATGATTTTCTGAACATATATAAAACATAAGTAGTTTAGCCTCCAGACGTCTGCACTGCAGATAGACTTCTTTTAACTTTTTTGATTTTGATTTAAAGGAACCTTAAAACTCTCTATATAATATACGTAGTATATTGAGAAAGTAAAAAAAAGAGGTGGTGAATATTCACCGGGAACACCCTGTATACTGCGTACATAAGAAATCAATGGAAAGATTAGCGAATTTGATAATAAGCGGAAAATTTACCTGCTTAAGTTTAAATATGTCATTAGCTAAATCCCTAATTAATCATAAGATTAGCCAGACTGTCTTTTAATAAATTAGTGCACACACCATTTAAATTGACATATCTTATATGAATATAAGGAAACAATCGGAGAGTTTTCCGATTATTTATTTATTATATATATTATAAATTAGATAGACGACTGCAAGTTATTTTTACAAGGTGATTTAAGGCAAGGAGTAAAGATATGATTAAGAAACACGCCTAGGGTTTCCTTCTTGAGGAACATATAGTCTATCTTCATCTAGTGGGAGCCGAGAGAAGCACGACAAGTTCCACGCTAACACTTACAACACTCTAACACTCCCCCACCACTCTAACACGGATTCTCAGTGGTAAGAAAAAAATAGGCTCAACTCTCCATTCAGACTTGTGTTGTGAATTAAAACAACATATTCCTCACACCTTTCACACTCTCGTCCAAGTACTTCCAATAATGTCGCGCCATAAAAAACTTAAGTGAGAGGCATTACCCGAGTGGTGGGAGGTGGTTAGAGTTACTGAGATCTCAGATCCCTTGGAACCCATGAGACCCTTTGACTCGGACTTGAAAACCGACTACAGAGGGGGAGTTTTAAGACAACCTGATGACATTCTAATTCTGCCTGTCTCTAGGTGTCCCTCGATGTACAGCCGGCTTAACAGTGAACTCAAATGTAAATCACTAGAGAGATGTAGTTCATTAACCAAACAGCGAATTCAACAAAATGTATGTGTTTATAACACTTGACCGGTTTCGGCTGTTTTAGTGCAGACAGTTATTGTGGGACTTCAAAAGTGCAATTGAAAATTCCAATAACCATCAGATTTGAAGGCTGCATTGGGAAATCCGAAACAGATCTATCGTTTAACTACAATCATTCTGCGTACAGACGTTGTTTGGTTATTGAACTACACCTATAATGGTGAGTCGCTGCCACAAATTAGAGAAAAATACAGTAGAGAGTAGAGGATCTAAACTGTTGTTCTCTAAGAGAAAGAGCTAAATTGTGAAGTTCTCTTAACTGCCGTATAGAGTCAGTCATTATGAGACTTCATCTTTGTATTTTTTTAAAATTCAAAGATTTGTTTTAAGCTTCTTATTTTGACTAACATTTTATAGCTAATTTTAGAAAATTTCATTGTTAATTTTGGATATGTATAGTTTTTATTGGATATGTATAGGTTTCACTTTCTCATAATAATAGTGTATGTAAATCCCTCTTATGAATGTGCAAATTCTTCATTTTTGGAAAAACTTTGTTGCAAAGTTAATAATACCATATAATTGAGCTGTTCTAGTGTAATTAAATATTTTGTAATGTAAGGTTTTACTACCATCACATAACCAACTTCAATGACATTTAATAATATACCAGGGTGCCACATAAGGTGTAACACAGAAAAACCTGATGTTCTACATCACATTTCTGACAAACAATGTTATGTAACATAATGGTTGATCGACCTTCGTTTTTGAGATATGTCGATTTTTTCAATTATCTAGATGCGGTTTTCGCCATTCAAAAGATAATGAAATTTACTTTAAAAACGTTATGCTGCTTGCCCATAATACTCTTATTAAATTAATTTTAAAAGAGTATTATGAGCAAGCAGCATGACATTCAAAGTAAATTTTATGACCTTTTGAAAAGTGAAAATCTCATTTTTATGGCTTATTTTAGATTTTACGCTATAACGTTCTTAATGAGAAAAAGTCACCAGAAAATGAGATAATTGGAAAACCGATATATCTCGAAAACGAAGATCGATCAACCATTATGTTATATATGTAACATTTTTTTGTCAGAAATGTGATGTTGACAATCAGGTTATTCTGTGTTATACCTTATGTGGGACACCCTGTATAACACATTACATTAATTCTTTTTATAGTTTTTAATAGTAAAATCAAAATGTATGAATCAGAAAGTATTGATTCATACATTTATACATTACACATAATATAGAAATGAGTCAAACGAACTATTTACAATTTCTTTAATATGCTTTTTAAAAAAATATTAAGAAATTTATTTTTTCCATTGAGCTTTTTCATTCTAGCTGGCGCCACTAAAACACTTTAATATTGATTAATTTGCTCCGGGTTTTAAGACGAAACGAATATGCAAATAACATTAAAAATGTTACGGCAGTGGAGATAGGGAGATGAAATTAAATAGAAAAGAGAGGAAAAACAAGAAACTCGTAATGATCCAAATATCCAGTCATAAGTTCAACTGCATTCATTCCCCCCCCCCACCTTTCCTCCTCCTCCTCTCTGCCTCTTCCTCACGCCATTCATATTTGGTGCCAACAGACTGTGAATTAAAAACTCTCCCCCCCCTCACCAGTAGACGACATTTAATTCCACACTTTTCAATCAAAGGAAATGTATGAATTAGATTTACTCCTTTAGAATTTTAATTTCTCCCTTTATACATAATCACTTTGACAGAGGTTTTACATTTGTTCAGTTTTAATATAAGTTTAGATATTTAAATTTATTAATTATCAAACATATTCGACCCGGCTGGGATTAGAACCGCAATCGTCCGTTCTTAGGAAGTTAAAGTAATTAAGTTGACTACAAATTAAAAATAACTCAAAATTATCTCAACCGTTTTTAGCAAATTTGCGAGCATTTTTTCAGATTTATTTCCAGGGTATTATTTAAAATAATCCTTTTTAAGTTTTAGGTAGTATTCATACTACGGAAAGTTTACATTTTAATTTAAATCAAATTATAATTATTATTAACAAAGGGAGACAGACAGAGAAAAATAGACTCCAGCGCCGGGAGTCTATATTTCCACGGGCCTCTATATTTCCAGTATTATAGCGCTCTACCAACAATCGTAAAAAGAATAGAAAATAATTATTACCTTACATTAAATGTTTTGGAAAAAAACAAAACCATTATTGTCTTGAATTGTTTGCCATGCTATTTAATTATTTAATACAAATTGAATGATAACTTAATAGCTGTCTATCTATAACAGTTACCTTGGGGTATTATATGTGCCAGTATTAATAACACAGCCATCACAGTCATGCTTACCTAAAACAAGGGAAAAACAATTATAAAAACTGACAAATGCATTATAAAACAAAAATCTATCACATGGTAATACTATTATTTTATACAATAATTGCGATACAGATTTAATAAAATAGGGCAATAAATAATGGGTTCTAAAAGCATAACATAATTAAAAATAAGAGTTACACTAAATGGCAGACTATTTAAAATCTCTCCAAATTGTTTTATTTTGTTTCACATAAAAAAAAAGTATCGATTTCGCATTAATTAATGTTCGCAGAAGGATGAATTAATATGGATCCATCTGTGGGTTACTTTCGACAAATCATCCAAATTTCTTATAAACGGTGAGTACTTTTATAGATGTAGATGTTAATAAAAAAAAAAAAACTGTGTGCATATATGTGGAAGAAAAAACAATATAGGCGTTACAGGAGTAAGGTATAAGACCAACACCAAGAATAGAATAATTATGGCCTACCAACCAAATTTGATTAAAATCAGGCCAGTAATTTATAAGATATTGTGGGTCGCAAACATGATGAACGGATTTCTGTTTTAGAATTTTTGAATTCGGAGACATAAAAAATTTCGATGACATAGCTTCCGTTACCTTCGGTAAGCTCGAAACAAAAGCTGCTATTATTTTGTAATTAAACTTACATTAATAAATTTGTCACAATATAACAGCCTGCAATATTTTCGTAGTGATTAAATAAGCATTTACAATATTTGTTATATTAAATAGCAACATTTCATAATATTAAAATGAAAGAGACCTCGCCAATATATTATAAATGTATTATCTCACCACAGCTCTAAGCTGATTTAAGAGACATGGTTATTTATAATATAAGTATGTATACGAGTATGTTAGCGACATCAAAATTGTAATGAATCTCTTGAGATGGGCGAAATTTAAGATTAAAAATTTAGTATATGAGGTTGGAAAGGTTGGGCTGCTTAGAAGAGAAACATCTCTTATCGGATATGTTTCATTCCCAAATCATTTCTACATCGTAGCTCGGTGGTTACTGCATTGCGGCAATACCACCGGCATCCGTGGGTTCGAATCCCGGCCGCGCAGAAGCCATTTTTTATCGATGTTTCTCTTCTTCAACTATTTAATAATGTTATTGATTTGAATAACTAAGCACAGATATATTAAATTTAACTGCAACTTTCTTATTAATTATTACACGTCCATTTTAATAAAAATCTGATACATTTGGTATAAGTCGTACTAAATCTCATCGCAAAAATGGACAAGGATCGATAGATATTTCTTTTAACTTTAACCTGAGAAAATAATATTTAAGTTTCGATTTGAAAAAGCAAAAAAAAAAAAAAAAAAAAAAAAACAATGGAAATATTTTTACTTGCATCTTCAATAAAAGCAGTTAATAAAAGGAAAATCCTCTTGGTTTGTGGAAGGGTTTAGAGACAAGGTCAGGGTCGAGGGGTGGGAGTGGGAGGCAATATAGAGAACCAACCTTACCTCGCTTTAATAAACAGCCCAAAATAAAATGAAAACAAACATCTGACAAATACTGATACTGGAGCATCTTTCTCACTCCGTACTTAAAAACTTTTCCACAATCCCAACAAATAACTTCAAAATAAATAAATAAATAAATGAACAACAACCAGCTTCAATATAAGTATGTATATATATATTGCATGGTCTTACAGTTTTTCAGTCAGGGCCTAGTATCTTCTTATCTGGCCTAGTACTTTCGTATCTCTCCTTGTTGAGGTAATTAATTAGATTAAAATAAAAATGCTTATTAGTATGTACTGGGAAACTTAGCAATTGTTTCTTCAACAACTTGATCAGTCGATCGTCAAAAAAATGTTTTTCTTATGTTGCACGACAAAATGGTTTTTCTTGCAGTCAAAAAAGTACGCAAACAGCAGATTCCTGCATTTAGTTTCCCGCACTCCAGTGTTCCAACTTACGTACATAAATGTTTTCCCCGCATTGCGCTTTCCCACACTAATTTCACTTTCCAACATACGAACATATAACAATAATAAGCCTCGTCTAGCCAGGTTAAATAGTATATGCTGGAAAAAAGTTGCTAACATTGACTATAAAGAGAACAGCTGCTGTAGTTGTTATGGTTGTGTAGTGTCAGTACTTGTACTTTTATATTTTATTTGCAGATTAAAAACAAGCAGTAGGAAAAATTTAACGTGCAACTCGAGCTTAAGTGCATCTTTACTGCGTCTTATCATTCCGCCCTCACCTGCGTAAACATTTCTCTCGAGTGCATCCAGTTTATTAAGAAAATAGCGTTAAACGAGGAAGGTCGGAGGCAGGGGAGGAGTTCCACGCGTCTGCTCAGACGACAGAGAGACATTTTTTAAAAACCTTTTTTTGACTCAGGGGACCTCAAAACGAATTTTCGCGCCATCACAATACGTTGTCTTAATATATACTAAGTAAAAGGAAAGTAAAAAAAATGTTTTTGAAAAAAAAAAAAAAAAAAAAAAAAAAAAAAACCCGAAACATTTATATGATTATTCCTTATTTAGATTATCTGATCCCATTTTTCCATTGGGGCCATCGATCCGATACCTCCACAATTTTCTTTTTAGGAAAACCAATCATTACATCTCAAATCCGAAGGGTAGTTTTGGTGATAAAAACTTCCACAACGTTATTCCTTTATTTAATAGCTATAATTTGCAACAGTTTTAGTTAGTTAATGTTTTGGGGGTTAAGCTTAAAGAGAATATAATGGGAAGTTATCGATTAAAACACTTAAGAAAAACCACGGAGTTCTGGCAGAAAGAAAACTATAATTAACGTACTTTCCATAAATATTCAATTAGAACAGGATGAGGGAGGGGGGACAGGGGGTTTTACCCAAATAATTCGGGAGGGCTTAAAGGGTAAAAAAGAAAAGACGAGTAAAGAGGGTAGGGGGAGGTAAAAGCTACCCTCCCCCCCTGGAATGTTGTGTAGGAAGGGCAAGGACAGGGTGGTGCAATGCAGGGGGGTAGCATCGATCAGCAACCCACCAGGGAGGGGGGGGGGGCACAGCTGATACCCTGACTTAATAAATACACAGCTATACTATATACGCACTACCAATACATTACAATATTGGGGATACTCCAATCCAAACAAAACATAAATGTAATACGAAAAACCTGTACACATATTATTTATCTACACAACTTTACTACAAATAATCATCCTTTAAAGCTTTGTTGTTTGTTACTTCTCAGCTAGGTTTCTCTCATGGAGCTTACTTCTCAGATATCCTTACTTGATTTGTGCAGCTTACTACTCAGCTAGGCATCTCTTATGATGCTTACTTCTTAATCTCAACTGGACATCTCTCATATAGATTACTAGACTTCTTTAGACACAATAGTTTCAGCGGGTCAACTGGAGCCGTATTTATGTCTTTCATGTGACTAAATTTCTACATTTAATACATTTTTCATTTGCTATGGTGGCCATACGTCTACAATTCCACTATTTTAAGCTTTTGAAGGCGTCCCATCGGATTCCGAAATTATACGGTTTATTTTCGAAAAATATGATACTTCCAGAAGATCAGGGTAAATGAAAAACTTGTCCTATATACGTAATGAGTTTGATACGTTTACAATCTTAGTGAATAGGTTATTTATTGTGAGCTATTAATAATCTAAACTAAGTATTTGTAAAGATGAATTTAATAACATCTTTATTAAATTTAATATTAATGTTATTAATATGAGTGGAATGACAAACATTTTTATTACATTTTCCGCATTTTATTTCTTACTTTAATTTCGTGCAAATTGATAACAAAAGAAAATATTTTACCTAAAAAAACAATTTGCCTCAACACTCATACAACCTGGAGGAGGGCCTCCATACCCCCCTTTCCCCTTGGGGCTAGAATAGCTCGCACCCCTATTTCAATGTCCCGTTTTGGACTAAACTTTTTATGCCCTCTATTAACATGGAAAGACAGTTTTGTGCAACTTGAAGTCAATATTAGTTATAAATTATTTAGTCTACTTGAGTTTGAATTTATAACATGTTTAACCACAATTTCACCTGACATCATTTCAAAATTAAATTATATCACCACCAAACTTTAATTTCTATTGTGAATGTTATTCTCATCTGATTCAGTTTTGAAATTTCAAGACAATTTGGCCCGACTTGCTTTCAGCCTGGACTCATCTATAAAACTTGCGGATAGGTAGCATCATTAAAAAATAAGTACCAAATCTTTACACGCATTTATAAAGCATTAAAAAATAAATTTAATTATTTACATTCCTTGGGAAATAAAAAAAGGAGATAAATTTGCTCCAGTGAATCATATTATAGCGGAGTGTCAAAGAATTGTAAACACAAGACACGTAAGAATCTTACGCTACAAACCTCGTAAATATTAAGCAATTTTTTTTTAACAATTTTTTAAATTAGCTTTATAAAGGAAACAGGATATTTTTACAGCTCGATTTGTCCCAAAAACACATTACAGTCGTTACACTAGACTTGCTTTTATTGTCCCTCCCTCCTTCTTATGAGTGGGGGGGGGGGGGGGGATTATAACACAATAAACGACTCGGTGGAATTAAATAGACGCGAGGAAATATTTACAAGTGTACCAACTAAACCGGAGAGAAGTCATAAATAACCAGTTGTTTTTGTTTTTTTACAAAGATAAAGAGGTGTTTTATTTTATTTTTTTTTTTTTTCAAAATAATGGTATTTTTATGAGAAGCATTACATAAGATTATTTCTGTGTCAATGTGGCGAAACAATACTAAACTTAAAAACAATATTTGTCATCACTTTTCTGTGTTTCTGGCAGTTTCGATTTACTTCGGGGTTGTTTCTTTGACATAAGATACGAAATTATGACTTGAGTTGTATACGATCCAGTTGTTTATAATCTACATTTCAATACATTTCTTACAAATTATAATGTCTATCGATTAAATTTGAAATGAAAATCTTGAAAAACTAAAAAGTCTGCCAATTAGTGAGGCACATAGCTTCCTCCCGTACTATTTATTGGACGAATGGCCAGGTGGTTATTTATATAAGTAGTAGTTTGGATCAGTTTCGATTCCCCGTTTGGTTACATTTATTATTATTTGTACGCAGGCGGTTAAAATTAATATGACACCAACCGCAGGCAACTTTCGATAAAACTGACTAATTTCTTAAATTGGATAAGTGCTTTAAAGGTATGTGTTATACAAATACATAGTCAAATTAGTGTAGCATAAAGCTTCCTCGCATCCTGTCACGTACTTTATTAATGTTATATGTACTTTTACAGTCATTATTGTATAATTTATTTAGTTGTTTTCCCCTTACTGTTTTTTTACTGTTTCCCCCTTACTTAAAAAAACGAATAAAAATATTTAATGTGCGAAGCAGTTAAAATTAATCGGGGGCTATTTGCGCCTGCTTTTGACAAACCGTCCATAATTAAAACCTACTATCCAAATTTCATTAAAATCGGACGAGTAGTTTTTAAAACATGATGGTTCGCAAAAATTGAGCGACAGACCGACAGATAGACGCAGAACTAAAAATGTTCCCTGATGTCAGAAATGGATTTGTTTTGGCATTTTTGAAATTGAAGACATAAAAAATGTTTGTTCTTCAGAACGATTACATAGCTTCCGTTACCTTCGGTAAGCTCGGAAGCGAAAAATCAATTTAATAGTTAAGGACGAGAGGTCGGGTTCTATTCCCCGCGGGGGAGGAATATTATTGTAGTAAATTTAAATAATAAATAAATGTAAAAGTGAAAACCCGAAACAACTAACAAATGGAAAACAGCGAAGAAAAAAAATATGGGTATGGGTATGAGTAATGAGTAAGTGTAGTACGGGTAGTATCACACTGATATTTTGTTATAAGGGTCGAATTTCGGATGGGTGTGCCTGGGACTACTCTATTTTGATTGAAGCGACACGGACACTGGACACTTATGTGTGTGTGTAGAGGGATTGGGCTGATGTGGCCTGAATATTTGGGATGGGTGACATTGTTGTGTAGGAGGATGAGGCCCTGAATACAGAATACAGTGGTAAGGTAAGGTATAAGCACTAGACAGGTAACGGGTGTACTCCCTAGCCTACTCAGATATATAGCTAGTACTGCTTGGTATTCTAACAGACAGGCTGGCCAACCTTCCTTAAGCATTACTCTCCTCTTGTCTCCTTACTAAGGCACTCAAACATTATCCAACTTTGTACCGACTATACACAGACAACCTTCAGCTTACAAAATAATAACAAAATTAAGAAAACAGTAAATTATCAACAAACCTGTAAGATACTACCCCCAAAAAACGTTAAGCAAACCAAAAATACAGTAATCAAATAATATAACTACATAATAAGAATAAGAAACAAACAAATCTATAAGAAAACAACAAAATAGTAAGACACTTTTTGTTTAAACTTTATTGACTATTGCACTAACAACTTAATTGTTACAAAAAATAATGATCGCATCTAGTGCATTGACATCAGATAAAAGAGCTATCCAGTGACAGAGTTTATTGGCAATTTATATGCAAAATACGACATGACGATGTCTCCGGAACTAATTGCACTAGAATCTTGAAATTTAGAAGATAGCTTCCCTTTTATAATATAAATAACTTTTGTAAAAGGGTCTTCTAATGGCTTTTTCTTGGAGTTTCTAATTTTTAGATTTAAAATGGCGGTCATATACGTATTTGAAACCGATTTCCGCTAACATATTATAACAACTTCTTTAACATGCTAGAATAACAACAGAATAAAGCCGTATAGCTGAATCGGCTGCATACCGGCAGGGAGTAGGATAAAAAAAAAGAATAACAACATTACATTTATATATACTTGGTAAGAAATTTGATCCCTAAGGAGAGATATAGGGGCAAAATAAAAAAAAAAGATTTGGAAAAGGGCTTCTTTTTAATATGTATATGAATAAAAGATCATTTCAATTTAAAGATGATATTCACCGGGGGAGGGGAAGGGTTATTGAAGGAAAATGAAAATACACTTTTTATTTTCCCAGAAAGTAAATTTTTAAAATGATTTCTCCAGGAGTCGGAATCAATCAATGGTCCTCTTGTTTCAAGGTTTTCCTTATTGGAGGCTTTTTGGATCTTTATATTAATTTGTTAAATTCTAATTATTTATGTAAGCAATTGTAATTTATAATTATTTTATGTGAATTTGTAAATGTTTTAAATAAATAAAATAAATAAAAATTACTAATTGGCGGGGAGGGGGGTATAGAAATAAGGAGGGAGGGACATTGGTCACTGTGGCATAAAGATATTTCGCTTAGTAAAATAACATTCATATTTCTTGACAGAAAACCCATCAAATAAAAAATAGACTCCCAATTGGTGTGGCACATATAGATTCCTCGCATGCTATCACGTACTTTTTGATTTTATGCTTTTACAAGCCATTATTGTCTAATTAGTTTAATTGTTTCCCCAGTTATTTTAATCTGTCAAAATTGTTTTGATTTTTTACTTGAATTAAAGTATCAATTAAGTAAAAGTTAAAGAGCGCAGACGGTTCAAAGTAATCTGGGGCTATCTGCGGGCTACTTTCGATAAACTATAAAAGTTTCATACAAATCAGATATACTTTTGAAGCTTTAGGTGTAAATTAATGTATGTTTGTGCGTCTGTGGAAGAGAAACAAATGAGCGTAGAAAGTTGAATCTTATATGGGACCAAAAACGGGCTACTCATGACCTACCACCCAAATTTCATTAAAATTGGACATGTAGTTTTACATGTACGTTGGTTCGCAAAAATTGAACGACAGACCGACCGACCGACACACACGGAACCAAAAATGATCCCTGATGTCTAAAACAGATTTCTGTCTTGGAATTTTTAAATCGGAGACATACAATTTTTTTATTCTTCGGAACGATCACATAGCTTCCGTTACCTTCGGTAAGCTCGGAAGCAAAAAAAATCTAAAAAATAAAACACTGTATAGGATAGCACATAAATCCATATGCAGGGCAATAAATAACAAATAATAGATCATCTATTATTTGTTATTTTTGAAAATTCCTAAGTTTTATTGGTCTTTTTGAAGGACTGATGCAACTCAGACACCTCTTGAGGAAGGACAGCTCTGCGATATAATAAATTATTCATCAAAAAAATAAAACTACACATTTATTTGAACTATAATATTTGGAATACTAAACTCCCCCCAACATAATATGAATAATGTTTTAAAATTAAAACAAGATAGACACGGAATTAGATTCAGCAATATTTCTCCGCAAGGGCTTGTCTGGCAGAATGCCATTTGTAATACAGACTACGCCCTAATAAGCAAGCAAGTAGAAAATGGTACATTTCAACGACCCTTCCCTCGTAAACACACTCAAGCCGTCTAAACATTAACAACAAACAGCTCTAAATCCTGTCAAAAGTGTATCCATTTTAAAAAAATAAATAAATAAAACCGTCCTATTTTAGTTTAAATATTCATATAGGTAGAGGAGAAGGGGGCACTGTCCGCATTAAGCTATTTACTTGTTCTGCAGGCCGTTTAATAATGTAACGAAACGGAGAGTAGTGGGGTTATCTTCGAGTTTAAATAATAGAGGTCTGTAGAACTAAGTCCCATTGAGAAATTTGTTAAGTTCGAGGGGGTGAGAGTAGACAGGGGAACGACGAAGCCCGACAATGGGTCTTTAAGTTGGCGTCTCCAACAAGCAGGGTCGAAGGTCGTACCCGTCTCGGACAAGGGTCAACTCCGTGACGCAGGTGCCTCCGGACAACCTGTTTTCCATGTCGACTTAGGAGGTCTTAAATTTTAAGCTTCGAATTTGGTCGCCGTATAATCCTTCTTAAATTAATTTTTACTATAATTCTCTTATGTGAAGATTCGTTAATATACTTAAAAGAATTCTTTACTAGGGAGTATTCCAGTAACAACGTTTTAGGCATGGGAACGCCATCTACACCTAGCAATAAATCAGCTATATAAATTAGAATGTTACACTGGTATAAAACATATAATATAGAAATACATTAATTTGAAAGGAGCATTGACGTAGCGTGGCAAATATTTTAGAAGGGAGCTGTGTTGTAGCCCCACTTCACATTGCCCAGCACTTATTCCTACCTGCCTGCTCCTGCTAACTAAACACATTTTTTTAGGAGTGTCTAATTTTTTCTAGGAGGGCCTTAGCCCCCCGTATTACGCCAATGGGAAAGCCTAAACCAAAAGACTATATTTCGAGTAGTCTTATTAAAATGTTGTGTATTAAAATGTTGTGATAGAACATTGGTTACAAATAGTTATAAAGTAAATTTGTTACGAGACCAAACCAAATAACTATAAACATAATTAATAAAAATAATAATAATAATGACATTTATTGAACTATGTTGACAATTTCAAAGAATACAGAATAATATCATATTTTATAATAAGTATATACATTATACATTTATAACAAAAGAATATTGTTAATTTGAATTTATATATGGTTCAAATCAGCGATTCGCTGGGTACAAACGTAATTAATTATTTTTTCAAAAATAATCGAAAGTTCAAAAACTTACAAGGATTTAAAAAAACTTTTTGTTTACGCAAACCTGATGTCGGGCAAATTCAAGCCATACACGTCAAACATCATGTTTGCGCAAACAACAAACAGCCCCATACACGGTCAGATTATCATTGTGACCGAGTGAGCTAAGGCAACCACAATTATTCCAATGAAAATAAATGTTTGTTTTGATTTGTTGGTCTTCAAATAGTTATAATAATTTATCTAAATTTATTCACTAAATTTTACTTTTTTTCTAAATATAAAATTAAGTCCGTTGCCACTGACTTAACGGCTCGTTATAATTTAAGGTATCACATCACTAGACCAAAACTTCTGCTTGTCTCAAGATGAAATCTTAAATGTCTGTTTTAATAGTACTAAGGCCGGCCATTTATATGAAGTTTTATTAAAATCTATAATCTATATGTTAGGAACATAAGATATTTTTAAGATCGTAATTTTAGCGAATTTCCAAGGGAAAAAATTCGCTAATGGAGCCACTGGCATGACGGGAGTTGGAGCCGGGACTATGGCCAAAATACGTTTCATGGGTCCCTGATCATGAAAAAATAGGTTTTACAAAACTTTATATATATATATATTATATGTATAGATTTTCTTGCGGATGGCTTGTAAGCACGATAAATCTCGAACGAATTGACGAATCAAAATGAAACTTGGACCAAAAATCAAGCTCGTTGAGATGAGAATCCCTAATGAAAATGGGATATTTATGACGTCACTAACCCCTTCTGACGAGTCAGCAAAGATTAAAAATAATCCTACCGCGGGGTTCCGCAAACTGAGCGAATTTCCATTGGAAATTTGTAGTTTAATGTTGTGCAGTTTAAACTACTACGATTATGTTTAACTAAGCAATATTCTAAAAACCCTAATCCAACTAAAATAATTATTTTAAATTATCTTAACTTAAAATAACACACACAATGGTAGTAGTTATGAAGGAAGTTTAAACTGCACAACATTGAACTACAAATTTCCAATGGAAATTCGCTCGGCTTGCGGAACCCCGCGGTAGGATTTTTTCTTAATAAAACGTTTAGATACAATTATTTAAAGGATTTATCGATCTTTATCACTTCATATATCCTGTTTGGTTTATTTGCTTAAAAAAAAATCTATTGGAAAAAAATATTTATTTCGTCGAATAGATGAAAGTAGAATCTTTTTCCGTTCTAAAAATCTAATTTTTAATTTAACGCTCAAGGTTAAGCGAGCGTTACACGTTAATGCTTGGATAGATAACGCTGTCACACTTAGCCGGAGCATTCATGAATGGAATAAGTATAAATCCCAAATTTCAACTAAATCAGTCAATTATTACTCAAGTTATCGTCGGACACGTAAACGTTACTGACAGACAGATAGAACGACCAGATGCATATTTTGTTGAATATAAGAAGCTCTCTACGCTCGTTTCATTTTACAGGCAATTCTAGTCCTGACTAGACAATATCGGTTTTGACTAAAACGCTTTGCCAATTCTAGTTCTGACTAGACAATACCGGTTTTGACAAAATCGCTTTTCCAATACTAGTTCTGACTAGGATTAGTTGATTCTGGTATTAATTGATTAAATGTTTTGCCAGTAACATATTATTATATACAAAAGGGTTAATTTTAAACTGTATTCCTACGGTGTTTTATTTATAAAACATTTTAATCATGTTGTAGAAAATAACTAATCTAATCAAGCCGAACTGTGATAACGCACGATGTTATGAGCTCTTGTTTATCTGCGGAAACATTACTCCGGCGACATAAGACTCACCGTGATTAAACTTTCGAACGTCAAAACAATGCGGTAACAAGCTCACTAAGATCCCAATTAGAATTAGCCAGGTAATTGCAACACCTCTCACTTGCCTCATTATATAATCGTGTAACAAATGTTTCACTAATATTCTAGTCTGATAACCACCTGTAGCTAATATCCTCTACTCTAACCCACATTAGTTTAAAGTAACCAAACCAATAATCAGTCTATGCTTAACAGTGCCTCATTAGCCCCCAAATAGCGCTTCAATATAGATTCTGTACACCAAAGTGGTATTCATATTTAGATTCTATTGCCTTATATTCTTCTTAGACAACGATTCCTAAAAGAGGTTCCGCTGTATTCAAAAGTTCAACAGCTTCATGTTTGGGGTTCCGTAAAAAAATCAGGAAAATAAGAGAGAGAGAGAGAGAGAGAGAGCTAGAAAGGTTTAAACACTCAAAGGGTTAATAAGGGGTTAAGCCAGGCCCCGATTTTAATGACCTTGCGCCCTGGGCAATGCATGTTTTTTTATAAAGGGCCCTTAGTTTTCGATGCCCCGAGTCAACGAGCAAACAAATTTCGACTTTCAATTCTGGTTACAATGTTCTTTTTCCTCCCAAACACATTTTTTTTTGCACCCTGGGTAATTTATCCCAGTGAGTAATTACCCAGTCTGCCCATTGGTAAATATGGGCCCCATTGGTAAACCCATTGGTAAATCACTCTAATGCCGTTGAGCAGGGTGCATACAGAAAAAACCTTCCTTTAAGAAGTTACTCAAACATCTGAGAATGCAGGCGTCAATAATCTAATAACTATTGCATTGTAAATTAAAATTGGTGTATACATTTTTTTTTTTTTTTTTTTTTTTTTTTTTTGTTACCTGATAGCGCTTATATGTTTAGTACTTATACTTTTAATAAAACAAGTAAGTATTGATCAAGTATACATATACAGTATGCACAGCATATACATTATTGGATAGGTCAAGCATGGTTCCAAATCAAAACAATGAGGGCATAATTGGGCTCAAACAACGTTTTCGATAATTCTTTGAGTCCGTATGCAACTATACAGCTTAATAAACTGTTTTATTTAATTTATTATATTTTATTGCATTTTTATTATTTAAATTTTGTTTACTTTCTATTACACGTAGCATACACAAAGAGTAAGTTTTACGATGGTAGATCTTGAGATTTTACGATCTAGTTTTTCGTGATGTGTAAACAACCACTTGTTGAACTCTATTTAAATATGTTTAATAATAAATCAATTTAATTAGATATTTGAGATTTTAAATTCAGTGTTACTATGTAAATGAGATCGTTTCATCGAGAAAATGCACGATGAGAATTCCAAAAAAAAATGTGCAAGATGTTAAACTCAGTGTGTCAAGGGAAATCAATTAAACCACATGAAACCTCATTAACGCCACATTAGATACAGATACACCACATTTAAAACAGAATACAATTTGTTTATATCCTTTCAAAATATAACATATTCGATTAATCCTCGTATTAAATCCGTGGCGCAGTACTGTCAAGCGTTAATGCTGGGGGAATTTTAAATCAGTTGATGTACGAGTTGGCGACCCAGGAGGCGCGTTGTAGTAAGGCAGGGGGCGCCCCTGGACTCGACCAAGTTCGATGTAGCCGTCCCGGCTAGCAAAACCCACTCGACCGTATAATGGGAAACGTTTCTATACCATTTGCCACCGGCCCTCTATCTAGCCATCAATGCCAACAGAAGAAAAATAGTACTAAATAATTCCTTTTTCTACGGAGGTGCTTCCGAAAAAAAAACCAAACTAGCTTTAGCATAAAGGAATTAGATGCAACTGCACATTGCAACTCTAGGGTGTAGAGTTGACAAGGCAACACTGAGGGAGTCTTACAAGCAACTAATCTAGTCCGATTCGACATGCCATGCAACTCTCATTACTAATCCTTTAGACTCATGTCACAATTCAACGCTTCATTGATTCGTTATCTATAGAGACTAGAGAAAGCTTCCACACAATTCTATTTAAACATCATTAAGCAACATTATAAAGTAGCCCACTGACAAAATTAAAATAGTTTTACTATTAACTAGGACTAGTCAACTGCTTCAGACAGAGAAAAAAACAAATGCAACAGAGTAGATTAATTGCTTAAGTATTAGACCAGCAATCAGAAGGTTAGGGTTCGAATCCCGGTGGCGAAGTATATTTTACTCTGTTCTGTCTCCCGTTCTTTAATTCTATTTTAATTTAAAATGGAGCCAAAAATGCTTAATTCTCTAGTAAGTACCTACATTAGATTGAGTTTACTTAAAAAATATCAAATAATTATAAATTCAAATTTTTAAGTTTAAGGTAGTATTCATACTACGGAAAGATTAAATTTTAATTTAAATCAAATTATCATTATCATTAACTACGGGAGACATACAGAGAAAAAAATAGACCCCAGCACTGGGACTTGAACCAGCTTGGATTCGGGACTTGATATCAGTAACGACAGAGTAAATCATTCTCCAGTATAGCTCAGTTGGTTAGAGCGCCTGTAACGGATATATAGGAGGCTCGTGGTTCAAGTCCCAGTGCTGGGGTCTATTTTTCTCTGTATGTCTCCCGTAGTTAATGATAGTTATAATTTGATTTAAATTAAAATAATCATTATGCTCTCAACACTCACAAAGGGTCCTTAAGAAATTAAATTTAAATCTATCTCTTAGACCTACAGTCGGTAGGAAATTCGGATAACACCTTTTAAATTCGAATATCTCGAACGAGTTCATCAACCAATATATTCAACCCAGCCGTTACAAGATGGCAGCCATTTAAAGTTTGCTTAAGTTATAACTCTTAAACTTTTAATCATAATGACGTGAAACAAAATATTTTAAATTAATTTTTATTGTCCAAACGCAGTAAAGCTACTCCGAAGTTAAGCTTAAACCATTCCCAAAAAATCTTATTTTTAAAATTTAGGAGAGGGAACATTTTTTTTCTTACAAAATATGTGTCGTAAGAAAATTCCTTAAAAACATTTTTTGTTTTCTGACAATGAATAAATGTTTGTTATTGTTTTTTTAATTTTTACGTTAATTATTTTTTAAAAAAGATAAATTAGTATGTACACGAAAATACATATATATATTTGTACTCGAGGCGTCCTCTATCATATAACACCCCACATGATGAATTTCCGTAATAACAATGTCCAACCCCTAGTTTTAAGGGGAAGCTTTTTTGGAACGTCCCTATAATTTTCCTGTATTTGGAGTATTACACATAGCATAACTGCAAAGTTAAATTTCGTGTAAGAGAGACAAACACAGGAAAGTAAACGGATCCTCGTATTTCCCAACGGACCCTAAAAACAGAAGTTAATCATTATAAATAAAAATTGATAAGCTATTTATAATATTAAGAGCCACATAATACCTTAAATTCATGAGTTGCATTACAAATACAGTATGCACAGCAATCCTTACCTGAAACAAAAAATAAATATATATTATTATATAATTATACTATAGCAGATGATACAAAAAGCGGGTTTTTAAAATGTAATATATAAATAGAAATCAACATATAGGGGTAGAAAATAACCTATGCTAGGGGCATCGTTATAATGATAAAATTACAAGCAATTGATAAACAATGTGTTTATAAATATAGCAATGGCAATGATTGAGTAAAGGTTTGTATACACTCGGGACAAACTCGTGTCCTATAGGTCTATCGTTATCATTCATGTCCTGTAGGTCCACCGTTATCATTCATGTCCTATTGGTCTACCAATGGTTAGCGGTTTCAGACTTTATTTATTAGCTGACCAGCAAGCGAGGTAAAATATTTCCTCGGACCGAGAGAGTAAAAAAGCGGAATAGGATCAAATCAAAAACGTTTTACGAAATTCAATGCACTTTAAAAAATAATGCAACATAGAATATTGTAATTGTTTAAGAATCGATATAGTTTGTCAGCGCATTCACAGTTACTCGACGAACACTGCGGGCGGAAGTTGATACGCGACATTAATTAGGCCAGAGTGATCTCCGATGTTCGAAGTTTAAACATAGGTGCAATAAAGCGACATTTAGCACAACCCAACTCAGTGTCACGCTTAACTGCCCCTCTTAATACTACTTCTTTGTAGTAGACACGTCCTCTTAAATTGGTAAATAATGTTCTATATCTATATGGCAATCTGTCTGTGAGTGACGTTACAATGAGTGTGAACGTTCCTTAATATATTAATAGTACAATAAAAGGAGTTAAAGCAACCAATAGCTGTGTAATATTTTCACTCTAGTAGTAATATCGAAAAAACATATAAAAGATTTAAGCGATTGCCAGATTTTATAATCATTATTCATTTATTTAGATTAAGCAAATACATCAAATGAAAGAATTAAGATAGAGTGAGTAAAATTCAAGGCTGTTAGGTTAGGGAAACAATTGAAAGGTCATTAATTGTGGGCAGGTGCGGGTGCACTTAGCAGATATTCTACAGTTGGTTACACCGTCTATAAATAGATTGGCAGCATTCTTTGTTAATCTAACTGTTGGCTCGAGTTCCCCCTTGGACCTAGGTCAGGGGCGCAGGCAAAGTCAACAATAAAGAGGGAGCTAGAGAAAATAAAAGCGCAGTAAGGCGGAAAACGACGGGCCACACTAACACAAGGATCCTGACATAAGTCGACACGACGAGGGCTGTCCCAGTGTTAGCAACACAAACCCGAGGGTAAAAATACACTAGGGACGGACTGGCCAGTGAAGCCACTCGCGAACTATATCCGTAACAACAATCGCACTGTTAATGAAACCTGGGTTCTTTGCAAAAACAAGTTATTCTACTTTTAAACACCTTGGGTGGGTGGAGGAATTCAGACATCAGGTGACTTTAGAGCTGGGGTTGCCAAGTACGTGTTTCTCAATCTAACCAGAAACGACTTTCCTACGTTCGTGAAGATAAAATGCAGTTGAATCTGTGTAGTCACCGACCGTTTAGAAGTCGTCACTTAAGGGGTAGCGTTCTTTGGTTGACACCAGTGTTCCCTGCAGTTAGCTTATCGAATGTGATGGTGCAAATAATCCAAAGAGACCCGAAGACCCTTTGTACTTGTTCAAATTCCTATGGGCTACACCGACAACAGTAAATGCATATGTTTTCTTCCATACACCAAAGAAGTAGACAGGGGACTAGTGAACGAGTTTGTTCTTGAATTATCCTCATGATTGTCAACAACAGAGGGTTGGCTCCTCAGGGTAAAGTAATCCTGTCCTGTCACAAGTCTGCCATACTGGAAATACCTACTTTCAGTTTATGGTTTGCTAATGTCAATTGCAATGGCTAAATAATAATCAATGGCACAACAGCCTGTAGACAGATCTGGCCTGTTAAAGGGCTTCTACAACTGTATGTACTTATAGAGGATGACACGGGGTGATACTTCAATGGCAATGACAGGAAAGGCGAGGTGAACCACTTATTTATATTTAACAAGTAGGACACGTATATTCGGAACCCTGTTTACTAAATCTACAAAGAGTTGAGCCAATTTAACCAATGTGTCGCCAAAGCGAATACGGCGAGACCAAAAAGTTTAAAAGGGATGGAAGAAAGAAATTGTGAATAAAAATAGTAGCTTGATCGGCGATAGATAGTGGCGCTAGAAGCGGGTAGTGAGAGAAAAATATACTCATTTGATAGTGTTTAGGCCTGTACCTAAACCCTTTTAGTTTGATATTTATATGTGTAAACACCTTTTTCTTTAATGTTGCGTGTTTACTCTTTCTTATACTTTAGTTTGCCGTGTTCGGCGTGTATGAACTTTTCTTTGTACTTACGTGTATTGTTTACTTATACTTATTATTATAAACTATCAATTTAACTTCATTAACAAACAATGGCACTACACAGCACATCTGAACACTACAGTCGTCACTGCTATTATAAAGAGAGAGATCCATTTCGAGGTGTGTACAGGCATACATCAACATTGTTATTGTTTTGAATTGAAGAGTGGAAGGTTCTACAGTATAACCTGCTCCGGGCTAGAACCGACCATTCACAAATCCACCACTAAGTGCTTCTTCATAGGAACACCTTCTTATAGAAACCTTACTCACAACTTGTAGCCGGCACTTGTAGATCGAAAACTCAAGTAAAAGCATGGTAGAGTAGTTTTGCACGATTAACATACTTTATAATTATTACTTATTGCTTGCCTCAATTTGCATGACATGTTTATTAGAAACCTTTACACCTACACTAACTAATACGCCGGCCCGCTGAATTTCTTACAAGACTTGGGACACCGCTCGTTGACAGGGCCAACTTCAACCTCACTCGCCGTCACCACCTAATATATCAACCACTTTATTAATTTGCCTGTGATATTTATTTATTTAACGTTTGTTACCATCTTATTTATTTCTTAGTTATTATATTGTTATTTAGGTTAATGTAAATTTCTCTCTTTCAGTGCCCCTCTCCGACCTGTGCATGTTTAATAACCTCCCATCACTCTGTCTTTCTCAGGTAACTAACATTTCTTTTCTTTATATTTGGTGATAGCCTATCTCATCTTTATATTTATTTCAGCCATATATATTTTGTGAGTGTCCTCTATTTAGGCCGGCCCCAGTTTGATAGTTATTACTTTTAGATGTTAATTTATTCATTTGTTATTAATTTATTTATTTATTAACCAATCTATTTATGCATTAATTAATCTATTAATTAATTCACTTAATCAATTCAGCTACATACACGTCTAATAAATATTATTAGTCTACAGTATTATTTGCTCTTCTTTAACCTACAGTCCACCCTTCAGTCCTACCTCTTTGGACTGGTCGCCTGAATCCTTTTATATTCCTTACCCTTCGGTACCCGTATCAGAGAATCCCTCCTACGGGCCGAAACATTGGTCCTTTGAACTTCGGATTGAAAACAACGTTAAAATTTAATCATTTTATTTTCATATTATTTATTTACATTTTCTTTTACATTTATTTTACATCAATCATTTGACGTCATGGCTGAGGAACAGGCGATTGACATCTCTGCGTCGTTCCGGAGGAAGCTGAACACCCTTCTAGAAGACATCAAGGATATACGAGACCAAGGAAAGACGGTGTCTTCTGATCCTGGACAGATGTTCCTCTTCAGAGGTATGTTTACAACCCTTGATAGTTTGTACGAGCGGTACAGTGAAGTCTATAACGACTTGTGTGACCTCACTGAAGACGACGGTTCACCAGTGGTTGTAGCGAAAGACCATCTGGCCCGTAATAACGCAAAGCGATATATGCATGAGGCTCATGCCCTTATGTTAGCGGCTCAAGAGAGAGCAAGCCCAAGTACATCAGGGGTAGTAAATACTAATACCACATGTTCAGGATCACGGGCACGGGCAAAGTTGCCTACTATTTCACTTCCCACCTTCAGTGGAGTTAGAACTGAATGGCCCAGGTTTAGGGATTTATTTGAAAGCCTTGTTATGGGTGATGAAGAGCTACAGGCTATTGACCGCTTCCATTATCTGGTAGCCTCTTTACGAGACCCTGCCGGTGCTATTATAGCTAATTTCCCGATAACTGAAGATAACTTTTCAGTTGCCTGGCAGAGTCTTAAAGACCACTACGACAACAAAAGGCTTTTAGCATGTACCTACCTGGACGAAATATTGGAAGTAAAGGTTTTGGAGAAAAAGCCACCAAGTAATATCTTAAGTGACCGTATAGCAATGCTATCCAAGTCAGTGGCGGCATTTAAATTGCTCAGAATACCCAACAGCATAGACTTCATGTTTTTTCACATTGCGAGTAAAGGCCTTGATATAGATACTCGAATGGCGTTTGAGAATGCTAATTCTGCGCAGTTTCCAACTTTTGAAGAATTAATTGAATTCTTGCGCAGACGTTGTGCCACATCTGAACTTGTTAATAGTTTAACCTCCAATGCTAACGCTAATAAAACTCAGTCCTGTCCAAAACCTCCCAACAAACTCTCCAGTGGAGTAAAATCAGTATTATTGTCGAACACAAATAATTCTACTAACCGTAAGTCCTCAGCTAAACCCTCGTCACATCATCCTAGTGACCGTAAAGCTAGGGAAGCTAACAATACATGTATAGCATGTGGTGACAGGCATTTCTTACTGAATTGCCCAAAATTCATGAGAGCAGCCCTTGGTGAACGACACCAACTGCTCAAAGGTTGGAACGGTTGCCGTAACTGTTTGCAACCCTCTCACATAGCCACTGCGTGTCTGTCTAAGTTCCGTTGCCGTTTCTGCAAGGGCAGACACCACTCTATGCTCTGTAATGTGTCTGTCAACAATGCTGATATATCTTATTCCCCGTGCACATCTAGTAATACAAATAATGAAGATGAGTCCGTCGTTGTAGAAGATCATAAATCTGAACCATCTCATTCCTCACAGCAAGCTAGCGCTCTTAACTCTACCATGCCATACCAGTCAGATATCCTTCTCGGAACGGCTATCTGTCTCATCGGTGTTACTACACCAACCCATCCTACACGACTAGTAATCGATTCTGGGAGCCATTTTAGCTTCATAACCAGAGAGTGTGCCAACCGAGTTGGCTTACAAGTTGAACCTCTTCACACTGACATACGGGGCATAGGTGGAACCCCTCTCATAGGATTCAAGGGACAAGCGCGATGTACCCTGTCACCTCAGCACTCATGCTACCCCTTATTGCCAGCCTCTGTTATAGTTGTTGATAAAATCACGACTCCTCTTCCCGGGTTCTCTACTCCCTCTGATTTATGGTCCCAGTATCAATCGTATGATCTAGCCGACCCAGACTTTTGGGTGTCCAAACCCATAGACATGTTATTAGGATGTGACTTGTTCAGTGAAATTCTAACCGGGCAAACTATTACCATAAAGCCCGACATGCCCAAGCTGCTAGGCACAGTCTTTGGTTTTGCCGCGTTTGGCAGGCTAAAAGGTTTATCTAAAGCAGCTCACATATGCAGTCTCCATGCATCAGCTCCGCATGAGCATGAAAATATTGCAAGCGATCTTCAGCGTTTCTGGGAACCGGAGGAACCTCCTTCAATCGAGAAGCTCAGCGCAGAGGAAATTAAATGCAAAGCAATATTTCGTGATACGCATTATCGCCTTCCCTTAGGATGTTACGGCGGCAGAATCCTCTCCAAGGAGCCTCGTCCAAAGTTTGTTGGTACACGAGTTATGGCCATGCGTCGCTTTACGCATCTCGAAAACCTAATAGCTCGAAACCCAAATTTAAGGGAAGAATACCATACATTTATGCACAACTCAACCCGATGCATCCCTCGTTGGATTCTAACTACAGATACTACCAACATATTGAATCGGTTAGAACATTTCTCTTCATCTTCTAACTTAACTCTGTTTTTCGACGAAGGTGGTGTTTTATTGGTAGGCGGCATGCTACGCCATTCAGATTTGTCGTGGTCGCAGGAGCACCCAATCCTCTTACCAGCTAAATCTCATTTAGATACTCTTACTATGAAACATTACCACCGTATGTTACGTCATCCAGGACCCACCATGCTGCTCGCTTCTCTAAGAAGTCGATGTTGGATAATGAATGCTCGAGGCACCGCACAACACCTCACTCGTTCATGGGTGACGTGCCGCAAGTTAACCGCTACACCTGTCCAACCCCGCAGTGGAGACTTACCTCCATGTCGAGTTAAAGGCGGCCGAGCATTTCGTCATTTTGCTAGTCACTCCATTATTAGGGAATCTCTACGGCGTAAAGCTCCCCAGTATAAAGCTTATTCATGGTTATTAGTACAAAAGTGCCGGAAAGCACAAAATGTCTGGCAAAGACGGCGGATAGAGTACCTGACGCAGAAACGAGTGAAATGGAAGCATCCATCCAACAACTGGTGCTGTGGAGATTCAGTGCTGAAGAAGAACAAGCCATTTCCACGATTTCAATGGCCTTTAAATCGAATAACAAAGGTCCATCCCAGGCCAGACAGCATAGTGCGGGCCCTTATTGTGAAGACCTCTTATTCTTCAATTCGTAAGCGCCCACCAGTAAACTTTCCTCAATTCCTTCCCACTCCTTCCTTACCCTCTGATCCTATCCCATCAGAGTCCACCAAAGAGGAGGAAAATTAATATTAATTTTGGTAGGCGGAATGTTTAGGCCTGTACCTAAACCCTTTTAGTTTGATATTTATATGTGTAAACACCTTTTTCTTTAATGTTGCGTGTTTACTCTTTCTTATACTTTAGTTTGCCGTGTTCGGCGTGTATGAACTTTTCTTTGTACTTACGTGTATTGTTTACTTATACTTATTATTATAAACTATCAATTTAACTTCATTAACAAACAATGGCACTACACAGCACATCTGAACACTACAGTCGTCACTGCTATTATAAAGAGAGAGATCCATTTCGAGGTGTGTACAGGCATACATCAACATTGTTATTGTTTTGAATTGAAGAGTGGAAGGTTCTACAGTATAACCTGCTCCGGGCTAGAACCGACCATTCACAAATCCACCACTAAGTGCTTCTTCATAGGAACACCTTCTTATAGAAACCTTACTCACAACTTGTAGCCGGCACTTGTAGATCGAAAACTCAAGTAAAAGCATGGTAGAGTAGTTTTGCACGATTAACATACTTTATAATTATTACTTATTGCTTGCCTCAATTTGCATGACATGTTTATTAGAAACCTTTACACCTACACTAACTAATACGCCGGCCCGCTGAATTTCTTACAAGACTTGGGACACCGCTCGTTGACAGGGCCAACTTCAACCTCACTCGCCGTCACCACCTAATATATCAACCACTTTATTAATTTGCCTGTGATATTTATTTATTTAACGTTTGTTACCATCTTATTTATTTCTTAGTTATTATATTGTTATTTAGGTTAATGTAAATTTCTCTCTTTCAGTGCCCCTCTCCGACCTGTGCATGTTTAATAACCTCCCATCACTCTGTCTTTCTCAGGTAACTAACATTTCTTTTCTTTATATTTGGTGATAGCCTATCTCATCTTTATATTTATTTCAGCCATATATATTTTGTGAGTGTCCTCTATTTAGGCCGGCCCCAGTTTGATAGTTATTACTTTTAGATGTTAATTTATTCATTTGTTATTAATTTATTTATTTATTAACCAATCTATTTATGCATTAATTAATCTATTAATTAATTCACTTAATCAATTCAGCTACATACACGTCTAATAAATATTATTAGTCTACAGTATTATTTGCTCTTCTTTAACCTACAGTCCACCCTTCAGTCCTACCTCTTTGGACTGGTCGCCTGAATCCTTTTATATTCCTTACCCTTCGGTACCCGTATCAGAGAATCCCTCCTACGGGCCGAAACAGATAGTTTCTCCGATTTAATCAAACAAGACGGTAAAGATGTAGGTTTCATTAAGACCATGCAAAAGCTGCTAATTTGAATGAGCGCAGTGAGTTCTTCATTACCGACAGGATTTAAAGTATATTTGCGTGTTGGTTGATTTCGTTCATTGACCGATTTGAACGAAATTCGGCCCTCAAATCATCTCAGCATTTGTGCAGACAGTATACTTAAACAGCAAAAAATGCCACAGGTTAAGCGCTCACGAAGAGTAAAAAAGTAAGGATAGTAAGCGTTCAGGAAAAGTAAAAAAGTAAGGACAAAGCGTTCAGGAAGAGTAAGAAAGTAAGGATAGTAAGCGTTCAGGAAAAGTAAAAAAGTAAGGACAAAGCGTTCAGGAAGAGTAAGAAAGTAAGGATAAAGCGTTCAGGAAGAGTAAATAAATAAACAGGTCAAGTGTGTGCTGGTCAGCACACAGCGAGGGTCCGTAGGCCACACTATATAGTGTTTAACTGTAAAGTGTATTATTATTGTACTTAGAACTATTCTAAGGGTCTGATATTCTCAAAACACACTAAAGTATTTTTTGCCACTGAACCGGACTACAACCACATAAATTCATCGAAAAGACCATAATTATAAAAAAAACGTATTTTGTCAATAAAAAATAAAATAATATTTTTTTAGAAATTTCCAAAAAGTGGTATCTTTACTTTTGGTCGAAGAATGTTCAGGAATTTTTTCAGATTTTTTGCACTTCACATAAGCGAGATAGAGGGGGGGGACACGTTTCACACCCACTTAAAACTTTCCTACGCTCGCCCTATCAAAGTTATATCCAAAGAATTATATATTTTTGTAATCAGCTCGACGTACCCTTTCATATGATACCCCTCACGGTGTCGAAAAAAAAATAAAAAAATTTTAACCCTTAAGTTTTTTTACCCTAATTTTTTTTAAGTCGCCATATTTTTAAAATATGTGGGTAGGTACAAGACACATACATGCCAAATTTCAAAGTGATCGGACGAAAGGTGTAGCCGTGAGAGCAGGCGACAGGACGGACGGACAGACACACGCAGAAAAATATAAGGGTCCTTGGTTTTGACTACGGACCCTAAAAAGTAAGGATATTAAGCGTTTAGAAAGAGTAAAAAAGGAAAGGATAAAGGATAAGATATAAGTCAGGTATATAAAAGTATGGGCTATTGGGAACAATCAGTCTCGATTAACAAGAGAGTTCAGCTCTTAAATAGTAGGGCACATGAAAGAAAGGATACTTAGTTTTAAGATTGGAAATTTTAGAAATAGATATTGTACTATTAGAAAGAAAAAGTCGATTAATATGGTTTATAGAACGAAGTAGAGGACAGATATCAGATAACTCTTTGATGTAAGCAAACCTACCAACTCGTTTACCGATAGGGAGGATAACAACTTGAAATTTTGAGATTAACTTCATCACAAATGTAGTCACCGCATAATGCTTTGGAGAGAAATAGCACTTCGAAAGCTTTTCTTTTATCACACAAGGGCTGAAGGCCATGACGTTCCGAGGGTGATTCGTTCGTAAGAATAGTAGATTTTATTATAAAAGAAACGAAGATAACAAAATTTTACAGTGAATATTTTCAAGATGGCGGACGACTAAAATGTAGTTTTAGTCAGCATAATATAGAATACATCGTTTTAAAGATCTTGAAGAGTAGGAAAAGATTAAGTAACAATTATTAGAAAATCTTCATTTTTTGCTGGTGCGGGGTGCAACGCGCAACTAATGCTAATAAGTAACACTTAACATATTACACAAAGATCGACACATTGATTTTGTATGAATGTCAACAAGAGACTGAATTATATTGACAGAAAATAATCAACAAAAATTAGAAAAATAATAAATAACTATGGATGAGCAAGTGCACCTCATACCTCCCCCCTTAGTGGCCTTCCTCTAAGTTGTTTGTTTAGGGCGAGTTAGGGACGAAGGTGACTTTCTTAGCCTTCGGAACTGCTTCTTCACTGTTTGCTAGGTACGCCGACTTCAAACGGTCAATTGAAATATGTTTTTCTTTGCCATTGACGTCGACTTTAAACCACTTTGCCTCTCTAGCAATAACTTTGTAGGGGCCTTCGTAGGGTGCTTCTAATGGCTTTCGCACTCTATCCACTCGAACAAATACGTGGCTTGATTCAGTTAGGTCCTTGTGAATAAATATTGCAGATGTTCCATGTCTCTTTATTCCTTGCGGTTTAATCCTCTCTACCTGTTCTTTTAACTTGCTAACGTAAGCGTCGTCTATTCGGCCTAAGTCGGTCTTAGTAAAGAACTGTCCAGGGAGTCTTAGATTGCGTCCGTACGTCAGTTCAGCAGTTGTGGCATGTAAGTCATTTTTGTAGGCTGTCCTTAATCCTAGTAACACAAGTGGTAGTGAATCAGTCCATTTTGTCGGGTTATGGCATTTAATTGCAGCTTTCAGTGTTCTGTGTACCGCTTCTATCATTCCGTTAGCTTCCGGGTGATAGGCTGTGGTCCTTGTTTTACTTATGCCACAATATTCCATAAGCTTCCGAAATGTTGTCGCTTCAAATTGTCTTCCTTGGTCGCTAGTCAGTGTTTCAGGACATCCAAAACGCGTGATCCATCCGGTAAAGAAAGCTTGGGTTACCGTTTCTGCTGTAATGTCTTTCAGTGGTATTGCTTCTAACCATCGTGTTGTCCGATCAATGCACGTTAGTAAGTACCTGCATCCGTCTGAAAGGGGAAGTGGTCCTACTAAATCTACATGTATGTGTGCGAATCGTGGCGCATCAACAAACTCTCCTCGTGGGGCTTTGGTATGGCGATGTATTTTATTTTTCTGACACTGAATGCATGTGCGAACCCATGAAGAGATGTTCGCATTCATCTTCGGCCAGAAAAATCGCTGCCTAATAGCTTTGGATGTAGCTCTTCTTCCTTGATGTGCCAGATTATGAACTAAATCAAAAGCTGTTTTTCGTACTGCCTCGGGAATAAAAGGTCTCCCGTCCGTTGTTGTGTAAACCTTCAAGTTTGAATTAGGGATATCAGTCAGTTTAAGTCGTACGACTGTCTTATTGTCAAGTAAAAATTTCTGCAAGTCATCGTCTGTCTCCTGTAACTTAGCTAATGTCTCATAGTTAATTGTTTGTCCCGTAAATACTTCTTCCAGTCTAGATAGTGTATCCGCTACAATGTTTTTACTTCCAGAAACGTGTCTGATGTCAGTAGTAAATTGACTTATAAAATTTAGCTGTCGAATTTGTTGGGGTGAGCTTTTGTCTGTTTTCTGTTGAAATGCATACGTTAAGGGCTTCTGATCAGTGTATACAGTAAATTCTCGTCCCTCCAAAAGGTGACGGAAATACTTTATTGCTTCATACACTGCCAGTAGTTCTTTATCGTATGTACTGTATTGTTTTTGGCTTGCAGTAAGTTTCCTCGAAAAAAATCCGATCGGTCTAGCATTGTCGTCTCGTTGTTGTAACACGGCTCCTATAGCTACGTCTGATGCATCTGTCATAAGTGACATCTGTCCGTTTGTCGAGGGGAATGCCAGTACTGTCGCGTCTGATAAGGCTTGTTTGCATTCGTTAAAAGCTCTGTCTGTTTCTTGGTCCCACTGTACCGGTCTTTGGTCTTTCTTCCTCGCGTCTTTCGTCAGTGCTGTCAAAGGTGCTTGAATTCGAGAAATGTTCGGTATAAAGTGATGATAAAAGTTCACCATGCCAATGAATCGGCGAAGCTCTTGTATGGTTTGAGGTTTAGGGAAGTTCTTGATGGCTTCAACCTTCTTAGTGAGTGGTTTCACACCTTCTCTACAGATCTCGTGTCCCAAAAAACTTACTTGGTGTTGTCCAAATACGCATTTAGCAATGTTTATTGCTACACCGTACTCGCTTAATCGCTGAAAGAGTAACTTGAGGTGTTCTATGTGCTCCTCTTCGTTCTCTGACGCTATTAGGATGTCGTCGAGGTACGGCTGTGCAAAATCGAGACCAGCTAGCACCTGCCTGACGTGTCTTTGAAATGTCTGTGCGGCATTGCGTAGTCCAAAAGGCATTCTAATGAACTCGTACATTCCGAATGGTGTGGTGATGGCGGTTTTCGGTATATCTGCCGGCTCCATTGGGATTTGATGATAGGCCTTTCTTAAGTCTATGGTGGAAAATATCTTGGCTCCATGAAGATTTGTTGTGATATCTTGGATATGGGGAAGTGGGTACCTGTCCGGCACCGTAACTGCGTTTAACTTCCTATAGTCGCCACAAGGTCTCCATTCGCCATTCTTCTTGCGCACCATATGTAAAGGACTGGCCCAGGAGCTTCTTGATGGTCTGCAAATCCCCTGTGCAACCATTTCATCAAAGGCTTGTCTGGCATCCTTAAGTTTAGCAGGATCCAGACGTCGGAACTTTTGGTACACAGGAGCTCCAACCGTTTGGAGGTGGTGGGTGGTGGAGTGTTTTACCGCTTCTCGAAACACGTCTTCTTCATGCAGTAGCTCTGGATAGTTTCTGAGCACCTCATAAAACTTATCGCTTTCTTGTACCAATCGTATAGTCACGGGTGGTGTCTGTGCTGTCTCTCCTTTGGTTGAAATGCTTGTCAAGCTGTCAGTAAGTCGAGAATTTATCAGGTCTATTATGAGTCCAAATTTACTAATAAAGTCAGCTCCTAAAATTGGTCTACCTACGTCAGCAACTGTGAATGTCCACTTGTACAGCCTACGTAACCCTAAGTCTATGTTTAACGTCACTAGTCCGTACGTTTTTATAGGTGAACCGTTGGCTGCAAATAGTTTTGTCCTAGTTGGTCGCTTCTCAAATTTTGTTTGGGGAGGAATAACCGAAATATCCGCTCCTGAATCTATTAGGAAACGAAGATTTGATTTTTTATCCTTTATAAACATGCGGCTACGTGTTACGCCAGTTACTCCTGCCGCTGAAGCAGTCTGGCTTGCTAGTTTTCCTGCTGCTTAAATGCACACGGTTTTGTACACTTACGTGCATCCTTTCCAAATTTGTCGTGGAAGTAGCAGTTGCCGCTCTTTCGCTCTCTAGCTCTTGAATTTGAACGACCTCGGGATCTTGACCTTCTACGGTAAGGTTGATGATAACGTCCTTTTAAGTATGCAACCTCCGATTTCAGAGTTGTCATCTCATTAAGCATTGTTTTCATCATTTCTCCTAGATTCGTAGCTGATGTCGTTGGTTCCTTATGTTCGGTGGATGTTGAAGCATTACTATGTTTAGTTACAGCGTTGACTGTCTTGTCAGTTGCGTTTGTGTCACTCAAGTCAAATATTTTATCAGCCATGGTTGCCAAAGTCGTGACATTTTCATTGCTAACTGATAAAATTGATTGCACATTAGAGGGTAGATGTTTTATCCATAATGATTTCAAAACTTCATCTGAAATTTTTCCTTCAGCCAGATCTTTCATTTGTCGCAACAGATGGGATGACTTGCGATCACCTAAATCCATTTTGTTTAATAAACGTCTGATTTTCTTCTCACTACTTTCTGAAAATGCGGCTAGTAAAGATTTTTTAAGCGCCTCATACTTTCCAGTAGCGGGTGGTTGCGAAACTACATCGGAAACATATTCTAACATGTCCCCCTCTAATGTTTTTATTATATGATAAAACTTCGTTGTATCTGCCGTCACTTTTGACAGTTCGAAATTAGCTTTGGCATGAATAAACCATAATTCAGGCCGATTTTTCCAAAATTGAGGTAGCTTTACAGCAACAGTAGCTACTTGGGATGTCCCAGCTTCCTCGTCTTCTAAATTAATGAGTGAATCATTCATTTTTTAATTTTTTATTGAAATAATACTTTTTATGTCAAACTGTCAAATGTTTAAAAAAAATATTTGATGTTATTATAATTGCAGATAAAATTTAAAACTGACCTTTACGTAGTTCCTGAGTAACAATTATTCTTCAACGTTCAACGCTCAACGGTTCAACGGGGTCACCAGTTTGCGGGGTGCAACGCGCAACTAATGCTAATAAGTAACACTTAACATATTACACAAAGATCGACACATTGATTTTGTATGAATGTCAACAAGAGACTGAATTATATTGACAGAAAATAATCAACAAAAATTAGAAAAATAATAAATAACTATGGATGAGCAAGTGCACCTCACTGGCATTTTGAAAACAAATATCGCCGAAATGATGAAAAAGATTTAAGCTTATATGCCATGTTATTTGAAAGCTCTTGATTAGTAGAGAAAGAAAGTATACATATTATGACATTATTTACAAAATGGCTGCCACAAATGACCGAAAACACAAAAATGAAAGGTCTTTTTGAGTGGTTATGATTATTATTGTACCGTACATCCAAATTACGCGAGGTTGGTATGCAACGCATCACTAGTAGATATTACTCGTTTAATATATCTTATAATACTTAAAAGTTTAATACTTCCTAAAAATTTGTTTTGCCACATTTGAAGAGTTATTAATGTGCTTAAATTATTGAGAACATGGTTAAACGAAGATGTTAGAGGTGATTAGATGTTATGACAATAGGTGAATACGATACACATTTCTAATTTAAGCAGTTATATGACACGAAATTTAAGTAAGTTACCTTTCAAGGTGTGCTTCGTGGAAATAGAATAAGGAATAGTGGAAATCATCACTGCAAACAGAGAAGATTGTGGTATACCCACTGAATAATAAGAAACTATTGTAACAGCGCAAAAATTCGAACTTTGATTTTCATGGATTTACGTCTTATAAATTTATCACTTATTAGTGTTTAGTTATACACGTTGATTGGAACTAAATTTAATTTGGTCAAATGTCAGTAATTTTTACACAATGTACTCCGGATTGAATATCGAAGGTAATAAACAAAAATGTAGCTTTATGTTAGTCGTGGGGCGCACTTTCATAAAAAAATAACACTTCACCCTCACACAACAAACATAGTTTACAAATATTTTTTTCTGAAGTTAATTATAAGAAAGTGACCTATTTACTCGCAATTTGGTGAATTAAACGGACAAAAAAAGGTTTAATTATGAAATATTTTATAATATACTTCACATATTATACTAAACTTGTTTAGGACTCTTATTTAATGTGCAGTTCTGAATATATTAAAACATATAGGTAGTATGGTGGCCCGTGCCATTACAAAATTGAATAATTTACTTGCAAATACAGTATCTTCCTTTTAGAGTTCAAAAATTACTTTCTGCAATGGGTTACAAAAAGCGAAAGAAAAAACAAAAATAAAATCCTAAACTGTATATAAAAAAACACTTTTTAATCACTAGAGCTTTCAAAGAGTCAAATCTTCAGTGCTATTAGTAATATTAAAAAAAATCTGTGCGCAAACAAATCGTATTAAACTTACTTATATTTCAGTACATAACTACTTGGTCCAGAGTTTTTCATTTATTAAATCTTTAGAGTTTTCGTTGTTACATTTAATTATTATTGATCAGAACATAAAAAATAACTCCTCCTCGGTGGAGAATCGATTCTGGCCTCTCACCGTCCGTGTTTAGAGTAAATTTTCTCCGAGACTTTTAATTTTTCCCGGGAAAACGACACATGGTTTCGTATTTTAAATGGACTAAAAAAGATTTTTTTTTTAAAATCGTCGCAATGTTTCGATAAATAAATTACAGCAGGCCCCGGCTCCACGCGTCTGTACTATAACTGTGTTTTACAAAACTAGGCTCCACGTGTACTGTAATAAAAATGGTAGTATATGAAGTCTCACGTAAAAAGGGTCTCGTTGGTATTGTGATCATGAAATTATTAATCGGCAGGGGAACTGCCATGAAAATTTGGCCAGTAAATCAGATCAAATTGGTATGATTCTTATTATTTCTATGGCCCAACTGACCGCACAGGTTGCATAGTTTTAGTGATGAAAATGTAAAACAGTTTTATACATTTTTGTAATCTACTATAGGTATACCTTTAATTTGAAAAATAAATTATTAAAAAATCACGTTATTTTGGATATGAACTGCTGATAACTTTGAGTGCGCTATATTTTTCCTGTGTGCACGTTCATAAGTAATTCGAACCGTATAGTGCCAGACAGACACAGGAACGAAACTATATGGGCTTCTTTTTATGGTTTTACCAAACCTAAGGATCACTTTTATGGACTCAAGGGAACTCAAAATGTGTAAATCAATCATTATCCCAAATTCGAATTCTCGCGCTATCACAATGTTTTCTCTTTACAAATCAATTCATTAAAACTCTGCAATGGAATTTTACATTGAACGCCTCTATTTTTATCAGAGCATTGCCCTACAGTCAAAAGAATACCTCAAGAACGGGAGGGAGAGGAGTAAAACTGTTCAAAATTTGGAACAGCCTTGAAGTCTTGGAACTAGTGGTATTGGGGTAACCTTGGCCCGGTGCGTAGAGGGAGAGGCATACTAGAGGTCAACGTACCCTCCCCTTCAGGTTCAATGCTAGCAACCCTGATCTCATCCCCCTTCGAACCTCCTCACCGTGTAAACAACCCTCCCCCCCCCCCCATCGCGACCTACCCAAATTCCTCTCATTCCGCTTACTCATACTAGCTTACCTGCTCCTCCAACAACATCCATAACAACAAAAATCTGCTCGTCAAATATTATTATATTAGTAATACTGCGGATTGACTTAATAATAATAAAAAATAATATGAATAATATGAACTCTCGTTTCAGAAATAAAATAGCCCGCCAATGCGCCAATTAGTGCGGCACATAGCTTCCTCACATCCTATCCAGTACTTTTCAACATTTTTTGCATTAATGATCCATTATTATATATCTAATTTTTTTTATCCTCTCGTATTTTATTATACTAGTCAAAATTATCCTTTTTTTTTACTTTCTCCAGAGAAAGTATTGTGATGGTGCGAATATTCGCTTTTGTGATTTTGATAGATTTACACGTTTTGAGGTCCCCTGAGTCCAAAAAAGTGGTTTTTAAAAAATGTCTGTCCGTCGACTGTGCAGACGCGTGGAGCCTAAATTAGTACTGGGCCGATTTTGACGAAATTTGGCATACGTGTTCATAAAAATCACCCCGAGGCGAAATCGGAAAAATTAATTTATAGCTCCAAATTTAGGGGCGATGCCCCAAAAAACTCTGAAAAAACATTTATTTCTCGAAAACGTTTCCGACAATTTTGATTAAAAATTCTAAAATGTAGTCCATTTAAATACGAATCTAACGATAAAAGCCGTTTTCCGGGGAAAAATCTAGTTCCTGAGAAAATAGCTTAAAACACCCAGGAGAAGTTATTTTTATGATATATTTTGATGAAATGTTTAATAATAATTAAATGTAAATACGAAAACTATATAATAAATGGAAATCACTGGGCTAAGTAATTATGAACACGTATATGAGAAAGTTTGTCTGACTTTTGTCTCGAGCCGTTTTTTTACATGAATAAAACCTATCAATTTGGCATTATTTAATGTACGCAGACGGTTAATATTAATAGGGGACGATTAGTTTCTAGTATATGCTGGTTCACATAAATAAGATGACATCTGTTCATCTAAATTTTTAACAGGACACGACCAAAAATATTCTCTGATGTCAGGAACAGATTTCTGTTTTGGAATTTTTGCTTATCAGAATGCAGAATGATCGCAATGCTATCCTCCGTAAGCTAGGAAGCAAAAATTTGACCTATACAAGTCGTATTAAACTATAGACATAATCTCTTGGTCCAGTGTATATTAAATATTTTATCAAGATTTACTTGGACTAATTCATACCTAGGGGAGATCTACATTAAGGTTAAATTCACATTTAAATGGACTACCTACATTTAGCAATTTTTTTCATCAAAAGCGTCAGAACTTTATTCAAATAATTGTTTTTCACAGTTTTTGAAGGATAGAGCTAACATTTATTTCCCGACATCGTCAAGGCGTATGATTTTTCTAAATATTTACGGCAAATCGCACTGAATACGGCCCAACAGTTTAGGCTCCACGCGTCTGCACAGACTACAGACATGTTTTAAAAACACCTTTTTTGAACTCAGGGGTACCTTAAAATGTGTAAATTAAAATCTCAAAATTGAATTATTGAGCCATTACAATACATTCTCTCTATATATACTTACTACGTAGTAAAGAACAATAAAATCGGCTGATATACATTATTGATATCTCAATGACCTTATAATTAAAAAAAAATAAAACAATAAAATAATTATTATTAAAAACAATATTAGATCAAATTTAACGAACAATGGACCAATTAAAATGCATTTAAACTTATTGGTAATAAGGGCGTTAACCTTAGCTTGTTTATAGGAATCAATTATCTCCGCTAGCGGCAATAAAACCGATGTACCACGGGCACAACATACTCTCACCTCACCAGGCATTAACTGATTTTAAATTATAACCTTCATTATTTTTATATATAAATTAAATATTAGTAGACAACAAAAATATGTTTACAACAATAGAAATTTCAATTCATCTTGATCAGTCATCACTTCACCGAAAGCCGCTTTTATAGCGATGTTTTGCTGATGTGACCCATTATTGTATAATTTATTTAATTTTCCCTCACATTTATTTTATTTTTTATTTTTCTTTTTTACACTCAAATAAAAGTATCAATTTAGAAATCTATGTAAGTTGCCTGCACCTACAAGTGACTTTAACAATAATTTTCAGTCTTGCTTTATATATTTATTTTTTTAATACTAAAAACACAATAACTGATTGTTATGAAAATTTCCAAAGCGGTCTTTTTTTAGAAAAACGAACATTTTAACTCAAGTTCTTCTCAAACTAAGTCTCCAACAAGCAACACATGTTAGCCGTCCACCCCTGGATAATAATTGAATGGAAAATATGGATTTTGTTTTGCTCCTGTTTTTAGTTGTTATTTTTTTACTTAAGAGCATCAATACTAACAGGGGTCCAAACCCCAATAGGAATGATTTTCTATTTTTTTTAAAAAAAAAAAAAAAAAAAAAATTAGTGTTAGAATAGCTGGCATCTAGCCTGGAAGGTACCAAATAATCTAAGTGAATATAATATAGTCCAGGAAATTGTAAAGGTGAAAATTGATTTTAAAATTAAATTAATTGAATGGTAAGACATTGTAGCAAAGTAATACGTGTTGAAGTATATTGTGTTGTGTTGAGAAAGAAGTGCAAAACAATAAAGAGTCGAACAATGGTGTAATAATACTAAATCAAGACCCAGTTAATCAAGTGATATTATATTTATAGTAGAGTTCTAGATTGTTAGAGAAGTGGCTAGGCCACCTCTGCCAAACTGCTTCAAAATTGCACTCCCCCGCCACCTGTTTAGAATTTCATAAAAAGCCCTCTAATAATTCATGGCCAGTGATAAGCAAAGGTGATACAATTGTAGGTAGTGATAAGAGAAGGTGATAGAGATTATAATAGAACAGGTATCTAAAACTAAAAACAAGGCGAAACACATTCCAAATATCAAAAGTGACTGTTCAAAACTTTTACAATGTTGATAGCTGAGAATGTTCAATAATAGATTACGTGACTTTCAATTAAATGCTATACGACGTATCGATATTTCACAAAGGGTGATTCGGAATCACTAACCAGGTCGTCCAAGAAGTAACCGGTGTCTCGGTGTTCGTAAACCTTCGGTTGATTCAGCCGTCGACGCGCGGCGACTCTTCGACTGAATCCAGAATACGGTTAGTTAAACATAATATTCCATAATAAACAGCTTGGTTTTCCGGTGAAATCCGCGTCACGAAGGGGAAGAAATCCGACGTTTCGCTTCCACTACTGGAAGCATCTTCAGGGGTGTGGTGCATCGTGATGTTACCACCAAGCGTAAACCAAGCTGTTTATTACGAGTCTACCCGCGGAAGCCTACGCACCAAGATAATATTCCATGGCAAAATTTCATAGTTCTCGTAATTTTAAAAGGTAAAATTGTTTTGTCTCTTTTTACGTCGGTTTTTTACTATTCTTTAAAATTCTATTTTAATATTTAGCTTATGTTAAACATGGATCTTTATCGGCACTCTTTACTTTTTTACCTACCTTCGTAATTTTGAAATTGAGATAAATTTGGTGGGTAATTTTGTGACTTATAATCAAAATAGTGTTATGTTCGCCCGTAATACATTTAGAATAAGGCTACAAGAATAGCTATTAATTAAGAGAACACAGATTACATCATTTGTATTGATAGAACATTATAAAACAGAGAGATAATAAACAACAACTAATATTATTGTCTGACAGGTTATCCATGACAACACAACATCCCCCTTTCTTTAAGGTTGATACCTAACGGGACGTCTTGATATCCTGCCATATCTGGTTCTGGTAGCTCCTTTAGGAGTAGGCGGATGTTCACACTCTTCCGGGTTACTATCCACAGGAGCAGGTAGCTTTTTTGGCTCTGCCCAGGTTGGAGCTTCCATCATACCTGGCTCATGTGGAGCTAACACAAGCTGAGCTCGATTTCGTCTTATATTTTTTCCCTGCGACTCAACTATGTAACTTCGAGGTTCGTCCGCCTTACGCACCACATGTCCATACCTTCTTAGGTCAGGTATCCACACATGTTGTCCTTGGCTTAGCGGCTGAAGCTCTCTAGCTCTACGGCGACGATCGAAATTTAATTTAATTTTCTGCTTGCTTTCTTCCCCCTTTTCACGCAGAGGTCCAAAGCGAACTGTCTTCGTCCGTAAGCTTCGAGGTAGAGTAGGAACCGTAGTCCTTAGTTTCCGTCCCATCAAAAGCTCCGCTGGACTAGGTCGTCCCTCTGTTGGCGCAGAACGATATGCAAGGAGACCTAGATGTGGGTCACCGCCTTTGGATAGGATGTTCTTAACGACCTTCACCGCTGCTTCAGCTTGACCATTACTCTGGGGAAACCTTGGACTGCTTGTAATGTGTTTAAACCCGTATGATCTTGCAAACGTCTCGAACTCGACGGAATGGAACTGTGGTCCATTGTCGGACCGAACTATCTTAGGCACTCCCAAGCGCCCAAATAGACTTTGCAATCGACTTATGACTTGGCTACTACTAGTCGATGTCAACGCAAATACTTCCGGATACCGTGAAAAGTAATCGACTGTTATCAGATATTCTTTACCGAGAATAGTAGCTAAATCAACGCCTACCATCATCCATGGTCCTTCCGGCAACTCCGTCGGTTTCAGAGGTTCCACTGGAGTGTTCCTCTTCTCAATGCAAGATTTACAATTTTCCACCAACTGTTGTAACTGCATGGATATCCCGGGCCACCACACCGACTCTCGGGCTCTGGCTCTGCATTTAACTATGCCTAGATGACCCCCATGTAGTCTGTCCAACATATCCTTCCTTAAACTGGTAGGTATAAAAATTCTTCTATCCTTTGTGATCAACCCTCCAGTTATCACAAGATCACCGCGACACGCGTAGAATTGTTTCAATTCTAATGATATTTCTTCCTTTCTCGGCCATCCATTTTTTATGAATCCAAACAACTTCCTGGATGTAGGATCGGCTCGCTGCGCAGCCTCCACCTCTTGCAACCTTTGGTCACTCACAGGCAAGGACTGCCTCAAGGATAACACCAGAAATTCTTCTTTTGCAGGACTTTCTGCCAGAGTTTCCTTGATCGGCGATCGAGACAACGCGTCCGGAGTATACAAAGTTTTGCCTGGAACGTGCACAACATTATAATTGAATGCCAACAACCGCATTCTAAACCGTTGCAGTCTCGGAGAAAGGTCACTTATCGGTTTGGAACCTAACAGGGCTACTAACGGCTTATGGTCCGTTTGTAAAAGAAATTTTGGTAACCCTATAAGATAACCTGAGAATCTTTCGCAAGCCCAGGTAGACGCAAGAGCTTCCTTCTCGATTTGTGCGTATCTTCTCTCCGTATCATTTAGGGATCTGGAAATATAATGAACGGGCCTCCATTTTCCACCACCTTGGCATTGTTCCAATACCGCCCCCAAACCGTACGAAGATGCATCAGCTGACACTCTAGACTCCTTTTTTGGATCGTACAGGGCAAGTACCGGTGGTTTAGACAAATTTTCCTTGATTACCTGAAACGCACGATCATGACTGTCCGTCCAGCCACTAAGCGAATCGTCATCGCGAAGAAGATCACGTAACGGTGCTGTCATATCTGTTAAATGCGATAAAAATCTAAGGTGATACGTAACCATACCAAGGAAACTCCGCAGCTGTTTCCCATTTTCCGGTCTCGGCATTGCCACAATAGCCTTCACTTTACTATGATCCACTGACAGCCCATCACAACTCACTACGTACCCAAGGAATTTAACTTCAGATTTCCGGAATGAACACTTCTTTTCGTTCAGCGTGATGCCAGCTTCCAATAGCCGATCTAAAACAATAGCTAACCTTCGATCATGTTCTTCCTGATCCTTCCCAAACACTAGAATGTCATCCATCAGATTTACCACGCCTTCTACGCCCTCCAAGGTTTCCGACACGCGGCGCTGGAAATGCTCCCTTGCACTCGTAATTCCCATTGGTAATCGGTTAAACATAAATCTTCCGAACGGCGTCAAAAAGGCTGTTATCTTACGAGAACTCTTGTCTAAGCTTACTTGAAAATAACCTGTTCTAGCGTCTAACTTTGAAAATATTTTTGCATCCCCTATCCTTGCTACACACTCATCAACCGAGGGCAATATATGGCGCTCTCGTTTCACCGCTTTGTTGAGCTCCGTGTAATCCACACAAATCCGGATCGCTCCTCCAGGTTTCGGAACGACTACTAAACCCGCACACCATTCGGTAGGCTCATTTACTCGTGTGATTACACCCTCTCTTTCTAACCGTAGCAATTCTTCTTTAGTTTTCTCAAGAAGAGGATACGCCACTCGTCGGGGGGTCTTAATCGAAAACGGCTTGAACTCAGACTCGAGCTCTATCTTATACTCGCCCTTCAGTCTACCTAAGCCATCAAAAATCCTCTTTTTCTCTATTTCCGGTGGTGTTCTCTTCAAACTATTAATCCAGGCTAACATTCCTAATGAACTAATTTCCCCTCTTCCAAGGAGTGGTTCCTGTGGTTCTACCACCACGTACACCCGGGACACTGAGTTGGATTCCTTCCATCGTAAGTTAGTAGTAAACAGACCTTTTACCTCAATTTTCATTCCCGTCGGACCGACTAGTGCTTTATCTGAGGGCCGCAACGCGGGCGCTCCGATCTTCCGATATAGATCCATGCCAATGACCGTGACGTCCGCTCCGGTGTCCAGCTTAAAAACGACGCTCCACCCCTCTAAACCAATCTTGGCTCTCCAGGGTTCATTGCCTTTTGCCCCTACCGCTCCTAGGTAGTAACTATCCTCGCTACTTTGGTCTTCTCCTTGACTTGCAACATTCACCTGAGAACTCACATTAGGACAGAACTTAGCCCAATGTCTACGTTTCTTGCACTTACGGCACGTACTATTCCAGGCAGGACACCTTCTTGGTTCATGCACCCTACCGCAAGCCTTACAAGGTTCAATTTGTTTAGACCGTCTTGACAAATTCCGTTGACGCGACCCTCCAGTAGATGACTCGCCTCGGCTTCGACTCGTGACTCGTTCAACTTCGATTTTCGGCGTTAAATCTCCACGGACAACCGACTGCTGCTTTCGGACATCTTCAGCCTGCTTAACCCGACGTACCGCCGTTTCTAGCGTTAGCTCCGCGTCCATCTGAAGCGCTTCGGATAACCTTCCGTCCCGAATACCGACTACAATCCGATCTCGAACTAACTCGTCACGTAATTCACCGAACGCGCATGTATCAGCCAGTTTATTCAGGTCCTGAATGAACGGCTCCACGTCCTCGTCCGGTTCCTGGACACGACGATTGAACTTAGCCCTCTCGTAAATAACATTCTTTTTTCTAACATAATGTTCTTCGAATCGCTTTACGAGAGCAGCGTAACTATTTAATTCTGCGCTGGTGGGTTTTATTGAGGATAAAACATCATCTACTTTGTCGCCCATAACATATAAAAACGTATTTACTTGGCGTTCTGCAGTTTGTTCCGAAAGCCCCGAGCAAACCCTGTATCTTTCGAACTTTTTGCTCCACAACGGCCATTCTTCACTTTTAAAAGAAAACGGCCCCGGCGGCACTACATTCGGAAACGAAAACGATGTGGACGTACCGTCCTTAATAGTACTTACACTCGCGTCAAAACATATTTTCGGAGTTTCTTTTTCCTTTGACATGTTTTTTTCAATAATGTCGAAAACGTAAACAAACAAATTTTAAATTCGGGAAAATTAAACTTCAAATAAAATTTTGACAATAATCTTTACTCACGCTTCTACGATCCCGCCGCTGCCACCATGTTATGTTCGCCCGTAATACTTTAAGAATACGTCTACAAGAATAGCTATTAATTAAGAGAACACAGATTCAATCATTTGTATTGATAGAACGTTATAAAACATAGAGAGATAATAAACAACAACTAATATTATTGTCTGACAGGTTATCCATGACAACACAACAAATAGTATATCAAAACTGGAAGTTGAAAAGTTTGATATTCCTTTGTCCCTGTCCCACAGTGCATTAGACTAGACTAAATATCCCTTTGTCATAATAGTTATTTAGGTACTTTGTAACCAACCTTACTTTTCAACATTTTAGGGATATCAATATAGGAGAATAATAAAATAAAAGAAACCCCCTAAATCGAAAAGTGCAGTACAAAGTTTCAGGAGGAAGATGCGTATGAAAGTCACATTAATATATTATATGTTATCAGACTTTTCAGTTGAAGGAAAAAGGAAAGGGATGATGGCTATACATATACAGATTTAACCTACAGAGGTGCAGCTACAATAGCTTATGCACTTGAGAATTCGCAATAGCTTCACTTCTATCTCATACCAAACAATAACCAATTTATAACCTTTCTTTGTTTTGTAACCTTTTCGGTCGATCGCTGCCTTCAACCGGTCCGGTTCGGAAACAAGGTTATTTCAAGCCGTCATGACACTAACCACAACAAACCGCCGCTTGGTAGACCGGTTAGTGATTCCGAACGTACCTAAGTAACAGGCTTCCTATTACCTAAGTAATAGGCTATTATTTAAGTAAATTCCGATAATTGAATGATCACATTGCTTCTATTCAATGAAATAAGAATCGAATACTTCAAACATGGCAGCAAAATATGGGTACGAATACGAAGCGGTTAAATTGTACACATATTGCTGATACGAATCCCTCACATTGCACACTGGATACAGAAAAACCATGTAAAAAAACATTACATTAAAATGGTCGTATAAAAAATTTGAACGCACTTGTATAGGACAAATTAATTTTAAATATTGTCCAGTGTAACATTAGGCCTAAGATTCGATGACTCAAAAAATATTAAGATCTCTTCAAAATGAAATAATATATTTAATAATCCGACACTTCCATTCCACACTATATTCTTATTCGATATTCGAATTTTCATATTTTAACCTAAATTTGCAGACAGAACGTGGGTTATAAATTTTATCACAGAAGAATGTCCGTTGGAATTTAATTTATGACCTCAGTATTAATACGAATATCCAAAAGAAAGGAACGCGGTGAGAGAAGAAGAAAAAAAATGAAAAAGTTTTGTATTTATAAATAAACAGAGTTAAAATGTGACACTATAAGAGATGTTTTAACAAATTTTATTTAAGTAAATGAAAGAATTTCTATAATGTCGGTGTTACTATTGAGGTCAGTGTGTCGGGCTTGAGTCCACAGCTCAAGGAAATAACACTGCAGTTAAGTTACTATCTATTTAAACCAATATAAGTTAAGTGAACCTGACCAGACTACACTAGTTTACCTGTATGTACTACCTGCAGTCAACAACTTGCCATCAAGGGGCTTGCGTGTTCCTTCCACATACCAGCACATTTATTTAAAAAAATAAACCAACTAAAATGAAACTACATTATACTTTCGTTAAAGCAAACGTATTTACTAAAAATCAATACAGGCTAACTAACCAAATACAGTTAACTCAGATTACCCGGGTCAGGTACTTCACAGGTACTCACTTCAACAAACACCAGTCCGACATCTCCAACAAAAATGTCTCTTATTCATGGTAACACTTAATTTAAATCCAATAATATAATATGTATATCATTCAATCTATTAATTTTTAAAAATGTACAGCAGGTGGTTGTTTACTTTTTTACTTTCCCTCACTACCTATAGTAGGAAAAGTATTGTTTTCACCAAACAATTTTTTTTCGAGATTTCAACGGAATTATCCGTTTTGGGTGTTTTTAAGACATCCTGAGTGGATTTCAGCATGACGTCTGTATGTATGTATGTGTGTTATCATCGTAGCGCCCAAGGTATTTAACCTAGAGAGTTGAAACTTGGCGGAAAAATCAGTCCTTACCTGTAGCGGTGCCGCCCGGAAAATCAACTTTTTCCGCCATCTTGAACCCAGTTTGCTGAGTCAGCAAAAATTTAAAAAAATCGTAATAAATCAAAAATGGTCCTGATCGAGTTGCAATTTGACATGAATGTACCTCTGTATGACAAACAAGCCCACCAAATTTCATTTTTATATTGCCCGCCATTTTGAAGTTATTATTTTTCAATTTTTAAACTTTGACGGTTAATAATATCGAAAGTATAAATAGGGTTTTGACATAAAGCATATCGTTGGAACCGGAAAAAATTAAGGAACAAATATAATAAAACCCGATGAAATTCCATTAATTAGTTCAAAAGTTGTAAGCGAATATAATTATTTATTAGTGCGATAATTTTGATGACGTCAAAGTTTGTTTACATCTGTCAAAGTACCGCCAAACTTCAAATAATTAAATAAAATATAGGTATTAAAAATAAGGTTTTTTTTTAAGAATGATAATAAATCAGTTAGTTCAGAACGGCCACCCATCCAAGTACTGACCACATCCAATGCTGCATCCTCCTGCTTTGAAGCAGCAGGAGAGGCCACTTTAGTGGCCTCTGAAGTGAGGAAAAGTTCCGAGGTACCCGATTTTTCTTTTTATTTAGGTATAAATAAAACTCAGTTGTTGTTTAGATTCTCAGTGGGGTGGGTCACTTTGTCACTTATTTACACCCGATATTAAATGAGGGCAGAATTTGAAAATTAATATGGGGCCAATAAAAGGTTAATTATGCACTACCATTCAAATTTAATAAAAATTGGGCGAATAGTTTTTAAGATACAGTGGTTCGAAAAACATTTGGACAGACCGATGTGACGTAGAGACACAGGGCTAAAACGTTGCCTGATTTCTGTTTGAATGCAAATTACGAATTACGTGTTTCCCAAATGCCCAAATGTGATCACTTATAAATGGCTAAATATATTTAGTGCCTATACAGGTGTCCACTATAAAAAGGGTTCACTATATTTATTAATTATTAGTTCATTATCTCTTATTAATCGTTATCAGTCAAGTCAAATAAGAAAGAATTGAGCTAAAAACCTCAACATAACGGTACTGATTTTTTTCCAATTTTTGGATGGTTTTGAATCATTTTAAAAAAATAAAAATAAATTTCCACTTTTTTTAAAAAAATAAAATGCAAAAAACGCGTTTGATTATGTGAAAGTGGTATGTGGGACGGGGAGGACACCGTTAGCCCGGAGCCGGCATCAGGATGATATTTTGTCGGGTCAATAAGAGGTGCAAGGCCGGTTCCGTGGGCCTGGTTTAGCCACAACAGGACCCTGGTACAGCATTCCACGCTTTGCCCAGCACTACGCTGTACTCGGAGAAACCAAGCTCCCCCTAGCTGGTCCCGTTTTCACCTCAATATTGTCACACTCGTTACTACAAACTCAATATAAATAAATACATAAAGCTCTCATCCTTTAAGATGAAAATGCAACAAGTCGAAAAAGCTCAGTGTAATCGTATAGTCCACTTTAAACAAAATGCCAAAAAGTTGCTGCTATCTACTTTAATTTGATTTAAATTACTAATTTTTACTCATATACGCAACAATTAAGTTTATACAGATTATAGACAGACATGCCAACCCAAGTCATCAATTACTGTTATTATATATATATATATATATATATATATATATATATATATACATATATATATATATATATATATATATATATATATATATATATATATATATATATATATATATATATATAAGCCCTCCATTATCAAAAATAGTAGTCCTAAATTTAAATTCTTTAATATCTAACCTAATTAATTTATTATTAAATTTATTTAAAAAGCATTTAACAGGAATCAAAATCAGATTTGGGTAAAACTGAGGTATACGGTGCTGTGAGGGGAAGAGGTTAGAAAAGTGTTCAGGCCATACTGGAATGTATTATTTTGACAAAGGGATAACAACTCTGTTCCGTAAAATCATGGATATATAATCACTCAAATATATAAATCATATACAAATGTACTGTTTGACAAAGGGATATACCTAATCTCTTGCTGCAAAGCGATTCTCGACCGCACCGCGTATCTCAGTTCAAACCAGATTTGTTTTCATGATTACGTTTACGGTTAAATCTGTATTTAAATGGACTGAAAATAAAATCGTATAATCAAAATTGTCGGAAGTGTTTTTGATTAGTGGTATTTCACGATGTTTCAGGGTTCTTGAAGGATGCTGCCTCCAAGAGATAATCATTTCTCGATTTTACCTCAACGTGTGATTTTTATAAACAAGAATGCCAAATTACATCTAAATCCGCGCTGACTACAAACAAAAGATGGCAGACTACAGTGGGGACATTATTTAAAAACTACTTTTTTGAACTCAAGGGACCTTAAAAAGTACAAATCCATTAAATTCCCAAGGTGGAATTTTCTCGGCATCACATTAATTTGTCTTGGTTGTGGCACAAAACTGAATCATGTGTGATTTCGATGTACACTCGTTTTAAAGTTCAATAAATATGTCGTCTTTTTTTAAATGTGGTGGGAGAAAAATATTTATAGGGCGAGAACGCAGTTGCCCCCAGCGCAGTACTGAGCGCAGTACTGTTTTGCCTATGTGCTACCAAAACCGAGTTCTACCTCCTATTAAAATCACGTAGTCGATATTTTAAACAATTTCCTCATGATTTCAGAGATATCAATATATCATTTATATTTTGAAGTGTACAAACAAGTACATAAAAAAACTGTGATGACTCGTTTTTACAGGTTTTTAGTTTTTGGTACCTTTTTTCCACAGTCTATTTGGTTTGACAGGAAAAATATTCAGATGTTTTTTTTTTTTAAAGTAGGCTTACGATATTTTCGAATTTTACCGCCAAAATGAATCCATATATAAATGTGGGATTTTATCAATTTAAAAACTATTTTATCAAATTAAAACTAAAAGGTTTGGAAACAAGAGAAGAAAACGTGTAAAAACCGTCTCAAATTTAAAATATCCAAACGTTGGTTAAATAAAAAGAAAGGATAAAGCCTGGATCAATACCTTCTAACTTCGTGTTGAAATTTAAAAAAAAAAAAACCTTTCTCTTTTCTTTTTACTATTTTAAGTAAAAATAAAGTTTTTTATTTTTGAAGGTGCTTCTTTTTTAACTAAACTGAAAAAGAATAATAAATTTAAAAAAGTGGACACTTGAATTTAGTAATTTAACCTTTATGGAGGTGAGTTATAACAAGTTTTTCCCACAGAGGGGGCACAGAGGGGGCTCGCAAACTTGAACGAAGAGGAGCTGCGACGACGGCCCTGGCGCTGACAAATAGCATCTCCCCTGCCGGCCACGAGATATAGCCGTCATTCCAAACTACTGTCGAGATAGGGAGTAGGGAGTCCTCCTCCATACAACTCTTTCTCTATTTCCTCCCTGAAAAAAAGACTCCAGGGGAACTTTGAACTTAAACAAGGAAAAAAAACGACAGGAAAGGAAAAGTTTTTATTTTATATTATTTTTATGTTTAAAAAATGATCAGTGGGACCAAAGAGACAGTTACAAACGGACTTGGAAATATAACACTTTTTTTATATATTTTATTTTCTCTCTCCTTTTTGAATATAAACTGCTTTCGAAAACGAAACGAAATACCACAAAAAAATTGCGAACAGAACATTCAAGCCAACAATTTCTTTATACACGAGACAAGTATCACATATCTTGTTGTTTATAAATAGAAGCAAGATTAAAATACATAACATTACTTTTGAGAAAGCACCTACAAGTTCACAACAGAGTTTAAATGAATAACTAAAGAGGAGGATAGAACACGAGAATAATATCACTAAGGCTGCGATCGCATAAACACCAACAACTGCCTTCGTAAACCTTCCTTTGTTTTAGCTAGAGGTACGACAAGGGCGGTTGCCATCGCTTCGGCTAAAGCTGGTTTCATAGTACGCGGGCTTCCATGAATATATTCTTTTCTATAAAATCCAGAACGCGCGGCTAACCACGTACTATTCACGCAGCTTAAGATCAAATCAAGATTAATTCGGTTAGTAACCACATTATAACATCCTGTGGATCCTCCTGAACAATTATTTAAAGGTGACCACAGGTTTTGGAATAAAAGACTCTATCGGAATGTTTAGATCATCCTTCTTTCCGATTCACCGCAATATCGGCACTCACGTTCTGTAATTGCTTATAGCCCTTTCCTTGTTTATAAGTACTTCTTTCTTTATGTTTTATAGTTATAACATCGATAAAGAAACGCCAAACGCTAAAGGTTAATTCTTCAATATGGGACAAAAAAAAAATCATTTTCATAGCAATATTTTATAGACTGTATTTTATTCAATATTGAAGAAGAAATGTCAAATAAAGGTAAATGAAACCATAAAAAGTAGTGATATCTATAGTCACTTCTCAACTAACTTATTTATTTAATTTTCACAAATTTGTCCGCGACCTCTCAATACAAATCCTTCCATGACACTTTTTCCCCATCATGCCAATCCTTAAATCCACAACCTTACATCACCATTCATTCCTAGAAACCCTCCTCGATGTCTAATGAGGCAAAGGCCCCGCGACGAATTAAACATTAATTTGGTGCGTAGGCTTCCGCGGGTAGACTCGTAATAAACAGCTTGGTTTTCCGGTGAAATCCACGTCACGAAGGGGAATAAGTCCGACGTTTCGCTTCCACTACTGGAAGCATCATCAGGAAATGAAAACCAAGCTGTTTAAACATTAATTAATAACATTTAATATATATGATTGTAATACTGTGTTGTTTCTCTTCCACACGCGCACTAACATACATTTATTTTCACCTATATCATCATAAGATATTCATCTGATTTTTATGAAATTTTGATGGTTTGACAAAAGTAGCCCGCAGATAGTCCTAGATTAATTTCATCCGACTGCGCTCTTTAAATGTTGCTAAATTGATACTTTAATTCATGGAAAACATCAAAACAATTTTGACAGATTTAAAAGGGGGGGGGGGGGGGGGGAATTACATAAAATTGACAATAAAATGTTGTACAAGCATAAAAGCATTAAAGTATTCGAAATAGGACGCGAGGAAGCACACCAAATTGGCAGACTATTTTTTTTAAATATTTGAAAAAAAGGTAAACAGTTTCTGTGGCAGTAACACATACTGTACTTGGTCTAAAGCCAAATCTATGCTCACCATTCATGTCTAATCTATGACTATGACTGCTATACCCCTTCCCACGACCATCACCTGCTTTGGTCAAGTCGATAAATATAATAGGTTTATTTTACGTCCCGATCAACTGCACAATATGTTATAACGGGACAGAGGATCCATCCAATATTATATATATCCAATATAATACACCATTTACTGAAGTTGTTCCTGTCATTTCAAAATTGTAAGCATTTTAATAATAAGGCACACTATAAGCAATTCTTAATCCACTAAAGGGGTAGTTATGACAGACTGACCACACACTTATGTAAGAATTAGTTCATTCAGTTCATTGCTGAGTGACTCCAGCCTTAAATCTGTCTGACGAAGGTCTCAACAACACTAAACTGAATTATTATTATGTTCTGCTCGAATGCTTTTCTTCGTTTTTTTGGCATGGAATATTTTTCAAGACGAAATATTTTTACAATTCATAAAATTAATAATTTCTGTCAAATATCTTATTTTTGGCAGCTTTTCAATGCCCTGTATACGAATGACTTGAAAAAGAATTTCTTTAATTTGTTCTTAACATATGTGTTTTGTCGTAAATGTATATAAATAAAATACATAGACAACCACGAGCCTAAATTCTCGCTCAGGATTGAGGGTGTTATTTGTACCAATTTTGAATTATTGCGCAAACCAAGCTGTTTTCTTTTTTTACTTTCTCATATAAAGAGAAAGTATTGTGATGGCGCGAAAATTCGATTTTGAGATTTTGATGGATTTACACGTTTTGAGGTCCCCTGAGTCCAAAAAAGTGGTTTTTAAAAAATGTCTGTCTGTCGTCTGTCGTCTGTCTGTCGTCTGTGCAGACGCCTGGAGCCCAAACTACTGGGCCGATTTTGACGAAATTTGGCATACATGTTCAGAAAAATCATACCCCGAGGCGAAATCGAGAAATGAATTTTAGCTCTAAATTTGGGGGCGCTACCCCCCAAAAACTCTGAAAAAACATGAAAAAAAATTATTTCTCGAAAACGGTTCCGACGATTTTGATTAAAAAATTCTAAAATGTAGTCCATTTGAATACGAATCCAACGATATAAGCCGTTTTCCCGGGAAAAATCTAGTTCCTGAGATATTAGCTTAAAACGCGGACGGAGAGAGCCCGGGTTCGATTCCCCGACCAGGAGAAGTTATTTTTATGATACATTTTGATGAAATGTTCAATAATATTTAAATGTACATTTGAAAACTAATAAATGGAAACACTGGGCTAAGTAATTATAAACTCATATATGAGAAAGTTTGTCTGAGTTGTCTCGGACCGATTTTTTCTTTCTCGTATGCGTAGTATAGAGACAGATGATGAAATACTGTGATAGTGCAAAAATTTCATTTGATATTTTGATGAACTTACAAAATTAATTCTTTATTATTTTCTACTTTTTCGCAGAATATCCACCTTTGACCAACCTTTGAGGTGCATACAAGTAATAATAAGACAAGTAAAAAATTTCATATAAAGTAAAATAAGACAAGTAAAAAATTTCATATAAAAAAATGTTCAAAAATCCCGCATTTCCGAGTTACGAGCAATTTTCGGATCTTGGAAATAAATCAAACTGCGGTATTTAAGTAAACTGTTGAAAAATAAGGTAGCTGGAATTCTTGCTATCAAAACCAAACAAAAACAGTTAGCAGTCGCGTGAAAATGTACACAAATGCAGACATGCATTTTATGCATGGTTGGGTCCAGGGAAAACAAACTGTACGCACATAGTTTGTACAAACAGCGGTTCTAGAATCATTTAATTTACACTAATTTTCATATTGTTCATCAAAGTTTGATTTCATAAATACAAAAATTGCTTAAAACTCGAACACATGTTTATAAGCGCTTTTTTACTTATCATCTTGGTATCTAAAATAATACCTTAAAGTTTGGCCTAACATTTTAAAACCACCCTGTATATATAGAGAATATTGGGGATATGGGATTTCCATTTTATTCAGGTTTCCCGAGTACAAAAAAATTATTTTTGAAAAATGAAAGTCGGTAGTAGTCTGTCGAGCCTTACTGCACAAATAACGATTATATTTGACTTAATTGTTCAGAAAAATCATACCACGAGGCGTAATTGATGAGCTCTAAATTTGAAGTTGGTTGCGCGCCGACCATTTTTTCTTAATACACCAGTTGCGCGCAGGTGTTTATGTTTCTACGGATCATTATCAATTTAGTACTATGTACTACGTATTTTTATTATACATATTTTATCTTAAATATCTTGTAATGAATTGAAGAGAATAATCATTTTAGTTGACAATTAGTTTTGCCTTAGTACTGTGCTTGTAGTTAATTAATTATGCCTGAAATGAGTATGTTAAGTGAAAAAGGAAAGCAGCACTATTAATAGTGGATGGAAACAAATCCAAAGGCTTGACATTTCTACCAGAAATAATTGTAGCCGACTTCGAAATAAGTATTAGAATATTAGAAATTGTAATTGAAAGTTTTCATATGTAGAGTTAGGTGTTGGTTGGAATGAATATCCTTTATAATTTTTTATTTTATTTTATTTTACAAAGCTTTCGCCCAGGGAACCTGGGCTTCTTCAGTGTTTTGAATGGTAGAACTAACTTGGTAAGATTTTCATTTCCTAATTTCGTAAATGCTTTTTTCCATTTGACCATTTTCTCTAAATTTACAGTATTCTACCATTCAACACCCTGAAGAAGCCCAGGTTCCCTGGGCGAAAGCTTTGTAAAATAAAATAAAAAAAGAAATTAATAATTAATATAAAAATACCATTTTTGAAAACTGGTCTTATTTTCAATTTATTTATTTTTTTGATTTCTGTATTCTTCACCTTAGTTGTATCTATGTGCAAAATTTGGGAAAGATTGAATGACGGTAAGTTGTTCAAAATTGGGGTAATAGGTGTGCAATGAAACTTAAAAAGCAAATAAATTTGACGCTATTTTTTTTTTTTTTTTTTTTTGGTTTCTGTATTCTTTACCTTAGTTTTATCTATGTGCAAAATTTGGGGAAGATTGAATCACGGGAAGTGGTTCAAAATTGGGGAAAAGAAAAGTGCGATGAAACTTACAAAGCAAAGTAATATAAGACCAGTAAAAAGGACTTTCATTCCAACCAACACTTAATTCTACATTAGAAATTGTGTTAAAACTGTTTGGCATGCTTAAAATATTGTAGGCTATAGGTTTCATTTAACACAGGCATGGTACCGCAATATTACTACTCGAGGGTTATCTTAAGTTTATAAAGACAAATCAAACGAGTGTTTGAGTTTACTTAGAAATTACACATACATATGACGACAGTTTATTTCCTCCCTCGATGTGGGCTTCAGAAACAATTGGCTCTGAAAGGACAACAAATGCATGCGAGGCGTTTCATCGCCATTTTTCAGATAATAATAGTCACCCAAACATACATATATATATATATATATATATATATATATATATATATATATATATATATATATATATATATATATATATATATATATATATAATTATTAAAAAAAGGGTTGTGTTAGTCTAGCAAGAGTTTAAATTAAAGTATGAAGGCGTTACTATGTGTGTGACCCAGTATGAAGTGAAGTCGCTGAGATAGCTGCGAGTTGCCCCCAGCTCTGCGTTCCTTAGCTTCGTACTATTACCACTGTGTGTGAATGCATTAACTATTCATGATTATTGTGCCAGTTACATACGCACTGGGTCTTTATAATGTATGTTTCTATATTACGGCATTGTCTAAACTCACTATATGTTATCAACAGGTAAATATAAAAGCCGTTTCTTCTTTTCACGTCTACCTTTCGTGTTTATTCCCACTCGCCCCCTTCATAAATAATTATATTATAATTCTGTCATTCTAATCAACATTTTCTCTTTATTATATA